>OY979719.1:2472161-3955411 GCA_963855995.1 Muricea muricata
GTGTTGTTCATACGAGAATAAAAACTTGAGTCGGTTGTACCAAAGCTAAATAGCGCTAATTTTGTAAACATTTTCAATAACCAGAAAAAACTTGTGTTAAAGTTCATTATTTATAGAAAAATGATTTAAAGTCACTATTCATCTTTTGCGAGTTCAATATACCGTTGGTGTGATTGCTTTCTTTGTCTTTCTGTGGCAGCAACCTCGTACCCAGGGCTCTTTACATACGCCCGTGCTGAGGCAGCTGAAAAAATCACTATCCGGCAAATAGCGCCATCCACTATCACGTACAGCCGACCCCAGGTGTCTGCTGAAAATTAATGTTTTTGCTGATAAACTTTGTAAAGTCAAACATGCACGTTAATTCGATGTAATTGAAGTACAGTAGTTCAGTTTAGATTTTTTATGAATTGAAAAATGTAGCATTTAATGGAATAACCTTAGTTGTTAGATACACACACATTCGATGATTTTTCAACTTTGTAATAGACCAATTAAACGCGTGTAAGTAGCAGTGGCGTAACATTCGACTGAGTACACTCGCCCCAGTCTTGAAGTCTCCTTGTTAGAAAGCTCTGATCTGGAGCCATTGAAGATAGGACTGAGTACGTGGAAGTAAAAAACATACAACACTGTACAATCGTTCTTAGAAATAACTATTCTGTTGTTTATAGAATGTTGTCCACACCCGACAACCAATAGCAATTGCTCAAAAACTTTCTTATTCGATGCTTTTACTAGACTGCTTCCAGCCCCGATGCTGTACAGTGTCCGGAGTTTACGTCACTGGTCTTAGATTTCATAATTTTGTCACGTGAAATAGGAATAATTGTACATAGTAAAAATAAATAACAAGTAACTTATTTCTTCTGTATTTTATGATCAAACATTTCTGCTGAAGAGATTTATAAAAGATTTAGATTTTTTCATTATGTTTTGACAAACAGAAAGTAAAATGCGAAATGATACTTCTCGTTTCATAATCTGGCCAAACCAGGACATAATTTTGTGAGAAACAATGACTTATTGGAGAACATGGCGTGTTTAACGTCTTGAAGAAATATATGACGGCGGGGGAGGGGGTTAAACTTGAAATTTGGTCTGAGCCCTGATTTCTTTAGAGAACCCATTTGCAGGCTTTCTGTTCAGACATCAACATATCACCGTGGAAGGGGGGCATTAAACTAAAAGGCTCCAACCAGTTATTCGTTTATGAATTTTTTATTCTTTGGTGCACACAAATCGTTCCAAAATGATAATACTTCAAAATATTTTACGCATTTTACTAAACTAAAAAAGTAGCCACTGTTTTTAAGATTTTCTCGTTATCTCGTTATTTCTCGAATCAGCTCTGGTCTCCTTAGAGAGCCAGCCTGTTTGCAGGCTATCTGTTCAGGCTATTAGTCCTCCACCTACTTTCTTCACTATCCCCAGATCTCTCTACACATAGCCTGGTAAGATATCCGACCTGTGTACCTAACCTACTAACCTATTTAACTGTAATCTTCCCCCTACCTAGACACATACCGATCTACCCATCCAAATAGTGCAAACGTGAAAAGAGTGTACCGCTTTCAGAGGCACTTTGATGTTGTACCGAATGTTCTCACGAAGGCTCGGTGCGAGACGGACGCGACCTCTCCCCTCGCGTGTTTTTGCACGCCCATCCCGCATTCATCCCGCGAGCCGCGTAGAACATTCAGCCTGTGCATGGCGCAGACGCGACGCTCTCAGAAATCATAATTCAGTTCGTATGAACAACATCAAAGCGTCGAGGACGAGGCTGTAAACATGCATTAAACGTTTTGGGACTTAACGTTTCAAAGGTAAAGGCAAATTTAGGCTATAGATTGTTAACATTTAGTCACAGTATTACTCAAAGGTAATAAAGGATGACCTAATTTTAAATGCCATGATTCGCTACTTTTAAAATATTAGTCCTTTAATAGATACAAACACAACATCAAGCAGACTTCAGTGTTTCAAAGACCCTCGGTGGGGACGTCAGGTAGTTAAGCGAATAGCCGTCGCAGACTTCGTTTCTGAACGTTAAAGTTTGGATAGTGAAATGCTTTTTTATACAGAACAGTTATGCGTTTCATTCTCTAGAAAAAAATACTACAAAGCGTCTAAAGCGAAGCTTTACAAACTATAAATTTTTAATTATAACTGCTGCAGATACTAGATTTTTTTCTAAAACCAAGAAACTGCCGACCACGCAGGCAAGTACTCGATACTTGGAATAAATCAATAAACAACATTGCTAATTGTGTTATCCGACTATATATGAAAACTGGCGGATTTTTTGTGTTGTACGTAGCAAAATAAAGCCGAAATGGCGCATCTGTATGTTTTGAAAGTACCTGCAGAGTATAGCAACAAACTTGAACAGGAGGTATGAAAACAAACAAGACGCTTCCCAAAGCGTTCACTTCGCCTGCCCAGAATAAAATGACCTAAGGTGCACGTCTTTCTTGCGTTGCTCAGGAGGCATAAAAAACTGTTTACTTTAAAGATCCATGCAATGCCAAAACTTAGAGTAAACTATAAACTTAACAGGTACATTCAATATTTGTGGTACTAGTATGGAACAAGGTTACATTCTTATAGGAGAAAACACCTTTCGCTCCCATATACTGCATTGCTTCGCAAAGAAATCAGTCAAAATTTGTCATTCAGGGTTTGTCGTAATTTTTAAAGCATTTCCTAGGGGAAGTTTTGCATTAGGAACCCTCTTTTTTAGCCCCCCCCCCCCCCGGAAAAGGAAATCAGCATTTTGTTGTTCGGGGCCTTTAACATGTGTATGCATGCACATAAAATTTTATGTATCTATGTATGCCGGTGTATGTGTGTACATATTAAAAAGTTTGTTTTGTAAAGTTATTTCAGTGCAGTAGCAGTTTAATTGCGTAATTCAAAACATCGATGTGGCCGCGATTCCTGCGCGATCTACTTTGGGATCTGTCAAAATTGTCATTTTAAAATGTTAAAATGTGTGGTTTTCTTAAATTAGTCTAGGTCCTGTATAGGGTTTTGTATGCGTTTCATTTACCAGAGATAATCTCAACTGTTTTAGGGTTAAATGACCATGTCGGTCAACATGGCATATGTGCCAAAACATGAATCCGGGAGGAAAGTCCTCAAAATGGCCCCGCCCTAAAACGCAGTGTCGACATAGCTCTAACTTCAGACCAATGCAAGCAACAGCCTTTCTGAAGTGCTTATAGTGTTTAGAAGGGTTGCTTATAGGGGTGGTTATTAGAAGCAAAACATTGCCTAACTATAATATATTCCAAGAAAATCACCATTCAACATGTCAGGTTAACTATGGCATCAGATCACTGCCAATATTCATGTTGTTATAAATTCAACATGTTTCCATTTTTAGGTAACTTTCAAAATTGGACATTATCAAATTCAGCATAGCGTTTAAATTTAGCATTGCTTCAATTTCAACATGTTTCCGAATTCAGGTACTTTTGTAAATTGAACATATCTGAATTCAGCATGTACGTTAATCAAACGTTGAAGTTTCAAAACATGCATGATGAAAACGAAAACTATATGAATTTACTGCAACCCGCAAAATATCCGCCAATATCAAAATATCCGCCAATATTAAAATTTCCGCCAATATTAATTATCGAATTCCAGGGCCTTCCCCCCCGGCATGCACATTGCACAAGGATCACAACATGGCGACTGCGAATAAAAATATAAATAAAAATATAGTCGCTGTTGAAGACTTGAAGGTATAATACCGAGATTTATAGAAGGCCTTGGTGGTCCAGAGTCCAGACTGTGTTCAAGGAACGGTACAGCTTAAAACAAGTGCACACTAAGCAACGTGGTAGACGAGCAGACCTGCATATCACAGCATATGATATTGATATACAAGAATTTAGGAACCAGGTTTTAAAGTTAGCGATGTGAGCAGTATGACTGGTGCAAGAAAAAGAACTTTAGCATCATATAGCTAATCATGAGAGCATTCAGATCATGACATGTCAATAATTTATGTATACGGGCTAGACCAATTAACGAAATATTCATGAGAACTAAACTAAACTAACCTAGACCAGTAGCATTACCTGGCAGTATGGCCAGTTGGTTTATGTGAGAGGGTAACCCTCAACCTCGATCTTTTCTTAAATTAGGGAAGGGAAAAGGCCCTTGCATTGGCTGGCCTATTTTGTAATCCCATTGGCTCATTCAAACTGTCAATTAAATCATTTAAGAGTATAATTTATTCATAAAATACAACTGAAGAGAGACTTAAATCATTTAAACCCTTTGCTTAGTTTGTTTATGTAGCTTTAAATCACTTATTCGGCTGACTCTTAACACTCTTCGTATAAAGTCATACACGCAGAATATCTGTATGCTTCACTATCGGAATTTGATGAAGGTATATAGGGACAACTTATGCATGTTATCAGCTCACACACAGCAATCTTCTAAACAAGTTTTAACTGTATTATGCCTACTAAGCACTTAATTACTCTACCAGGTTTAACGTATTACTTTATTTAATTGGGCATTGTAGTGTCATATGTACAGCCGAAGATGTACAGCCAGCTACAGTCCGTAGAAGGTTGCTTTTATAGAAAGTTATTTACCTTAAAGCTAGCTGTATTGCATAGAACGTTAAAAATTACTTCTCTGATTTATTATTTATGCAAACACTCACAGAGACCACAGAAATTAACATATTCTTACACCCAGATATTCTGGGTGTCATGTGACCAGCCGATGCCAGGGCCTTTTCCCTTCCCTAATTTAAGAAAAGGCCTAGTAGTGGGATTGAGGTTGGGTGACCCTAGCAGGATGGACAATTGTTAATTTACAACCTTGCACAATGCACATGTAGGGGGTTGTGTTGGGTAGAGTGTCCTTTGTACCCAAGACCATATGAACAGGGCCTGAGATTATGCAAAAGGCATACATAAATGATAAATTGTTGATATGTCATAATCTGAATGCTCTAATTATTAGCGAATTTGCACTAATAATTAGTTTACGTGGTGTTCCTAGAAAATTTAACTTATATTGTTCAAACTTCTGGTCTCCAATAACTAACATGGCAGCTTTAAACTGCTACACTATGTGATGCTAAGGTTATTTTTTTAACACCAATCATGCTGCTAAATATATCACTAACTTTAAAACCCAATTTCACGTTGCTTAGTGTGCACTTGTTTTCCCCAAGTCATATTGTCATTCCTTGAACACAGTCTGGATCACCAAGGCCTTCTATAAATCTCGGTATTATATCTTCAAGTCTTCAACAGCGACTATATTTTTATTTATATTTTTATTCGCAGTCGCCATGTTGTGATCCTTGTGCAATGTGCATGCCGGGGGGGGAAGGCCCTGGAATTCGATAATTAATATTGGCGGAAATTTTAATATTGGCGGATATTTTGATATTGGCGGATATTTTGCGGGTTGCAGTAAATTCATGTAGTTTTCGTTTTCATCATGCATGTTTTGAAACTTCAACGTTTGATAACGTACATGCTGAATTCAGATATGTTCAATTTATAAAAGTACCTGAATTCGGAAACATGTTGAAATTGAAGCAATGCTAAATTTAAACGCTATGCTGAATTTGATAATGTCCAATTTTGAAAGTAACCTAAAAACCATAGGCGGCCCAATTCAGTGTGTAGTTTCATATAGAGATCAGTACGCACACTTCATAATATATTATATAAATATCCTAAGGCTGGCAACTCTTTTACAGTAATTAACTGACACATGTTAGACTTTCGATTCAAACAAAAAAATTAGCACAATTTACCGCAAAAAAACTACATACAAATGATCTTGGATATCTCTTCTACATTTCTAGATAGTTTTTAGACAAAAACAAGATTCCAAAATAAGTAAATTTGTTCAATAAAAAGTGTTTTTGATCGAAATTTTCCGTGTAGATAGGCGGGATGCAAAGTGCCCTACAAACGTCATCTTCGGAAATGACTTCGGCTAAGCAAATCTAAGTTCCTATTGGCTGCTATTGAATTCGTCTTTTCTTCGGCGTTTCCGAGTGCTCATCAGCCAGTAGCAGCTCAGCCGAAGTCATTTCCGAAGATGACGTTTGTAGGGCACTTTGCATCCCGCCTATCTACACGGAAAATTTCGATCAAAAACACTTTTTATTGAACAAATTTACGTATTTTGGAATCTTGTTTTTGTCTAAAAACTATCTAGAAATGTAGAAGAGGTATCCAAGATCATTTGTATGTAGTTTTTTTGCTGTAAATTGTGTTAATTTTTTTGTTTGAATCGAAAGTCTAACATGTGTCAGTTTATTACTGTAAAAGAGTTGCCAGCCTTAGGATATTTATATAATATATTATGAAGTGTGCGTACTGATCTCTATATGAAACTACACACTGAATTGGGCCGCCTATGTAAAAACGGAAACATGTTGAATTTGTAACAACATGAATATTGGCGGTGATCTGACGCCATAGGTATGGTCGTCCACGAGGAATTTTCGTGACAATTGCGCGTGACTTTCAAATTATTTCGAAGCTTGAAGACACTCGATTTTATGTGGGTGGATTTTTATATTTAAGTTTAATAGAAGTTTACAAAATCACCTTTAGAAATTCAATAGTATAGAGTACTGTTGGATTACATAATATAAATACACAGGAAGACGAAGAAGTCACATTTATGAGACACAAAAGTGGCAAGACTTCACAATGGCGGCAATTTTGGCTAATTGTCGAGGATACCAAATCGAAGATAAAGTAGACGGCACAGTCTCAGAACAAGTAAAAAATGAGCTGAGCTGTTCTTTGGTCATCTGTGATTATGGAAAAGTACAAGAATTGTATGAGACTTCGGCTACTCGGCTATAAAAAAGCAAACAAGACGGAAAATATGGCTGAAATCCAGACTGCAGAGTGTGGCACGCGCGCCCCCAATTTTTTTTTCAGGGACATTTTTTCCGCCCCTGAATTTTTTTAGTACTGACTTACTATATATGTCTTGCGCCCCTGACCCCCCCCCCCTCTCAGAAGTACTTCACACAAAATGTTTCACTTTTTATTGCACAAATCCTTAAATTTTCTATTCTGACACAATAGATCAATATTTATCCAATTATCTTTGTAACTTGTAAGTATAGGATACAAACCGAAGAAGGAGGTTGTAAGCTAGATAAATTTATCTATCTTACAACCGACTTCTTATAACCGACTTCTGTAAGATTTATCTATCTTACAACCGACTTCTTCATTTACTTCCGGCTGGCGTCCGTGTTTTCAAAAACGTTGCTCTATTAACAACATCATAATGAATGTGCCTTTCAACCTATTCGCGGGCAACCCCGCTATGCGGTCGGAATACCTTATTTGTGTGAATAGTTGCGCTGCCCATTTTCCATTTCCCGCCCCTGGCCGCCCTTGATTGCGCCCATAGGAAGCGCTTGGCGCCCTTGCCCCCAAGTTTCCCAAATTTTCCGCCCCCAAGATCTTGCTGAAAAAGGCCCTACTCTGCAGTCAGGGCTGAAATCGTGTTTTTGCGGGGGGGTAAGTGAAATACTATGCCTTGTATATCAACAAGATAATGTCAACATATGAGTCGCGTTTTAGGGGTGGAATACTTTTGTTGGGTTTCTTGTTGTGCCCAACGGCCCAACGGAAGTGGATTTTCCATGAATGCAAGTTAGAAATGCGCATGCGCGAACGTTTTGGAACATCCAAAACTATAAATGCATTGATGATGGTTTTTGCATTCGAGTAGCATTGATGATGGTGCTTGTATTCGAGGAAATATTATACACTAACAGCTGAAGCCATTTTTCCGCGCTAACAGCCCAACGGAAGTAAAAAGACCCAACGAACCCAACAAACACAACAGACCCAACAGCCCAACGGAAGTAAAAAAGATCAAACGAACACAACCGACCCAACAAACACAACAGACCCAACAGAAGTAAGAAAGATCCAACGAACACAACAAACCCAACAAACACAACAGCCCAACAACCCAACAGCCCAACGGAAGTAAGAAAGATCCAACGAACACAACAGACCCAACAAACACAACAGACCCAACAGCCCAACAGCCCAACGGAAGTAAGAAAGATCCAACAAACACAACAGACCCAACAAACACAACAGCTCAACAGCCCAACGGAAGTAAAAAAGATCCAACGAACACAACAGACCCAACAAACACAAATGACCCAACAGCCCAACGGAAGTAAAAAAGATCCAACGAACACAACAGACCCAACAAACACAACAGACCTAACAGCCCAACAGCCCAACGGAAGTAAGAAAGATCCAACAAACACAACAGACCCAACAAACACAAAAACCCAACAGCCCAACGGAAGTAAAAAAGATCCAACGAACACAACAGACCCAAAAAACACAACAGACCCAACACCCAACCGAAGTAAAAAAGATCCAACAAAAACAACAGACCCAACAAACACAACAGCCCAACAGCCCAACGGAAGTAAGAAAGATCCAACGAACACAACAGACCCAACAAACACAACAGACCCAACAGCCCAACAACCCAACAGCCCAACGGAAGTAAAAAAATCCAACAAAAACAACAGACCCAACAAACACAACAGCCCAACAACCCAACAGCCCAACGGAAGTAAGAAAGATCCAACGAACCCAACAGACCCAACAAACCCAACAACCCAACAGCCCAACGGAAGTAAAAAAATCCAACGAACACAACCGACCCAACAAACACAATAGCCCAACAACCCAACAGCCCAACGGAAGTAAGAAAGATCCAACAAAAACAACAGACCCAACAAACACAACAGCCCAACAACCCAACAGCCCAACGAAAGTAAAAAAATCCAACGAACACAACAGACCCAACAAACACAACAGACCCAACAACCCAACAGCCCAACGGAAGTAAAAAAGATCCAACGAACACAACCGACCAAACAAACACAACAGACCCAACAGCCCAACGGAAGTAAAAAAGATCCAACAAAAACAACAGACCCAACAAAAACAACAGCCCCAACAGCCCAACGGAAGTAAGAAAGATCCAACGAACACAACAGCCCCAACAAACACAACAACCCAACAGCCCAACAGGCTGTTGTGTATGTTGGGTCTGTTGTGTTCGTTGGATCTTTTTTACTTCCGTTGGGCTGTTGGGTCTGTTGTGTTTGTTGGGTCTGTTGTGTTCGTTGGGTCTTTTTACTTTCGTTGGGCTGTTGTGTTTGTTGGGTCTGTTGTTTTTGTTGGATCTTTTTTACTTCCGTTGGGCTGTTGGGTTGTTGGGTCTGTTGTTTTTGTTGGATCTTTTTTACTTCCGTTGGGCTGTTGGGTTGTTGGGCTGTTGGGTCTGTTGTGTTTGTTGGGTCTGTTGTTTTTGTTGGATCTTTTTTACTTCCGTTGGGTTGTTGGGTCTGTTGTGTTTGTTAGGTCTGTTGTGTTCGTTGGATCTTTTTTACTTCCGTTGGGCTGTTGGGTCTGTTGTGTTTGCTGGGTTCGTTGGGTCTTTTTACTTCCGTTGGGCTGTTGGGTTAGCGCGGAAAAAATGGCTTCAGCTGTTAGTGTATAATATTTCCTCGAATGCAAACACCATCATCAATGCTACTCGAATGCAAAAACCATCATCAATGCATTTATAGTTTTGGATGTTCCAAAACGTTCGCGCATGCGCATTTCTAACTTGCATTCATGGAAAATCCACTTCCGTTGGGCCGTTGGGCACAACAAGAAACCCAACAAAAGTATTCCACCCCTAAAACGCGACAGGTATAGTTAGGCAATGTTTTGCTTCTAATAACCACCCCTATAAGCAACCCTTGTAAACACTATAAGCACTTCAGAAAGGCTGTTGCTTGCCTTGGTCTGAAGTTAGAGCTATGTCGACACTGCCGTTTTAGGGCGGGGTCATTTTGAGGACTTTCGTCCCGGATTCAGGTTTTGGCACATATGCCATGTTGACCGACATGGTCATTTTACCCTAAAACAGTTGAGATTATCTATGGTAAATGAAACGCATACAAAACCCTATACAGGACCTAGACTAAATGAGATATTCTCCAGGGGCCGGTTGTATCAAAGGCGTTTAGCTTAATAAACGGTCGATAAGTTAAAAATATAAAACAAGTTTGCATGTTGTATAAACAAACCAGCTAAAGTTATTTGACCTCATGAGAAGAACAATTATATATAAAACTAAAAATATATTCTATTAAACTCATAATTTCTGTTCCGTACTAGGCGTAAAAGTGATTTTTAAATTTCACTTATCCACCGTTTAAATAAACGCCTTTGATACAATCGGCCCCTGGTAATTGAGTTTGAACGATGTGTTGACACATTGAATGTTTCGCGATCGAATTTGCTATTTTAAACATTTGAGATGCGAATTTTTGCACGAAGGACCTCAATGGTGTGTGTATTTTTTTGAGATATTTTCCTAGAAAATGGCCTGGGTTGATTGTGAATATAGTATTTATTAGTTGTATTCGAGATTTTTCCTTTTCTGTGAGCAGCAAAATGTTGAGTAAACTACAGTTTAGAAGGTTGAAATAAAAGTGCATGACATTTAACGCTCAACGTGTCATAAGTACGTATGTGTGTGTGTGTGTTGTAAGTAGGCAGTGGCGTAGCCAGGGTCATTGTTTTGGAGGGGCAAGTAGCGAGCGGCGAAGGCATTCTAGGGGGTCCGCCCCCCAACTTCTACATGGATTTAGACTTTTGGAATGGTCTTGAACACAATTGGGGGGCGGTCGCCCCTCCTCGCCCCCCCCCCCCTTAACTACGCCACTGTAAGTAGGTATGTATGTGATATAAATGACATGCGTGCATAGGGACCATGCAAAATTTTTTTTACGAGGCCGGAACAAAAAGGATGTTGCTTAGAAACAAGGCACAAAATTTTTCTGTCTTAGAGGCGAGGCATACATTTTTCGATACTACCTAGCGAATAAAATAGACATCCACACGTACAAGAAGGTGGCCTCTTCTTTATTAGCCCTCGACATTATATTTCACCACTGCGAACCAAATTCAACAGAATTTAAACTGTAAAAAGCGGCCTTGGAGGCTGATCTACAGTAAATGTAACGTTATGATATGACATTTTATAAATTCGTGAACCATGTAGAGATCAGTAAAGAGATTTCATCTGAGAAACTGAACCTATACGTTTATTAGTGTAAAAAGGTACTTGTTCCACCATTTTCTTCAGTACAGGCTTTCTTTTACTAACGATAGCAGAGAAGCAACTTTTTTAGTAAAGCTCAAAGCGGATATAGAGCTTGTTATCCCACCAACTAAACGTATCAGTCTTGCATTTTTCTATAACATTGAAAATTGATTTGTTCCAGCCTCGGGGTACAATAAATTTTGTACGGTCACTTGCGTATTTACAGCTCTACATAAACTTTAAACTTTGACATAAGCATTAAACAGGTTTGTGAGTTAATTTTAAAAACCCAAATCTTTCGGTTGTTCGTAAATTTCCTGCAAGAGCCGCTTGCGCTTTCGTTTTTGCAAACTCTGTTCAGTGGTTTTGGTTTTATGCAGCTAGAGAATGTTGTAGATTTTGTTAAATGCCTGAAGTAAACTGACCTAAAATCCTATCTTAATACAACAAATTATGCTTTTCTTTGTTTACAGGATTATTATCCCACTGTACAGTTATGACTGAACGACCTTTGCTTACTGTGGACCCAGAAGAATCCGACACAGCAACCAATCTTTACAAAGAGACAAATGTCGATCAGTCGATGAAAAGTCGCAAAATTACCATACCTGAGACATACGACTCGACGATCTTGTATCCTGGACGACCTTCGCTTACTGTGGACCCAGGAGAATCAGACACACCAACCAAACTTGACAAAGAGACAAATGTCGATCAGTCGATAAAAATTACCAAATGTAAGACATTTTCGCACCACCCCATTGTGCCCCGGCGACACTGTGGAGACTATTTCTCTGGAAAACCTCTGCCCACTGGTCTGCTTCATTACCATTACAAGGGAGAACTGAATCTTTCTGGCGAACATCTTGACCCTTCAACCCTATTTTCTTTGATACCGTCGTATGGGCATAATTTAAAAAAGTTAGATTTATCTGGTTGTGACCTGCACCGCCTAGATTTGAGATGTTTGGAACGTTTGAGTGGACTGGAAGAATTGAACCTGTCTAATAACGCTCTGCGCTATTTACATTTAGAATTTTTTGAACATATGCCGCATAGTTTGAAAAAGTTAGACGTGTCTGGTTGTGATCTGCGCTACGTAGATTGGAGATGTTTGAAACGTTCGAGTGGACTGGAAGAATTGAACCTGTCTAATAACCCTCTGCGCCATTTAGATTTGGAATTTTTGGAACATATGCGTTTGAAAAAGTTAGATTTATCTGGTTGTGACCTGCCCTACGTACATTGGAGATGTTTTAAACGTTTGCGTGGAGTGGAAGAATTGAACCTGTCTAACAATCCTCTGCACAGTATTAAGTTATTTAGTTCGAAATCTATGCCTGGTTTAAGAACGTTAGATATATCTGGTTGTGGTCTTACAGACAAAGATCTGAAAGATTTTGCACTTTGGGATGGAGTGAAAGAATTGAACTTATCCAACAATCCTTTAAGTCATATGTTGCAATATCCGAAATGCTTGAGAAAGTTGAATTTGTCTGGTTGTTGCCTTACTACATGGCCCTCTGGTTTGGAAGAATGCAGCAGCCTGGAACAGTTGGATTTGTCCAATAATTCCTTTGGCCATCAAGATCTACTGGAAAACCTCCCACCCAGTGTTTCAGGGTTGTCCAATCTAAACAGAATCATGTTTGAAGATGCTATTTATACGAAGAATGATAAAGGTTAGAGATCGATTCTTAGTCGGGCAACTCCATAACTGATTCATGAATAAGCTTTTCATGAGTTAAAATCTTTCCAATTTTTGTTACTGTCTACTCGTGTGTTCATCAAAGTAGTGACATCTATAGTTTGCTGTAAATTATCTAATATTTTGTCTCAAACATACAAATAAGCTGGAATATGGGATGTTGGCAATGTCTTTTGTACGTTTTTAAACCTTCTAACATGCAGGAATGTGTGGTCTAAACATTTTTTTATTTTATTGTAAATACTTTCCGGCTACGGCTCTGTCTGTCACACCGGTGTAGATGACTTGTGTCATGCCACATGTGCATTTTATTCAATTGATGGGATAAACAGAAAGAATTAGTTTCATTTTATACCGTAATGTAGATTTAAATTTAAAAAATCAGCTATTTTTTTCCTTTTTCTAGTTTGGATCGTAGAAACGCGAAAAGGTAACGTTTAATTTTTATTTTTGTAGCATTTTTTATTGAATGAAACATTTTGGTCACAAACAAACCACATAAAGTAGCGTTATTATATTACATTGAAAAACAATTCCGTATTTTGGTCGCATGCAGTTATATATACACATGAAAATTGTGTGATAGGGGGGTGTGATTTTAATTTAGATTTTGGTACCTACCACACACAACATGCAGTATATATTACTATTAATGCACCAATCGTCAGGAAAATATTCGGAGACAATTAAGAAACCACTATGACACACACACAATGTTGTGGGAGAAGGGTTGATGGGGAGAAATGCTCCAATTCTTATATAATTATAAACTGTGGTCAAATTGCCCCCCCCCCCCCACAGACTCACAATTATGATTATGCATTATGATTATGATATAATTATGTCTTCAGGGGGTAATAGGTCCCCCATGTTGGACCTTGCCCGAGGGGTAGTAGCTTCCCGAGATGGGCACTCTCAGTGTCCAAGGGGTAGTAGATCCCCGTGATGGTCATTGTTTACTTAAATGTCCAAGGGGTAGTAGATCCCCGTGATGGTCATTGTTTACTTTAATGTCCAAGGGGTAGTAGATCCCCGTGATGGTCATTGTTTACTTTACAATACATTGGTTTGTGTGAGTCTATGGGGTTAAGGGTGATCTTTGGGAGCACTACATCCCCAACAACCAAAAAGATTTTTCTTTTTGAAATATTTTTTTTACTACTATTATTATTGACAACAATAACTATCCTATAATATTTCATTTAACGCTGCATGAATACAATTCATGCAAGTGATGCTGACAGAGTGTATCACAGAGTATTTACATAATTATATCTGATTATTTAATTTTAACGAGTTACGCTAAAGTGGTGCAAAATCGCTGAAGGGTGGGACGGGTGGAAATTTCAAAATCTCTTGCTGCACAGGTCAGATGCTTTTGGTTGCATGTGGCAGAATGAAGCTTACTGATCCAAACAGGAAGCTATGTAGACAAAATGGTGCAACCTGATTGGTCCAATTTTCCCAGACACATACAGAGGGATTTAGACAATGGTTTGTTGTTACGACAGTTCGTGCTAAAGGCACGTGTATGATCATGCGGTTCCTGGACTGACCTTTGTACCCCATTAGACTTTGCACAACTTTACTTCTGGCCTTTCGTTTGTTTTATGTTTTCGATGCTGTGTGGGAAATAAATGTACGCGTGCATGTTGTTTATGAAAACGTTAATGTTGCTTTGGTATATTTTGCTATTACAGATGTTTCGCATGCTTCTTCTGCATTTCCTTCAACTATCTTCAATAGTAGAAGGCTATCCCAAATGTGGCGCAATACTCTTTCGCTGCGTGCTGATGAATTCAGTCAAACACGAAAGTTGAAAACGCTGACTTTGGAAACTTATAATTTCATGCGTAAGTATGACTAATTTACAAGCTTGAGATTTCCGTGGGGTGGGAGTTGGTGGGGACAAATCCTGAAAGCCATTTTTTTTTAATTGCACCAGAGAAAAAATATTCTTTTGTTACTCGCTATCTATCGAGGAATAGATAGCGATTAGAGTAGCTAGTTATCAAGTTACAGCATTTTCATTATTAAATATACTATAAATATTATGGTTCTTTGCTAACTTGTTAATCTCGAGCATTTCCAAGATTCGTGTGGAGATTTTGCTTGCACTGCGGGATTGGGGCTCGATATTTTTTTTCTTCGTAGAAAAACTTCTGAGGTGAAATCTACTGCCATTTTTGTTGGCAGTCTCATAATTCATATTTAAAAGCAAAAAATGTAATCAATACATGTTAGCAAAAGCTACGGGTCAATACTAATTAGCAAAATAATCAATACATATTAGCAAAAGCTACGGGTCAATACTAATCAGCAAAATAATCAATACACATTAGCAAAAGCTACGAAGGCTAAAAACAATTCGGCATGCGCTATCCCTTTGAAATAAAAAAATTCTTTGCAATCGTGACCTGCATGTATTTTTTGTATTATTCCGTTATTACCAACCTGTTTAGTCGTGTATTGTCTTAAAACGCGCAAGTGCTGGAACAATAGTTGCGTGATCATTTGTCATAGATAAATTTTCTGATACGAGTGGCTAAAGATTGTTATTAGATTTTCATCGAAGACCCCCGAGTCCCAAAACTTTATAGATTTTATTTATATATCCTTCAAGCTATACATATTGTTTTTTTTGTTGCAGATTTCAGTCTGCAAATTGTACGTCATCTGGTCAGCAACAACGTACCCGAATATTTTGTAGAACAAAAGAATACTGTGCGTGAGTGCCTGTCAGAAATTTTTCGTCGTTTGGGTCAAATTGATTCACAATCACGTTTGGTACATGCAAGTATCGTTCATCTAAAGAGATATCTTTCTTGCTTGATATCATATTACTTCCTCGATGATGTCGAGTACAAATCAGAAGTTTCTCTCAATAACGCGAGTGAAGTTTTTCTAGACAAATCCTTATCTATAGTTGATCGAGTACTTGCTGTAAAACTGGTCATTATCATAAAAATCCTTCAGAATTTAACCAAGCCCGAAGATGCAGTTCTTCATTGCTTACGTTGGTTACAAAAGCTTCACGAAGTGTATTCTCTTTCGGTTAATGAGACGGAGACGACATTTCCTGAAAGTGGTGAATCAGTTAAATTTACCGAGTGCGTCCTTGGTATGAATAAGATATTGTTTCAGTTTGCCCGAATGTTTTCAAAACCACCACCAACTGCGCAAGACTGGCCAGGGACGATAAAACTGGGTGAACAAATTTACAACCCTTTAATCAACGGGCAATATTTGAAACAAAGGCTGATTTACGGAGACAAGGCAGCATCCAGTACAAAGATAGATATGGATATAGAATTTGACGATCCAGTCACTCTTTTAGAAGATTTATTACCTGACTTGAAAGAGCATAGTATACCAATTATAGAAACTTCCGGTAACAAGTATGTGCAGTATTAACCCTTAATTAACCTTTCTTTAGGGTCTTTTTAGCTTTTAGGAGCCGGATGTATAAAACTCTCGATCACTTTTTCAATCACTGTTTTGTGATTAGTTAAATTATAGTGATTAAGTACAAAATACGTCGTTGGTCGACGTTTGCGCTAATCATAATAATTAAGTTTAATGGATTTTTATGCAACAGGTCCCTGGATAATATTTACAAACTAGGCTGCTGGCTAGAATAGTTTAAATAACGGCAAATGACAGGAATTCGTACCCAGTTGCTACCTTGAAGTTTGTAACGGTCATGCTGGAAGTAATACACACTTCCTCCGCGTGCGAAATAAAATGCAAAATTTTCTTGTGTTTTTTTCTCTCAATCAAGCGTGTCGACGATTACTTGTAAAATTCAGTATATATATGAAACGGAAGGTTTGATAATTTACGATATAACGCCACTGGCATAAGGCTAAAACCTTTTGGTTAAGAATTTTTTCGTATCCTTTACTGTTCATAAACTCACCCATAGCGATTAAACAGACCGAGTATAAGTCCTTTTTCTTAATGCCACGCAAGATGTGCGGTTTTCGCAAACACTATTTTAAACCATATTCATTTCAGAGATGTGCGTCTCTCTGAGCGGCAGAATTGACGATGGAGACTGGATGCAAACATTCGCATATATTTATCTGGATTGCTTGCTTGCTTAGCTTTAAAAAGCGTGATCAAAGATGGCTGAAAATATGAGAATGTTTGTCCATGAACTCGACTGCTGATCAGTATTTTGACCCTCAAGCCTCAATTCAATCATACGAGCAAGCAGAGTAGTGAATATATGCCAATTAGTGCAAATTCCTGTCATACTCCGCTAGTGTCTATTGTAATAGAAATCAAATTTTAACTCCTCGTACATTAACACACGTCAATTTTTAGCGCATATTTAATATTTTTAAACACAATAGGAAGCTGCTGCGATTTCAGGTGCGATTCTCTACTTTTAAACGATGCGAATTGATGCCAAAGATTTGTTTGCATCCTCCGAAACCTAAGAGAAAACGTACCAGAAATTGTAATAAAAATCGCATGTGTAAATGAGCAGTTAAAATTAGTCAAACAAAAAAAATAAGTGTAATTAAGTTCGTATTATATCGTGTTATATATGCTAGTAAATTCGTGGATGTTGCACCAACATTTTGAGTCAATTTAAACAGAGGTTTGAAAAATAACATGGAAATTAATTTTCTCAATTCATCTATTTACAAGCTGCTTCGATTTCAAAATTTATACTTAGTTAGTCACTTGTGTTCCTCTATTATTTTTGTTTAGCATTACCCTGAGCAAGGGAGGTGGATGTTTTCTTGTCCCCGAAGCAAGTGCCTTCGTCGTTGATCCACCTCCGATACCCTGGAGGACACTAACTCTAAGATGTAGTCGAGTGAAGTATAGTGATTGCAAAGTAAAGCCAAGAGAAGGAGAATTTTTTGTGAGCCGGATCCTTAAAATGGAACCAGAGGGCGTGATTTTTGGTAAACCTGTGACAGTCCTTTTATCCCACTCGCTCTACGAGGATCAGGATTTTTTAAATTTTTACGAGTTGGTCATTGAAAACGTAGGCCCAGCTGGTTTGCAAGAGTTGAAGACAGAACGAATAAGCTCTATTGAAGGTATGGATTCTAAACTTAAGATCATTATATTAAATAAAGCTTATTAAAATTATGTCGTCGTGCTCGCTCATATACCTTTCATCGTCGGCAGTGATCAGGGTTATTTTCGAGATTAGTGCTTCCTAGCTGAACTCAGCTGGGTTAGAACTTGGCTAGGCTTAAGTAACCGCAAAACTCTTACAGTCGTTATGCTGGGTGCACTGTACTACATGGTGTTGACGATTTTTTTAGATGTACCAAAACAAATACGTAATCCAGAGTTATTGGTTGATTACTTGCCAATGGTCAAAGCTACCATACATGGTTCTTGTACCTTGGTTGCAGCAACACGAGTTAGGTCGCATCAGATTTTCATACCAACAAACAGAAGTTACACCTTTTCCAAACAGTATGGAGAAAATACACAACTAAATATCACTTTCCCAGCTGGAGGCACGGAGGAAATACAAAGTTTGAACGTTCAGGTGTGAACAGAAATTTTTGCTTATCGACAATTTAACAAAAGCTATATTTAGGCAAATATTGTGTTCTATTCTAGGTTTTCCCAGCTGATGCTGTTTTAAACAAAGATGTCCATTTGGATAAAAATCTTGTTTGTGCACCTGTGATCAAAGTTTCTGGTCAGACGACTCCATTCCTCGAAGCCGTTCATGTCGAGCTCACATACTCTAACAGTGATGTCGTTAACATCGAAGAAGAATTCTTACCAGTTGACAGTAAGACTAATTTCACAACTAAGTATGGGTTGTTGTTGCGAAGCCAAAAGGAAACCTATTTGACATCCAAGCATCAAGCGTTAAATGAAAGTAACGATGTGTTTATTGAACGACCAAGAAAGGATCAGTTGAAGTTCTCGTTTTCACTGAAACATTTTTGCAAGTAAGCATGCTAATTGATTTGTATGTAGCCACAAATCATTAATGTATATGGAAAAAAATATGTACATATATTTATATATTAAGACCTATTTAGTTATTTTATAGAGATTATACATATGGTTCACAGGTACGGGGAGGAAAAAAACGAGAAACTCCATATCTTTATTGTGAGGAAGAAATGGAGTTTCCAGCACAAGGTCATCATGTCTGGTTATTATTTTGTTACATTCGCAAATTAAACTACGTGTGATAAATTACGTATGATGATTGCAAATTAAGAATAAAGAAATAAGTCTGTCTTATAAAAGGTCAAATTTAAAAATTTGTTTTGTTTTTTTATGACAAGCTTGTACTTATTTGTATCACAAGACGTTAAGGAATAGTGTACCTGTAAGACTTCTACTTCATTTACTTCTATAGAATCAGCCCAATAGCAAAGAAAACTGACAGTGCTCAATTGCCGAACGTCGAAGACAACAATGTTGTGAACCAATCTTTGTCGCACAATCGTAGATTTCTTGCGATCGCATTAGCTATGCACTACCTTAAAAAGAAGACCCTTTATGCTGTTTTAGCGCCCACCACAGCACAAGGTGAACTGAAGGAAAAATGGAAAGTAGCAGGGTTACGTCTCGGTCCTCGACTCAAAAGTGGGCAACAGATATTCGTATGTGTTCCACTGGACAAAGATACTACACATTTACCTTTGGAAGACTATGTGTTATGGTAAATATTGTACAATCTGCATTAACCATGACTCAATGCATAAACATCGTTGCGATGTATGCTAGTTTCACAATAATTAATATGCATGATATGCCGAACTAATTTATCAAATTGATGCGTGTCTACCCTGTCATGGAAATTTTATCTTTGGATAAAGACGGGAGAACAGGAAGGACTTCGAGAAAAACCCATGCATGAAAAAAGAAAGTTATGTCTGTATTACAGTGTTGCGCTGAGCGGACTTAACTTCCACTTCAACATTTTTACTTTTCACTTAAAGGTTCGACCACGAAATGGAGTTTGAATTGCCAAACAAGACGAGTGAAGATGTTCATCTAGAAGGAAAGTTCATGTATTTCTTATCAACTGAATGTACTGGCAAAAATCACAATGTTGGAAAAGACGGTTGTGGAAAAGTGGAAATTCATAATTTTGAAGAGAATCCTGACAAGGTTGGTTACTGTAATATTGATGAATGACAAAACTAGAATATCTGAAAATAGTCTATTTCAAAAAAATTAAAGCCTCTGTGCGGAATCATTTATTTTATTTAAGTTACAGCTTTTATTTATTCATCAGATAAAATTTCTCAATTTTTTTGTTGTTTTTTCTTAGGAGAACAAGAAACCTGGAAATGAAACATTGTCCACCATCGCACAAAGTAAAGGTAAATAAAGAACTGTTTAAGAAACGCTTTATTTTCGGATGCTTTTCAATTCTCATCTCTTTACCTTGCAAATCATATGTGTATACTATATATAGCATATCTGCACGAAGACTTTTTTAATTCAGACGGTAGTGTTTCATCTACAGAAGGAATCACTAGCAACGGTCATGCAACTTCGCAAAAGGAGGTAAAAACTGTTAAATTGTTCAAGTGTTTGTTCTTTTATTAAGAAATTATCTACAAGATTATTGTTTGCATGCTGGTAAAGCTTTGGGTTATATTCATTGGCAATTTTCAAGAACGTCGTAATCTAGAGAAAAAAAGGATATGCGCATGCTACTCAATGTTTTTCGTCAACAAGCGGTCGCAAGCCATGCGAACGCATCCTGATATCGGCTTGTTGAAACAAGTTGTTACAAGATGTCAACAGACTTGTTGCAACTGGCGCGTTTTTGGCTGCGTAGAAATTGTTGTCTTCACAGTCAATGAACACGAAAGTATTTGCATAGCGGAACTAAATCTTCGGCCTGGCTACGCTACTGACTGTCCTACGTGTACTCGTAAGGCGTGCTTGGCTGTGGTATATGGAAGGAGGAAATTCATATTTTTGAAGAGAATCAAGGCTAAATTATATGAAAAAGTTTATATTGAAAAAAGTTTACAGCTCTTGCGCGGTTATGAATTAAACATATACGGATCATCCATTTTAGAGTTATTATTCATCTGACAAAATTGTTTGAATTTTTCCTTTTTAAATTTTTCTTTAGAAGAACAAGAAACCTGCGAATGAAACATCGTCGACCATCGCACAAAGTGAAGGTAAATAAAGAACTGTTTCCAAAAGCGAAATGTAAACTATAAGCGCGCACGGGATGGCAGATTATTGTTTATTTTCACCTTCAAACACGGAGGCCTAAATGAACGATAATCCATCATTACTTGCGCACTCATAGTTCACAGTTTACGCTTTTGGAAAGGCATGTATATGTGTTATAGAATATGATGTAAACGTTTTATTCGAGGGCGCCTCTCAGTTCTCGTTCTCGTATGTATATGCCATAATATAGAATTTGTTTTAATTCAGAAAATAATATTTCAAGTATGGAAGAAAGCACTAGCAACGCTCATGCAACTTTGCAAAAGGAGGTAAACAAAGAGTTGAATTGTTAATTTCTGAATAGGTGTATGTTCCTTTTCTTACTGAGAAATAACATCCAAGATTGTCTTCCACGTACTTTCTATAGTTTTCCTATAGAGCGTACTTTGTGCTATTCATATGTAAATACTGAAGATATATGTAATTTGAGACTTTGCATGGTGAATTATATTATTTTATATAAGAAATTTGTGGAACACCATGTAATTAAATTGATTTTATTGAAAATATCTAAGCTTTCGGCCCATTTAACGCACAATTTAGAAAAAGAAAGAATGCAATGTGCTCTCCACGTTTTCAGTAAAGGCGGCATTTTCAACATCACCTTTGTTTATTTTTATATGTCACATAATGAAGGGAAATCTAAATTGCTGCGAATATTTCAAAAATGAGATCAGAAACAAGTTTCTCGAAAAATTAGGGTTTAACAAAAATGAGATAGAAAATCCTAACGTCGAAGCAACAGCGATATCAGCTTCATCTAACCACATATTACAATTTAGTATTGGAGTTGTTCTCCCAGTTGTCTCTTGATCTCTCTCTTTCTCTAGTCACCCAGCCCCTCGAGCAATGGCTAATCTCAATCATCTCTGCAAAAACGGTCCAGAAAAGAATCCTAACCCCCCCCCCCCTCCCCCTTGCAGATTAGAACAGACATGAAATACTGCTTTATACTAAAATCAAACAAGAACTACGGTGTATCAAAAAAGTAGACCCTTTGAAGCAACCGTGCATTCAAATTACCTCTAACTACCTCTACATTCGTATTAGACTGTGCACGCGAGGTCTTTTCCGAGCGTTTTCACAACAGTCAAAATGAAAACGATATGAACTATAAAAATTCTGATCGCATGAAGTTTTTAGTTTTTGTCCTTGGACGAGGCTTATGCTGGTTTTAGTTAAATTATGTCAACAAGTCGGGAGCTTTTTGAAATAATTCGGAATGAAAACGCTCGGAAGGAGACCGGCCGTGTGCACGTGGCCTTAATTTTACAGCTCGGAATGCTTCAAACTATTACTGATTCGAGAAGCGGCACAAGATCTTGAGAATTTTAGGAAGTTACAAAACCTTGTCTTTTTGGTTCGAAGCATTCCAAGCTGTCAAATTAATGCAACAGATTGCGACTAATTTGAATTGCGGCTACTTCAAACGGTCTACTTTTTAAGTCGGGACAATGTATCAAATGAGTTAGTTGAATCTTCACAGTCTGTAAAATACACCGAGAGGCTTTTTTCCAGCGTGTGCTTCACTAAAAGTTCACGTGTAGTTTTCTACTTTAGCATTGTTTAACATGCTACATAGTTTAAAGTTTTGTTTTACTTTGTGGCCTAGGAAAATGTTAAACCAGCTGCTACTGAGCCTTTGCCAACTGCTGCACCAAAGCAAGGTAGGTAAATTAGCAATCTTTGTAGAACTTCAATAGTTTCTTATATTTAAAGAATATGCCTTCATTTTTATTGTTGTTTTAATACAGAATGCCGTGTTTCATCAGATGAAGCAGACTCTGAAACGAATAAGGTAAATTAAGCGTTGTGATATGAGTTAGGTTTTTCACGACGATCAGGTGTAATAATCAGCCTTACATGAAGCGGTGTTGCAGCATCAGATCTGCACCCATTATGAAGACACTAGACCTGAGTGTCAAAATGTTCGGTTGTGAATGCAATATGAGCAGGCTTTGTATTCATTGAAACATAACCAGAGTAACGAGTGCGTAAGATGTTTATATATGTAATCGATATACCATGAGCAGCCGAGCAGCTGTATCTGATTTACAAATTCGAGTCGAAGCCGAGTGGTTTTAGATCAGATACTGATCGGATGCGAATGCCTTATCGTACTTATAAAATGCATGAAAAGAAATGTACTTATAAAATGAAAAGAAATGAATGATATTTGGTTAGAAAATAAAACTCAGAGTTTATGCAAATCAGGGCAAAGTCTTTATCCGATTTACAGATATTGATGAAATATGTATTTCTTTTGTGTTTTCTTCGTGAAGTATTAATGATTTTATTAATAAATTTACATTAATAATATAAAAGAAAGGTATCTGGACTGTGATTGGTCAATTTCAGTGCAGTTAATCCCGAATAGGAGTGCAAAAAACTGTAACAACGGTGCAAAAATCTATAACAACATGCAGAAGAACCATTCAAATTTGACGTAGGAAAACGGGAGTGCAAATTTTCTTAACAAAAAAAAAACAAACATGGCGGGTGAAATTTGAGAGCGATTGAGGTCAAATTTGGCTGGGTGTTTAACGAACTCTGCTCTAAATCACTATTGGGAAGTTTCGACTTCTTTACACGTATTTATCACGACGTTGTGGGCGTAAATTTAAAGTTTTTAAGGAAAATGTGAAGGGGAGCGATCGCGATGTAAGTACAGTTGTTTTGCGTGTATTCTTGTTTCAAATGTTTCCTTTTATACTCGTCCTGAGGACTTGTGCAATTTTGTCATTGAAAAACTCGCTCGTGCATGTTATTTCCAAATTGCACTCGAAACCATGCTATTACCTATACTTACAACATGATTGAGCGACCGTGATGTATCGGATATACAAACTTGAAAATGAGCTGAGGGCGAGAGTTAGATATCTGATAAAACACGCGCGCGAATGTTGTAAATGGTTTGTGAAAACTCAATGATAAGTCTCTGGCGAAGTAAAATGAAAAGTTAAAGTTTAGGCCAATCAGCAGAAATGTATATCACATATGTTTCTTTTATAATAATTTATTTTGTGTTATCATGAATTAGTGTAATTTTTTTAGTAAATAATGGTTTTCAAGCATTTTGATTGGTTGCCTGACCAGTAAATATATGAGGCATTATTTACTTGTTGGCATTTTTTCAAAATGGCCGCCAATGAGAGTCGTTTTGATGTATTATACTTTTGCCAAAATTAGTAAATGGGGAAAAATTGCATTAATATAAACTCAAAGAATACAAACAAACGATGTTAAACTATCTTAAGGTAATAGATCGTCTGCAAATACCTTATTAAATACTATTTTTCACAGGCTCAGTAATTATGGTAAATATTCACCTCGACTTCGTCTCGGTGAGTATTCACCAATAATCACTTCGCCTTCGGCAAATAATTGTTAATTATTAATCAGCTCCACAACAGCATAAAGTGTTTACGTTCAAAATGAATGGCCATAGAATACTATTACATTCTTTAAGCCTATAACACCTATAGGGCTTCTTAATAATGGCTCCAGGTGTTGTAGTCGTTACAACTCCTAGATCTAGAAAAAAATATTTTTAAATTACAGATCATGGCGAATCATTGTAAATTATTCGAAGAGAAATTTGAAACCGCTGTCCGTGACAAACTAAAGATTAAGGAGGCATTTACAGAGAATCCTGGCGGAGGCAAGACCTCAAAGATCATGGATGTCGCTGGACCAACCGCTACCGTTATTATTAGCCTTGTTGGCGGTATAACACTTGCACTAGGTGCTGTAACGTTTGGAGCTGCATCGCTTGCTGGAGCGTGTGTTGTTGGTGCTACTTTGGGTGTTAAAATAATTGATAAAAAAATTCAACAAAATAGGGCTAAAGAGTCCCTGACAGCAACCCAGCAAGAAAACGTGTCGCGTTATTTGAATTGTGTTGTGAAAGACGTTGCCAAAGAATTGTCTCGAATTTTCGAGTTACAGTTATTTCAACTGAAAAATGATAAGCAAGTTGAGATTCTAGCTGCTTGTGCGGCTGATTTGATGTTGGATCTAAACAACAATGATACATTCGACCGAAACACTTTAATAAGGAAAGTTTTGCAAGATGGCAAGATAAAAAAATTAAAAGACAAAAAGGTACTTACAAGAAATAACACTGAGTGGTCAGTTCCGGATGTCTTTCGAAAACCGGGTCTGCGAAAAGTGATTTTGGAAAAGGATGTCGCGGAAATAAAGTATTTTGTTAAACCGTCAAAGGTCTGCAAGAATAAAAAAGATGCTTGTGACACTATTACATATGGTTATCGTGGCCAGTTTCTTGAAATGAAGGAATATGGTGATCAACAAAAAGAAGATGGGAATGTCGGAGAAGAAGCCCGCGAGCGCAACGATCTTTGCAAAAATTTTTGCAGCAAATGTTTTCGTAACGAGGAAAATCGCACTAGTAGCCGATACTTTGTTGAATCTGATATCGACTCCAAATACAATGAACTTCAACTTGAGCCTTACAGATTCGATGCACTACACGTCTTGATACAGTGTCCAGAGATTTTGGTTTCTTTCAACCAGCTAGGTGCAAAGCTTTCACTAGCGAGTTTTTTGAAGTCAAAGTTCGGCCTTCGCGAGAATCTTCAAATACATCCCGTGTATCGACCACATTCGCCAGCAAAAGTTCCTAACCTTGAAAACTCGGATCTTACAGGATCAGATTTTAGTCATTCCGATTTTTCAGGTGCATGTCTCAAAAGCTGTAATTTCACCAAGTATATCATGCTGTTTGCAGAACTAGATGGGGCAAATATGTGTGGTTCTAAATTTTGTGAGACATTCATTAGTCACAGTAAGTTGCTAGGTGTCAAGGCTGTTTGCTGCGAGTGGACCAATATGTCGTTGCTTCACTCGCGTGTTAATGGCGCATGCCTGGATTCTGTAGTGCCTAGTATTTGTGGAAATGATTTCACGGGGACCAACATTTCCGACGCTACCACTGGGCAAAAACCAGACATAAACTGCAACGAAGGTAAGTGTAAATAAAACATGTTTCCAGACCTTTGCATGATAATCGATCACCAGCACAAAGTGTGGTCAAACTAGATAACATTTTTTGCAGGAAATGACAGGTCGTAAGCTTGCATAAAACTTCATGTTAGAAACATATATGCAAATAGCTTCTGCGCCAAAAATGTTATTTTATTTGTTGGCAAACATTTTTGCTTCCTGGTAGGCAAATTTTGTCATGGTTCGTTCATCTAACTTTACGTTTTCTGTTGGTTTTATAACAGGAAAAGTTGAGAATGGAAGAAGATAATTTCTGTACGAGGTACAGTTTGTTTCGAGAAGAACTGATATCCGATGTAGAAGATGTATCTAATACATGGTGAAAACCAAAAAGTGATTGAATCATTAAATTGTACAATACCTTCCCTACTCTTTAAATAGAATGTATTATAATTCATTTATTAATGATTAGGTTCTTCTTGGAACACCTTGTATGCTTGGGTCTAATTTTTCAAAAGCTGGCTAGCTTAACCCCAAGTTAACGAGAAAGATTGAAAGGAAATTTCCTAGTAGCCTACGCATAGACGGTAAGTCTGCGCGCAGGCTAATCTCCTAGCAGGTTGTTCAAAAGTTTATAAACATTAAAATATAATTTTGTTGAAACACCACGTAAGTTTATGATCGCAAAGCTTTCGATCCGTAAGCTCGGATCTTCATCAGCTCTAATAATAATATATAATAATAAATATAATAGCACTGATACAATAATAATAATAATATATGATAATAATAATATAATAGCTCTGATGAAGATCCGAGCTTACGGATCGAAAGCTCTGCGATAATAAACTTACGTGGTGTTTCCACAAAATTATATTTTAATTTGATATTCACCATGCAATCATACATTTCTTCAGAAATCTTTTCTGGATTAATAGTAGTTTTTCCTTTTGGTTTCCAAAGTTTTTAAAGTAGCGGACGTGCAGGATAAAATGTTAACATTAGTTAAATTTTAACCAAGGTTAGCGCTAACATAGCTTTGAAAAACTGGCCCTGAAGACCATTTTCTCTTGTTACCTTTTGAAAATCTGTTCACGCGGGCGTGACGGGTTTCGTACATCAACATCGTAGTACACAAACACCGCGGAACGTAGAGCGCATGTGCGAGTCGTTATGATATACAAACGAAAAAAAGGAAAGGAAAAAAAACAGTTTTAATGTTTATAAACTTTTGAACAACCTGCTAGGAATGCAATATAAACATTTCTTCAGAAATCTTTTCTGTATTAATAGTACTTTTAGCTTCCAAAGTTTTTAAAGTAGCGGACGTGTAGAATAGAATTTTAACTAATGTTAAATTTTAACCAAGGTTAGCGCCAACATAGCTTTGAAAAACTGGCCCTGAAAACCATTTTCTCTTGTTACCTTTTGGAAATCTGCTCACGCGGGCGTGACGGGTTTCGTGCATCAACATCGTTAGTACACAAGCATCGCGGAACGTAGAGCGCATGTGCGAGTCGCTATGATATACAAACGAAGAAAAAGGAAAGGAAAAAACAGACCAGTGCATGGAAACGCCTCGATTTACAGCACTGGGAATTCTACCCATTTTTCCTGGTGTCAATTACGCCAAGGTATGCTCATGCAGTTGTAATTTGATTGCACTTTTTGATAGACGTGATGGAAATCGCACTATCCCAAGGCTAACTGCACGTGCTGGGATCCGATTACGACTGGCAATGCGCGCGCAAATTGCAGATTTTAAAGTTTTTGGTGATTAAATAATATGTAACGTAAGGTAACTTTATTTGTTACATATAGTTATTCGATTTTTATAGAACTTTAGTGAATAATTTTAGTTGTTAGATATACGCGTATTCGATTTTTACAATTTGTAATACAACAATTAATTAAATGTAATTTTTGAGTAAGAGTAACAGTGACGTAATAAACTTCTAACTTTAATTGACTTGAAGCCCCCCTCCCCAACGGGCAGGGAATAATTATAAGTGGTAAAGATAAATAACGAATGTCTTACTTCTTCCGCATTTTATCAACGCCTGAAAAATGTCTGCTGAAGAGAGTCAGATGAGTTATATCCTTCATGGAGGATGTTTTCGCGGAATGATTTTTCTACCTTTGATTTCTCATAACCTCATGAAAATATTCTTACCATGAACATTCATTACTTGTATAATAGGTTTGGAGGGTAGGAAGGGCTCGAAGGAAGGCAAACGAACAAAGCGAAACAATTAACCGAATCAAGGATTATCAACTGATATGGCTTGAACGTTTTGGAGCTTAAAATTTCAAAGGTAAAGGCAAGTTTAAGCTCTAGAGCTGTAATATTTACCCTTTGTCACTCCGTAGGAAAGACGATAAAGTTAAGTAGTTAGAATAGTGTTGGCTTCTGATCGTCGAAGTTTAGGTAGTGAAAAAATTCTAAAAAGTATCTAAAGCGAAGCCTTACAAAGCCGTAAATTTTTAATATCAACTTTGTGCAGATCGGATCGGTATTGGTCCCAATTCGTTGCAGTCAAAATACATGAACGGGGAACAGCAGAACAAGTTACAGTAAAACACAACAGACTACATAGCTGGAAGCAGGAAGGTGGATCATAAGGCCCCGGCCTTCTGGCTTTGTAGTCTGTTGTGGTCTACTGACAGACTTCATTTTTTGCCAAGTGCGTGCAGAATAAAATGGCGGACGGGAAAATGCATACTTCCACCACTGAGAGCTGCTGCAGCGATCTGCCACAACTGCAGCTATCGACCACAGAGCTTGATTTTTATTCCGTGAATCATACATAGTTTGCATAAATTACTATTTAACTCCTGGAGCCAGTTGTTCAAAAGCCGGTTGGCTTATTAACCCTGGATTAATGTGAAATTGAAAAGAAATTTTGCAGCAACTTGTTTATAAGCTTGTAAATATTTTTTTCACATCTTGCGTGGATTAATTGTAGTTTTAGTTTCTGCAGTTTTTAAATAAACTAATGTGTAGAAATACAGAAACGAAAACAGGGGCTCAAACTTTAACCCAGGGTTAAGGCTGACCACGCTTTGAACAACAGGTGTTAGCAACTTGAGCACTAAATAACCACACGGTCTTGTATAGGATGTCTCCTGTGTTGTTGTATCACTGAAACCAGTCATTGAACAATTTTCAATTTCATTATCTACAGGCAGAGGCATCTTATTTGTTTCGCTTCCTGAGAGTAAATTTCTGAAATGTAAGGCAAAAATGTCAGGTATTACTGTATTCCTCCCCCCCCCCCCCCGACCTGGGTTGATTGAAAATGTTGTAGTTTAAGTTGCATTCGAAATCATTCCTTTTCTGTGAGCAGCAAAATGTTGAGTAAACTACAGGTTAGAAGGTTGAAATAAAAGTGCATGACATTTAACGCTCAACGTGTCCTATTGTAAGAAGATATGTACGTGATATAAATGACATGCGTGCATTAGGGACTATGCAAAATTGAATTTCATCACTGAGATGCGCCACGTACTTGTTTTAAGTTGCGTAGAAATGAGACACAAAGATTTTTTCTGCCTTTGAGGTGAGATACAGTTCGATAATACCTAGCTAATGAAACAAACATGTACAAGAAGGTGGCCACTTTAGTTCGTAGTTCTCGACAATAGGTTTTAATATCATAAAATGTCCACCATCGAATGGCCGTATTCACTACGGCGAACCAAATTCAACAGAATTTATATTGTAAAAAGCCGTTAAATCGTAAATTTTAAACGCTAGAGTCACTAAGTCCTTATTCCAGAGATATATTGAGCTCAGTGTGATTGACTTGAAGCAAGTCATTATAATTCGGTTTGTTTTGAACCAATCAGATATCACCCGTTCCACCAGTTTGATTTTGTGCGGTCAATCTCCCAGCGTGAAGGAATGTGATCCAATCAGTCGATGATCACTGGCTATTTACTAGCAGAAATCTTCGACGTAAACCATATAAAATACTGTGGATTTCAAGAAATGAACCAATGCCGTGTTAAAAGCAAGTGAAAGGTATAAAGAAAAATTTAAGCTATGAATATTCAATGTTTACTCAAAGGAATTCTAGTAATCATGTAATTTTAGTCAATTTTAACATAAAGAGCTGGTTGTTCAATAAACTGTTTTTAATACTGAGTAGAACTTCGGAATTATAAACGTAGGACCTTAGTTGGGCAGGTTAGTTCTATTATTTCAAGGTTAGTTTTATTTTGTGTGTGTATCTTTTCATATCTGTTTGTTTTACAGACGAGATTTGAATATTTGATTCAGACAAGATCTGTTTCCAATTTCGTCAACAATATAATAGGCAAGTGGGAAACTCTTCGGTGAACATAGCTTATACTAATCCTACTTTAACGCAATTGCCTCCCTGAGATCTATGCTGCTATACCTATTTTGATGTTTATTTACATTTATTTCAGACGTTGAGTTGTTGTAAATGTAAGGCCTGTTTTAGTTGTCGAATTTAATATAAAATATGTATTTGACGCGAATTTGACGTCCAAATGGTCCGAGATAATATTTGGTACTAGAATTATAGTTTTAGGCCCCGTTTTTGCTTTGAATTTCCAACCAGTAGAACTAAGGTTTTATTTAAAACTCAATGGAAATGCGACGCCTAAAAGCAGGCCTAAGCTGTATTATTACACGTCAACAGCCAAATGAATTATAATATTCAAATAAAATATTCTATAGAAAGATTGTTATCTGTTATTGTAGTATGGATTAAATAAAATGTTCCAATAAGGTACCTCAATTAAACAACAGTGAACAGAGTTTTTTCTCAAGCAGATTTGTTGTTGTAATTTCTTGGCTCCATCATTTTTCGCCCGATGCTCGTACTGTACACAAATCTATGGTTTTTTTGTTTTAAAGTCAGAAACGACGTGTCTTAATCTCCCGTACATGCGGCGCTTTAATTATGATTTCGTTTTTTGAAATATTTGAAATTTTATTGTAGCTACAGCTGTAGTCTTCGCATTGGCGTCCTGTGACACCCCAAAATGAAAGTCATAATCTTGTTGACACGACATGCGAAAAAAATGCGGATAAATTCCGATAAAATATATAGTCAGGGAGCATATGTAGTCCCGTGGGATTTTTGTGAAAAAAGCAAACCACCTATCTAGGAATGTTAATTGGGCCTCAATGAGCATGAAAAATTTTGTCGGCAATTTTGCGACCTGCTCCGACGGCTGTCACAGGGGGTGGGATGGGAGGACATTTTCGCCATTACTGAAAAATCGATTTTTCTCTATAACTTTTCGATTCTAAGGAAATCATTCATTTTGAAAGTTCCTAACTCCCTAAACTAAGGGTCAATGAGCACAAAGAAGCTATATTCGGGGCAGTGATGTGTTTGCTGGACCAAAATGCATGCTAATTAGGTCCGCCATTAGCGAAAATCGGATTTTTCACTCTGACCCAACGCAAATTAGACCAAGATGAAAAATGAGGGTTTCTACTGCCCCAATTTTATGGTCAATTAGGATGATAATGCTAAATAAATCACTTTTTCGTGTTATTTTGTGTGTGAATTGGAAATTAGTTGAAGGCAGACATCAACTGTCAGTAATCTGCAAAGACCTTATCTTCACAAAAAATGCCTTAAAAGGGTTCCGTGATTCTTAAAACATTGGATATAATGAAATAAATACTGATCATTTACAAGCCAATGATCAAGGGGTTATGCAACCCAAGAATCACGTTACTCTACAAACGCCAAAGTTCTGAGGTTACTACTGAAGAATGATTATCTTCACGAAGTATCTTCCTCGTCGACTTCCGGGTCAGACGATGGGTCAGATGGGCAGTTTACACAAGGCTCATCATCATCACCGCATGCGCAAAGATCAGTGCAGTTGAGCCCTGCCTTCCTGCACTGACGTCAGTTAGTTCCACATCCCTTGGTGCAACGGCACTTGATGAGATGAAGAACGGCATCCGGGGCGGGTCACTGCTGATTATCACTGGATGCCACTTATCTGAATCAAAAGAAAAACCTCATAATTTGATATTATTTTGGTCACTCTCACGATGATATGCCTTAGATGAATTACCTTTCTTCAGGGTCCATCCAAAGCCTGCTGGTGAGGGAAGCCTTGGGTTTGGGATTATATCGTTCTTCTATACCATTGCTTGGTAATGGGCACGTAATATCGCCTGTTTCAGGGCTGCCTTGGTAGGTGGCAATCTCTCAGACTCTACCTGTTTCCTTCGGAATAAAAACCATCTATGTCCCTTGACACTACTAGTATGGGTGCCAGGGAAGTACAGCAAGCACACAAGCTTCTCTATGGCAGCCAAGGTTGAGGGTAGAGGCTGTGAGGTTCCCCCAAGGTCTGCTAGGGTATCCACGCAGACACTGTCAACCTCCAAAAATGCTTTCCAGCTAGCTAGCTTGCCCTTCCCAGCAAAGCTAGCGGCCACATCGGCTCCGCTCCATGCATGAAAACCTGGAAGAGCAGCTATTCTAGCTAGACCAAGGGCACGGACTATGGAACAGAGGGGGATTTTGCGATGCTGCTGTCCTCTGTCGGTCACGAATCGCGTGTCTTCACATAGGTCTTCGTGCCGTCTCAGTGACAGTACAAACACATCAGTGTCTAGCGAGACGATGTCAATTCTCCTGACACTGTGGCATCTACAGCGTGCAGCAGCAGTTTCGTGTCGGCCTCCTTCTGGTTGCTGTCAAGGTATTGCATGTCTCTGTGCGTTCCTTTACATTTACTATCTCACGCCACCGTCGCACGTGAACCCTCTTCACGGCCTTTCTCCAGCGTCTTAATGGCAAGGTACTCTGTAACTTCTTTCTTGGTGGTGTTAACATGTGCCAGAAGTCTTTTCATTGGTACCTATAAAATAAGAAGCAGTTTACAATCAGTTAATCTGAAGTCTAAAACTGGGATTCAGTATAAAGAATTTAGTTTGAATGTTCTCCTACCTGTGAGATCTGTGTACTGTCTGTAATTCTGTAACAAACATGATCTTGACCTCCTTGTCGCAAGACTCTAGTAGCTGTTTTGAGGGAGAGCGGCCTACCAAGTCAGCCCTGAAACAGGCGATATCACGTGCCCATTACCAAGCAATGGTATAGAAGAGCGATATAATCCCAAACCCAAGGCTTCCCTCACCGGCAGGCTTTGGATGGACCCTAGAGAAAGGTAATTCATCTAAGGCATATCATCGTGAAAGTGACCAAAATAATATCAAATTATGAGGTTTTTCTTTTGATTCAGATAAGTGGCATCCAGTGATGATCAGCAGTGACCCGCCCCAAATGCTGTTCTTCATCTCATCAAGCGCCGTTGCACCAAGGGATGTGGAACGAACAGATGTCAGCGCAGGAAGGCAGGGCTTAACTGCACTGATCTTTGCGCATGCGCTGATGATGATGAGCCTTGTGTAAACTGCCCATCTGACCCATCGTCTGACGAGGAAGATACTTCGTGAAGATAATCATTTTCAGTAGTAACCTCAGAACTTCGGCGTTTTTAGAGTAACGTGATTCTTGGGTTGCATAACCCCATGATCATTGGCTTGTAAATGATCAGTATTTATTTCATTATATCCAATGTTTAAGAATCACGGAACCCTTTTAAGGCATTTTTTGTGAAGATAAGGTTTTTGCAAATTACTGACAGTTGATGTCTGCCTTCAACCAATTTCCGATTCACGCACAAAATAACATGATGAAGTGATTTATTTAGTATGATCATCTTAATTGACCATATAATTGGGGAGGTAGAAACCCTCATTTTTCATCTTGGTCTAATTTGCATTGAGTCAGAGTGAAAAATCCGATTTTCGTTAATGGCGGACCTAATTAGCATGCATTTTGGTCCAGCAAACACATCACTGCCCCGAATATAGCTTCTTTGTGCTCGTTGACCCTTAGTTTAGGGAGTTAGGAACTTTCAAAATGAATGATTTCCTTAGAATCGAAAAGTTATAGAGAAAAATCGATCTTTTAGTAATGGCGAAAATGTCCTTCCATCCCACCCCCTGTGACAGCCGTCGGAGCAGGTCGCAAAATTGCCGACAAAATTTTTCATGCTCATTGGGGCCCAATTAACATTCCTAGATAGGTGGCTTGCTTTTTTCACAAAAATCCCACGGGACTTAATTTCATGACATATGCTCCCTGACTAATACTTCAATAGAAATATAATGTAAAGTCCTTTAATCGGTTAGGGTGGGTTAATAACTTTTACAAAATGACAAACTTTCTCACACTGTGTCAGCGCGTTGGTCATTTTTACATGATAATGAAATAATTTTGATGGTATTGTGCCGCCACGCTCACAATCAACAAACGTTTATAAGGCAAAGTTACAAATTTATTGAAGATTCACAGACCATGATACATTCGAATTGTAGGAAAGAAGAAGGAAGGAGCCGAAGGAAGGCAAACGAACAAAGCGCAACAATTAACCAAACCAACGATATCAATATGCATTAAAAGTTTTGGTGCTTAAAAGGTAAAGGCCATACAGATGAACATTCCTGCTTTTTTGCTATGTAAAGCAAAAAAATCAGCATATTTTCACACCATAGTCATGCAGATTAGACAAAAAACAACAACATTTATTCTAAGTATCAAGTAATTGACAATGACGAAAAAGATGGCAGAATTTACATTTTACCAGAATACATTGCAATCATCAATTTAGTAAGTTTAAGACATTCTCTGGTTAAAATGCTAATTATTAACAACTATAAACCGTTGAAGGCTGCAGATTGGTAACTGAAAACTTGTTGGTAAATAATATTTTAACCAGAGAACGTCGTAAATTTATGTGGGATGTGCAATGCAATGTGGGAAACATGTGGGGAAAATTTACCTTGTATTTATTTGGATTAAAAACCGCGTGGGCCGTGACGTAAGCACTTCTGAAGTCTATTGACAATTGCAAAGCATTTATGGATTATTTGGACAGTGAACAATGTGGAACACTTGCCAAAAACTTTATGCAAACTAAAGTTCAAATTGAAATTCAAAAGTTATTTGCGCTTTTTCTTTCATGTCACATGACTGACACTCGCTATCTTACTAAATTGTACTGTCCCTCCAAATAATTCATGCATGCTTTGCAGTCTCGATTAGGAATTGCAATCAAAGTATATGAATCTTTCTGGTTCTATAGTCTGTTTTATGTAGCTTGTTCTGTTTTTCTCCAGCGTTTGCTGATTTAATGGGAATTGCCGTGATTAAAGCATAAAGGTTTATTGCGGTATTTGGTACTAAATTGGCACTAGAAGTTGCAGTAGAATTCCAGTCTTTGTTTTCTTTACCTGCACAGAAGATCTTGCACACGCATTTATTGGCCATGTCCTCCCCCCCCCCCCCTCTATTGGGGCTGCACAACTCGAGTGAACCTACTGTTTATTACCCCTAGTCTGCTGTAAGTTAGATGTACAACATTGACTGAAAACAGGATGTAAATTCAGGCTTATGTTGTGTTTTCTCTTCTGCCTGAGCTAGTTACATTTCTGAAATGTATCTAAAGCAAAAATATCTGGCATTAGTGTATTCTTGTACACCCCTCGGCCTGGGTTGATTGTGGATATTGTAGTTTAAGTTGCATTCGAAATCATTCCTCTTCCTTGAGCAGGAAATTGTTGAGTACACTAGCTACAGGTTAAAAGGTTGAAATAAAAGTGCATGACATTTAACGCTCAACGTGTCGTAAGTACATATGTGTGTGTGTGTTGTAAGTAGGTATGTGTGTTGTAAGTAGGTATGTGTGTGTGTTGTAAGTAGGTATGTATGTGATATGAATGACATGCGTGCATTAGGGACCATGCAAAATTGAATTTTATCACTGGGTGCGGCACATACTTGTTTTGAGTTGCGTAGAAATGAGGCACAAATATTTTTCTGTCTTAAAGGCGAGGCATACATTTTTCGACAATACCTGTTTTACTCTTAGTCAATAAAATAAACATGCACATGTACAAGAAGGAGGCCACTGCTCTAGGAGCCCTCGACAATAGATCTTAATATCATAAAATGTCCACCAGAAAATGGCTCTATTCACTACTGCGAACCAAATTTACACCACAGAATTTACACTCTAAAAAGCGGCCATGGAGGCTAATCTGTATGTACTGTGATGACATTTTATAAATTCGTGAATCATATAGACATCAGTATAGAGATTTTATCTGAGAAACTGAACATACTATTATTTGTGTAAAAAGGTACTTGTTCCACCATTTTCTTCGCAGTACAGGCTTTCCTTTCCTAACGGTAGCGAGGAAGCAACTTTTTTAGTAAAGCTCAAAGCGGTTATAGAGATTGTTATCCCACAAACTAAACGTATCTTGCATCTTTCTATAACATTGAAAATTGATTTGCTCCAGCCTCGGGGTACAATAAATTTTGTACGGTCACTTGCGTATTTACAGCTCTACATAAACTTTAAAGTTTGACATAAGCATTAAACAGGTTTGTGAGTTAATTTTTACAACCCGAATCTTTCGTTTGCTCGTGAATTTCCTGCAAGAGCCGCTTGCGTTTTCGTTTTTGCAAACTCTGTTCAGTGGTTTTGGTTTTATACAGCTAGAGAATATTGTAGATTTTGTTACATGCCTGAAGTAAACTGACCTAAAATCCTATCTTAATACAACAAATTATGCTTTTCTTTGTTTACAGGATATTATCCCACTGCACAGTTATGACTGAACGACCTTTGTTTACTGTGGACCCAGGAGAATCAGACACAGCAACCAAACTTGACAAAGAGGCAAATGTCGATAAGTCGATAAAAAGTCGCAAAATTGCCAAATCTAAGACATACTCAGACGACCCTAATACGCTCCCAGTCTCATACGACTCGAGCCTAATACGCTACCTCTCTGGTACAAAAAGGAGCCTTGTGTCCAAAAAGTTGTGGCTTTCGCTCTCTGGTCCTCCACTTGATCTGGACCATTGCTATCAGAAGGGAGAGCTGAATCTTTCTGGCAAACGTCTAGGCACTCCAGCCCTATTTTCTTTGATATATTCGTATGAGCGTGATTTAAAAAAGTTAGATTTATCTGGTTGTGGTCTGTCCTACGTAGATTGGAGATGTTTGGAACGTTTGAGTGGACTGGAAGAATTGAACCTGTCTAATAACCCTCTGCGCCAATTAAATTTAGAATTTTCGAAACATATGCAGCATAGTTTGAAAAAGTTAGATTTATCTGGTTGTGACCTGCCCTACGTAGATTGGAGATGTTTGAAACGTTTGAGTGAACTGGAAGAATTGAACCTGTCTAATAACCGTCTGTGCCATTTAGAATTTTTGGAATATATGTGTTTGAAAAAGTTACATTTATCTAGTTGTGACTTTACTGGCCAACATCTGGCAGGTCTGAAATCTTTGCGGCGACTGGAAGATTTGAACCTATCTAACAATCCTCTGCACAATATTAAATTATATAGTTCGAAATCTATGCCTGATTTGAGAATGCTAGATATATCTGGTTGTGGTCTTGCAGACAAAGATCTGAAAGATTTTGCACTTTGGGATAGAGTGGAAGAATTGAACGTATCCAACAATCCTTTAAGTCATATGTTGCAATATCGGAAAAACTTGAGAAAGTTGAATTTGTCTGGTTGTTGCCTTACTAAATGGCCCTCTGGTTTGGAAGAATGCAGCCACCTGGAAGAGCTAGATATGTCCAACAATTGCTTTGCCCATCAACTAGAAAACCTCACACCCAGTGTTTCAGGGTTGTCCAATCTAAACAGAATGATGTTTGAAGATGCTGTTTATACGAAGAATGATAAAGGTTAGAGATCGATTCTTAGTCGGGCAACTCCATAACTGATTCATGAATAAGCTTTTCATGAGTAAAAATCTTTCCAATTTTTGTTACTGTCTACTCGTGTATTCATCAAAGTAATAAGATCTAAAGGTTGCTGTAAATCCTCTAATATTTTGTCTCAAACACACAAAGAAGCAAGGAATTTGGGATGTTGGCAATGTCTTTTGTACGTTTTTAAACCTTTACTTCCTAACAGGAATGTGTCGTCTTAACATGTTTTATTTTATTTTTAATACTTTCCGGCTATGGCTCTGTCTGTCTCACCGGTGTAGATGGCATATGTGATCCCACCTGTGCATTTTATTAGATCTAGATGGAATAAACAGAAAGAATGAGTTTCATATTAAACTGTACTGTGGATTGAAATTAAAAAATCAACTATTTTTTTTCCTTTTTCTAGTTTGGACCGTAGAAAAGCGAAAAGGTACCATTTAATTTTTTCTTTGTTTTTTGAAGCATTTTTTTTAATCAAACATTTTGGTCATCAACAAATTATTTATTGGCAGTATAGTGAAATTAGTAAACCACATAAAGTAGCGTCATTCTATTGCATTGATAAACATTCTCGTGTTTTGGTCGCATGCAGTGATATATACACATGCATCACATGCACATGAAAAGTATATGATAAGGGAATATGATTTTAATTTAGATTTTGGTACCTACCACACACAACATACAGTATATATTTTCTGGATATCTTAGGCATGATATGAACAAGAGACTGAGGAAGGTCTTAATAAAATTACGAACACATAGAAATTTTGTTGTTGCGTCAATCAACATTTGTCAGAAGAATATTAATAGCCTAATCTTTATCAAATTTTTATAGTTTCGATGCTGTGTGGGAAATAAATGTACGCGTGCATGTTGTTTATGAAAACGTTAATGTTGCGTTGGTATATTTTGCTATTACAGACGTTTCGCCTGCTTGTTCTGCATTTCCTTCAACTATCTTCAATACTGGAAGGCTGTTTCAAATGCGGTACAATCCTCTTTCGCTGCGTACTGATGAATTCAGGCGAAGAAGAAAGTTGAAAACGCTCACTTTTGAAACTTATAATTCCATGTGTAAGTCATGACTAGTCCAATTTACAAGCTTGAGCCTCCCATGGGGTGGTAGTTGGTGGGCTTTTTTAAATGCGCCAGAATAAACATGGGCGTACCGGGCGGGGGGGGGGGTAGCCCCCCCCCCCCAATTTGTTGGCCAAACAAGGCCAGTCGGGCAATATCTGCTTCAAAGTCGGGCAAATAATTGTTATACACTTACATTAGTGTAGAAGAAATGTTACCAATATTGTTAATTTTTAGATTTAGCTCGTGAGATTTCACATGCATTTTTTCCAGACCAAGGAGTAACACATTTTAAAGAGTTAAGTTTACACAGATCCCATATCTTATTTCTAGTCTAGAAAAACAACAATAATAGAACTTTCAAGTGTTTAGGTAGTGTTAGTCTCGACTCTTGAACAAAAAATTGTGATTTAATCTTAGAAACATGTGGGATAAAATTAATACCGGTTTGTATAAATAGAAAACTGTAGAACGGGTAGGACATCTGAAGTCTATTGGAATTACGTCATACGACTATCAGTAACAAAGTCAAAAAAGAAGTCGGGCAATTTTCTTGACAGTCGGGCAAATTACCGACCGCCCCCCTAAAAAATATTGGCCGGTACGTCCATGAGAATAAAATATGCTTTTGCTACTCGCTATTTATCGAGGAATAGATAGCGATTAGAGAAGCTAGTTATCAAGTTACAGCTTTTCAATATTAAATGGTTGTTGCTAAAAATTATTAATATCATGCATTTCCCAGACTCAGGTGGTATTTGTGCTTGCACTGCGGACGGAAGTTCGATATTTACTTTTTCCTTGTTGAAAAACGTCCGAGATGAAATCTACTGCCATTGTTGCAAGTGGAAGATTAGATAGCTCATAAAAAAATAAATTTTAAAAAGTTTAATTCATATTGAAAAGCAAAAAATGTAATCAATACATATTGGCAAAAGCTGGGGTAAAAACAGTAGCTACGACATGCGCTATAGGTTTGAAATAAAAAATTCTTTTCACACGTGAACCTGTATGTATTTTTTTATGATTCCGTTACTATCGACCTGTTTAGTTGAGTATTAGGCCGCGAATATAAAACTTGATCGTCTTAAAACGCGCAAGTGCATAAACAATAGTTGCGTGATCATTTGTCATAGATAATTTTCTGATATGAGTGGCTAGAGATTGTTATTAGATTCTCATCCAAGACCCCCAAGTCCCAAAACTTTATAGATTTTATTCATATATATGTTCATGGTACACATATTGTCTTTTTTTTGCTATAGATTTTAGCCTGCAAATTGTATGTTATCTTGTCAGCAACGCCGTGCCCGAATATTTTGTAGAACGAACGAATACTGTGCATGAGTGCCTGTCAGAAATTTTTCGTCGTTTGGGTCAAATTGATTCACAATCAAGTTTGGTACATGAAAGTGTCCTTCATCTAAAGAGATATCTTTCCTGCCTGATATCATATTACTTCCTCGATGATGTTGAATACAAATCAGAAGTTTCTCACGATAACGCGAGTGAAGTTTTTCTAAACAAATCGTCACCTATAGCTGATCGAGTACTTGCTGTGAAACTGGTCATTTTGATAAAAATCCTTCAGAATTTAACCAAGCCAGAAGATGCAGTTCTTTATTGCTTACATTGGTTACAAAAGCTTCACGAAGTGTATTCTCTTTCAGTTAATGAGACGGAGACGATATTTCTCGAAAGTGGTGAATTATGTAAATTTACTGAGTGCGTCGTCGGTATAAATAAGATATTGTTTCAGTTTGTCCGAATGTTTTCAAAACCACCACCAGCTGCTCAAGACTGGCCAGGGACGATAAAACTGGGTGAAGAAATTTACAACCCTTTAATCAACGGGCAATATTTGAAACAAAGACTGACTGACGGAGACAAGGCAGCATCCAGTATAAAGATAGATATGGATGTAGAATTTCACCATCCAGTCACTCTTTTAGAAGACCCATTATCTCGCTTGGAAGAGCATAGTGTACCAATTATAGAAACTTCTCGTAGCAGGTATGTGCAGTATTAATCCTTAATTAACCTTTATTTAGAGTTTTTTAAACTCTGAATAAAACTTTATAAAACTCTGAATCGTTGTTTTTTTGTTAGTTAAATAACAAATACGGCGTTCTGATTGGTTCAATGTATTGCATGTGTCCCAGACCTCCGAGCGGTAGAATTACGATCGTGAGTGGGTGCAGACATGCAAACTGCTTGCCTGGATTCAAAAAGGCTGATCAAAGATGGCTGAAAATATAAGAATGTTTGCTCATGAACTCGACTGCTGATCAATATTTTGACCTGAATAAATATGTCAATGGGTGCAAATTCCTGTCAAAATCATCCGCTAGTGTTCAAGATTTTTGTCATTTCCTAAAATCCCGTATATATACTGCTATAATTAATAAGCAAATTGTCTATTCCTTAATTTCACAAACATCGGGTGCATTTGATACATCAAGTCAAGCAATTCAATGAGTGAGAGCTGCATGCGCGAGAGGGTATCGTAATGGAAGTCAAACTTCCCGTATATCAACACGTCAATTTATAGCGCACATTTTAAAATACAGCCAGTAGGAAGCTGGTGAGATTTCAGGTGCGATTCTCTACTTTTAAAATGTGCAAATTAGTGCTAACTGCATGATTCCGATGTAAAGATTCGTTTACATCCTCCGAAACTCAAAAAAGAAAATCGTAGGAGAAACTTTAACAAAAATCACGGGTGTAAATGCGCAGTTGAAGATAAGTCAAGTTTGTTTATATAAAGTTTGCGAAAGGAATAGTAAATTCGTGGATATTGCACCAACATTTTGTATCAATTTAAGCATAGCTTTGAAAAAAATGTGAAATTAATTTTCTCAATTCATCTATCTACACGCTATATGCTTGCATTTCAAAACTTTTGCTTAATTGCTCACTTTATGTTGTTCTATTATTTTTGATTAGCATCACTCAGAACAAGGAAGATGGATGTTTTCATGTCTCCGCAGCAAGTGCCTTCCTCGTTGTTCCACGTAGGGCACTCTGGCTCTCCACAGAAACTGTAACATGTAGTCGAGTGAAGTATAGTGATTGCAAAGTAAAGCCAAGAGAAGGAGAATTTTTTGTAAGCCGGATCCTTAAAATGCAACCAGAGGGCGTGGTTTTTAATAAACCTGTGACAGTCCTTCTATCCCACTCGGTCGACGAGGATCAGGATTTTCTAGATTTTTACGAGTTGGTCATTGAAAACGTAGGCCCAGCTGGATTGCAAGACTTGAAGACAGAACGAATAAGCTCTATTGAAGGTATGGATTCTAAACTTAAGATCATTATATTAAATAAAGCTTATTAAAATTATGTCGGTCGTTCTCGCTCATAGACCTTTCATCGTCGGCAGTGATCAGGGTTATTTTCCAGATTAGCTCTTCCTAGTTGAACACAGCTGAGTTAGAACTTGGCTAAGTGTAAGTTACTGTAAAACTCTTACAGTCGTTATGCTAGGTGCACTATACTACATGGTGTTGACGATTTTTTTAGATGTACCAAAACAAATACGTAATCCAGAGTTATTGGTTGATTATTTGCCAATGGCCAAAGCTACCATACAAGGTTCTTGTACCTTGGTTGCTGCAACACGAGTTAAGTCTCATCAGATTTTCATACCAACAAACAGAAGATACAGCTTTTCCAAACAGTATGGAGAAAATACACAACTAAATATCACTTTCCCAGCTGGAGTCACGGAGGAAATACAAAGTTTGAACGTTCAGGTATGAACAGAAATTTTGCCTATCGACACTTTAGCAAAAGCCATATTTAGGTAGATATTGTGTTCTATTCTAGGTTTTCCCAGCTGATGCTGTTTTAAACAAAGATGTCCATTTGGATAAAAATCTTGTTTGTGCACCTGTGATCAAAGTTTCTGGTCAGACGACTCCATTCCTCGAAGCCGTTCATGTCGAGCTCACATACTCTAACAGTGATGTCGTTAACATCGAAGAAGAATTCTTACCAGTTGGAAGTAAGACTAATTTCACAACTAAGTACGGGTTGTTGTTGCGAAGTCAAAAGGAAACCCCGTCGACATCCAAGCATCAAGCGTTAAATGAAAGTAACAATGTGTTTATTAAACGACCAAGAAAGGATCAGTTGAAGTTCTCGTTTTCACTGAAACATTTTTGCAAGTAAGCATGCTAATTGATTTGTATGTATGCACAAATCATTAATGTATATGAAAAAAAAAGTACATTTATATATTAAGTATACATATGGTTCACGGATACGGGGAGGAAAAACTCCAGAAGCTCCATATCTTTATTGCGAGGAAGAAATGGAGTTTCCAGCACACTATCATTATGTCTGGTTATTATTTTGTTACATTCACAAATTAAACTACGTGTGATAAATTACGTATGATGATTGCAAATTAAAAATAAATAAATAAGTCCTTATTAAGAATACTAAAAGATCAAATTTAAAAGTTTTTTTTAATTTATGACAAGCTTGTACTTATTATTTGTATCACAAGACTTTAATTAATAGTCTATCTGTAAGATTTCTACTTCATCTACTCCTATAGAATCAGCCCAATAGCAAAGAAAACTGACAGTGCTCAATTGCCGAACGTCGAAGACAACAATGTTGTGAACCAATCTTTGTCGCACAATCGTAGATTTCTTGCGATCGTATTAGCTATGCACTGCCTTAGAAAGAAGACCCTTTATGCTGTTTTAGCGCCCACCACAGCACAAGGTGAACTGAAGGAAAAATGGAAAGTAGCAGGGTTACGTCTCGGTCCTCGACTCAAAAGTGGGCAACAGATATTCGTATGTGTTCCACTGGACAAAGATACTACACATTTGCCTTTGGAAGACTGTGTGTTATGGTAAATATTGTACAATCTGCATTAACCATGACTCAATGCATAAACATCGTTGCGATGTATGCTAGTTTCATAATAATTAATATGCATGATATACCGAACTAATTTATCAAATTTATGCTTGTCTACCCTGTCATGAAAATTTTATCTTCGGATAAAGACAGGAGAACAGGGAGGATTTCGATAAAAACCCATGCATGAAAAAAGAAAGTTATGTTTGCATTACAGTGTTGCGCTGAGCGGATTTAACTTCCACTTCAACATATTTACTTTTCACTTAAAGGTTCGACCATGAAATGGAGTTTGAATTGCCAAACAAGACGAGTGAAGATGTTCATCTAGAAGGAAGATTCATGTATTTCTTATCAACTGAATGTACTGGCAAAAATCACAATGTCGGAAAAGACGGTTGTGGAAAAGTGGAAATTCATAATTTTGAAGAGAATCCTGACAAGGTTGGTTACTGAACGAAAAAACTAGAATATCTGAAAATATTCTATTTCAAAAGAATTAAAGGTTATAAAACATACGAATCATCTATTTTATTTGAGTTACATCTTGTTTAATTATCATTTTTTTCTTAGGAGAACAAGAAACCTGGAAATGAAACATTGCTCACCATCGCACAAAGCGAAGGTAAATAAAAAAAATGTTTGGGAGAAGAATATGTTACAAAATATGATGTATTCTCTTGGAAACGCTTTATTTTTTCGGACCGCTTTTCAATTCTCATGGCGTCTTTACCTTGCAAACCTATATGTGTATACTATATATAGCATATCTACACGAAGTTTTTTTTTAATTCAGACGGTAGTGTTTCATCTACAGAAGGAACCACTAGCAACGGTCATGCAACTTCGCAAAAGGAGGTAAAAAAACGGTTAACTTGTTCCAGTGTTTGTTCTTTTATTAGGAAATTATCTACAAGATTATTGTTTGCATGCTGGTAAAGCTTTTGGGCTATATTCATTGGCAATTTTCAAGAACGTCGTAATCTAGAGAAAAAAAGGATATGTGCATGCTACTCAATGTTTTTTCAAAGGCATACACCGAGTTAATAGTTGCCTTCGAATATCACGGTATTCATGTTGAATTAAAATGACCTCTTACGCGATGTTCATTTCGTATATGTCAGGTGATGAAAAGAATTCTGAGTTGCTGCGAATATTTCGAAAAAGAGATAGAAAACAAATGCCTCGAAAAACTGGGGGTTAACAAAAATGAGATACAAAATCCTAACAACGGAGTAACCGCGAAAGCATTAAGCGATGCTGGAGCGGTGACGTCTATTATGCTTGGCCTTGGTGTTGGAGTGACATTAGCTTTAAGCATTGGAAGTTTTGGTATTGGTTCAATTGTTGGGACGACTGTTGCTGGAGTAACCTTTACTGTCACAAAAATTGATAAGAAGATTAAGAAGTCAACTGCCAAAAAGCTGGATAAAAAAGTAGAGGTCTACTTTCATTCTCATTTAAGATGTATCATCATGGATACTGCCAAGGAATTGTCTCGTATGTTTGAATACCAAGTGCTGACACTAAAAGATGGATCGCAGATTGATATTTTGGCACAATGTGCGGTGAATTTGATGTTGGATCTAAATGAAAATGATAAATTCGACAGGAATAAAGTACAGGAATAAAGTACAGGAAGAAAGTACTGCAAGATGGTAAAATCGACAAGACAAAATTACTGACGACAAATGGTGACAAGTGGTTTGCTCCAGATGTGTTTCGGAAACCTGGCTTGCAACGAACAGTTGTCGAGATGCATAGCGCGGTATTTATTTATCAGGTTAAACCAGATCATTCCTGCGATCCCATAAACTATGGTTATCGCGGCCAGTTTCTTGAAGCGAGGGAATATGGCAGTCAAAACAAAGAAAATGAAGTTGTAAAGTTGCAAGATATCGTAAAGCACCTGCAACAAACCAAACTCGCACATGCGAAGATCCTTGCAAAGAGTTGTGCAAAGAATGTTCTTCTAACTATGAAAGTTGCACCAGTGGAGAATACTTTGTTGAATCTGATATTGATCTCCAATACACTAAACCTCAAGATGAACTTCTAACGTATCATCCAATACACATTTTAGTACAATGTCCAAAGATTTTGCAATCTTTCAAGCAGCTTCGTGAAGACAAGCCGTCCTTTGCGAATTTTTTGAAGAAGAAATTTGAGCTTCCTGAAGATCATCTTGTACACCCTGTGTATAGACAGCATTCGCCAGGAAAAGTTCCAGACCTTACAAAGTCAGATCTTTCAGGATCAGATTTCAGCCATTCAAATTTCACGAATTCTTTTCTCGAGAACTGTGATTTCACCAAGTGTGTCATGCTGTTTGCACAACTACCTGGGGCGAATATATCTGGTTCGAAATTTTGTGAGACATTGATCAGTCACAGCAATTTGACAGCAGTCCAAGCTGATCACTGCACTTGGACGAAGACGTCGTTGCTTTCCTCGTGTGTAGACGGCGCACGCCTGGACTCTAGTATAGGTGGAAATTGCTTGAATGAAACCAATCTGAGCGATGCTATTATTGAAAAAAGAGAAATAAACCGAAACGAAAGTAAGTAATATATACCCAGCTTAGACGTAATTTTTAGATATTGAATAAAATATTAAAAAAAAAAAGAAATGCAAGAGAGTTCCTATCCAAACAATTCATTCGTTTCAACAACCTGTAAGAAACTGAGATCTTACTTCATTTTGAAATCACATCTTAATCTACGAAATCACTTCTAAAAGAGATTACGCGAATTAATATGTTGTAGCACTTGTCGGAAGACCCGTCCTAATTTGATAAAGGACAAAGCATTCTCATTGGTCAAACACAACATCCAAACTTAACCATTGAAAACCGTTGTCTTCCAGCAGGTGCTACATAACTCAATTCATTGACCAAGAAGTAACTTAATGGTATCACTTGTAGTGTATCTTGACTAATTTCTCACTGTTTATTTTCTGTTTGGTTTGTAACAGCGACAGTTTAGAAGGACCACTTTTGAAGGAATCTAAGAGGTAAATTGATGGTAATGAAGGTAATTTTCTGGGATATTATTTAGATGCAAAAACAAGATATATATGTTAGGGTTTGTGTGTGTAGACCATTTGCAGAATATGTTTGAAATTGCACTCTGTTTCAGGAAAGATTTTGTGAATAATGCTTGGCCCAAAAATATTCCGCAAATGGTCTATATGAAGTGCTGGTGTTGTTCGTACGAGAATAAAAACTTGAGTCGGTTGTACCAAAGCTAATAGCGCTAATTTTCTAAACATTTTCAGTAACCAGAAAAAACTCTTGTTAAAGTTCATTATTTATAGAAAAATGAGTTAAAGTCACTATTCATCTTTTGCGAGTTCAACATACCGTTGGTGTGATTGTCTTCTTTGTATTTCTGTGGCAGCAACCTCGTACCCAGGGCTCTTTACCTACGCCCGTGCTGAGGCAGCTGAAAAAATCACTGTCCGGCAAATAGCGCCATCCACTTTCACGTACAGCCGACCCCAGGCACTGACCCCAGGTGTCTGCTGAAAATTAATGTTTTTGACGATAAACTTTGTAAAGTCAAACATGCACGTTAATTCGATGTAATTGTAGTACAGTAGTTCAGCTTAGATTTTTTATGAATTGAAAAATGTAGCATTTAATGGAATAATCTTAGTCGTTAGATACATATTAGATGATTTTTCAACTTTGTAATAGACCAATTAGACGCGTGTAAGTAGCAGTGGCGTAACATTCGACAGAGTACACTCCCCCCGGCCTTGAAGTCTCCTTGCTAGAAAGCTCTGATCTGGAGCCATTGAAGATAGGACTGAGTACGTGGAAGTAAAAAACACAACACTGTCAATCTCGTTCCCCGAGCCTGCGATCCCTTGGGAAGGAAACGGAGGCTCTGGGATAATCCGTGATCGACATACAAAAAACTGTATGTCGCCCGTACTGCGCATGCGTAGGAAATAAGCCACAAAAGCATTTTTCTAAAGTTTTTTGGAACAGTATTTGTACTATTTTGTTTGTAAATGTCAGTGGAAAATATTATTTTATTTCATTCTGTATTGGACGAAGCATTAGAGCGACTGGGTAAGAAGAATCTCAAATTGAAGGAGTGTCAATACGAAGTGGTAAAGGCTGTTGTTGTCGACCGGAAAGATACGATTTGTATATTGCCTATTGGTCATGGAACGTCACTTATATACCAGCTTCTTCCCCTTCCCTAATACGGCTTATTGAATCTATTTATTTGCAACGCATGCGCAGTACGGGCGACATACAGTTTTTTTATGTCGATCACGGATTATCCCAGAGCCTCCGTTTCCTTCCCAAGGGATCGCAGGCTCGGGGAACGAGATTGACAACACTGTACGATCGTTCTTAGAAATAACTATTCTGTTGTGTATAGAATGTTGTCCACACCCGACAACCAATAGCAATTGCTCAAAAACTTTCCAATTCGATGCTTTTACTAGACTGCTTCCACCCCCGATGCTGTGCAGTGTCCGGAGTTTACGTCACTGGTCTTAGATTTCATAATTTTGTCACGTGAAATAGGAATAATTGTACATAGTAAAAATAAATAAGAAATATTTCTTCTGCATTTCGTGATCAAACATTTCTGTTGAAGAGATTTATCTAAGATTTAGGTTTTTTCATTATGTGTTGACAAACAGAAAGTAAAATGCGGAATGATACTTCTCATTTCATAATCTGGCCAAACCAGGACATAATTCTGTTAGAAACAATGACGTATTAGAAAACAGTGCATTTTTCTCGTCTTGAAAACATATAACGGTAGGGAGAGGGGCATTAAATCTGAAATTTGGTCTCAGCTCTGGTGTCTTGTTTGCAGGCCTTCTGTTCAGACATCAACATATCACCGTGGAAGGGGGCATTAAATTAGAAACACTTTAAAAAGGCTCCAACCAGTTTTTGTTTATAATTTTTCTATTCTTTAAGAAAACTACAAATGTTAATTTTGGTGCACACGAATCGTTCCACAATGATAATACCTCAAGATATTTTACGCATTTAATCAAACTGAAAAAGTAGTCACTGTTTTCAAAATTTGGTGTCAGCTCTGGTGTCTTTAGAGAACCCGTTTGCAGGCTATCCGCCGTTCTGACAACAACATATCACAGCGGAGGGGGGGGGGGTTCCATTAAACTAAAAACACTTTAAAAAGGCTCCAACCAGTTTTCGTTTGTAATTTCTCACCCCCTAAGAAAACTACAAGTATCAATTTTGATGCACAGGAATGCACAGGAAATACCTCAAAATATTTTACGCATTTTACCAAACTAAAAACGTAGCCACTGTTTTCAAGATTTTCTCGATAGAATCTTAGAGAGCCAGCCTGTTTGCAGGCTATCTGTTCAGACATCAACTTGTATGATTTGCTTGCCAATATTTTTTCCTGTCATCATTGACACGAACGCCATACCAGCATTTTGAAGTCCTTTCTCAAATGTCTCGCGATTCTTCAATTTTCCCTCCGTAAACCAAGCTTCCAGCTGTACTAACGATTCTTGGAATTTCTCAGGATAATTTAACACCGTATATCGTTCTCTGGTTATGTTATTTTGTTTCAGTAGCTGTGTGATGTCATCGGGTATCGGAGGGGGGTACGGTAAGTCTTTGTCGTACTGCGAGATCTGACCGCATAATACAACATGGCTGTTTTTGTTCATACATTTGATAACCTACATACATTATGAAAATACAAAGTATTTGGATAACATTTCTGCACTTTGCCCACTACACAAAATTCACCTGCCTGCCTAACCGTTATTTACTCGCTCCATTCCCCTAATGAACCACCCACCTGCTTTCTCTGCTATCGCTCAGATGGCTACTAAATACAGCCTGCTCAGTAACATATCTATCTGCACACCTAACCTACCAACCTATTTAACTGCAATCGCCCCCCCTCCTACCTAGACAACAATCTACCCACCCACCTACTCTTACTTATATAACTGCACAACTGCCCGCCAATTCGCGTACCTACCTAAAGCTAAGCAGCTCTTACTCACCACCGCCAAAGACTTTATCCAGTCAACAACCCCACGACCGACCCTACCTGATTGCTAATGTCCCCTCCAACATTGTCAAAGTAAGCATCGACACCCTCAGGGCAACACTCTACCAATTTTGCTTGTATATCTTTTGTCGTCTTGTAATTGATAGCAACGTCAAAACCCAGTTCATCCACCAAATATTTGCACTTTTCATCCGTACCACAAATTCCAACAACTTTACCACATCCATCAAGTTTCGCGATCTAGAATTGAAGTATATATAAATTGAGCATTGAAAACAAGGTGCTAGGGAAACATGCATTTTATTACGCTTAATTTAATGGACAGTTATGGCGGTATAAAGACGGAATGTGCGGGATCAACTGGTATTACAACAAGCTTTCAAACAAACACCGAGAAATCCAAGCAGGAAGACCCTTCGAAAATATTCCGTGTGAAAATATTCTCATAACTCACTAGTGTGCACGTGTACTTTGACATAGCGAGTACTTCTGATTACCTGTCCAGCGGCTGTCCCACAAGCCCCAGCGGCACCACTGACGACGACAGTTTGGTTCTTTCCAGGAACAATGTGAGCTTTCTCTCGGATACCCAATATACCTGTCAGCCCAGTTACACCTAGAATTCCTAGGCTAAGTGATGGATGTTTCTTCAAGACCTCACTTTCTATCTGCAATGTACGGATACGCATTTTTTAATTTTTCTGAACAGATACTACAACTATGTGCAAGTGTTAGCATATAATCTGTAAGTCTAGAAGTTAAATGGACGTCATTGTCTAATAATCTACGATAACAAACAGTGCATGCATGACAAGGAGTGTGTCAGTACAAAGATACGCTGTTCAGCTGTTGAAGAGAGAATCTCAGAGCACGAAGTCAGATAATTTATAAATTGTATAACCAAAAAGTTTAAGAAATGTTTGGAGTCTATAACTAGTCTTAACTAGCAATTCCACACAACTGGGAAGATGTAGTGAGGTAACGAGAGCTCCTTGTCTGAACCTAAACATTTTTTTTGACTGGTTCATTCAAAACGAGAAAATTAAAATATTTCCATGCTAGAAATATCTTACACGTGATTGGAATGGTGATTTTCGTTAATTGCTTCTCGTTTTACTGTAATATCTTTCGTGTTTGAAAATGGGAGTTCTTATGTTGGAAAACTTCAGGGAAAAGCGTACCTAATACACAGTCTACGGTACATCGGAGAGAAAGGACAGAGGGGTTCATGAAGTGATGCGCCTTATTTACCCTATTGGCTAACGCTGCGTCACGTGAATATCGTGTAACTGGACTGTTTCCCGGTAGTTTCGGAAGACCAATAACCTCAGTCAGAGAACCTCAGCGGCAATAAAATATTATGGACTGGGTCAGATTATCTATCAATGTGATCAATAAATCAATTTGAAATCACGCATGCGTGAAGATTACTACCTTCGCCAGTTTTGTTTGTTCAGCTTGTTCCTGAGAAATCAAAGCAGTACAGTCGCTAAATCCTGAACAACAATGTATTCCTCTGTTTGTTTTACCTTCTGCAAAGCGTGTAAGCCAATCCTTGGATCGGCTGCCAAAAGTAATGCTTGAGGGTTAAAATTGACAAACTTCTGAAAGGGCCAGCACATTGGCAAATGAATGATATCGCCGGGCTGGTATGACTCGTCCTTACTTTGCATGACAACCCCTGTTTCTGAGCCATCAAATGTTTGTCCAATTTGCCAAGATATCGCGTATGCAACGCCAGAATCTGCATTAAACCGTACGCGCATGTAAGGATCGACAGATAGGCACAGCGTCTTCGCAACAATTTCCCCTTGTTTGCACTCGGGAATTGCTACCGTTTCGGTGCCAAAGTTTTCTACCGATACAGGGTTAGATTCACCGGGGCGGCTGCGTAGGAACACACGAATATTTTGCTCTTCTCGTGCTGTCATTTTCTGGTAGTTCAGCTGGTCCTTGTTTGAAACTGCTATCAGCCCGGTAGGGTATTTATTACATGACGTGTCGTTGATCACATGTAAATGTGAGTTGATGACCATATGCAAATACACTAATAATGTCTACTCAGACCGGCACGGATTCTGCCGGAAGAAAATCATTACGATTTTATTAGTGTGTTCACACGTTACTCTGTTACTTGATTACGCGTTACGGTTTACGTTGCAAAATATCATAGGCTTATAGCATAGTCTATATAGGCCATACAAACTACTACAATGTCTTCATCCTTATTAAATTGTATATAATAGGTTTGTAATTAGCGATTAGATACATAAAATATATAAATAATTTTTTGGAATTGTCTAAATTACCAGCCGGAAGTAAAACCCGAAAGTCGAAACATTTTGGAAAATCTCTGTGGGCAAAAGATGGCGACCTTGCGAGGTATGCGAAAACCACCACTAAACGTTTCTAGTGCAATTTTTCGGCCGCGACGCGTTGTAAAAGAACAGAAACGGTTTCTGTGTTCAAGCAAGCAGCCATCGCAACTAGCTTTTGTGTCCAGCGAATACAATGAACTTTACAAACGTAGTATCGAAAATCCGGCGAAATTTTGGGGTGACCTGGCATCCAATCGATTAGAATGGTTAAAGCCTTTTAGCGAGGTTATGGATTGTGATATGAAAGTTGGAAAACATAGATGGTTTATGGATGGCCTTTTGAATGTTTCAGGTTTAATATGTACTGTATTGGTGGAATGAATTTCTTTCCAGGCAATTCTTGTGTTTTATCCTTCTAAATGTCTCCTATATAGAAAATTGCTTGGACAGACATGTTCATAAAAATCCAGATAGTGTGGCATTGATATGGGAGAAAGATGAGCCAGGAATGCATGAAAATGTTACCTACAGGTAAGGATTAATGGATTATAGAAGTTATGCAATAACAATTGGTTACTACTACTGTACTGGTGCAGTGGTGGTCCCATGTTGATTAATATAACCATTGAAGAAGTTTGGTCAGCATACTGGGCAGATCCTTGTGCCATTCTTTTGTATCAAATTTCAAACAAGAGAAGTTTCACCATCTTCAATGACTTGGAGTTGATTTGTTGATTAAAGCATGTGGACAGAAATACTCATCTGCATAATTCTTTTAGAGAACTTTTAAAAATGACATGCCAACTGGCAAATACCTTGAAAAATCATGGTGTGAAGAAAGGAGATAGAGTTTGTATATATTTACCAAACTGTCCCCTTGCTGTTGCAACCATGCTTGCTTGTTCTCGTATTGGCGCTGCTCATAGGTAAGATAAAGAATTATCTGATTAATATGTAATTGTTAATATCACTTAGTTTCCAATGTTTTTGATTGCTTGGCAATCTCACGACTTACAAATCAGACAAAGAGACTATTAAGTAACACAACCAGAGTCAATTCTCTTGTTACCAAAAAAAAACGACAGCTTTACTTGGGGGTTGCTGCTCTATTTGTGTTTATTGCTGTTTATATTGTAGACTTGACAATAAATTTGCACTTCTATGTTTTAGTGTTGTGTTTGCTGGCTTCAGCGCAGAGGCATTGGCAAGTCGCATCACAGATGGTTAGTAATGTCTGTATGAAATATTGCAACATGTTACAAACTGTAATGTGCTGCAACATTTATGCCAGACATGTAATTACCATGTCACTATCAATAGAAACCCATTACAAAACATAATTATCTCTGTGTAGCTGGAGCAGAGGTCGTAATTACTGCCGATCAAGGTGTTCGCGGGGGCAAGACAATTGACTTAAAACGAACAGTGGACAAGGCAGTCAACAAATGCCCAAGTGTAAAACATGTCTTTGTCATGTCGAGGACTGCTGCTGATGTGCCAATGGGTAAAAAGGATATTTCTTTAGAAAAGGTATCATTAGTTTGAAAATATTGACCACCAGTACTGTGCCCAGTAAAAACCAGAGAGTAAAATCACCAGGCATTAGAGAGAAAGGGAGAGAGCTTGCAACCTTGACTTTTGTGCTAAACGTGTCTATCTCTGCAAGTAAGTACAAGGTCAACCTAAAGATTTAGAAGACCGTTGCCTTCCTCCAACCTCTCTATTTTAGTTTGATGAATTTCTCACAGAAATGCATTAATTATCCTAAATTTTTTGCTCACACCAGGCAATGTCAGAAGAAAGTTCAGAATGTCCAGTTGAACCAATGAACAGTGAAGACATGCTATTTTTACTGTATACATCTGGAAGCACAGGGAAACCTAAAGGAATCCAGCATTCTCATGCAGGATATTTGCTGTATACCAATCTCACATTTCAAGTATGTGATAAAGTTCTCCCGTTGAAGTCCCCAGATTGATGATCCAGGGAAAAGGGTGGGCAGGTTGTTGATTCAGGGGAAGGGCAGAAGTGGGTGTTGATCTAGGAAGGGGGGAGGGAAGAGAATGACAGCACCTGAATAGGGGTATTAGCAAATGTTGCAACATTCAAGTTTGTCAGGATTGACAAATTTACCTTGTATTTAATATATAGATTTATATGCATTGAAAACCGCGTGACGTAAGCACTTCTAAGATCTATTAACCATAACAAAAGTGATGGCAGCATGTACATTTAACCAGAATGCGTTGCGGGCATTAAGCAAAAACAGAATAAAGATGCCAAGAAAAATACCTAAGGACATAAAACTTTAACAAAACAAAGAAAACAACAACCTTCTCCTTCAACAAACGTCAATTTTTTCTTAAAAATGATTCTCGACCGTACTGCATTCTAGTAAAACATACATCCATCATATTTTTCGTTACTGTCAATTATAATACATTTACGTGACCATTTCCACAGAATTAAACCATTATTGATGGCATTATGCAAAGTTGCAAGGAACTCACAAGTTATGTCTACTTGTCCCTGCATTAATTACATTGCCAGCACAACTCGTTATTGAGCTAAAGTACTGGCTTAGGAGAGGCTAAGGTAAGCCCACTCTGTTTCAGTATGTGTTTGGCTACGAGGCGGGAGACATATTCAGTTGCGTTGCTGATATTGGTTGGATCACCGGTCATTCCTACGTGATTTATGGTCCATTATCGAACGGCGCTACTTCCGTTGTCTTCGAGAGCATTCCGACTTATCCCGATCCAGGTCGGTATTGGGAAATGGTAGAAAGATTGAAAATTAACCAGTTTTATGGCGCACCGACTGCCATTCGTCTTTTGCTGAAATACGAAGACGACTGGGTGAAGAAATATGACAGGTCGTCTCTGCGAGTGCTTGGCACAGGTAAACGCAAAAAAACCCCTCAGTTTTTAGCAAAAATGACTCAGTGGGTGATGAAATTTTCAATTGCCATTCACTGATGACGGATTAAAGTCATCAATAGTGATTTATTTAGTAGTGACGTTATATTTCATTCCTATTCCAGTGGGGGAGCCAATCAACGCGGAAGCTTGGCATTGGTATAACGAGGTAGTTGGGGAGGGAAAATGTACAGTTGTGGATACGTGGTGGCAGACAGGTACTGCGCGAGATATTAGTGAGCTTAATTGCCATCTATAACGACGCAACTTACAGTACTTCCGGATATGTGAACCTAGAATGACCGAAGTTTTCGTTTCAGACTCATATAGCTCGTACTGTGTAGCATTCAGTGATATATGCAACTATGTTAACTTTGTAAGGTGATTAGCAAAAGTGCCAATCAATAGACCGGCCATTAAATGCTTTAACCTTACAAAGAATTCTGTCCGAGCAGGCACAATGGAAAACCATTCCATTTTGCACAAGTTTTTTTTCTGATTATTTTCTTTTAATATTAAAATTTACAGTGTCTTCTTTTAGAAACTGGTGGTATCTTCATTGCGCCCAGACCGTCTCCAGACAACTCAACGCCCAAACCAGAGTTTGCAACGCGACCATTTTTCGGAGTGGAGCCAGTTCTTTTGGACAGCAAGGTAGTTATTTTTTCCACAATTCTCTCGTTCTTTATGTTTTGCTCATTCTAGCCTGTACTGCTCCTACGATCGGACGTTTTTGTGTGCCTCGCCTCTTGTTCCTTGATCTGCCCATAGGAATATCCACCATTTTAACCTTAAGAACAAGCGACAACTGTTTTGTTCTATATTTCGTCGTAGGGAACCGAATTGCATGGGAATAACGTCTCAGGTAACTTGTGTATTCGCAGTTCTGTTCCGAGTATGGCCCGAACGGTTTACGGAGATCACAAAAGATACATAGAAACGTACTACACAGATTTTCCAGGTAAGCTGTTGGTAATCCAAACATCTCTCTTGTACACACATCTTTCTAATACAGGTATTTTTCTAGTAGGGGCCTCTCTAATACAGAAATCTCTCTAATACAGACATCTCTCTAATACAGTCACATCTATAACAGACATATCTCAAATATAGATAGCTCTATAATACAGATATCTTTCTAATACAGACGTCTTTCTAATACAGACATCTCTCTTATACAGACATCTCTCTAATACAGACATCTTTCTAATACAGACCTCGCTCTAATACAGACATCTCTTTAATACAGACATGTCTTTAATACAGACATCTCTTTAATACAGACATTTCTCTAATACAGACAACTCTCTGATAAAGAAATCTCTTCAATACAGACATCTCTCTAATATAGATAGCTGTCTAATATAGATATCTCTCTAATACAGGTATTTCTCTAATATACATATCTCTGTAATGCAAACGTATCTCTAATACAGACGTTTCTCGTTAAGACCTCTCCATGTCATCCACTCTCTAATGCGAACGTTTTTCCAATGCAGACATCTTTCTAAAATACACATCTCTTCAGCACAGACACCTCTATGATTTCTCTAGGTTATTATTTCACTGGCGATGGGGCATTAAGGGATGGTGATGGTCACTACAGGATAACCGGCAGAGTGGATGATGTCATCAATATCAGTGGTCATCGTTTAGGAACAGCAGAAATAGAAGACGCCTTGGTAAAAACTTAAAGAAGGGCTTGAGAGTCTTAGTGACATAAATCCCCACTTAGTGGTAACGTTACGCGAAAGGCATTTTCGTAGAGCTGTTACGGTTTTGTTTTAGGATAATCATCCAGATGTTGCTGAGAGTGCAGTGGTTGGTTTCCCGCATGATATCAAAGGAGAAGGTATATAAGACGGTGGACGTGGAAGACTCGTTTTTTGAAACAATTTCTCAATTTTAATTGTTTAAGTAGTGGAATATTCTTTGTGGAAAAGTGGGCAATATCTAGTTTGCCTATATTGGGGAAAGGGTTATTGACATAGACATAGTATCGACTCTAAATGATTTTATTGCCCACATATGAAAGTTAAGGCGCTTATTACGTAATATAACGCTTGGAACCAATGGTTAATTTAAAGACACTGTCTATGAACTCGCTGCAATTCTCTTGCAACTTGCAACATTCTTCATTAATTAACATCTCTTAAGCGTAGAATTGCGTTTTAAGATGCGAGAAAAATTGCAGTTTGTCGCAGTACCTTAACACATGTCTATTATTCTCAGGAATATACGCTTATGTGACGTTAAAAGAGCACGCGACAATTACACCAGCAGAACTACGATCACAGTTGAAGGAACTGGTGAAGAAAGAAATTGGTTCATTTGCTGCACCAGAAATGATTCAGGTTGTAAAGATAGCTCCCCAAAAATACCACATTATACCACACAATATCACATTATACCACTAAATATCCCATTTTGTAGTTGGTTATCAAGGTGGCTAGCGCTATCCATTCGATAATGATTTTATCAACTAGGCATAAAAAACAATCATGGCACGAAGGATATTGAACTCGCAAGCGATAGAATATGATTTTAACTCGAAAATGTTCAAGTATAAATGGGTTTTACCATCTACTGAAAATGTTTAGAAACCTTGAGAAAATCCCTGTCCCAGATGGCTTTATTCACCTTGCGTAGAAGCGGTCCCAGCTTACCTGATTATTTGCTGCCATGCTTGGTTCGCTCTTCTTGGCTTTACAGTAAGGTCGTTTTGAACTTCAACCGTATCATAGCGAAACAGCATATTTTTTTGTATCCACGCGTCTTAGTTTTGCATATCCACGAAACGATGAACTATGGTTGGATACAAAGTGTTAGATACTCTGAGGGTTAAATATTTCCATCTGAACAGAGAAACTTGTTCGATGAACCTTTTTTAGATGCATATAATGACTTCAAGGAGATCTTATGGTGAAGATTAACGTTTTCTTTAGGTTGCCCCTGGACTTCCCAAAACCCGATCCGGAAAGATCATGAGAAGAATTTTGCGGAAAGTGGCAGCAAACGAATTTGAAGATTTAGGCGATGTTTCTACGTTAGCAGAACCTTCGGTTGTCGAAGGCATCGTAAAAGAGCACAAGATATTAATTGAAGCGAAATAAAAAGCTTTGTGAAAAAGCTTTTTCAGACATAGCATTCAACTAACAAAGTACGGGGATTTAAAATGAATTTTATTTAATTGAGCTACTGTTCTAGTAAATGCAATCACATGATACTAGAATTCTCAGTTTCCTTCGTGGAATGGAATAGGTTTGGCTTGCAAGACAACTCTCTTCATGGAAACCAGTGGAAGACAATGCTCTGGGGGGTCCAGAGGTTTTTAACTGTGACCCTCCCCCCTGGAGTTTTGAAACCCAACAAAATATGAAGTACCACAACAACCACAAATTTCACATTCAAGGCTGGGTATGAGACATAGAATTTAGGAGCTGCACTTTAAGGAAGGAATCAATGGAAAAACTGCCAAAATTTAAAAATATTTTATTTTAAGAACAATAAGAACAATGCAACCATACATAATCATTTAAATAATTATTACAAATAAATGTAAAATATTAGTTTTATATTTACTTTTAATAACATTTGGGTATGATCTGCATGCATGAATACTGGTATATATCGCAATTATGAGTTCACTATCAAAATATAATTATGTTAAATCAAATTTAAATAATTGTTTGTTTGATGTCCACTAGTTAGTTTTGCTTGCATTTTTTACCATAAGCATAAAACAGACATTTACAATCACAGACTTCCGTGTAATTGACAGGAATTGATACAAATTTCTCAATTTGTATACCAGCTTCGCTCATTGCTTCTTTCACCAATTTCTCAGTCAGGGGGAAGGTGTAAAACTTTTCTTTGCCAACAAAATAAAACGTCTGCCCCATCACACCGTTCATAAAAAGATAGCCGTTTGGTTTGAGCAATTTACAAAGTTCTGCGACAGTGTTTTTGTAGTGCTCTTCTGATGACACGCATGCTTCGAGGCACAAACTGGTTGTGACGACATCAAATAATTTACCAACATCACCAGACTCAAGTTGAACTATTGGCAACTTGGTGACATCACACGGGATAATAGATTTGATTTTCCGTCTCACTTCAACAGCGCGGTTGGCTACAATCTCCAGCTTATCTTTATCATCTGCAGGACAATCGGCGGTGTTTGCTTCAAGTTCCTTGACAACCAATTCAATTAATGGCGACCAGTCGTGCGCCTCGGGATGGCCGTCGACCCATGACTTCACAGCATGTCTGTTTGGTTCTGTGTACTCGGCAAACACTATCTGGTCCACTTTAGGGCAGGAAAAAACAAGTTGGGTTATAGAAGGTCCACCACCAAACTCGAGATATCGAACTTCCGTGTCCGATGGTGCCGTAAAAACTGACCAAAACTCGTGAAATGCTTTCATAAACGGCAACACCGATCCATCTTCTTTCTCGTCCCCTTTAAAATTGGTATAAAACGTGTCTAGGTAGGTTTTTGAGTCAAAATACTTATGATAATCTTCAGGATATCGTAAATTAGCCATTTTGGAATTAAAATCACAATACCGGCAAAGAATTTATCCTTAAAAACAGGAGTTGATTGTGTACAGTTTTCCATTGAAACGTAATTTTTAATTTTTCATAGTGATGCGAAAACTGCCGAAAAGTCTTTGTCTTCATTGAGTGTATCGTATTTTAAATAATCAACAGATCACAAAAACTGTTCATATATAGGGACGGAGAGACTATCGATAATGTATGAGGGAGTTTTAGGGCTGGCTATTTTGTGTGATAAAAATTTCAAAGTCTCAAAAATGTTTTACTTAGTTTTTACCCTTGAGCTTTCATAAAAATAAGTATACTTTAATACTACATAAGTTGGTTAGTTGACAGATGTCAGAAACTTGATTGAAAACTAGGAAAAAATATAGAATCAGAGAATCAGCTGAGCACTTGGCAGAAATCTCATTTTTGGAAAACTGAGGAATTTCAGGCAGACAAAATCATCTATTAATAAATCCGGGTTACATGAAGTATTTCGTGAGACCTTCAATGGCGGAAAATGAAGGTGCCTCATATTTTTGTACTTTTCTTGCTGTTTACGCCGAATAATTTGCACACTCGTACAGTTTTGGGGCACAAGAAGAAACCTAACATTGTGCTTATTACGGTAAATCAACTTAGTCTCGGCGACTTGTACAAATATTGGAAATATCTTGACGGAATCCAAGACCTTTCAAAAGATGCCATTCAATTTAGTCATGCTTACTCGCAGCTTTACCCATCCTCTTCCAGGGCAGCGTTGCTGACTGGTCGATTACCAGTCAAGACTGGCATTCTAAAAGGTAGATTTTTACCTTTCACTTCGTTGCCTTCAGTTGCAGCATCTGGTGGCTTGCCTTTAACTGAACAAACTTTAGCTGAATTCTTGAGAAGCAATGGCTACACAAGCAAGTTTATAGGTCTGTGGGATCAAGGTTTAGGACGAAAGGGCCAGTTTCTCCCATTAAATCAAGGCTTCAGTTCGTGGTTTGGGGTCGTAGCACAGCACAGCAAAGCATGCTCGAATTCACAGCAGCAGCCTCAGGAGACGTACACATATATGGACGAGGCACTGTCGCTTATTCTTTATGGCATGTGTTGGTCCTTGTTTGTTGTTACTTCACTATGGTGCCTTTCCTTCCTTAAAACGAAGTTCATCTCCGTGTTCATTATTGTGGGTGTCATCCTGTACGTAGCCAATAATCGAACAATGTATATTGTTAAAAGAAGTTGTGTAGTGTACAAGGATTCCTACATAGTAGGACAGCCATACAATGTTGAGAACATCACCTTGCGTTTTACTGATGAGGCTTTGGGCTTCATGAAAACTGCAGCACATCCCTTTTTTCTCATGGTAAATCATCTGGCATTGTCAAAGCCATTGTTCACCTCACCTTTCTTCAGAAACGTTTCTGGTCAATGTGACATGTTTTTAGATTCCCTTGTGGAGCTTGACTGGAGTGTGAAGAGCATATTGAGGATGCTTGAACATATGAATCTGACCAACAATACTATTGTTGTATTCACTGCACTTTCTGGAGGTATAAACCTCAATGGTAACACGTCATGCAATTGTTCCAGTGGCATTGAGATACGTCAGGAAGGTTGTCATAGTAACTATTTAAGAGGTTAGTTTTTCAGAATTTTTTCATTCATATCTTTGATGTAAAAATAGCAAATATTAGATGCATGCTTTCAGCCTCTTATCTATGATGCTTTTTATGTTTTTCTCTAGGTGACCATAGTGTTCCTGACAATTGGGAAAGGCAAATAAAAGTGCCTCTGTTTGCAAAATGGCCAAACATGACACATCCTGGTAAAACAATAAACCAAACTGTCACATTGATGGATATTGTGCCTACCATATTAGCTCTGACCAACACAAGCTATTCCAATAATGGCACACTCAATGGTAGATCACTGATTGGTCTTCTTGAAGGAACAGCAGAAACATTGCATCCCTTCGTGTTTCATTATCTGGATGTCACTAGACCTTCAGCTGTGACTCATGACAAGTATAAAGTATTTTATAGCACTGTGTCAGGTAATTATGTGATGGTTATTGATTAACCCATGAAGCTGCAAAGCTTCATTAAGAGTTAAGTCATCTGGCAGCATAAGAGAAATACGAAAAATAAGTAGCTGGCCCACCAGGCTGCACTGTTGCTCAATGAGTTAACCAGTGAAGGAAGAAAGACTCATAAGATGTCAATGTTTGTCCTCTGTGGGGTTAACACAGATTTCTGTGACTTACTCCAGAAAAGATCTCCCATCCCATGAAGGAGATTAACAATACCCTCTTTCCAAACATCCTATGCAATTTTAAGACTCTTCTTACTTAAGACTTCTTTACATGATTCTCCTCTGCCTCTCTGGACAACAGAAATTCTCACTGTGGGTGGGTTATAGATCTTCTCCAAAACAACTCATACACATCTTACTTCTCTGACTTTTAATTTCTGCCATCTTTGGCTTCCCTTTTCTGGAAGTCAAGTGACTGAAGTTTTCACTTCAAATATATGTGAACCTCACTGGAGTAACACCAAGTTTGAGCCTTTCCCTTTGACAAGTGAAAGCTTCCAATTGCAAAGGAGTGAATTTAAATTTAAATTAATTTTTAGAACAAGGAGTTGTACACCATGATCCTCCACTGTTGTTCAACATAAGAGATGACCCAGAAGAAACGTCACCTCTCCCAGTAGAAGAAAACACTGAGCTAATAGCAACCATATCAGAAGCACGGGAAAAACATGTGGAAAATCGAACTCGCAAGTGGATATCGCAGTTTGAATACCCGATATTACCCTGGCTGTTTCCGTGCGCTAATTTCCCATATTGTCAAAGAAGAGATGTCTTCAAGCTGAAACACATTCTATTTAATGGCAGTATTTTGATTAACCAGCGCCAACGTAACATTCCGTAATAAAAAATCAATTTTCCTGATGACTGTTAATTTGTTTACTGGTAATTCAACAGTTTGACTAAGACTGTTCAGGTGTAGATTCAAGCAACGGTAGCACGTGTAATTCACGTGTAAATATAACATGAAGTATTGAATAGAAAAAGCAATATGGACGTCAAAAAAGGACGAAAACGTAAAGGAAAATCAAATTCTTTTGATATAAACCAACTTACTAAAGGGCAAAAGAAACATTTGAAAGAATATGGGGAACTTCATCCTGTTGACATGGAGTGAGTGATATATTAAAGAAATAAATTTAAAAAATATGGCTGCTGGCCTGTGGCCTGTTGGTTTTCAATTTTTAGCCATGAAAACAACCCACGTGCTTATGGATAATTTAGAAGTACAAAACCCTCAATACTGTAATTTAGTAGCTGTCGGTATCTGCTATGAATTAATGCATTCACAATAAACAAAATATCTTTTTGCTCAAGTTGCCGGTATACCAGACTGAAACGTTTGAAAATTGCGTCCCCAAGATTTATGAATTGTAATAGAAAATATTTAGAGACTAGAGACATCAAAATTGTGCGCCCAATATTTCGGTTGCGCAGTACCAATGTTTTACTCTGGCTGGTATATTGGGTGCAAATAAACAAAGACATAGACTTAAGTTAGCCACTTTGCCACTTTTTAGAGAAGATGATCCTGAAACACAGGAAACTACAGAGAAGAAAGCTAAAAAGATTGAGACAATTATTGATGATTCAATGAAAACCAAGGTCCTAAAATATTCATCTAAAGTAACATACTTTTATCAATAGTTATGCTCACAGCTGATTGCAAGGGGTGCCCCCCCCCTGAGAAAATTGCCAATCTAATTCTAAAGCAGGTCTCCCCTTTTGGTCCACCAAAGAGGTAATCCAGGTTATACCATAGGCAGGCCTTAGTAACATTATGCTGCCCATAGCAACATGAAAATTTTGGCCAATAAACATCAAGTCTCATGATATATACAAAGCAAACATGTAAAAAATGCATGGTGCATGCTCAATTCACTAGTGAATTGCAAATGGTAATATAAACCAAACAAACGTGCCAAAGTGACGTAAATCTTTTGCAGGGCAAAAAACACACCAAAGCAATCCATCAAGAGAAATATCCACAGGTATGGAGCTAGTATTTTTGGCATGCCTGGCACCATAGGCATACCGGTACTATATGTAAGTTTAAGCTCTTGGTTTTACATTTACTTTTGTTTATGATTTATACACTATATACTGCAGATAGACATTTGTGCCTCTTTCAGGATACCAAGGACCAGGACAGTGATGACTTTGAAGAAATATCGGCCTACCAAAAGTTGGTGTCATCATTTGTGAGTGGTCAAGCCTCAAGAAAGAAGAAAAAGACAAAGAAAATTGATAAAAACAAGAGAGACAGTGCCTCTGAAAGATCAACTAAGGACACTTTGTTGGTTAGTCCTCATTCGTGATTAGTTCGTCTCATTATAAAAACAGATGTGTGAATTAAAGTTACAGTGGGCCTTTTAGTGGGAACAGTTGACATTAATTAAAGTTTTTTGAAACCACTTGTCTGATGTGCTGATATTCATGATTATTTAGGAGGAAAATTCGGGCAAAAATAACGAAGACAATGAACAATTGCTGGATGAGTTTTCAAATTTGAATGAAGTAAATGATTCAGACTCAGAAGATGAAACAAAGCCGGTGTCAGAAAGTATAATTATATGTTTGGAATTTTGAAAAGATAACTTAGATCAGGGAGAGAGCTCTGTATCAGTGCAAATCATAGAAATGTTTACCATGATGATTGCTCAATTTAATATTGACAAATAGTTGATTCTCAATTAATTTGTTTGTAGGGACACAGCCTGACCCATTTTCACAACATTTTGAAGTTGATCTTGAGGAAGATGTCATAAAAGAGTTGGAGAAGAGGCAGTCTCTAAAACCAGTTAAAGTAAAGTGTACTGTCTATTCCCCCCCCCCCTTCCCCCACAATCATGCTTGAATTGTTATTATGAGCTTATGAATACCCATTGTTTTATATTGACAGGCTCCATGTACAAATGGTATGGCAATTCATTATGCCTCCTGTCCTGAATTCCAGTCTAAAGATGTCCCTTCTATTGAACCAGAGTCAACTCTGGAAAGTTTATGGGTGAGTAACATCAGAGAGAAGAGTTAAATGCAGACAACAGCATTCACCTCCCCTGGAAATATTCAAAAATAGTGTATTTACTGAGTGATAATGGGTTGTTGTGAATGGTATAGGAACCTTATAAACAGAACAGGGCAGGGGGAGGTTCTCTGGGCCCATGCATTTTCTTGTGATTTAAAAACATTTTGCTCTTTTTCACTTGTAGGTGAAGCCAAAACTTGTTCAAAACTGGAATAATGTAAATAATGAAAACAGAGTGAATGGTGAGAGCTGATGAATTCATCAATGTTATGAAAACATGCATCTGTCAATTTTGCTATATAATCATGTACTTTTGTTAGTATTTTTTGCAGAGAGATTCTCTAGGATATATTTTAATGCTGTAATTTAATAATTGTAAATCTAATTAAAATATAATCTTGTGGAAACACCACGTAAATTTACTATCGCAAAGCTTTCAATCCATACTATTATTGGCACTGACGAAGTCCGAGCTTACGAATCGAAAGCTTTGCGATACTATATTATTTAATTTGATATTCACCATGCAAACATACCAGGAACGCACTGTAAATCTTCTCTGGCAGGTGAAGATCTAACAAGATTACAGCAAGAACTATTTCCAATAATTAATTCCTACCAGGTATATTTTGCTCCATGTCGATGAAATTCAGGATGTATTTTTGTATGGATATCAGAGCACTTTTTCCTGTGCTATTCAGAAACTTTCTCAGTAAAAATTAGTTAAGGAGAACCAAAACTTCTGGGTGCAGATGTTGCATTGTCCTGATTTATGCTGGAGGCGTATGATCTGTCTGGAAGAACTTGCCAACTTGGACAATGAAAAGAAAGTTTTTCTGATAATTCGTCTGTGTATAAAACGCGGACAGGCAGACCGCAGATCATCCGTCAAGACGAACATTGCATCCTGCGTAGTTACACGTAGTTTATCCAGACGAACTTGCTCGCGTAGTTCGTCTTGACGGATGATCCGCCTGCTTGCGCACGTTTTATGCACAGACGAATTATAAATAGACGAATTATCTTTTTAGGTAGTTCATCTGGGTAGTTCGTGTTATCTGTCCGAGGGATGATCCTTCTTGATAGATCATCCATTTCTAGCATAAATGGAGGCATTAAGTTATCAATATTGTTTCGACGCCAAGAATGTAGTGTTAATCCAGTTTTTAATTGATGCAAAAACACTTTTCGAATATTTTAGGACCTGTTCTATTGCAACCGAGATTTTAATAATGGCGAAGAAATACGGAAAATGTATTGTCTTCATGCGTTGAATCATGTTTTGAAGTGAGTAGAACAAAGCTAACATGAGACGACGGAGAAAGATGAGATTTATTTAAATGTATTTTAGTGTAGTTCAGTGTCGCAAAGATGTGAAATGCGACCATCTTTAATTACAGAACCAGGTCGCGGATTTTGAAAAATAATGCCAAGATTGTCCAAGCACAGAAAGAAAGTAAAGAACTCCCCGGGTAACCTATAGTTGATGCGTATTGCCAATAAATTTGTCCAAGTCGTAAAACTGTTAAATTATACAGTGCACATACAGCCTTTGGAGGAAATTGAAAGGACATTTTATGAGAAAACGTAAAATATATTCATAGAGAAAACGCATCTTCATGGGTTTTTTTAACTGAACTTGGTTGAGGAATTTCGCAAATGTTATGTACTGTACCTAATGTATGCCCTTCAATGTATGTTCATCTTAGTTATCAGATTGTTTTTTTAATCATAGAGAACTTCGAGATCAAGGTTTGACAAGGCCTAAAGTGCTTATCGTTGTGCCATTTCGTGATTCCGCCTTGAAAATTGTCCAAATATTTATGAAGTTACTAGTGGACCAAGGAGAGGTATAGATAAAGTAGGCACGTGTTAAAAAGTTTGCAAAAAATCTTCAAATGAATATATCTTTATCAGCTTAATGTATGCGTGTTTTCCAACAAAATATATTTGAAAGTGGTATTGTCCCTGATAGCTTGCAGTGGGCTGGCGAGTTGGTATTTGCGAGTAGAAAAGAGCCGTTTAGTAATCTCAGAAACCTTTCTAATCAAATCGAAATCATCAACCGTGAAACGTTCGAGCGACATTTACCGAAATGATCTAAAAGGCAGCACTGAGGCACTTTGTAAGACCGCAGAGACGTTATCACTGATTGGAAATATGTGCAAGTTGAGTAAACCGTATGTCAGCATGCCTATACTCGTTCAGTTGTCGACCCTGAACTTCTAAATCCACACGTCAATCATCAAGCGGCGTTTACAGAAAGTCATTGAACATCAACTTAAAGTTTCTGCGGTCAAACAAGTTGTCTCTGTGCGGCATTTGTAGTATATTGTACCGTATAACTATGCATGTTCCTTTCTTTTTTTAATGTTAGGGTCAAGTAATGAACAAGAAACGGTTTTTTGAAAAGTTCAGTGAAGGTGATACTGATGAAGGTTCTGTAAATAAACCAGGTATAATCATGGATTGTTTAAAAGTTTCTATTGGGCTCCCATGGGCAGTTCTTTATAGCCACCCGCCTTTAGTTACCGTCTTCGTGCTAAATCTGTAAATTTGAGTTACTTGCGAACTGAAACGACTATTTCGCAATGTGTTTTTCAGATGATTTTAAGAAAATGTTTGCGGGCAACAGTGACGACTTTTTTCGAGTTGGTTTGATGATCATGAGAAAAACGATCAAGTTGTACACGGAGTTTTATTCATCAGATGTTATCATCGCTTCTCCTGTTGGATTACGATCCATAATCGGCGCTGAAGGGTGAGACTTCTATTTGGCTTGTGCAGCGATTGCATAGAGGGTGGTAGTTAAGTTTGGTCGTACAGTTTACAGTAACTGGGTTGGGAGTTGGCATTGCACACTAATAACAGGGCTAGATTAACTGGGGAGGAGCTGTGCGTGCCCTTATCGCTCTGGCCTAAGGGGGGCTATTTTTCATGATAAAGCAGAAAAGTATGAAAAACATAATGAAATACACATTATACACTACAATGATTTGAGTACTTTAAAATGCATTGGTTCGGTAAGGGCGGATGACATAAAAAAAGAAGACCAACACAACTCATGCAAGCACTCGATATATGATCATAAAAGCTGGCAGAGTTCCCCTCGCAAGATGGTGCTGGATCTATCCTTGTGACAGTGGCGAAGCCAGCCCGATTTTTTGCTCCTGCCATGTAAATTTCAATTGTTAGTGATATTATGTCATTATTCATTTCTTTTGAAATTGATTGTTTTTACAGACCATTACTTCCGAAAAATCAACATAGCAGGAGTATATAGTCTGGCTGGCTTCGCCAATGCCTTTTAATAACGTCGTGTCATACTGATCATGTTTGGTGTTTTTTACAACATCAGTAAAACGTTGCCCGCTATACTGTCCTGAAACATTGCAGAGTTGTAGAACCTGTCGCGAGGCGTTGTCTTGATCTAAAAATGTTTCATCTTTCGAAATAACAGAGAGAAGAGAAGAGACTTTGACTTTCTATCATCAATCGAGGTTTTAATAATGGATCAAGTCGATGTCTTCCTAATGCAGAACTGGGAACATGTGCAGGTACAGCTAAGTTTGATGATCATTGTTCCTGGAAGCAGTGTTTCCTCGCCTGGCCATACATAGTTTCAAGAATTCGCGCTGGGATATAATAATCTGTCTGTATTTTCAGCATCTCTTTCAACATCTTCACCTGCAGCCCAAGGATTCACATGAAGTCGATTTCTCCAGAGTGCGAATGTGGAATTTAAATGGATGGTAATGTTTTGAAAAATCTTACTTCCTATTATCCAGTGATCATTACCCCATGATCATGGAATGATTGCATTCTGACTTTTGTCCTTCTGTTTCTTCTTCAGGTCAAAATACTACAGGCAAACCATTTTACTGAGCAGCTTTATCAGTCCGGAGATTAATTTTATATTCAACAAAGAATGCTTCAATATCCTTTTACATAAACATGCGTGTCCTTTGAAAACGTATGAATTGAGATTTAAATTCTTATGCTTGTCTATTCAACCTATTATTTATTATACTAATGAATATTGGTTAAAGCATTGAGAATTAGCCTGGAGAACATATTAGAAATGGATTGGTATTATTCCTTTGTTTCTATGGAATCAACTGAACACGCTTTCCTTTACTCTCCTCATATTACTCTGGGCGAACAAAAATTGTACCTGCAAGCCAAGTTGGTTCTGTGTGTCAAGTTGTCGTCCAAATTCCTCAGGTAAGTCGTTATGCCTGTTTAGATCCCAAATCTTGCAGAGGAAAAAAAGAGAGAGTTAGTTAGTCATTATGTAATCATATCATTTCCACTTTGTGAAAATTGTTTTAGGTTTACCATAAAGTTATTGCTTCCAGCCACATGGAAATTGCTGAAAAAAGATTTAAATTCTTTATCAACAAAGTAAGAATTTTGTCTCCATGCAGAAACTAATTCCAAGGATAAATCCCTATATCCGGTTCTGGCTTGGATAAGTTTCTATTAAAAAATTGATGGTATGCAAGAGAGTTGGGGGAGAGGAGTTAGTGGGAGTACAGGTACCTCGCTAATTGCTGTGTGCTGGGGATTAATGAAAGCTGAATGGGCTGACCCATGTTTGGAATTGGCAGTTGTGATTACTGATGTTATAATTTTCATCGCAGATTTTTCCTGACCTCAAGGGAACAAGCGGGCTGATGTCTCACACAGCGATATTCATTCCATCCTACTTTGATTTCGTGAGGTTAAGAAATTTCCTCAAAAACGAAGAGATTGATTTTCTGCAGTTGTCTGAGTGAGTTGTCGGGTCTTTAGCATGCTATGTATCTCAGTTAACGACTATTTGTGTGGCTGTATAGATGATGGTTTGTGTGTGAGACAATTGTTTCTATACGGAGAGTATAGTTGTACAGTAACTAGTTTTGATAGAACTGAAGTGCACGACATATACAGTACTGTGATGTACGGCTGTTCAGTTATTCCGTGGTGATACTAGATGAACGTCGAACACATGCCTATTAGAACTGTTACTGAAATGGAGTTGTTATAAAGAAAATGTTGAAAAGTTAGCTTGTGATAATATAATCAGCCACTAAGAAAGAGAGACTCAAATATTTACTACTCATCAGCATAAGCAGTGTAATTAGTACACGTAGTCTTACGTGTGGCAGTAGGTCCAATGTTTCACTGTGAGTTTCTGTTCATTGAAGATAGAAGATTGTTAATGTTTTCCAGGTACACATCCCGAGCAAACATATCAAGGAGTAGGAATTCATTTCTTCAAGGAACAACTCCGTTGTTGCTATTTACCGAAAGATTCTACTTCTACTACAGGTATTTTTTTGTTTCGTTTCATATTCGCCTAATTTCAAGCCAAATTATCAAAAACTGTTGAGCACGTTCTTTCACTTGTTCTGCCTATAATATATTGGAGTTTTAACGCCTGGTGTTTGTAGTTTCAACGTATTAACGCTAAACTAAAACTCTCTGATGCTTTTGGTAGGTTAACTCTCAGATGCTCTGGGTAGGGCTTGACAGCCCAACGTTCTCAACGTTTTTTTGTCGGAAAAACGATGCTTGTTGGTAAATTGACTGGCTGTTACGATAGTCGGCAAATTTATGAACAGAATTGTCGGTCAATTGAAAAGTCTCAGAGAGTTAACCCCCAAACAGGATGGTGGAAGTTGCATCTAGAAGATTGTCCGTCCTCCATTACATGGATTGACGTTGATTTCGATTGTTTGTTTTTCTTTTTTAGATATCGTATTCGAGGCATTAAGAACATAGTCTTTTACGAGTTACCACATTACGCTCATTTCTATCCAGAAATTGTGAACTACATGGATACAAGTTTAGAAAGTGGGAAAATCAGCGCGTCCAACTGTGCTGTGCTTTATTCTAAGTTTGATATTCACAGGCTGAGTGCAGTGGTGGGTACAACAAGATGTCAGCAGATGACAGCCTCGGAACAAATAGTTCATATGTTTGTGACTGGTGAATGACCCAAACAATCAAGTATATTTCAACTCAAATCATATGCTGTATATTAGGGTGTAAAATTCACTGAATTGAAGAAGATTTACTCATTGTACTACAGTAGATAGGTTTTTGGTTTCAAGCTTTCGTCTTCTCCCCAAAAATCTGACGTGCATATAAAGACATGAAAATCATAAAAGGAAAACAAATGTTTTTATTATTTATTTAAAAAATATATCAAATAGCTCACAACAATTGATAATATATAATAATTATTTGTATTATATTAATTATGTTGGCTTGTTGCTAAACTTTTTGTCTTTCTTAGCAAATGTTGTTCAGAGTAATTTACTGTAGTTTCTAGCCATGAACGAATTGGTTTCATTACATGGGCTGGAACACTAATCTCATCTGGAACAGATGTGTTTTCACCTCTTGAAGATTTATCCAAGGTTGTTGATGACCCAAAGCACTGTGAGACGGCAAGCCGATTCTATAGTTGGGTTCTGTAGATCCCTGTCATACCAGCAAGCTATTGTCCTTGGATATTTGGAGTGAAGAGCGGCAATGTCCTATATTGTTCAAGAAGTTCACTATAGAAAAAAGAAATTAATAACCAGAATAGGTGAGTAGCACTTCTTCTGATGAGTAAAATCATCTACAGCCAGCTGATATTGGACAAGAGTATCTGGGCACAATTAGCCCTCCCCAACACATAATTGAGTAGATTCATTTGCAGCTGATGTGGGTAGCCAAATCATTATGACTGCACATTCCTTTTTGACAAGTAAAGTTGTTGGGTATTGAATGGGGTACAATCGCACATCAATATGGATAGCTGGCAGTCGTAGGGTTGAAAAATAAATATTTTACCATTTTTCTTTGTATTTATTTTGATAGAATTCAAGCTCTCGTTTTTGTTTTTCGACATTTGTATCAACGCCAGGAATTTTGTCCAACATTTCACGGCAAGATTGAATCTTTTCACGAAAAGCTGCTACCTGTACGAAATGAAATTTTACACAAAATGTGAATATTAAGCATAAATATAAGCAAGAATAAAAGTGAGGGCACATTTATAGGGTGTATTGCAGCTAAATAGGTAAGGACATGAAATAAAACTTGGGGTCAGGGAAGGGGGGGGGGTGCTAAGGAGCAAAATTCAGGAAAAAATCCTTGAAAATGTAAGAATGACTAGACTGCATTCCGTGCACTCAAAGCGGAAGATTTTCGGCCTGGATTAAGCAAATCACAATAGTAAATTATATAGTAAATATTGGCGTATCTTCGGCATGGAGTTTACATGGAATGCACCCTGGTAGAATGACAACCCTAAAAAATACACCATGAAGATACCTTTCTCATGACCTCCTGGGAATCATTTGTCTTTTCTATCGACTTTAGAATATCGTACACTGCTGGCAACAAACTAAACTCTTTGGTCAAATCAATATTCTGTTCTGAAGTCGCCATATTGGTAAGAACCTAATTTGGATTCTGACCCAAAATTTATCCTTAAATGTGGAATTTTTACTAGGCTAGGTTGCTTTTCTAAAATTCAATATCAAAAATGTATAAAATTAGCTTCGCTTTAACTGATGTGGTCCCTTACTAGCCACTACCGACTATGAAATACGTAGTAAATCTTTGGCTTCGTAATATATGGACATCTGTATGTGGTGACCGAGTTTCTGCTGCCAGGAATTTTTGGGAAGTATTTAAGGAAGTGCACGCATTTGTACTAAGGAATTATCAAAATAGGCTTCTTGGTGACGTTTCATTTCATAACAACGTTATATCAATAGTATCATTACTTATATACAGAAATATTATTTTTATTATGGCAAAAGTTGATCTAAAACTTGGCAATGCTATTAACACATCAAAGTGGTTGGACGAGAATAAAGCATCGTTTGTGCCACCAGTTTGCAACAAACTCATGTAAAATTCAGCATATTTTGTTGCACTCTATTTACATGATTACATTCTAGTATTAATTAGATGGAAAAATTGACCATTTCGACTATTATAATTTTTAATGAGAACATCATGAATTTTGTTTGTTCTTCAGGCCCTTAATTTACTAATATTAAACTTCTGTTAATTATTAACAGTGGCATAGCCAGCCAGACAATTTAGTCCCACTATGCAAATTTCAAATCATTGTAATTATTCATTTCGTTAGAAATTGCCCAGACTACAGAGTATGGCAGTTTTCGACAAGATCTCGGGTGTGGAGAAGGCACAAATCTTAGGTGCAGGTGTGCAAAACACTTGCCAAGTGCGGATCGTGAGGGAGTTAAGGAGTAGAAGTAAAAAAATATGTGTTAAAAACAATGAAAATTGGAGCTTTGGGGGCAGATAGAATCTGGGAAAAGAAAGGCAGGTGTGCTAAATTTTTTTCTATAAAAAATCTCAGGGGCACTGTTGACATACTCTGCAGTCTGGGAAATTGCTATTTTCACCGTCATAAACACTAAATTGTCGAGCTGGCTACACTACTGGGTATATTTAGAGATTACTCTCAATCCCTTTTAGAAATTTCTGTTGGATTTAAGGCACTTGAATGTGTGTGGTTTAGATGGAATATATATCAATTACGTAGGATGTAATGGAAAAATTCAGTTCTATCAAACATACATGTATACAACAACTAGTTATCAACTTAAATTATATAGATTAATTATTTGGGTAACCAGCTAGGGCCAGTCAACTTCTGTAATATTGAGTGGGTTCTTCTGTTCAGGTATGGTGAAGGTCAACTAAAGGTTATGTTTGTTGGTGGGCCAAATACAAGAAAAGATTTCCATATTGAGGAAGGTGAAGAAGTGAGTGGACTAGCTAGATTACACATTTTGTGAGCATCAAACCCATTGTTTGCTAATTTCATGTATATACCAAACAAAAGCTGTGCACAAATTGTACTGGCCTAACAGTTGTAATTACAGGGATTTTTTTATTTTTAGTTTTTCTACATGATCAAGGGTGACATGTGTCTCAAGGTGATAGAGCAAGGCCAACCAAAGGATGTCTTAATAAAAGAGGGAGAGGTTGGTCCACTATCTGATGTAATTACACACTAGACTCATCACTGGCATATCACCTGGAGCCATTATCTTATGATCTGGAGGCTGTTGACTTTTTTGATACAATTAACCTAGTTCTAACTTTTAACTATATCTTTTATCCCAGGTATTTCTGCTGCCTTGTCATATTCCACACAGTCCTCAAAGATCTGAAAATACTGTTGGCTTGGTAAGACAATATTCATGCAGGGCAATCTTTGTCGATATTTTACTTTATTTCATACTTCGTTGTCATCCTTTTGGCTTTTGTGACACATCAAGGTTATTGAAAGAGAACGAGAAGTTGATGAACAAGACTGCCTTAGGTAAAGGTGTTAGTAAAAGTATATACAGTATCTATCACCATTATTTGAATTTTTGGCAAATTCTAATTTGAAGTTACAAAATTTATTAATAAAATCTAGGTACTACTGTGAAGATGACACAACCATCTTGTTTGAGAAATGGTTCCACTGTAACAACCTAGGAAAAGACTTGGTTCCAATTGTTCAATCGTAAGTCTTGCATGTAAATAATCCTACCAAGTGTATCATCCAGAAACAGATACCGGTAATAAAAAGATAATTTAATGTTTCATGTACTGTAATTATTTATTTTTGTAGGTTTTTTGCATCTGAGCAATATAAAACTGGCAAGCCAATTCCAGGTATGGTCAACCTAGTTGAGTCAGTGATGCATGCATCAATTTTTTGAGCCACAGTATGATGGTTTTAAAGTTTTTTGGTTAATTTTTTTTGCAATGTACAAACTTGTTGACAGTGTTATCTGATATGAAAGATTGTGATAATATAAAATATATTTTATGTTCAATGTTTTGTAGGCACAATTACAGATAGTCCGCCATTTCAACTTGATGTGACAACTAAACTGGCTGATCCATTCTCATTGCAAAAGGTATTGTTTTGTGAGCCATCCAGATCTTATATAACAGTATACAGTATATTATATTTTTACTGGCACTAAAGAAGCCATCATGGTGATGGTAAGCCATTCGTTCATTTACATTTAGTGGGTTGAAGAGAATAAAGATGAAATCGAAGAAAAAGGTGTGAAAGTTCTTTTCGAAAGTGACCAGGCAAAGGTAGAGTTAGTATCTCTGCTAGCTTATAGTTTTCATATCCTTGCAATTGACTATACATATTCTCATTTGTTCTTGGTGCAGATTAGAGTTCATGGTACAGGTGACTATTCTACAGATGGTGATTCAGAAACCTGGCTTTGGCTAATTGTAAGAGTTTGGGTCATTTATTATTATAGGAAAACTTTTATTCCTGTATATAATTAACCTTATTATTATGTTGCCTGATGATATTGCTTGGTGCATGAAACTTTAAGTAGCAACTTATATTAATATATATATATATATATATATATATATATATATATATATATATATATATATATATATATATATATATATATATATATATATATATATATATATATATATATATATATATATATTAATGTAGGTTATTTAATACAATTGTTGCCTAAGTAAAAGGTGTGTACAAGTACAGTAAAACCTCTGAGTGCTTCATGTAATTATTATCATTTTAGAAGGGCAATTCAAACTTTCAGTGCAATGGCAAAGACACTAAATTGGTAAACAGTGATGTAATTTTGGTCCCATCAGGAACAAAGTAAGATATCTAACTATTTTATCCTCCATGGTATCCTAATGTTTGCCAAGGATATCTAGGAAAGTGCTTTATAACTGTATGTCTACTGACTCTCAGATTCTGTAAGAAAAACGTACTCCGAAGAACAGCATCTTGTAAACTCAAGATATGAGCTATTAACAACTTAATTTTCTTATATTTTATTAAATTGTCTGATGGTAAAGGACTCTGAGATTCTGTGCTTGTCTGTTTCAGATATTCCTGCAAGTTGGAATCAGATGCACTGATGATTTCTGTAATTATGGATCCAAAAATGAAACCATAGTAGCTGTATGAGAAATGCAATATCTACATTGTGCCTTTTAGGAACATTAAGCTATCATTAGCTTGCCACCAGGCACATAGCCTAGTTCTTTTCTAGTTGCAGAAAATATTATCAGTTATAAGTTCCTTGTATGTTTAAAGGGTGAATATCATAATGCTTGGCGGAAAATGGATTCTTATAATAAATATTAGAGCCCAACATATAAAGCCATCAATTCAAAGCATACACTATTAGGATTTTAAAATCGTTGTTAAAAAAACTAAAGGCTAACAATGAACCATTCCCCAATTAGACAAACTTTTAAATTCGAAAACAATTTAGCGCAGTTGGAAAGAGCTTCCTAAATTTAAATGCTGGACCTCTGGCTTTAATTTTCATTGTTTTTAGCACATATTTTGTTACTTTTGGCAACTGTTTTGTGCACCTGCACTTACAATTTGTGGCTTCTTCGCACCTGAGATCACTTTAAAAACTACCATACTGCGTTACTTTGTCAACTGCGTTACTTTGTAATGTTACCTTGTTTCTCGATAATTAAAGCCAACTTTATGGACAAACAATGAAATTTAATGTTAATAAATACTTAAAAGGTTTCTTACAACAATCCTGTCCAAAATATTTGTAACAAATAGGCTTTTATATACCTATTCCTGTTCTGATGGATAATAAATATAAAATATATTAAACTATATATAGATCTATTGTTTGCTGTTAAATTTCAATAGATTAAATCATTAAATATCTTTTCCAACTCAGTGTCTGCCACATTCAAAAGTTTTTTAACTTCTGGTGTTGTAATTGGAGAACATGCTTGATGAAGATGGTTTCCAGTACAATTGTACCAAGATACCACAGCGGTGCATAGTCGAAGGTAATAAGACCCATCACATGATAGGTTGTGTATTCATGGTAATCCCATGGACATGCAGCAAACTGGCGTAATATAAGCCCTGTTGTGAATTCCCATAAGTAGGTCCATACCAGGTAAACCAGCCCACGGACTGCCAGGGGTACTTTTGTTTGAAGTGACACGAACATTCTTTCAATGACCAACATTGATATAGCGTAAATTGGAAAGGCCCAAACGGATGTACAGCCGTGTAAAGTCCAACCAAAATTGTATTTGCTATCCAGCAGGTACCAGAGAGCTGTGAACATGACTTCGGTGGAAAATCCCAGCATACCGTAGAAGAATAAGCGCCAAAAAACAGGAATACCGGCTTCTGTCACCTGCCCAGACTCAGCCATCTAACTTGAACTTTTTTGAGATAAGATTTTTCGTTAATTTCTCTATCCCAAAGTTGTCATACTAAGTTGTTATTAAATACGTATTTTAATTTAAAAAGAAAATTTACATTATATTTTGCATAAAATTACAATAATGTACCATTCTATGACTGGCACTGTTGCCTTTGATAACCAGTTGTTTACAATTGAGCCTCCACTTTGTGAATTTGGAAGTATTCCGTGCAGATTTTGTAAAGAATGTAAAATGTCGCTACAAGGTAAATAAAATAAGCAAATAACTAACCAAAATTACAAACAAACAGTTGTCACAAGCAGTTGTCAGTCTGGTAAGTTGACGAGTAAAAAAGACGGTAAGTATTGGATTTTTTGTTTTAATATTTATAAAGTGAAGATTTTCGTAAAGTAAGGAAATTGAATATGTAAATTGCTTTACAGTAACGTGGAAGTACAATCTGAGAAATGAGAACTCTGATTTAATTTTTTAATTTGTCTTTTCAACACTGGTTTAACATCTCATTTTCATTGAATTTTGCATAATAAGATATTAATTTAAAATTGCTGTTAAAAAATACATCGAACCGAACATCACAAACGGTTTATTATATTACATGTGTGTTGTATTCATAAATGAAGTACTCGTAAGGTTTGCCGTGAGTCCCGAAGGCGCAGCTGGAAAATCAGGGGGGGGGGGTTGTGAAAGCATATTTAAATCACAGGCACGAGAAGCAACGGCCAATGGATATGGAAGTGATATGTTGTAAATTTATGCATTTTGTTATTGATCTTTTTAAAGAAAGTAGTATAGAATATACGAATAAGGAGTAGAAGCAAGATGTCGCAGGCTTATGCCCAGCTTATCGCGTTTAATGAGCGAGAATTTCAAAGATTACCAGCTAAAAAGCAGCCAGTATTTGTCTATGAATGGCTGAAAAACTTTGAAGACAGTTTAAGTGCTGTAAAAAAGGTATATTTTTATACAATGTACGATGTGTCATAAAACATTGATAGTATATGTAACGGTAAGAGCATATTGAATGCCTACATCTTGGCAGGTAGTTTGGTGTGCCAGAGCCCAAAGGTATGCCCTATGCTTTTAGGTTGTTCTATGACTCGATTCTCTATATAATACTGGAGTATATTTGCCCACCCCCTCCCCAAAGAGTGTGGGGGGAATGTCAAGGTTGTGGGGAAGAAACTTATCCTGGAGATGAAGAGAAAGAAAGGAGGTAAAGTGAAAGACGGGAGGAAGAAGAGGAAATAAGAAACGGGGAGGGAGAAGCGAGGAAGAAGTCAAGAAGACAAAATAAGAGACGGGGAGAGAAAGAAGGGGAAAGAGAAAGAAGGGGGAAGAAGGAGAAAGAGAAGGCATAGGGGGAAAGGGAATTGGGAAGAAGAAGTGGTGGAGAAAGAAGATAGAAACAAGGGCCATAGGAAAGAAGAAAGAGAGGAAAAGGGAGGGAGGGAATGTAGGAAAAATAAAGGGTGAAACTGTGGAAGAAGAAACAATGAAAAAAAGATGTAAAAATGTGGAAAACAGCTAAAACAAAGAGAGGAATGGCAATTGAATTAAAGATGGTGGTAAAGAGAGGAATGGCAATTGAATTAAAGATGGATTGGTAAAGGTTTAGGACAAATATGAGTAAAAATATATTGATCTAATTATATATAATAAATGAAGTCAACTAGTGTATCAACCAGTCTATTGCCCACTTCTGTTCCATCAATGAGTATTTTCTTGGTAGTTCATTTATTTACATTTACTCTGTAATTGTAGGCTGATCTAAAAGCAAGTCAGAAAGATTTAGTTGGTGGCTTAAAAAAGCAGTTGTACGGTGATTGTGGCCCACCAACACGACAACTGCTTGGTCGATGTTTTGCTCAGCTGTATCTTAATGGGGATCAATTCAGTGCATTCGATACAGTCAATACCTGTTCTGATATCATCAAAGGAAAAGATGACACAAATTTATCTGTGAAATTGTGAGTAAATTATTGTGTGCTACGTCTAGGGATATGCAAAGCAAAAACTGGCTAGTAAATTGTTGGGAATGGCGCATTGGTAAAATGACCAATGAAATTCTGTTTTAGTATCAGTGCTCAAATTAGTGAGGAAAAATTGATGTGCAAATTTTCTTTATGAGAATCTTGAGAAAAAATTAGTTTTGTACTGTTGCAAAATAAAATTTGCGCATCGTTTGGAAAAATGATGTGCAACTTTTACTATTTAGGTCGAAACGATGTGCAAATTGCACATTGCACACCGTTAATTCGAACCCTGGTTAGTATCCTGAAATGGCTGTACCTGCCTCCCTCCCCCCCCCCCCCCCCCATATGCATATGCACACATAGACAGAGGATAATCTTGGTATGGCAGTGGCCATCAGCATGTTAAAAAATAATTTTATTGTTTACTTTTTCAGGGCAGCAATGGCTACGGTAGGAACAATTTTTGAAAAACTGGGAAGAATGGTATGATTATAACGATATCATTATTTAACTTTATCTTGACAGAATTTGTTGTAGAGTGTTGTATTGAGTTTTGAGGGGGTTTTTTAATCAGATATTAGTCAAAATGTTTGTCAAATAACAAGTTCGCACCTTAAATTCAGGCCAAATTAATATATTAATGCTTTTGTTTACCATTTTTAAGGTTGGTGGCTCAGCCCCCGAGACTGTTCAAATACTTATAAAAGCAATGAAGAATTCTGAGGTGGGAATTCCTAGGGATTTTAATGGTAGTATCGGGGTAACGGAGTACGGGTAGTGCAACTAATTACTTATGTTTTACTAGCCAGAAGGAGAAAGGGCAAAAGTGCCCTTTCAGTTTGAAACAATCCCTGTTGACTCTAGCCTTTATTATCTCAAATGTTAAACTAGGGATCTAGAAACTAGAAACTCATGTGTAATTATTGGTCTAATCCACCCAGTATTCCCTAATTTGCCTTTTCATTGTTGCATGACCATTTCTGGTAATTATGTCTTTAAACTAAAAAGAATTCAGGTGCCAAGAGCTGGTGCAATATGACACAAGTTACATATTTTTTAGTCCCAAGGACGTTGTGAAATTCTTTTGTGTTGTCAAAGGATTCTCTGTGGTCTTGGCTCGGCAGCGGCATCTTGTCATAAAGACATTTTCAAATCAATCAGGACCGCCCTTGTCGATCGCTCAATGGCAGTGCGATGTGCTGCAGCTGAGGTTTGTTTGGAATGTTACCGACGAGAGCTTAAAATCGATGATCATTCACCATACAAGACACTGTTAAAATGTCAAAGGATAAAGTAGTGTGTAGTGAAAGATTTGTAAACTACTCAGCATTAATTTATTCTATGATGTTAAGTTAATGTTTATGTATGTATGAGGATCCTGAAGGGGTAAAATGGTAGATTGGGGGTTGCCTTTATTTCTGGGAAAATGGGATTTCATGCACTGCAACTCGTTGACAAAAAAAATAGAAAATGAGAATGGGGTTAAAATTTGAGCAAGATAGTCACCAGAACTGTCTTGTCCAATGTACTTTGTGGGTGTAAGAGTGGACAGTAGGATTTACAGTGGTTAAAATTTGGGTGGTGACATGGGAATACAAAGCCCTTCCCCCCCTCACTTTCCCCCCATTTCCCCTCACCTTCCCCCTCCCCTTTTTCTCCCCCTTCCCCCCTTCCCCCCTTCCTCTCCTCCTCCTGCCTCTTTAGGATCCTGATGTTTATCTCTAATGTGTAATTTCAGTGCGCCAAGGAATTGATAAAACATGCAACGTTCACCTATACCACCGAGTTGGAGACCTTGTTCTCCGTCTGCCTCAAAGCCCTGGAAGGATCAAATTATGATGTAAGAGTGTGTGTCTCCAGTCTTCTTGGTAAACTAATGGCCGCTACCCAGCGCCCCCCTGATGGCTCAACCCCACCTGCCAACAGCAAAACCAAGAAGATAAATATGGACGAAATGTTTGATTTGATGTCATCTGGTTTCCTGCGTGGTGGGATTGGTTTCAGTGGCGACCTACTCAAGACAACCATGCCCCAAGAAGTTCGCGTTGGTGTAACTCAGGTACCGCAGAATACACCTTGCGTCGCACCAGTGTTCATAATAGTGTTCTTGGTGATTTAGAACACTTCTTTTTTTAGTTTTATTTTATTAGCTTCGCCACATGGGCAGGATCAGACATCTAATGTGGGCCCATATCTTCTAAATAACCCATTCTGTCAACTTTCCCTGTGCGAGAAACTGGAGTACCCGGAGAAACCGAGGACTTCCGGCAGAGCGTTGACTTGTTACTCTTTTCACATGAGGACTGGGTTCAAGTCACAATAAGAAGCCCCAAGTGAGAATTGAGCCTGCAGCATTACAGGTGAAGACCAGCGGCTTAACCCGACCGCCTCTCCATCGAAGCCCCAATAACGATGACGACTAGTCATACAATGAAATTTCAAACATACCACAAAAACATGTAAATAAAGTCCCACAGAACAGTAAGACGTTCTCTTTGCTCTGTTTACATATGCCAAAACACAGCTTTATTATGGCTTTTGTACAACGTTTGTAAAAAAGAAAAGGCAAAAACGAAACCTTGGACACAAAGACCCCGTCAAAACCACATCAAGTACGTCATGTACAAAAACCGCGGCCAGCCGACAATTTAAGAAATTATAAAAAGAAACAAATTCCGAAAAATAAGATCATCTTGCAATTCAAGATATGAATAAAAACAAGACAAACAATTGAAACAGTTTTTATTCATATCTTGAATTGCAAGATGACTTTATTTTTTGGAATTTGTTTCTTTTTACATCATGTACGATTGACGCAAGCTTTATATTTGCGCTTATTCATTTGAGTGAATGTTCCACGTCTTCTCCAGGCTTATGTTGTTCTTTTTAACGAGATGGGAGGAACATGGGTTGAGAAGAACGTTGGGCACATCTTGGCCCAGGTCGTTGATCTGTTGTCAAACTCGAAGGCAACTCAGAACCACGTTGATGCCGTGTATTCGAGAAAGTGCGTATCCTTCATATTACGATCCATGCTGGGAAGACTGCTTGGCGAGAAAGCTCAAGTTATTGCAGGCAATGAACTGTGCAAACTTGTATCCAAGCAAATGACAAAGGTAAGCGGTGACTAACTTTATTTTTGCTTTACCAGCCACTCTCTGGACTATTAAGAAAGACGTTTTCTATTGGAAGACCAGCTTCACTTATAATCTGGGACGTGACCGGGGGTGGGAGAGAGCTGCTGCTTCCCTTTTTTTTTAAATAGAGAGCTTCAGTAAAGACGATGCGACGCCAAGGACGACGAAAGAACGACGTTGAAATGTCGTGAGGACCTCCATAGATGGATATTCAAGACATTTTTACATTTCACCGATATGGCCATGGGACAATGTCTAATTCAGACTCCTCGGCTATTGTAACTATTGGTTTCTACACCCCCCCCCCCCTCTCCTTTTGAAAGCTCTGACTACGCCCCTGCTTATGGCTCGGGTTTCTCGTGTGTCTCATAGCTACGTATGAGGCGGTGTACTTGGTGCATAGTTGGCTTGTTTATATGCATTAGAATCGCTGGACAGGATTTCTAAAGTAGCTTAGCCAGTGTTGATTAACTTATCAACCAATTTCTATAAGTTCTTTGTATGTCTGCATGTCATAGTTTTGCCATAATAAATTTACGTGGTGTTTCCGGAAAAGTATGTTTTTTTCTTAGGTAAAGCAAATGATGCAAAGCCGCGACACAACAACGACGGAGATCAACGAGTCAGTGTTTGGAACACAACATACAATCATCTGTGCCTTGCAAGAACTAGCTTGTCTCGTTCAAGATCTTGCAACAGCTGCAAGATCATTGGTCAACGAAAAAACTATCGACAGCGTTCTATCCGTGCTTATTCATTCCGCACCCGCCGCACGCCTTGGTGCCGCGTGGTGTTTGCGTACAATGACCGTCGCAATCCCATCGCATCTCTCACCGATGATTGACCGGTGTCTTACCGAACTCGGAACGTCGTCGGCTGTCGAGACAATGTCGGGGTTCGCGTACACGCTCTGTGCATTGATCGGTGGGGTTCGAATGTGTCCTCTTGGAATACCACACAAGAAAGGCAAGGTGTGTTTGGACACAAAATCATCGCATTTTTCACAACCTAAACTGTTCCATTCTTGGCTATAACGTCTTCATTCACCTCCCGGGATAAGATGGCGTGAATTAGAATGCGCGCGAACAATAAAAGAATCATATATTCTATTGATGTTTTTAGTTGGTGTTTGGCGTCGCGGAAGAAATGTTAAAACGTACGACGGAAGACGGAAAGTGGGCGATGGTGCGAGCCAAATGCGGTTGGATGATTATGGGTGCCCTGATGACTTTGGGTAAGAAGAACTCGCACAATATGCTTCTCGTTTTGTAAGCTGAGACCGAGTCTGAAACGTTACAAAACTCCACCTACTTGGCTCTATATTTTATTTCAGAACCATCCTCAGAGAGATGAAAAACTAGATTCATGTTAATCTGACACTGCAGAGAGCAACGAAAAATTCGTTGTCTCGAGCGGGATTCGAACTCGCATCTTCGGGTTTGTAAACCGCCGCTCTACCAATTGAGCTATCGAGCCAACTGGGATTGGTAGCGAGTCTTATCCAATTTAAGTGCACGAAATATTTTCGTGACGACTTAACGCTTGTCTTTGATCGAATCCCGCTCGAGTCAACGAATTTTTCGTTGTTCTCTGCAATGTCAGATTAATATGAATCTAGTTTTTCATATCTCTGAGGATGGTTCTGAAATAGATTGAAACACTGCGCGTCCTCAAAGACAAGCGTTAAGTCGTCACGAAAATATTTCGTGCACTTAAATTGGATAAGACTCGCTACCAATCTTAGTTGACTCGATAGCTCAATTGGCAGAGCGGCGGTCTAGAGCAGTGTCAGATTAATATGAATCTAGTTTTTTGGCTCTATATGACCATCAAACTCTAAGACTTCGGTACCGACATGTAAGAGTTCGGTACCGACATCGTTAGCCGATGAGCGTCTCAGGTTACGGGAAAATTTATATGCAGTGTTGCGACTTTTCTTTAGGTCCTTCAACTGTTCGTCATTTCCTGCCCAAGATGTTGGGCTTGTGGGCGAGTGCATTCCCGCCAACACCAGACGAAGCCGAGTCGGAGAAAAGTAAGGGAGATCCGTATACGTGGCAGGTCACACTGGAGTGTAGATCTGGCGCCCTTGCAGGTACTGAATTAAGCAGTGTTGCTGGGGCATGTAGGAGTGTATGTTTTGAGTAGAATGCTTGTCATTTGAAGTGGTAATAGAGAAGAAGAAATAGCTATGCACATCTTAATTGTACATTTGTACATTTCATCTACTTACATGCTAATCAATAAATTTATGTAATGTTTGTTTTCATTTCAGCTCTATCAAGCTTCATAAAACACTGCCCTGCCTTGTTGTCCGATGACATCATTCGTCGAGTTATGATACCGCTTGAGTCTTGCGTTGCCATGACAGCACAGTAAGTGTTTATGCAGTTGTTGACTTAATAAATAGTCGTTATGGCAGATGCTGGTCAATCTGTCGAAGATGCGGCTTGCCCAGATCTTGCAAGTATCCAGGATTCCGGCTAAATTAAACAAATGGAGCCTGAAAAACATTGATTAATTTAATTTGTTTTGTTTGATCACGGTTAATAATTTCATCTATTTACCTATTAAACAGTTTCTTGCGGAAACCACTGAATATTTTTATAAGATATAAAGCAATGGTAATACCGAATACTGAAATCATTTTTATTTCGAATCGTCGAAACGTTGAGAAATAAAGATGATTTCAATATTCGGTATTACCATTGTTTTGTAAACAAGTTCTGCTGTACAAGGTTTCGAGGGTGGAGGGGGTAACTACGTGTAGTATGCAATCTTGATGTTATTTTATCGCATTAGTTTACCATCCATCATCAGAGCTTTTGGAAATCACCTCAAAGTTAGCGCCGCCATGATCAGGCTGAGGTTGTACGAGGCATTGAAACTTTTACCACCAAAATCGTATGAAGGTAGGCAAGATCTTCGTGAAACTTTCTGCATTTTCAAGCACGTCCCAAATGTAGGTTTCTCCATCTTTAGACCTCTATAATGCCATCATCCGGGAGCTTGTCTCAGAGTTCACCCTGACGTCCAATCAATCAATGACAACCACGTCACTTCTGCGAACGATGTGTCATAAAGATGATAGCATATTGTTGGGCACCTGGCTTCAAGAGACCGACCACAAGTCCGTTGAAGACCAGGTAAGAGAGTTTATACCATAAATGTAGTTGTGTTTGTGAGCGCCTCTTATTTTTTGTATGGGTGTCGAAGGAGAGGGGGGCTTTTTCATCTCTCAGACAGTGCCGTAGCCAGCCCGACAATGTAGTCTCGCTATGCAAATTTCAAGTTATTGTCTTTATTCATTTCTTTAGAAATTGATTGTTTTCACTGTCAATGAATGTGAAAATATTAACATAGCGGGACTAAATCGTCTGGCTGGCTACGCTAATTATCCCAGAGATGATAAAATGTTTTTCCGATCACTTTTTTATCAGTTACGGTAAAAAAATCCAAGTAGTACTATTCTTGAGAATTACATTACCTAGTTAAGTAACAACAGCTGGTATGCAATGAAGAGCATACTTGGGTAATGTTTATGCTTGATTGCATGTCTGAAAGAACATGTCTACTGTATGCATCTTCTCTTTTAATGTTTTCTCTTCAGCTTCAGCCAAACAGTGCATCGGGATCAGGAGCACTGGAGCATGATTATTCTTGCTTGTTCACGAACGATGAAAAGGTACAAAATTTTCTTCTTATACTATACTTCATACCAATTCCCGATTGATCACTGTGCAAAATGTATAAACCGATACAAGAATCTTGTATAGGGCTATAAACACTGGTGTTCACTGCAACCAGAATGTCAACTCGACTTACAGGACTCAATACTTGTTGAGTAAAGCCATTGGAGTAACTTCTAGTAATGTTAAAAACTTAGTGTAATCAACTGAATTTTCTGCTAATGCTGCAGTGACTGCCTTTCTGTCCGGTCAATCAACAACATTTTATTTTTTATAGTGTATGGAGCCCCCGGGACCTTTGCCCCTTGGCGTGGCGGTCATCGATGCGTCGATCAAATTATTTGGTCAAGTCTTTCCGCACATTGCCCAGAAGCATCGCAACCAATTGCTGAGTCACTTCGCGACCTGCATAAAAAACGCTAAAGCAGCCAAGGCGCAGGCGATCACGATGAATATTTTCACCGCGTTTCTGAGTGCCTTGAGGGTAAGAAGGTTTGCATGAATCCTAAAATGGAGAAAATTCATTCACTTGTATGTTTATGTTATCTACTTGGGTGAATATGTTTCTTTTTCCGCAAAGAGCTCGGCTACACAGTCAAAAATGAACAACCTGTTCTGGCCTGATGAAAACAGCATTGAACAATGTTTTGCCGCCCACATTGTTCAACGTTGTCAACAATACTAAACAAGTTGTTGAGCCTGAACTAGCCTGCAATGAGGTGTAACAATGTTGAACAATATTGTTGACAACCTTGAACAATGTGGGCAGCAAAATATTGTTCAATGCTGTTTTCATCAGACCAAAACAGGTTGTTCATTTTTTGCTGTGTAATACTCTAATCCTCGTACTGTACGTGTAGATTCGATTGTCACCATCCACGATGAGGCATATTCTTCAACCTGTCCTGTAAGGATGTAAACCATACAAATCATAAATATAGTATGAGTACTCAATCACGAATCATGTCTTTACCCAACATGCTCTTGGGTGAAGACATGCTAACGTTAATGCTCATTTGCATGAGTCGGCCATGATCAGCTAGTCATTGTCGGCAGTCATTCAAGGAAAAAATTCGCAAAGAATTTTACTTATGAGTAATCACCGACAATGGACATCGCCGATGTTGGCGTTATATGAGAACAAGGCTTTAGGGCATCCGAGATACCGACGATATTAACCTCGTTTCAGAAAAGACTACTATGCTTGCCACTACACGCTGATATTGACGTGTAGGCAGCCTTCCTTTCCTTCAGTTATTTCAAGATCTTAAGTAGAGGTCCGACCAAGTTTGCTCCCTGTCCTCCAAGCTTGGGTGACAAGTGTGGTGACCATTGGTGCTTTCATTTGTAGTCGATGGGAGAAGCGAAGTCGACAATCGGTGACAGAGATGTGCGATCAACCGCAGATAATCTTGTTATGGTTAGTAGATATTACACCTCGTAGCAAAATTAGTTAGCTAGGCTATCACAAAAAATCAGCAGAAATGGAAGTTGCTTATTTCATTTCATTTCCATGTGTGAACACTACAGTACCTGTACATCTGTCTCCAGATAGAGCAGTATTAAGTTCACGAACCCAGCAAGGTTTTTCGGGTTTTCTCCTGCAGTAATAGTAAATTGAAGCAGAATTACAGCGGCTGCACTGACGTCAAGCACAATCACAACCTCGCAAGGCACAATCATCCATACAGATAAAGTTATAATGTTTCCCATCTAAATCAAATATGTCTCTCTTTCTTACATTTCCTCCAGAGTGCCTTGAACAATTCAGATCCAATTTTGCGATGCGCTGCTGCCGAGGCCTTGGGACGAATGGCACAGGTCGTCGATGAGCCGGCGTACGTGGCACAGATTGCCCAAAGCATCTTCGCGAAGATTCAAGGTTCACGTGACGCGGTATCGCGTACTGGCCATTCGATCGCGTTGGGATGTCTCCATCGTTATGTCGGAGGAATGGGGGCAGGTCAACATACACAGACGAGTGTCAGTATATTGTTAGCTTTGGCCCAAGATATGTCCTCGTCCATTGTCCAGGTAATACTAAAGGGCATGTGGGGCCTGTCCTGGGAACATACACCGAGAAACATAGTTTCCTAGCTATGTTTTCTGAAGGTAGACAAACAATGAAACATGATTTCCAGGTCATGTTTTCTGGAGGTGAGCAAGCCAGGAAACATCGTTTCCTAGTCATGTTTCTTGAAAGTAGAAAACCCCCAGGAAATATTGTTGCCCTACCAAGTTTCGTAAACGTAAGCAAACCAAGAAACATAATTCTAATAAACATTACAATTCTCAACTGTTTCCTAAACAATGTATTTCAATGGCAGGTTTGGGCGCTACATGCTTTGGCATTGATAGCAGATTGCGGTGGTCCGATGTTCAGAAGTTATGTTGAACCGACGTTAGAACAAGTTATGTCTCTACTCCTGTCCGTGCCGCCTTCCAGTACAGAAATCCACCAATGTCTTGGCAAGTGTCTTGCTGCCTTAATCACCAGTATTGGCCCAGAACTCCAAGGTATTTGCTTATAGTTCCACCGTATTTCGTTTACTTAGTTCCCCTAGTGTGAGAATAGGAGGGGAGGAGGTGGTTGAACGTATTTTGTTTGAACCTTCCACTTTAAAATATTTATTCCTCATAATGTAGATACGTCGACATCCATCAAAGACCTTCGTTCAGCGTGCTTGGTTGCCGCTTCAGTTATGCAAAATCATCCCGATTCAATTGTCCAATCAGAAGCCATCTCGTGTCTACAGCAGCTGCACATTTTCGCGCCAAGACACGTCAACCTCTCCACACTGGTGCCCAGTCTTTGCACAAACCTATCTAGCGCTCATCTCATTCTTCGTCGGGCGGCCGTCGCCTGTCTCCGTCAACTGTCGCAACGCGAAGCGAAGGATGTCTGTGAGCATGCGCTGGCGTGTAAGACCAATCCAGAACAGTCGAAATCTACATATCTTGTGACCATTGGCAATGATGGCTTAGAAGGTAAGAAGGATAACGTTACAATAGATATGTTTTACAGACCTTGAAATGTGCGTAAAACGATTACCCTTTAATGGTTTGCAAAATATTCGAGAAAATAAGTGAAATAGTGAGAAATATAATTAAAGTGAAGTCCCAGTGGAGAGTAAGTCGTCCTGTCTCTCTTTAAACGCTAAAAATAATATTAAGCTATTTCTAAGTTTTGGAAAAAAATGTCCGAATTTCGAAACTTGACATGTGGTAGACTTTCATGTGCTTCTCTTGAGTATTAAACTATTAGAATAAAAAAATAGATTAGTTTAGAAATCTTCTGTCAGTCATTGTCACATTTAAGGTCTCTCTAGTCAACCAGAAGTTGTAAGAGGAAAAATAATTGCAATAAACCTGTTCCAGCTGTCGTAAAACCGATTACTTGCTTTTTAGGAGCATTGTTTGGTATGTTGGACACAGAAGTTGATCGTGGTTTGAGATCAGATATTCAAGATTGTTTGAACAGCATGTTGCAAACCTTAGCACCAGATGACCTCACTCATTGGCTGGGATTGAGTAAAAACGTTTTATCTGCTGCGAAAACTGAGGACGAAAGAAAAGGTGAAAAAGGTCGGTGGGTTATATATATAAGCTGGGAAAATAAAGGGTGGGTAAATTCTGGACCAGATGAGATAAATTTTGACCAACATCTTTGTTGGAGCTTCTGAAAGTTCAAAGTAAAGTGATCTTCCCCAACTACTCAAATTGCGGATGTACCTCTGTTTTTTCATACAGTAGCTATAAATTTTTGAAGGAAATTATTTCCCGTGTTAAGGTGGCGATGACGAGGATGATGAAAGTGGTGGAATGGGAGGATTAAACAAAGCAGAAGAAACGCACCCTACGGTTGCACCAAGATGGCCGACACGAGTGTTTGCTTCGGAAAGTGTGCAGAAGATCATGGGCGTGTGTGAACAACAGAGAGCTCATTTTGATTTAGCTTTGGCACGAGAGTTGAAAAAGGACACTGGCAAAGGTAGTGAGTTTATCTCGTTACAGAAAGTGTAGAATTGAAACTTCTAATCATCTCGTTGATGGTGAAACTGATCGCGTATAGTCTGCGATGTAAACAAACACTTTGTTCGGAATGTACATATATCTACTGGTCCCCCTTTTGTTGTGATAAGAACGGATTTTACAGCATGTTTAAATTTTAGCGGCCGGTTGTATAAAACTCTTGGTCACTTTTTAATTTTCACTGTTTTGTAGTTAAATGGCGATTAAGTACAAAATCCGTGGTTCTGATTGATCAATATTTCCATTAATCATAGTTAAATTTAATCACTTTTTTCTACAACCGGTCCCAGGTGATTATCTTGTGATGCATTTGTCTGAGTTAGTTCGTCTGGCTTTCATCGCTGCCACAGCCACGTCAGATCAGCTTAAGCTGGAAGGACTCAAAACACTCCAGGTATCAACTTGAACTTCTGTGCACTTAAGGTGGCTCGATAGTCTAACTCATAGCACATAATACTTCTTGAAATCTTTTATAGGTCGCGTGTAAAGCTTAGTTTAGGTAATTGCATAGCTCTACTGGTTGTCTTCATAATTGGAAAAGTTTTATACTCCTACCGTTCGTATGTCCAGAAATATTGTTGTCATAGGTAAGGTGTGGAGTTTATGCAAATGAAATTATAATTAGAATCGAGTTCCAACAAGAAACGTGATTTCTATGTTCAGGCAAACTTTGAAGAAATTCTTTTTTAAATACAGCAAACAGTGCTATAGAGCTGTGCAATGACCTAAAATGAAGCTCAAGCATTCACTACAAAACATTTAATCGTAGAGACATAAAATTTCTAATGAATTCTGACTATCGAGCCACCTTAAAAAACACGAAGTGTTTGAGATGGATACGTGTTGTAATTTCAACTTTATCACTCTTAGGAAATTGTGAAAATGTTCGCAGCTGTCGAGGACCCGGATTTTGCTGGCCACGTCATACTTGAACAGTTTCAGGCGCAGGTATGCTTCAAAAACCGTACTTGGATTAGGATTGAGGCTTAGATCAGCAGGATTCGGATTGGAGTTTATATTTGAATTTGCATTAGGGTTTAGATTTGGATTTACATAAGACGACAGCTTGGAGATTAGGGTTTGGATAAAGATAAATTGTTTCAGAATATTATATTGTGTGTAGATTGGGCTGACCTAATTGATCGGGGTATAGATTTGGATTTGCATTTCGAGTGTTAAGATTAAATCATGGATTAGAGACAAGATTAGGGTTTAGATTACGATAAACAACATTGTGATGTGTAGGTTGGCGCTGCTCTAAGACCTGCGTTTGCCGTGGACACACCAGCTGACGTCACCGCGATGGCATGTGAGGTAAATAGTCAAATCCCTAATTCAAGTACGATTATCCAATTGTGTGTATCCGTGTGATTTCTGTCAACTGTCTTCTCTAGGTTTGTAGCACTTGGATTGCAAGCGGTGTCTCGTATGACCTCAATGACGTCAGACGAATACAACAGCTGTTAGTGACGTCATTGTCCAAATTTGGCACCGAGCAAGACTCGTCTTCTCAACTGTACAATGAAAGTGCCAACACGATGGAGAAACTGGCTGTGTTGAAAGCTTGGGCTCAGGTATAACAATTCTTTCATTGCGCGGGTCAGTGATTTCGGATCATCTTGATTGAGAAAAAGTAACGTCAATTTAAAAATAACAGAGTTTAATCTGTATCATGTCAATCAACGGGCTATTTTAAAAATATTACGACATTGTTATGGCAAATGTTATGACATGTCCTTACACCAATGAACGATTGCCATACTGTTATTGATGCGTGTGTGTCTAATTATGTGCTAGCCTACGTCATAGCCCCGACTCACATTACTCGTAGGAGCAATCCTACGAGCAATGTGAGTCGGGGCTATGACGTAGGCTAATTATGTGCGTGTATGTGTGTAAATATGTGTGTATGTGTATACATATATAAATAATTGTAGTCACTGTTCTTCCGTTGATACCAGCAGTATTGCTGATGGGATTTTTAACAGTTAAAATAAAGTATTTATTATTATTATTATTTCTCCCCATCACAGGTGTATATCGTTGCAATGAAACAGAAGAACTCACAGACGTCCTCGCAGCCAACATCAAATGCAGAAGAGGATCCAGGAGAGATACAGGAACCATTGATCTCCTTGGTCTCTTCGCATATTCAAGGTCTTAGTCACTATTGGCTTGGAGCCATCAAAGATTACGGATATCTTTCCTTGCCTGCAGAATACGCCTCTCAGCTGCCGCCAGGCGGGGGAATGTTTTATGGGTAAGTGGGGGTGGGAAAGGGGGAGGACCTCATTCTGACCCCGTTGATTAGTGCTTTATGGCTTGTCTTTTGACCGTTGTTGACTTAGGGCTCTTTTCCAAACTCCATTTCAACCTCGCATTTGGCATGATAAATTTTTCATGATAAACGATTGTGCATGCTTTAGAGATGCTGTTTGTTAAATGGGAATTACTTTTGAGAGTTTCAACTTCTCCAGCTTTTAGTGTCACATATTTTGATCGTTGTTTGTTTTAGGCCAGAGTCAATGAACGAATCAAAAGCTTACTATCAAGAATCGTGGCCTCCAATCCTGCATGCTGCTGCGCTCTGGCTCAACGCGGCGGGGTTTGAGAACGCTGCAAAAGAGGCGGAAGATATCTCGAAAGGTGAGACAGTTTGTGTTTGTTTAAGTTGGTGATATCTCTCGATATAGAAAATTTCAATCATGTAAGGCAAAAACAAAAGTAGGACATGAATATTTCCAAGATTGTCGTATTTGTTCTTACAATAGACGTTAGAAGTCCTTACGTCACGCCAGAGTTAAACAGTGAATTGCTGGGAAAAATTACCTTGTATTTATATGCGTTGAAAACCGCGTGACGTAAGCACTTCTAAGGTGTATTAGCATTATGCAGTAAATCTGGGTGGAGTCAACCTCACCTGTATTAATAGTTTATATGATGTAGTAGAATGAGGAAATGATAAGAAATTGCCAAGAATAGCGAGGTGTCCTCAAGGCGTTGATTGACTGTAGTAGCTCAAATTAATGTTATTCATGTTTTTAAAGGCAATCTTCCTAATACAATCCTCAACGTGCCTCGAAGTTCCAAATCTCCTGAAGAATTGAATTCCGAACGTTTTCATTTGTTGCTCGGTTTGTGTGTCAAGGCTCTGTGTTCAACACGTCTAACGTATTCTCCTGAAACTGTGACGTCATGTGTTAATGCGGTGAACTGCTTGCTCGAATCACCGTGGGCGCGCGATTGCATTGGCAATGATAGTGTAAGTGGGTGGTACTTGTGTGCTATCAGAACGCCGGTTGGGAATGACGATGTGGCTTTGGAAGTTTGATTTAATTGTACATGAATGACGGAGGTTTTCAAACTTTCCTTCGTTCAAGTAATTTAGACAAAATGATTTATAATAGATGTTTTCGAGAATTTTAGTCGTCAAGAAGAACCCAGAGATTTTTTTTATGATTATGTTGTATTTTTTAACATTCCAGATGCTATCAGTCGAGCTTCTCAACGTACTCCATCGTCTGTTGCTCACGCGGGACTCCCTCGCGAGTCACGTGGTGATCATGAGTACGGTCTCGCATGTGGTCCACGGAGCTCGCGAGGTCCTCGCGCGAAAGCGGAGTGAAAACAGTGCAACTGAGTTGGGAGAAAACGAAATAGAACCGGGCAAGTCTGTTGTGTTTGGCGCTATGGAAACATGCATGTGTTTGTTGTCTCGCTATTTCCCGGCAATCCTTGCTGACTCGGAGAAATCACAACCAAGTCCTAGGTTACCTGTGCATAGTAAAGGTATTGTATGTTTGCTAAATCTATCCTTTCAGATTATCACTTCAGGTTATTATTTTTATTACATCGACTATCCCTCGTTTTGCATAGCGCATGACGTTAAGCCTGGTTGACTTGTTCACACTTGCCGGGAGGTTTCTCAGTCGAATGTTAGTTTGAATATTAGACGGATATGGGACGAATATTGGATTGGCTTTGCCGAGGCATGCACTTATATGTAGCATTGAAATAATCACATCGGCCAGAAGAAGCTACCATTACCACTACCACTACCATTTGCAGTTAATACCTACTATTAGCTGCACTACATACACTGGCAACGCGAGCTATTCACACAAAATCATAGAATATTTCACTACCAAAGTAAACCGGATAAAAACAGAACTATGGCACAGGCCTTTTGTCGCGAGGTTGCATTATTGCTGTTGTTAACATATTCACCGACACAAAATGTCAATTTTGCAGTCCTTACATCTTCCTTTTAATTTATCTTCAGGATCGTCAAATGAACTTAGTCAAATTCTGTCCAATACTGTCTCCATATTATCCATGGTACCGCACCTCTGTACATCTCAAGCCGTTTGCGACATTCTACCAATCATACTGCGGTTAATCACGTGCGTCTTTGAAGAAGCCGCTTCGTACGAGATACCGCTGGTCGAGGCCAGCCACACCGTGGCCGCACCAAAAATGCCCCACGTGGTTTCGTCGACGCTCAAGGCGCTGAAAGAGATTGTGGGCTCACCACGGTTGATACAAAGTGAACATTCGAAAGAGTTTGTGAAATATTTTCAAAGGTATGGGGATTGTTGGATGAGGTGATCATTCAACCTAGCGCTTTTCATCTCTCGTCACCTCATTTTATGTGAAAATACTGTGGTTGTTAAACGTTCTGCTAAATGTCATAGCTTTTCTCCAAGTATTTTGATTTTCTCCCACAGGGAATTTTGAGAAGATGGTGGGTTTTGCAAACAGTTCAGAGTAGTGCATTCAGAACAGTGTATTCCTGTGTAGGATTTCACATATTTACCCTTTAGAAACTAACATTTACAAACTTTTTAATGCGCGTTACCTAAGATTTTACGTTCCTTTGAAAACCCCCGGTATTATTTGAGAGCTCTGACATTTACAGCTTTGTACATTTGTCGTTTTGTAACTTCGTTTCTTCTAGTTGTTTACTGACAATGATAACTCCTGCAAAAGAGCAAAACTCGAAACGAAAGATTGACGACTGCAGCGTGATGGCTGCCATAGCATTGTTTGTGCTCGCGGCGCCGCCTGAAGCAACGGCTGTGGCAAGCCTGCATGAAGATTGCGTGGATATTTTTGTACGCTGCATCAACTCTACAGATACAAACGTAAGTTGAGAGAGGGATTTTGACAGTATATTACCCGGGTCCAATTGAGATTTGCAGTGCATGTATGGACTGTTTTGATGGGCAACACAGTGTGACAAGAAACTATGAAATTAAAAAAAGTTGAAATTGGAGCAAGAAAATACTGATAACATTGAAGCCTCAAAACAATAGCAATGGATACTCAGGGCGGAAATCTCAGCTTAGTCAGAAATATTGAAGCCCAGACAACAGCTTTAAATAGAGCGATAACATAACTAAACAGAACAAATTTTTAAAAAATATTTAATGAAGCTTTCAACGTTTCGTTGCTATACTTGCAACATCTTCAGAGCAATAAAGGTATTACAATATGTACAAATTGTGGCACTGCTCTCTATTGCACTGTCTCTCCAAACAGTCCCTGTAACATTTCTGATTATCCTGCATATTGTTCCTGCTTCTGATGTTGCTACATCAAGCTGTATATTTTGCCCACAGTTTTGTATTGGTTATTCCAGGTGCAGTTAAAAGCTATCGAAACCTGTTACTCGCTGTTCACTTCCGGAGACGTAGGTCGTGTTCTGGGCTACATTCACTCAGTTGGACCACATATTGTATCAGTTGTTCAGCAAGCAGCTAAGAACCAACCCTCATCGGAAGCAAAACTGACTGTGGTTCAGAAATCTATTGATACTGTGGAACTGCTGGCCGGATTAGCTGAAGAAGACAAACGTGAGTAAATCGCCGGATTTATAGAATTATCAAGTCTAATTTAGGTTTCACCTTGATTAAGTCGGATTTAAGTTTCATCCTGATCAAATCTGATTTAAGTTTCATCCTGATGAAATCTGATTTAAGTTTCACCCTGATGAAATCTGATTTAAGTTCAAACCTCATCAAATGTAATCCATGTTTCACTCTGATCAAATCTTATCCAACTTTCACCTTGCAAGCGAGCATGCGTGTATGACAATAAATGTGCTGCCACTTTAGGAACTGAACTCCTTTCTCTGTACCTGCCGCTTCTTGTGAACCTCTTGTTGGACCCTTCGGCTTTATCCGGCGCCCCGAAGATCTCCCGAAGACAACACGAGTTCGCCTTTCAAAAACTGCTCAGCGTCGGTCCGAAGTATCCGGTTCCATTTAAAACAATCATGGCAGGATCTCCGGATATGAAGCAACGGTTGGAGAGTGCGGTAAGATCAAACCAAGCTAAAACAACTGCAAAAACAGCAAGCCAGCCGAAACAGACCAGTAGTCAACCAAAAATTAAGTTAAAAATGGACTTTAGTAATTTTAAATGAGTTTATAGGAGGCAGTGTGTGCTACGCCTTGCAGTCAGACGAGAACGGAGAGTTGATGCAAGAGTGTTGAAACAATCATAACTTTATGGATAGCTGAGAAAGAGCTGGGAATCCAGGTGATCTGAGAACACGGATGAGTACTGGCACTAGTTGTCAAATAGCAATCCATTTCTCGTTCAAAACTACTGAATTCCTAATGAAATATAATTTAATTTGTTTTCAAATTTTCGGTAGACTTATAATTTTCTTTACTGAACTTAATTACTAAGTTTTAACAAGTTTAATAAAGCAAAATATAATATATAAGTGATTAAAAACAAGAAAATGGATTTCTATTTGGTAACTAGTTTGCAGGCCTTTTACTCACAGTCAGATCAGCTGGGCAGATATAAAATTTCTGTAGATAATTTTTGCTGCCACTTCGGCGACTCAATAAACAATTCTCCGCATTACAGACTAAATTTTAATCTCGGAAAGAAAAGCGAAATTTATCAGTACAGTTCGAAATAGTACCTAAAATTAGTAAGGGTGTAAAATTTGATCACAATGTTGTAAAATACGGAAAATATAGGAACATAGCCTCGTGAACCTTTTGTTTTACCTGTGATAGTCTCTGTCACATTTCAGCCGAAATTGTCGGGAAAGTGGTAGGTTAATACTGACTCTTCTTGTATGTATAACTTTCTTACAGTAGCGAAGCCAGCCCGACAATTTGGTCATGCTATGCAAATTTAAATCATCATTTTACCTTTCTTTAGAAATTGATTCCTTATACGGTCAAACACACAAAAAAATTTGCATTTGCATGACCAAATGTTGGGCTGTCTTCACCACTGCTTTCTTATAGTCTGCCTAATCACTTTCATTTCACTTTACAAATTATGTTAGGTGGCTGATCAATATTTTTTAGTAAAGTTGTTTGAATGTGTTTTTTTACTACCTGTAAATTTTTCACGTCTATCAACCCAGTGCTTTTACGTATACAGTTTCCGGATACCTCGAAAAGAAGATCTGATGTCTGTCAGTGGCGAAGCCAGCCTGACATTTGGTCATGCAAATGTAAATTTTCTGTGTTTATAGACCGTATATGGATTCAATTTCTAAAGAAGTTAATAATGATAATGATTTAAATTTGCATACCATGACCAAATTGTCGGGCTGGCTTTGCTACTGATGTCTGTAACTGTCTTTGTTAAACCATAGACAATCAAAAGAATGGACTGGAAACGCAAGCTAAAGTATCAATGTTGCTGACGCGACATCCGTGATACGGCCTGATATGCTGTACTTTGGAACCCTGTAACTTCACTTTAAATATACTTCAGGACTTTCAATTTACATATTTTAAACAAGAACGGCAATCTCTATGGAACTATCGACTTTTAAAATCCTTTATGGATATAACAAAGCTAAAACCCAACGCTGAATGTTTGCATTCTTTTTGACTGCAGAAATGTCGCCATTGTTGTTGTTGAAAAAGGTTTACGGAAACATTAAATGGTGATTTTCCGCCTCGTTTATCTCTCTGAAAAGTTTTAAAAGTCGATAGTTCCATTCACATTTCTGTTCTTGTTTAAAATATGTAAATACGAAGTCCTGAAATGTATTTAAAGGGAAGTTACAGGGTTCCAAAGTAAAGCGTATCACGGATGTCGCGTAAACTTTAGCTTGCGTTTCCAGTCCATTCCTTAGATTGTCTATGGTTAAACTTGACCTAGTCACAAAATCCCACGTGCAATTAAGCCGTCGTCATTTTAACACTTGTCAGACGCTCACAGTGCTTAACATAATCACCCCTAATCGTGACTATCAATTATCAGCGAATGGCTCCCATTGGTGGAATGCTTCGAACGGGATCCCAAGCACGTGACGTCATCGGGAATCAACTAATCGCCGTCAAGGTCTTGGTCGGATGGCTTGTTCAAACAAGAGAGCTATTGTATGTTGAGCGCGCGGATTTTATTAGCACGCACGCTTTTCATCCGCTTGTCTTCGCGTGGAATTAGGAAAGTTAGCCTGTTGACGCGAAGCGCTGTTTGTCCCCGTGTCTTGATACTAACAAGTCTGTCTTACAATATGGCGTCTTGTCGGCTTCTTTTATTGGCAATCGCATACGTTTTGTCTCTGATTAACTGCGCTCGTTCTTTAGATTTGAATGAATTCTACCCATTTGGCAAGAATAGCGGTGATGCGCGCTTGCGGTTGTGGATTCAAAAGCTGGTTAACCTGTCAACCGTGGTCGTGTTTAACGGAGAAGCTCATGATGGACTATATGTAAGTACTGTGTAGTGTAACTTCGCATTACATACTCTAATATATAGCGTAGGGTGATGGCTTCAACTTTAGATCTATTGGTGAATGTCTTGGTACACAGCATTGAAGTAAAACCGTGTATATCGTATATTTTTGCCTTATAACATACTTCTAAAACCTTCCGATGCTAGCATTTGAAATGCCTTAGTGTTCCTAATCTTATTCTGGTAGCCCTCGTCTAAAGCAGATTAGAGTCTGAATTATAAGCTTGCGACCCACCGGCCCTATTCGCGCAAATTTTGTGCGCAAAACATTTCTAGACTAGATTGCGCCTTAATTTTACATAGTAATTTGGTATTTCAGCGCTTAAATTCAGCCCGAATTAGTTCGAAATGCGGGTATTGGCATATCAGCTTACAAGTGTAGTATATACGGTACCAGCAGCCTACCTAAACAGTTTTCCGGCCGTATAAACAATTGTGAAAGAACGCTGGTCGCCGAAAATTATTTCTGTGTACGTTCTGTAGCCCGCGAACAGTAGATAAATTCTGTAGAGACTGCTAGTAGTGAAGAGAGGGCGATGGTCGGCATTCTTATTACCAAAATACGCTCGTAAATGGTGTGGAATTGTATTGGGATAAATCCATTTCCCCTTGAACTTGTCAAAGCTCTCGCATGGGTAATATAAACTCGACGGGTTTAGGGCACATCCTTGAAATTCTCCAAACCTGTGTGGTCGTTAATTTTATTGTAAGAAACGAGATCTAATCTCCAATCTTAAAAACGATCATCTGATGTTGCATCAAATGAGGAATTTAGCATGGAGACACCTTGTTATTTTGGAGTCGAGTCTCGAATGGCCGATTACGCGCGCTAAGCAAATAAGCATAAAGTGCGCCAGTTATTAATGCCTGTGGCTATCACCTTTGTGAGTGTTGGCGCATACGCTGTCGACATTTGGCTCTGTTTTCTCAGAGAACATTAAATTCCACTTGCTGAAAAACGGCGCGTATCGCTTTAATTTTTTGTAAGATAGTACACTAGTGTAGTTATTCTATATTTGTAATATCCATCTCAATTTAGTCGATTTGATGGCTATTTGATGTAAGTTTTCCTATTAAATCAAATTAAAATTAATAAAGTGCTGACCCTCATTAGACCTTTGAGATGCCCAGTATATTAAAATAGGAATCAAGTCAGGCGTTTGCTAGAATCTTAAAGCGATATTAGTTGAGCAAGCTGTCACGATTGTTGGTTTCCTGAAACATCAAGCACGGTAAATCTATGTCTAACGCAGCTCTAGCGAAGTTGAACTCTCCCCCAGCACAGACCATGCTCTTGCGAAGGAATGTACCTGAGTAATTTGCTTATCTAACTCACCGGAAGGACTGAATGGCTCGCAATCTTTGATAAAGGTCAGCCAGATATTTCAATGTTTATCAGAGAAATTCTTTGGCCTCGACCGCCACTTGACGAAATTAAATTATGATGCTAGTTTCTTGCTATTTTTTATTAGATTATCTCTGGTCAACCACATGAGCTCTGTTATAACAGCAAAGGGTATGTTTAACAGCAGCTGAGTTGACGCCGTCGTCTGAACATAGAATCCGAGTCTGTGGCTCTAATATATGCAAACAGTTTTATAGATCTGACAACTACCGCAAGGCAGCTAAGTTGTGTAAGGAGCCTGGCCGACATACAACCTCTTGTGGCGCTTAGCTAATATAACTCGTCCGCGGCTGCATGATTGCATTTGGACTCCATTCATACCGAACAGCTGAACCGATTCAAAAAGTTTCGATCGAAATCCTTGTTGAAACTCTCAATTTGTGTCTGTAAAAGTACTAAAAATAGCACTTCATCATAAATTAAATCATTCTGATACAATTAAAGCTTATCAACACTGAGAATATATATTCACTCGATACGATCGCTATTTGGCATTCATGAAAGATTCATCGATTCTAGAAAAAAACATCAAAGGGTAATATACTAATATCTCGAGTGATTCCTTGACCTGTGCGTTGTGTTACTCTGCGGTCAAGTGCCTTGTTGATGTTAGTCATGCTATGAAGCAAAACATACCACGTTCGATGTTTTTTAAACTGCGCTGCGTTTTTTCCGGTTGAATATATGCTTGAACAAGCTAAGAGAACGCGAACAGTTATTCAGGCGATTTATTCAAATTCTGCAGAAGGTGCGCGCGAGTTGACGATTAGCATTTGCGCAAATGCGCACTAAAATGCAGTGATGAACGGGAAAGATATCCTATCAGTCACTCCTCCTTTTAAAGATTATGGAAACAATTTCTCGGACGAGATGAGCGCTGAAATAAACCGCTCGATTCCAGAAATCAAAACACAGTTCATCATAGAGCATTTTAAAGTATCATCGTTCACTGAACAGTTGTCAATTAAATCTCACATGAGATAGGTACCGGATGTTTTTCATATTACCAAAAGGCCCATTAACAGCGATATTGATATTTACATTAGTAATACGCAGACACATGTTATTTGCGCAAAGGCTTTTATTCGCAATTAAAGGTTTTATTTGTCAATCTTTAGAATAGGCTGTACCGAAAAAAAAATGCCTTCGCATAAGATGTATTGATAAACGATGTACATACAGGCTTCGCGCATTGCTGGTATTTCGTGTGGAAAATGATGAGCCAGAGTTTTTGGTGATAAGTTGATAACGTACATCATTCGTTCGAGGTGGTCTTCGCGTCCCGCTGCTGAAAGAAATTCAACCAGAGTTTCGTTTTTCAACGGGAAGCGAAGTCAGACATTCGTAACGTGCTTGATTAGCGAAAAAACTCGCCACGAAAAGTCATACACGTGAGATCGGAAAAGCGTTTGGTCCGGAGGACCTATAGTTTGATCACCGTTTCCTAACTGTTTTCGGCATGATCTTCGAACATTGCTACAGTCGAAAAGTGTTGTAGTTTTTAGGCTGCTCTTTCGGGCAGGTTTGAGTATAGCTGCAAGGCGTATTCGCAGCGGCTATTACGTTGTGGAGTTGTTAGTTCATAAACTCGAACGGCAATCAACTGTTGACACGAATATCGCAACCAAATGAGGGAAAAAATGCTCGTGTTATCAAATCAAGACGTTAGATCTATGTTTAACAATCATAGCGTTCTAGACTAGTATAGTGCATAAAATGCTTGGTATTTGGTGTTGACTCGGCTGGCACTACTTTGGTATCCGACTTTGAATGAAATGAAATGTGCACACAACCTCGCAAATCTGGATCGTGCTTGCGTGAAATAGGTCAGAATAATTTAAGAATAGTGGTCCGCAGATTTTATTTTTATCGCACCAAACTATCTGTTCAGTATTATAGGAATTCGAGCAGCTCCCGCAAAGCATTTATCTCCATTCACAACGCATAGAGTATACACAGTGTGAGCGCATTATTTTACATTTCCTGGCAATTTTAATTGCCAGCCAGTTTATCAGATCACGCTGCGATAGGATATCTTAGCATAACCAACACTTGCTTCTCTAACATAAATAGTTCAATGGATTCCTGCCTGGGAATATCTAATGCCTCAAGGCGACGGATGCCACCCAGAATGTATGACGGAATGTTTAATTTCGGTGTCGGTGAAAGCGGTGGGGTGGATTCCACGTGAACAACACGCGGGAACCATGACGAAATGGTGTAATGCCAAGGCAAACAAATCAATTATGACATCATAATATCTTTAATTTTAACTGAGAAACTGAATCATGTTAAGATTTTGGGAAGACAGTGCTGCAATGCTCTGGAAACACACACCAAAAACCGTCATAGACTTGCTCCAAGTTGTTGATTTTACTCGCTGATTGTGACTTTTCAAAAGTTGCAAGAGGCTTGTCAGTTCATCAGCTTGCTACAAGTCTGTTAAAATCAGACTTGCAGCAACATGTCATTTGCAGACTTGTCATAACTTGTCGAAACAACTTGGAGCAAGCCTGAGATTAACAACTTCATGACAACTTGCAAGCCAGCACTAGCCATGCGAATATACCTTATACACGTTTGTTGATAACACGTCAGTTGCAGAATGTCAAATTATTCAGTGTACATGAGGTGAAATCTGTAAACATCTATTACTTGTATACATCTTCACATCAACCTAATCCATTATCCTCCTTAGGTGAACTCTAGAGGTGCAATCTCCTTCAATTCCCCGCTTCCAAAGCATTCGCAAAATATCGATAGCCAAAAAATGATAGTACCATTCCCTGCTGACCACCTGTACAGACGAGTGGGAAAGGTATTTTATCGACAGACCCAAGAAGAGCATTTGCTGTTACTGGCCAGCGCCGAAGTGCATGCTGGTTTTGTCAATGAAAAGAAATTCGAAGCGACTAATCTGGTAATTGCGACATGGATAGCTGCCGGTCAAGCCTCAATGAATAAGGTAAAATATAAGACACGCTCCTTTAGATAACCTTTAGGGAATGCATCTGATAGCAATCCCTAATTATCACCCTGTATCCTACACCTTCCCCCAATACCCCCCTTTCCTCTTTTTTTTTGTGGTAGTTATACTCCATTAGTTATACTTAGTTATACTTCTATTAGTAATACTCTATTAGTTATACTTCATTCTCCGCACCACGGCACAAAGTGTTTCACACACTGTAACCTAACGTTGATTTTTCTAGACAATCTCTTTCCAAGTTGTTCTAATATCCGATGGCAAAAAGTCGTTCGCATTGTTTCACTACAACGAAAAATCAAGCGATATTTCCAATTCGAAACAAAGCTTGAAAGCAACCTTTCCCAAGGCAGGATTCCACTACGGAGACGAACGGAGGTAGGCATGTCGGAGGAGGTGGGGGAGGAAATGGTTGCGTCTCACTGGATCTCAACTTAATCATTTTTTTTTTATTTCAGAAAATTTTACCTCTCGAATTCCGACACAAACGATATCTTCCTGCTGAGCCAAACTTCGAACGTTAACATCCCTGGCAAGTGGCTCTACGAGATTGACTCCCATGACGTTATCGAACCCCAAACGATGAACTGGATCGGAAATAGAATGTTGACTAATGGTCCTGTTAAACGGAGCATTTCAGGTAAGTATATAGATATCAGCGTAATAAGAAATTTGTGTCTGCTTATCATTGTATTCCTGTCAGTTATTCGGAATAGAGTATGCATATTCAGGCTGGACACAGTTTCAAAACTGTTTTAGTGTCTGATTAACGGTTTCATTGTTATTTTCTGATTAGTCTAATTATTTATTCGCTATTAATAACTTTAATTCTATATTTGCTGGAACTGTGAGCTTGTAAAGAGTTTAAAAAGTCAATGACCTCCCTTTAGACGGAGTTTTGAAAACCTTTCAATATTGCGTGAAAATACGAGCACTTTCTTTCAGCTTTTTATACTTGTTTGTTTTATTTTCTCACGCAGATTCTTGTGGCATTAGTGGAATCACATGTGGCCTGGACGCTAAATGTGAGAATGAATGTTGCGTGTGCAATAGCGGTTACTATGGTAACGGGAAAATGTGTTTAACAAATGGTACGTAGCTTCTTCCTCGTCTCATATAACTTTCCAGATCGTATGTTAAACTCCTTTGCAGATTTTTTCTATCTCGCGTTTATTTCGTGAAAATTTTATCTAAATAAACTGGGCGGTTCTTAACCGTGATTTTCTGTGTCGTCACAAGCATCGTTTAAGTAGATTCTTAAAATGTTGCAAAGGAACATAGTGTTGAAAATAGACACTAAAATATAGTTTTGGTCCCAGTTTTTATTACCTAACTGAGCGAAATGGGTTCAAACTCTTGAAGGATGAGTTTAACCACAACTTAACCACGTTCAGGGATTTTCTAAGAAGTCAAATTTTTTATATATTCTAGACCAGGGTATGCACATGTCCGGCACGTTATCTGGAAGTGTCAATGACATAAATCTCGACAAGATACGATTCAGCGTATTCGGTGATGTTGTATCGAAGACAACCTACGTGGCTCTTGATCCTGTCCCCCCGTCAATAGGCATCCTGCTTCGTATTTTAACACCATTGGTATCGACCCTCGGTTTCCTGTTCGCTGCTCCTGCAACGTCGACTGGAAATGGCTTCAGTTTCTTGGGAGACGATTTCATACGACGATCGAGGGTCACTTTTGATACAGGTCTGTGAAACTTTGTCTCTATTTCTTTAGTGAAAAAAGGGAACATGCAGGTTGAACCTGATTCTGGTGAAACTAATTCAGCGTGTAACCAGGGGGGGTCTTCCTTTTGTCCTTGGAAAAGTTCGATGCGACGCCAAACACGGTGTACGAACGACGTAAAAATGTTTTGGGCTCCTCTATAGATGGATGTTTGAGGCATTTTTATCTCGTCATTGACATCCATATATTTTTTCCTCATCCTCAGCTATCATAATTATTAGTTCCCAGAGAGCTTCCCCACCCCCTTTGAACGTTTTGGCCACGTCCGTGAACTAATAAACCTGGTTTGCATAATGAAAACCCCTATCCTTACACCAAGAAGTTTACAAATACTAACTTTTGAAGAATTCGTGAAATTGGCTAGTTATTCAAAAATTAATTCGCTTAACCCTGGGTTAACGCAAAATTCAAACTTTCAAAGAGACTTTTCCCGAAGCTTTCTCATATACATGGAAAGATGTCGTCAGAAATCTTGGCCGGATAGCTTGTACTTTGGTAATTTGGTTCTCTAAAGTTTTGATGAAAACGAGATACAGAAACTAGAACAGTGGTTTAAACATTATTCCTGGGTTAACGCTAACACAGCTTTGAACGAAAATTCTTAACTGCTTCAATTTTGTATTCCTTCTCACGTTTCTTTTAATTTCCAGGTGAAATTGTCAACATTAGAGACGAGATGCTAGGAAAGGACCAAAATGAAATCTACAAATTCGAGAGTACCATTAACGGTAACATTCCAGTTTTTGACGGCGAGAAAGACGTAAAATTTGACAACTATACCCACACATATAGATATGACAGACTGGGCGTTATAAGCGGGTACTATAGTGCTGTATTCACCGTTGGCGGAGAAAAAATTAAGGTAAATGTGATAGAGGTGTTGGAATTTAAAGAAATACAAGGTTGTACGAATGTCGGGAGCTCCAAGATGGCCGTCAGCGAGCAAAGAACATCTTACGATGGATCGAAGGAGGTGCTAAATTTTGCTCTGAAAACTGAAATGGAGAACGAAGGTAATATTTTTTTGTTTTGGAAATCGTCTTTCGTGAAATTAGGGCATCTTGTGGGTAATTTGGCTATGTACACACGATGTTGTTTCCGAGCGATTTAACAACAGGCAAAATGAACATGGTATCAACCATAAAAATTCGCTTTGCATGAATTCATTAGTTTTTGTCTAGAGACGAGATTTTGCTCATTTATGCATTGTTTAGCTGAATTTTTCATCTATACTAATGCTTTCATACTTGACAAATTCCTCTCATGTGTCCAACTAGCTGTCCAACTGTCCAACTATAGTATAGACTTCAAAATTGTTTGGGGGTTGACCCCCCTCCACCCACGCGCTTCTTGTGTCCGCCACTGGATCAGCACGTCCTATATTTGTGTCAATTCCTGTGCAACACTCTTCTAAATCCTCTAAATTTGTGTATTTGAATGAAGCTTGTGGTAAAGAGAACAGAAAGTGCCATCGTTATGCGAGATGTGTGGTGAAAAGTCGCGTTGAATATTGTAATTGTAACATTGGATTTCAGGGAGATGGCTACTCGTGTCAAGGTAAGCTTATAGTCAGAGCAGTGGGGGCTAAACGGTTGATAATGTACAGAGAATACAATGCATATTACAAATTGAATTTTGACATGTATATATTTTCCAGTCCTGATTTAGCCACATTTACCCTTTAAAAGTATATTACGGAAAGGTTTGTTCAGGTGATAGCTTGCGCGTGGCGGTAACTAACTTGAAAGATTTTTTCTTGTGTCCTAGACGTTGATGAATGTCTCCTTAATATCCATGAGTGTTCGCCAAATGCTGATTGTAGTAATAATCTTGGATCATACACTTGCCAATGCCAGCGTGGTTATTCTGGCGATGGCAAAGTTTGTGATAAAGGTGTGTGTGTGTGTGTGTGTGTGTGTGTTTATCGGTTCACTCAGTGGCGGTTGCCTATTGCAGGAATCATACTCACTGATCTCCTAGTTGATTCCTAATCTAAAAATAGTATATTTCAAAATTCTGAGCCTTAAATTTTGTAAGCTGTGTATAAAATTTCATATCGGTTATTTGTGTTTTTTGTAGAAGAAGGAACATGTGGTAACGATGGGAAGACATGTCATTCGCTTGCTCAATGCGTTAGCAAGGGTGGTAATATGATATGTGAATGTAGTATTGGTTATATTGGTGATGGACAGTCCTGTAAAGGTAGGTAGGAAACCATCATGCTGGGGGAATATTCTTGATATGCCGTAGTGCTGCATTCTCAAGTTTTCAAGACGTTACCACACGGTGGTACTTTTACTCAGGGACGAATACAGTCCTGATATACTGTAACAATATTGTTACAGCTTTGTGCCATGTATCTTGCATGATTCTTATAAATAACATGATTGTATCAGATTTGTTAGGAAGAAGCTTGTTTCCGATATATCACATCTGGCAATTTCTTGCTAACTTTTTAATTGTCACCACATTATTTATCATTTTTAATCATTACTACATTTAAGTCATCACCTGCGTATCTAAAACTAAACGGACGGCGGCAAAATGTTACGTATTTGTAAGTTAATCTCTTCTTCAGATGCAGACGAATGTGTGCTTGGCATAGACGAGTGCTCAGTCAATGCAGCCTGCATGAACACAGCAGGCTCCCATTCATGTCTCTGTAACGAAGGTTACTCTGGCGATGGGAAAACATGTCAGGCAATAGGTAAGCTTCTGATTTGAAATGCGGAAAATGGGATTGATTTCTGCGTGTTTCACAATGTTGCACGAAGAATTTTCCTACAAATAAGAATGGATAGGAAAGTTTTCTTTTGTCATCGTGACATTACTTTCGCTCTGGTCACCTTAGTACAAAAGAAACCTTCCTGTTCGTTACTATTTGTTTGAAAATCATCTTAAACCAGCCTTTAGTAATGTTTACAATACGAGTAGCCGTGTGGTATTGAATATACACTCGCGAGTCGAAGAACAACGTAAAATAAATTCATAAATATGAGTGTAGGTAAATCAGTTACAAATACTCCTGGTTATGTTTTTTGGGCACGACCACGAGTGTTCGTGACTAATTTACATTAATTTTCATGGGGTGTACAGGGGTATGCACGTGATGTGGTCTGGAATGTTTAATTGGCTATAAACAATTATGTACTGATGGTTTGATTTTTTTCATCAGTCATTGGCTCAGGTGATACGTGTGGTGATGAAGGACAATGCGACTCGAACGAGGAATGTAGAGATGGAAAATGTCAGTGTAGAGATGGTTTTCTGAAAGACGGCATCGGTTGTACAGGTTAGGTAGATAACATAACTTGTTCAATCACTGTAAATGTAGTTCAGTTAGTGGCTGGTTGTTCCCTAAGTCTTTTAAAAGGCTGTTATGCGACTCTTGTGGTTTCCTTTTTTTGTTGATGTAAACGAGTGGAATAATAAAATTGGTTATATTGGTGATGGAGAATCCTGTAAAAGTAGGTAGGAAACCATCATGCCGGATGATGGGGAATATTCTGGATGTGCCGTAGTGCTGCATTCTCAAGTTTTCAAGACGTTGCCACCCGGTGGTACTTTAACTCAGGGACGAATACAGTCCTGATATACTGTAACAATATTGTTACAGCTTTGTGCCATGTATCTTGCATAATTCTTATAAATAACATGATTGTATCAGATTTGATTTGTTGGGAAGAAACTAGTTTCCGATATATCACATCCGGCAATTTCTTGCTTACTTTTTAATTGTCACCACATTATTTATCATTTTTAATCATTACTACATTTAAGTCATCAGCTGTATATCTAAAACTAAACAGACGGCGGCAAAATGTTACGTATTTGTTAGTTAATCTCTTCTTTAGATGCAGACGAATGTGTGCTTGGCATAGACGAGTGCTCAGTCAATGCAGCCTGCATGAACACAGCAGGCTCCTATTCATGTCTCTGTAACGAAGGTTACTCTGGCGATGGGAAAACATGTCAGGGAATAGGTAAGCTTCTGATTTGAAGTGTGGAAATGGGACTGATTTTTGTGTATTTCACAATGATGATAAGGACGGTTTGCACTCAGAATTTTCCTACAAATAGGAATGGATAGGAAAGTTTTCCTTTGTCATCATGACATTACTTTCGCTCTAGTTACCTTAGTACAAAAGAAACCTTTCTTTTCGTTACTATTTGTTTAAAAATCATCCTAAACCAGCCTTTAGTAGTAATGTTTACAATACCAGCAGCCATGTGGTATTGAATATACACTCGCGAGTCGAAGAACAACTCGTAAGATAAGTTCATAAATATGAGTTTCAGGTAAATCAGTTACAAATACTCCTGGTTATATTTTTTGGGCACGACCACGAGTGTTTGTGACTAATTTACATTAACTTTCATAGGGTGTACAGGGGTAAGCACGTGATGTGGTCTGGAATGTTTAATTGGCTATAAACAATAACGAACTGATGGTTTGCTTTTTTTCATCAGTCATTGGCTCAGGTGATACGTGTGGTGATGAAGGACAATGCGACTCGAACGAGGAGTGTAGAGATGGAAAATGTCAGTGTAGAGATGGTTTTCTGAAAGACGGCATCGGTTGTACAGGTTAGGCAGATAACATAACTTGTTCAATCACTGTAAATGTAGTTCAGTTAGTGGCTGGTTGTTCCTTAAGTCTTTTAAAAGGCTGTCTTGCGACTCTTGTGGTTTCCTTTAAACGAGTGGAATAATAACGAATGTCCTAACAAACAACTGTGGTTGTATTATTCTGTTACAGCAGCGATTGTTTACAACTGATTTACATTAATTTGTATGGGGTGTACAGGAGTATCATGTGATGTAATCTGAAAAGCCTAATTGGATATAAACCTTATTACAGCCTGGTTCTCGCTTGTAAGAATCGAAGATTTTCTCCTCACGTATGTGAATGAATAGCTATGTGAGCAAACTAAAGAATAGGACAAGTGCAAAGGTATAGAACTCACTCAATCACATCGGCCTGAGGACGTCCTCCCCGATTCTTACCACAAGTGTGAACCAGACAAGGTTATTGAATTCCACAATGGTTGTTAAAGTTGCTGAAAGGTATTCAAACCTTTTGTCTCTCTTTAAGATGTCAACGAATGCCAGTTGAGTATTCATACTTGTGATAAGGCCGCATTTTGCTCTAACAACGTGGGCTCATATAAATGTACATGCAATGAAGGATATACTGGTGATGGCTATAAATGTGAAGAAGGTTAGTCTCCGTCCAGGCGCTATTTAGATTTATGGACGAACAAGTTTGTTGTTAAAACCATCATCGTACTTGAATAAAATCATTCTTTTGGCAAATAATGATATATTCTCCCCTTATTGCCATCCATTTCAGTTGCGCCCCACATTTTGCTCACAAAAACTTGAAATTCATTGCGTGTGAATCCGTATGCAAATTATACGCAGACATTGTCTTAATTTTTACACCTTATTTGGCCAAACTTTACAAACATTTTTAGCGACTGTTGATTTATCTGGCTGTCATGGTAGCGAATGTGCTGACAACGCACACTGCGATAGATCAGGGAACGTTCCGACGTGTAGATGTAACCAAGGTTACCAGGGAAATGGACTTTCTTGTGCAGGTAAATCCGAACAACGGAATAATTTACTGTTTTTCTACAGCAACACTGTTAAAAGGTGTCCTTTGCCGGACTATCCGAGTAAATGTAGTAGACTTGTTGGGGGCAATGGTTACTGTATTGGGGCAACCCTTAACGAAAATAGAGAAAAATGGACTTTGAGAAAGTCCTGGTGCCAGTTGCTCCAGGCTGGATTAGAAAACTTTGGAAACTAAAACTGCTATTGATCCTGACAAGATTTCCGATGAAATATCTTCAAGTTTATGAACTAGTTGTTAGGATTTTACCTCAATTTAGGATTAAGCTGAGTTCTTCTCTTTGAAAAAACAGCGGCTGAATAAACAAAGTTAGTTCAGTCTAGGTTTCCCACTGTGCTCAAGTTGGACAGGTATTGAATACTTACAATAGAAAAACTGCAACATTTTGCTCATAGTTTATATTTGATAATTTCAGATATCAATGAGTGTGATGATGGTAAATCAAGTTGTCATAGCGACGCATTTTGCACGAATACAATTGGCTCGTACACTTGTACATGCAGGCCTGGTTACCTGGGAAATGGACGTGAATGCGTTTGTGAGTATAGAACTGTTTGAAAAGTGCTCAAGTTAACTTGTCTATCTTTGTTTTCGTGCTGACTTTTTGCACTAATCTATATGTTAGGACAGGGGTTTTTCAATTGCCGCAGAAAGGCAGAAAAAAAATGACACCAGGGATATTGAACTCGCAAGAGAAAAAACTTTAAAGGAAAATGGCAACAAAAAATTTTATTGTCTCATTTGAAAGAGACTTTAAAACAATGTGTAGAAGTCTATTGCAAAATTTTTATATCTGTTTTGCTTCGGGAGATATTCTCACCTAAATCCACGAACTGTCCACCATCTTGGATTCATTTTTCACCTCATTAACCACGTTTTGGTGACGTCACAACAGGGATAAGCCTGTCGAAAATCCTCCTAAATACCTACCAACAATCAAATATTGTTTGAAATATTCTCAGTCCGTGCTGAAATCCGAAACACTTGTCGTACATGCGGTTGTGAGAGCATATTAACCATTGTGTCGTAAGAAAAAAAATCGCGTGATCCCAGTTGTGACGCATCGTGCATATCCACAAGTATCCAAGATGGCGAACAACTAAAGATTTCAAGTTAAAATATCTCACCAAATAAGGCAGATATAAGAATTCTGTAATAGGCTTCTATATATTGTTTTGGAGTCTCTTTCAATTGAGATGATAAAAAATTTTGTTGCCATTTCCCTTTAACCCGAAAATGTTGAACTTTAATATTCGCTTTACCTGGTTTTGAACATGTTAAGAAAATTCAGGTCAATCACTTTAAGGTGGTATATATGCTTTCTAATTTTTTAGACAATGATCCATGCGAAGGTCTGTCGTGTAGTTTTCTTGCTAGATGTGTAGAAAGAGATGGTATACCAACGTGCCAATGTTATGCCGGATACTACGGCGATGGGAAAAACTGTAGAGGTATTCATCGATCTCGACAGTGTGGATAATTCTTCACACAAAGATGGCAGTTGATGAAATTAGTTGCAAAAAACTCTCACATACTTGGGCGCAAGCTCTTGCTCACTTCAGTACAATGTTATCAAATCTAATTAATGCAATGCACCAGTCAATGGTTTACTCTAGGAAGGGGGCGTCGGAAAAACCCACGGTATTTCGGTACAATTTCCCCAATTTGGCTGTCTCGTGGGTTATTCTGATACCCCCTCCCTGGACCCTGATAAGAGGAACGTTAGATCCGCTTATGTGAATGTGTTTTGTAGACTACAACGAGTGCGAGGCTAAGCGAGATTTATGTGACAAGAATGCCAGATGTTCCAATATTGCTGGTTCTTACTCATGTTTCTGTCTACCTGGTTACTTTGGGAACGGCTTCACTTGTCAAAGTGAGTGTATGACTGACAAGATGTCTTCTGTTCGAAAATTTACCCTCCTCTCCCAAACTTACTGACGTGGTTTGAGCCGAGGCAAATGCATTGCTTTTTGTATTTATAGGGAAAATATTGATAACAGGCTGCAACATCTGCTGTGTAATAAGTTCTTTGCAGTTTTGTATGGTGAAACAGCAATATAACGAATAGTAAAAATATGAGAAAGTTTTGCAATGCTAAATTTACGTGATGTTTAGCATTGTTACACCTGAACATTGCTTAACATTGTTGATAACTATGAACAATATGGGCAGCAAAACATTGTTTTTGCGTGAGGGTGGGTCTGTTACCAACATCGCATGCGCCTGTTGTGTATCAGGATATTGCACGTTTGATGTCCATATAGAAACATGGAAAATTGAAATTTATTCTTCATCAAGGTGACGGCAGCTGTGGAGGTAGGAAATGCCATAGAAATGCTAAATGTGCAGAAATTGATGGCGTCAAGCAATGTCAGTGTAAAAAAGGCTTTATGGGCAGCGGGCTTATCTGTATTGGTACGTCATATATAGTTATTAACACGTACTGAACAGTATTCATTTTTCAAAGCATGAGTATTAACGCTAATCCGTGGTACATACTTCACCTGCTTTGACGTACTTGTATACTTGATATCCACTACTTTTACACTTATTTCTTACTATTTATATACTTTAGACACGAATGAATGTTCGAATAATTCTCTGGTTCAATGTCCACCGCACTCGAAATGCCTCAATACACCTGGATCATACAAGTGTCAATGCGACGTTGGTTATCAGTGGAACGGCTCTGATTGCAAACGTGAGTTTCATTGCTGACTAGCATAGCCAGGTCGACGGTTAAGTGTCGTTATGTAAATGTTACCACGTTGGTTCACTGTGAAAACCATGAATTTTTAAAAAGAATTTACATAGGAGGACTAATATGTCGGGCTAGCTACAGTAGCAAAGCCCGTACACTAGTCACTATCATTATTCATTTCTTTAGAAGTTGACTCCTTATACGGTCTATAAACACAGAAAAATTTTCATTTGCATGACCAAATGTCGGGCTGGCTTCGCCACTGCGCTATTATATATCTGTACTGCATTGGTCTTTTCAATTTAAGGAGGCCAAACTCTTAATGCTTGGAAAGTTATTTGCATCTAAACGAGTTAGGTTGTGCGTTAAAATTTCTTTCACTGCAATCTAAATGTCTTTATGAAATCTTGAAAGGTGGACCTTTTCACCTTCTCCCAATCAGTTTTAAATCGCTTGATATTTTTTCTCATACAGAGGTTTGTTCACTCTGTTTAAACGGAGGGCAGTGTGTCGAAACAGGATGCTTGTGTCGGGATGGATACTCAGGAGATAGATGCCAATGGGGTAAGTTTTAACACTTCCCTTTGCGTTTAAATATAGAGAGATTCTGTAGACATGTTTTTATAAGGTCATAATATTTGGGTATAGATTAAAAAACTTGGGGGATCCTATTTAAAAAGCAACTTGAGCAGTCTTGAGCAAATCTTGGAAAAAAGGGGTTAACTAGGATTGAATACAATACGTGAGTGGTTAATTCTAATTACATGGTACTTCTTGTAATTAACCCTGGTCCATCTATACGATGAATTTAATCGGTTAGGTGGAAACAAAGCCCTGTTTATTCACGCCCAGGAATGATTTTGTGTTCAGTGTTTTTAGACGGACCTGTTTCGGTCAACATCTTTTGTTGGTTTAACTTTCATCTTGCCTTTCGCAGTTGGAGATGAATTCTTGGTGTTCACACAAGGCAGTACAATGCAGCGTCTATCCTTACCTCCAACACAAGATAGTATCGGCGTCTTACTACAGACAACGCGTGGTCTTCTCGTCGCTTTGGATTTTGATTATAACAACAAGATGATCTACTTCACTGACGTGGCACGAAAAGCAATATGGCGCGTCGCTTTTAATGGAACTGGAACGGAGAAAATTATTTCTCGTGGTCTCGCGAGTCCTGAAGGTTACTGATTATTGCTACATTTTGGTATCACCCAGTTAGCATGCAATGTTATCCAATGTAATTTCTTGGCCGTTGCTCTTCTGTGCCGAATACCAGATATGCCGGAAAATGTGGAGATCCCGCGATATCTAGTGAAGGTTCTGTGGTTGGCGGGTAGCATTCGAAGCTTTACTGCAACCATATATAGTGGAAGTACAGACCATTCTCTGATGATACTGTACCAGCTGGTATAGTTTTATCCCCGTCTCACACATACCACCGTATCGTACAGTGCTCACCTACGTTGCTCGTCCCCCCCCCCATTACCAATCGGATTGTATCTCCATGTCAATAGAAAACAGAACGAAATATATATTTAGCCCTGGTTCGCACTTGGTGTAAGAATCGGGCGGGGCTTCTTCTGGCTGATGTGATTGAGTGAATTCTATACCATTGCAAAAGTAGTCTATTATTTGTCCCATACTTTAGTTTCTCCATATATTCATTCACATGCGTGAGAAGGAGAAACTCTCCGATTCTTAGAACAAGTGAGAATCAGGCTTTATGTATTGGTGTATATGTATATTCGATATGGACACATAACTTACAATCTAGGTGATCTGAAAACACGGAAAAGTACCGGCACTAGTTATCAAATAGAAATCCATTTTTCGAGCCAAACTAGCAAATTTCTCATTAAGTATAATGTACTTCGATTCCAAATTTCTGGTGGACTTATAATTTTCTTTACTGAGCATGATTACAAAGTTTCATAAAGGAAAATAAAAGATATAAGTGATTAAACACACCAAAATGGATTTTGATTCGGTAGCTAGTTCCAGGCTCTTTACTCACGGTCAGATCAGTTGGAATGAATAAAGAACCTGTGGATACTTGTGGTACAGATGCCACTAAAAATTCCCAATATTCTGATGTCAAATGCGAGAAATTAAAGAATACCAAGCATGAAATCTTCTTGCAGGAATCGCAGTTGATTACGCGGCAGGAAACTTGTACTGGACAGATTCGATGTTTGATCGCGTTGAAGTTTCGAAACTTGATGGCAGTGACAGAAAGGTGTTGTTCTCGACGAGATTGATCAATCCAAGATCAATCGTGGTGCATCCGAAGAAAGGGTACGTTTAAAGTATTCGTTCATCTAAGCTCATCGTAATACGTCATAGTGCATGATTTTTTTGTGCATTGATGTCATAAACTTGTACAAATAAAAGTGTTGTTTGTGATGTTCCAGTTCTTACTTTGATTGTCTATGCACAAAATCATAATTGATTAACCCTCAACTCGTAAAATACACACAAGTTACGCAGCTAACTCGGTAGCTAAGTAGGAAGAGCGTCGCACCGGCGTCGCAAAAGTGTAGGTTTAATGATTTTTTTTTCATAACTTGGATTTCGACATGTGCATGACACTCACGAGAGATTTAGACGCTTATACTCTTGTAGAAACTAACAAAAGCCTGCTTGCTTTCAGAACAATGTATTGGGCGGACTGGAATCGTGAAGCTCCAAAGATTGAGGTTGCTAGCATGGACGGAGGTCGTCGTCGTGTGCTCGTTCAACGGAAAATGGGTTTACCAAACGGCTTGACACTTGATAGACGAAATGACGAGTTATGTTGGACTGACGCTATGCACCATTCCATATCGTGTGTTAATCTTGGAAGTGGAAGATCAGAAGTTGTCTACTCGGCTGCAAAGTTAGTGTAACTTTTGCATTCATTTCATCGCAAATGATAATTGGAATGGGAGCTTTATTTTCTCACTTACCACGGTCAGACAAGAATAGGGGTGCTTTCCATTTGCACGGCCAGCACGGTTAGATCGGTAAAAATATGACCTTTTCAACTCTGAATCGGGTTTTATTCCATTTGAAATTTTCTCGAAATGAAAAGCGCCCTAACAGTTGCATGAGAGTTGGCCAGAGAGTGGCTTGGGTACTAAGACCTCGCTCACACGATGCGCGCACGAAACTCTCCCAGTAGAAAGTCATTGATTTCCGTTTGGTACTGCCATCTTTGATGCTGGGCTGGCATCATGTGAACGCAACTCATAAACGCAAGAGTATCGTACCGTTTTTAAACTCTGCCTAACTGGTTGGTATCATCGCACTCTTTTCAAACAGTTCATACACCACGTATCTAGGAAAACGTGGACAACTGCAAATCTTTTCTTTCTTTCAGATACCCGTTTGGAATAACCTCTTTCGGCCAGTATCTCATCTGGACTGACTGGGATGCTCGCACGATCCAACGATACGACACACTGAACTTCCGACTTCAGCGTCCCATCCACAGTTCCCGCGGCAGTTCTGGACTGTTTTACGAGATAAAAGCCGTTCGAAAGCCTGAAGGCATAGGTGAGATTAAAATTTGATCGTTCCAAGACAAGCAATGCTTCACATTCTGTTGGCAGGCTTGTCACACGATGTTTAGTTTGCGTGCGGGCTCAAAGGTGGGGGTAAATCCATAGGGAATGTATACCTGTCATAAGTTGTTAGGACGATAGCAAATCAAGTCAAGTTACCAACATACCCGGATTGTAGGAGTGCACCCCCCCCCCCTGAGAAATTCTACACCTTTCCTCGAAATACATATATTTCCTCTTCGTTGGATGCATAAACGTCGTGTGGGGGCCATCCAGGGCCCGTGCTAGAACCATAGATATCTCATATACACTAGATGGTGCATCCCACACTGTGGGCAGGCGATAATTGAAGCCAGATTGCAGGCGCTGGTCGTTGACACGGAGCATGATAAATATGTGTATTTTGTGTTGCGGAAATGGACAAAGTTGACAATAAGCCTCTTTTATACAGCTAAAAAGTATTTAATACACAAATGCAGAAAAGTATAGTGTTTTCTGTAGCATTTTTTTGATGAGTGGGAACGACCAATATGGCCGCCGCCTATTGTTATGAGAGGATACCGCTGAGAATTTTGGCTTCATTTTTTGATATACAGATGCGCTATCTAGTGTATATATCTATGGCTAGAACGTTAATTGGGGGTGTATATTCATATATTCAGGTTCTGCTCGACTAATTTCTTTTAAAATCAGTTGTTATTAGAGTTGATTTCAGAGCTGAATATATGAATATGTACACCCCCTTCTAATTAACATTCTAGCGCTGGCCCTGGGACCGACTCTCCTTCCACAGCTCCCCTCCCCCCAGCATCTTCACGTCCGGCCTTGGTTGCAAATGTTGAACATTTCAAATCCCAACGGCCGTTTAGCATTCTCACGTGCTCGTTAAAAGTGTTCCATTCGCAGCTGAATGAATCATTTTCTTTCAGACTCCCACGAATGTAGTAAGAACAATGGCGGCTGTTCGAACTTATGTTTATCCAAACTAGGCGGGCGAACGTGCGCGTGCGCAGATGGTTATTATCTGGTAAGCAAAGGAGATACCTTGAAATCAAGAGGCCTGGGGTCAGGATCAGGATCTGGTGTAGCCTCATCAGGACCTACAGGATCTGGATTAGGCTCTGGATCAGGCTCTGGATCAGGCTCTGGATCAGGCTCTGGATCAGGCCAGGGATCAGGATCAGAATCCCAAGCTGGGCCTAACTCTGTGAATAGCATCTCGGGCGAGACAGTCTGCGTGAGCGAGGAGACTTATAAAATCTTACGCAATCTTTCGTAACCTACGGACAGACAATATGGGATAAAGAGGCCAGAGATGGCGAAGACATACACAAACAAGATGGCAATTTTTAAATATCTACTGCACACTCTCTATTAACCGCCTTCCAACCAGGTGTGGACTAATCTTGGTGGACTATTAAACCATGAAAACATTAAGGATTGTTTAAAACTGCGATGTTTACCTCCATTTTTTTCTTAACGGATGTGAACGAGTGGAGGAATCAGAAGAGTTCAGGTTAGAGATCATATACACTTGGAACATTTTTTATCGAGCCCGGCACTGATTAGACTTGCGAGAAGTCGCTTGTTCATTGTACGCGGCAAAAAATCGCGCTTGATAAATAGGGGGACGAGCGGTTTGTGTCCATTGAACTGCTTGTGGCACTTGGAAATGCGCCAAATTCACCAGGGCAAAAATTTTCCGGTGACATCATTTCAAGCTAACTATATTCTGTATTTTTAACGCTATTTTGTGAAAATATATACATGTAAGGACATTAAATGAGATGGACTTGAAGATTAAAGAACCCTTAAATTACGCAATCGATAATTTGCAGCTCCAAGCGTCGAGATTGACATGGTTATCGTCCGCCGTTTTCGCGCCAGAATACTTAATAAGATTTGATACCTTGCAAGTGTCAAAAGTCGCTCGCTTCTTCGTTTTTCAAGCGCGATGTTTTGCTGTGTACAATCAGTGCTGTAAGTAATTTCGTTACAAGTAACGAAATTACAAGTAATCGTTACTTTTTTGAGTAACTTTAGGGGTAACTAGTTACATTTTGCAAGAAGGTAACTGGAACTGGAAGTAGTTACTTTTTTGTTCAAAATGGAACGGTAACGCATTACATACGTTCCCAGCGTTAAAGTTACTTTTCCGTTACATTTTCAGTCTATCTTTTACTATAAAAAATAATATCTACAGTAAAATTTGACAAATTCAAATTCTTAATTCTTGAAGCTAGTTTTAATCATTTCAATATTTCATGCAAGCGACACAACGTATTCAGTGGCGGATCCAGGGTAAGTCAAAATAAATTATAGCAGCTCAATTTTAAATTCAAAATAACTCTAACAATGTCATAGGTTATGAATTTCAAAAGAATAAAATCTAACCAATTAAGTTGCTTTGAAGGTATTTTAAAATGTAAATATATCCAAGAATGAGCTGTGGTAATCTATCTTGACTTACGCTAGATCCGCCACTGAACGTATTATCTGATCCACAGAATCATCACAGAAACATGCAGTGTAAGGTTTATTGGGTATTTTTTTATTAAAATATTTCATGTAAATACAGTACCAGAAATCTGCTCTTATAAATACCCCTGCGTCTATTGTTAATAATAGTAAACTGTGGAATGTAACTTTGTAACTAGTTACAAAAATTTTAAGGTAATGTAACGGTAACTAGTTACATTTCTACTCATGTAACTTTTACCTGTAACTAGTTCCTTTTTTGAACTTGTAACTGTAACTGTAACTAGTTCCAAAAAAAAAGTAACTTTTACAGCACTGCGTACAATATGCAAGAGACTTGTGGTAAGTGTAGCCACTCGTTCACATCCATCGAAAGCAGAAATTTTCAGATGTATAAAGGACTTTGAAACTTATTTTCCTCTCGTCGCAATTGCGTTATCAAGTGCTTCACGAATTAAAAAAACTGTCAATCATCGTGATTGAATGAAAAAAAAATTGCAGCGAGCAATTGAGTTGGTATTTGCGATGAGGAAAAGACATGCAAGGAAATTGTTTAAGTTTTTAAACATCGTTTTAAAAATTGATACAAAGACTACAAAATAGTTCGATTTTAATTAGTTGAATTAATTAAAGTTACAATTAGTAATAGTCATTTTAGCATGCATGCATGCTTAGAACTATTCGTGACGCGTATTGTAGCAAATTTCCGTTACAGGGTGGAAAACTCGCGCGAAGTTTACAACCAATCATTTTTTGTTAACGACCAGCAGTTTGTAGATAGTTGTATGGTTGTAAGTTTCTCCAGGACGAAGAATTGAGTTTGGAAAGTTTTCCTATAACAAAAATTTGTGTGGATTAAACTTTTTGAAAATCTTAACCAGTTTTTGAGTGCCCAAATTTCATATTACAGTGTTGTCGAGTGTTTTGCGCAAGCTTGTACTATAAATCATGTAATTGCTTTTCAAATTCATTGCAAAATAAAACATTGTGAAGTTTTAGAAATTAATGGTTTATATTGCACTTACATGATTTATTGCATCAGGCCAATTCTGTGTCTCCAGGCAGAATGCTCCGTACTTGGGATAAGCAATGCCATGCTTGCCCACAAGACCTCCATCCAAGCCATTAGCAGTGTACAGTTGGACACCTGGCTGGGTTGTGTAGATCTCTATACCACGTCCAGAGTTTGGTTCTGTTACCCTTAGGAACAAAAATTAACATGATTAGTACTGTAATACAGGCTATTTGTGACAATAGCTTGTTCCTATCAACCTGTTGTGTGCAAGTGATGTCTGAGGCAGTAGGTCATACAGAGTCAAGGATGTGAAATGATGATAGCAACTTTTAGCTGAGACTTGCCAATAACTGGGAATGTGTGGTGTAGATACAACTTGGTAAGTATGAATTCATTTCTTCAAGCGTAAATTGATTCAAATGTAACATTAATTCTATACCTAGCCTGGAGTTTAGTAATATCACCAGGGTCTGTAATGCAGTAATTGTTATCATAACCATCATTTGGAGTTTCCTTCATATCCCTACCAAACTCCTTAGCTGTGGTGAAGTCAAATGCTGGGGCATCTTTCACAGAGACTATTTCACCTAGAAGAAAGCACATTTGGTGGTTAAAGTAAGGTTAGTGCTTATGGTCTTAACTTAGCTTGTCATTACCTGTTGGTATATTGTAGTTATTTGATGGCAGATAGTTTTCTGCAGTAATCTCTGCAACATGGCCCAGTATATTTGCATCAGTCTAAAGAAGATGTGGTACAGACTGGTTGTAAAATTATTTAAAACTGTGGAGAGAATTGGTACAGCAGATGGCCTGTGCACTTGAATTCAAATAAAAAATACTGCATCATTTGTCTTGGTCATATTACCTGGCCAGCTAAATTGAAGTAAGAATGATTTGTGATGTTCAATGTTGTTGCCTTGTCAGTTGTAGCTGTAACATTGAAGTGTACTTCATTGCTGTCATTAAGGCCATAGGTAGCCTGGATCTTCAGGCTACCTGGATGACCCTCTTCACCATCAGGACTTGTGCGACTGAATGTCACAGAATCTTCATTGACTTTGTAATCCCAAACATGCTAAAATTACACATATACAATAAATTATGAGATTACTAATGTCATAAGTTCAGATCAGTGATAGAAAAGTCACCTAAACTAACTTTATTAAAGCCTTTCCAACCACCATGTAGGGAATTGGGTGGGTCATTCACTGGCGCGTCGTAAGTCACACCATCAATCTGGAACTTGCCATTTGCAATTCTGTTACAAACTCTCCCAATTGTAGCACCAAAATATGGGACATTCAGACGATAATACCCTGAAAATTTTTTTAGTGCAAGTTGTTAAAACACCTGGAGGGGGAGTATAGAGATTAGTGAAGGGGAAGGAACTGTAGATTTCCCAGGGGGACGGAGTAACTGCAAGAAATAATACATACCAAATGTCATATATTTGTCAATTGTTTACCTTCAAAATCATCAAATCCCAAAGTAATGTCATCAAATTTTCCATTTCTACATTATAAATAAAAATATGGCACCAGTAGTTTTGGCTAGCTGTGTGCTGGTAATTACTAAATACATGGTGCCCTCAGTGGCTCAGTACACTAACAGTCTGTACTAATATTCACCTTATTTAATGGAAACCTCCTGCATCTACAGTATCTGAACTTGTTTCTAGGTGTTTAGGGCTTTGAGGAGAGTAGTAATGTGACACATTTAGAGCAATTCGTGATAAGGCTGTAACTTTGCAAGTTTTACAAGGTAGGAGGAAGGAAGTTTTCTGTGATTTTGCAACAAATTTGCGTGCAGAGGATGTGATGTATTCAGAGGATGCTATTTATTCACTCTGACAGAATGATATTCTTGCAATTTTTGTTGATATACTTTTAAATGACTACATACTTATCTGGGCACCGGATACCAACAATAATAGCACCGTAACTGATCACTTCGAGAGCGTAACCATTTTTATTTTCGATCACAAATTTGTACACATTTTCTCCCTCATCCGTCGTGCCAAACAAGGTGGTGGTGATTTCTTTCACCATCTTGAAAATTCAGCAAAATTTACGAGACTTGGCTTATCGCGAAAGTTTTTATCAGCAAAGTGCTGCCGTATGGCTCTATCAAAACGCTGTGAAATATTTGGAAAGCTGCAGGAAGTTTATAACAGTTGAATTTTATTTATATTATCTTTTTACTAGATTTTCCTGCTTTCTAATGGGTATGTGATACTTTGCCCCCTGTCACAGGTTAGTCATGTGCAATTGACATCCCACTGCCTGCAGGCCCGTAACACTTTACGGTAAAGAAGAGCTTTTTGTTAGCGTCAAATATATTGACTCATATTTTGGGTTTGATTTTCGGATTATGTTTTGTGTAGTGGACTGGAGCACAGGCTAATCTCCCCTATTCAAATAAAGATTTTTGTATACTTATGCCTAGTCAATATCTTGACCACCATTACAAAACTGACTTAAGTCTTAACATGAGCAAAACATAGTACTCTCTCCACTGTTCATTTCTTTTCATCTAATATACCTTAGTTTGGGTGGCAAATTTCGCACAAATGCTTTAGTTGTATGTAAATCTTCGTTTATAGAATTTAGTAATTTCTTCTGTTGCTAACGCAACACCATAATCCAAGTAAATAATTTACTTTGCAATTTGATCGTTTGTAATAGGGTTGTCAAATTACACCCGTTTTATTGGTTGCTTGTGACATTTACATTGAACCTTCTTGTATGTCTTGTATGATGCATGAAATATGAATTTTAAGTTCATGTTATAAATGTTTGTCACGACGTCGGGGCTTGAAAAGCATACATCAATCTCAGTTTTAATATAAGGGGAATACTTGTTTGCTAATTTTACTACTTATTAAAGACGATCTTCTGACGATTAAGAGGTATTATCGTCAGTATTATTTCTGCGGTTGGATTCTTTGCTTAATTGGCGAACCATATTTGAAAATCCACCATTGTTTAGAACGCACACAAAATGGCGACCGTCTCTGAAACGAACAAAGAAGACGAGAATATCAAGGAGTTAAGAGACCAGACCACTCAAGATTTCTTGACCGGTTTAAAAGAACGAGAGAATCTCAAACAGGAGTTGAGCGAACGGGAGAAGGAACTAACAGCAGTGAAGTCTCAGAATTATGATTTGATAAAGAAAATTGAATCTCTACAGAAAGAGGTTGGAAGCAATTGTTGAGTTACATTTTTCATGACACAGAAACATGAAATATCATTGGCTGCTGTAAGCTGTCGTGATTGTATCATTCTTTGACATGGCACATACACATTACATGAGTCTCTTCATCCCCCCCCCCAACCCTCCGGAAATCGTGTTCAGTCGTTACTTGCAGAGGGGAGTGGGTCATACAAATAATACAATCGTGATTTTGTTGTTCAAATATAGCTTTCCGAAGAAAAACAAGCTAATGGGCGCAGGGTAAGTTTTGCTACATGCATAGATAATAATGGTCAGTCTGTTTTTAAACATTTAAAAATGAAAAAAAAAATTTGAACATTTAAACATTTAAATTTAAACATTTGAACATTTATATTAAAAATGTTCCTTTTAACTATCTTGCCATGGCGCTGATTATTAAGTAACACGACTACCAGTGGTTTATCCTTTTTGCTTATCAAGAAAAAATCCTCTGTAAGCAAAAGACCTACGAGCGCAAAGAAGGCAAATAGTAAACCACTGCGACCGGCTAAGAGAAAGTCACCGAAGAAATCACAAGATTTACTCTCGCCCAAAGATGCTGCAAAATCGCAAGATGATCCTTTTGAAGACCCAGAACAACTATACAAGGCAATTAAGTTGTTTTTTATTAATCATATAATATTTTCGTCGCTTATTTAACCTATTAGAGGCCGGTTATTATTGTTACTGACTATTTGGTTTGTTTTCTTGATTTTCAGAGAATAGCAGAAAAATTTCCAGAACTGCCGCTCTCAACCGTTCTTTCCGCTGAAACAAAATTCGTAGAAGCTGACGTGAATAGGGACGGGGTAATTGCATGAGTCTGAAGACATTTTAAATTGTTTCGTCTGCATGTCTTTGAACCTTTTCGTTTCATAAATGGTTTTATATCCATATTTAAAAATTGCCTCGTATTTTTGTGCTATGGCAAATTTTGACGCGCTTTCAACAAATTTTTTGTAGACCATTGATGCAGAAGAACTTGGGAAAATACTGGACAACAGTAAAACCATGTTTACAAAACAGCAAGTTCTTGATATCCTGAAGGAAATCGATGAAGACAAAACAAACACGATTGATTTCTTCGAATGTTTACAGGTTTGCGGTGTTAAGTTTATGACCAAGCTACGTGTTGTGTACAGCCAATTCAAAAAAGATTGTGTTGTCGTTTCCAAACCATAAACTGTAAGCGTGCAATTGAAGCACAAGTTTCAAGCTTCGTGGTTGAATTAGCGTCCTGAGGGGTAAAATGGAAGCTGGTAATAGCCTATTTTGTGCTGGGAAAAAGGGAGATTCCATGCACTAGGACTGGGATTTATTGGTCAGAAAACCGGAATAGAAAATGAGAATGGGATTAAGATTTTAGCAATACAGCTACTACGACTACGGCATTTGTGCATTTGGAAAACATGATTTAGCTAAAACTTGGGCTGGAAAATGGGAATAGAACCCCCTCCCCGTCCGTGAATTGATTGATTGCCCCCCAGTCTGTGAATGGATTGTTTTGGTAAGGAGACGTTTACCCTGTCTCGCACTTCATGCATACATTGTTTGCGTGCTTAGATCCTAAGGTTTGCAAAGTACATCGTTGATTGAATTAGCTGTATTCAATCCACTTTGTTTTGACCTAGCTTTCGCCGCAAATATACACGCGATGTAATCTGATTCACCAATCACGGTAATGATTTACACAACTGGGCTAAACCTAAATATAAAAAGCCGAGAAACTAGCCCAACTACGCCCGTGTCTGCTCCATTATAAACCGTCACTGTTTCGACAGTCGATTTTCATGTTTGAGCTAGTGAATGAATAAAGATTTATATTTTTTAGGTCTTGGATCTTTTAAGACAGAACAGAAATTCACGGTTGCCTTCGTCAATACAACAAAATAAAAGCACAATTTGTTCAATTCAGTGACGTTCAAAAATGGAGGAAGTTTTCCCAAGCTTCATGTGAAAGACCCACGATATACCCCATACACTGACCATAAAACAATCCTAGGTGCTCCCTTGCTCTCCCTTCCCTAAGGGTCCCATACATTTGCAAATATCAACGACATTCGAACACAAAAGAACATATCAGAACTCTTCATAAAGCTTTCGTTTATCTCATTGACGTTTCCTCAAACGAAATGAATTTGGGTCATAATTCAAACGAAGCGTATTTATTTCTGCAAGTATATTAATATGATATTTTGCTTTTAAATCTTTGTTCTGTCAGCATTCGTACTATATCTTTACGCAGTCACAAGGGGAGGGGGGGTAGGAGCTTAAAAACAAAGCAAAGATTAATCAATTTTGCGAGGGAAAGTGAAGGTAATGGAAGATTAACGTTTATGTAATTTACTAGCGATTGCGTCCTTTTGCTCTTTGGCAAAATCGAAATGAAAACACAAATATATAGTTAATCGTATTATTCGATCGTAAAATGATCGGGAAAATCCTATTATCGCACTTTACTGCTCATTAGCAAGAGTGAAAAACATACTCGCGCACAGATGCACGTTTTTCGAAACGTTTGCTATTTCATGCTCAAAATCTGGGCTGTGTTTTTTTACAAGAGAGCTTAAGCTTCAGGTCGCTGATTTGTTGAAAAAGATCAGGCGAAACTGGCGCAAGTTTGATTCCACGTATTTTTCGTGACAAGAAGCGAGGCCACTCGACTTCACAGGAACTTACGATTTTTTAAGCAGATTTTATCCTTCCACACGGGGGTCGAAGTTTGCTCAGCTCTTGAAGTTAAACTGGGCGATTTTAAGGTCACAATGTCAGTATAGCTATTGCTTCCATTGCGGACTGCTGAACGTTACCATTTTAAAAGATTTTTCTCAGCTCTCCTGAAGGCGGCGAAGACCTCTACAAGAAAAGTAGTCAAGTGTACTGAAGCACAGTGCGTGTGAGTTTTTGTATTTGATTATTTCTCATAACTTCCTAGCTCACTAGATTAAAGAGAATTAGTGATTAGAAATATGCACGATAGCTTAGTGTAAGGTAACTTCAATATATGGATTGAAAATATGCTGCCTTACGGCGTAAGGTAACCTCACTGTATGTGTACATTAAATTAAGTATACTATTGCCTACACTGCGAATGTCTGCGGAAAACGGGACAAACAAGTCAGCAAAAAGTACAATACGAGTTTTAGGTGAAGGCCTTTCGTCGTCTACCGCTATTCACACTTGTCAACTATTAGGTTGCGTAAAATGTGGAATGTGTCAAATCTCGGATATAGAGCAAGTTTACGAATACTAATTCGTAGTACACTGGCTGCCTCATGACCGTTTGTTGTCGTAGAAATACAGTAATGTGCAACATCATTGTTATTTTGATAGAATGTAACTTTTCTGTGTTGTATAAATGTATATTGACTAAGAAACTCCATGCGTTAACTTTTTGTCATAATTCTAAAACAACCAGCATTGTCATATATTTTCCTAAATCCATGCAGACGTGCTTTCATTCATGTGATAGGGGATAGACTATAGCAGAAAGCTTGGCAAGTATTCTTTGTCTTGTCTATTAGATTCCCGTAGTATGGTAATTTTTAAAGTACAGTTTATGATGTCAAAATTTCCGAGATACAGTAGAAATTGATTGAAAAATGTTTGAAAGAATTTGTTAAAAAAATAAAACCCTGCATTTTTAGAGCATTTTTAATTGATAAATTATCTATAGCTTTTACTTTATTTTTGAAGTAGAATTTCCCAGTTGACTTCTCCTTGTACAGCCATGAACGCCCGACAAAATGATCCTTGATTTCTTGACAGTTTCAACTGAGGATTTAAAATATTACCTTCCTGTTTGACTCGACAAAGCAGCGCAAGCACTTTCCTGCATGAAATCCCTAGAGAAACAAAGGTGTGTACTGCGCATGACAAGTGACCACAGCCCAGATGAAATGGCTGAAGGCGTTGCCATGGTAAAGACAGAATTGCGGAAGACCATTCAGTCAAGGCGCGAAGCAAAAGGACTGGGTTCTGTTGAAATACACGACCAAGAGGAAAAGAAAAGTATCGAGGTGCTAAAAAGTTAAGATGCTGTAATATCAGTGTCGGTAAATAAGAAGGGGTGGCTAGACCCGATTAAGGCCCTGGGAACGAGGTTGGGTGGTGCCCCCCCCCCCCCCATGAGGCCCCCCAGTAATCGAGCCTAGGCGGTACTACTGTTCAAAACTCACGTCAACTTAGGATTAAACTAACTGGCCTTTGACAATCGGTTCTAAGTTGCACACCATGACGATCAATGCAAACCTCGATTGTAATTGGCGACAGAATAGCAAAAGACCAACATTTAATCGATGAGGAGGGGGCATGGTAGGAATAGATAGCCTCATGATAGATTTTCCAGAATTCCCCTCCCAAATCTTGTAAAGTGTCTGTTTTAAGCGTCTGTATTTCTTATCACCGTGAATGCCTGTACGTCATTTTATTATTAGTTATCGTCAGAAGAGGTAGAAAAGATCAAGAATCGTAGGGAGCGAAATCGATTGTCGGCCCAGAAATGTCGCAAAAGGCGCCGTGAACAGCTGGTCTACCTGAGTGAGGTACTGCATTGAATCAACATGAAATTGACTTTGTTTTTGTCATTGTTTTTATTGACGTTATCTAAAATTTCACCGTTATCTACAATGTTATATATTACTAAAAAATAAAGGGTCGTCCTCCAAAAGGCAGTGTGCATGCAATACAATATTAAAATAATGTACTATACATAGTAGCTAATTTGTAAAATTATATGGATCAGTACATTTCTCTTATTTTGCTTTACTTAAAGAGATACTTGTACATGATTTCATAGTCGTAGTAATGGTATTCCAAGCCTGTACGAAAAAGATATTTCTTCATGCTACTTATTTTAGGATTAGGTAGAGCGAAGTTGAGTTCTCTACTCCTACAGTATTGTATTCATGATTCTATAGGATATTAAGCGTGCCCCGTTGACATTATGGATTTTTTGTATGTATAGGAAGCAAAAGCTATTCAAGAAGCCAACTGCTTGCTTGAAAATGAAATCGAGTATCTTAAGATGGAAAAGGAACAACTGTCGAAGATGCTTCGCGAACACTGTTGCAATATTACCCCTTCTGACAGTCAAAGATATAGTGTTGTAAATAGTTCCTAGATGTGTTGTTAGATCTAAATATAGATATCTCATGTACACCAGATAGCGCATCTGTATATCAAAAAGTGAAGCCAAAAATCTTAGCGGTATCCCCTCATAACAATAGGCGGCGGCCATATTGGTCGTTCCCACTCATCAAAAAATGCTGCAGAAAACACTATACTTTTCTGCATTGTGTATTAAGTACTTTTTAGCTGCATAAAAGAGAATTTGTTGTCAAATTGTCGATTTCCGCAATACAAAATGCACAAATTATCATGCTCCGTGTCAACTCTGTGGGAACGACCAGCGCCTGCGATCTGGCTTCAATTTTCGCCTGCCCACAGTGTGAGATGCACCATCTAGTGTATATGAGATATCTATGATCTAAGCGCCTGGCTGGCCTGGATTTTTGGCAACGCCCAATGAAATTTGCAATGAAGATCATTTCTCTATTCTCAAAGATAGTTTAACAATATTTGGCGGCGCTCAACTTGACCCACTGCACCTACTCAAGTTTATTTTACGCGACTTTATTGTATTGTATTTAATACGATAATTAATTTGTAATTTAAATATTATATTGTGCTCAATGCAGTAATTCATGAGCAAAAGACAAAGGAAATCATAGCCGTGAAGAAGTCTTCATATGTGAGAAAGCACACGTGTATTTTCACAAAATTTTTGCCTCGATTTTTTCGGCTTATAAAACATCTATATTGAAAATTCTTTCGCAAACAAACTGACCATTTTTGAAGCTGTTTAATATACTCGCAATCCCGGCTTTATCAGACGTAAAATTATATATCTGGTAAACTACTTCTGCTCGTATATTAAATAGTACATAAACTTAACGTCGGGTTTTTAATTATTATTAGTCGGGGAGGCAGAGGTACAAAAATGTATGTTTACTTACCATACCGAGGGACAATTTCATTTTATGTTTATTTTGTACCTTTTGAACGCAATAAAATTTCTTGTTGGCTCCAGCCAACACGTTTTTCCCGAAATTTTCTATAAAACTATATTGTTGTCAAGAAAGGCGAAATTTCAGATTTATTTCTAGGAAAAACCACTTACGTTATCAAAAAGGTAATAAAAAATTACATATAACACAGTATTATAGTGACTTTTATTTTTCACATTTTTGTTGAGTTATGAGCGTTTGAAAACTTAAATTTCGACTAGTGTCCAGGAAATTAGCGCCATTTTAGGACACTTTCCCATTTTGAGGCAGCAATAACTCAAAAACGGTTTGAAAAACAAGGGTGCCCGTAATGATGTCTTATATGTTGTTTTTTATAAGCTTTCTTATGATACAAGTTATTTTTCAAATGAGCGAATTTGAAAGTTTACTATTTTTGACCACATAATAGTTTTATAATAAAACTGAAGAAAAACGTGTTGACCGAAGCCCACAAGATAAATCGGGCCAAACAACATTCAGAATTGTGATATTAGGCATTCAGCAGACAATTTAAGAGCAAAATTGATTTGTCCCTCGAGAAGGTAGGTAAAATTACCTCTGCCTCCCTGACTATTATGTAATATATGAACAACGAGAGCGAGTGTTTCACCGGGATGTCCAAACACGAGAAAATAAGTTAGAGTTAAATACCGAGAAGGAGGGCTGTATGTCATATACAGCCCGCGAGGACGCGCAGCGTCCGAGGGCTGTATATGACATACAGCTCGACTTTCAAGGTATTTAACTAACTTATTTTATTTTTGAGGAGGTTTTCTAATAGAATCTTTCGACTTTAAACAATTTAAGTCGAAATTCGTCGAGATTTTTCCACAAGTTTGATCTAATTTTTTATTCAAGGGCTGTATCTGAGATACAGCCCGCGGTACATCAAAGAAAACCGACTCAAAAATAAAATAATGGTGAATACAGGAGCGCGAAGCGCGAGTGTTTTTGTTCATTATTTTCGAGTGTTTGGATATCCTGGTGGGACACTCGCTCTCGTTGTTCGTATGGCTTCACAAATGAATCGAAACGTAACAGGATGTTTTGGTTTGCTGATTTGAATAGAATTTCTAATCAAGCATATCGTAATTATCGCATTAGATTTGTTTAAGACGACTTGATTTTGCATGCGTAATTAAGATATTTGAGGAAGATCACTATTGTTTTCATCAAATATCTTAGTTACGTATGCAACAATGAGCTATTGTTGTGCTCTGTTTGATGGTGTTTGACCGGGTTATCCAAGGCGCATCTCGTGATCGATGAAATGCGCGTTTGTCATTGGCTAAATTGCTCATGAATTATTAATGATTTGAGAAGCATATAGGAAATAAAAGGATAAACTTATGGTATCAAATGTGTGGTCGACTGGTACCAATGTACCATACCAAGTTATAGACATGTGAACATGGCACGCGGTACCTAGTAAAAAATATTCAAAATCTTTGGCCGTTTCATTCCAGAACTTAAATTTCGTAAATGACAATTACATTCAATGAAATTGTTCGAAAATATTTATGTAGGAATTCAAATAGTGCTTTGTTATTCTAATTTGGCAGATTTAATTTCACCACGATTTCACACACATGTGTGGTCCGCACAGCTCGCCAAAAGCCCTCCCTAAACGAAACGCCTGCGGAGGAATTGCTAATTTGGCTATTTCCTCCTCCCCAGTTCCCTTGCAACTTCACTTTTTCGCGATTGGTCGAGTTTCATCGCACAGATTCCGGGTTCCGACGGAATTCCGGACGCCTTCGAAGTTCAAAATTTTTAGCTCTTCACGTTGGAAACATGGAAGGAAGAGTTTTACATAGTTTATGGAGCAATCCTGGCTCAATTTCAAGGTAGTATAGTTTATTTTGTATCAGAATTTGTAGTAGAGTGTTCAGATTGTAAATATGTATGATTTTGTTGGAGATCGAGCTTGAATTAGCGCGTTATTTCGGAAGGATGTTTGGTGATTAAATTGCACGTGGTTAGGTGGGTTGATCGCTCATAAAAATTGAATTTTAATTCAGATCTGCAGGTAATACTTTGATCAACTCGGAAAAAAGATATAATAAACGTGGATGAAGTGAAAATAAATGAAGTGATAAAAAATTTGAGGCATAGAGAACTTGTGTAAAATCTCTGGTTACAATAATATTCATTAACAAGCTTACAATGTTAACTTTATATTTAAAGTAATTAGCTAATTGTGCAATTGGGCCTTAATTGCAATAAAATTTTCTAATTTTGCAGATATTCTTCAAAGGCAATATCCAAGAAAAGCCTAATGGTTCAGAAATATTGAAAGCAAAAAGGTATTTGAGTTTTAAGTTCCTTGTATGTTCGCATGGTGAATATCAAATTAAAATATAATTTTGTGGAAACACCACAAAATTATTATTATTAAATTATCATTATTAGTAGTATTATTATAGTGCATTATTATTAGCATTGTTGAAGTGTCTGCAGAAAATTATATTTTAGTATTTGATTTTTACCTATCTTGAAAGAAACATATAGTAAGACTGGATTATTTCCTCATCCTCATAATTTGATTTTTGAATTTCTCTAGATGAATGTTGCTGCAAAGTCCAAAAATGTTAACTGTTTCCCATCAGGGAATGGTATGCAGGTCTTGCAAGGAATCAATACACTGGTGGAAAGCTTACAAAGGTGTTTGTTTTTTTTTGGTTTGTTTACTTTGGTTATTTACAGTTTTATTTGCACTGGATCAGATGATTAAAATTTGAGTTGTCACTGATCACATTCATTTCTAAATGTGGTTAAAGCAATTCTGAAGAGATAAAAAATATTAGCAAACTGTTTATATGTTTCAAAAAATTCATATACTGTTAGACATTTTCCCTGTTTGGTTTTGGACCATAATACCAATGATGTAAGTCACCAAATATTCAGTATTTCACCAACTCATTCGCAGGGTATTTGATGTCAATAACTTTTAAGGGAAGGCTCTTGGGTGAGAAGCTAGCAAAACAGCTTTTAAGCTTGTTTGTTCGCAACAACCAGATGTAGTAACTTTTTTGCCTGTTACTCTGGTTATGTTTACAAAGCCTGATCAAATTGCATTTATGACCCAACGTTTCAAAACTCTAGTCTTGTGTCTTTCTCACAGCATAAGACAATTAACATAGCAATACAGTTTGTTATTATTTGGATTCAAGTCATTAAGTGCAAAAAGACTGAGATAGTTTTGTAAGAAACTCAAACACACTTTAACATGTTATGACATTTGATTTAAAGCCAACCATTTGCCTGTTACCCCCCCCCCTTTTTAGTACCATTTGACCATTGATATAATGATTAACCAAAATCTATATAAGCAGTTTACAGCAGTTGACTTGGGTTTCTTATCACCATCTCAGTCTTGTTTAGTTAAATAGTCAATTTGCAGTGTTAAAAACATGTTTGAAAAGTTCATTTGAAAACTGCAAGGTTTCTCATCAATACAGCTTGGTATAATTTTTGTCTTGAAGTATATACTTGAGGTTAAAACTTATAATAAGAAGACAAGGACTATGCTTGAAAAAGAAGAAATATAGTGAATAGTTTTTCAATATTATATAGTCATGTTCTATTAAGGATGTTTGAATTAAAATGTACCAGTACTGAAGAAGATCACAGATAAAGATCCAAACTTACAGACTGAAATTTTTTTGGTACACCAATTTATTGTTTCCACAAAACTAAATGTACATTAATGTTTTAATTATTATGCCAAAAAAGTGTTTTAGTATTGAGATAACCTTTGCAGTTTTAAATTGTAACTTTTCTAACTTTTAAATAAACATTTACAAAGTGGAACTGATTTGAATATAGATGAACTGAAGTAACAAAACTACAATATATTTTTAAATGATATAAAAAGATATCCATTCACAAGTTAAAAAAATATGAGAAAAAACATACTTTGAAAACAAGAAAACAATTTAGTTGTGATATTTAATGATTGACTTGTTAAGCAATTGAAATCATTTTGTATGTTCATTTTGCTTTCACTTCTGTTCAACATTCAAGTAGTTTCATTTTGTAACACTGTTGTGTCATTATCGTAATAATAATATAAGAAAACTGGTTAACATGGCCTTTGAATTTGCTCTTTTGAAAGGTAAGTTTATACTTCAAATAAATCTGTTTTTAACCTGACAACAAAATCATCCTAGTCCAACATCTGCAAAAACTTAACTTTTTTCAACTTTTATACTTTACAAGTACTGTTTAAATAACTGTTTTTGTTGACGAAAGAAATTGCGACAATTGGCACTGGTTGTTTTGTTAACTTTACTGTTGACCCAACTTTAATAAAGTAACGAAGCCAGCCCGACAATTTGCTCATGCTATGCAAATTTATATCATTATCAATATCATTATTCATTTCTTTAGAAATTTATTCCTTATATGGTCTGTAAACACAGGAAAAATTTCATTTGAGTGACCAAATGTTGGGCTGGCTTCGCCACTGCATTAATATTGTTACAAATGAATTAGTGTATGGAAATTCGTTTTTTATTCAGTGGTAAAAATATCCTGACTAAGGGTTCAGCGTGAAAATGATATTAAAATGAAAAAGTGAAACACATCTTCTCTTTTTTGAAACAAAAATTTGTTCAACTCTCATAAAGAAACATTTAAAAAATTGGATCCTAATTTTGTACGAAGATTTTATTGAAAAACGTGGAAACAATTTTCTGACGATTTTGTGAAGTTTCAAGTTCTTTTTCAAAGCAAATATACAGATTATATAGATTATATACAAAAGATGATAAGCTGTGGAAACCAAACAACTGTTTGTAAAGTTGGTATATATTTTATTAAAGAGATTTGTTGCATACTACTGTTTGATTTTTGAGGTAATGTAAACTTGCAAAATAGGATATGATATAGTTTTACATGAATACACAGTGAATAAAAACTGAAATGAATAAAAGTTAAACCAGAGAAATAACATTTGAAAATTTTTTGAACAGTATATTTTTGTCATTCTTTTAATTGTTGTCAGGTTAAAAGCATGTTTAAGATGTATATGGCTCAAAGTAATGAAAGTATGTCGGATAACGTTATTTTATTTGTACTTTGGCACTTAGTTTCCCAGTCGCATTTTCCCCTAAATTTCAAACAAAAAATGATATTTTTGTCTCAGTGTTTTGTTATTAAAAGATACAACTTTTTGGTTTAATTAATTTTCTTTTCGTTTCAAAAATTTTAAGGCCTTTTTAAGAAATAGATTTGAATCAATTAACGGAGCTTCTTTTCAAGTTTATTTAATTGTTTTGCAAAAAGTCTGTTGTTTGTTTATTGAAATTGAATAATGCAGACGTTGTGCAAAAATATTGCTTTGGAAACTTGTTTAAATTACAATCACTTTACTAAAATGTTTTTTCATTGCACTTTGTTTGTAAAAGAAAGTAGAAACACAATGTTTTTTGTTCCTTTTATCACATCATTGAGCCATATACTTTCTTTAAAGTTTTGAAACAACACTCGTACGTCCTATGCTTTCGATGTTTGCGTCAAAGTCCACAAATTGCTGACTGACAGTTGTTTCAAAATCATTTATTCTGAAGTATGAACATTTGTCTTGAGAAGTCCAAGTTCTCATTATGCCTGTGTGTTGTTAATTCACAGACGAACAAATGTTCGAATGTTGTGTTTCTTCACTTGTGTTGAACACAGCGTTTGTTCTCTATCTGCCATGTTCTGTTTTCTTCTATTGTTATTTGAACGAGTACACAATTGTGGTAGTTAGTCTTTTTTTATTGTTATTAAAATTGTAATCATCACAAATTTTTTCAATAAATTGTTTACAAAATTTGCATGTGACCCCTTTTAATTAAAAATTCAATTCCCATGGGAATTGAGAAATTGAATAAAAAAAATCCCCCTACCCTGGCCAGCTCCCCAAGTGCTACTTCCACCTAAGTAGAAGTACTTGTATATATTACAAGTACTTCTACTCATTTACGGTGGAAGTAGCACTCGGAGAGCTGGCCAGGGTAGCGAGGCGAAGAGAAGACCAACCTTGCAAATGCTAGTGCAAGTTGCTAAGTTGATCTTCTCTAGAGAGCAGCCGCGCATACCTAACAAATTAAAACAATAAACGTTAGTGACTTAAGTACTTAGCATGCAAATTTGATTCCCAAGGCCAAAATGACAAGTGCCCCCCGCTGATCCTACCAACTTCCTACCTGCCTCAGTTCTAAGCTGTCTTCCTCGATCCTAAACTCCTGCATTCCATTCGTTACCCTCACTTTCCTCACTATCGCACAGTCACTCACAGCTGATAAACCCGCATGCACCACCACCACCCTGACTGCCACCCAAATCCGAAAATTAAAAGAATCAAAATTTAGGAAAGTATGCGTATGAATTTAATTTTTTTCGAATATTTTAGGCCAAACGTAAACAGAAACGGTCCAATTTTAAAAAACAAAAGGTCGCATATAAGAACAGGTGAGCTATCAACTTGACATTTAGGCTGTAATATTTAATTCCGGCGCAGAAATATCACTTTGAATAATTGCTAATACTAGACCAGTTTAATTTATGTTCAAAAATTACACCTAGCTGTTTTTTTCGAAAGCGATGGTTTTTAGCATACTTTCAAAAATTATAATTCCTTTAGTAAGCCTAACCCCATGCAACTTACACACGGCTCACACCCTCGCATTCCATACATTTAGCTAATAAATTACGTTATAAACAAAAAATCAAAATAAAAAGGTAAATTACGTTATCTCTAGCTACTTAAACCCACTTAGACTGAGTATTTGATTGATTGTTCAAGCCTTAAACCTTAGCTGAAAGGGCATGGGCTTTTCGTTGTGTTAACTGGTCCGAAGTAAATATAAACCTAATACTTACCAAAATCTAAGGCTGGGTCAAATAAGTATGAAAATATATTTAGCCTAGCAGACGAAATTATAAAATGTGAAATTGACTTTTTCAGTTATTGCCAAACTAGAAAATAAAAGTTTAGACTTGGCTGTCTTTATCTTTGGTTATCTATACGAGGTTAAACCTTAGTGTAAATTGCCGGATATTTCACAGATTGGGATATTAATTGTCCGCGATTTTCATACTCATTTAACCAAAACGCCTTCATTTGCATGGTACGTCGCAGCTGCTCTCAAACCGCTTCCGTAATTTGCTTAAGTGCACACAAACAATTGCTTAATCGTTGCGCTGTTTATGCTAGCCAAAGCAAACCCGAAAGCACCAAGATACTTATCATATCTATGATCAAAGAGGATTCTCATTATGATGTCATATCTCACCATATCACAATGAAACAAAGCATATATACTCCCATGGGAATTTAAAATGCGCAAAAAAGCTTTTGCTTTTTTTAATGCTCGTGTTGTTAACTTGGAAATATTTATTCCCGTGGGAATTATAACAAGGATATTAAAGTCTTATTTGCTTTAAAGTCTTATTTGCTTTAAAGTATGCTAATGATATTGTATCAGTCATTGCAAATACAATAGAATTTCACAAACGCTTAACTCATAGTTTCAACACAATGAGAACATACAGGGTGTGCCAAAAAACCCCAAAACTATTGAAAATTATCTATTGTTAGAATTTCAATGCCTAGCACTAAATTGAACCCACGAGTGGATAAACTATTGACATAACCGTCATAATTAATAGTAATACTCAGTGTTAACCATTTTTATGCCAGACAAAAAAAACTAATCCTATGAGTGCATATTAAAAATGCAATCAAATTTTATGCATGGGTTATTTTAGCCCATTCAATTTGGTTTTTATCAATATTCCCATGAGCAAAACAAACGTACTTTACAAAGGATATTTTAATTTTTTAACAAGTGCTAGGGCATTCAAATGTTAACAATTGGTGATTTCAATAGTTTTTGGGGTTTTTTGGGACACCCTGTACAATGACTTTCACTGTTTTTTTGTCAAATTTTCAATTCACATTACTTTAAATAACCTGTAATTTTGTTTTCAGAAACAAAACTTATCCGAAACTTCATGGTATTATTAAGAATACTTTCGCGAATGTTAAATTTATTTTTTTGTGGATACTCCTCAAAAACTAGATTGAAGAAATGGATTTATTTTTCCATTCGAATGATTTCCTTCCAGATTTTTCTTTCAAGAAGAAGCAGCTGAACTTAATTAAATCCCCTTTGATCTCTCGATAATAAGTATCTTGCTTCGTACTAACCTACATTTGTAAAATTTGCACTACTTATGTCAGTTTTCTCATTTTTGTGGATCATGGTTCTTTTTCGGGTGCGGGATTTGTTCATTCTGTCCTTTCCTTCTTGCGTTTTTTCACATTAAATCACTTTCTGAAATGGAAGTATCATAGATAATAAGGTCACAATTAATTAGAGGTAAAGTAAACTAATATATAATAACTGAGTAAGAAGACAGAGGCAATTAAAGGGATAAAATGGTTGAAAAGTTTTTTAGAAAATACCAGCTTGTTCGACTAGTCATGAAGTTACCCTAATAACGACTTTTTACCCTTTTACATTTGTAAATAATCAAAATCTTTGCTTCTTTTTTTGAAACTTTGCCTTTGGTGATACATTGTTTTTGTTACAACGATAAAATGTTACTCAGGATTTTAACTCAAAGTTTTTCATTAAACTTTTTATTTTTGCGACATTTCGGACAGTTTTACTACCCGTTTTCAAGCTTTTTACTTGAAAAAGGAAAGCTTTTTACGTGAAAAAGCTTGAAAACGGATAGTAAAACTGTCCGAAATGTCGCAAAAATAAAAAGTTTAATGAAAACCTTTCAGTTTTCTGACTTATCGGACCGTAACAAAAAGGCCTGGAACTATCTACCGAATAAAATCCATTTTCCTTTTTTACAGTCACCTTTTGTTTTGAAATAAAACTGTCCAAAGGTGACGTGAACACACCTGTAGTCAGTTGTTTTATCACCTGTCTTTAAAAATTTGTCGAAACTTAGAAATCTTGTTTGATAAAGTTAATCACACGTCTTATACTTCATGAGGAATTTCGTAGTTTAGATCGAAAATGGATTTCTATCTGAAAACTTGTACCAGTACTCTCCGTGTTTTCACCGGGAAGATATAGACTACAGAGCGATGTCATGTGACTTTACAGCCACCATGTGTCAACACAAAGGAAGTACACTGGTTCTTTGTTCTTATAATCTCCAAGGATCAATTCAATATATACCAGCGATATTTTAAGATGACGGCATGTCGCACTGATAACGATTTTTGCGAATAAGACCGGCTACGACTATGTGAAAAGTAATTTACACACCGAATTCGTTTTATTTGTATAGGCTTTCCTATTTAGTTTTGCTTTTGCGAAATAATTAATGTTAAGTTCAACGACACAACTCGTGATAGGACAATAACATCTCAATTTCACCGTTCTCTTTAGCGAAAAAATATATTAAAAAGGACAGCATCGCTTTGCTGGGATCAGAATTCTTACAGATTTGGCATGTCAAATTTGCTTAGTTATTATGGAAACCAATTCAATCACTATATTTTTGTGTACGTAAATTTATTATCGCCAAAATAAATTTACGTGGTGTTTTCACAAAATTATATTGATTAATAGATTTAGCAAGGAACAATTTGAATTTATTAAACCCTTTTTAATTTTCGACTTGCCTTGTCCTGTGGTTCATTTTAGGGTGTTTTGCTTATAATGCAAAATTCAAAGGAAATTTTCCGGCAATTTTTTTAGAAACTTGAAAATATTTCTACTGAAATCTTGTCTGGATTAATTGTTGTTTTTGTTTCTAAAGTTTTGAAAGAAACGGATGTGTAGAAATACAGAAAGTAAAATAGCGAGTTAAACTTTGACCCAGGGTTAGCACTAAGCCAGCTTTAATTAAAGAACCGGCCTCAGAATTTTAAAATTAGTCGAAGAAGATATTCTGGCTGCTAACTTACATTGGTAAATCTTGCATCACAAGTTCTCTTTGATAATGCCATTGTTGTTAGATCTGTTACTGTAGTCCTGATCTGTTCGTTCTCGCACTGCATCACATCCTTTTTGAAATATAAAAGAATCGTTTCGATTATATTATAGATTGTTTATTCTCCTCTTGTAGGTGGAAGCATTTAAGTGTTAGCCAGGTTCAGATTTGACTTCCACTATCAAGACGATGCAACGTATCTGATTGGCATTGATTTAATAAGGTGAGGCAGTGGAAGGGAAATCTGTTCTTCGCTATAACATGCTTTGAGTTAGTTCTTATGTGCAGAAAAAAGATTGAATGCTAAGATTAAAAAAATGCTTAGGGAAAAAATGCCTTGGGTGGTGTGACGAGTTTCGGACAATCAGTACAACGAATAATTGAAGAAGATTGGACGCCGTGGCAATTAAAGTAAGTACGTTGTAAAATATATTACTATACTCTAGCATACATTTTACCAACAAAACTCACCTTCACTCATCGTTTCGTTCGTTCCGTTTTCTCATACTGTTCCTGGTTCCATCTGGTTGGCATTTTTTCTTCGTAAAACATCATATCGATCCAGTAGGTAACAACATGCTCGGTACCCCGGAAAGTATCATAAAATAAAGAGAAGTTATACAAGAGTGTTAAATTATACATGGAATTTTGAATATAATTGCATATCGAAAATGAGTCGTTGGGACACGAAGAGAAAACCTTGTGATAACATACCGTGTGTCTTCATTTGCATTGAAACGGGTTATTCATTTCTTGGGCTTATTTCTTGGGTTCTGCCACTGTTGTCAATTTTTCTTTCTGTTCTGTCTTGTTGGTGTTTCCAGTTTCCTTCATATAACAACCTTAAGGCAAATCGACAACTGCCATGTTAGAAAATAATTACAAAGTAAAGAACTATAAAAAAGAGGTAATAGAATCTATCCAAATCAATAATAGTTTCTGAAGTTTTGAATGAAATAGACAGATGGAGATACAAAAATTGAAACAGCGGATTAAACTTTAACACGTTTCAACGTCAGCATTAGGGAGCTTAAGATCGACAACGCGGCAAGTTCGAAGACGCGGTGTCAATATATAAGTACAGGAAGAAGCTTTTTGGAATTTGATTGTTTTGATAACCATTTCAAGCTTGTTTTAGTAACTTACAAATAGTTTTGTTTGCCAAAACGAAATGGTTTCTGCTATAAATAGGACTTCCAAAACACTTCTTACGTCGTAGCATGCTCTCGCGTTGTCCAAGAGATGTCATAATTCTCAGTTTGATGTTGTGCTAGGCATGGCTACGCACTTGAGAATACCCCTAGGACTACAAATTATTCATGGCTGTTGTGTTGTATAAAAAGATCCTTTGTTATGAAACAACGTCATCGAGCAGCAGCTGCGTCGTAAATCTTAAGGTCCCTACTAACCCAGCTTTGAACAACTGGCCTCAAATATTTTGGTTTTTTTGATATGCGACTTTTTGGTCTTCCGTACAAGGTGGCGTGATCCCATACGCATTCGATGTTGCGAGACTTTGGAAAACCGTTAAACTCAAGCCCCAGATTACTGTTTTTGTACGCTTTCTGAAAGTCGAGCAACATCCCAAGTACATGGATGACACTTTCTGCTTGAAAACTATGTCCTAATTTCTACACTGCGACCCACGATATTACTTTTATGAGATATTTATGCCGTACGTATTTAAAATGAGCATTGCTATTCATTAAAACTTACGAACATCAAAACAAAGTTGTGAGAAGATCTTTACGATGTTGATATTTGATGTTAGTCACATGACTGAAAAAATATGGCGCTATTCCATATTTGAGGCGGACCACGCTATTAGTTTTAAAAATATGATAACACGACAGGACGTCGTTTTTAACTTAATTGGAAGTGGAAACGACATTTTTTAACCAAAAACAGCATGGGTAACAACAAGAGAATGTTTTAGCTAGAAAATAAACGAACTTGGTGTCATAGTTGAAGGATTTTTCAAAGATTACGTGGAACGGTGGAAAAGAGGGATTCTGGATTTCTAAAATGGATAATAATGGGAGGTATTTAGGCGTTTGAAGGAGAACTGTTCGTAAATTATCATGATCAACGTCTATCAACATTTTGAAAAAGTTTGCTTTGCCATATATCTTCAAAACTAGCAATGATGGATTCCTGGTAAGCAATAATAATTCTAAAAGTACCTCCACTTGTGTAGTGGAATAAACGTTTGGAACTGGATTGAGGCAAAAAATACATCAGAGCACAACAGAAGTTTGTCCTTTTGACGGCCAGACGAAATCAGCATGATAAAGCTTGGAAAATGCATGCATGGGTTAGATTATTGATATTCAATGATGGTATGTGACAGGCGAGGCTAAGGAGTCAACAAAAAAGTGGTAAAGTGAACGAGTTCTTCTGGTAACAGCGGAAATAGCGATCAGAGTCTCTTTTGCACATTTAGGCACATATGAGGACATGTTGGTTGCTAATAATACGGATCTAAATCATCCTTCTACCACTTCTTTGGTAGGTACCTAAAACCTTTCATCAGAAGTTCCTTTTCCTATCATTAGGGCATTATTATACTGCAGTGGCGGATCTAGCGTAAGTCAAAATAAATTACTGCAGCTCATTCTAGGATATATTTACATTTTAAAATACCTTCAAAGCAACTTCATTGGTTAGATTTTATTCTTTTGAAAGTCATAACCTATGACATTGTTAAAAAGTTATTTTAAATTTAAAATTGAGCTGCTATAATTTATTTTGACTTACCCTGGATCCGCCACTGTTATACTGATCTCGACTTGTCTGTCTTGTCTGTCTCGACCTGTTGTATCCAGTTTTAACTATGACACCAAGTTCGTTTATTTTCTAGCTAAAACATTCTCTTTTTGTTACCTATGCTGTTTTTGGTTAAAGAATGTCGTTTCCACTTCCAGTTAAGTTAAAAACGACGTCCTGCCGTGTTATCATATTTTTAAAACTAATAGCGTGGTCCGCCTCAAATATGGAACAGCGCCACATTGTTTCAGTCATGTGACTAACATCAAATATCAACATCGTAAAGATCTTCTCACAACTTTGTTCTGATGTTCGTAAGTTTTGGTGAATAGCAATGCTCATTTTAAATACGTACGGCATAAATATCTTATAAAACTAATATCGTGAGTCGCAGTGTATAAAAAATAATTACAGTGAAACACATGCCAGCGCGAGTGAATTTGAATTTCTCATGTGAAATTGTTTGATCCTGCACAACAACGACCAATTGGCGCAATCGCCTGAGCAAGCGCCTGTCACTTCTGAGACCGTGGGTTCAGTCCCCACTCCAAACCCGTAACACTTGTGTGAGAAATTCGTAGGTTTACTCCGGGTACTCTGGTTGGGAAATGTTGGCAGGGTGTTTGCAGTAGAAAAATATCTGTGATCAACGGGATCCGGATAATTAGGCAAGGCTGTTTATGTAGGAGAAGTACTGGACGAAGAAGGGGTAAAACAGGATAAAGATTGGATTGGAGTGAAGGCCGGGTACTGCTCTAGGAGAGGTAGGAGAGGAGGAAGGGGGATAAAGTGGAGCAAGATTGGACTGGAGTGAAAACAGGGGGTACCACGCTGGGAGGGATAACAGGGTAAGGAGGAGATGCAAAAAATATAGAATGGATTGGAGTGAAGGCAGGGGGCACCTTGCTAGGAGGGATAGCAGGGAAAAGGAGAAGATGAAAAAGATATAGAATGGATTGAAGTGAAAGCAGAGGTATTACCCTAGGTACATACCCTAGGAGGTATACTAGGAGAATGAAGGGGGTAAGATAGATATAGCTTACATTAGAGCTAGTGTCTCTAGTCAGTTGTTAACATTGGCCTAACTTAATGAATTCTTACTTGGTCCTGGATAGAAATTCTCGTGGAATTTAAACTGGAAAACTAAATTTCATGTTTCTTACATGGAGTGCTGTGTATCAGTGGACAGAAGAAGTTTTGAAGAAAAAGAGAGTAAGAATAAAAGTAAGTTACTATTAAATTTATAAAGAATAACGATGGAACTATTCTTGGGTTTCACTGGAACCTTTTTCAGTAATTCTGAGTGGGGGTCAACCCAAAATGTATTGATGATTGTACTGCACTGGAGCAAGCAAATCTCACGAAATTGCACACATTTGCTGCCAAACACAAGGTCAACACATACAGTGAAATTTTTTTTCAGTCTGATGACAGTGTATCGATTTGGAGTTGACCCCCAGTGAAATTTATAACGTCACGTGAAACCCAAGAATTAATACAGCAGTTGATACATAATAGTAATCCTCATAAACTCTCTATTAATCCCCATAGGCTAGGTTACTATTCGATTACATTATGATTACATTCGGGACATGGTATTTAATGTTAATACGAGACCTTAATAGGAAAGGTACCGGTAACAGACAGACGCCTTAGTAAATTTATGCAGGTAAATTTCTGATTCGGCGAAATTACAATAATGTGAAATATTTTGTAGCATATGGTTTTCTTACCATCTTAACGCTCTTCAAGCTCTTTTCTTAGGCGTGGCTTCTGCTATGACAGTTATCTCGTGGTTGTCTCACAATATCTCTGGATTGCCTAAAATGTAGGAAATATGTTAGATATAAAAAAACAAAAACCTTTCAACAGGCTAAAAATATTTTATTACTCCGCCTGCCGTAGGCGAGGCGGAGTTTTAAATTCGCCCCGTTTCTGTTTTTTTTTTTTTTTTATTTTTTTTCGGTGTCAGAAGTCGGTGCAGCGCTCATGGGTGATACCGCTGGCACAAACCGCGTGAGCCGACCTAAACACGGCGTTTAAACTCAATTTCTAGCGAAATGTGTCAACAAAACACGCATTTAAACGTGCATGCTAGAACATCTAAACCGCAAGAAGGTTTTACGTGCAAAGATTCTCATGCAAAATGCTTTAAAACGACAAATTCCAGCGATGTGTCGCGGTGAAGTTTTGAGAGCGTGTTTCCGTCATTTTCTGGTTTATTCCTACTTTTAAGGAAATTTAGAAATTTCTACACAAGAATCAAACGCAAATTCTACTGAAATATCTACATACATACAAAATGAAGATCGGTGAAGGAACTTCGCAAAAATATTCATTTTTGTACTTTCGAACGGCGTTTTTCCTATGCTTTTGACTGAAAACACGACGAACGACACTTGCCAGAGCAATTTGCGTGGCGCGTGGAATGACGTGAGCACGGGGACACAAAAATTGAGGTTATTGAGTGCGAGTTCCCTATCTGTATATATCTGATCTGTGATACAGCTTCTTCTGAATCAGGAACAAGGAACTTGCTCGGAGCATGTCGACACAAAGTGGTAGTTCGGCATTCCTCGGAATTCGTCGGTTTCCGACGCTGCTCGAAGATTTTCCGAATACTATTTTTTCAAAATTTTTCTCTAGCTCGAAGATTTTGCTCCTTGAAAGTCCTCTAAATTTTCATGCATCCTAACTTTGTTTTAAGGTAATATGCTTTATTTTCTATCATTATTTGTAGCAAAGTACTTAGATTGTGCATAGAGATCGATTTTTGAGAGATCAGACTGGAAATAAGTACAATTTTCGAGTATTGTAAGTTTGTGCTTTCCAAGCATGGCTATGGTCGCATGTAAGATTAAGGCTACCGTTTTCAGTTAAAGTTGGTTCGATAATAATACCATGAAATCCGCTATAGAAACTGAATGAGGTCTTGAATTGTTGAGATTGTCGAAGAAAGTATGCTGAGACAGTTCTATGTATAGAGTTGGTTCTGGTTCAAATTTATTGAAAAAAGGCAATTTAATTTTAATTTTGTGAATTTCGATTACAAAACATGCCTTGGACTGTCGGCCAATTGATTTCGTCAGGCGATTACAGACTTGTGAGAGGAGGGGGGGGTAGCCTAATTACTAAAATGTAGTGAAAAAAGGACTTTCCATCTAATGGTGGGAGCAGGTTGGCGGGAACACTGGAGAATAAAGGTCCTGTCACAATGCAATTTTTCTTGCAACTTGAAATGCAATTCTACTATTGGGAGATGTAAAATTGGCAAATGCAAGTTTCCATCACAGTTTGCTGGGGTTTTTTAACGTACCAAACATTTGTCACAAATTTACTTAAGAGTAGATTTTCCCTGTAGCAAAAAAGATGGCAAATGTCGATTTTACCAGAGTGCATGGCAGTCTGAAATTGTTTAAAAAGGCAAATTAACGTCTTTTGAAGAACAGACAGAAGACAATAGGTTATTTTCACACTTGTGTTAAAATTTCAATCCAGTAGCTTTGCTTCTTGTCATCTTTTCCCACGTATTCTTTCTTGATACCTGCAATGCATTCTGGTAAAATCGACATGTCGCCATCTTTTTTGCTACGGTGAATGCAAGGAAAAGTGCACCGTGTGACAGGGCCTTAAGGGTAAGAGGTGGATAGAGAAGGAGACGGAGCAGTTACAAGTGCAAGAAAAATTGCACCGTGTGACGGGGCCTTGAGGGTGGGAGGTGGATAGGAGGAGACGGAGCAGGATGTGGGAGTCGTGCAAGGTCGGGAGGTTAAAAAAGAACAAGGAATGTTATGTTTTTAATGCCTTTTAGACTTTTCTTGAGGCAATTAAAATTCAAACTGTCAAATCCCAACACTGTACAGAATGGCCGACTTTACGTGGTCTTTAGTTTTTACACAACCACTTGCATTGTTATCTTTTGCAGTTTGTTTACCATTTCAGTTATCTATCTTCAATAGAATTCTTTGAAATTTGTTTGTAGATCGACAAAATGCTTAACCTCCTCTCAACAACTGGCAGATTATGAAAAATGAAATTGTTAAAGGTATTGGAATATTGCATGTACAATATTGAACATGGGACAATTTGGGACAGTATAATTTTGGACATGACGGTTTCATTCTCACCTAATTTGACGATTATTTTGTGGGTACACATACCGTGGAATCTCATGTGCTCCAGAAGCATTTTAATCTTAGAAAAAGTCAAATAATGATGAACTGTGTTTTAAAAGAAAGTTAGAATCTTATTTGGTTCAAATCAATTGAATTATGGCCCAAGAGTTCATGAAAACACATACAAAAGGCTTTCTTAAAAAACTGAAATATCAAATCTAGCAATTTTATATGTTATGCCTCTAAACAACACAAATATGTTTCTAAAAATTGGTACCCTACTAGACCTATATGCATGATTATACTAATTTGGACATATTTATTTTTACCCATTAAAATATAAATTTGTGTTTAATCATTCGTGTTTGTCATTATTTGACTTTGTAATGTTGGTTAAACATAAGGAGATTGAGGTGACTTTGCCAGAAACAAAAACATCCATTATTATACTAAAATTTCAATATATATAGCAATTAAAACTAACCGCAGGAAATATATTTCTACTTTTTAATTGAAATGTTTCTGTTATATGCACTATATCATATTTTTGATAAAAAATTACAACACCTATGTTATTTCCTGGTTTACTATCTCAATCATCTTTTGTTTAAGCTGGCTTTGAGTGTTCATTTGAAAGTTTGGAAAGTTCATTTGAAAATCACAATAGTTCTCAATGTTATATTGGACCCTTTAAAGTTAAAAAAATACTTTGTAATATTTTATACTACTGGTAATTTATCTTAGATACAGACTTTGTGATTTTGTACTAGAATGTTGACTTTCAAACTTTAAGATGAACTACTTATTAAGGACAAAATAAGCTAGCATATTGTCTTTTGTTTACAAAGTGGAACTTGTTTGGAATTGAGATGAACTGATGCAGTTGTTCTTTAACTTTATCAATTAATTACATATCTTAAATGAAAAAGAAAACCACAACTTGCCAAATAAATTCTGTGGGCTCTTTTTATTAGCAAAGAAAAGATGTGGCGGATGTAAGAATTTAAGAGTAAAAAAGTTTCCTTGGACTAAAAAAATTGACAGTATGCCAGATTTTCTAGATAAACAAGCAGTACAGATGTTGGCCAATAATAAGTATAAGTAACTACAATTTTTAATTTTAAAAGTTTTCTATTGATGCCTGGATACAGTAAATACTTTACCAGAGTTCTTCGTATTACATCGACTTGAAAAAGTTTTAAGTCACATGAAGCTTTTAGTTGATACTATGCAATTTCAAATTTTACAGACTTCTTAATTAACATGCCAAATTTACCTTGTTGAACATAAGGTCTTTCCTGAGAAAAAGTAAAACTGTCTGGCATTATATGGAGTAGAATAATTTAAATTAGTTTGAGACTTTGATTTGATAACAATTTTGATTTGTACTATTTACAATACAAGTGACCGGGTTGTATCGGATATACAAACCCAAGCTGAAGGCGAGATATCTGACATACACAGATGCGAATGTTGTAAATGGCTTGTGAAACTCGTCAATTTTATACATCAGATCTATAGCAAAGTGATTTTGAAAATACCGATTCTGTAAGATGAGAAAATGATTTCTTTTGTGTTTCCTGTATGATTTATTACTTTATAAGTTTCTTAATTAAAATTACAACATATTGCCTACTGGAACTTTTTATATTGTTTGGTTGTGGTGAATTTGTATTTTGGCAATTGAAATATTTCTGAATTTGTATGTGCATTTCCTTTGCTTCAGTTCAAGTTTACATTTCAAATATTCCACTTTGTAATACTTGCGTGGTAATAATAATATAAGAAAACAGGTTTACATGGCTCTTGAATATAGTCTTTTCAACAAGTAAGTAAAGATGAATTTATACTTCAAAGAGATATGTTCCTAACCTGACAATGGTACCTTCCAAAAAGACTAAATTTAAATTGATTCTTCGAATAAATTTTTTACTTTTCAATCCAAGATCAATCTAAGTTATGTATTTCTACTTTTATTTTGGTCTCTTTAACACTGAAACTATCAATTGTATATAAAGCAACTTCACTATCGAGTGACTTCATTAGTTGCTGGGCAAAGCCAAAGCATTGATTTTTCGGCTGTTTTCAATGAAAAATAGAATTTTGCCCAAAGTTATCTCAAATAAATTATCACAATTTGAACAAAAAGCTTCTGTTCTTGTGCCCACCAGAAAAATGAGATGTCTGAGACTTTCTTTGTATTTTTTTGCGAAAAATAGATCGCATGCACTGTTATGCAAAGAAAAGTGTAAGAGATTGGTTTCTGAAAAATGTCGTGCTACACACAATATTCTAAAAATGCTTGGTTTTTATTCTATGTATTTTTGAATTTTTTGTTAAAAAAAATAAAGGTAGCAATGTTTAGTGCATTTCACATTGTCAGGTTAGAAACGCAATAAGAAAAATGTGGCTCCGAACATTACAGCTTGGTCAATTTGGAATTTATAAAAAAATCGTTTCTTCGTTGTTTTTCGACGTTTTGAAGGGTTGTTTCGAGTACAAAAAAGTATTTTTAGGAAGAATTATGTGCCCACGTTACATGTCTCAAAGCCATCAAAATTCGTTGGTAATTCGTGCATGTATTTTTTCTGACTTATAAAAGCACAATTGATTAAAAATAATATTTTTCTTTTGACAAAAATACCTTTCTTCTGTGAGGCTAGCTGTATTTGAAAAAGCGTTGGTCAACGCTCCGCCAAAACTCGTGGGTTTTCTCCGGGTACTCCGGTTCTTCCCACTGGGAGAGTTGACAGGGTAGTTACATATGGTTATAAAAATGTGACTAACTTTTGAAAACCTTTCTACTTAGACTTGTTAAGCCTTCTCGTCATCTCTATCAGTTGCATGTTTTGAGCCACATGTTTTTCTTTGTAATTGTGAAACAACTCGTTATATGCTGGGTAAACCTTTGCAAAACTCTCAAAATTTATCACTTCAAGTTGTTTCATTGTTATAATATATTTTGAAGTATAAACATTTACTTACGTTGAAAAGACCCAAGTTTTTTAGGACTTTGTTCATTCACTTGTGTTATTGTTCTCTCTGCCATGTTCTGTTTTCTTCTGTTGTTATTTTAATAAGTACAATGTGTGGTAGTTAATCTCTTTTTATTGTTATTCAAATTGTATGTAATCTTTACAAATTTTTTCAATAAATTGTTTACAAAATTTACTTGTGACCCCTTTTTAATTAAAAATTCAATTCCCATGGGAATTGAGAAATTGAATAAAAAAAATCCCCCTACCCTGGCCAGCTCCCCAAGTGCCACTTCCACCTAAGTAGAAGTACTTATACATGTAGTACAAGTACTTCTACTTATTCACGGTGGAAGTAGCACTCGGAGAACTGGCCGGGGTAGCCGGCAAAGAGAAGACCAACTTTGCAAGTGCTAATACAATTGCTAAGTTGATCTTCCCTAGAGAGCAGCCGCGCGTACCTAACAAATTAAAACAACAAACGTTAGTGACTTAAGTACTTAGCATGCAAATTTGATTCCCAAAGCCAAAATGTCAAGTGCCCCCCGCTGATCCTACCAACTGCCTACCTGCCTCAGTTCTAAGCTGTCTTCCTCAGTTCTAAGCTCCTGCATTCCATTCGTTACCTTCACTTTCCTCACCATCGCACAGTCACTCACAGCTGATAAACCCGCATGCACCACCACCACCCCGACTGCCACCCAATTTCGAAAATTAAAAGAGTTAAAATTTCGGTAAAGTATGCATTTTAAATGCAATTTATTTGGATATTTTAGATCAAACGTAAACAGAAAAAGCTCGTACATAAAAACAGGTGAGAATTCTATTTAAAATTTGCTTGCAAAATATAAAACTTAATTCGCATTTTTCTTAGTTAATAGTATAGATCAATTTAGTTGATGTTGAAACCTACTCTTAACTGTTTTGTTAGAAGTGACGACAGATTTTGGTTTTTAAGCATACTTTCAAAAATTTTAATTCCTTTAATAAACCTAACCCCATGCAACTTACACACGGCGCACACCCTCGCAGTCCATACATTTAGCTAATAAATTACGTTATAAACAAAAAAGCAAAATAAAAAGATAAATTACGTTATCTCTAGCTACTTAAACCCACTTAGACTGAGTTTTTGATTGAATTTTCAAACGTAAAACCTTAGCTGAATGGGCATGGGCTTTTCGTTGTGTTAACTGTTCCGGAGTAAATATAAACCTGGGGCCGGTTGTATCAAAGGCGTTTAGCTTAAACGGTGGATAAGTGAAATTTAAAAATCAGTTTTACACCTAGTACGGAACCGAAATTATGAGTTGAAATAGAATAAATATTTAGTTTTATATATAATTGTTCTTCTCAGGTCAAATAACTTCAGCTGGTTTGTTTATACAACATGGAAACGTGTTTCATATTTTTGACTTATCCACCGTTTAAGCTAAACGCCTTTGATACAACCGGCCCCTGATACTTACCAAAGTCCAAGGCTGGGTCAAATAAGCATGAGAATTAGGCAAAAATAAAAAGCAATTGAAACTCAACAGATTCACTAAAGTTGTTTTTTTTTGGCAACTTATATCCTTAAGTGTAGATGACATGCAATTTTTAATGCCGTAATTCTCACACTTATTTAACCGAAACGCCTTCATTTGCATGGTACCTCGCAGCTGCTCTCAAACCACCTTCGTAATTTGCTTTAGTGTACACAAACAATGACTTCATTGTTCCTGCTTACCAAAACAAATCTGAAAGCACCAAGATACTTATCATATTAATAATCAAAGAGGATTCGCATTATGCAGTAATTACCATAAACAGACGCATCACCATTGAAACAAAGCATGCTGTATTCCCATGGGAATTTAAAATGCACAAAAAAATATAATGATCCTACTGATTTGCATGGATGTATGAACCAAATTAGCTAAGAAACAAAGAAATGATATATTCCCTTGGGAATTTAATGTAGCAAAAAGATGGCGAGTGTTGATTTTACCAGAATGCCTTGCGGTCTGAAATCGTTTAAAAACTTAAGGTAAATTAACCTCGTTTGAGGAACAGACAGATAGGTTATTTTGTCACTTGTGTTAAAATTCCGTCCATTAGCTTATCTTAAATATAATTTCACTGGTATTCTTGATTGATACCCGCATTAAATTCTGGTAAAATCGACATGCCACCATCTGTTTTGCTACGGTGAATTGGAATACAAGTCACATTTTCTCGCTTTTTAACCAGAGAACACATTCTTTAAAGGTAGAACGACGGAATTGATCGTTTGCAATCGACGCCATCTTTGTTGACGTTTGAAACACATGACAACCACAAAGTATCTATTCATTATATCTGATCGTATCGAGCCATACATCTTTAAAGTATCATTCATAATACGCTAAAACTAACGATGAAATAGTAAATTGACACTAGTGTTTCGCTGTAAACAGCTGAAGTAATCTGCAGAGTCAACCAAGATGGCGCCCAATCACACGAAATGACGGCATGTGCAAACCAAGAATAGTGACAAAATGCATCAACTATAATTTAGTGGCATTATTACGAAACTTATTTTTGTAAAACGTTCAATCCTACATGTTATTTTGTTTTGTTTTTAGAAATATCCAAATCCAAATGTTAGAGACGAAATTTCCAGGCGTTAAGGTATTGTTTCTTTAAAAAATATTGTCGACATTTACCATATTTTTACCTGTTTTTTGACTCGAAAATTGACTGCCAAACTCCTAGATATTCTATTTAATTATTTTGTTGAATGTATTTGATATCAATGTTATTTCAATCCAATTTTTTTCACTTAATTTGCTGTCTTTTCTTTTTCATTAACGAGAAATATCTATTAAATCCTCTTTGATCCCTCAATAATAAGTATCTTGTTTTCTACTAACTTGCACATTACCACTACTTTCTATTACAATGTCGTGTCTTCTTATTCTTGTGGATTGTTGTTTTGTGGGTCTTGCCGTCCAGGATCGTTCATTCTTTTCTTTTCTTGTGCGTTTTTTTCACATCCCATCACCCTTTGCAATAGTAGAAAGAATTAAGTCATGAGATGATAGTTACGAATAATTTATAAACTATAACATGATAAGTTTCTTGTACGTTTGCATGGTGAATACAATATACTTATTAAGCTTTGTGGAAACACCACGTAAATTTATTATTGCAATAATAAATTTACGTGGTGTTTCCACAAAGCTTAATAAGTAAACTATAACATATTAAGCACTTATTGGATGAGGTTTTTGTGATATGCGAAATGATCAATGTCGAGGTAAGAGTTATCAGCCGAGCCGAAGGCGAGTCAGATAACTCTCACCAAGACATTGATAATTTTGCATATCACAAAAACCGAATCCGATAATTGCTTTATTATACATTGTAAGTCTTTTTCCTCGAGCAATTGACGAATTTCGCCTTCGGAAGAGCTTAAAAAGCAAGATGCCATAACATGAAACAGAAAATATCGAAAAAATGTTGTTGCCATGCCAACCATTGATGCCAACGAATACCGCACACTGTTATAATCTGCACCGTAGGCTCAACATGCAGATAACTCAGTTATCTGCTAGCAGATAACTGAGCCATAGAATAAGAATACATAGAAGGGCCACTCGCGTCGGAGCCTTTGGAGTTTTTGAAGCCGCGCATGTCGCATTACGCACGTTATTAGCATTTTCTCAGCCAGTCAATTGCATTTTCTGGCCAATAGGAATGCTGAACTGGCTGGTGGCAGCCAGTAAACTGCATAAACATAGTGTGACATGTTGCACTGCTGAGTGGCCCTTCTATGTATTCTTATTGTATGACTGAGTTATCTGCAGATTGTGTGATAGTCGCATTTATCTGCATACAACTGACCAATCACAACGCATAAAACAACTGCAATGTATAGTAATTAACACTTATTGACTGAGACCGAGGGAAACAGTATGTTTTGTGGACCAGAGACTGTCGATGTCGAGGGTCCACAAAACATACTGCTTTCCCGAGGTCTCAGTCAATAAGTATTTTATTATATACTGAGTGCCAAAAGAGAAGAAAAGTACCACAAATCAATCAAACATGTGTAAAAAGGATTACCTTTTACCTGACATGGCTACGTGAGGCTTTGTGGATTTGTTGTCTACCGGTGAATAAAAGTAATGTCCACCGCTTAGCTACGTTGCCAGGGAGACAATAGAATTTCTCCACTATCACGTGATACGTTCTTAACCAATAAGAAACAGGAATAAATGAACTTTGACACTCAGTATATTATAAAATAGTATTAATTAGGCCGGCCAAATTATTGTGTAAGCTGTTAATATGAAATTTTTTTATTAAAATCTCGAGAATCATTAATAAATCGTGAGCAAAACACAAAAGAAAATCATAGCCGTGAAGGAGTCTTTATTTCTCACACGCACACAACTTGCAGCTACCCTAATTTATGAATTTAGATTAAAATATCTCGAGAATTAAACAACACGTAAGGAATGTGTAAATTCTTAAAGCTCTTTCGAACAATAAAAATTAATATCTCGCACTAATCTCTCTCAAAAGCTCTCTCAAATTTATTGCCGATATCTCTTTGAGAATTACTGTGCACGTGAAATGTAACTTATATCAAAACTAGCTTACTTCAAGCTGTTTGGGAATCAAGATTTTACGTGTCAACGAGATCAAATATGAATCTAAGATGGCAGACAGCGCATTAAATTTCTATCTTTACGACCAACTCCCCAACGAAAGGCTTTAATTCGCTCGAAAGTCGAATTTTGTTTTTTTTTTTATTGTTTCAGGTAGTGAAAGATCCTGTGTGCTTTTTACAGTACTACCGACACTAGCAACGTTAGTGCGAGATGTTAATTTTTATTGAAACAAAAGCTGAACTGCTAAAAAAATGGAAACGACAAGATAAAATAAAAAAACTTACTTTCACTCTATCTTTGGATCTTCTTGGCTTCGGTTGTTCTCGTTTCATCATGCTGTTTATGGTTTCATCTGGTTGGCGCACTCTCTTCATGGAGCATCAAGGCGGTCCAGTAGGTAACTAGCTCACTCGTGTCCAGTCAACCAACATAAAATAAGGAGAAAATTAATGTTACAAAATATTTTAGAATATAGGACACTAAGCTTTAATTGAATTGACTTTAACAAACCGTACATTGTGATAGTATTTGCATCTTAACATCTGATGGAGACGGCTTGTGATTTACTTCTTATGTCGATATGAATTCTTTCCCATCTTGTTGCATCATTAGTTGATGGTTGTTGTATTCACTTTTTACTTGGCATTCTTTGAAAAAAAAATTACGATGTTCAGAAAACTGTTTACAAGATAAGCAAAGAAAACTACGTTCACAAGCATTAGAGAGGACTAAGTAATTATAATAGGCGTGACAGGTCACAGAGGTTAGTCGACGAAGAAACTCATGGACAAATTCCCGGCATGATGATATTCCGATAGCAAGAAGTACAGCAAGTGTAGAACGTGTACGTGTAAGCTTAAACTGTATCTATGCAACTCCAAGAAAAGCGCAACACAAAATGGCGGAATTTAAAGACATTTCTGGTGTCATTTCCAGTTCCCTAACTTTCGCGGACAAATATATTTATATATTTTTCTCAAATTTTTTTGAAGTAAATCTAGATGGATTTTGTGAATAAACAAATTGAAAAAAGTATTGCCCACGTTAGGAAACTAGAACGGGCGCCCAAGAATGCCCACAATTTCTCCAATCTGGATTATATTTATTGATTGCGCAAATGACTGATAAAAAATAAGAGAGTAATAAAATACCAAATGGTTTCCTCTTCAAGATAGTGTCATACATGCGCGCGGCATTTCGGGATATTTGGGAAAACTCATGTTGAAGTTGAACGTAAGGCAACATGCCAAGTACATGGATGACGCTATCCTGCTCAGGAAACTATTTAGTAATTGTCTTACAAAATGATTACAGTGAAACACAAGTCAACGCCACGGCATTTAAATTTCTCGTGTAGGATTGTTTGATCCTGCACAGTAATAGCCAAGTGGCGCAATCGTCAGAGCAAACGCCTATCACATGTGAGGTCGTGGGTTCAATCCTTACTTCAGACTCGTGACACCCATGTGAGGAGTTAGTCAGTCGTGGGTTTATCCCGGGTACTCCGGTTTGCGAATGTTGACTGGATGGTTAAAATTGTAAAATATCAGTAATCACCGGAACACGGGTACTTAACTAAACTGCTGACGATGAGGCGGAACTCATAATGAATTAATGAAAATGTGTTTCACTGTAGTTATCATATAATGTAATTGCCAAGCTGAATGAATAATTCTCCAGTAACTACGTCATATGAATAACTTACAATTATGAGAGTAGTGGGGGAGGGGGGGCAGCATAAAGATTGAAGTAGTGTCAAGGAAGGGGTACTACCCTGACGGGTACTAGGCGAAGAAGTAGAGTAAACAGGAGGAAGAAAATTAAATTGGAGTAAATAAGGGGGATTGGGGTAAAGAAGGGGAGAAGCAGGATAAAGAAACCAGTGGAAGGGGGTGCTATCCTGGAAGGAGTACCCGGGAAAGAAGAGGGTGAACAGGAGGAAAAGTAGATTGGAGAAAAGAAAGGGGAAATTAAACGGATCAGGAAATTCAGACTTGCAATTCAAATGAAAGGCAGCTCATTGGTCATGTAAACACTCGTTGAATCATGGTTCTCGCTTGCCTTTAGCTTGGAATCATCTTTGAATTTGAACTGAAAGTCTGAATTTGCATGTTTCTTGTATAGAGTGCAGTGTATCAGAACAGAAGAGGTTTTGAAGAAAAAGAAAGAAAGAATAAAAGTAAGTTAAAATTTGTAAAGAATAATGAAGAAACTATTGGTACAGCACTTGATACATGATGATAATCATCATTATAAACTCTCTATTAATCCGGGGGGGGGGGTATAATAGAGAATTTGCAATGATAGTAAGTATATTGTAATATTTGGGTTTTTACCACTAAATCCTCTTGAAAGTTCTTTTTGGCTGTGGCTTCTCTCATCACAGTTGTCTGTGCTTGTCTTGCAAAATCTCTGGAATATCTATAACGTGAAGGTCAATATTTAAGATCAGAAAAATAGAAACCGTAAAATAGAAAGAAATTTAAATCGTGGCGAATACTTTTTACGGTCTTGCTGGCATGACAAAAAGAGAGTATAGATTTATAAGATCATGTTGATTTATCCTTTATCTGAACTATATTTAACTTAGATTTTAAAATAGATTTCATCCTGGTAAGCAGACCGAATGGGTTTTCAAACAAGATAACATTTAATGACTAAAACGTGCACAGAATAGTTAGAGAATGCTTACATGTCGAATAAAAATCCAATACTTTTAATGTCCAACTACACAATAGCGATTTTCGTTGCATTTCTAGACTGGAGAAGAAGACGACGCCATTTTGATTTTGATTTCTCCCGACAACGGCAGATTTGTCTTCGCAATTTTTTTCCATTTCTTCGTCGTTTCAGCTCCAATTTGCTCGTTGTGTTTCTTTCGTACCTTCCTCGCCATTTCCGTACAATCAATGGACATTTATACTCAAGATTAAGACTGTATTGAGACTTTCAAAATGTTCGTCAGGAGACATAAAAATCGAAGCTTCTTCTTCGGGTTGCAGAAGCAAATGACGTCAGACGACCTTTGTCCGCCAGCAAATACCCGTATGTATAACATTCAATGATCTTTTTAGGAAGCTGAAAATCAGTTTTTATTGCGCGAACGAAATGTTTTTGCCATTATTTCTTACTCAGGTCTTTGTTCTACTACTTTACTTCCAGTTTAGTTAGGTAACTTGCCAAAAGAAACGCCTGTAAGGGACAATTTTGCATTTTTTTTTATTTCGATGCTGATGAAGAAGAGAAGACTCGTTAGAGCTTTCATTGGCAAATATCTTTCCCTCCGTGGCCGAGAGGTAAAGACAACTGTCTTGACTTCGATTTTGGGTGGATCGAGGACCGGTCCAGTTCAACTGAGTTTGGTAAGAATTTAATTCTGATCGGTGCTCGATCCACCCAAAACTGAATTCAAAGCTGGGCGTGGAGTGCAGGAAAACACTAGGCAGTACCGCGAGGCCAAGGAGGCAAACGTTATTTTCCTAGTGTTGTTAACTAATATTTAAGCAAATTTCATTAACTTGACTGTTGGGGACAGACCTGTAGGGTTGGTGCATTGAAGACTTCTCGTCGTTATTTCCCTTCGTTCAAGAAGACAAGTTGTCTTCATCGAGAAATAACGACGAAAAGACTTCAATACACCACTAAACCACTACACTTTAAAGCCACAGTGTAGTGGTTTAGCTAGCTAAACCACTACACTGTGCCAATAATATATGGCTGACTTCTTCCTAACGCTTACGGTACGACCATGGATGCGCAAAGATGCGCAAACACATTAAAGCCTTGAAAGCAAGTGTTTTCTTTTAGGAAAGAATCAAGGACGACAACGCTTACTAAATCAAAGCCGTCTAGTCATGTTTTAAGTACTTCAGCTATGTTTAACGATCTTTTACCAGATCTTTGCAAGAGGAAAAGTAAAATTTTGCATCATTATTATTAACTTTCCGTCAGTCGTTTCTTTCTTGATCGAGCATTATATGCCATTGTGTTCAGTGTCCTTGATATAGGAGCCATATACTTATGGCCTTGGGTTTAATTCCCAAACACTGAATGGCAGTGTTTTGCTCTTCCAATGAGATAACAAGATGGCACTGTAGAACGCGTGGTTTTATATAAGCTACGAGCGTCAAGATATCCTTGATAGGTAACTATTGATCCTACAATGGACACTTATGTTCACTGCCAATAGGAACGTTTCCAACTCACAGCTTGTACATAATGGATTTTATAGGTTGTGTCACAAGGAAACTGCAGTTCGGTCGTAAAATCAACTTGTTTTCAAGGTTGCCGGGTTTTAAACATTACTGACACTGTTAATGTTGTAGCTCGGAATTGTAAAACAACGGCGGCAATGCAGTTTTCTTGTGCCATAACCTGTAAAATGGGTGGTTTTATCATTTATATAAGCTACGACCGCCAAGCTTTATCCTTGATAGGAAACAATTGATCCCACCAACGACATTTGTATTCTCTACCGATAGGAACGTTTGAGACTTACAGCTTGTACATAACGCATTTTATCGGTGAGTCGTAAAACCAACCTGTTACTGCTCAGCAAACTACCAGTTCCCTCGATCAACGATAGTCGATGAAGCTTGGCGCTCGTAGGTTGTGTAAAACCAAGCATTTTACAGGTTATAGCCAGGTTAGCAGTATCTACATTAACAGTGTCAGTAATGTTTAAAACCCGGCAACCTTGAAAACAAGTTGATTTTACGACCGAACTGCAGTTTCCTTGTGACACAACCTATAAAATCCATTATGTACAAGCTGTGAGTTGGAAACGTTCCTATTGGCAGTGAACATAAGTGTCCATTGTAGGATCAATAGTTACCTATCAAGGATATCTTGACGCTCGTAGCTTATATAAAACCACGCGTTCTACAGTGCCATCTTGTTATCTCATTGGAAGAGCAAAACACTGCCATTCAGTGTTTGGGAATTAAACCCAAGGCCATAAGTATATGGCTCCTATATCAAGGACACTGAACACAATGGCATATAATGCTCGATCAAGAAAGAAACGACTGACGGAAAGTTAATAATAATGATGCAAAATTTTACTTTTCCTCTTGCAAAGATCTGGTAAAAGATCGTTAAACAGCTGAAGTACTTAAAACATGACTAGACGGCTTTGATTTAGTAAGCGTTGTCGTCCTTGATTCTTTCCTAAAAGAAAACATTTGCTTTCAAGGCTTTAATGTGTTTGCGCATCTTTGCGCATCCATGGTCGTACCGTAAGCGTTAGGAAGAAGTCAGCCATATATTATTGGCACAGTGTAGTGGTTTAGCTAGCTAAACCACTACACTGTGGCTTTAAAGTGTAGTGGTTTAGTGGTGTATTGAAGTCTTTTCGTCGTTATTTCTCGATGAAGACAACTTGTCTTCTTGAACGAAGGGAAATAACGACGAGAAGTCTTCAATGCACCAACCCTACAGGTCTGTCCCCAACAGTCAAGTTAATGAAATTTGCTTAAATATTAGTTAACAACACTAGGAAAATAACGTTTGCCTCCTTGGCCTCGCGGTACTGCCTAGTGTTTTCCTGCACTCCACGCCCAGCTTTGAATTCAGTTTTGGGTGGATCGAGCACCGATCAGAATTAAATTCTTACCAAACTCAGTTGAACTGGACCGGTCCTCGATCCACCCAAAATCGAAGTCAAGACAGTTGTCTTTACCTCTCGGCCACGGAGGGAAAGATATTTGCCAATGAAAGCTCTAACGAGTCTTCTCTTCTTCATCAGCATTGAAATAAAAAAAAATGCAAAATTGTCCCTTACAGGCGTTTCTTTTGGCAAGTTACGTAACTAAACTGGAAGTAAAGTAGTAGAACAAAGACCTGAGTAAGAAATAATGGCAAAAACATTTCGTTCGCGCAATAAAAACTGATTTTCAGCTTCCTAAAAAGATCATTGAATGTTATACATACGGGTATTTGCTGGCGGACAAAGGTCGTCTGACGTCATTTGCTTCTGCAACCCGAAGAAGAAGCTTCGATTTTTATGTCTCCTGACGAACATTTTGAAAGTCTCAATACAGTCTTAATCTTGAGTATAAATGTACATTGATTGTACGGAAATGGCGAGGAAGGTACGAAAGAAACACAACGAGCAAATTGGAGCTGAAACGACGAAGAAATGGAAAAAAATTGCGAAGACAAATCTGCCGTTGTCGGGAGAAATCAAAATCAAAATGGCGTCGTCTTCTTCTCCAGTCTAGAAATGCAACGAAAATCGCTATTGTGTAGTTGGACATTAAAAGTATTGGATTTTTATTCGACATGTAAGCATTCTCTAACTATTCTGTGCACGTTTTAGTCATTAAATGTTATCTTGTTTGAAAACCCATTCGGTCTGCTTACCAGGGTGAAATCTATTTTAAAATCTAAGTTAAATATAGTTCAGATAAAGGATAAATCAACATGATCTTATAAATCTATACTCTCTTTTTGTCATGCCAGCAAGACCGTAAAAAGTATTCGCCACGATTTAAATTTCTTTCTATTTTACGGTTTCTATTTTTCTAATCTTAAATATTGACCTTCACGTTATAGATATTCCAGAGATTTTGCAAGACAAGCACAGACAACTGTGATGAGAGAAGCCACAGCCAAAAAGAACTTTCAAGAGGATTTAGTGGTAAAAACCCAAATATTACAATATACTTACTATCATTGCAAATTCTCTATTATACCCCCCCCCCCGGATTAATAGAGAGTTTATAATGATGATTATCATCATGTATCAAGTGCTGTACCAATAGTTTCTTCATTATTCTTTACAAATTTTAACTTACTTTTATTCTTTCTTTCTTTTTCTTCAAAACCTCTTCTGTTCTGATACACTGCACTCTATACAAGAAACATGCAAATTCAGACTTTCAGTTCAAATTCAAAGATGATTCCAAGCTAAAGGCAAGCGAGAACCATGATTTAACGAGTGTTTACATGACCAATGAGCTGCCTTTCATTTGAATTGCAAGTCTGAATTTCCTGATCCGTTTAATTTCCCCTTTCTGTACTCCAATCTACTTTTCCTCCTGTTCACCCTCTTCTTTCCCGGGTACTCCTTCCAGGATAGCACCCCCTTCCACTGGTTTCTTTATCCTGCTTCTCCCCTTCTTTACCCCAATCCCCCTTATTTACTCCAATTTAATTTTCTTCCTCCTGTTTACTCTACTTCTTCGCCTAGTACCCGTCAGGGTAGTACCCCTTCCTTGACACTACTTCAATCTTTATGCTGCCCCCCCCCCCCACTACTCTCATAATTGTAAATTATTCATATGACGTAGTTACTGGAGAATTATTCATTCAGCTTGGCAATTACATTATATGATAACTACAGTGAAACACATTTTCATTAATTCATTATGAGTTCCGCCTCATCGTCAGCAGTTTAGTTAAGTACCCGTGTTCCGGTGATTACTGATATTTTACAATTTTAACCATCCAGTCAACATTCGCAAACCGGAGTACCCGGGATAAACCCACGACTGACTAACTCCTCACATGGGTGTCACGAGTCTGAAGTAAGGATTGAACCCACGACCTCACATGTGATAGGCGTTTGCTCTGACGATTGCGCCACTTGGCTATTACTGTGCAGGATCAAACAATCCTACACGAGAAATTTAAATGCCGTGGCGTTGACTTGTGTTTCACTGTAATCATTTTGTAAGACAATTACTAAATAGTTTCCTGAGCAGGATAGCGTCATCCATGTACTTGGCATGTTGCCTTACGTTCAACTTCAACATGAGTTTTCCCAAATATCCCGAAATGCCGCGCGCATGTATGACACTATCTTGAAGAGGAAACCATTTGGTATTTTATTACTCTCTTATTTTTTATCAGTCATTTGCGCAATCAATAAATATAATCCAGATTGGAGAAATTGTGGGCATTCTTGGGCGCCCGTTCTAGTTTCCTAACGTGGGCAATACTTTTTTCAATTTGTTTATTCACAAAATCCATCTAGATTTACTTCAAAAAAATTTGAGAAAAATATATAAATATATTTGTCCGCGAAAGTTAGGGAACTGGAAATGACACCAGAAATGTCTTTAAATTCCGCCATTTTGTGTTGCGCTTTTCTTGGAGTTGCATAGATACAGTTTAAGCTTACACGTACACGTTCTACACTTGCTGTACTTCTTGCTATCGGAATATCATCATGCCGGGAATTTGTCCATGAGTTTCTTCGTCGACTAACCTCTGTGACCTGTCACGCCTATTATAATTACTTAGTCCTCTCTAATGCTTGTGAACGTAGTTTTCTTTGCTTATCTTGTAAACAGTTTTCTGAACATCGTAATTTTTTTTTCAAAGAATGCCAAGTAAAAAGTGAATACAACAACCATCAACTAATGACGCAACAAGATGGGAAAGAATTCATATCGACATAAGAAGTAAATCACAAGCCGTCTCCATCAGATGTTAAGATGCAAATACTATCACAATGTACGGTTTGTTAAAGTCAATTTCAATTAACGCTTAGTGTCCTATATTCTAAAATATTTTGTAACATTAATTTTCTCCTTATTTTATGTTGGTTGACTGGACACGAGTGAGCTAGTTACCTACTGGACCGGCGTGATGTTCCGTGAAGAGAGTGCGCCAACCAGATGAAACCATAAACAGCATGATGAAACGAGAACAACCGAAGCCAAGAAGATCCAAAGATAGAGTGAAAGTAAGTTTTTTGATTTTATCTTGTCGTTTCTATTTTCTTTAGCAGTTCAGCTTTCGTTTCAATAAAAATTAACATCTCGCACTAACGTTGCTAGTGTTGGCAGTGCTGTAAAAAGCACACAGGATCTTTCACTACATTAAACAATAAAAAAACAAAATTCGACTTTCGAGCGAATTAAAGCCTTTCGTTGGGGAGTTGGTCGTAAAGATAGAAATTTAATGCGCTGTCTGCCATCTTAGATTCATATTTGATCTCGTTGACACGTAAAATCTTAATTCCCAAACAACTTGAAGTAAGCTAGTTTTGATAGAAGTTACATTTCACCTGCAAAGTAATAGTTGAAGAGATATTGGTAATAAATTTGAGAGAGCTTTTGAGAGAGATTAGTGCGAGATATTAATTTTTATTGTTCGAAAGAGCTTTAAGAATTTACACATTCCTTACGTGTTGTTTAATTCTCGAGATATTTTGATTTAAAATCATAAATTAGGGTAGCTGCAAGTTGTGTGCGTGTGAGAAATAAAGACTCCTTCACGGCTATGATTTTCTTTTGTGTTTTGTTCACGATTTACTAATGATTCTCGAGATTTTAATAAAAAAATTTCATATTAACAGCTTACACAATAATTTGGCCGGCCTAATTAATAAACTATTTTATTATACATTGCAGTTGTTTTATGCGTTGTGATTGATCAGTTGTATGCAGATAAATGCGACTATCACACAATCTGCAGATAACTCAGTTATCTGCTAGCAGATAACTGAGTTATCTGGATGTTGAGCCTACGGTGCAGATTATTACGGTATGCGGTATTCGTTGGCATCAATGGTTGGCATGGCAACAACATTTTTTCGATATTTTCTGTTTCATGTTGTGGCATCTTCCTTTTTAAGCTCTTCCGAGGGCGAAATGCGTCAATTGCTCGAGGAAAAAGACTTAAAATGTATAATAAAGCAATTATCGGATTCGGTTTTTGTGATATGCAAAATTATCAATCTCTCGGTAAGAGTTATCTGACTCGCCTTCGGCTCGGCTGATAACTCTTACCTCGACATTGATAATTCCGCATATCACAAAAACCTCATCCAATAATTGTTTAATATGTTATAGTTTATAAATTACTCGTAACTATCATCTCATGATTTAATTCTTTCTACTATTGCAAAGGGTGATGGGATGTGAAAAAAACGCACAAGAAAAGAAAAGAATGAACGATCCTGGACGACAAGACCCACAAAACAACAATCCACAAGAATGAGAAGACACGACATTGTAATAGAAAGTAGTGGTAATGTGCAAGTTAGTAGAAAACAAGATACTTATTGAGGGATCAAAGAGGATTTAATAGATATTTCTCGTTAATGAAAAAGAGAAGACAGCAAATTAAGTGAAAAAAATTGGATTGAAATAACATTGATATCAAATACATTCAACAAAATAATTAAATAGAATACCTAGGAGTTTGGCAGTCAATTTTCGAGTCAAAAAACAGGTAAAAATATGGTAAATGTCGACAATATTTTTTAAAGAAACAATACCTTAACGCCTGGAAATTTCGTCTCTAACATTTGGATTTGGATATTTCTAAAAACAAAACAAAATAACATGTAGGATTGAACGTTTTACAAAAATAAGTTTCGTAATAATGCCACTAAATTATAGTTGATGCATTTGGTCACTATTTTTGGTTTGCACATGCCGTCATTTCGTGTGATTGGGCGCCATCTTGGTTGACTCTGCAGATTACTTCAGCTGTTTACAGCGAAGTACTTGTGTCAATTTACTATTTCATCGTTAGTTTTAGCGTATTATGAATGATACTTTAAAGATGTATGGCTCGATAGGATCAGATATAATGAATAGATACTTTGTGGTTGCCATGTGTTTCAAACGTCAACAAAGATGGCGTCGATTGTAAACGATCAATTCCGTCGTTCTACCTTTAAAGAATGTGTTCTCTGGTTAAAAAGCGAGAAAATTTGACTTGTATTCCAATTCACCGTAGCAAAACAAATGGTGGCATGTCGATTTTACCAGAATTTAATGCGGGTATCAATCAAGAATAGCAGTGAAATGATATTTAACATAAGCTAATGGACGGAATTTTAACACAAGTGACAAAATAACCTATCTGTCTGTTCCTCAAACGAGGTTAATTTACCTTAAGTTTTTAAACGATTTCAGACCGCAAGGCATTCTGGTAAAATCAACACCCGCCATCTTTTTGCTACATTAAATTCCCAAGGGAATATATCATTTCTTTGTTTCTTAGCTAATTTGGTTCATACATCCATGCAAATCAGTAGGATCATTATATTTTTTTGTGCATTTTAAATTCCCATGGGAATACAGCATGCTTTGTTTCAATGGTGATGCGTCTGTTTATGGTAATTACTGCATAATGCGAATCCTCTTTGATTATTAATATGATAAGTATCTTGGTGCTTTCAGATTTGTTTTGGTAAGCAGGAACAATGAAGTCATTGTTTGTGTACACTAAAGCAAATTACGAAGGTGGTTTGAGAGCAGCTGCGAGGTACCATGCAAATGAAGGCGTTTCGGTTAAATAAGTGTGAGAATTACGGCATTAAAAATTGCATGTCATCTACACTTAAGGATATAGGTTGCCAAAAAAAAAACAACTTTAGTGAATCTGTTGAGTTTCAATTGCTTTTTATTTTTGCCTAATTCTCATGCTTATTTGACCCAGCCTTGGACTTTGGTAAGTATCAGGGGCCGGTTGTATCAAAGGCGTTTAGCTTAAACGGTGGATAAGTCAAAAATATGAAACAAGTTTCCATGTTGTATAAACAAACCAGCTGAAGTTATTTGACCTGAGAAGAACAATTATATATAAAACTAAATATTTATTCTATTTCAACTCATAATTTCGGTTCCGTACTAGGTGTAAAACTGATTTTTAAATTTCACTTATCCACCGTTTAAGCTAAACGCCTTTGATACAACCGGCCCCAGGTTTATATTTACTCCGGAACAGTTAACACAACGAAAAGCCCATGCCCATTCAGCTAAGGTTTTACGTTTGAAAATTCAATCAAAAACTCAGTCTAAGTGGGTTTAAGTAGCTAGAGATAACGTAATTTATCTTTTTATTTTGCTTTTTTGTTTATAACGTAATTTATTAGCTAAATGTATGGACTGCGAGGGTGTGCGCCGTGTGTAAGTTGCATGGGATTAGGTTTATTAAAGGAATTAAAATTTTTGAAAGTATGCTTAAAAACCAAAATCTGTCGTCACTTCTAATAAAACAGTTAAGAGTAGGTTTCAACATCAACTAAATTGATCTATACTATTAACTAAGAAAAATGCGAATTAAGTTTTATATTTTGCAAGCAAATTTTAAATAGAATTCTCACCTGTTTTTATGTACGAGCTTTTTCTGTTTACGTTTGATCTAAAATATCCAAATAAATTGCATTTAAAATGCATACTTTACCGAAATTTTAACTCTTTTAATTTTCGAAATTGGGTGGCAGTCGGGGTGGTGGTGGTGCATGCGGGTTTATCAGCTGTGAGTGACTGTGCGATGGTGAGGAAAGTGAAGGTAACGAATGGAATGCAGGAGCTTAGAACTGAGGAAGACAGCTTAGAACTGAGGCAGGTAGGCAGTTGGTAGGATCAGCGGGGGGCACTTGACATTTTGGCTTTGGGAATCAAATTTGCATGCTAAGTACTTAAGTCACTAACGTTTGTTGTTTTAATTTGTTAGGTACGCGCGGCTGCTCTCTAGGGAAGATCAACTTAGCAATTGTATTAGCACTTGCAAAGTTGGTCTTCTCTTTGCCGGCTACCCCGGCCAGTTCTCCGAGTGCTACTTCCACCGTGAATAAGTAGAAGTACTTGTACTACATGTATAAGTACTTCTACTTAGGTGGAAGTGGCACTTGGGGAGCTGGCCGGGGTAGGGGGATTTTTTTTATTCAATTTCTCAATTCCCATGGGAATTGAATTTTTAATTAAAAAGGGGTCACAAGTAAATTTTGTAAACAATTTATTAAAAAAATTTGTAAAGATTACATACAATTTGAATAACAATAAAAAGAGATTAACTACCACACATTGTACTTATTAAAATAACAACAGAAGAAAACAGAACATGGCAGAGAGAACAATAACACAAGTGAATGAACAAAGTCCTAAAAAACTTGGGTCTTTTCAACGTAAGTAAATGTTTATACTTCAAAATATATTATAACAATGAAACAACTTGAATTGATAAATTTTGAGAGTTTTGCAAAGGTTTACCCAGCATATAACGAGTTGTTTCACAATTACAAAGAAAAACATGTGGCTCAAAACATGCAACTGATAGAGATGACGAGAAGGCTTAACAAGTCTAAGTAGAAAGGTTTTCAAAAGTTAGTCACATTTTTATAACCATATGTAACTACCCTGTCAACTCTCCCAGTGGGAAGAACCGGAGTACCCGGAGAAAACCCACGAGTTTTGGCGGAGCGTTGACCAACGCTTTTTCAAATACAGCTAGCCTCACAGAAGAAAGGTATTTTTGTCAAAAGAAAAATATCATTTTTAATCAATTGTGCTTTTATAAGTCAGAAAAAATACATGCACGAATTACCAACGAATTTTGATGGCATTGAGACATGTAACGTGGGCACATAATTCTTCCTAAAAATACTTTTTTGTACTCGAAACAACCCTTCAAAACGTCGAAAAACAACGAAGAAACGATTTTTTTATAAATTCCAAATTGACCAAGCTGTAATGTTCGGAGCCACATTTTTCTTATTGCGTTTCTAACCTGACAATGTGAAATGCACTAAACATTGCTACCTTTATTTTTTTTAACAAAAAATTCAAAAATACATAGAATAAAAACCAAGCATTTTTAGAATATTGTGTGTAGCACGACATTTTTCAGAAACCAATCTCTTACACTTTTCTTTGCATAACAGTGCATGCGATCTATTTTTCGCAAAAAAATACAAAGAAAGTCTCAGACATCTCATTTTTCTGGTGGGCACAAGAACAGAAGCTTTTTGTTCAAATTGTGATAATTTATTTGAGATAACTTTGGGCAAAATTCTATTTTTCATTGAAAACAGCCGAAAAATCAATGCTTTGGCTTTGCCCAGCAACTAATGAAGTCACTCGATAGTGAAGTTGCTTTATATACAATTGATAGTTTCAGTGTTAAAGAGACCAAAATAAAAGTAGAAATACATAACTTAGATTGATCTTGGATTGAAAAGTAAAAAATTTATTCGAAGAATCAATTTAAATTTAGTCTTTTTGGAAGGTACCATTGTCAGGTTAGGAACATATCTCTTTGAAGTATAAATTCATCTTTACTTACTTGTTGAAAAGACTATATTCAAGAGCCATGTAAACCTGTTTTCTTATATTATTATTACCACGCAAGTATTACAAAGTGGAATATTTGAAATGTAAACTTGAACTGAAGCAAAGGAAATGCACATACAAATTCAGAAATATTTCAATTGCCAAAATACAAATTCACCACAACCAAACAATATAAAAAGTTCCAGTAGGCAATATGTTGTAATTTTAATTAAGAAACTTATAAAGTAATAAATCATACAGGAAACACAAAAGAAATCATTTTCTCATCTTACAGAATCGGTATTTTCAAAATCACTTTGCTATAGATCTGATGTATAAAATTGACGAGTTTCACAAGCCATTTACAACATTCGCATCTGTGTATGTCAGATATCTCGCCTTCAGCTTGGGTTTGTATATCCGATACAACCCGGTCACTTGTATTGTAAATAGTACAAATCAAAATTGTTATCAAATCAAAGTCTCAAACTAATTTAAATTATTCTACTCCATATAATGCCAGACAGTTTTACTTTTTCTCAGGAAAGACCTTATGTTCAACAAGGTAAATTTGGCATGTTAATTAAGAAGTCTGTAAAATTTGAAATTGCATAGTATCAACTAAAAGCTTCATGTGACTTAAAACTTTTTCAAGTCGATGTAATACGAAGAACTCTGGTAAAGTATTTACTGTATCCAGGCATCAATAGAAAACTTTTAAAATTAAAAATTGTAGTTACTTATACTTATTATTGGCCGACATCTGTACTGCTTGTTTATCTAGAAAATCTGGCATACTGTCAATTTTTTTAGTCCAAGGAAACTTTTTTACTCTTAAATTCTTACATCTGCCACATCTTTTCTTTGCTAATAAAAAGAGCCCACAGAATTTATTTGGCAAGTTGTGGTTTTCTTTTTCATTTAAGATATGTAATTAATTGATAAAGTTAAAGAACAACTGCATCAGTTCATCTCAATTCCAAACAAGTTCCACTTTGTAAACAAAAGACAATATGCTAGCTTATTTTGTCCTTAATAAGTAGTTCATCTTAAAGTTTGAAAGTCAACATTCTAGTACAAAATCACAAAGTCTGTATCTAAGATAAATTACCAGTAGTATAAAATATTACAAAGTATTTTTTTAACTTTAAAGGGTCCAATATAACATTGAGAACTATTGTGATTTTCAAATGAACTTTCCAAACTTTCAAATGAACACTCAAAGCCAGCTTAAACAAAAGATGATTGAGATAGTAAACCAGGAAATAACATAGGTGTTGTAATTTTTTATCAAAAATATGATATAGTGCATATAACAGAAACATTTCAATTAAAAAGTAGAAATATATTTCCTGTGGTTAGTTTTAATTGCTACATATATTGAAATTTTAGTATAATAATGGATGTTTTTGTTTCTGGCAAAGTCACCTCAATCTCCTTATGTTTAACCAACATTACAAAGTCAAATAATGACAAACACGAATGATTAAACACAAATTTATATTTTAATGGGTAAAAATAAATATGTCCAAATTAGTATAATCATGCATATAGGTCTAGTAGGGTACCAATTTTTAGAAACAGAATTGTGTTGTTTAGAGGCATAACATATAAAATTGCTAGATTTGATATTTCAGTTTTTTAAGAAAGCCTTTTGTATGTGTTTTCATGAACTCTTGGGCCATAATTCAATTGATTTGAACCAAATAAGATTCTAACTTTCTTTTAAAACACAGTTCATCATTATTTGACTTTTTCTAAGATTAAAATGCTTCTGGAGCACATGAGATTCCACGGTATGTGTACCCACAAAATAATCGTCAAATTAGGTAAGAATGAAACCGTCATGTCCAAAATTATACCGTCCCAAATTGTCCCATATTCAATATTGTACATGCAATATTCCAATACCTTTAACAATTTCATTTTTCATAATCTGCCAGTTGTTGAGAGGAGGTTAAGCATTTTGTCGATCTACAAACAAATTTCAAAGAATTCTATTGAAGATAGATAACTGAAATGGTAAACAAACTGCAAAAGATAACAATGCAAGTGGTTGTGTAAAAACTAAAGACCACGTAAAGTCGGCCATTCTGTACAGTGTTTGGATTTGACAGTTTGAATTTTAATTGCCTCAAGAAACGTCTAAAAGGCATTAAAAACATAACATTCCTTGTTCTTTTTTAACCTCTCGACCTTGCACGACTCCCACATCCTGCTCCGTCTCCTCCTATCCACCTCCCACCCTCAAGGCCCTGTCACACGGTGCAATTTTTCTTGCACTTGTAACTGCTCCGTCTCCTTCTCTATCCACCTCTTACCCTTAAGGCCCTGTCACACGGTGCACTTTTCCTTGCATTCACCGTAGCAAAAAAGATGGCGACATGTCGATTTTACCAGAATGCATTGCAGGTATCAAGAAAGAATACGTGGGAAAAGATGACAAGAAACAAAGCTACTGGATTGAAATTTTAACACAAGTGTGAAAATAACCTATTGTCTTCTGTCTGTTCTTTAAAAGACGTTAATTTGCCTTTTTAAACAATTTCAGACTACCATGCACTCTGGTAAAATCGACATTTGCCATCTTTTTTGCTACAGGGAAAATCTACTCTTAAGTAAATTTGTGACAAATGTTTGGTACGTTAAAAAACCCCAGCAAACTGTGATGGAAACTTGCATTTGCCAATTTTACATCTCCCAATAGTAGAATTGCATTTCAAGTTGCAAGAAAAATTGCATTGTGACAGGACCTTTATTCTCCAGTGTTCCCGCCAACCTGCTCCCACCATTAGATGGAAAGTCCTTTTTTCACTACATTTTAGTAATTAGGCTACCCCCCTCCTCTCACAAGTCTGTAATCGCCTGACGAAATCAATTGGTCGACAGTCCAAGGCATGTTTTGTAATCGAAATTCACAAAATTAAAATTAAATTGCCTTTTTACTCCGCCTGCCGTAGGCGAGGCGGAGTTTTAAATTCGCCCGGTTTCTGTTTTTTCCGCGTGAGCCGACCTAAACACGTCGTTTAAACTCAATTTCCAGCGGAATATGTCAACAAAACACGCATTTTAACATGTATGCTAGAACATCTAAACCGCAAGAAGGTTTTACGTGCAAAAATTCTCATGCAAAATGTTTTAAAACGACAAATTCCACCGCGAAACTTTACCGAGGAGCGATGAGAGCGTGCTTCCGTCATTTTCTGTTGTATTCCTACTTTTAAGGAAATTTAGAAATTTCTACACAAGAATCAAACGCAAATTCTACTGAAATATCTACATACAAAACACAATTTTTAACATGTAATAGTCAACAAAAAGGGACAGGAAGGTTCTTTATCAAAAAATTGCTCCAGAAATGTTTTAAAACGGCAAATAAAAGGTAAGAGACATTTTACATTCCAATTCCAGAAATACATATGTTAGTCTAAAGTTCCCAACAAATTATATCGTGGAGACTTCAGACTTAATAGCTTAGTCTAATTTTTAATTTTTGTTGTTTTTATGAGCGATTTTAATACTTGTTTTGTTAGAACGTCACGTTGAATAGTTGACTCAGAGAAAGGATTTCAAATTGGATATCACAGAAAATACAGATCACAGAAATACTTTTAAGTCGATTACTGTAAAGATTGTTGCTATAATTATTAAAATAGCAAGAAAAAAACTCAAAAATGCAAAATAAAAAAAAGAACAAAATTTAACTTAAATTTAGTAAAATTTCAACTGGCACTTTCTTAATTTGCCAAAACTTTATCAGACACCCTGCCTATATACCAATGTTTTAACTGACACCTGAAGCTTTCTGGAAGTAAATACTTTGTCAGCATGTCGAAAGTCTAACTGACAACTTGTGGGCATGTACAGGTCAAAGTCTAACCGACATCTTGTCAACAAGCCAAAAGCCTAACTGATATCTTTTCAACAAGTGAAAAGCCTTACCGACATCTTGTCAACAAGCCAAAAGCCTTACCGGCATCTTGTCAACAAGCCAAAAACCTAACCGACATCTTGTCAACATGCCAAAAATCTAACTAGGAGCATATCAACATGTCAAAAGTCCATTTCAAAGCTTGTCCACATATCAAAAGACTAACTCAGATCTTATCAACATGTCAAAAGTCTGCTCGAAAACTTGTCAACTAGTCAAAATCCTTACCAACATTTTATAAACATGCCAAATATTTACCTGACACCTTATCAACACATCAAATATCTAATTCAAAGCTGGTCAATATATCAAAAGGCTAGCCAACATTTTCCCAACAAATTATATCGTGGAGACTTCAGGCAGTGTGCTACAGAATAGATTTAATAAATTGATGGATTTAATAGACTGATGTTTGTATACACTTTTAGTAAAATTTTCTTTACTTGCAAAATAAAACAGCTATTTGTTGGTGGCATTATGGCAAAAGAATCTTGTTTAACATATGTACTATTAAAGTCTTTAATCTAAATTAAATTCTAAAAAATGCAATCCTACTAGGACTCTGGACAGAGTGCCTGGCAGGTCACTCAGATATTGATTTTTGGTTATCTTAGTGATTGCATAAGATGTGCTAGCAATGTCTTAAAATGCCTTGGAAGGTACCGTAATAATAATTGATTTAAAAAGGAATTAGTTGGACAGAACAGAAATAAGTGAATGTACCCCACCCCCAATGAACTCTCTAGTTACAGCCCTGCCTGGCCTTGTGCCCATTTTCGTTTGGCAGGCGGAGTGAACGCCTTAGCAGGCGTCTTGTTTTTTGACAAAATTAATGTCTGAACGTTAGTCTGAATCAGTTGTAGATCTAAAAGACGCAGACTTAAGAATACAAATTATCTTACCTCAAAAAGGTTCTGTTTAATAATGTCCCTAATGTTCTATTTCGAGCGGTTCTCTTACGCTCCAGCTAGAGAGAGCAAGAGAAATAGAAAGTCAGTCATATTATTACATTAAAGTGAATTTGTGATTTTTTTTTAATTACAGAAAATTGAGATTAAGACCTGGTGAGCCGGCCGGATTTTAATCAAAAAGGTAACATTCAATGACTAAAATATTTACCATTTAAATGCGTAGAATAGTTAAAGAATACTTACGTGCTTAATAAATATCCAATATTGTCGATGCCCAACTTCACTAGAACGATTTTGATTGCATCTTGGAGATTGACGCCATTTTGATTTTGAATTTGTCTGACAAAACCTTACTTTCCTTCGCAATTTTTGCCACATTTCTTCGTCATCTTTGTTCCAATTTCGTCCACAAACCTCTGTGTAATAACATACATACATTCTGTGTAATAAATTCGTATTTATTCTCGTTGTGTAAGGTACTTTTAAGACCCGTTGTTTGAACATCTTTCGTTCTTCGGCCGACATATTTTCTCGAAGCTTCTTCTTGGACTACCAGCAGCAAATGACGTCAAATGACCATGGTTCGCCACCAAATACCCGTATGTGTAGTAAGTGAATTTCTATATACAAAGTTAAAATGTGCTTTTTATAGCTCGGATGAAGCGATCTCACTATTATTTTTAGCCTCGATGTTTCTTCTACTTCTTTACTTCTAGTTTACTTAGTTATTTCGCCCAAAAAGCGCCTGTAAGGAGCGTTTTTGTATTTTTTTTTATTTGCACGCCGATCAGCAAAGAAAGACTTTTTCGAGTTTTCATTGGCAAACATCGTTTCCTGCGTGGCCGAAAGGTAAAAGTAACTGTCTTCGGAATTGCCCACATCGCCTGGCTTTGATTTTGGATGGATCGGGGACCATTAAAGGCCAAATGAGCTTATTGAAAATTTAATTCTTCAGTCGTTCAGTTGCATAGATTGGTCCTCGATCCATCCAAAACTCAAGTCAAAGCTGGGCGTGGAGTGCAGGAAAACACTAGGCAGTACCGCGAGGCCAAGGAGGAACATGTTATTTGCCTAGTGCTTTTAACTAATATTTAAGCAATTTTCCTTAACTTTACTGTTGGGGACAGTCCTGTAGGGTTGGTGCATTGAAGAGTTCTCGCCGTTATTTCCCTTCGTTCAAGGACACAGGTTGTCCTCGAGAAATAACGACGAGAAGACTTCAGGCACCACTAAACCACCACACGGCAAAACTACAGTGTAGTGGTTTAGCTGTGCCAAATATATATGGCGGACGTCTTCCCAAAGCTTACGGTACGCAAAGATGTAAAGCATAGATGCGCAAAGATGCGCAAACGCTTTAAAGCCTTAAATCAAGTGTTTTCTTTCAGGAAAGTGTCAAAGACGACAACGTTTACTAAATCGAAGCCGTGTAGTCATGTTTTAAGCTGTTTAGCTACATTTAACTTGCAAGTCTTAGTAGCAGGTATTTTGCTATTTGAAGTTTGCGTAATTAAGAACTGTTGTTTTTTTTTACTTTCCGTGGGCCTTTCTTCTTCTTGATCGAGCTTTATGTGCCATTACGTTCAGTGTCCTTGATATAGGAGTCATTCATTTATGGCCTTGGGTTTAATTCCCAAACACTGAATGGCAGTCCTTAGCTCCTTCAAGTGATAGGATAGCGTTGCAGCAAAGTTATTACTTTGCCTAATCACCATATACAAGCTATAAGTGTAAAGCGTGCTCGATAAGAAAAATATTAAGTTGGGTTACAGGCTTGACAAATTAAACATATAAATATGGCATTCACTTTTAATTCCCAAGCACTCAATGACAGTCTTTACCTCTTTCAAATGATGAGATAACATTGCAACAAGATGGCACTGCGTCATCATTTACTAGGCTGTAACCGAATTGTCAACACGAAAACGACAAACACACAGTATATTTTAAAAGCCTTAACTCGGAAATATGCAATTTAGTTTGTATCAATGAGAAAGCTTGGTATTCACAGTCTGCATACCATGCATTTTATGCATCACAAGTAAACTAAGTGCATCCCCGTTGTCTTATAATGCGGAACTGAAGTTACCAGTGCGAACATTGCAGTTAAAAGCACCATTAAACTATTTCATTTCCGCTATTAACATTATACAAACTGAATCGCAGAGATCTGAGTTGAGGTTTCTAGGATAAACTATGAGCTTGGCTGTCGCTTACGCGCGAGTTACGTGTTCACGAATTGGTTACAGCGTGACAACCGTGAAAGTGATAACGCAGTGCCATCTTGTTGCAATGTTATCTCATTACTTAAAAGAGCTGAAGGCTGCCATTCAGTGTTTGGGAATTAAACCCAAGGCCATAAATAAATGACTCCTATATCAAGGACGCTGAACGTAATGGCATTTGAATTTCGTAATGGCATTTTAAAAAAAGAGACAATTATTTTATTTTATTTTATTTTATTTTACAAAATTCGCCATACATTAGAATAACAATTACACAACAGAATTTACATACACTAAATAAATGTCATACACACAATGGCTGGAATGACCACACAGAGATGAAGTCTCTAATAACGGGGTTCCAATACAAAACATAACACAGGATGGATTGACAATAGACAGACAGATCGGAAGACGAATAAACGTATAGACGTATTAACAGACAAAGTGAATGAAAATTACTATAGTGTAACAGCGCTCTCTCGATGAACGAACGAAGCTAAGCTAGGACTAGGAAATTAGACCATAAATACGAAACTGGAATAAGTAACCTTACCAATTTGTACTAAGAATGAAGATAAGTTCACATATCGAGAAAACCTTGTTGAGCATGCATCTATCAACATAGACTTTTTGACAAGTTTGTCAGTGGACGGGACACGTGACATTTCACACACACAGTCTTGAAAGATCTTGGATCATCAGGATCATAAATTGTCTCCGTAAGATCTTTATAGTACATAAATAAAGCACGCTTAAACGATGCCAGAGATTTAGTGATGTCTCTGGTACAGCACGGTAGATTGTTCCAAACTTTAGCAGATCTGATGTAAAAACTTGTCTGGTAACTAACTGTCCTACACTTGGCAACATTTAGAAGGATGCCGTTGTTGGTATTTGATCTTGTTTGTCGAACAGAAGCTTTGATGGATATGTTGGGATCGGAGTTACTTATGACGCATTTGAAAAGATAGACCAGGTCTAAATATTCGTGCCAATAAGTTATGGGAAGAAAGTCGAGGATCTTGAGTCTTTCCTTGTACGAGACGTCAGTGTGGTAGGGCAGTGATAAAATGAACTTAGTCGCGCGTCGCTGAATGCATTCAAGGGTTAGAATGTTGTTTACTGTTTGTGGTGCCCAAACTTGGCTACCATAAGCCAGTTGACTTCGAACCAATGTCAGGTAGAGCATTTTACGGACCGGCTGATTGTGGATATCGTACGATGCTCGTTTGACGAAACCCAACATCTTATTTGCTTTACACGAGACTTCCTGCACCTGAGATCACTGGTGATGAACATGCCCAGATCTACACAGCTTTGATTTAGTAAGCGTTGTCGTCTTCGACTCCTTCCTAAAAGAAAACACTTGCTTTAAAGTGTTTTCGCATCTTTGCGCATGTACCCTATCTTACACATCTTTATACCCTAGCTGGTACAGTGTAGTGGTTTATAGTCAGCTAAATTGATACACTGTACATGTAGTTTTACAATGCAGTGGTTTAGCGGTGCCTTGAAGTCTTCTCGTCGTTATTTCTCGATGACGAAACTTGTCTTCTAGAACAAAGGGGGGACATCGACGGAAGCCTTCAATGCACCAACCCTATAGGACTGTCCCCAACAGTCAAGTTAAGTCAAAGCTAGGCAATAACGTTTACCTCCTTGGGCTTGCGGTACTGCATAGTGTTTTCCTCCACTGCATGCCCAGCTTTGACTTGAGTTTTGGGTGGATCGGGGACCGATCTGTTTAACTGAGCGAGTGAAGAATTAAATTTTCAATAAGCACAGTTGGACTTGAACGGTTCCCGATCCATCCAACGAAACGGGTCGACCCAAAACCAGGCGATGTGGGCAATTCGGAAGACAGTTACTTTTACCTCTCGGCCACGGAGGAAACGACGTTTGCCAATGAAAACTCGAAAAAGTCTTTCTTTGCTCATCGGCATGCATAAAATACAAAAAGGCAGGCGTCTTACAGGCGTTTTTTTGGCGAGTTCGCCAAGTAACTAGAAGTAAAGAAGTAGAAGAAACATTTAGGCTAAAAATAATAGTAACATCGTTTCATCCGACTCATATTTCGAACAAATTAACATTTTCCATGCATACTTCACCAAATTTTATCTCTTTTAAATTTCGGATTTGGGGTGGCAGTCTGGGCGGTGGTGGTGCATGCGGCTGCTCTCTACAGAAGATCAAGTTAGCAATTTGCACTAACATTTGCAAAGTTGGTCTTCACTTCGCCGGCTACCCCGACCAGCGCAGGGTAGGGATATTTTTTATTTAATTTCTCAATTCCCATGGGAATTGAATTTTTAATTAAAAAGGGGTAGCACGTAAGTTTTACAATTAACAATTTATTGAAAATAATTTGTAAAGATTACAATTTGAATAACATGTACAATAAAAAGAGACCAAATTAAAATAAATTTTGTGGAGACACCTCGTAAGTTTATTATCGCAATTCGCAAAGCTTACGATCCGTGAGCTCGGATCTTCATCAGTGCTAATAATAATGCGAGTAACTTAAATTCACAGTGGCTTACCCTTCTGATCTATCGTACTATGCTTCTCAATTTCAATTGACCTCTCATTTTGCGAGAGAACATATGATTATTTATCGCTAAAATGGTCGCTTTATTCCTTTTTATGCGATGGTCAGTAGCCCACGAGTGTTTAGCAACGGCTGATTTTTCGATTTCGGCTTTCTCGCAACAGTTCTATGTTCTTTAGGACATAACGAGAGATTTTGGCCAGTCTCACCAGTGTAAACCAAACCACATTCATAAGGAATGTGATACACACCAGGTTTCTGAAATTCATTTAATCTATCCTTATGTGAGAAAAGAGATCGAAACAATTTGTCTAGACTAGAATGGTAGACTTGTATGCCAACTTCCTTTAAAATCCTTTCAAATTTGAGTGGAGCTGAACCAATATATGGTAGGCTGAGAGAAGACTGAGATTCAGTCTTTTTGCGTACGCTTCGTGATGTTTTCATAGCATTGTCTATGAATTTCGTAGGATAACCATTCATTTTTTATTTCATTCTTTTCACAGACAATGCTATGAAAACACCACGAAGCGTACGCGAAAAGACTGAATATCAGTCTTCTGTCAGTCTACCATATATTGGTTCAGCTTCACACAAAATTGAAAGGATTTTGAAGGAACTTGGCACACAAGTATATCATTCTAGTGAAGAAAAATTGTTTTGATCTCTTTGCACACATAAGCTTCCTTATTTAAAGGAAATTGAAAACTCTGTTTAAAAGTTTACTTTCATTCACCAAGATGGTGGCGATGACTTCAAAGTTTAATTATGAAAATGTGTTATACAGATCCACGTGTGGGTCACCCAATCTCCAAGTAAACAGGCCCTAACATGCGTTTGAGATCTCAATCAGTTCTTCTGTTATACAAGCTGAAACTACTAAAGCACATTTTAACTGAATAGCAGCTTTTATTACGACAAAATCAGGCACAGCGAGCTTTCAAACATTTATACACGAGGGAAAATTTCAAGATTTCTGTGCCCCTAGAATTTGAGCTTGATTTTACAACTTTCATCTAACCTAGCATTCTAAGTCCTCTTTTACAAACACGGGTACAAAATATAGCATTTTACCTTCAAATAAAAGCAGGATTGATATAAAAATCTTACTGCTTCCTGCCCTAATTCTACTTCTCTACGGCGCCATGAAAACAAAAATATTGAAATTCGAAATTACGACAACGCGCGATAAGAGACGACAAACAATGAATGATATCGAGGAATACAATCTTGAAAATTTACAGCATTGTGACTGATGTTGATTGTTCAATTTTACACAGATTTGGTCGATTTTTTACTTTGAGGGAAAGAAAAACCGGAGGGAAGAACAGGTACAGGAAGAAGAGGTCCTCCCAGAGGGAATGGGGGAAGGGGGACAGAAGAATGGAGGAAAGGTGGCAAAGGGTTCAAAATTAGCAGATTGATGTAAATTGTATGTTGTCCCAGTAGCTTTTTGCAAAAGATAGAGGGACTTCGTACACCAAGGGAAAATGAGGACAAGGGCAGCGGGGACTGACTGGTCGACTTATCGATTGACTGGTCGACTGATCGATCGATTGGTCGACTGACTGGTCGCCTAATCGATTGACTGGTCGTCTGATCGATCGACTGGTCGCCTGATCGATCGACTGGTCGCCTGATCGTTTGACTGGTCGACTATTCGATCAAATGCTCGCCTGATCGGTCGACTGGATGCCTGATCCATCAACCTGTCCTCTGATCGATTTACTGGTCGACTGATCGATCGATTGGTCGATCGACTGGTCGACTAATCGATCGACTGATCGATCGACTGGTGCCTGATCGATCGACTGGTCGCCTGATCGATCGACTGGTTGGTCGAACAATCGATCCAGCAGTCGACTAGTCATTCGATCAGGCGACCAGTCGATCGATCAGATGACCAGTTGATCGATCAGGCAACAAGTTGGTCGAACAGGCGAGCATTTGATCGATCAGGCGACCAGTCGATCGATCAGGCAACCAGTCGATCGATCAGGCGACCAGTCAATCGATCAGTCGACCAATCGATCGATCAATCGACTGATAGATCTTTAATCCGGCCGGATTTAGGGCTAATCCAGCCGGATTTAGGGTTAATCCAGCCGGATTTAAGGGTTAATCCAGCCAGATTAAAAATTAATCCAGCCGGATTTAGGGTTAATCGGGCTGGATTTAGAGTTCATCTGGCCGGATTTAAGCGTTAATCCGGCCGGATTTAAAGGTAATCCGGCCAGATTTAAAGGTTAATCCGGCCGGATTTAGGGTTAATCCGGCCGGATTTAAGGGTCAACCCGGCCGGATTTAAGGGCTAATCCGGCCGGATTTAGGGTTAATCCGCCAGATTTAAGGGTTAATCCGGTCGGATTTAGGCTTAATCCGGCCGGATTAAAGGGTTAATCCGGCTAGATTTAGGGTTAATCCGGCCGGATTTAAAAGCTAATCCGGCTGGATTAAGGGTTAATCCAGCCGGATTTAAGAGTTAATCCGGCCGGATTCAGGGTTAATCCGGCCGGATTTAAGGGTTAATCCGGCCGGAGTTAGGGTTAATCCAGGTGGATTTAAAGGTTAATCCGGCCGGATTTAGGGTTAATCTGTCCGGATTTAGGGTTAATCCGGCTGGATTAAGAGATAATCCGGCCGGATTTAGTAGTAATCCGGCCGGATTCAAAGGTTAATCCGGCCGGATTTAAGGGTTAATCCGGCCGGATTTAGGGTTAATCCAGGTGGATTTAAAGGTTAATCCGGCCGGCTTTAGGGTTAATCTGTCCGGATTTAGGGTTAATCCGGCCGGATTTAGGGTTAATCCGCCAGATTTAAGGGTTAATCCCATAGAAATAAAAGATATAGAATGCGCGCTCCTATCTATTTTCAGGTAAACAAATGACGCCACATTAAAATTCAAAATGGCCGATTTATAAGGGCAAATCAATGGGGCAAATTAAACTCGCCCCACTGTAATTCGCATAGACCGCTGCTCGGACAAATCCAACATGGCGGATTTATAAGGGCATTTTTTTTTTCAATTTGGGTACCGGCTAGGTTACCAAGCACGCATTCTATATCTATTATTTCTATGGTTAATCCGGCCGGAGTAAGGGTTAATCCGGCCTGATTTAGGGTTAATCGGGCTGGATTTAGAGTTAATCCGGCCGGATTTAGTGGTAATCCGGCCAGATTTAAAGGTTAATCCGGCCGGACTTAGGGTTATCCGGCCGGATTTGAGGGTTAATCCGGCCGGATTTAGGGTTAATCCGGCCGGATTTAAGGGTTAATCCGGCCGGATTTAAGGGCTAATCCGGCTAGATTAAGAATTAATCCGGCCAGATTTAGTAGTAATTCGGCCGGATTCAAAGGTTAATCCGGCCGGATTTAGGGTTAATCCAGGTGGATTTAAAGGTTAATCCGGCCGGATTTAAGCGTTAATCCGGCCGGAATTAAAGGTAATCCGGCCAGATTTAAAGGTTAATCCGGCCGGATTTAGGGTTAATCCGACCGGATTTAAGGGTCAATCCGGCCGGATTTAAGGGCTAATCCGGCCGGATTTAGGGTTAATCCGCCAGATTTAAGGGTTAATCCGGCCGAAGTAAGGGTTAATCCGGCCTGATTTAGGGTTAATCGGGCTGGATTTAGAGTTAATCCGGCCGGATTTAAGGGATAATCCGGCTGGATTAAGGGTTAATCCGGCCGGATTTAAGGGTTAATCCGGCCGGATTTAGGGTTAATCCGGTCGGATTTAAGCGTTAATCCGGCCGGATTTAGTGGTAGTCCGGCCAGATTTAAAGGTTAATCCGGCCGGGCTTAGGGTTAATCCGGCCGGATTTGAGGGTTAATTTGGCCGGATTTAGGGTTAATCCGGCCGGATTTAAGGGTTAATCCGGCCGGATTTAAGGGCTAATCCGGCTGGATTAAGAGTTAATCCGGCCGGATTTAGTAGTAATCCGGCCGGATTCAAAGGTTAATCTGGCCGGATTTAAGGGTTAATCCGGCCGGATTTAAGGGTTAATCCGGACGGATTTAAGGGAGAAAGATACATGGTTGAATTTGGGAAAAATCTGGGATATTAATAAAGATCCTCTAACCGTTATCTCTAGGACAATTGGTAAGGGAGGAGAGCTAGTGTGCTTCTTTCTAATGAGTTTTGGATCTCGGTATGATGGATTAAATCCAATCACTGCATCATATCTGAAGAAGCAAATCGGTATTCCTAAATTTCTCTACGGATCTGAGCTTTGGAAGTTAAGTAAAAAGATATAATTGAATTGGAACGCATCCAAAATATCATGCTCCGCATTATGCAGGGCATTTCTCCCTGGTACATCTGGTTCAGCTGCAAGAGGACTTTTGGAAATGTTACCAATCGGGGTTGAAACTGAATGACGTAAGCTTTGTTTCTTGGAAAGGTTGATAAATATTGGTGCCGGTGTAGTGTGCCGACGTGTTTTGTTCATCAGATTGGCTCGTTGGAAATGGAATCATAAAGTTAAAATGACCAGCTTTGTACCAGATATAGCTGACGTTTCGGAAAAATATGAACTCTTGGATTATTTGTTGGAATTTGAAAAAAAAATTTTTTCGAAAAAAAAGAAGTGGAAAAAGACCGTGAACAAACATATATATGGAAAACATAATTGTATGTGGCAAGAGAAAATCGAAAAAAATGAGCAACTATACTTCTATTCAAAAGTCCGAACAAAGAGGGAAATCGCTGAATGGTGGGTTCTTGCAAAAGAGTATCCAAATCATCTCCTAGAAATAACCAACGTGGTCAGACTGCTCTGTGGTTCATATAAAAACAGGGGGAAACGCATTTCTAATCCAGTTGTATACACAGATGTTTGTGATATCCGTGGGAAAAGGTTTGTGTTACATTGTTCAGCCTCATATGATGAGAGGGAAAATCTATGGAATCGGATAGTGGACAGTTTTGCAGTCGAACAAACAGTATATTTAGTAGCTTTATCTGACTTAGATTTTGTATTAATCATTCTAGGGCAAAATAGAGAAACATTGGGATTAAACAATGAATTAAGAAAGTCATTTTTGCTGAAATCGGCGAACTAAATCTCATATTGCTTTAATAAAATTAAACTGTTCTATCAATATAGATAATGATTGTTATCAACTAATTAATTAAGAGGAGAATTTTTTCTAGGTCGCGTAAACGCGCTCAAAACCCATGACGTCGTTATCATAGATATAGGAGACCTAGATTGCTGACTCGGCGCAGCAGGCGTGGCAATTTTTAAAATTCAAAATGGCGGCTCAACCGGGCAAAAATCATAGAGCGGTATAGGGAAAAACCATGTTTTTTGCATTTTACGTCGTCCTACAGCTTCCGATCCCGTTCCGACTCATTATTTTGGAAAGAGCTAACCGATGCGAAGGTTTTGAATGTATGTTTGTTATAATTAGTACATTTTGCAATTTATATTTTACATTTTTACAACTGGGCAAAGGTGGGTAAAGATCAAAAGCGTGCGAACCTGTCGGCCTGGTTTCATTTCCTATGAATTTCTTCGGTCTTTTACGAGATTTTCCAACGTAACGAGATATATATCTAGTTATTCTAAGATCTAGTACTGTTTATTTAGTTCTTTCATCGTTTTTTTCGACCAAAATACAGTATTTTCATCTGAAATTTCTGCTGTGGCAATGCATGCCAAAAATATCTGAATATTTTCCAGTATATATTATGGATAATAAAATATCTATTGCTTTTTAACTACCCATGTATAAGCATGCCTGAATATTGTCCAGCATATACCTATGAATAATAAAATATTGTTCATATACCTACTATCCATGGTATAACTGCCAGGTCCTTCCATAAGTATTAAGTCTATATAATACTGTACATTTGTACACCATATATCCTTCATATAAAAAGAATAGTTTAAGACAATAAATCATATAAAAAGTATACTTTAAGACAATAAAATAACAAAGCTTTCAATAGCATAAAAACAACTTGTTTTGTAAATACTGTAATGACAACAAAATGTAGTTTTGAGTTTGTTGGCTACATATAATACCATAATATAAAACTATTTACAGTTTTAATTATGCAAAGAATGTTAGACCAAATAAGATCTTGTTTTGAACATCATGCAACAATTCTGTCAAAGACTTTTGTTCACATTAGTGAACCAATAATACATCTTTCCCTTAAGTTTGCACTATTTTAACTTCTCATAACCAATCCCAGCATGTAACAAATTGAATAACAGCAATGAAATGGGCAGACTGGATGTCAACTAAATATTCAGTCTGGCATGCATGAGAAACACTTTATACCTGACAACTTTATTAATATTACAGGAGAGCAAGTAATAGACCAATCTGAAAAAGATGCCATCCCATCTATTTTTGATTATCCTTTCCACCTTGTTAAGACCATGAACACATTGATATTGTCTTGTCAGAGGTTTTACTCAAACTTTGTTTTGGCAAAGGAAATCCATCCCAGAGGCGAAAGCTGAATAGCTTTATTCTTTTTGGCAATGACTGACTAATCAATATGGCCTGGACTGTAAAAAATCAATCAGGTGTCTTGGGGAGGGAACTAAGATACTTTAACAATTTAATGCATAGCTATACTATACACAAATTAGTTAGTTACTTCAAATTAATGCATTGAAAACTTTTTCTGGCATTAGCTCTCAATAAAAACCTGATTGTTTCATCACTTTTCACAGTCTAGGCCATATGGACTTGAGATTCCGTGACACATCTGCAGCAGCAAGGTCATAGTAAACAAAGCATCAGAGTTTTCAAACCAGCAGAGTAGTAGACCAGATAAATCAAGCAAAATAGGTTGAAACTTCACAATATTATTCCCTGTTTTATGTTCCAACCTAGATCCTTAAGAAAAAAAGTACCCAAAGAACCCAAACCTTTATTTTCTGCAACAAATTGTCTCGAACATTTCGAACAGCTCAACCGGCCAAATGCTATGATCTTCAGAAAACGTTTCGCGATCGATTATTTCGACTTTAATGAACTTAAATTGTACAAATATACATTCAAAACCTTCGCATCAGTTAGCTCTTTCCAAAATAATGTGTTATGACGGGATCGGAAGCTGTAGGACGACGTAAAATGCAAAAAACATGGTTTTCCCCTATACCACTCTATGATTTTTGCCCGGTTGAGCCGCCATTTTGAATGCTCATAGTTGCCACGCGCATGCCTTATGAATTCTACCACAGTCAGCAATCTACAATCAGTGACATTGAAATTAGGGACACTTACATCAAAAAGACATTATTTAATATATTTATGGAAAATTCACCTGTAAACCCCCTCCCCCCGTTTCAATGTTGCTATTTTGGCCCGAAAAATCATTGGCTTCATCATACAAAACAATAGCAGTTGCTACTAAAATTATTTCCTATTTGAACAACATTGAAAAGGGGGAAGGGGGGTAGGTTGTGCGTTTTGGGCAATCGTTCCAATAATTATGTCACTGATTGTAGGTCTCCTAACACCGCGGAAAAACGTCTGCGCATGCGCAAGTACTTAAAAATATTGTGGGGAATTTAAATCCCGTTTCCTGAAGCAAAATCATTCCTTTTAATTGCTGAAGATAAGTGAAACAAACAAAACAACATTAGGTCGAGTAGTTTGGCTATTAATAAGTAGTTTTCTAAGGTTAAGAACACAAAATTTAATTTAAAAATTGACGTTTGAGTCCGAGAGGCGTGCGAGTACTTCTTGAAAAATTCTCGAACACCGGATTAAAACACAAGAGTTTTGCAAACTATGAAAGAGTTTCGCATTTGCATATGCTTAAGTTGTATAGCAGGTCATTACCTTTAAATACAGTCAACGCAAAATTTTTTCATTCTACGCAAAAAAAGTTATTGGCAAAAATGTGGATAAAATTACCCTATGGAAAATTTCCTTGTTCATTCGGTCGAGTAGCTTTCGTAAACAATAAATTTTTCATTACTCACCTTTGGCCTGCATCTAAAATAATATTATTTTCTAGGCATGTAAACTACAATTATTTCTTGTTTTTAAGTTCATACGTTCGTTGGTTAGCTAATAATTTTACTCCAAAGGCACATATGTGAGGTACTTCTTTTCACCGCCATATTGCGAAATAAACAAGCTCGAAACACCCGATTTATAAAGCCAATCTCAGTAAAATTGACGCATGCGCAGACGTTTTTCCGCGGTGTTAGGTCTCCTATATCTATGGAGGAACCATATATGTCAAATTCAATATGGCGGCAAATGTGCAATATTCCTAGTAAAACATATTGAATTATTCACATTTGTAGTCGTCGTTTTATAATATACATATGATTTGTAATTTTGAACTGATCTGCGATAGATTAATTTTTATTTTATTCTTTTAAAATATTGAAATGAGGAGAAAAGGGCTTGTAATAGGTTCAGTTGTTACGTTTGTAGCAGCAGGCAGTGGTATTGGGTATTTTTTTGGCGGTGTGAAAGAAGCTCGTCAAGCCTGGCAAGGCATTGTAAGATCTACGAGTACAGCTTTGACCGTGAGTAATGAGTAGTAGTACTACAGGTAGAAAAAGGGGTAGGGTATGCTTTGGAAGATGGCTTAAGACTCGTATCGTGGGTGCATGCATAGGGAGAGGGGGGAGCTTCACCTCCCAAGTTTGACCGGAAACCCCCAAGTTTGACCAGCAACGTTAAGTAGTTGGGCTATTGGTACTAAAGTGTCCCTTTCTAAAAAAGAAAACATTAAAAAAAAGTAAAATTTCACCATCAAAATGTGGAATGCTCGTGGCCAGGATGCTTGTCCGGTAGATGGTAGACTAATGTCCACCCCCAACCCTCCAAAAAAGATTTTTAGGCATGTACACCTATGTATAGACATATGCATGAAAATGGAAAATCCCTTCATTATTTGTTATAAACTTTATTATATAAAGTACAGTGCTTATAGGGTTTCGAGCACTGATAAAAGTGATAATCTCACATGTGAGATTATTTATGATAATTTCACATGTAAAAATATTTGCTTTTTTAAATTTTTAATCAATCATAGGTTCTGTATATTTTATATTGGTAGAAAAGACTGTAGTTTATGTAATAAGTTGGCTGAAATCGACTATAACTTTTGGAGGGGCTCAATCATGAGACTTGGATCAAATATGATAAGGCATCTTTTATATTTTCTTGCTCCACTATTTTCTCAATTTTAACTTTTAAAGAATAAACCATAAGCTATAAACGTGGTTTTAGTTAAAAAAATCAGGGGTAATAAAATGGAGTTATTATATTCTCTTTAATCAATTCAGGTTCTTCAAATAAGTTATGATTACAAGACAACCTTGTGGAAATTAGACAAAACAAGTGAACTGTACAAGGAGTTACAGTCTCAGGTATTGCATTTCCATAAATATTTAAATTACCTAGCTGTTAATGATCAAAATTGTGTGCCCCTATTTACATAAAATTTACTGAGCTAACTTCCTGAAACTGTTCAAGTTATTCTATCCTTTTGGTAGTTCAAAATTGTATGTCACATGTTAATTGTAACTTAACTATAACTTTGTTCAAACCACAGGTACACAGTAGATCAGCTGAAAGGCTACGTGATTTGTGCTTTCGTAATGCTGGACTTTACATAAAGATTGGGCAACATTTAGGATCTTTAGATTATTTGCTTCCAAAAGAGTATACTAAAGTTCTTAAAGTTTTCCATCATACGGCCCCGAGAAGCTCTTTGGAAGATATCCATCATGTGATCCGGAATGAGCTTGGTCAAATGCCTGATGAACTGTTTGACTGTTTTGATGCTGATCCACTTGGTATGAGGTATTTACCATATACTATACAAACCTGCTAAATTTGTGAGTTTGCATCTGGACTTGTGTTAAATTGAGCCACAAATGTTATGTTTTGTGGCACTAACTTTGAACAAGTCCCTCCCCCTCCTTGATTAATAGCACAGTTTATTGTAGTGCTGTGCACCAGAGCCGGGGGGCCGGAGCCAGAATTTTGCCCTATTTTGCCTGAGCCGGAGTTTGTCCACCTCCGGCAAAACTCCAGCAGCACTTATGTATTTGTGCTGCAATCTTCTATCACAGATCAACGAAAAAACTAACTTCATCGACGAAAAAGTAAATACAGCCTAATACGGTTTGCCACAAACATACAAAATATAATTATGGTATTTTGCGTTTTTTTTGTAACTGTGACCTCCGCAAGACGGAAAAGCGCTTGAAAATTTTATCTGAAAATCTCATCAAACGCTGCTACGCTATGCTTACAATTGTCAACATGAAAGCTCCAATATGCGTTTTTAAGAATAACTGAAACATTACTATTAACTGTATGTTTTTCCAGAAGAGAAAATGCTTCTCGTTTTGCAAATACAATACCGTGCATTATGCATATTACAAAATGTTAATGCAAAGAATGCAAAGTGTTAAATAAAAAACCAAAATGGTACTGTCTACTTTAAACTGTAAAAATTTCCAATTTTGACAAATTTGCACACAAACTTAAAATTTTCTGCAGGAGCGGGAGTTTTTTTTTTGCCGGAGCCGGAGGTGAAAAAACTGGAGTTTGCACAGCTCTAGTTTATTGTAGACAAAGTTACTGTGCATGTTTCAGGTTCTGCTTCTCTGGCACAAGTCCACAAGGCTGTTTTAAAAGATGGCCGTACTGTTGCTGTCAAGGTTCAACACAAAAATATCCAGGATCATTCTTCAAGTGATGTTAAAACAATGGAAGTATGTAAAAACTATCAAAAAATTTCCTCTATAACTTTGAACGTTTTATCAACAATCTTTAGTTTGTTGCCTTGGCGGATGTGTGTGTTTCTTACCATTTTTTAATGGTTTGTCTTGATTTATTTTTCAAGTTCTTAGTGAACATTGTGAAGAGAGTATTTCCTGAATTTCAATTTACTTGGCTGGTTGAAGAAACAAAAAAGAACCTACCACTGGAATTAGATTTTCTCAATGAAGGCAAGAACTCTGAAAAACTACAGGAGAAGTTCTCAAAATTAAAGTTTCTAAAGGTTTTTTAAAGTTTCATATGGGTTTTTCTATTGTTTCTTGGTAACATATGTACATAGTAAAAATTAGGTATGATATTTTCAGTGCATGCTTCACTGAGGAAAGATTTATCATTTCTGTTAAAGCTTTAAACTTCTTATATTGGTATTTCTGTGGTGATGACTTACTTTCTCAGCTGAGCTCTCTTAGCCTGTTCCTTGTGAACGCTTCTGATAAGGTCCAGACGGGAAAGAGGTGCTTTCTTATTCCTTGTTAAAGTAAGCATATTCTTGTAGATTCCTAAGGTTTTCTGGAAGTTCTCCAGCAAAAGAGTTCTTACAATGGAATATTGTGAAGGTGGTTATGTAAATGACTTAGACTACATGCAAATCCACAAAATTTCATCAAATGAGGTAAAATTTCATTCCTTTTCATTATTTGTCTTAATGTATTTCAGAAAAAAAACAAACTGCACATGATTAAAATAAACAACAAATATATGAATATTTTACAACAATGGATATCCACCATGACACAGAAATTTTTCCTTTTTTCTAGGTCTCCAGCAAAGTTGGTCAAATTTACAGTGAAATGATATTCGTACAAGGCTGTATTCATTGTGACCCCCACCCAGGAAACATATTAATACGAAAGAACAGCAGGGGAGTTGTCGAAATTGTCCTGTTAGATCACGGACTGTATCATGTAAGTACTATAATTGCGTATGTACCATATAAGGAAAGGTTTCTTTAAATAGCCAGTTTAAAATTGTTGGATCCCTGCTAGAATTTTTGGGAAAATGGCTGTTAATAGTGCATGAGTGGCGTAATTCGTTCAATAAACGTCTTTTACCTCTATTAAAATCGTGGGTTTGGACACTTAGGTCACCTTACGAAGTGAAATGTTCTCTCAAGAGTTTTAGCTTTGTCCAGTCAATGCTTTGCTAAAAGTCGCCACTATTCTCTGGGTATTCCAGTTTCTACCGACAGCGAATAACATTTCATCAGAAAGTTAGCGACCCCTTAATTTAAGCCGTTCTGCTGAAAAGTACTTTCCATATTTTTTGCATCTCTTTTGATTCCAATCTGTTGCGTTCGCACCGTGCAGACAATAGAGAGGTTCAGATTTGACTTTCTCTACAACTACCGCTACCTTTTTCCGATTTTTAAACAATTGCATTGGTTAATCGGATAGGTCCAGCGCATCTGATTGGCTGAAAGATAGATTAGGGTAGCGGTAGAGGTACTCGAAGCCAAATCTGAATCAACGCGAACTCGTACCAAACAAATTCGCATTACATGACAAACCGTTTGATCAACTGTTTAGGAAATAACTGACGATTTTCGTGTGAACTACTGCAAACTCTGGCAAGCAATCATCTCTGCAGATTTAGAAGGTATCAAAAAGTACAGTGAGAAGATGCATGTTGGTGAGTTCTACGGTATCTTCGCTTGTATGCTCGCCGCGCGCACCTGGGACACGGTTTTAAGCGGAATGAAGAAAACACCATTCTCGCAGAATGAGGTAAGTGAGATGATAACATAGTGTGGGCGGGAGGAGGGGGGGGGGAGAAGTGTTTTGAAAGAAGATGACGGTTTGGGGTTGTCAAAAGTGGGTGGCCGTAGTATGAAGATTTAAAAAGTCTTTACAAATGTTATTGCTGGAAAGATTACCGACTATCACATCACTGTTGGCGGGGTTTTTCCATCGAAAGCCCAAACTATCGCCGATTTTTTAATTAACCCAAGGCACAGAAATGTAAGGTAAACCTAAAATGTCCTGGTATTATGACTGGCCTTTTGATATAAAACTCATCATTGCTTGTGATTTGCTCTGCAGAAAACCAGTTTTTATATATAGCTGATTGTCTTTCATTGTTATAACCAGCCACTCACAAAGCCTCTGACGTATAGTACTGAGGTTGGCACCTGACGACCCGCAAGTATTACAGCTCTTGTTACATCGACATATTTGTCAATATTTGAATAAATGGAAAAATCTCCAAGGTTGTTAAGCTTTGCTTTCTCTTGCCAGCGAATTTATACAGTTGAGTAAAAATCACTTGAAAACTACTTGAACTTCCCTCTTCTTTAATTCAGATGCAAGAACTTCGTAAGTCCGTAGCAATGTACCTCAGCGATATTTCAAATGTGTTAAACCGCGTTCCTCGGCAGATGTTGCTTATCTTTAAAACAAACGATCTTCTTCGAGGTATAGACCACCAACTGGAAACCAGTGAAACTTCCAGATCGTTTGTGACGATGTCAAAATGTTGCGCGGAAGCTGTTGCAACGGAGGAGTTGAAATCCTGTGGGACTTGGCTCGAGCGTTTTATGGTGTACGGCCGCTGGTCGGTAGATCGCGCACGCATTGCGTTGTATCAAGTTAGTGTCCAGGACTTCTCGATTCCCACCGAAATTCTCACGTTTGTTGCCACAAATGTGGTTAGTGTGCTTGTCTTTTCACTGTTATTTGGTATCCGCTGACTCGCTGTTCATTGAGCCGCTTTTGGCTCAATGTGCTGTCATCGCACGAAAGATTTCTTTAAATTATTTAATTATTTTAATATATGAATGTGTACAATATATACAGAAGGTTTACAAAAGGAAAAAATTAGGAATAGATATTTTTTAAAATCCTGAAAGACATTTTTGAGTGTGGGCAAATTAGGAAACATTTTGTGAGAAATATTCTTTCCTTTTTTTTTTCATGTTTCCTAGTGTAGACAAACTACTGCAGGAAACATTTTGTGAGAAATATTCTTTCCTTTTTTTCATGTTTCCTAGTGTAGACAAACTACTGTAGGAAACATTTTGTGAGAAATATTCTTTCCTGTGAGAAATATTCTTTCCTTTTTTTTTCATGTTTTCTTGTGTAGACAAACTAGGAAACATTTTGTGAGAAATATTCTTTCCTGTGAGAAATATTCTTTCTTTTTTTCATGTTTCCTAGTGTAGACAAACTAGGAAACATTTTGTGAGAAATATTCTTTCCTGTGAGAAATATTCTTTCTTTTTTTCATGTTTTCTAATGTTGGCAAACTAGGAAACATTTTGTGAGAAACATTACTTCCTAACGATGTTTTGTCATGTCTCCTAGTGTAGACGAACTAGGAAACAGTTTGTGAGAAACATTAGCTTGCATTAATATTGCTTACGCATGCCTGAATTGCTTGCATGTGGAGAAGACATGTGGAAATATGCATTGTCAGTTACACCAAAATGTTTTTGAATTTATTGGGAAACATTTTTGCTTTCTAGGGCAATGGACAATTTGCATTATGGACTAAAGGTCGAACCAGACAGGAAGAACGAAATCTTTTACTACAGCTAGAAAGAGCATCTTAAAATTAATAGAATTGCAAAGTTTGGTGGCGAAATGTTGTGAAATACGGAAAATATAGCCCTGCGAAGTTTACCATTTTGTATATATTGTACCGCGCGTGGAAAAAGTTACCATTTTTGAGCTGAAATTGTCGCGAAAATGGTAAGTTTTCCCACGTAATATTTGCAAAATAAATTCACAGGGCTGTATTTTCCGTATTTCACAACATTTCGCCACCAAACTTTGCAGTTCTACTAATCGTAGGATCCTCTTTTTAGCTGTAGTAAAGGATTTTGTTCTTGCCTAGATCGAATGTTAGTCTACAATGCAAATTGTCCATTGTTTCCACAATGTCGTTAAACTATGGAGTTTTGTGATGTATAGGAAACATAATGTTTTCGCAACAGTGTTTCTCAGATTGCCTCGGCCTTAAGGCTTAAAAATTTATGATATTAAATATTTTTGTAAGCGCACGGAATTTAAATTCATGGCAATAAAATTCAGTTGAATTTCAAAGCTCATTTATTTCCTTTGTCTTTGTAGATACAGCACAATACACCAGCGGTTCATTAAAGTCTGATATGATTACCCATCTTTCTAAACAAGTACAATTCCTTACTTTATCAAGATTTCCACATGTTTTGTACTTAAACTTTTCTTTGAAATCTTGTGCATTCATGATTGAACAATTTCCCATTGTCCCGGTGTTACATTTGCTTGGAGTCTACGGTGTTCCCAAAATTTCAATGGAATTCACTGCGTAACTGCGATAAGGTTATTTATTTACTTTTCGCGTTGTTGAATTGACCAATTGACCCCCTGTTATTAGCGACAGTTGGTGTGTGATTAATGTGAAAACAATCTTTCATAAAGGCCGTCACACTTATTAATCTCCTCCGACAAACAAGTTTTTTTAAAGTGGATGTTTACGTTTCGTATCTGTACTGTACACTAATGTAGGCTTTCTATGAGTAAACCTGTGCCGATATTACTAAAATTCGGTGGGACTACAGCTGATTTGGCTGTTGCATTGTAGTTTTGTGCAGAAATTAATGCGCAACCAATGTCAACAGAAAACATGAGAAGTTGCATACCATGTCATACTGTTCAGCTGGATATCTGTATAGGCCGTCCCCATTCAATTACCGCTCAAGGTTTGCCTTACAGTTTAACTATTCCAAAATGCGTCAGGGCAAAATGCGCTGTCTGCTTTTGCTTTGCTTTGTTCTTGCAGCAACAGGCTTCAGCCTTTTCGACCTAAAAACGTCGTACGTTCAATTTGAGCGATTTTCCGATACTGCAGATGGCAAAAGTGGTGTTAGTTTTCGCTGCAAAACATATGTAACTGCTGGCATGCTTTTTTACGTTGACCGCGCGGGTCTAGGCGAGTATTTAACTTTATACCTCCGAGATGGCTTCCTGATTTTGGAACTTCGCGATGGAGATGGGATTACATTCAAAGTGAAATCTAAAATTGTCATAAATGATCTTGAATGGCATAAAATCGACGTGGAGTTGAGCTCGAATCATGCTGCGTACAGACTGGACAACGTAACGCAGGCGGAACTTAATATTACAAAACTTCAATTGAAAAGTGACATTTATATCGGTGGCTTTCCTCACGATGTTGATATTTTCTCTATGTCGCACGATGAGATGATGTTCGTGCCACGGTTTATGGGATGCGTGGAAAACGTGAATTTAGAAAACACGAGAGGGAACGGCACAAGAACCAACGCAAAACTGCTGAGATCGGCCGGAATGGATTTGGAATGCAAGGACGCGTGCAAACCGAAGAGTCCATGCAACAACCGTGGTGTTTGCATCAATAAGTTTGCTGTGGCAGAATGCGTGTGTACTGGGACAGGCTACTATGGGAAGGCTTGTGAGAAAGGTATGGGTGTTAGGTCATGGCTAAAGGGGATGAACGAGAGGTAGGTTTTCAAGTTGGCGGCTGTTTTTCAAGATTCTTAAAACGAGAAAGAATCAACAACCAGACATTTATAGCATTACTAAATTGTGGTTAGGTTTAGGGTTAGGGTTAGGGTAAGCTTTAGGAATGCTATCAAGTTCTGGTTGTTGATTCGTTCTCGTTTTAAGAATCTTGAAAAACAGCCGCCATCTTGAAAACCTACCTCTCGTGCATCCCCTTTAGCCATGACCATGGGTGTTATGTGTTGAGTGATAAAAATGTAATAATGGTTTAATTAATTCGACGCCCCGCCTGTGGGCGACCTTCGCGCGTCGGTCTCAATGGCTGAATCGAATGTATATAGTACCTATAGTCAAAAACCATCCCTACTGTTAAGGCATTTCTGATACCTTAATTAGTAAATGAATTAGACGTTGTAGACGAAGTCAAGCAGATTCGAGCTTACGGGTCGAAAGCTTTGCTATATTTACGTTGTATTTGCACAAAGTTATACTGTTATTGATATTCAGCATTGGCAAACTTAAACTGTCAATTTGATAATAAAAAAACTATAAACTAACTACTGACATATTTTTTGGTACAAATTTTTCATTCTAGAATCATCTGTCGTCGGTATTTCATCGGCAGACCATCGTGTCATCTTCGACGTGGTTTCGTCGTATGTCGAAGCTAGTTCGGTAACGACTTCATTGTCCGTTCGCGTACGCTCGAGCCAATCAGACGGCGTGTTTTTCTACACGGCCCACAAGGGTGACTTCATACTACTCAAACTGGCCAGCGGTAGAATATCAGCGTCGGTCAATGTGGGTTCCGGAAGTGTCACCATAGAGAGCAAAGTAAACACGTACGACGATAACCAATGGCATCACGTGAAATTAGGACGTATCAAGCGATTGGTTAATCTGACAGTTGATAATTCGGATACCTCAACAGGCATGACGAAAGGTGTTTTTTATCAATTCCATATACCCAAGCCAAAAATGAGTTTTATTCTTGGTGGTCCTGCTCGCGACGACTTGGACAAAAACGAGAGAAATTTCACTGGTTGCTTACAAGAACTGTTTTTCAATGGCTACGATTTGTTTGGGAAGTACAACAAAAGTTCTAAAGAAGTAACATCGCGGGGAAAATTTTTAAAAACTTGTCCAAAAGCACCGACAACGCCTCCGAAAGTTGCAACAACCATTTCGGACCCATCACACAGAAGCACTCGCGCTCTTGGTACCAAAACAACGAAAGCGTCTAGTGCTTTTTCGGTTACATTGCCTCCGACAACCAGTACAAAGTTACCTTGCAGTGTGACGGGAATTTCCGGCGAAAACACAACCGCGGGCGGTCCTACCTCGCAGGCGCACACTGTGACCTCATCACGGATTACACATGCAAGCACCTCTAGCGGGAGCCAATCATGGATCAGCTCAGAGACCGGTAGCCAATCAACTGTTAGACCTAAGAAAACAACCCAGGGGAGTTCAAACACTAACCCTGACAGTTCAAAAGCCCACTTTCCCACTTCTAAATCAGCCCGAAGTTTGTCAGCCTACACAAATGTTCGCACGAGTCAAAAGATTTCGACCAAAGCTAATGGCGGACCGCGTGCAACGGAGGAGGTGAAAATGGCAAGTCAAAGGGGAGAAGGCGACTTGACAATTTATTTCATCGTTGCTGCGATTGTTGGCTTGTTGGCGGTCCTGTTGGCCATTTTAATCATCGTCAAAGTGAACTGGGCCAGCAAGAAAAAATATGCCGTGAGGGGACAGAATTATGAGAAAGGTTATTGGGCGGATACCGGTTCGTTTCAAAGGTCTACGAAGGAGTCCAAACCACTTGTATAAAATCCAGAACATGTATATTAGGCTTGTTTCGAGGACTACTGAATAGTAATACGCGCAAGAGCGCAGAACGGAAAAGCAGGCGAAACGGACTTCAGGCATTTCCCTGTAAAATTGCCGTCCAATTCTTTCTTGTAGACAGTAAATAAAGTCCGTGGCTCCCTTCTTTTCTTTGGACGTTGTCTTGAAGCAAGTCTAAGAAAGCAATGTATGCACAGATAGGTGGAATTGTGCATTTAAGCGATTCCTGATAGAATACGTTCTGATGTTTGAAAAGCCGAAATTTTCCTCATTCTAGCTTTTACTTAATTTATAACCGATATAAATACTAAACTAAAGAGAAACGCATCATGTGAAACGGGCCTAATTTTAACTGCAACTGTAAATATATGTTTTGTGGTAATCTAATAATACCTCGATATAAAAATAAGGTACCCACTGCACAAGGACAATATTAAATACATATATTATGCAATATTTTCAGAAGTTGTTGGCTGGAGTCAGTTCACCTCTCTCTCCCCTCCTACTGCCCGCTCCTGTCTTGAGACCCCTATCACAAAGAACAAGATTACAGAAGACACTTTAGTCAGAAACACGCACAGTTGACAAGGCATTTAAACGGTTCAAAGCCAGACATCTTTAATGTTTTTATTACAAAGACAAAAGCGACAGGATGAAGTACTTTTAGACGTTATTAAAGGATTACAGCAACAAAAGTTTTTATAGTCTCATTTGAAATAGACCCCAAAACAATATATAGATGTAGATTACAGAATTTTTATCTCTGCCTTATTTTTGATTAGAAACATTAATATGTTGTCCGCTATCTTGGATATTTATAGATATGCACTATTCTAAGACGTAGTTGATGAGGGTAAAAATCAATCCAAGATGGCCGTAAAACAGATTTTGTAATAGACTTCTATATATTGTTTTTGAGTCTCTTTGGAATGAGACGAATTAAATTTTTGTTGCCGTTTCCCTAATTAAAGTACTTGATTTATTTTTACCCTACTCTACGTAGAGCATCTATTCTGCGCCGGAATCGATCTCTTGGCACTCTAATGCGCCCCACCCAGTACTCTTCATCGCTCAGAAGTTGTGTAAACAATGCCAAATTATTTGCAGCGACTGCACGTTGGATTTTTCGTCTGGTCGTCGGGGTGTAATCGCCTCGGTATCGTAGATCGACGACGACTTCTTTTATGGCGCTGTTCAGTCGGTTCCAGTCCGTATTGCCGTACGCTCTCACGACGTCCGCTTTGGTTGCTAGGCGTCTCGCGTCAGCAGCTATCTTATCGTAAGCGATGTAAAATAATTGCTTTTGCTGTGAGTGTGTTATGGTATAGCTCGCAAGATTGTTTCTCTAGAAATGATAAATTTCAATAATTTTTTAGTCCGAATGGCTGCAAGGAGTTCCTTTAGGACATTTAATTTTACAATCAATGCAAACATGAAAAACTTGTTGCAATGTTGATAAAACTCTTCGTCCATGATTAGATCTGATCATGATTCAAACAGTGGCTGCCAGAGGCGCTCTTAAAAACCCTTCGACTGAACCAAATTGAGCTGTGCCCTCTACCATACTCCATCCCAAAACTCGGAACACAAAGTATATTTCAACGTCTCACCTTGAGATAATTTTTGGCTGTCTGTCCTTTCAAGCCAGCTCCCTTTGAGAATTTTTGTGCAATGGTACGAGGTATGCCTACTTTATGTAAATCATTGTACACTTGACTTTGAGTTCTTTCTTTTAAGTCGTAACCTCTGCCGATCGTTATACCAGATGAAGAGCTTGGCACGTGGGGTATACGACTGAAGTAGATGCTGCGTGGATTGTCATTGCCTTCGGAATCAAATGTGATCTGACCACGGCTAACTTGCAGAAGGCCTTGAACTGCTAGAACAAAAAGAAAGGTTAAATCGTTCGGAAATCATCTAAAATTGGAGTTGAATCAGCCTACAATCGGGTGTAATAATGATAACATTGGACAATGCTGCCCTCGCAACATTGTTGATCCTGTTTTTAACAACTTAGTTTTTGGCCGTGTTATTGATACTCAATTCTTACGGTAGACCTAGACTTGAATAATATAATAATATATACATTCCTATCATTCTGTCCTAGCTCTGAGATAAGTAAAGAGAAGTTGCTTCAAATTACAGAAAATATTTGCGCGCTTACACGATGCATAGCTCACAGGATGTCAACCAGAAAATTCAGAATTGGAAACGGTTCAAATTTGAGATTTTTGGCGTCTTAGCGCGAGTGAGTGTCTACGTAAGGGAAATGGCACTTCCGGGGAAAACAACACACTCGCTAAGTGTTAACAGAAAATCACACTTGGATTCGCGGAAACGCTTTAATTCTTTAATTGAGCTATTGTGAGAAGAACGTATAAAATATACCTGCTACTTGATTTGGTGGAGGACGTAATGGAGGCCTAAAAAAACATTTTGGTTTAGTTGAAGCCCTGAACAAATATCAATAAATCTTCCTCGTTTACACTGGTTGTTAATTGACCAACTGTAAATAACGTGTTTCCTCCATTTTTCGTTTAGAGGCTTAGCTGTTTGAGCGGTTTTGAACTACGTCTAAAAGAAAGCTTTAGTATACAGGCTGTAGTCATTTTCATGTTCTTTTAAAATATATTACATCACGAACTAACGTTGCGAGTGTCTGTGGTGCAGTCGCAAGAGCATGCAAAACGCTCGCTCTTTCACTAAATATAAACAGAATTCGACGTTACGTCCAAAGTTAAGAAGTTAACAGTGGATCTCTTTAGAAACATCCAACTGAAAAGTCTGCAAGTTGGTAGTTAGTCGTCACATTAATATCACTAAAATCACTCATAAATTTCACTTTATTCTTTCATCGATTTATCTTCGTGACGTTATTCCACATTCCAGATCCACGGTCATTTCGGATCTAGCGCCAAACTTAATACATTGCCGCTGTTTTTCTTCCACTTTAATCCACAGTTTCGCTAGGATCACGTCTGAACTGTCACCCATACATTTCGATTATTATTTTATTGCATGTCATTCTATGTTCGACTCACTTTTTAGACTCGCTGCCGGCAAATGGCGTTGAAACAGAAAAAGTGATAAGTCGATGTTTTACATTTGAATTCATGTTTGAATGTTAGTTCGTTTGACTAAACGATGATAATTCACGTACCTTCTCCAAATCCATTGTCCCCAGGCTGGGGACAGGATGAAACAAGCTTGCAAAGCAATTAGGAACAATTGAGAAGCTATAGGCTTCATTTTCTGTATTTGTGATTCTCGACCACCTTTGTTCTCCGTTGAAGGATGTGAACTCCTTGACGAATATTGGGAGCTTCGCTTTTATGCTGTTCCTCACACTATACTTCCCCTATTCATGCTAATGATGTAATTCCTGTTGGGTGGTGCGAGTCACAGCGCTTTGCAGCATTTCGTCATGTCAGACTGTCCGCCTTCATGACAAACTGTTGCCAGCACACGCACTGGCTCAATACAATTTTCAATTAATCAAATCGTCTGTCCTTTAGTTTTATAAAAGATCTCCTCTTTTGTTAAAAATCATACTTGTGAAATAGTTTGTGTATTGTCAAGATTCACTTTACTCTTCAATCCTTGAAACCGAGCTTAAAACCGTCCAGCAAAGAAACCAAAGGCAAAGCACCGGACAGAAACCGGACATTCTGTCCGGCCGGAGGAAAGTTGAGAATTATTTTTTGTCTGCATGAGGCAACCGCATCGATATGGCTGACGTGAATTTTTCTCGACCGGTAATTCGTATCTGAGTTGTTAATTGCATGACTCGCTGAACGTATGAGCTGTGTAGTTAGTTTGATTGAGAGGACAATAAATTCTTCATCAGCACTTCTAAAAACCATGCGGGTAAGATTTTAGATGATTACCATTTTATAACCAAAGCCCATTTTGTGCCCAGTACTAAAGCAATAAAGACCTAAATGGCTGACAACTCGGGGAATATATCACGTGAATGAAAGAACACTCTTTGTGCCATTCATTTCGGATGAAGATCTTTCTGATTAATGTTCAAGGTATCATAGCAAGGAACGTTTGGATTTCCGCTGACAAAAATAAATCTATTCCTGAAATACAGTCTGTATGTTGACCATAACAATCACTATTAAACTATTTTTGGAGGGAAGCATTTTTAGATGCAAATTTTGCAAAGAACTTCTGTAAAAGTATGTGAACATTGACGCAATCCTAAAATGGCGTTCCTGAAGTTACTATGATGTGCGTCAGAAGCGTTTATTTTGACTAAGACATGTGTGCTGGCGCATTTCTACCATTTTGTGACCTAATTTATGGAATGGTTGGAGGCATGAGTCTTTATTCTTGTTAATCCGACTAATCTAACACTTTTCTCGATGATAAATTTGTAGCCTTTGACTTGCTCGATATATAGTAACTCATAGTTCATTGTGTGCGGAGGCAGCCTTCCTATTTTCATGTTCGTCTGGTAATCGGGCACGATCGGGAAAACATCGTAGTGTTATCTCAAACTCAAAATGGTGGAAATTAGCGATGTTGTTTACGTCGTTTGAAAGGAGACCCCGAGCGCAATATCGCTCGTTTTGAGCTAAAATGACAACAAATGGTTTGCTTGGGAACCATTTTGTCCATCATAATGTCCAAAACGGTAAGTTTCTTTTGCACTTGTGCAAATTTCTCGCTTAAAAATCGCGTGTCCCCAGCGATATTGTTGTGCATATTTTCTCGTTATTAATTTCATGTTAAAATGATAGTTGAGTTTTAAGGCACTATTTTTATGTTATTATATTATTCTAGCTAATCTGACAGGACATGCTGAAAAAGTTGGCATCGAAAGCTTCGAACTTTTAAAAGTTTTAGGCACTGGAGGTAAAGGATATACTAAATACAGCAAAATCCTTGTTTACGTTTAAAATGTGTTCGGCATTCGAAATTTGTGACAAATTTGCCGTATGTTTAATTGAATTTTTGGGGTAATTTTAGCGTACGGTAAAGTGTACCTGGTCAAAAAGAACGATGGCTTTTACAAGGGCAAGCTTTTTGCTATGAAAGTTTTAAAAAAGGCAACGATTGTCCAGAAAGCAAAAACAACAGAACACACGATGACTGAACGTCAAGTCTTAGAAGCAGTTCGCAGTTGTCCATTTCTCGTCACATTGCATTGGGCATTTCAAACTGATTCTAAGCTCCATCTGGTCATGGGTAAATCACTTAACTTTGTGACTTTTTACAGCACTTATCTTAACAACATTCTCGCTGAGAACCATTGTTTTTCGTTTGTATTTGCGCGTTGCAGCCCGCTAAAATTAATAGATATCCGACAAGTGCTAGTGACAGGTTAATAATTTGCTGTTTACCTGAGAACCAGTTGACATTTAACATGTTTACTGAATAATTTTACCATTTTTCTATAATTTTACAAACTTTGAAAGAAAACGAATTAAGTGGTTTTTAACTCAATGCAAAAGCTGTAAAATGTATGAGTGTATATTTTACATATATTTGATATATAAGTTAAACTATAGCACCTGTTACAACGCGTATTTTAGGGTGTTAGCTGTTCTTAGAATTTACTTAGAACGTACTTAGAATACATTACATACAAATTTATTGCAATATAGTGTCGGCTAGCCTGTTTTATATTAACCTGTTTTTAAAATATTTTGGTCTATAACAGATTATATTAATGGTGGAGAACTATTTACCCATTTGTACCAGCGTGATAAGTTCACTGAAGATGAGACAAGGATATATATTGCAGAAATTGTCATAGCAATTGAGCATCTACACAAGGTTTGGACAAGCTTGCTTGTTTATTTAACATACTGGTTCTCTATTGGACTTCCCCACTTGTGGTCTCAATGAAAACTATTAATAAATATTTCTTGTCTATTATTAATACAGTTGTCTTTTGAAATGAGGCTTTGTCCATGTTACAACCTAGTTTATACACTATATTTAGAAAGTTCAACATCCAGGTTATGACAAATTGTTTGTGTTTCTGTGCACAAAGATGTTCGATTGAAAATGCAACGTGTCAATTTTAGAAGCAAGAATTACTAAAAATAACATGAGCATGCTTCTTTACATTTTCACAGCTGGGTATAATTTATCGAGATATCAAATTGGAAAACATTCTGCTTGACTCGAAAGGGCATGTTGTGCTGACAGATTTTGGCTTGAGCAAAGACTTTAGTCCTTCTGATGAGGTGAGATATATAAGTTAGAATAATTATAATATTGCTTTATTTTTAGAATTTATAATGTTGAACTAGAGTTTGCCTCTAAAAGCCTATCTGCAAAATATAATTTTTTATACATACAATACTTACCCTGTGCAAAATGTGCATAAAAAAGTCAGACTACAAAATTTGTGTGCTAGGCTTTAAATGTGGTTAATTTTTTTGTATCGGAGACATTGTATGTACTGTATAATATTACAGCACATTTGCTAAACTGCTTGGGTTAGATGGTACATGATAGAAAATATGACTTGTCTTTATATTATATGACATCTATCATATATAGATCAAGAGGACATATTCATTTTGTGGGACAATTGAATACATGGCACCTGAACTGGTAAATGGGAATGACAATGGACATGATAAGGTAAATAGAATGCTTTGTGTGCATCCTACCCACCCGCCTCAATTCATCATCCACATGCAACTTTGGTGGAAAGTTTGCCAGTTGGCGTGGCATACAGCCATTTTAGTATATTTTGGTACAGCAGAATCACAATCTCTGGCACAGGAAAAGCGAACTTTCCACCATGGAGCATGCATACTCATGCCCACACACACACACACACACACAGAAAAGGATGTGCAGTTTGTTCCCTTCTTGTTGTAGGCTGTTGATTGGTGGAGCCTGGGTGTGCTTATGTATGAACTTTTGACTGGTGCTTCACCCTTTACTGTTGATGGTGAGAAAAACAGTCAGTCACAGATTTCAAAGTAAGGTCACAGGATTTCATTTAACCTCTTTACCTAAAACACAGGGCGTTAGCCAGGAGTCCAAATTCATTTAAAATATGTTTGTGGGTGTCGTCTCATATTTGCTTTGGATGTGATCGGGCAAAAACATGTGTTTTGGGATGTTGCCGCAATTTTTTGTTTTTACAGAGTTGCACTTTAATTCAGTCATATTTAGCCATACTCAATGTGATTTTAAAAGGAAAGGGAATGAAAACATATACCATTGATAATTTAGACAGATTATTGTTTAAATTTTAAAATTTGACTTATCAAATTGTTAGTATTCAACAAATATTACAAGTTGTAAGTTGCTATCTTTAAGAAAATAGTCCCTTAGGCCATCCGTGGCCATCTATTAAAATCAGAAGTAGGCATCAGTAGGACGTCCCCTGGCTAACACCCTGCTGACACAGCCAAAACTACAACAGAGATGTTACAAATTGTCAATTTTACCAACTTATTAACAAGTTGCAATGAACATGCCAGTTTTATCGAGTTGAAACGAGTCTATTAAAATCAGGCTTATTACAACTTGTTGAAACAACTTGTAGCAAGCCTATGGATAAAATGTTTTCACAATCAACTTGTAAGCCATGTAAACCATGGGTATGCATACTGATATCAGCTTATTCATATTGTAACAAGTTGTTTCAAGATGCCAGCAGACTTGTTGCAATTTGCATATTTTTGGCAGCTTACAGTAGAGTGAAGTAATTTGCAAAGTCTGAGGCATCTGGCATCTTCCTGTAGTAACAATTCAATTCAACAGTCATATATATTATCTTTATTACAACACATACCTCAGTTTATATATAACAACATCTACTGTTGCACAGACGGATCACAAATAAAGAACCGCCTATACCTTCATCCTTCTCACGAGAAGCTAAAGACTTGGTTTTAAAATTGCTGTGTAAAACTCCTTCAAAACGAATTGGTAGTGGTCCAACTGGTGCCAATGAAGTCAAAAGACACAGCTTTTTTAAGGTTAGAATATGTAAAATTAGTTCTTGTTAAATGTAAAAACCTGTGTAATTTATCTCTTCCTGAACTACTCCACTAAAATAGGCACCACTTAATTATACAGATTCTGGGTCACAAAGTGCCATCAAACCTTCTTTATCCTTATCATTCCATACCCATATAGCAGCTCCAATCTTCTACCAGTAATGTTAACCCACCAGCATTATTTCCTTTACTACCTCTTAATCCACCTCATTCCTCTTATCACCCCCATCCTGTTTCATGAATATAAGCAGTTCATTCTGGATATTTATATCTGTCAGTTTATGTCCATGGGAGCCAAGTTGGTGCCCCAGCAACTTTAACAATTTAGATTCATTTGAGATTTCTCTTTCCCAATGTGTATTGTTCATATTTTTGTAGAGCCTAAACTGGGATAATGTTTACCAACGCAAAGTTCCTGTGCCATTCACACCGCGCATTGTTGATGAGATGGACGTGAGTAATTTCTCATCAGAATTCACTGGTATGACTCCACACTACTCTCCTGCTGTCGTGCCAAACGTCACAGATAAAGTATTTCGGGTAAGATAACTTTATTACACTGAGAACTTGAAGCAGAGTAATTGGAGTATATGACTTTTGCCTTTGCATAAAGCTCACTACACCAATCAAGTTGTAAACATATTCCACCAACACTAATTGCACAATCAGCGCCTTTACACAATTATTCGCCGAAGGCGAAGTGATTATTGCTAAATATTTACCGAGACGAAGTTGAGGTGAATATTCACCATAATCACTGAGCCTGAGGCAAATAATTGTTTTAGTGTAATTCCTTTAGTAAATTAAGATGGTTTAACATCAAAGTTTGTTTTCTTTTACTTTGTAATTTTATTCCATTTGTTGATTAACCAATCAGAATGCTTGAGGAACATTATTTACTAAAGAAATTATACTAATATGGTATACAGTATTTTACTGTAGTGTTTTTTACACTTTTTCTGAATTAATTTATGTAATTTTCTCCCTTTAATGAATGTGATTAAGTGAACTTATAATCAACAATGCTGAGGTCATTAATTCCTTATATACAAAAAGAAAAAAATCGCAACAGAAGCCAATGTTTAAATTGGCCTTATGTGTTTTTAAGGGATATTCCTACGTGGCACCTTCAATTGTGTATGGAGAAACGACGACATTAGATGATTGTCTTAAAACACCATTTGAGAACAGAAACCTTTCTGCTGGGATACGACAAGCTTCTTTCTTCGAGGTAAAAATGTGCACAGAGTGTTTTAATGTGATTTGTACACATCAAGAAAGTCATTCTGCTTGTAAAATGTTAGAAAGTAAGCTCTTAAGTCGAGATGAACCATACATTGATCAATTTCAATTGGTTTTAGGAATCACCGTTCTTTCAAAATTACATGGTCACAGACGAAGTACTTGGAGATGGTAGCTTTTCAACATGCAGGTACATCTGCGTACATAAAGGGATGGGATTTGATTTTTTCCTCCTCTTTTCAAATGGCATTCATGAGGAATTTTACTTCTTGTTTAGAAAATGTATCAATGTTAAAACTGGTCTTCATTATGCTGTTAAAGTCATCAGTAAAAGGTGAGTCCATTGCAAGGAGCAGTGACATTCAATCAATGGCTTGGAGATCTTAGCCGATCCTTTCTCGCAGCTCCACGAGGACTTGATGATGAACGGTTCCCAGCCCTCCTCTCTGCAGAGCATTGCTCTCACCTGGCAAAAGCTAAAAGAGTTCTCCCTCCATTACGTATCTGACATAGGACTCCTTCGATTTATTTCTTTTAGAAGGCGAGACCGTACCCAAGAAGTGCAGTCTTTAAGATTGTGTCAGGGACATCCAAATATTGTTAATATACACGAAGTTTATCAAGATGGGGTAAGCATCATTGAGATAGTATTGCTTGTAGTATGGTATGGCATTGCTTGGCTTAGCTTGGTTTGGTTTGGTTTGGTTTGGTTTGGTTTGGTTTGGTTAAGTATTGTACCGGGCTTGACGCAAGTTGATTGATTGATAATTTTATCTACAAGCTTCATGAAAGTTTTTTCAACAACTTGCAGCAACATCATGTTGCATCAAGTTTTGATTTTCGTGGACTCGGCATACATTGATAAAACATAAAACCGACATCTTTCATACAACTGGTATTTCACTTCGTGCGTGTGGTAGGGTGTGTTATAGTATGGTCTAGTACCGCATGGTATAATTCAGTGTGCTGTAGTGCTAATGTGGTATTACATTTTATATTTAGCTTCACGTGTACCTAGTGATGGAGTATCTACAAGGAGGGGAATTATTCGATAGAATTCGTCAGAAAAAGAATTTTACTGAAGCAGAAGCTAGTGTTCTGATGAGAAAGATCGTGTCGGCTGTGGCGTTCATGCACTCGAGAGGTGTAGTTCACAGAGACATTAAACCAGAGGTAAGTGGCGACTAACGGCTGCAACTAGAGGGTTAATTGGGGAGAGGGTTAATCGCGGGAGGGCACTAGGGACGTTTCGGATACATCAACAAAAAATATGTAGAGAAAACAAGACTTTTAGGTAAATCAACCGGTAATGGTCGTTTGAATTAGTTGGTAAACCGGAAGGGGATACATGGATCACGAATTTCAAGCCACCGTTGCAAAACAATGCAGTCTGAAGGTCAAGTGATCTCTCGTAACTTTCACTGTTACCTTCCCTACGACGTATTTTCGCTCAAAACGTCGATTGTGTGATTGAAATGTCAGATTTTATGAGCACTCGCTAAAGTTTGCATATTATACCGCCTTTAAGTTTTTAACGGAAGTCTGGAACTTTCGATTCTTGTGCCGCAGTAGAATTAGAGGACGCGTGCGCCTCCAGAACATACGAAAAGGTCTTGATACACCCTTTGCCATATGCCATTGATTGGTTGATTGATTGTCTGGGTAAAGATAATTGTCTAGCACGTCATATCTTTTGTATAGAACTTACTGTTTGTCGACCATACTGAAGACGCTGAGATCAAGATCATTGATTTCGGTTTTGCCAAAGTGAAAGCTGTTAACCAACTTCTGCAGACGCCCTGCTTTACTCTACATTATGCCGCGCCTGAAGTTCTTGCCCAAACTACCAGACAGAGTGGATACGATGAAGCATGCGACCTCTGGAGTCTAGGGGTTATATTGGTAGGTTGTAGACCGTTACAAAAGCGACAAACTTATAGCTAAAACGGAACGTTCTTCAATACATCCTGTGTTCAGTATAATGCTTTTCTGGCATTGAAATTATCCATAATAAAATTTAAAAAGTTATACGCGACACCCTGTTAATAACATACAACTGCATTCTTTCATATTCAGTACACGATGCTGTCAGGTCAAGTTCCGTTTCAAAGAAGCGGTAGTCCCAGCAATACAGCAGCAAATATCATGAATAGAATCAAGATGGGAGATTTTAAATTTGAAGGTCAGCAATGGCTGGCCGTGTCACAGCAAGCAAGGGAACTAATCCAAGGTACTGTATTAAAGACTAGTACAAGGTAGGTACTGTATTTAATACGCTGTGTAGCTTTTGCTTAAACTGTAGCGTGCAATTGTCGTAAGCTTTTAAAACACGCTCTCAAAAGGCTACTTCATTTCAAGGCATTTCAAGGCCAGGTTCTTGTGCGGGAGGCGCACACCTGTCCTCCATAAATTTTCAGCACCTCTCTCAAGACTTTTTGCACCGCCCCATGCCTGTTTTAGCAAACATTGTAGTGTGTGTTGTTTGCAATATTTCTTATTACCAGACATAAGCAGACATGAGTAAATAAAATTTCTAAAAGTAAGTTTTATCCCTGCCTTTGTCGACATGGGGAGATCATAGTTGTAGCACCCTTTTCCGGCTGATAATTTTAGCAAAAATAATACAAAAATTATTCCAAATAAAGAGTGCATATAAATAGCACAATTTATTAAAAACTGTATATTTCGAATCAGATTTGATTCACCTTCAGCAGTGTTTATAGTAAGATATATTACTAACACTGCTGAAGATGAATCAAATTTGATTCGAAATATACAGTTTTTAATAAATTGTATTCTTCAATATCCGGCCTTGAAACGTTTGTCTTGTTCAATCGAACTGTCGTAACGAGTCGTGTGGTTAATTTACACTGTACAATTCGAGTTGCAAGCGAATTGTATGCGGCAGTTTTAACATTTAAAATTGTGACTCGGTTTTAAGTTGCAGTAAGTTCCCAGAATCATAATTTGCAGTCAATTCTCATTGGTCAGAAAATTCTCATCTGTGTCCATGTTGGAGAGACTTTTCTTGATAATATTTCTGATTGTGTCGCTATCTTTTAGGTCTGTTGACAGTAAACCCTAGCGAGCGGCTCACAATAAGCGAGGTTCAAAACCACGAATGGCTTGCAAGTGGACGAGACATACCAACGACGCCACTTATGACGCCTGGTGTTTTAGGAAGAGGACAAAAACGTACATTTGTTGAGAGTGCTTTAAACGCGGCGTACAATGCTTTCCACAAGGCAGCGAGGGAGGGCTTCGCTCTCCAGGCGGTAGAGCAAGCCCCGTTAGCCAAACGGAGGAAACAAAAAAAGAATACGTCCGAAGATCGCAGATCGACCAACTGTAGTTCAGAGGGCAGTTCATGTAGTGACATTAATGATAATCGCAAATTTCCAGAGGAGTTTTCCTAATCCACCGCAGGTGAAATTTTTTAGCAGGGAGGAGGGAATCGTTTTCATTGTACATATATATATGTATGAAAAAATGCGTTGTATATAAGGTCGATTTTCGCTAGAAGCATTCAGTATAAGCAGTTTACGTGAGCCCAATAAAGGCCATTTTCTACCGTCGCAAAACCAACTCACTGCGAGTGATTGCATCCATCCAGTTGGGGAAAACTATCAAGCATTTTGATTGGATGAAATCGCTCGAAGCGAGCTGGTATATTTTCGATGAGTGGAAAGGATTTAAGGGTAGTTCTCATCAGGCCTGGTTGAGTACAGATGTCACTGATGGTCGATTCATTGTCGGTAATCATTCATAAGAAGTTATTGTCGAGAATGTCGACGACATGTGAGAACCAGGCTAAAGCCTATTTTCCATTTGGGCCCAAACATGGTGGCAAAGTCATTCTGGACGATGTAACATAATGTCTAGATCTACCATATCTTTTCTGTGTTGTATTCAAATTAATGATTGGTATTAAGTGTTGATCGGCATACATACTCTATCACATCAGTTACTGGACATATACTCAGGACTAAATGGAAACTAGACTTACATTATGAGTAATTCACTATGGTTAATGCTTGTCGGTGGAGGATATACAGGCTAAGTAAAAATGGCACTTTCAAAGAATGCTAATTTGAATATGAAAAAGGGAGCAGATCTTGTCTTTGTTGAAAAGCAAATTTTTATAAACGTGAAAGTGAACAATGAACAGGGTTTTATCTAGCAAGACATAAAAAATGATAAAGGTGCATTTAATGACCTCCATTTTAAGTAAGATGTTTTTGTACTATATGCCTTTGTAACAACATAAGGCTTTAAAGCGTTTTCTCAGTCCTTGAGAATTAAAACATCTACAAAAAAAGTTGGTGACCATACTTGGTGTGCATTTCAGAAGCATATATTTACAGTGTCCAGGTACACCAACATTACAGCTTGAATGTCACAGGAAAATGCTCCATTGTAAATGGTGCAGTTTCAATGTTTTTTTACCCAGACAGTTAAGTTTCTTGTGTCTGCAGGAGATATTCTGTGTTTATTGAACTGATGTTCATATAACATCAAGCCTACCAAACATGAGTGCTTTCAGGCTGAACTATAACTGGTTTAGGTCAGAACAGCCTATAGAATTTACAAATATTAAACATAATAGATTGTTGTTCTGTGGTCTGGTTAATAGTTTGAGCTAAAATCCTGTATAGAGAGGGACTTATGTGTGCTAGTTTGGCATCATATCCTAAGCTAATAGCTGAGAGCTCTAATGTTTGCAGCAGCCTTTAAACTTAACAAACACATAAATGTTTTACTAGAATATGCTTTTCCTAGATATATAACATAATGTAGACAGTTATGATGCAATAATTTATGCCAAATTCCTAGAAGTCAATTAAAATTGCCTCATGACCAGTTGCTTTGACAAACTTCTGTAGATCATCTGGTGTCAATCCAGTCGATGCAGAATTGACCATCGGGTGGAAATAGCACCGTTCGTGGTCACCATTAAAAAAGCCCGAATCCAAGACCACTTTGACATCACCAGCTTGATCATTGAACAATGCCAGGGGAGTGACGCAACCTTGGCTCACACCTAATTTCTCTTGCAAAATGGCCTCATCTGCAAACCTCAACCCCCCTGGTGCTCCAACTTTTTTTGCTATGTCTTTCAGGTCGACTTCGCGATCGTGCAAGGTTGTCAAAAGCCAAAGTTTCTTCTTTTTATCGCGGAGAAATAGATTTTTGCCCACAGCGCCGCTTATATCCTTTAAGTGTTCCATCATAGCCTCGACAGTGAATACCTCGGGGTGCTCAATGGTTTGTGTTGATATTCCTTCCTTCTCAAGAAAGGCCATTAGTTCTTCGCGACCTCCAGGCATCTTTTTTGAAGAATTGCAAATTAAATTTTATTTTCTGAACTATTTTGGAAAGAGCAAAGCTCTCAAACATCGAAGACAGCAAACAGCAGGATATTAAAATATGATAAATACATGCACACGTGTGATGCTACCTTTAAAAGCATCACCTAAAAGTAGAAACAACTTCCAGTGGTTTAGGTATCCTTTTTATTCCTTCGCATTTTTGCTGGAAATAGATAACTATTTTTTTACTTGCATGATTAGTGGTGTTTATTTTCTTTTTAAGATAAAACTGCTAAAATGAATTTGTTCTTCGCCCAACCTTCGCCTCTTGTGTGGAATTTTAGGCGATGGGATTTTAGAAATGCAAAGTTCAAGCTAGACACTGTCAAAGAACAAAATGGCCTCTTGAAAGGAGTGATTTATGAAAGTTTGTTTCTTATAGTGTTTTTTTGCGGCATATCCATCATATTTATAAAGAATGATCTTCCTTTGGCGATATTTCTTTCCATAATTTTCAAGAAATGCGCAGTTTTTTTCGCATTTCTCTGAGACTATGTGCATTCGGTACAAATATAAGGCAGTGCCCTAGAAATAAAATTGGTATAAAAAGATGGCTTTTTTCCGAGAATAGGTCTCTATCCACGAAACATAATTTACATGTGAGTTTCCTAGATATTACCCTTGTGCACCTCGTGTGCTTTACGCCGATAGTTGTACACAAATCTGTACAAACTGCTGTAGAATTCAGTCAATTCATCAACTTAAGTATGCGTGCAAATTTCTAAAAATTTATCCAACATAGAAATTTATTAACCTTATTATCATGTTCGTTTTTAGAGGAAAAAAACAGATATTGTAATTGATTCTTCAGTTACGGTAGCAGAATTGGCAAGACACACTGGTGTGTCAAATGGTAAGTATATTAAATTTGGAGCGAGTAAATACTAAAGTGTTATGAACAAATTTGAATTGAAAGTTTTTAAAAACAGACTAGAAAATGTACCAGAAGTGTCCTCACACAGAAACCTTATTTTAGAGTGTTCTACCTATAGAGATTAACTTGTTGACTCGTTGACCCAAATAACTCATGAAGCATACAGGCATCTTCTAATACATGATATGCAGTTGTTTTGTATTTAATATCATTTTCAAACCATTCTGAAATTTTTAGATGAGATAATTAGACTTGCAAAAGATGTAGGAGAAAGGGTTGACAGAGGACCAAAGACTGGTATGTGCAGAAAGTTTGTGGTGACAAACTTACAGGGACTGCAAAGGCACCCCCCCCCCCCCCCCCCCACACACACACACACACACTTTTAGCTGTAGGTGAAGATTATTACTCTGCTATGGGGCTATAGAGTTTACAAAATCCTGTAAAGTTTTGAAAACTGCAGATGAACATTATGCCTAAATCACAGGAATCCCATCTCTGCTTGCCTTTGCTCAACCCTCCCCCCCCCCCCCCCCTTCCCCTTCAAATTACACTCTGCAGTCAATCTGATCATTTTATAAATTATTAATATAAAGCAAAGCCTAACATAACTCATCTGGCAACTGCTCCTGGATATTTATTTTTCATTTGACTTCAGTTCTCAAGCCAGAAATTGTGGAACTACTTCTTTTGGAGTATGGAATTACTGCAAAATTCCTTGATGAAACCTTTGACATATCACGAAGGTAACTTGTTATCTGTCTCTGTTCTATTACCAAATTTTGCAATGAAATATCTTGCTGAACCATAAGTTGTTCAATTTTTAGACAACCTTGCGAAAATCTGAGCATTTTAAAACCCCGTGCACCTGTTGTGACGATAATGGGTCATGTTGACCATGGGAAAACAACCTTGTTAGACACTTTAAGAAAGACGTCAGTTGCAGCAACTGAGGCTGGGGGAATAACTCAGCATATTGGTGCATTTTCAGGTTAGCTTTTTGCATGTTTTAAGTTAACATCATATTGTCCTAGGTAAAATAGAAAGGAAAAGATATGATCACTCGAAAAATCACACAAATCACTGAATAGTGAATAGTTCTTCTTCCATTGAAAAAGTCATACTTAGCCACTCAAACACATTTTGAGAAGTTTCCAGAGTTTCATTTTCCTGTTGTATCTGTGGGTCAACAATTTTGGTAACTTGATGTGATGATTTGACCCATGAATACCAATGACTGAACAGGTCTTTTTCATTAAAAAAGTAATTTTAAACTGATCTAAGTATTCTTAAAGAATCTTGCATGAGTATTTCTTCCATAGAGATCACATATATGTAATTTGAGACTTTGCATGGTGAATTATATTATTTTATATAAGAAATTTGTGGAACACCATGTAATTAAATTTATTTTATTGAAAATATCTAAGCTTTCGGCCCATTTGACTCAGGCCATCGTCAAATGGGCCGAAAGCTTAGATATTTTCAATAAAATAAATTTAATTACATGGTGTTCCACAAATTTCTTATATAAAATATTCTTAAAGAAGTTTCCAAAATTTCATGTTTGGACAATAGTACATAATTTACCATATCTCAGTTCAACCTACCCGTTAGTCTTGCTAGAGTCATCCAGATAGAAATGTTGCTGCTCGTTCACTAGTTAATTTCTTTTCAATTCTGCATTACAGTGCGCGTAGGAAATGAATCAAGCATTACTTTTATCGATACGCCTGGACACGCTGCGTTTGAGGCGATGCGGGCACGTGGCGCGCACGTGACAGACGTGATCGTGTTGGTTGTCGCGGCAGATGATGGCGTGATGCCTCAGACAATCGAGTGTATCAATCATGCCAGTAATGCAAATAGTGAGTATTTGTTTCCACCCATTATACCCACGCAAGTTCCTTTTCAAAATCTGCCAGATGTTTAATACAATTTTAGAATGATGATGAATTAAAAGCATGAGAAAGTAACATAGTCTATCCTTCATTTAACTGGAGGCCTGGTCTGCAATCTTGCAAAATGAGTTGCTATAATAGCACAATGCTTATTTCATTCTTTTGCAGTCCCAGTAATTGTTGCGATCAATAAAATTGACAGGCCAAAAGTAAACCTGGTAAGTTTGGAAGAATTTGTGTCACGTACGAAGATTTCAAAATAGAATTGTCTTTACAATGTATCTCATTCTCGGCTCTACATTTTTGTCGTTTTCCATTTTTTAAGCCTAAAGTAAAAGATCAACTACTCAGTCATGGTCTTCAACTGGAAGAGTTCGGAGGAGACGTTCAAGCTGTGGAGATTTCTGCTTTGAGTGTAAGTCAAGTCAGACTTGGACCCCGTTCACATTATACCGGCAGATTTTGAAAACGATACGAAACTCTTACGTTTACGTATTGTTCAGCACCCAATTTTTTTTCCTTGCATTAAGTAAAGTAAAAAGTAACATCTCAATTTTTAATGCAAATCAAAGTACTGACTGAAAATCTTACTGATGTCAGTAAAGTATTGGTAAACCGGAGGTAGCAGGCCTGCTTAACCTATAGCCTGGCTGCCTGGCTGCATGAGTCAAGCACATTCTCACTAGTCTGCTCCCCGCTAACTTCGCTTGGAGGATAACTTAAAACTTTTGTACTTCGCCAAAGTATGACAAATGTAACAAAGTGAAAAAGTTCTTTGTACACAAAACTCGTAAAAAAGTTCTTCGAACAAAACTCGTACTTCGTTACAAGTAGATACTGAAATTTTTTTACTTCAGGGCCTTTGATAAAGTAGCGAAGTAGATTTTCTTCGTTACTGTCTAACACTGCCTTTAGAGACTTTACTACTTGTACCTAACGGGTTGAAAACTGTGAAACCGTAACGCTATAAAGTACCGGTGTCGGTGACAGAATCGTGTGAACAGTTTCCGTCCGGCAGAGTAAAGTGTATTTATTATATGGTTATGGGTGTTTCACCGTAAACTAAAACACTCGTATTTTCCAAATTTTCACTGGTGAAGATATGAAAAAATATGTAACGCGTGAAAAACGCGTGTGTTTTCCCGCGGGATTTATATGTTCTTTGTTCGCTTGTTTCGACTTCTGACCATTATATATTGTTTTCACCACTCGAAAATAATATTCATATCTTCATGCCACCGTGTAATATCCTCTATATCATTCTGTTCTTAGGGTTTGAATGTGGAGCATTTGACAGAAGCAATAACAGCTCACGCCGAGATTGCTGATTTACGAGCTGACTACACAGGAATGGCTGAAGGAATTATATTGGAATCAAAAATAGAAAAAGGAAGAGGGTAAGCCTGGGTAATTTCGCTCAGCTTGGGAAAATATTTGCTTGATTATAGCGTTCTGGCACGCGTGTTGTGTAATATGTTGTTTCTACATAGAGCAACCGCGACTGTTCTTGTTCAAAGAGGTGTTTTAAAGAAAGGATCAGTAGTTGTAGCTGGCTCGTGTCCTGGAAAGGTAATATCTAGTTTCATGCTTTTTATACTTGTGTTAGGCAGTACTTGTGCACTTAAAATGTCATATTCGAATACACATAGATTAGAAGTCAAAACTAAGTTTTTGTAGAACAGCCTAATTGTATTTATTATATAGCAGACAGTAGGATGATGACAGCAGACGGTAATAATTTCATGTTCTTAGAACGCGAAATTAACTCTTAATCCAAGCCCTGAATCTAATCAAATATTTAAATCTTGGTTAGGGTTGAGCTTGGGGTTTAGGGTTTGGATTAAGATTTATATATTTGCCATACTGAGAACACGAAATTATTACCCTAAAAATACACGGCGATATATTTTGCATATCTTCACTAGTGAAGATATCGATCACATGATCTTTTCCCGCCAATAATTTTGTGTTTTCAAAATGGCGACGGGCGAACCAATTTTCATCTTACTTCGTTCTTTGTTTATTCAAGGTTCGTCAAATGCTAGACGACAATGGCAAGACTGTAGTCAACGCTGTTCCTTCTACGCCAGTGCAAGTTACAGGTTGGAAAGATTTACCTGAAGCTGGAGAAATAATACTCGAAGTCGAGTCTGAAGTAAGAGACATCAACGTTTTTGGCTAGCAACTAAATTGGGCCTGTTATTATAAAAACTTACAATACATATATCTTATTGAATGGTTTGACATATAATCCGGCCGAGTATTTTACGAGTTTCGAACGTATTTTTCCGAGCCCTAAAAGGGTGAGGAAAAATGCGAGAAACGAGTAAAATGCTCGGCCTGATTGTATGTGAAACCATTCAATGGGATTTTTATTATATGACATACCTGAAAAAGAACTTTTCTTTCGTTTTTCGGAGGATTTGCATGTATGTGGGCTTGTAAGCGGCAAATTATTTCAAGTGAAATGAGAACAACAATAAAACAAATTGCGAGTTGCATACTAAATAAGGAAAAACCGTTTACACTGACATCATCATTCTTTAATCTGATTCGATAAAATATTACAAATACAAAAATTTGTCAATCAAGTTTTACATTTTTCATTTTGACTGCAAAAACTCGGATTTTTGCTTCGTCTATACCAGAAAAGCCGGTATATCACGACTAAATGGAAACTAAGCTTAACTGTATAAAAACACGTAAACCATTTTTTTTTCATCTTAAATTGTAAACAACTGTAACTTCTAGAATATTGCAAATAAAGCGGTGAATTATCGTAAGAACAAACAACAAAATTTGAGGACTTATGGACCCATCCTGTCAGATGCTAATGATCTGCAAGTTGTGATGAAGAATTTCACCAAGTCTTACGACCCTACGGACAAGCTAGATATTGTTATTAAAGGTAAAGTTTTATTTTAGAGAACGTAAGAAGAGCGAAAGGACTTCGTTGTTCAGTCAGTATTTTAAACTGACTAATTTTAAACTTATTTGGCAACTTTAAAACAGTATTGTTTGCTAAATAGATGTGGATTACATAATAGATGTTGTCAGCCTGTTAATTACTCACCGGTTGAAGATTTCTGATTAGTTTACTTGTTCACACCATCAAATTTAACTTGGTCGTTGTATTGAGAATTGACCACTCGTTGGGAATACTCTTTGAACTACAAATTATGCATAGCATGGTCGGCATCCGTCGTTCTTAAAATCTGAAACTCCTCATAGTCTGTCCGTGAATCTGGGGAAATGACCTAATTTTGTTTATCTAGCTGACGTAAACGGTTCTCTCGAAGCTATCTTGGACGCAATAAAAACGTACAAAGCAGAAAAGCCAAAGTTGTCTGTGGTCTCGTCTGGTGTGGGGCCAGTTACGGAAAATGATATCCGAGTGCTTGAGCCGTTTAAAGGTAGCGTATTTAGTCCACACAGCAAAGGAATTGAGCCTGCAATATGGGAGCCTGGGTTGAATTAAACAATGTCTCGTACTAACGTTGCCAGTGTAGGTAGTGAAGTTAATGGTACGCGAAAGGCATAGCCTTTCATTACCTGAAACGATGAAGTGAAAGCTAAGAAAGCTCTTCGTTCTCCATGCTAATTTTCTTGAACAATGTTTTGCTGACCATATTGTTGATAACTTTTGTTGAGTGTAACAATGCTGAACACTGTCGGACAATGTGGACCACTCCAAACTAAAGACAATAGGTAGTACAGTACGATGCACCATCTCCAAAAATGGAAACCATTTCTAAGCAAACTAGTTAGTTTAATAGATCTTCTTTGTTAGGTTTGCTGTTTTGTTTCAACGTTGGCGTGTCGAAAGATCTTCAGAAGTTGGCACAACAGTTGGATGTCAGGATACATACTGGAAAAGTTATATATCGCTTATTACATACTCTAAAGGTACTATCTCTTCCCACTTTATACTGAAAAACATTTGAGCCAATTGACAATGATTCAGAGATAGATCACAGTCCCTTCTGCACAATCTGTTCAATTGTTCAAATTTCGCATCTTTCGAAATATTTTTGAATAAACTCTGGCTTATATATACTTCTGAGCAAAGCGAACCATGCGAACAATGTCAGGTATTGAGGTACAAAATCATATTTTACAAATATGGAACTTACTTCAAAGTGTAACTGTAACTCCTCTTTAAAGGGAAATGGCAACAAAAATTTTTATCGTCTTATTTGAAAGAGACTCCAAAACAATATATAGAAGTCTATTACAGAATTTGTATATCTGCCTTATTTGGTGTGATATTTTGACTTGAAATCTTTAGTTGTCTGCCATCTTGGATATTTGTAGATATGCATGATACGTCACAACTGGCGTGTAGCGTGACGCAATTATTTTTTTCTTATGACACAATGATTAATCTTCTCCATTAACCCGATTAACCACACACATGGTAAGTGTTTCGGATTTCAGCACGGACTGAAAAGGTTTCACAAATATTTTATTGGTGGTAAGTATTTAGGAGAAGCTTTGCATGGCTTATCCCTGTTGTGACGTCACCAAAACATTGTTAATGAGGTTAAAAATTAATCCAAGATGGCGGACAGTTCGATTATTCATGTGACAATATCTCCCAAAGTAAAACAGATATAACAATTGTGTAAAAGACTTCTATATATTATTTTTAGAGTGTTATTCAAATGACGCAATAAAAATTTTGGTTGCTATTTCCCTTTAAGTACGTTTACCCAAAGTAGATGATGTTCTAAACTGACTTTGTCTATTATATAGATGGACTAGTTCGCGCATGTAATCACGTATCATAATAATTATTATACACGCACTAGAACACTGACTGAAGCCTATCTCGTTAAGGCTGTATGGTCGTTGCAATCGGTAAAAATACTTGTTACATCTGTAGCATTAGAATACATGATAACAGAAATGACTGTATCTTTTAGGAGGAGATGTCAGCCAAGCTACCCTTGCTTCGTGAAGATATTCATGTTGGTGAAGCAACTATATTGAAAGTATTTCATCTGAGCGGTAAGAGAAAAGCTTCTGTCGCTGGTTGTCGAGTAAAACAGGGACAATTACGAAGAAAAGAAACATATCGTGTCTATAGGAATAATAAAGTCATATTTGAAGGTGAGAATCTGTCGTAGCTAAATTATATTGATGTTAAAACTACTTCATTCAGTTGGAGGTAAACCATATGACATGATAACATATGACGATAGTCAGGCAGGAACCGAACATACGCATTCAGTTTGCCAAGACGTAGGCTCGACGCCCACATCATAACGGAAGAACTGCAGTTGATTAATTCATGAACGTTTCTTTTCTTGTATTGTGCTTGTGTATAATTTCCACGTGCACGTGTTTACCTTGTAGAATTTATTTTATTTTGTGTATGAGAAATAGGACAGTTTGGAATTCTTTGTTTTGTGAAGGTCAACTGTCAAGTATGAAGCGAGGCAACGACGATGCAGATGTGGCAAAGAAAGAAACCGAGTGTGGCTTGTGCTTTGAAAATTTTCACGACCTGAAAGAGGGGGATAGAGTGGAATGTTTTAGCAAGACTTTTAACAAACAAGAAGTAGAATGGAAATGGAATTTCTAAATGAATGATTTAAATCGGGACATTCAAAGGTATGAGTAATAATCAGTTGTTTCAGTTAGACATGTTCTTTCTGGGGAGTGTCGGGGCTAGCTAAATATAGCTCAACAGTTTTGGGTAATGAGGTATCTCTCATTCCGTGTCACGTAGTGTTTTTGCCCTCTTGCTCTGAATGCGTGCACGCCTATATGTGCTGTGCTAATATACTTCATTCGGTCTCATAATGTTTTTGGAGTAAAATATGATATGCATGGTTTCAACAACTTTCTTATTATTTGTATCTTTAATTATAAGATGACTTTAATTATGAATAATAATGATAATTTATTTGTACTCTAGCTGTTATACACAATTAGCACAAAAGGTGCCAGTTTGACCGAGTATCTAATTTCTAAATATCTACAATCTAAATATGTGAATTTACGAGTACGTTTCTTAAATACTACAATATTCTTTACCGCTTTTATATCATCCAGTAGACCGTTCCATATTTTTAGTCAATACTTTATTTTCGGAATTTAGATTTGTTTGTTTATATATCGTGACATACTCGCAATCGTATATCAATCCACAGATTCACTTACAATTTCACGACACGCAAATCTAAATGCGTCACGCATTCGATCTTCGTTTTTTATTATCAATTCGATTGATATATTATTAAACTACAATGACGTAAGAACGCCCGTCAGGAAGTAATTTGATTGGCGCGACATTTTCCCCGAGGTTTATTGATTAACTGGTCGGATAGGGTATTCCAGTTGCATATTTTATGACTGTATTATTGGGTGTCATAACCACAATTCAGATTGTCCTTTAAAACTTAACAATTTTGGTAGGATACGAGAATGTGCATTAGTTAATCGGGGTTTAGTTGCACACGTACTTACTACTCTACGTTGTCAGTTGTCTCACACCTATCCTTTGTACTAACGTAGCTTTACGTAAATCTTACGCAATTATATGTCTTAAATATTGATAAACTAAATGCATGATAGCTCAAATGTCTGTACACTGCAGCTAACGTCAGTAATAGCTTTATCATTTTTTAAATTTCCATCGAAGTTATCTTCATGATTGTGAATGGTAAATTGCAATTTATACATTGTCTTGCTATTTATAACGGTGGACTGCTAATTCATTTTGAACTTTTTATTTACATTACTTCACTTGTGTATGCATTTCGGATATTGGAAGACGGAAAATTCTAATATTTGCCCAGATTAGTGTCAGTGCCTGATTTGTATGCGCGTGGTCAGTACAGACGCGTTCTGCACCAACACCTTTGACGCAATGAGCTAAAGCACTAATGTCAGTATTGGGAGCTAATCTTTTTTTTTTTTGCCTTGCCAACTGTCAAAATATCTGCTTTGTCCTAGTGACTGTCAACAACATTATGCGACATGTTTGTTCACCTGGTCACGAACTTGCCTGACTATAAACTGAGACACGTGCGAACGGCTTAAAAATATAAGCAAAACAAATCAGTGTCTGCAAATTGAATTTATATTTAAATATAACGTGACCATAATGCTATAAAAGAGTTTCATGCTAGCACGTATCTCCTTAATAGCCTTGCTACATGATACAAACGCCTACACATATTATGTACACTTATTTTGTAGGTCTTTTAGGGCCTGCTTACATGGAGGCAGGGTGACCCGAGAAGAAGGGTGACCCTACCAAGCGAGTTACTCTACTACAATATGTTATTGAATGTCAAACAAACAAGGATGGTCACAACACTGAAATGAAACAACTAAATAAGCCAGACACAGTGTCAGACAGCTTACCACAAGAACTTCGTGTGTCAATGCCATTTTTTCAAATGAACGGCAGTGCGACCATGTTGAGATAGGATGACGGCCTACATTACAACATGGCCTTAATAGTAGGGTCACCCTATCTCATGTAAACAGTAAACGCTATCTTTTTTTCTGACCCGTTTGCTAGGGTAACCCTTCTACTAGGGTCACACTATCTTCATGTAAACAGGTCCTTCAGTCTCTGCGCAATTTAAAGTATCTCAAGTTACTTTGTTCAAAAGAAAACTCAAGGAACGATCTGGTAATAGTTCTTGTCTGAAATTTTTTTAACTAACTTCAACTTAATTCTAAATCGGTGTATCTATTTCCTTAAACGCTGCAACGGAACAAAATTTTTCAAATTTTGAAGAAAAAAATAAAAAAGGCTTTGTTGCCTGTAGAAACTGGCACAATCGACGTCTTCCGCTTTCGATGAATAATTTGCTGAAAAGGATAAGAAGAACCAGTGTTTGTTTTAAGCTTTTTGCCTTCTTGGTGGCTCAGAAGTATAAACATAAACAGATGTGAATAGAGCTAACGAGTTTAGCAGCCGCAAAGGATATGGAAAAGGCTGGTTAAATGAAATGCATTAATTAATTAAGGCGATATCGCACCCAATATATGTCATGTCTATACGACTGGCCACGATTACGTCATTACCGGTGTAACTTTCAGTAAACATTCTCAGCTTCCGGGCATTTATCCAAAGTTGTCTAAACGCTTCATACGAGAGGTAGTGCTTTATAGTTGCTTGAAAGCCGGCCGTCTTTGATGCGAAGAGTTCAGCAATAAAATTTTTTGAGAAGTTCTGATATCCGTAAAAGACTCGGGAGATTTGGGAAGGAACATGGCAAAGTTCAGAGAGATTTTGTCCACGATGTCGTGTTTGTTTTTGGCCCTTTTTTCAGCGTGTTCTGCGTTCAAGACCACTAGTTGTTCGCCCGACTCAATGGTTGATATACAGACAAAGCCTAAAGGAACGATAATTTTCCCCTTATCAACTGTGAACTACACGACTAAACTGTGTCAAGCTAGAATACGTTCTCCTTCGAGTGTTAAAACAAATCTAACTTTGATGAATTTGCGGCGGAAAGCAACTGGGGAACAATGCCAAGAAATGATCTACATTGATATCTGTACCGGAGGCGACTTTCTATGCAACCAGACTTCGCTGCGATTCTGTAAAAGTGTTGGCAGTTTTGAAAGCATCACACTAAGAACGACTATTTATATGACATACAGAGCCCAATTTACAAACAAAATCGGCGAAAAGAGTACGGAAGACGCCGTTAGTGTACAATACAAAAGAATTGACAACACATGCAGACATGTGTTGAGAGAGCAAAGCGGTGTGTTTGAGACCTCCGGTTCCCCAGTTTACCCCCAAACCCGGGATTGTGAATGGGTAATCGAGTCAGCCAAAGGGAGAGAAATTTCCATCCAATTTGATATCTTAAACAGTGATTACCTGGATTGCCGTAACAACTTTATTGAGATTCGGGAAGGAGAGACCATCATTGCACCGGTATGGAAGAAAATTTGTGATCCATCATCACAAGAAACAAAAATAATAAGATCCTTCTCCACTAAATTGTTGGTACGGATGAAGTCCTCCCGAATTGGTTTTAAAGCAACCTACGAGACTTGTAAAGTTGTGACAAAGTACACACAGTTTGATTTTAGTGCTCCTGAGACAAGCTGTCAAACTTGGAACTTGGTGGCAATGCAGGGACACATTCCAGCATTGTCATTTTCACAGTTTAACATACCAACTACAGATGGTGAGTCATGTTCGGAAAACTTTGTAGAAGTCTGGGACGGCCAGAAAACAACCACATACTGTGATGTTATGAAACCTCCGTCAATAATTACTTCTCAAGAGAGAAAATTGGTAGTTACTTATCACATGAAAAACTTTATTTTTGGCAATTTTCAAGCAAGTTTCATGTCGATACTACCGAGCAATTATAAAACAAGCTGTTTTGTTGATAATAAGGAACTTAGTTTTAAATGCGATGATGGAAAAAATATCCCTTGCTTATGGCAGTGCGATGGTGCCATGCAATGCTCAGACAACAGTGACGAAAGTTCGTGTTCGGAAATGGAAGAACGGTGGCATAAACTTCAAATATTTGTGATTGTTATGGGGTCCATCTGTGCATCCACTGTCATATTCTGTGTTGGCTTTATCTGTGTTAAAAAGTGTATTATTCATGATGTGCCTTTAACGAGACATGGCCGGCTTTCTAGTGCTAATGACCAATCACTACTGACCCCAAATGCCGACTTACCCAGTCCCCCACCTTGCTACTTCACAGAGAGGGAAGAAAACCCACCAGCTTCGGTTATTCGTGGAACATATTTCTTCGGCGACGAATTCTCCCAAAGTGGTATACACAGTGCGTCATTGTTTGGCATACCACCACCAAGGTATCGGTCAACCGAATCCCTTCATCATTCTAGTACTGAACCCAGAAGTATATGGCAGAGGGGATTATCCAGTATTCCACTTGTAGCTGAAGACAATTCCAGCAATACTGGCATTATGTCGCTCCCGGAAGATGGACCCCCTGATTATGAAACCATCTCTGCTGACAAGGATGAGCAGATTGCAATCTCAGTTCACAATGATGAGGTTGAAAATGCTACATGTGCACAAGAAACCACCGGAAGAAGCTCATCAAATGAACATAGTGAAAATCAAAATAGTCGCATGAACACTGAAACAGCTATTGAACTTCAAGTTCAAACGGCTGTGCCGGAAACAGCCTTCCATACACAAGAGATTATTGCGGATATTCACAACATTGACATTGATATCGGTAAAACGAATGCCGGTGCTAGTTTAAACGTATAAACATAAACACTAAACTGGCACAGAGCAGTTTAATATCATACCAAATTCTCATGACTGACAAATAAAAATGGTCTAAGTTTGTTTGAGGACAGCAAGATACACATTTACAGAATGACACCATATAAACTCATAACCATGCATAATCAAATAGAGAGACTTTTGTAGAACTATATTTATATTATTTCGAGTGTACGTTCACAGATGTTGTTCATATTTTCACATAAATTCTTTGCACCATCTGCTTGACATGTGGCCAGTTTGTAAATGAAAAAAAACATGGTTTCAAAAAGGTTTTTATAATCATCACTCAGTGAAGTTGATTTTGTTGCTGTTATGTTCATAAGCAAGATTACATATCATCTGTACAGTTATTATTGTATAAAATGTAACTATTGATATTGAGCAACATTTAAAATGAGTACATAAAAAACAAGTTATTGTATCAAAGATGTGCGTTGGAGGGCTGGTTAACCAAATTCTGCAGGGTTACCCAGGGACATTAGTGGCCCCAGACCAAAATTTAATCTTGAAGGCCTCATGTTTTCATCTTCTGATGCTGTATTATATGTTAGGGTCTACAGGTATGCTGAGCCTATGCTCCCCCCCCCCCCCCCCCCGGACATTTTAAAATCCTAGGTTGCAGAAGCCGTAAAATCCTTTATTCAGGGAGGTTTGTTGATCAATATTTTTGCAGTTTTGAGAATGAAAGGCTGAAAGTACACACAAAGAAACACATGTTGCGTCAAACGTCAAATGTGACCTGGCCAGAACGGATTACATCATCATGTTCTAATTACGTCATCCAAGCGGGGGTTTCCCGTTGACCATCACGTGAGACTTTGCGTGCGTACGGGGGCGTCTGCAAGTGCACATACCGTGACTCGAACATTAATGTGATCGCTTTATGAAACAAAAGTGTTCGTGGCTCTTTCATGAGACGATTTCTATAGCTCGCTACTTTGTTGTCGCAACCCAGGTAGTGACCTTGCGGGGGCTGGCAAGATTTTGAAACGTTCTTTAACGTGTTGTCAATAGAGTGTTGACTTATCTGAGTCTCAGTCATGTCCGTTGCTATCCAATTATCCAGGACCGGTTGTACAAAACTCCTAACTGCATTGTAATAAAAAGCAGTTAAATTTCAAATTGGGTTTAGTGAGAAAATAGACCAACCCAAATCACCACGCATTTGATAGTTAACTGCTATGCAACGTGTTATTATCTGCCCCTGGCCGCCCAGAACGATTTGGGGGCCGGGGAAAAATTTGACCTTGAAACGTGTAGTGGAGAAATTGCAAAGTCCTGCATTCCTGGAAGGTTATGATTGATAACATTCATATAGTTTACTTCAATTGTTTATTCCCCCGTTTTCCCCTCCCCATCTCTGGGTCCCCCCGCCGGACTACAAATCAGTGTTACGTAAAACTGCAAGGAAAGTGGTTGCTGTTGGAAACACCTATACATTAGACATATGATAGCCTGCTGTGTACTGGGTCCATTACGTGATAGAAAAGAATGACACGGCTCATAAATGAAAGCTCGTCTGTATTAATTTTGTCGTTTAAATATCGTGGCATGCAATATAAGGTAACGTGCTTCAAAAGTTGAAGTGTGATATTGGTGTGTTAGTCGCGCGAGATAAATTTCCAGGCGGTATTCGCCAGTAAGGTATCACTGTCTGTAAAGAGATTTGAGCATCTCTCGAATCCATCCATCCTCAATAGAGTTAGTTACTACTGTAGCCAGAGACGTGCCAGGCGGAAAACGTATTCTTATTATAAAGGTCAATGCCCAACATAATGCTTTGAGTAAAGCCATAAAAAACAAGATTTAAAATAGAAATTCCTGAAGAGTGACACTGTACAACCAGGCATTAATTGAAAAGGAATGGAGAAATATTGAAAGTGGGAATGGTTAATTAACATATCTAGCTATGCCTAACAACCAATACTGCTGTGTGGGAGGCGAATTCGACAGACGTGAGAAAAAGCTGATGATCAACTGTTCGCGACTTGCTTTGATTTGACCACTCAGAACTGATGTAACATAAAGTCGGATATTGTGACATATTAACGTTTCGAAAAACTATTAATTCACGAAGCAGGAAATCGCAACCGTAGCAGAGATTAAAGATTCATTTTAAACTTTCATTTTGATTTTCTCAACTCAGGCAATTTTAACTTTTGGAAACAACTTCGTCAAAGGACCATTCCCCAATTAGACAAAGTTTTAGATTGGAAAACAATTTTAGCACAGTTGGAAAAAGCTTCCTAACTTTAGTGAAATTGTGAAGTTTGGTTGCAAAATATTGTAAAATGTGGAAAATATAGTCCTGCAAAGTTTGCAAATTTTGTATACTTTTGTATTACGCACGGGAAAGCGTTACCACTGTGTGAAAATGTGGTAACGCTTTTTCCCGTGTAATACAAAAGTATACAAAATTCGCAATCTTTATTTTCGACATTTTACAGTATTTTACAACCAAACTTTACAGTCTCACTAAATTTAGGAAGCTCTTTCCAACTGTGCTAAAATTGTTTTCCAATTTGAAAGTTTGTCTAATTGGGGAATGGTCCAAGCAGTTTATAAGTAGTTTATTAGAGCTGGTTAATAAAGTCATAAAAAAACACTCGTGAGTTGCTCTTTATCGGATCTAAGACTAAAATTTCTATGTCATAAAGCACTCTTGTTTGAGTTGTTTCGATAGCAAAAGATCTATGAATTGTTTGGAAGGACAACGCAAAGTGACTAGAAACTTTGATGATAAAACTGGAGCCACAAACTCTAAAATATCTCAAAAGAAAAGCCTCAAGGGTTGTTCCCACTCCCTCTCAGAATAATCTATGTATGTTTCGCGTTCTCGTTTAGGAAATGGCTAATTCACAGTGCTTTGTTCTCAATGGTTAATTCACAGTGGCTTTGTTAAGCGATGCTTTTAAGCGAGTCACGAATCATCAAAGAATATAGAAAGCCCTTGTTTCAGTGAGCAATTTGAGTAGGGCTATATAAGTACATTAATTGTACTTCAAAGTCTTCGTTTGGTCAGGCTTGCCAGAGAATTATCATTTCCCACAATTAGCCTGAGCATATATTGCTGGAATATTGAGAGGAGTCATGTGAAAGACAGTGCATCTCTTTTTCCCGATAAATAAAATAAAGACATTTTTCAGCACGCGTCACCATGGCAATAAAGTGATGGGGATTTTTTCATTGTCTCCGTAGAAAGGCATAAACCACAGACATAAACCAATGACACGAGGGATATTGAGCTCGTAAAAGATAAAAAGTGACTTTAACTAAAAAAATGCTCAACTTTATTATAACGGTTACTGGACAAGTTTGAGAAAGTCACTGCCCGATGCCGATGGATATAGTGCTACCCTTTTTTTCGTATAACCGACTGCTGGTTATATTCATTCATGAACATTGTACTAAGGTATAGCCAGAACAACTTTTCTTTGTGTTTTCCTAACACTAGTCCAAAATTCACGAAAATCATGGACGAAAAGGAATATTCCATATGACAAAATTATGAGTATTGTCTGTGCTGTATAGAATCGAAATGAAAACCATATAGGCCGCCAAAAAGTGCGTGTAAAATTTGTCGCGAGCCCCAAGCGCCATTCAGGAAAGTCATTGTATTTATTATAAAACATGTATCTATAAATTAACATACAATGACTTTCCTGAATGGCGCTTGTGACTCGCGACAAATTTTACACGCACTTTTTGGGTGGCCTATGGGAAAACTAACTCGCAACACCACACGTTGAAATTTAAATGATCATATTTTAATATAAAGTTAAAATTACCGTAGATTTATCCACCAAATTACTTGTTTACTTACAACAACATTCAATGGCTGCCTTTGATTTTGTTGTCCTCAAACAGATCCCTTCTCAATAAATCTGTTGCGTTGGCGGAGGTCGTTATGTTTGTAGGCAGCACCTTAGTCTAAAAACGTTGCATTTTACAATAAAAACTTTCTACAAAGAAATTAACGGAGCAACAGCCATTAGCTACAACTCTGAGGGTACGGAAGCGTTCATTATTAATGTTTCGGGCTGGTACCAAGGCCCCGTACGTGGGTTCAGATTTTTCAGCGGACTTGTTATAAAAAAAAAGAGGTCTCGCTAAATCTCGATGTTGGGCCTTTAAAAATCAAATTTAGTGAACTGCTCACTAAAGTCAAAAAAGAACGAGACATAAGTCTGTTAGCAAAGTTTCAATTTTGGCGTTTCGTAGACTGCTAAGTATATTTTCGGGCGGTTTCTGCTTAAAATTGGGGGCTGCAAAGCGGGGGAAAATTGAGCAAATTCACTGGCGTGGGGTCATGCATAGATGCACCCCCACATGCTTCCCGGTACCAACCACGTACAAAGTATATAATGAACTCTTCATAAAGACTACATTTTGTCACTACGTTTTACGTAAAACGGCCTTTTTTTGTCTATTTACATGCACGACTAATTCTCTTCAAGAATGTTAATTGTTTATTTCTCGGGGTCAAAATGTTCTATAACCTCCATATTGCACTTCGTTTGACGTTGCCCGTCGATGTACACGCACTGACGCAATTGCGTTTGTGTGCTGTACAGTTGTTTGCTTGCGGGGTGGTTGTCGCTGCATTCATGCAGGTCGTGTGGTTGTTGTTGCAGTTGCTGAGGCACTGGTTCGGAGCGCCGGTCGTCGCATACTGCTGGACGAATAGCGTGGAAAGTACAGTTAGGATTAGCAAACACTGTTTGACGTTCATCATCTGCAAAGCAATGATTTAAAGAAAGATAAAATCAATGAATCAGAAATATGGCATTCGTTAATTAAGCAGGCAGCAAACGTCAATGATGTATATCGAAGGATGAAATTGGGTTGAAAGCTTCCCATATAGTCTGGCTCCTTCCGCGCATGAGCGCATCGGTTCTGCTCGTAACAAGACAGACTCTCAAATATAAAAGATTACACCTTACACGTACCGTGCGGGCGTAAAAAGGTTTAGAAAATTCCAATTTAAACGATTAGTAAGGTTTGTGTAAGGATTGTTAAACTCTCGCCATCAAAACGGCCCACTTGCTCATTTTAGATGCAATGCTGAAATGGATTTAGACTTTCAGTAGGTGCGTGCGCGTACGTGTGAAAGCCGGTATCTGAAAAACAACCTCCAGCGCGCAGATTATGTTAATTGTTCATTGAATACTGTCGCGGGTCATACTGTGATCAAATTTGATTAAACCTGTGTACAGTCAACGAGATTACATGCGGTAATCCTAAAGCAATTCAATTCAATTACGTAAATCGTAAATCCATGTTGTTTCAAATTGATTTTTTGTGCCACTTACGTTAGCGATGTTCGTCAGTGCGAGGTCAGTAATCTCCTCTATTGCAAAACTACGCTTGCACTTCATTCAGACTGAATTCTTGCACCTCATTCACATTGAATTACGATGCCTTACTGCTAACTTTATCTCGATCATGAAAATCTGCAAATTTTTCTCTCTGATAAGGTGGCAAGCAAAACAGGGTTTAAAGGATAAACAAAGAATACAACAAAGTTTATGGATAAAGCAAACAAGATATATCGGCCACGCGGCCGCCCAGCGTCTTGGTATATGGTATAAAATTTTGGCTGAGAGTAGGCAGATATTCTCCGAAAGGGAGCTAGCCTCCATTCACTGATATTTCGTCAGCTTTCTCACTTAGTTGATGTTCATACGAGATGTTCATACGACTCCATGTTACATGCATCTCGTAACATTACTTTAAAGAAAACCTGTTTAAATTTGTTATCAAGTGAAGTCAGGCTTGTATCAATTAAAACTTGAACGAGAGAGTTTGCACGAGAATTGAAGGCAAACGCGATCTTGGTCAAATTTTTTTAATGCTTTCCCAAAACTATCAATATTGACAGTGTTTTGATATGCCCCTCGTGGTGCAGGCACATGTCCCTGATCCCATGTAATCTAAAGTCATTTTCTGATGCGATTTTCTATTTTTGTAGAAGTACAGTTAGCTGGAAACCTATTAGAACTGTATTTTATTCTCATGCATTTATATACTAATTTAATTTATTTTTGAATCGGTTTTCTTTGATGTACCGCGAGTTAGATCCAGGTCATTTACCTTGGACAAATAATTGGATGAAACTTGTGCGAAGATCTCGAAGACCCTCGTCTTAAATTGTTTAAAGTCGAAGGATTCTATTAAAAAACCTCCTCAAAAATGAATTAAGTAGGTTATTAAAATACCTCGAAAGTGGGGATTTATGTCATATAAAGCCCTCGGACGCGGTCTTGATATGACATAAATCCCTCCTCGGTATTTAACCTATACCGAAATGCTTCCAAAAGAACCTGACTGGTATTTTACCTCGTTACCGTGACTTTAGTGTCAGCGGTTTGCGGTGTAAAGCAAAAAATATATGGTTGATGAAATATCTTACTTACATAAGCATCATTTACATAAGCATTGTTTAATGAGCGCATTTATTCTACGATAGCGATATACAGACAACGAAGAAGGAAAATATTGCACGTACTTACGGCGTGATACTAAATTTACACTTTCCAACAGCTAAAAGATGTGTTTTCTAAACGCAGCTAATAAAGATTCTCTAGGTTGAAAACTATACTGACGAATCATATGACGCGCCTTAATGTATAGGAGCTATAATGTTCAAATGTTAGTCTAGTAGATAGGTTTAGATTCTTGATTGTAGTCGTATCTGAATGTCTTTTTTGTCACTGATGTTCAAGCGAGAAAGCTCAAAATCAACTGGGTTTGAAATGTGGCAGCTTTCGTCCTAGGACTCTTAATTGTTCCCTACTGTGCTAACTGTCTTGTAATGCTGCAACAAAAATACTTCTTCGCGTTTCAGGACAAAATTTACCAGGTCTATGAAACATGTTAGTGCATTTGGTTCAGTTTTAGATTGTGAGTTAATAGTAGCTATCTTAAGTGGAAAGCTGAAGAAATTCACTTACTTTAATTTGATGCTTGGAGTATGATCGTATTGGCAATGTTACCACCTCGGCGAGCCGCTCCGTCTGCTTCTTCGTCTCCGATTTTAATAGCACTTGCTCAACTGCGCTTCTCTTCAAACTTCTCGAGGCAACCTGAACAATTCTGCTGCTTCGTCCAGCGTGCGCAGTCTTTATATACACACTGTGCATGCCATGAATACCAAGCTTGACCAAGATCCAAGGATTCATTTCTCACATTGCCGTCGTTCACGGCATGGGATTAATTCATATTACGTGGGACGGAACATGAATTTTGCGCTTGATAAGGATTTAAAGGCGATAAAAAGCCTATTAAAAAGTTGAAGTACAGATAGTGTTATTACCACTACTCATTACCTTTATTACACCAATTACAACCACTGTTTATGTTGACAGTTGTTAAATGGATTGGCAATAAATTGCTTTGTTTTTTTTGGATGGATTCCTGAAACATCAGTTTCTGACGAGATTGTAATTTGATTGTGTAAAGGGTGGACCATAAACCTGCACGATGCCTTTGAAAGTCATATTATGGCCTTAAAGTATTCGAGAGTTATTCGAGAAAAGTTGCTGAAAATTCCCTATAGGGTAAAGGGCATATATCATTCTTTTCTAGACACACATTTTTGAGGAGTGTTTATATAAGACCATGAAGACCAGTTCCACGTAAGGCCTATAGCCTATATATAGCCGTAGGAAGTGTTTTGATCTCTATTTACATAAGGAAAATTAATCATCTAAGAGTAAGAGTCTTGTTGGGCTGACTCGCTGTCCGCAACACTGGATGACTTGCCTGTAACTCATATTATTTATTACATGATCCCAAATCATATATTGTCTACTAAGTTTTGGAACCAAAAATGAATAGAAAAGATAATCCGAAGATTAGCATCGTGAGAACAAAAAAATGAGACAAACCATGTAGAAAATTGACTGAGTGAATCTTGAATATTCTTTCACAATGAGTGATTGAGTGAGTCTTGAATATTATTTTGGAACTATATATTGTAAGGCTAGCCTTCCCTAATGTGTTTATATACATGGGAAATTTCCAGCCCTGTACTGGGGCTAGAAGATCTCACCTTGTCAATGGTGAGACTGGCCTTCTTTAGTTCTTTTCATATATATAAATCATTTCAACATTGATTTCAAATAGCATGCGAGATCTCGCTTGATATGACCAGCCCAGCCTCCTTGTATAGGATCCTATCAACCTCTATTTCTTTAATCAAAGTCCCTCCAGTTGTTTTTGGAATGCAATTCTAGTTTCTCTATATTAAATACTATTTTGAAACTGGTCATTTACGGAATCGGCATCATCTATTCTCGTTCGTACTTTGAAAAATATGGGTTTTTCAGCACGTTTGCAAGATACTCTTCCCATTTTCTGGCTTGTAATATAATCACAATCTACCTCCCACACCATCCATGTTATGTCCGATACGTTGGTTGTTATAATTTCTAAGCAATTTTTCATATCCTCTCAAGGTTTTTATACTAATTTGATTATAATCTCATAGTATTTCTTGTGTAATACGAACACAACACAACGCTAAAACGTCCGACCAATTCGTCATTCCATTATTAATTAAACATATTACTGTTGTATCATAAATATTTACGTTTTATAGAAATATGTTTCGCATGAAGCACGTGATGTGCTGGACCTAAATTTTCAGAAAATAGTAAAATTTCAAGATAAATCTAAAATATGCGAAAAATATCTATTTATTTGGACATTAGTTTAGCTGTAAGTGGATCAGTTACTTCAATAACATTTTAATTTGACTAAGTCGTTTTAACTATAACCATATTTATAGATATTTATGAAGTCTTCATATCGTAACTGACGTATTTTCATCTGTTTTTGGAAAGCATAGAAAAACAGATTACAGTGCTGGTTATATCTGATGCCACCCAGTTCTGTGTCATTCTCAATTAGCAGCAAGTTTGGCTGAGATAATAATGCATAGAGATACAAGAAGTAGGAGTTTACAAGCCGGATGGATCAAAATTTCAACTTGCATCCATCAGTTATTTGTGCTTTTGTCGCTGGGATAAGTGCTGGGGTTGGGTTCTGAATTGTCGTAATGCTTCCCTTTTCGTTGTTTTAGTGTTTTGAAAACGAGAAGCCTTTTATCTTAAGTCTGGTCTGTATCAGGATGGTCAGGATGTATAAAAAAATAGACTTTTGAATTCAAGATGGTTACCAATGTTTTAATTAAGCAACATTTGTCTTCGTAGAAGCTGTGCTTTGTTTTGTACTTGTACACTTTTGTTTAAGAATTTGGATTCTCAAATTCGTCAAAAATGAATGCAAATTTGCAACAAAAATTGACTTATTTGTTCAAGTATGTGTGGTAATTAGATGCATTTGAACCTTTTATAGATGAATTATTCCTTGCACTTGCATGCGTCCGCAACCTATTTTCGATTTTTTTTGCAAGCTTATTTTTATAATCATATTTTCAAATTCTCGATCCAGTTTCTTGGGCAATTGCGTGCATGTTATTAATGATGTTGTGTTTTGCGTCGCGCATATAAGATTGTAGCGGTGACTCGATTGGCTAAAGCTAATTCCATGTCTATCCAAAGTCAAAGTCAATCCCATGTAATCTAAAGTCTGATGCGATTTTCTTTGCAAAAGCGTGAAGACGTATAATTTGTTAGTTAATCCATATAATTATCCTTAAATAAGCGTTGCGATTATACGATGCATGAAAACGCTTTTTTTCTGGAATACTCACCCAAGGAGTTCTCAGAAATGACGCATTTTCACAGGCGCATTGTAAACTTCGTGAGCTCACACACGCCGATTTACGTTCGGGCATTTTCTATCGTCTATCCTTGTTTTACGCTCATCGACAGCAGCCGAATTTCTCATAAGACTATTTTAGAATCCGGAAATTATAAGGGCCATACAGTGGTTTATGCACAACACAGTTATTATGGCCGTGCACGTATTACTCTGTTCTCACGAGCGGATTTTTTGGGTTCTAGAAAATTTACGTAGTGTTTTTGTTTGAATTTACTAGCTGTTGTGTATACAACTTTAGAAACATTCCGTTGAATTTTGTACGCTGAAACTTGCGAGAGACCAAACACCCTCTTTCACCCCACAAAAGCGAAAGAGAAGTTGAACGGAAAATATGCTAATTCGAGTACAGTCTTCAATTCCATAATTAACGTGAGAACTGAACTGGTAATTTAGGTCGTCTTAGCATTTTCTCTCGTGACTCTGGACATCGTTTAACGATTGCGAAACTGCAATTAGCCATTTACTACTGGGACCGCCAAGCATAAATCGTTTGAAGGGACAGAGTGATAGAGAACACCACACACTTGGAGGTTTCCCTAGAGATGACGAGGCATCCTTCTTTATCCGGTCTGTGGCAAATGTTTAATACACCCATTGTTTGTTTTGTACCTGTTTTGTTCAACTCCAGCCACTGTAGTCCATATAGTTAACAGTCAATAGTCTTCAAAAAGGTATCCACCGAATAGAATAGAAATTCAGACATAAAAACGACGTCTAAGATGAAAAAAGTAGTGTAATACACAACTTCATGTTGCTAACTGATGTCAGTGGCGCGACGAAGAATTATCGACATTTAATGCATTAAATAACGTACGTATTTCGCTTAAATCGATATGGGTGTAACTTTGAAGATCTTTTCCCCCGATAAGCTTAATAAACCATGTATTAATTGTGGTAGAGTCGAAAAATATTGTTATAAGTAGACACAAGTGTTACACGTTCACTTTGTCGTTCATGCTTCTTTGTCGATTTCAGAATTCGTAAAATTAACCAATCACAGCGAAGCACAAAAGTTTTAAACATTTGCCACAGAAGCACAAAAGTTTTAAACATTTGCCATTTTAACTTTTAAAGTTTCGTGACACTTTGCATGCTTGGCAAGCGAGAGCTCGCACGTTAGTTTAATTAACTTGCACGCGAAAAATAATTGCGCGAAACTTGAGTGCATTTACCACTGGAGGCGCTCTGCAAAAACTCTCTAACAGAATTCGATTGCAACGAGCTCAAACTTGAAGAGAAGAGAAGGTACGCATATGTGTTACCTGAGAGAGTTGAAATGCGATATGACCAGATTACGAGATTCTTGCGAGTCCCTCCGTATTCTCGCTGAGAGAAGGACTCGCATTGAACCCTAATCACCCTTTGTAGATTCCTACCTTTGGACCCTTTTGAGTGTTGATTAAATATTTGTATCATTGTAAAGGCTCTGTCACACGGTGAAATTTTTCATGCAACTTGCAATGCAATTCCACTCTTGGGAGATGTAAAATTGGCAAATACATGTTTCCATCACAGTTTGCCCAAATTTTTTTTAACATACCAAACATTTGTCACAAATTTACGTCTCTTGAGAGTAGAATCGCGTTGCAAGAAAAACTGCACCGTGTGACAGGGCCTTTACCGCATCATGACATCTTGCTACTGACGTACTCAAGACGCACTTAGTCTTAGGCCTAGCTGTTATATGCTTTCGATGATGTCACTCATATGTCGTGTACACTTGAATTCATTCGCTAGTGTTTTTCTTTCGCTCTTGCTTGTATCGTGGTGATCGAGGTTAGGCTTGACGCGCACATGAAATCGTTCAGTAAAACTGTAAATTAAGTAGCTCGTAGAATTTGCTTCTTAGTGCTCCAAACACCTTAACTAACTAACAGTGTCTGTAGTACGGCAGTCAAAAGCATAAGATCTTTTACTATACAAAACGATATAGAAGCATAATAAACACCGCACAAAAAGAAAGTTCCCCTCTACATACATGAGAGTACATTCTAAACAAATGAATCGCTGTTAATCAAATCTAGAACTAACTGGACCTATTCTGGGCATGATTTAAACGGCTTTACACGATTGCACTACGATTTTGTGTTTACCAATGAATGGTGAATGAGACGGATCACACTAGCATATTCAGCATGTCAATTTTGAAATCGAGTATTTTTGTATTCAGGGTTTAACTCATTATTGCACGCATGTATTGGGGTTTTACTCATTATTGCACGCCTGTGTGACCCAATTCTTCACACACCATAAGGCAACCTACCATAGGTCCAAGTAGTTCTAGGTTTGATTAACAGCGATTCATTTGTTTAGAATTTATTCTGATGTATTTAGGGGGAACTTTCTTTTTGTGCGGTGTTTAGAATATTTGACAACGTTAACATTCTAATCTTCCCGATGCACATGTTGGCGTGCATGCTCGTCTTTGCCGCTGTGTCACACTGTCATCTCTTTCATTTTTAAAATTTTTAGTATTTACCCACAAAAGCATGATAATTGGATTTGCCTATCATAATAACTGAAACTTCCATTCGTTTCTGAAAAAAATAATCGAAGATTTTGTAAGAGGTACATGTTAGCTAGCAGACACATTACCTTAGAGGCATGCAGCGATAGTGTCTTAAGCTCTAATTATCATGTAAATTGTGTCAAACAGTCGCGATGTACGATTTTAAGCGCATTTGTCAGACTAAATTATCAGGAGCTTTTCGAAAGTTAGGAGAGCTTGAATGACGACATGAATGATGAATTGATTCATAAGTATCCTTTTCTACGCTTTGTCAGGAACTAGCGTGTTATAAAATGTGTTTTAGTATCTCACGCAAAGCGATAAGGGTCTTTGCGATGAAAGAAAAATGTAAGTGATTTTAAACACATTTTGAGGGGCTGTGAGGGATTAGAGTCACGGTGGGTCCTCTGTGTGTCTTGTGATGATGGAATGAGTATTTGATTTTACTCAGATTTTAAACTGAACGCTTTAATAAAAGGGCTAGTGTTGTACAACTGAATATTAAATAATAATCAATTTTTAGGGATTTTGTTTAGGATTTCTCAGACCAAAAGTTATAAACTAAAAAAGATTTAGACGGTACAGTAAAAAAAACGCTGAAAAGAGTAATCGTTTTTCAATCAGTGAGAGAGAAATGAATTATTAGTTTACATATCTGTAAGTCCTTTTGCTTAAATGACGTCCTGATGTGCAACCAATATGTAGCATGAATTCTCTAGCCTTCCTACCATATAGTCAAAATACCTATAGTAATTTGGTAAATACCTAAATTGACATGTATAGAGATAGTATAGGAACTACATATTGATTTAGTGATGTACTTTGATGCACTCGTATTTCAAGTAATATGAAATATTTGCGTTCGATTGCGTTGGATGAGAACAGACTTGAACGATGTTTTGTTGCCCACCTTCAATTGGTACTGAAATGTTGACAACAACATTGTTCAGCATTGTTGCACACCTGATTGCGATCTAACAATGCGGAATTGTTGACATCAACGTGGCCAACAAAGCATTGTTCAATGCTGTTTTCATCTACCCTGAACAGATTGTTCATTTTTTGTTGTCTGGTACAAATCAGAAACAGAAATCTACAACTGTGAAGTGTTCAATTGCTGGTGATTGGCTCGTATACCAACGATTCGTGCAATAGTAAAATCACTGATCGCAAAATCTCGTGTTAGGTGCTTAGGTTCACTCTCGTTAATATGAACCCTCCAAGTGTTCGTGGGTTCTAAAAACGTCACCACTGTGAACACTGCCAAGTTCAAGTATTCAACCATAATGACGATGATTAAGACAAATAGCAGCTTGCTAATTGAAGTATCGCTTTAATGTGTACACTAAACGGGCGCCAATATTATTATAATGTAACAAACAGTTTTAGGAATTCTCGTTGAGCCTTGAATGTTATCTTGTATAAATGGATCGGAAGCGTTGCGTTAAATAAACGCGTAATATGTTAATTAACGAGAGAAGACAACATGGCTCACGTAAAACTTGTTTCAAAAAACAATTTGAGTGAAAAGCCGATTTTCTCGTGTAAAATGTGCAAATTGGTTCTTGTACAAACGTTGCGGTCTTGGCACAAAATATCGAAGGTCGAATATCAGGGTTCTCGTGTTTGAAGTTCTCGTCCGTTTTGACTGCGTTGGGAAGTTTTATAAACCAATCACTTTGACCACATTCGAGTTTATGTTGGTTGACTACGGTCATAAGAACGAAAATATTGTTGGAAATGAAGTGAATGAATGTTTATTCATTTGTTAATACAATAAGTGAAGTAAGAGATTAGTCAGTACAAACAGCACAATGAGACGCGAAATGAATAATTAGTTTAGATAGATTAGTACATTAATGGTCTTACGTTCAGGACCTCACGGAAGCTGGCCAAAACTATGACTATGTACCAAAAACGCATGCTGTGGATGATAACTGAAACATAGAGCGACGAAAGTAAACTGCGTATAGCAGCTGCAAACTAGACGACACTTACAAAATCACTGTAGTAGAATGGCATTGCAATGTTTTAGATCGATCAAATGAATTTTCGCGCATTTGCATTTCCTGGTGTACTGTGGGTGAACTGGCTGACGTTTCACACAATGTGGTTTAGTGTTTTGACAGTATTACACAAACGTCACTTTGCCCACGCGATCTGTAATCGCTTTTTAGCCGACATGTCGCACATTTTGTGAAGCGTGGAAAAATAAAAATTGCAGAAAGTATTTTGTCCAATTTATCGAAATAAGATGAATACAAAGAGAGAGAATGTCTGAATTTTCAATATTCATACAATCCTGACAGGTTATGCCTACATATAATTCAGATTATGATCGTTTATTAAAGCAGGCACACGTTTTCGTAGACTGGCAACACTTGTTTGAAATGATATCTGGACTGGTTGTTTAATATAAACGCCCGCGTTTAAACGCTGGATATTTAAAACACCTGCAGTAATACTTTATGTATTGATTGCCATTGGACAACTAAATGAACTGCATATTTAGGTAGTGTAATTTAAATGTGACCTGACCATTAATAAGCTAAACAGGCTTCGAATAAATGCTCCGAACATGATAATATAATTTTTTTGAAATCACCATAGTATAAGCAAATGAACTACAGTTTAGATTTTTCTCGAACGAACGCATAAATCGTAGGGAGAAATTTCGACTGACTGTATATTTCTGTTGTGACTTGTCAGTATCATAAAGGTCAAGTAATTAACAAATCGGTTATGACTGCGATACATACGTACGTCCATTGTCGTTTCTTATTGCTGATTCTAATGAGATAAAGGATGATTGAATGAAACAAAACCATAAAGGAATTTCAAGGTTAAAGAGAATTAAATACGGCGGTAGCGAACGTGTTGAAACGGTGCAATGAATGATTTTGCCTTTGGCTTGTTCGTAAAGTGTATTCTTCGACTCTCGAGAGACCCCACTTGAACTTAAAGTGTTCTTACATAAAAGGGGGCTATTTCTAGTGGATTGATTTAATACTTGCGTCTTTACAACGGTGTAAACTCGAACACTTGACAAAGCAGTATTGATATATCTTTGAGAACTCTTAATTGAGACCAGTATAGTGGCTGAAAACATCAAATCCGAGGATTGCAAGGAACTTACAAAATATACACACCGATAGAAAATACAATTCTCTCTCTGATTTTTTGCAATGTGTCTAAAAGAGCACGCCAGCGTTCTTTTAAAAGTAATGAAGCAGTATAAAGTAATTGCTGAGTCACGAATATACCTTCCACCTTTGATCACATCGCGAATTTGGAACTGGGACAAAATAACGATTGCATATGTAACATGAAAGAGTAAACTTCGTTAACACATTGCTTTGCGAGCACAAAAAAGGCAACAATGTCAATGTCGATAAATTTTTTGAACTTTTCATTAAGTCTTTATCATATGCTCGAGCACTTGTCGGTAAGGATCCTACACAAGAGTATAGATTGAGATCAGAGCCCCCGCAGTCCTGTATATGTTGTAAACAAACATGTTACATTGTTTCCTAGATTTCTCGCAATACAGGTGGTTAAAATATGTCAATGTGCTTGACACATATCGCAAGAAGAACGTCATCGACTATGCCAGCTGCATGCGTCTATTCATTACAGTACTTACTGGTAACTTTATTTACGCACAACTTGACCTTAGTTTAATTAAAACATCATGGATCATACACGTTAAGAATGCATGTTCCATTTCTCGACTGTAAGTTTTATGTAAGTGTGATACATGTCCTCAAGTAATTTTGCTACTTCACACCGTTAATTGCGTCACTTTTTACCGAGTGGAGAAAGATCGCGGCAACACTGAATATCGCAGCAACAATAAAACAACACTGAGTGTAATGCCAGTATGAAAGTCTTGATGATAAAATGAGGATAATCTTGCCGTTTGTAAATGTAAAGACAACGCTTTCGTCTCAAAGTAAACATAACGCTTTCGCCTCTAAGTAGAAACAACGCCTTCTCGACTATTTTAGGACCTTGAGTGAAGGTCCGATCAATGTATGAACCCGTATCTCCCAGGTTGGAAGACGGCATGACGAACACAACATATAATAGCTAATTTATTTGGCGCTATATTTGCTCATATTATGTACTGTGGCGGGCTAGTAAAAATTTTGTGTGCCCAAATACAGTGTTTCTAAGCGGCACGAAAGTATACCAAAAACTGACACTTGAAGCAATATGGTTTTTAACGCTTCTAATCTCAAAAATGTTATTACTTATCGTAATGTAGGTCTCCAAAACAATGCCGGACGTGACTGTGCAATTATTAAAAGGAATTTTGATTTGAGATAAGAAACTGCGAAAATGAGAAATTTTAATGCTAGAAGTTTGTTGACGATGAGATTGACACTTCGGAAATTGTTCTGGAAATGAGCGAGTGCAAGAATTTTGGATCCATAATAGTATTTCGAAACGATAAAGCCATGACGCACGACTTATTTCTGCAGAACAGTCTTGAAATTTTCTAATTGATTTCTAAAAACAATTAAACAGTATAAGCCGAGCTCATTAATTACCCGCTTGCCTGCATGTTTTAGGAAATTAGAGGATTTAAAATGACTTCTCAAACGACTGGATATTTTGCGACAAATTAAGCCAAGATTAAAGTTTTCGAAATTTGGCTGCAATTTTTCTCCGATTTCTCAATACAGATTATATGTTTTCTCAGTAAATTTTCATGGAATTATTAACGAGTTTGAGAAGACTCAGTCAGTCTGGTCCGCACCAGCGGCATAAGCACAAGCTAGAGCAAAAGACAAAACAATGAAATGCTGCCAGTGAAATGTGTGACATAAGCATCGACATATATAAGCACAAGAACAAGCATAAGACTAAGTTATGGTAGAACAAAAGCAAATTCAAAAGAAAATTCTTCCTGCCTTGTCTTCGTAAACGTCTGGGAAAAAGGTAACAATATCCTTTCTTATGTTGTTATGCTTATTCGATGGTGAAAACCAGGGCGCACGCCTACGCGTAACCCGGCATTAATGTTTTGGGCTTTCGTTTGCAAAACTAAATCATTCCGTTATCTCTGACAGACTGAACAATTGGCCTTATCTGCAGTATATGGCAAGCCCCCACGCAAACAAAATATTTGAGAACAAACGCTCGACATTGTTGGTCAAGGGCTTGCCCAATTTGCTGCAATTTTTTATGCCAGAGCCTAGTAGCCCAAAACCCGGTGTTTTTTATAAATTTCAGCATCCATGCGCAATCACTGCTACGCCAAAGACCGCAATATGAAATTGAATGGATGTTTGAATTCATAATTTTTACCTAGGGTTAGAGTGGATTCAGAGATGTAATTGGCTTTAATTATTTTTCTAGGTGGGGGAGGGTGTTTTTTCATATATTCGCATTGTGCCCAACGAATCTCCATGTAAAAATGGCCGCATTCCTTGATCACTGGCTTGAAAAGTACACTCTATTTTCAAAAGCGGTCAGGAGATTGATATTGTATTAATACACGTTTGACTTGAGCGTTTCTGTTACGTGCTGGAAAACATATTCAGCGTTGGAGAGAAACGGCTAATGTGTTTCGTATTTCACCAGGGGCCAGTTGTTCAAAAGCAGATTAGCTTAACCCTGGGTGAAGGTCAGATTCAAGAGAAATTTCCCAGCAGCTTGTTCGGAAGATTAGAAATATTTCTTCAGAAATCTTGTCTGCATCAATAGTAGTTTTGGTTTCTGAAGTTTTGAAAGAAAGTGACATGTAAAAATACAGAAACTAAAACAGTGGGATTAGCACTAACCCAGCTAGGCCAGCTTTGAACAACTGTCCCCAGAGCAATATCTCATCAAACCTCTATGATGTCAATCAGGGTTAAAGTTCAAAGGGTTTTTTCGGTACATGATAGTTTCAAGGTTTTTGACGTCAGCATATGTAGTTGTAAGATGCAAGTTTCAACAACCTCTGAAGTATCGTTTTTACTAGAATTTGCACATAAAGGGCTTATCCGTATTAAGTGCATTATAGACAGTAAATCGATCACATCAAAAACAATCCAATGTTCTGGACAATTTCCGGATGAAGTTGTGTGATGTCAAATCAGTCATGCCTTCCTTTATAAGCTAGTGTATTATGTGAAATGACACCAAAACTAGTCTTTAATTACTTTCTTTTTTAAATTCTGCATGAAATTGAAGTATTGTCAAAAGATTTTGATTTTGCTCACTTGACTTGTTACAACCATAGTTAATAAGGTTATCAATTAATCCAAGATGGCGGTTAACACCTTCACCCATTAAAATATTTGAATATTACACGTACCCAGCTCTCTGTAAACATTTGTCACCATGCGAAGTCTAAATGTTACGCTATGTGACGTGTTATAATCTACATTTCCACGGGTTGAATCAATTTTTCAAGCGAATTACACACTATGTATTTTTATATTTTCACATACGAAAAGTATGTCACTAATGGTAGTTTTTTGCTAACAACAGTTCTTCTTCTGTTGAAATTTCTTTTAATTTCTCATGACGAGCGAGCATAGACACCAGCGAACGACGATAGACTCAAGGGCTTTACATTTTTAAAGCCAGCTCTTGGAAAACCTGTTAAGAATCAGAGGAAAATATTTTACATGAGAGTATCTCGTTGCATGCAGTCAAAAATTTCAAAAGAGAAATTTTAAAGCGAAAAAGGTTTAGCGCCGGAGAATGTCCGTCAGCACAACGTCAGGAAGTTTTTCACAAAACACTTTCGCAGGAAATGCTAAAAGTCCTGTGTCGTAGATTTTGCAATCCTCTTTGCAAATCGAAATTCTCAAATTTCCGAAAGTGACGTGTTTCGCCATATGTGGAGCCGCGGCATTCGAGAATTTTACACCAGTTTGAGGAGGGCATTGGATTTTGCAAGCCTGCATGAAATACTTTTATCTGCATAAGGTGTAAAGATCCTTAAAGGAGGTCCAAGTGCAAAGTTTCTAATATAACACACACATACATGAATTGTCAGTTTTGTAAATTTTAAACATGTACATGGCTGCAAACGTGATTAAAACAGATTTAAATGCAGAATATTTAGGCGAGTGTCAATTGCTCGTGTTGTCTCGACTAAAATTTAAGTTTAGATTAGGTGACCATCGCCCAGTTTGGAAATGTAAAAAATCTTTCTTTGAGAAAAAAAACTTTGGGGAAACACATATTAAAAGCACAACAGGGAACATATGCACCTCTTGCCAAAATCCAACATTAACGGATAGCAAGAAAACGGCGTACCTGTAAGATCAGGACACTTGCACATTTTCCGTAAAGCCAAAGCCTACACAAAACACAAATGGTTAATTTGTAAATTTATAGAGCCTGTTTATAAATTTAAAAATTTATTTAATTTATAAATTTATAGATCTTAATTTATAGAACCTGCTTTGTCAACTGGACAGGATTAGATTGAAAACATACAAAACATGATATGGGTGGTCATTATAACTCAGTGGACCAAGTATCCGGTAGACTGCTTTTCGTACAGTGTTGAAGACCAAATGAAAATTACTGTGAATAAAGATAGGAAATATATTTATATGCATACAAGAACACGAATGTTTCATTGTGTCCTTTTGGATGGCAAACCATTGTCCGATAAACAAAAGCACTCTTGCAAACTATGATTTTCCTGGCTAAACCGGAAAGAACCTGGCGTTCGTTTATAGACTTGATTTCAGAGGTATAGATTTTGTAACTCCAGTGTTCACTCCAGGTATGAACGGCGCTCAGTGCTCACCTCAGGCACGAGGGTTTCTAGATTACGCTCTCGGCTTTCATGGGAGGGGTGAGTGGACAGCCACTCTACACTAGGGATCTCTTGATGCTTTTCAAAGGCGCCAAATTTTTGCCAGACTTTTGGACCTTCTCTCACGTCGAAACACGCCTGGAAATTAAAGAGAATTTATACAGCACCTAACATTTCTATGAAATATGCAGAATTGGACATCTTCGAGACATATTACGATTAGTGTTATGAATTCGGAAGCTATTTGGCAAGTCAATAGAAACTCACCTTTGCGGCAAAATAAAGACCAACTTTGTCAGCTTCTTCTTCCAGTGTTCGAGAATACGGCAGATGCAGGAACAACTGATTTATATATACACAAAAAGCAATCATTATGCAAAGAAAATTTCATGCATGCGAGGGCGTAGAACATGTACTAGATTTTGAGAGAAAGAAATATTTGTTGGATCTGTGAGAGAATTTGGAAGATCAAGCAAAGTGGTTCATCCTACCCCAAGGATTGCATTCTGAATGGAGTGTGTCAGAAATGCCAAAAAGTCGCTTGGGATCAGCGCCCATATTGTTGCTAGCAACACAACTTTGATTAGATTGACAAATCCGTTGAAACACAACTGTTCTGCCTGGAAATAGAGAACGTGAGTCATAAAAAACAAGTAACCCCCTAAACGCGTTCATGCGTCTCGCCAAAAATGCACCAAGGCCCTGGGACAGTGGCGAAGCCAGCCCGACATTTGGTCATGCAAATGCAAATTTTTCAGTGTTTATAGACCGCATAACTGGTTATCTGGAAAACACGGACAACATGGACACGGACAACATGGACACGGACAACACGGACACGGACACATAAAAAATACGACAAAAAGCAATCAAAGCGGAAAATGAGAAAAAAATCATATCACTCATTTTATGAAGTAACAATTCTATGTCAAATAATGGTTAGGGTTAGGGTTAGGGTTAGACTTAGACTTAGCATGTTGTCCGTGTCCGTGTTTTCCAGATATGTTGTCCGTGTTTTCCAGATAACCCGTATAACTGTATAAGGACCAATTTCTAAAGAAATGAATGATGATAATAATTTAAATTTGCATGACCAAATTGTCGGGCTGGCTTCGCTACTGTAAAGCGTAAAGGATGTTGTCTGGAAAGCAGGTCCTCTCAGAAGCTTGGGGCTCCTTTTCGTAACTTGGCGATCCATGTGCTTTACCATTATTGCGTTTTTATCGAATGTTTTAGTAACAGTGTCGCCAGTAACGACGTACCGTAGAGAGTCTTAAAAGTAAGGTTCTTATCACTTACCATGAACGCTAAGTGGTCTTCTTGATTTCAGATAATCTCACATTGTACTTACCGAATGTTGCAATATCGCGTGCGCAATTTCATGTCCCAAAATGATCGATAACGAGTCGTCATCAGTCAGAAATTTTAAAAGCCCCGTGAAAACAAAAATTTGGCCATTCTGAAAAGAACAATTGTTATCTACTTTTACTGAGCAATATTGCATGTCACTTGCCACTGGATGGCTCTATCACTTCTGAACTATTTCCTCAAAAGGTTAATTAAATATCTGTAGCTAAACTAATCACTCTTGTTGATGTGCAATGATTACTATCTGTGGAAATGGCGAAGAATAGGGGGGGGGGGGGGTTTTACCAGTTGGACACCTGGTGTGCTGAGAGCTACTTGACAAGAGAAAGCTACACCTTGCCTCGTGTAAAACTGGAAGTACTTTTCTAATAATAAAGACAGTCATCCTGCAACTTACTGGTAATACAAAAGCATTTATTTCATTTGATTCAACCACATTGACTTCCCAGTTCATATGTTGCCCTGTGATTTCATCTGTATTTGCCATAATCAACTTGTTTGTGATCTCATACACACGTTTGTGGTCTGGGTGTGACACAGGTAGGATGTTATCTGCATACATCTCCAGTAATTGCCTCCACTGGCTTTCGGCAATTTCACGTATCTGTTTAGGGGTAATGCCTACATAACGAGACCTCTTTGTGTAGGGGGTTTCTTCAAGATGTATGTAATATAAAAATAACCAGCTGCCAGCAATAATGCTGATAATTCCTGCAATAACTTCTTTCCTTTGAAAAAGGTGCTTTTTCAGTTTTTCTCTCTGATGATCTGGAAGCTTTTTCCACCATTTACGAAAAGTTCTGGGAATATGTTTGAAAATGTTGTGAGTTGAGTAAGTTTATTTGAAATGAACAAAGTGTTCAGGAAAGTGCAATGTCTTCAAAGGTATGATGCTAGAAAAAATCATCCATCAGTTTAATAATTAACTATTAATTATAATTTGAGTTAATTGGGTAATTAATTATTAAATAGAGTCATATTACAATTTATCATGCATAATTAGTTAATTTTTATTAATTTTCAATTAATTAACATTAATTACTCTAATTACCTTCCAGCAACAACTGCCATGAGTTTCAGCAACTGAGCAATTGGACCAGAAAATCTTGCTAAGAATGCTCCAATCACAGGCAATATGGGTGCAGCTCGGCAACTTTCGCTCAAATGAAAATTCCGGCATAAAATATAACGTTTTTCAGGTGGCAAACGCAATGATTCCAATTTGACATTTCTTACTGGAGTTTTGAAAAGAAAAATTCTTTGGTTTCTGATTAAGTTCATAAATCGTTTGTTTTGGAAGATGGGTCCTTTCAGGCCAAAATTACTGGTAACATTCTCTAGTTTTGTTCCTCTTGTGTAAATGAAATTAAATACATTCGAATTTCCCTGCCATTTCATGCCAAAAGTCCATATTCGCTTTGTGCAACGAAACATATTGTAATACATACTTCAATTTCTCTTTACATTTTTGATTGTCTTACTCACGCTGTTGATAAACAGCCATCAAACACTTACACAACTATGATCCTCAAATTATGCAAATTTTTTTTTTTAACTTTTCATTTTCTTGAGTCAGTTATGTGTTCGTCTAGCGGTGTAGACCATTAGTAATATATTCAAAATGGCGGACGAAGATGAAGAAAGGCAACGCTTTTCTCCCGACTCTTCTACTCAAGTTTTGAGCAAGGAAAAACGCAAACATCGGAAGAAAAAGAAGCACAAACATAAGTAATAGCTCTCTACTTTAAACTCCTTGAAATACAATAATTACGTATTAAATAAATATAATATTTAATTTAAGTTCACAAATCATTGAAAGAAATATTGTTTGATTTTTTTCATCAAGTCTGAATGTTGCCAAGTATAAATCGTACCTTTTTATGAACCAAAGCATTTATTAAGGATGCTATATGCGCGCTAAGGGCTAACACAAATTTATTTCTCACTAGAAAAGTAGCCCAAAACCAAATGCACAGAGTAGTAAATAACCACAAGTGGCAGTCACTCTGACAGCAGTGCAACAACTGATCTCAGTGGGTGCAACATGTCCCTCTACTTTTGAGTTCTGCATGCATGAAAATATGCATAATGTACATGCATGAGGACACAAAGTTCCAAGCTTCTAATTTGAGTGGTTCGTCTGTGTATTTCCTATTCTAAGCAAAAACTCTGTTTAAGTTAGCCTCCTGTATAATGCAGCAGTCAATGTATATCCCTGCACCTTGTGTGGAAGGGGGGAGTTAGCAGAAGATTAGCATCTTTTTCTCCCCTTTTTGCTAAACTACTAAGGTCACTAGCCAGGCAAATGACTGCTATGCCCTGGCTCTGGGGATGTGGGGATTTGTATTGACTGCTGTCAAGGCATGTATATGCATGCACATAGGTTTTCTTACTGTAAAGCAGGCACATTTGTGCTGGCAAAGCAAATAAACAGGCTTAAAATGTCTGGGAGATGTATACAGTTTATACTGGTGCTAAATCTGCTAAATTGTCCAGGTCAAAGAAAAGGAAACGTAAACATTCTGCAGAAAGAGCATCCAGTCATGGTGACCAACTGTCAGACTCAACTAATAATTCAACTGCTCCATCCGAGGATGATGAATGTCAAGAAGCAAATCAGAAGGGCAATGATGAATTTGTGATAGACATAAAACCTTTGACTGAATATATTGATGATAGAAAGGAATTGAATAATGAACTGTTTAAGATATTAGGAAGAAAAGAAATGAAAAAAATGATGCCAAAATCTGTTAAGGTTAGTGGTATAAGTCAAGCAAATAGTAGTAAATGCCTATATACATTATTTTATATTGTATTAGCTCTGTAATGTATAATCTTCTTGGATTCATTGAAGTTTTTTCACCCCATTCAGAAATTAGATGCAGAGGATTTGAAGTCTCGCTGCTTGGATCAGCTTGAGATAATCTCGAAGAAAAGATTATTGAGTATAATTAAAGGAGAAGAAATGAATTCATCTTCGTCTGAAAGTGAACATGAGAGTACAAATGTTGCAGATGTTCTTCAAGAAAATCCCATCATGGAGGCAAGTCAATCGGTAGCAGATACTCAAGAGGTGGGTAAATTAGTATGTTGTAAGATAAACACCTGGATTTGACAGCACTCCCCTTATAGTAACTTCTAGTTGTCACTTTGTTTAGGATGAGTCTATGAACATTATGAAAGAACTAAGTGTTGGACCTGACCAGGATGAAATTGATGAGCTGATTGAAGGGCCAGCAAATAAAGCTAGGGTAGATGGTATGTATGTTATTTCTTGAAAAATGTGCATGTAGATATATAGATGCTCGCAATGTCCAACCATGTGAATCCATTGTGGAATATAATTCTTTGACTTTTATGTTCTTTTTAGCTGGTCAAGACAATCCTGAAAGTGCTGATCAGGACAATCCTGAACATATTGGTAACAATGATCCTAAAAGTGCAAAGGAAAGTCCAGAAAAGGACCCAGAAGACACTGAGTCACAGTTGTTAGAACTGGAATACAGAGCTAGGGCATTGAAATCTTTGATGCAAGCACGGCAGACATTGGATACCTAGAGTATGTGTGGTGTGAGCAAGAAATCTCTGGCACAGAGGATATTCAGGTCAGTGATGGAAGCAAATGGTCAGTGGTCATCCTGTGTTAGAGGAGTATGTGACAGTGTAAACATTGTTGGATTTACACAGTCGGTTAATGAAGTGTGGTGGGATTTTAAATTTGTTGGTGAAACCTGTTATGTTGATGTTGGGACCCACTACCAGTATCAGCTTTGTACAGTATGTAACTACTGTATGTAATAAACCTGTGCATGTCTTTTGAACACGTTGCCATAGTACATAACAAACTGTTAACTGATACAAACATAAGATTGGGTGTTTACGTTACTGACTGTATTTTTGAAAGCATGCCAGTCGTTTGCACCTGGAGGTACAAATAAGAAAAGATGCAATAAGGACATCATTTTTTGTGGTTTTCAAAAGAAAGGTTAAAAGAAGAGTTTTTTTTCATGAGCAAATTCATTTATAAATAAAAGACTATATCAATTTGAAATATTCTGAAGTTTGCAAGTATTGTGCGTCATCGTGACACACTTGTTGTTGGATATTTAATTTTCTATTAGCTAATATAGCAAGCAAAGTAAAGCACCCTATATTGTCATATATTACCAATGTTTGTTTAATTAAGAAAAGATGAATTGTGATAAAATCCCACATATACAAGATTTTTGTTATATAATTTATATATTTATGCAGACAACTATGTACACAATTATGTTAAATGTTACAACTCATTAATATGTTTGTTTATAGAATTGCTAATTTTGTTCAAGCATGCTGTCTTTTTATAAAGCACTAGAAGTTTGCAACTGATACACCCGAGCACCTTTCTTCAGCAAGAAATTTTGGTTGTTCAGAGAGTAGAGGAAATCTTCAAAACCACTTATTCCCAATTTTAGATCCTGACAAAAATAAATACTTTACTATCAGGTATTTTGAGTATATTATGAGATACATTTGTAAATATTTAATTCATGGATTTCACTATGCCGTTGATTGAAGCTGGTATAGGCCTGTAGGGTCCATCTCAACTCTATTCATTTGATGCTTATGTCATAGATTAAGGATACATAGATATGCAACTGAAAAATTGTTTTTGTTTTACAAGCGACTAGGACGAAAGCATAACTTTATTTGTTGCTTGAAATATACAGGGCAACTTCTTTTTATATATTTCTGTAAACCAAGGCAATCTAGTGGAAAGTTTTCTTTAAATTGTTATTTGACATTATGGTCAACACATGCTAGAAACATTTGATTCACTACTTGATTTAGAGTTGACTGAAAACTATGACATTACATGAAACCCAGGAATTCTTGGTACATTATAAAGATCAACTCTGGAACATATTTTACATAATACACATACCTTTGCAATCTGTCTCATTTGGTCGACCGTAAAAAGAGTATTATATTCCAACTCTGAAATCCTTTCTAGTTCAGCAATAAAACGTTTTGCCTGAAAAAACGTGTAAGATTTTGTGGAATACTATATGGTAGAGTGAGAAGCGGTGAGGGGGTAGGGTCTACCCCCTGGCATCCACAAATACTTTGCTCTCATTGTTGCCTACCTGTGCTTGTTTGCTCATACCAGAGCCGTTCTGCGAGCGTCTAAAGTCGATATTCCCGAAATCATCGCTGTAAGTATCAACTAGACTAAAAAATAAAAGTCGTCGTTTTACCTTATCTTTCAAGAAATGGCACATTATCTAGTGGTTCAAATGTTGGATAACACTCCCCCACGCCCCTTAGGTAGCAAATACGATACGTGTAAAAAACTATGAACAATGCCTAAAAAGCTTCACTATTGCAGTGGTATTGCTAGAATGGAGATAGTGGAGGGAAGCTAACCCCCTACCCTCAACCAGAGAGGATGTAAATGGCCCTAAATCGTACCTGCATTTCATAATCTCGATGACGTCAGCAGCATCTTGTCTGGTCGCTTCTTCCCGAAGTTCAAGCCTTGCACGAGCTTCTGTAAGTCGTACTAATGATTCCAGCTGCCTCGTAGTAATAGGAGTGCTGTCTTGAGATTGATGTTGTTGACGTAAATTTATGTAAAATTTCTACGGAAAAGAAGTACTCAATATATGATAGATTTTGAGGATATTCTTTCAGGACTACTGTACTTAAGTTATAACAAGACATTTGTAAGAATTATACTTATTTATTGTGCCCTTGTTTCCTGGCTCAAACTGAACGCCTCTCCCCCACCCCATTTGCTCAGGTAGATTTCGCCCATGATTCGGTTTCCTCCCACAGCCATACATTAGGTTGGTATCAACGCCTTACCACGACCCTTTTACCGTGCTGTAGTTGCGCTCCATGACCAGACGTGAGTCGCAACGTAGCTACCAACACACCCTTAAATACCTGAAGTTCGTCAGCAGCTTCTTCCGACAAGGTTGGATGGACGTACTTCCTTGCGTAGGCAATGTACTGTTGGAGTAGAATGAATAAAATAGTCATGCATCATATCACTGTGTCATTTATGGTGAAACTTTATTCTAACCTTTCTCAATAATACGATTGGTAATGGATCAAAATGCTGACCAGGCACAAGCTATAAAATAATACAAAACAAAAATATATATTTTAGGTATTTAGCTGTCCATATTGTTACAGTACTGAACATGCATTATTACTGTATGCACGGTAATATTCACAAGGGAGGATTAGGTACTTTAAGTCTTTCTGATAGAGGTTTATCCGCTTCCCATTGGGCTCGCATGCTTGTGCATTCATTCTGAGTGCCAACCTATAAATTACAGTTGATAAATACATTAAGATTTCTTTTGTCTTACTAATGTTTACTGATGGCATAAAATGAACAACTGATGTTGGCAATACCTCTGTACTACGTCGAACCGTTACAGTTTCAAATGGGCTGACAAAACAAAGAAACAATTGATTAATAATTTCTTCCTGACAGAGCGCTATGAGAAAAAAGAGGGAAGTCGACCACTCGAAGGTGAAGAGCTTTTGAATAACAGCTGGATATCGTTTTAAAAGCTGTACCAATTATTTCTCAACCACGAAAGAATTGGTCGAAACGTGGTACAAAAGTATTTCAGCAAGCTGGGATTTCCGTCAATGAGTAATAGATAAAGCATTTGCATCCGAATGTGTCTGATTTACAACCGATCTGATTGTGATTTACAGCCGCTTGCCTTGAAAACGTTCGTTTTCTCTCATAATCTCAAACAAATGAATTTTATCATGAATTTTACAAACGAATGATTGGTTTGAGTGTAGTTAAGCTATGTTCATTCATAAAGTTTAGAACCAACTTCTTTTTCCCAGAATGCATTGCCATGACATGTTCAGACAGTATAGAATCCATGTCCTAAAATGGGCAACAAAAATTGCCTTTAAAGTTAGTGAATTCTGTAACGTAAAGTACCATATAGAATTTTACAAAAAAATAGTTTCATATTTACTTCGTCCGGTTTGTCCAGCATAATAAAGACCTGTATGACAAATAGAAAAACTCAGTCAAGAATGTAACAATAAGAAACAATTATGTAACTGTAGTCAGAATCCTAAAACTCCGAAAGTGACTTGCAAATTATGCTTACCAGGTCAAACCTAGAGAGGAGCGCACTTCCCATCCTAAAAGGAAAATATTTTTAGTTTGTACTTGTATCCAGGTGATGTTCTATTCATTGAACAACCAGACCTCCAATAATTTTACTGGCTATAGTTTGCAATTCTATTTACAGTAAACTCGAGGAAACGTACTTTAAGTTCTCGGCAACAGTCTTTGCCTTGTTATAATGACCTCCCGCAGGATTGGCAGCCGCAAGAATGGAAGCTCTTGCAGGCAAACTTGAAATAGAAAAAAAACACAGGAAAATAAGGAACAGCAACTTTATGATTTAGTGTCAAAGAAGCTTCTCGTAGAACTTTCTACAGAGGAAATGGGCCAATTTCTTTCTCAAAGCTTTTCCTTAGACCCTGAAGATGGCGACATCGGCTGTCCTGGTACTGTATTTTCATAGTGGTAGGAGCAAGGAAAGATTCACTTGGTTACTTTGTTAAACAGACCTACTCTTCTTGAAGTGTCTCATTACAGTTTATATTGTATACCTGCATACCATGCCAGCTTTTGCAATACTGATACATTGCTGTTCCTAAGGAAAATGCAAGAACGCTTCAGAAAGTTGAAAAATCCTCTTATCTATTCCAATAGTTTTCAAATTTCATGAAACAGACAACGGTTTTCCTTTCTGGCCAGCATTTGGAGAAGGTGGATGTATTTGACTTACCATTGCTTCCAACAGAGATTGATGTTGACTTTTCATCTTATCAAACTCGTCAATACAACAACATCCTTGATCAGCCAAGACTAGAGCCCCAGCTTCGAGAGCATATTCTCCTGTAGAACTTTCTTTTGAAAGAGTCACCTGTGTTGAAAACAATATAATATATGACCATCTGGAGCACCCATTTCGGTAAAACTAATATTTGCAGGATTTTGTGTGTAAAATCCTGTAGGTTTCCTGCGGGTACTCGGGGGTTTTAGCTAGTAGTGTGTGTGTGGGGGGGGGGAGGCTTTCGCCTAGAAGCTATTAGTGTGTGTGTGGGGGGGGGGGGCTTTTGCCTGGAAGCTAGTAGTGTGTGTGTGTGGGGGGGGGGTAAGGTATGTCCAGGAAACTTGAATTGCTTTGAGTTAAGATTAGCCGCAAACAGACCCCATCGCAGTTTTGCTCCAGACACGAGTCATACGGTGGTATTAAGGTGGCTGCCAGAGGCGTTATTGTATTTTTTTCAAAGATCTTGTATTGTTATTTGAACGTACGGTCAATCCAGCGGCAGAGGTTGTGTTCCCGCACACATAGACTCCGCGAGGTGCCAAGTTAGAAACAGCTTGAAGCATCTGAAAAAAAGAGTGTTATTACGAATGCACCAACCATAGAAACGCGAGAGTTTGAATGAAAGCTGTCGGAACTATTGCGCTTTGTTTGGAAGTTAAGACGCCAGGGAAGATAGTACTCTTACTCCAAATTTAATAGAAATAAACAAACCTGACTTTTACCAAGTCCTGGGTCACCAACAACAAGGATGTGGGGATTACTGCGTACAGGAATACTGTTCTAAAATATTGAATCCAGTTTTTAGAGAAGATCTAGCTTTAGCTTAGATCCAAGCAGAAAAATTGTGAGAAATTAGGTCATACCGTGTCAGTTTTGTGATTTTGACAACCTCCAAACAGACCAAGGACAAGCCCAGCTTTCACTAGCTGAAACGAAAACAATACACAATTATATGTTTTGTTGGGTATATCTATGCACTACATGACAAGTAGCATACGATTCTTACTCTGCTGTATGTGAGGGAGTGATAACGCAAGGAAATGTCATATTACAGTGCTTGTCGCTGGAAAACTCATTCCCCAAAACGAGGGCCTAGTTGTACGAAAGATAGATGTGACACCAGAGATATTGAGCTCAAGAGATAAAAAGTGACTTCAACTTGAAAACGATTAAACGTCAATATGAGTTTTACCAGTTACTGAAAATGTTTGGAGGGTTTGAGAAAATCTCATAGTGCTTAGCGCCATTCACCGATCGTACAAACGAGCCATGAATGTCAATCGTAAGTAACAAATGGACCATTCCCCTATTAGACAAACTTTTGAATTTGGAAAATCAATTAGCACAGCAGAAAAGAGCATCCTAAATTTCATACGATTGTCAAGTTTGGTTGGAAAATATAGTCCTTTAAAGTTTGCGAATTTTGTACACTTTTGTATAACGTACGGAAAAGCGTTACCACTACGTGGAAATGTGGTAACACTTTTTCCCGCGTAATACAAAAGTATACAAAATCCGCAAACTTTATATTACTATATTTTTGACATTTTACAATATTTTACAAGCAAACTTCACCGTCTCACTAAATTCAGGAAGCTCTTTCCAACTGTGTTAAAATTGTTTTCGAATTTAAAAGTTTGTCTAATTGGGGGATGATGCATTGGATAAGTAGCTACTTGTTAAAATACACTTATCATTAGGGTAGTAAAGCTACAAAGTTTAATTACCTCGCGACCATAAATGGCTGGGCACATTGACCTATGTAAAAGGCACAAAATGTTTTGAGATTATCTTTCACAAAAAAACCAATAACAAAACACTTTTGAGAATATTATAATGTGCTGCAACGATTTTATGTGAATGTTTTAACAACCAACCCAACAATCAACTGAAATAAATTCTTTTGCGCTTGAATTTCTTGAATGGCATACATATCCTGTAAGAAATAATCAGATTAAGACTAGCTTGAATTCTTCAACAAGAACAACACACGTGCGTAACAGGTGTAGGTTCAATTTCTCGCGGAAGACCTGCAGTTGTTGGATATTTTTTCAACTGTTCCCAGTTTGGCTTTCAAAATGTGTATAATACATAGATACTGGACAGCTTTATCGCTCCAAAAATGTCCTCAACCAATTCACTAGCTGCACAACTGATCTTGTGCTGCGTGCATGTATAGAGCACAGAACTTGCTGTTTCTTCGGTCAAAGCTTGCCATCCAGAAAGACACCAAAATTGCATGAGACACCACAATAGATAGCTCGATCTATTCTACTTAAAATAAAATGGTCGTCCACAAGTCTAGTACAGGCCTTGTGCTTGTTATTTAAACTATATATTTCATAATCTTTTTAATGTTTCATAGAATCCAGACAATGCTACCCTTTTCAGTAAAGGCGTGCTCTGCACGAAGACACTATCTCTAACTTGCTTATAACAAGTAATGGATAGTTCCATCAATTATACTGTAAGTAAAATAGTCGCCCACAAGTCCAGTACAGGCCTTGTGCTTGTTAGTTAAACTATAAACGATCTTCCCTATCTTTACCTTCATTTGATATCCTGCAATAATCTCGCTTTCGTTTTCTGCCGTCACTTCATCTTTGCAATTTTGAACAGAATTTGCAAAGATGTACAAGAGAAACATTGCCTTCTCTTTACTTCGGCTCTTGTTTTCATCAGCATCCGACACCTTGACCACGCCGCAAACTTTCACAATATCTCCAGGCACGACACTGTCAACTTGTTAAACAGAATTGAAAAGATGAAAGAGACAAACTAAACCAAAGAAACTGGAAATAAGACCCCGTCTACACCGTACCAGATGGCCACCATATCAAATTGGATAGTTTGAAGACGAGTGTAGCTTTTAAATTTATGATAATATTAAGACCCTGTCATACGATGCAATTTTTCTTGCAACTCGCAATGCAATTCTACTCTTGGGAGATGTAAAATTGGCAAATACATGTTTCCATCGCAGTTTGCTAGTATATTTTTAACATACCAAATATTTGTCCCAAATTGACATCTCTTAAGAGTAGAATTCCGTTGCAAGTTGCAAGAAAAATTGCACCGTGTGACTGGGCCTTTACAGAATCTAATAACAACTCATCATAGACGAAGTGGTAAGAGCAAATATGACCACAAATTGCCCGAACTTGATGTGGTGACCAATGCAGGTCCGGCATCGTGTAAACGAGGTCTAAACCTACCAAGATCAGACGTAAGCTCACACTCTACTGTTCTCGGAATGCGTCCCGTTTCTCTCTGATCGTCAGCAATTATCTCCTGGATTCTAGGAAATGTGTGCGACAGACATAATTTAGCGGACTGCCGGGAATGTGTGCTACACTCAAATTTATGTTTAGAATTCTGTGTGTGTCGTTTAGGCAGGAAAGATCCTCTGGTGTTGTACCAAACATCTTTCCATCCTAGCGCAAATTTCTTGCCAAATCATCGATTTTAAAGATTGAACTTACTTTATTGTTTGCCAATCGATAGTTTTAGTTAATGGTGAACTTTCTTGCGGAATGAAAATTCTTCCACGGCACGACTCCGACTCGCACTAGATCATGGAAACAATTACCATGTCATTTATATATATAGTATATACAGTATACACAAAAAAGCCAAGATTTTCAGACGAAGCTCTGGCAATAATCGAATTGTTCATACCTTGGTGGGTAGTTTGTACTTTCCATCTGGTAAAGACAACACCTGTGAAATATTTTGAAGATATCCCTGTAGTTAATTCTATCTACAAGGTGTCACCACATTGTGCATATTGTCTATTTTCCGTTTTTCCCACCTGAGTTTCTTTGCATAAGTTGCACATGAATGCCATATGTGTCACTTGGGGCTTTATGCTGCTAACTCTGACCACCGTTCCACAAATTGCGACAAATTTTCCTGTGTTATATATAGGGGGAAAGTGACTGCACATCCTAGTGTTTATAACTATGTATGCATAGTAAGATTGATTGCCTACATGGCTACATACAGATTGTTCAAAGCATGACTTAAAACCACTGATTGAGATAACACAAGTATACAAGTACCTGAATATGTAACTACAGCCTAAATTACTACTTCTAATTGATGTACAGTATCTTGCTAACTCAATCCATAGATACTGCACTGCATCACTACTCGCACTGGCAGTTACTGATGACATACCATAGCAGTTAGCCTTTAGGCTTTTCAATGGTGTGATTGGAGTATAATTATAAATCCTACACAAGCAAGAAGAGAATTAAAAGATAATTGAATTTATTCTTAATTTGTCATGAAATAATACAACACAGAAACAATAAACAACCTTGCTTGAATACGAGGCAATTCAAATAAGAGCTGGACATTTGATTGGCTTAATTCCTCATATCTAGCAACAAGTACCTGTAAAGCATGATCAAGCTCAATCTTGGGTGATTAGGGTGAAGGACAGTGATTAGATCTATCATGTCAATAACTAATTATTTGATTACAATTTTAGCAGTGTTCTGCTTAACAAAAACATATATATTAAGTACTTTCCAGCCAATACAATACAACACCTGATGAACAGCAAGGCTCAGAGCAGAAAGAGTTTTATCTGGATTATCTTTAAGATCTTCTGCAATACTAGGTATACTTTCCAGGATATCTATGAGAAGCAATCAATTACTCATACCATGTAGATCAGCGTAGATTGTTTACATGTAATATTTGATGATTTTACTTGTCAAGAGAGCACAGCCATAGCCAAGATTTTCTCTGAGGGGAAGGGGGGGGGGGGGGAGAGAAAACCTGAGGGAAGACCTGTTTTAGAATTACTAATTCTCAGGGGCAGCAATCCTGCCAAGGGGAGGGGAGCACATGCCCCAGTGGCCCCCACTGGCTACATCTCTGCAAGAGAATACATATCAAAACTTGACAGTCTTTCTTCACCTGCATGTAAAGTAAGTTCCTTGAAGTCAAATGTTTTTGCTCCTGTTGATTCAATTTCACCCTGACAAAAGGTACAAACATTAATTTAATGAAGGTGGGCATACTAGAAGCCCACGCCTATAAAGAGCTACATATTGAGCTACATAACTCCTGGAAACAACAAAAACAAAGTACCAACGGAAATCTGTCACCAAAGCTTTCAATGTAAGTTACAAAAGCTTGGATTTTCTTGGCCAGAGATGAGCCAGCAATGTAAGCTGTTAAAAAGATGCTTATAAGAACATTTATTGTTTTTCATCAAATTTCATTTCATTTACTGTAATAAAACCATACCATCATCTGGGAAGTACAAGTGCCAGTTTCTATATGGACAGTTGCCCAATGTTGTTTGTTGAAGGGCTGGTCTAGGTTGAGAATTTCTGTCAGGTATTTGAGGGGTCCCATTACCTGGTGAAGAAAAACGGTTCTAATGAGACACAAATTTAATAGACTTCAATGGTCCTTGCGTCATGCCAGAGTTAAACAATGAATTGCAATGCAATGTGGGGAAAATTTACCTTATATTTATATCCATTGAAAACCACTATTGATGGGTTAAAAACTTTAAATGTTTTAAATCGCTGGGGTAAAAATATCATACATTGGCATTGCCCCGTAAAATTTTTTTGGAGAAACAGTTGAGTATATATAGCATATAAAGTGTAAAAATATAAAGTGTAAAAATATAAAGTGTAATGATATTAAATATGTAAATTGTTCAATAGAAATTAAATATGCAATTTTTTTTTCTTATTGTAATGCCAAATTATAATAATTTGTTAAACCCAGCGCACTTCCAACAGTAGTTTTTAATTTTCCACATCGCCCACCTCTCAAATTTGACCTGTCCCCGCCTCTTGCTCTGCTACCTCGAAAATTGTACCCCCTACGACCTCCCCTCCAAGCATTGCCTCGAGAACCAGAACTCATAATGTTCTCTCAAGGCCAAAATTTGGCCTTTCTCAATAAATAATTAATCGTTTCATTTCCAAACAATTTCATTTGTTTTTGCGGCCATATTGAGTTTTCATTTTCCCGCCAATGCAATCTCTATGATGTTGATACTGTCCCCTGACCCCTGCTCAGGAATTTGAGTGGGAAGCCTAGTGGAAAGATGAGGAATGTTAAGAAAAGACTTGTATACTGTATATTCCAAATTGGCTTCTTAAAAATAAATAAAAAAATTGCGCAGAAAATAAAGTTAGATACAATTCTCGTCTATCCAGTTTATTTGAGTTCAGTTGAAGCGCAAATCTGCGGAATTCGTCGTGTTATTTCTGCCGACCATTGATCTGTATAATACTGGATCACGCATACAGTGGCATCAAGTGAAGCCAGCAGAAATGACGAATTTGGAGTACCAAGATGGCGAACAATCAGCATTTTCAATAAATAAATAAACTTCCTTATTTTAAGGAAATTTACGGAAATTGAAAACGCTGCTTAAAAGCTAACTCTTACACCCGCAATTAAATGTATACATGTGACCGAAATATTAATAATGTGATTGCTAGATAGACTTATTCACGACGTTCAAAAGCACCCATATTAGTCTAATTTGACTGAAAAAAATGGCAAAAGCTAAGCTTAGTTTTTTGTATCACCGAGGATGGTTAGTGGCAAAGAGAGTCGAAAGCTACATTACTGAGGGTTTTAGGGAAAAAGTTTTGACAAAAATTTTTTTTCAAAATTTTTTCCCAAATTTTTTTTCAAAATTTTTTCTCAAAATTTTTTCGTGAATTTTTTTCAAAATTTTTTCCAAAATTTTTTGTCAAATTTTTTTCCCAATTTTTTTTTCAAAATTTTTTCCAAAATTTTTTCCCAAATTTTTTGGAAAATTTTGAAAAAAATTTTGAAAAAAAAATTGAGAAAAAAAAATAGAAAAAAAATTTCAAAAAAATTCCGGAAAGTATTTTGAGAAAAAATTTTGGAAAAATTTTTGAAAAAAAAATTTTTTTTTCAAACTTTTTTCCTAAATTTTTTTTTAAAATTTTTTCCCAAATTTTTTGTTCAAAATTTTCCCCAATATTTTTGTCAATTTTTTTCAAAATTTTTCCCCAAATTTTTTTTCAAAATTTTTTCTTAAATTTTTTGTTCAAAATTTTCCCCAATATTTTTGTCAATTTTTTTCAAAATTTGCCAAATTTTTTTTCAAAATTTTTTCCCAATTTTTTTTTCAAAATTTTTTCCTAAATTTTTTTTTTAAAATTCCCAAATTTTTTGTTCAAAATTTTCCCCAATATTTTTGTCAATTTTTTTCAAAATTTTTTCCCCAAATTTTTGTCAAAATTTTTTCATAAATTTTTTTTCAAAACTTTTTCTCAAATTTTTTTTCAAAATTTTTCCCAATATTTTTGTCAATTTTTTTTCAAGATTTTTTCCAAAATTTTTCCTGAATTTTTCTCCAGTTTTGTTGGTCGAGGGTTTTTTGTCAAATTTTTTCCCCATTTTTTTTCATATTTCCCATATTGGGAAAAATTTTGAAAAAAAGTTTAGAAAAAAATTTTGAAAAAAAATGAAGAAAAAATTTGACAAAAAATTTTTGACCGAAAAATTTGAGAAAAATTTGGGGAAAAAATTTGAAAAAAATTTTGGAAAAAATCTTCAAAAAAAATTTGGGAAAAAATTTGAAAAAAATTTTGGAAAAAATTTTGGAAAAAATCTTGAAAAAAAATTTGGGAAAAAATATTGGGAAAAATTTTGAAAAAAAATTTGGGAAAAAATATTGGGAAAAATTTTGAAAAAAAAAATGGGTAAAAATATTGGGAAAATTTTGAAAAAAAATATTGGGAAAAAATTTTGAAAAAAAAATAGGTAAAAATTTTGGGAAAAAAATTTCAAAAAAATTTGGGAAAAAATTTTGGCAAAAAATTTGGGAAAAAAATTTTGAAAAAAAAATTTGGGAAAAAATTGTGCCCCTGACGATTGTGAGAAAATCATCAAAAGTTTGAATTTCAGGGGAGAATTGATTAGTATGCCCAGCCATCTTGACCACCAGACAACAATAAACAATCCCTGGCGAAAATTTGTTCATGAAGTCATGAACTTTCGTGGTCTGTTCATTTTCATGAACAGACCATGAAAGTTCATGACTTCATGAACAAATTTTAGCCAGGGATTGCTTATCGTTGTCTGGTGGTCAAGATGGCTGGGCATACTAATCAATTCTCTCCAAAAACTTTTTCCCAATATTTTTTTCAAAATTTTTTCCCAATTTTTTTTTTCAAAATTTCCCATTTTTCTTCAAAATTTTTTCCCAATATTTTTGTGAATTTTTTTTCAAGAATTTTCCAAAATTTTTTCCCAAATTTTTTTTTTAAAATTTTTTCCCAAATTTTTTTTCAAAATTTTTTCCCCAAATTTTTGTCAAATTTTTGTCTAAATTTTTTCCCAAATTTTTTTTCAAAACTTTTTCTCAAATTTTTTTTCAAAATTTTTCCCAATATTTTCGTCAATTTTTTTTCAAGATTTTTTCCCAATTTTTTTCCAATTTTATTGGTCAAAAATTTTTTGTCAAATTTTTTCCCCATTTTTTTTTCCAAAAAAAAATTGGGAAAAATTTTGAAAAAAATTTTGGAAAAAATTTTGGAAAAAATCTTGAAAAAAAATTTGGGAAAAAATATTGGGAAAAATTTTGAAAAAAAATTTGGGAAAAAATTTTGAAAAAAAAATAGGAAAAAATTTTGGGAAAAAAATTTCAAAAAAATTTGGGAAAAAATTTTGAAAAAAAATAGGAAAAAAATTTTGGGAAAAAAATTTTGAAAAAAAAATTTGGGAAAAAATTGTGCCCTCCTCTGTGCCTTTACGATTGTGAGAAAATCATTAAAAGTTTGAATTTCAGGGGAGAATTGATTAGTATGCCCAGCCATCTTGACCGCCAGACAACGATAAGCAATCCCTTGCGAAAATTTGCTCATGAAGTCATGAACTTTCATGGTCTGTTCATTTTCATGAACGTTCATTCAAGTGGGGCCATTCAACATGGCCGCACAAGTCTAAAAATGTGACGTACTTCTGGCTTCAAAACCTAACAATCCAACAATAGATGCGCTATCGAGCTTTATGCTTTTGACTAACTACGATTTTTTAAACAGCCAGCCTGAAACATAATATCTTCAGAACACAGGACATAATTGGTGACGAAACACAGGTGAGGAAAGGTGTTCTGCGCATTTCCGAACGCGCATGACCACAATGCACTGCGGTAAACATGGTTTGAGATAAATTCTCCCCTGTATACACAAATTAGGTCTGCTGCTTCGCTCGCTCGCTTCAGGCTCGCTCGCTCCGCAGCAATGATGCGTGATCCAGTATTATACAGATCAGTGCTGCCGACCCGACAAAAACTCCCGGTTTTCTTATCTCAAGATGGCTGCCAAACCTCCTGCAAGAAGCGGACATTGAACTATAATAGATCTGGAACGATAACTTCAGTGTTTTAAACCTATGATTGGCTGAAGCCGGCGCGCTGGAAAATCAACATTCAAAAAGACTGGGGAGAGGTCGGATTTGGTTTTCGAGGAGTGAGAATTTTTGTTTTCGAGCAAAAATTGGCAAGAAATACACTGTTTTTGTCGAAAGACATCATTATTTTGGATTCAGACCAGGTTTCCTGTTTAGTTCCAACTGTCTTACACCTATCTGCAGCAAAAAGTGAGCATTTTGACTTTAGTATTTTTAAAAAATTATAAATGTTTGTACGTGTCAAAGAAAACTTTGCTCTTGAGCTCAAAAAAAATATATAATGAAACCTTTAGACAGTCCCAAACTTATTTTGCAGTGAACGCCAGGTACTCCTCTTTATTCTGAACTTTTAATCCTTGCTTTAACCCTTTTAAAACATGAAGAAATTGACGTTTTTCATGCGTTTTTCGTAAACAATGTTTTTTAAATGCATTTTTTCGACCCTAAAACGTCCAATCTTCCTAAAACTTCACACACGGATGTATTTTGCATGGAGTTAAATATTTCCTGTGGTTTCACGTCTTGGTTCTTACTTGAACTTTCAAAAACTCAGAAAAAGTAGCCAAAATCTGGCGGATTTTTCGTAATTTTCGCCTTTGCTTCAACATTTTTCCGTGATAGTACGATTTTTGTCAAATTTTATAACATATTATATAAATTCAACTGTCATTGTTTAAATATTTCTGAATCTTAGAGATCTGTTAGTAGGTTTAAATAAAGAATTTTACGGATACAAAAATGATATTTTTTACACGAAATTCTTAAAAAGGACTGGGTCTACCTGCAAAGTGAACACAAAGTCGGCTTCAATTTCCCCCCCTGACTTATCGTTCCAGATCTATTATAGTTCAATGGAAGCGGATGGATATAGGAATTGCACATTGGCCGCCATATTGGTTTTTGCCATCCTGTGGCCTGAGCACGAGTACGAAACACTTCCGCCGGAAAACTGATAACATTCTAATAATCACAGTTCAGAAAAGTTGCCTACATACATTATACTATCGTGCGCGAAAAGACAGAAAAATACGTAACATAACATAACGTCAAATCTCAATTCCAGAAATATTTTTAAAAATCAAAAAGGCAGCAACTCCAACGTAGAATGGTCCATGTTTAATAGACACTAAATAGATAAACTTGTGGCAACAAACAAATTAGCAAAAATGAATAAAAAAATAAAAATATTTGTTACAATATTAATATACATTATACAAAATTTGTTCTGATATATAATGGAAACATGGCACGGTATTAAATTCGAGTTCAATTACAAATCAGTTATTTTTCCAATTTTGATGGTAATAAATATTAAGAATGCCTGACCATTTGATTTAGCAACTTAAATTTTAAACTTAGCAACCACATTCAACCAAACCACATTGTTCAAAAATTTGCGTCGTACTTCATATAGTGTTTTTATTTTTGCCGACCGAAAACCGGAAGCGCTGGCGATTTTGACGGAAATCTTTAAACTCGTTACCAGGCTCTTGTGCGATTAAATTCAATATGGCGGCCAATGTGCAATTCCTAGATCTAACGGCAAGTCCTCCTGCAATATTTTTATAAAAAGAAAAGGAAAAACATTGCAATAAAATATGCCACCAACAATTCAGTCACAAGAGAAGAAACGTGCAGATGAAGGAAGAAGGTAAGCAAGCTGGAATTTCTACATTCGCGTTTTTTTGTGAATTTTATTGTTATTTTTTAATCTGCATTTTTTGACAATTGACCATGTTTTGAATTTGATCCTCCACCAATGAGGTTCTGAAATGTTGTAATTATAGGATAAATTTCAACATTAAATTTTCACTTTTTAGATCAGGGTCACATCAAATAACAAAGTAAGTATGCTAGCACAAGAGGAGTAAATAGTGGGAACTTGAAATACAACAGAATATTTTGGTTCCAGTCTGTAGTGTGTTCCCAAGTTGCTATGCAAAGCTAAAAAATATATTTTGTTCGAAACACTCCCGCCTAGCCTCAATAATGTCAATCGTGGCAGTAAAATGCATTTATAGCTGTGAAAAATCCATCTGGGAAGTGTAGCACATGCTCGGATGAGTAATTTTCATTGGCTCATTTGAATTTCATTTGAGCAATCAGAATTTGCTGTTCTTATACCTTTGTCCAAAAGATCTTCCCGATGAGGTGCTACATTACCCATACGCTTCAATGAATTGCTGTTTTCATAGAGTCTTACGCACCCTAATTTGGGATTGTCTTTGTAATAATGTAATAGACAATTTGCATGTTCAAATGAATTTAGACCTAGGCAAGTTTTTGGATGTAGAAAAAGTATCTTAAAATTGGTAGAATTACAAAGTTTGGTGACAAAAGCTCTAAAATACTGGAAATATAGCACTGTGCAGAGTTTGCAAGTTTTGTATATGTTGATCAGTAATAATTATTACTCTTGAGATCAAGTAAAGAAGCTCGTTTCAAGTAAAAACCATGCCTTGAAGGTCGTTTGGTGATTGTGCCTTCATGATAGTTGGGGCAGTTCTTTGGAACTTGATGCCGTGCAAGATTCAGGTTTCACCTTTACATTAACAAGGCTCCTTGCTTTTAAAAATATAAAAGTATACATAATATAGTATTGAAGTTGTAAATTAGATTTTTTTTTGTAAGTAATTATTAAGTTGTCTAGAATATTTAATAGTTTTAATGCTGTATAAATGTGATGAAATTGATTAAATTATATATTCTGCTCATAATGAAATATGTACAAAATTTAGAATTTCACAAGGCTATTTTTTCCATTGTTTTCAACACTTTGCCACCAAATTCTGCAATTCTACTGATCTTACAATGCTCTTTCTAGATGCGATGAAAGATTTTATCTTTCCTGCCCAGATCAAAATTTAGTCCAAATGCAAATAAGTATAAATTGTTTATTCTTAACTTCAAAACATAATCTTGTTGCAGGCCAGAGTTTGTGTGTCGAGTAAAGTATAACAACCACTTGCCAGATATCCCATTTGATGCCAAGTTCATTGCTTATCCTTTTGAAGCAAATAGGTAAATGGATCAACATGATGGTGGGGTCAGGACATATTATTTTGGATCCATGTACAGAAAATCTTGCCATTAAAACACTTCATCATTATTTAATCTAAAAATCAAATTTCTAAAGTCAAGATTTACTGAAAAAATGAACAGTTACCATCACCATAAAATTTTACCCCTTCATCTTCAATCATCATTTTATTCCTAGCACAATTTAATTTTGTAGAACTATCATGATTTTGCTATCTCTGCTGTTTAGATTTGTGCAGTATAAACCGACTTCATTGGAAAAGAATTACAAGCATGAACTATTAACGGATGTTGACCTGGGTGTAAACATTGACTTGATTGACCCGGATACATATGCCATCAGTCAAGATGGTATGAAAATAGTTGCAAATAAAGTATTAGGGAATGAAACTACTATTGAGAAGTACAAAATGTATTTTGTATGTTACCTGGATAGAAATCTCCAGCTTACACTTACATAATAATAAAAACATTTTTTTATGCTAGTTAATCTTCATCCAATTGATGAAAAATTACTTGAAGAGGAACCTATTGGTCTAACTGACCAAAAACGGTAAATATATACCACAATAGAAATAGCTAAAGAATTCCTTGAAATGATACCCACAATTTATAAATCCACTGTGAATTTTGAGCTTTGCTCATTCCAAATTGAAATGACCTAATTATATTGCTGTCTTATTGTTTAGATCTCGACAGCACAATAAAACTGTATCATGGCTGAGAAAAACTGAGTATATTTCAACTGAGTACAATCGCTTTCAGACGAGTAATGATCAAATGGAAACAAAGTAAGTTTAGATTTTAACTACACTCTGTACTTAGTGGTGTTTTTATTCGTAAGATAACACATTTTCTACCCATTTAGATTTAATGTAAATAGATACAAATTTTAAATAACTTAAGTTATCTAATTCTTTTCAAAACAGAGTTGGTTACAGTATGAAAAAGAAGTTTCAGGGAACGGATGTATACAAGGTAGTTTAATTCTAAGAAACAGTGAAGCCATAGAAATATTGCAAACCCAGCCTAACTGAATATCTTGCCTGGCATTTTACCCTAGGATCGTGAAAGTCAAGTTGAAGCAATCCAAGGAACGTTTGAATCTGCAAAACGACCAGTATGTGTGGTTGTTGATTTAATGTACTGTACACATTAACACCTAAGGTGACCTTCTCCTGTAACACAAACTACAGTATGCTGTCAAAAATTTGATATTAATAAAAATGTTAACATTTTTTTATCATCCTAGATTTATCGTCATCCAAGTAAACGAGGCATCAAACCTGTCGATGTTTTGCCAGTATTTCCAGATTTTCAGGTATAACAATCCGTGTTCATGATGTCAGTCACACAGTGGCAAAACCAGCCCAACATTTGGTCATGCAAATGCAAATTTTTCAGTGTTCATAAACCGTAGCTATAAGGATCAGTTTCTAAAGAAATGAATATTGATAATGATTTAAATTTGCATAACATGACCAAATTGTCGGGCTGGCTTCGCTACTGCAGTCACGGTGTATTATACCAGACTATTGAGAGTGACTTGTATATACTAGTTAAACTCACATAATTACATTCATTTCTGATCAGATGTGGTCTCAGCCATGTGCACATGTTATATTTGACACTGATCCATCGCCCCGAGGTGGACATGAAACAGCAAAAGCCGAAGAAATGTGTCAAGCAATGATCCGGTCAGTACACTATATTCTATTACCAGACTTACAGCGTCGTCCTATGCAATTAGACAATCCAGTTTGTGATTTTCAGAGGTATGGTTGACGTACACGGCGATCAGTTTGTTGCATATTTCTTGCCGGAAAATGAAACTTTGAGAAAACGTAAGAGAGATCAGGAGGAAGAAAAAGACTTTACAGAAGGCGATGAGTAAGTTGGTTGTACTGTTTTCAACATATCTTTTGCAACTAATAAGCTTGACGGGAATATCAGACATGTTGCAAGGATGTGATGCATTCCTGTGGTAACATGATTGTTACAGAGCTACATGAGAGCAGAGTTACACGAAACTTAATTGTTATAAGTCGTTGACAGCTTGTTCTGAACTCGTTCGAACAACTTGGAAGTTGGAACAAACTTATTTTAACAACTTGTGAACAGACTTTTCAACCATCGGTAACGCTTGCCGAATCTACCAGTACTAGCATTATCGGCTAAAATTTTTTAGATATAATTACAAAATGGCACGAGAGTACAACTGGAATGTAAAGAACAAGGCATCTAAAGGCTATGAGGTTCGTAATATGCATAAGGAGCAGTTTTGCGACATCAGATCACGTTTCATTTTTTTCATATTTCGATTAAATAAAGACATTAAATTCTGCTAGCATATATGCTTCAAGGCTTTTGATGTAGCTGAGCCTATTTCCCGTATTTGTGTAGGAGAACTACGTGTTTGTGTTCCGAGAAGAAGGCGTATTCTACGACGAGCTCGTGACGAGGGTTCGTCTCAGTAAACGTCGTACCAAAGGTGGAGCTGGCGGGGTAAAGTCTACTGTCTCAAAACTGCTCGTCAAACACAGAGAACTGACAGAGCAAGAAGAACAAGCTCAGGTACTAAAACATGTTTACTGTTGTGATAGTAGGGAGCTTTAGCAACTAGTGCGACGATATCACTACGAGGTATAGGGTAGTTAATCACTTACACATAGAACTGTATAAGAGAACTGTGTAAGTATCGATCCCTTGTTGCTACAGGAGGAACGTGGGTTACCTAACTCTACGTACAAGAACATGTTATCTCTTAACAGGAAGCATTTTTCACATGTGTTTAAGATTAAATTATAGTTTAACCAATGGGTCGATATCGCAGGATTCGGGCTTGGGTCACAACAGTATTGATTATTGTGGTTAGCCCGAGTTTAAACTGAGTTTTCCGCCAAATGATTTGTTGCGTCTGTATTCGAGTGATTCTTTTTGAAATTCTGTCAGAACGCGCGTCTTTTGCAACTGGAGAATATCGTGGCCGACAACGAAGAAGATGATGACGAAATGGGAGAGGGAAATGATCAATCTGGAGATGAAAATAATCAATCTGGGGATGAAAATAAAGATGAGGACGAAGAAAAACAGCAAGACGGCAAAGCGGGAGAAGATCAAGAAGAGAATGATGAAAAGAAAGCTGAATCGAGCGGCGGCGAGGAATCGGTAAGCTGCGATGTTGTCGTTGTTTGAAATGGCAAAATTGTTTAATAGTTCTCTATTCACAGGAGACTGTAATGGCAAATCTGTTAAATATTCTGTATTCATAGGAGACTAGGCAATTTATGTCAGAAAATGTTTGCATTGCCATTATGGTCGTTGGTGTAAAACTGACTTTAGTTTTCTTGTCTAAGATTATTTTGATCTGATGTTCATTAGGGTGATGATAGTGGCGAAGATATATTTGGCGATGACTCCGACTGATTCATGACAGACACACGGTAACAAACACATGTGCCAAGAAACTTCAAGTTTTTATCATCATTATGTAAAATATCTTAACTCGGAGATTCTAAAACGTTGGCACAGGAGAGCAATTGTAATTTGTAGGTATTTTATGTATCACTCACAGTGTAAATTAACCCATTTCAGATCATGTGATCAGAAATGGCTACTTTTTTTGGCCATTCGGCAATCGTATGATCTGAAAAGGGTTAGTTCACAGGTAAGCTGAGGAGGTCTATAGCATGTCCAGATCAAAAACATGTTTTTACGTGAAATAATAAAGTGTAAAAGTTTGGCAAAAAATGAGTACTGCAAAAATCACATTATCATGAACTGAATAATTTTTTGTGTAAGGAAACCACTAAGTCTGAAGTCACATAAATCTCAATTCCTCTGACTTGACTATGTGGGTATTAAACCAAAGCCTTCCATCACATTGTCTCAGTGATTGGCTCCCAACCAGGCCCCCATTCTGGAGCGTTTTAAAAAAGAGCGAACTTAGAAAAAAGACTCGAAACTAGAAGTGCTTCGTTGCCAAGGTAACGGGCAATGGCGGACGAAAATAAAAACAACGAGAGCGATATAAAAAATAAATTTTCTCCATCATTTAACAAGGAAGGCATTCCCGTTTGCTTAGAATGGACCCCTGAAGATGTAGCCGAATGGATAGAACACTTGGGCTTTCCACAATATAAGGTGGGTTTTGCTTGTGTTGTTGTGCATGTTTTGCTTGCCAAGGGGTTCAAAAGATCAATATTAATAGATCATACGTGTGGTTTGTGTTTTTTTAAACAGAGATGCTTTTCAGATAATCTCATAAATGGACGAAAATTAATAACTATACATGCTTCATCTCTGCCGCGAGTTGGAATTACTGACTTTGAACATATAAAGGTACATTTAGTTGACTATTCTGATTGTGTTGTATAGCTCCCACCTGCCGTAATATTAGAACTGATATAATTTTATCTTTAATTAAACAGTTTATTGCCAGAAAGGTGCGAGAAGTGACAGGTATTGAAGAACCAGATTGGACTAGAAGCATTACGCTTCAACATCGCGAAAGACTTGGTCTGTTTTTGGAGAAACGAGCTCGTACTGGACTGGAAAGGGATGCAGAGACGTACCTGGAATTTCAAAGATTTCTAGATAACATGGAGGAACATACACCAGCCAAAAGAGTTGTTGATCCTGACATGAAAAACACTGGTGATAGAAAACGACCCAGTCTTGCAGCAAGGACCTAAATATTTCCTTAGCTGGAAAAGCAATAGACCAACAGACCTTGCCAATGTAATTTTGAAAGGCATGTTCCAAAAGTCGAACTGGTGTAATAAAGTCCTGTTTTTATTAACCCTGTGTATTCCAGTAGTATTCCTACACATTCTTTAATAATTTATAATAACATTGATAGATTGCTAATTTACACTAGTATAATTCATAATGCCTAGGTAGTAGTATTAATTATATATTCTATTTACTAAATAATGCACATCCTCTTTCTTATAACCAAATTTGTTATAATATGCAATAAGTGGTTCCTTGCAGTCTAAACTGATCTTGTAACAGCCAAGATTTTTTGCCAGGAGTGTCAAGGATTCCACCAGCCTAAAACATCAAACATGTAGTTAAGCCCATTCTCCTCTAAAACTGAACCATAACAAAATGTAGCATATTCTATTGTGTCCATATTATTATTTCTGCCTGAGTCTTCACAAAATAATGAAATACACATTTCACTATGGTATAGTTGAAGTACAAAACAGGCTTCAAACAGGCTTGATCATGAGGAGAAATATACAGCTACAGTACATCTAGCTAGCTTTGAGAAAATATCATCGACTATAGGACCTCCTGCAGGATTAAACCTACACTGCTGTGATGCTGCTGCACTCACTGCACTGTTTGGACCACAGAACTACAGACATAGCTTACCATATTAAAGTCTTGCATGCTCCATGACACATTGGTTAACTTTAAGTATACTTGCACTTAAAATTTACTTACACTGTCCCAAAATGTTTCCCTCTAAATTCGGTATGCACTACAACTTCTTCTATGCGACCTCTCTGCAAAAGTGTAAATGTTAATTGTACAAAAATCATATCAGTTCATTCTAAAGTGAGTACTTGCTAAAACTAAGCTTAAATTAAACAAAGTCTGGTTACACAGGCTCTTGAAAAGTAGGCAAAATTGAGCAAATGTTAGGTTTCTTACCATGGCAATTTCATGAATAAATTTCTGTTCAAGAATTAGTGATGCAGCAGCAACAATTTTTTTTGTGTCTGTATTCTCTATGACAGCAATATAGTATGTGTTTGGGCACTGTTTCATCTCTTTGAATCTTCCTATTAAAATATTTACATAAATAAGATTAACGTTAGGAGGCAGGGTCAAGAACAGAGGGTGGGTGACCACTTGCCCTCTTGGTATATCAACAGGTATACGAACAAAAATTCTTACTTTGATATTTTTCTTCTGTTATATCACCTACTTTTGTGAGCTGAGCAAGAAGGTCAATGTAACCTAATGATAAAAATATTGTAAGAAAAAGTTGAAAGACATTCATATAAAAACCTGAGGGGTAACTGGGCATACATTGTGATAAATTTGTCTTGGGGCTTTTAGGAAAATAGAAAATAGATTTAATTTGCAATCATAGACATGGCCTGTCCTGATACAAAATACAGCCTGTTTTATTCTGTAAATGTGTTTTCTAAAGGAAGAAATTTCGAAGAAAAATTTGTGGCTTTATCCCAAATGCTCAATCCAGGTTTCCTGCACCTGGACACACCCTTGTATACCTTTTTCATAATCACCAATAGAAAGAGGTCTCAGCACATAGTTTTCACCAAGGTTTGAGGGTGAAACTAATATGTCCAGTCTCTTCTGACTTTCATCAAAATTTATGGACTTGAGAAGTTTTTCATCAAATAGAAACTCACTGCATTCTTCTGATGAAACATGATTCTAGTAAATTCAAAACTGTCAGTAAATCCATGTTATCAAAATACATTACTGTATTTATTATGTACATGACAAAATTACTGCAATTTTAAAAATTGGTTAATAGCTGGATTATTGCCAATAATTCCACTCCTCGGGTTGCGCTCTTGCCATTAGTGATTGATTACCTATGTTCAGAATTTATGTGCAGCGTATAGTAGATTAATCTAACTACTTAAATGTGTTTCTTTCAGTGTTTTTGATACTATTGTTATAATGTATATACTGTAGTTTATAAAATTTTGACAACTCTACAAGACAACGTTTGTCAAATAATTGCAAATCAGAAAGGGTAAAAAATGTAATACAGAAACAATGTCATCGACGTGGCATGTGACACAGGCAGTTCCTTGTCATTTTAACTTATATAAATTGTACATATACCCGCTATACAGTTTCTGACCTACACAGATATCAAATAAAAGTGAAAAACCCTCTTACTTCAGCCATAGTACTTTCCTGTTTGACTTTGACGCTTTGCTTTCAACAATATTTGTATCACTATAAACATTGGTTTGAATTTTGGAATGCTGAGTCAGCAATTAGAGATAAAGCATAGGAAGTCTGGGGTGAGTGAGTTTCAGAATCATCTTCATTCACGTGCACTTTTCGGAGGTATTATTATTTCAGACAAAATTTGTTCAAAAACCAACAACTGAAACCAAGGCATGGTTACTAAGCTAAACGCGATCAAAGGTACTGGTAAGTAATTTCAACATGGCTTCCTTTTCTAACAAGAGTCAAAATATGAATATGGATGATATTGGATGATATGGATTAGATATGGATGAGCTTTCTAATAATGAGGGCTTGAATATTCACGAATCCACGGAAAGTAGCGAGGTAAATAGAATTGGTAATATTTTTCCTGAGTACAGACTGTACGACTACGTGGTTTGTTTATGAATTTCACCAGTTTAATATACGTACGGATATTGGATGATATTAATAATATGAAAATGGTGCGCGGAGTCGCAGAGATACCAGATTTATTTCGAGTGTTGAACATGATATCCTACGAGTGAGTGCAGCGAACGAGGGCATTTCCTAGCACCATGTATTTTTCTGTTTATTATATAAACTACAGTGTTTTCTACTAATATAAAACATCCAGAAGCTATTAGTTGATTGTTTGAAAAGCGATAATTTTCACATGTCATGATCTCACATTTGAGAGTATCAATTTTATCAGTGCTGGAAATCTTTATGAAGCACTGTACTTTAAATAATAAGTATTGATAGACTATAGTCTGTCTAGTCACGAAGGTTAGTAATTCATTGCATGTAGTGATCATGTGATGGCAAACAGGCAGGTAAAAATTCGAGATTGTATTCAACCTACAATTATAGTCCTATATAAAACCCACAAGTAAGTCTCTTTTGACTTTGTCTTGTAATCAGCCGGTATGGTCTGGAAAGTGTGGCAATTACACACTCAAGAATTTTTGTTGTGTTCAGGTTTGCATACTTGGCTTAATACTGAATATGGTGAATATGGCCAGTGCTAGGTATCTAACATGCACACTGAAGTGCATTTGACATAGGTTTGCGCGCTGTACATTTGAAATTTTTGAAACTCGAGATCTTGTTAAAAACAGCCATACTTTCCAGTCTAGGTCATCAGTCTACAGTATCTGACTGCCTATCAAAGTGGATTGTTTGTACTGCACAGCCAAGATACATTATTGGGCTGCAATTTTGATGTCTTCTAATAAATTTTCTATTAAATGTCTTCTATTATATTGCCTATATTTTAGTCCCTATATATTTTCTATTAAATATTTTAAATCTCAGCACATAATCTTTCCAGTCTGGACTGCAGGTTCATAAACACTAAAATTTTCGAATAATCAACATTATTGATTTCTTGTGGGTACAAGACTGTTGTTTGAAACATTTGAAAATGTGAAAATAATGCAACCGACTGTGGCTAGTTTGAAAATAAGCTAGTTAAGTGGACTATTTTTTATCACTCCCTGTATACTATCCTTCTGCCCATGCCATCTTTTTGCAACATTCAGTAACTGTCTTATTAAGGTTAAGTTAACAGTATCTAGCCATCCACAGAAATTTAATGTTTATTTAATCAGAAATCTTTAGTAATGTTTGGTCACTATATACTTTGGAACTTCAGTATTAGTAGAGAATAGCCAACAATAAGTCTCACTCATGTTGGGACCTATATGTTTTTGTCTCCTTGGCAGTGACCATGCCGTCATTCTAGCAGCTAAACCTGGGGCATAATAAACATTTGAAAAACTTCATGAGATTTAGTCTGTGCAGAGATTGTGCAGAATGGAAATATATGAGCATGCACCCCCCCCCCCCCAATTATCAGTAATTAATATTTGATAATTATTTTTAGTCTCTGAGGCTGAGAAACAAATTCACACAATTGCCTGCATGGTAAATATTGTTTGGCTGGACCAACATTTCAGTCCTGTAAAGTATGCATTCACCAAATGATCTGGCCTGCACAGTCATATTTGGACAATTCAGTCATCCACGGAAATGCACAATATAAATTCCAACAAAACGTCTGCAAGCTATTTTAGGAAAAGAAAGGAACTTTAAAAAGACACACAATGGATGTGCTGTAAAGCCATAGATTAAGGATAAACAGATGTGCAACTGGATACGTGCCAGTCTCTCATGTTCTATGCTAATATACGACGTCACATCCACGAACCATGAAAGTGTTCATAAAATCGTCAATTAATTGACATTTCTCTTTCTAATTCGTTATAAACTTTGGCTTGTGTACTCGCCAGTATATTGCGCATATGCATTGCTGCTATGCTATGACCTGGTTTTTGTTGGCAGCATGAGCATCAGTAAAATAAAAAGGGATAACGTTTCCAGTGAATTTTGCGAAAAAATGCTGAAAGAATTTTCTTTAAAATTTGTTTTTGTTCCGACGCACATTTCAGTACTGTTGATTTCTTTGTTTTTTAACCGTGTGCTTATGTTCATCTTGCTAGTCAAAATCAGGTCTAATTAAATGTTCATTTATCTTATACTAAATATACCGTAATTAGTCAAATGAATACGGTTTTTGTAAATAATAGAATTTAATAAATAATTTCTTCTTATCTTGTGTTCAGATTTATTTATAAATCAAAATACAATATAATAATCTTATTACGAAAAACAGTGCATGTACCATATATTTTTGCTAACCTCATACATATATTATTCACTTTTTAACACACCTTTGTCTCGCTACTAGCCTAGTACTCACTCTTAAGCGCTTAAGATAATATTCTCCCTGTCCAAAATGCATGGTTACATAAATGTAGTTGTATACAAGACTGAATTTTGGGAGAGGTGCGCACCTCCCCTGGGAATAGGAGAGGTGCACACCTCCCCAAAAAAAACCCCCACATTCCCTTACAATTTCTCCAAAATCTGGCCTTGGTTATATGTTAACTCGGTTTGTGCATGCATGCCACTTGATTTCTTATCTTTACTTCAAATGGTCATTGTGACCATGCGTGTGTCTTTAGTGTTGGGAAATGTTATAAGGATTGAAATTATTGTTTTCAGAGATTTTACGACTTTGGTTAAATAGGAACAAATCTTGTCATTATTTAACCAAGCCTATTATTACACGAATTATTATGTATTTAGTGTTTGAAAATGTTATTATACAGATTGAAATTATTGTTTTCAGAGATTTTATGAGTTTGGTTAAACATGATCAAATTTTGTCAATATTTAACCAAGCCTATTATTGCACGAATTATTGTGTCTTTAGTGTTTAAAAATGTTATTATAAGGACTGCTGTATTGTTTTCAGAGATTTTATGACTTTGGTTAAACATGATCAAATTTTGTCAATATTTAACCAAGCCTATTATTACACGAATTATTGTACCTTTAGTGTTTGAAAATGTTATTATAAGGATTGAAATTATTGTTTTCAGAGATTTTATGACTTTGGTTAAATAGGTACAAATTTTGTCATTGTTTAACCAAGCCCATTATTACACGAATTATTGTGTCTTTAGTGTTGGAAAATGTTATTATAAGGATTGAAGTTACTGTTTTCAGAGATTTTATAACTTTGGTTAAATATGTACAAATTTTGTCATTGTTTAACCAAGCCCATTATTACACGAATTATTGTGTCTTTAATGTTTAAAAATGTTATTATAAGGATTAAAGTTACTGTTTTCAGAGATTTTATAACTTTGGTTAAATATGCACAAATTTTGTCATTGTTTAACCAAGCCCATTATTACACAAATTATTTTGTCTTTAATATTTAATTAATTAAAAATGTTATTATAAGGATTGAAGTTACTGTTTTCAGAGATTTTATAACTTTGGTTAAATATGTACAAATTTTGTCATTGTTTAACCAAGCCCATTATTACACGAATTATTGTGTCTTTAGTGTTGGAAAATGTTATTATAAGGATTGAAGTTACTGTTTTCAGAGATTTTATAACTTTGGTTAAATATGTACAAATTTTGTCATTGTTTAACGAAGCCCATTATTACACGAATTATTGTGTCTTTAGTGTTGGAAAATGTTGTTGTAAGGGCAGCTGTTAGTGCTGTATTGTTTTCAGAGATTTTATGAGTTTGGTTAAACATGATCAAATTTTGTCATTATTTAACCAAGCCTATTATTACACGAATTATTGTGTCTTTAATGTTTAAAAATGTTATTATAAGGATTGAAGTTACTGTTTTCAGAGATTTTATAACTTTGGTTAAATATATACAAATTTTGTCATTGTTTAACCAAGCCCATTATTACACGAATTATTGTGTCTTTAGTGTTGGAAAATGTTATTATAAGGATTGAAGTTACTGTTTTCAGAGATTTTATAACTTTGGTTAAATATGTACAAATTTTGTCATTGTTTACTCAAGCCCATTATTACACGAATTATTGTGTCTTTAATGTTTAAAAATGTTATTATAAGGCTTGAAGTTACTGTTTTCAGAGATTTTATAACTTTGGTTAAATATGTACAAATTTTGTCATTGTTTAACCAAGCCCATTATTACACGAATTATTTTGTCTTTAATGTTTAAAAATGTTATTATAAGGATTGAAGTTACTGTTTTCAGAGATTTTATAACTTTGGTTAAATATGTACAAATTTTGTCATTGTTTAACCAAGCCCATTATTACACGAATTATTGTGTCTTTAATGTTTAAAAATGTTATTATAAGGATTGAAGTTACTGTTATCAGAGATTTTATAACTTTGGTTAAATATGTACAAATTTTGTCATTGTTTAACCAAGCCCATTATTACACGAATTATTTTGTCTTTAATGTTTAAAAATGTTATTATAAGGATTGAAGTTACTGTTTTCAGAGATTTTATAACTTTGGTTAAATATATACAAATTTTGTCATTGTTTAACCAAGCCCATTATTACACGAATTATTGTGTCTTTAATGTTTAAAAATGTTATTATAAGGATTGAAGTTACTGTTTTCAGAGATTTTATAATTTTGGTTAAATATATACAAATTTTGTCATTGTTTAACCAAGCCCATTATTACACGAATTATTGTGTCTTTAATGTTTAAAAATGTTATTATAAGGATTGAAGTTACTGTTTTCAGAGATTTTATAACTTTGGTTAAATATGTACAAATTTTGTCATTGTTTAACCAAGCCCATTATTACACGAATTATTGTGTCTTTAATGTTTAAAAATGTTATTATAAGGATTGAAGTTACTGTTATCAGAGATTTTATAACTTTGGTTAAATATGTACAAATTTTGTCATTGTTTAACCAAGCCCATTATTACACGAATTATTTTGTCTTTAATGTTTAAAAATGTTATTATAAGGATTGAAGTTACTGTTTTCAGAGATTTTATAACTTTGGTTAAATATATACAAATTTTGTCATTGTTTAACCAAGCCCATTATTACACGAATTATTGTGTCTTTAATGTTTAAAAATGTTATTATAAGGATTGAAGTTACTGTTTTCAGAGATTTTATAACTTTGGTTAAATATGTACAAATTTTGTCATTGTTTACCCAAGCCCATTATTACACGAATTATTGTGTCTTTAGTGTTGGAAAATGTTATTATAAGGATTGAAGTTACTGTTTTCAGAGATTTTATAACTTTGGTTAAATATGTACAAATTTTGTCATTGTTTAACCAAGCCCATTATTACACGAATTATTGTGTCTTTAGTGTTGGAAAATGTTATTACAAGGATTGAAGTTACTGTTTTCAGAGATTTTATAACTTTGGTTAAATATGTACAAATTTTGTCATTGTTTAACCAAGCCCATTATTACACGAATTATTTTGTCTTTAATGTTTAAAAATGTTATTATAAAGATTGAAGTTACTGTTTTCAGATATTTTACAACTTTGGTTAAATATGTACTATATTTTGTCATTGTTTAACGAAGCCTATTATTACGCGAATTATTGTGTCTTTAGTGTTGAAAAATGTTGTTGTAAGGGTTGCTGTTAGTGCTGTATTGTTTTCAGAGATTTTATGAGTTTGGTTAAACATGATCAAATTTTTTCAATATTTAACCAAGCCTATTATTACATGAATTATTGTGTCTTTAGCGTTTAAAAATATTATTATAAGGACTGCTGTATTGTTTTCAGAGATTTTATGACTTTGGTTAAACATGATCAATAATTCGTGTGATAATGGGCTTGGTTAAACAATGACAAAATTTGTACATATTTAACCAAAGTCATAAAATCTCTGAAAACAATAATTTCAATCCTCATAATAACATTTTCCAACACTAAAGACACAATAATTCGTGTAATAATGGGCTTGGTTAAACAATGACAAAATTTGTACATATTTAACCAAAGTCATAAAATCTCTGAAAACAATAATTTCAATCCTCATAATAACATTTTCAAACACTAAATACATAATAATTCGTGTAATAATATAGGCTTGGTTAAACAATGACAAAATTTGTTCCTATTTAACCAAACTAATAAAATCTCTGAAAACAATACAGCAATCCTTATAATAACACTTTTAAACACTAAAGACACAATAATTCGTGTAATAATAGGCTTGGTTAAATAATCACAAAATTTGTTCCTATTTAACCAAACTCATAAAATCTCTGAAAGCAATACAGCAGTCCTTATAATAACATTTTTAAACACTAAAGACACAATAATTCGTGCAATAATAGGCTTGGTTAAATAATGACAAAATTTGATCATGTTTAACCAAACTCATAAAATCTCTGAAAACAATACCGCAGCCTTTATAATAACATTTTCCAACGGTAAAGACACAATAATTCGTGTAATAATAGGCTTGGTTAAGTATCACTAAATTTGTTCCTATTTAACCAAACTCATAAAATCTCTGAAAACAATACAGCAGTCCTTATAATAACATTTTTAAACACTAAAGACACAATAATTCGTGCAATAATAGGCTTGGTTAAATAATGACAAAATTTGATCATGTTTAACCAAACTCATAAAATCTCTGAAAACAATACCGCAGCCTTTATAATAACATTTTCCAACGGTAAAGACACAATAATTCGTGTAATAATAGGCTTGGTTAAGTATCACTAAATTTGTTCCTATTTAACCAAACTCATAAAATCTCTGAAAACAATAATTTCAATTCTTATAATAACATTTTCCAACACTAAAGACACAATAATTCGTGTAATAATAGGCTTGGTTAAACAATGACAAAATTTGTACCTATTTAACCCAAAGTAATAAAATCTCTGAAAACAATATATAATTTCAATCCTTATAATAACATTTTCCAACACTAAAGACACAATAATTCGTGTAATAATAGGCTTGGTTAAATAATGACAAAATTTGTACATATTTAACCAAAGTCATAAAATCTCTGGGAACAATAATTTCAATCCTTATAATAACATTTTCCAACACTAAAGACACAATAATTCGTGTAATAATAGGCTTGGTTAAACCATGACAAAATTTGTTCCTATTTAACCAAACTAATAAAATCTCTGAAAACAATACAGCAGCCGTTATAATAACATTTTCCAACGGTAAAGACACAATAATTCGTGTAATAATAGGCTTGGTTAAGTAATCACAAAAATTGTTCGTATTCAACCAAAGTCATAAATAAAATCTCTGAAAACAATAATTTCAATCCTTATAATAACATTTTCAAACACTAAAGACACAATAATTCGTGTAATAATAGGCTTGGTTAAATAATGACAAAATTTGTTCCTATTTAACCAAACTAATAAAATCTCTGAAAACAATACAGCAATCCTTATAATAACACTTTTAAACACTAAAGACACAATAATTCGTGTAATAATAGGCTTGGTTAAATAATCACAAAATTTGTTCCTATTTAACCAAACTCATAAAATCTCTGAAAGCAATACAGCAGTCCTTATAATAACATTTTTAAACACTAAAGACACAATAATTCGTGCAATAATAGGCTTGGTTAAATAATGACAAAATTTGATCATGTTTAACCAAACTCATAAAATCTCTGAAAACAATACCGCAGCCTTTATAATAACATTTTCCAACGGTAAAGACACAATAATTCGTGTAATAATAGGCTTGGTTAAGTATCACTAAATTTGTTCCTATTTAACCAAACTCATAAAATCTCTGAAAACAATAATTTCAATCCTTATAATAACATTTTTAAACACTAAAGACACAATAATTCGTGCAATAATAGGCTTGGTTAAATAATGACAAAATTTGATCATGTTTAACCAAACTCATAAAATCTCTGAAAACAATACAGCAGCCGTTATAATAACATTTTCCAACGGTAAAGACACAATGATTCGTGTAATAATAGGCTTGGTTAAGTAATCACAAAAATTGTTCGTATTCAACCAAAGTCATAAATAAAATCTCTGAAAACAATAATTTCAATCCTTATAATAACATTTTTAAACACTAAAGACACAATAATTCGTGTAATAATAGGCTTGGTTAAATAATGACAAAATTTGTTCCTATTTAACCAAAGTCGTAAAATCTCTGAAAACAATAATTTCAATCCTTATAATAACATTTTCCAACACTGAAGATAGAATAATTCGTGTAATAATGGGCTTGGTTAAACAATGTCAAAATTTATGCCTATTTAACCAAAGTCATAAAATCTCTGAAAACAATAATTTCAATCCTTATAATAACATTTTCCAACACTAAAGACACATGCATGGCCACAATGACCATTTGAACTTTGAAGTAAAGATAAGAAATCAAGTGGCATGCATGCAAAAACCGAGTTAACATATAACCAAGGCCAGATTTTGGAGAAATTGTAAGGGATGTGGGGGGTTTTTTGGGGAAGTGTGCACCTCTCCTATTCCCAGGGAAGGCGCGCACCTCTCCCAAAATTCGGTCTTGTATACAACTACATTTATGTAACCATGCATTTTGGAGAGGGAGAATATTATCTTAAGCGCTTAAGAGTGAGTACTAGGCTAGTAGCGAGACAAAGGTATGTTGAAAATTGAATAATATATGTATGAGGTTAGCAAAAGTATATGGTATATGCACTCTTTTTCGTAATAAGATGATTATATTGTATTTTGATTTATAAATAAATCTGAACACAAGATAAGAAGAAATTATTTATTAAATTCTATTATTTACAAAAACCGCATTCGTTTGACTAATTACGGTATATTTAGTAGAAGATAAATGAACATTTAATTAGACCTGATTTTGACTAGCAAGATGAACATAAGCACACGGTTAAAAAACAAAGAAATCAACAGCACCGAAATGTGCGTCGGAACAAAAACAAATTTTAAAGAAAATTCTTTCAGCATTTTTTCGCAAAATTCACTGGAAACGTTATCCCTTTTTATTTTACTGATGCTCATGCTGCCAACAAAAACCAGGTCATATGCGCAGTATACTGGCGAGTACACAAGCCAAAGTTTATAACGAATTAGAAAGAGAAATGTCAATTAATTGACGATTTTATGAACACTTTCATGGTTCGTGGATATGACGTCGTATATTAGCATAGAACATGAGAGACTGGCACATATCCAGTTGCACATCTGTTTATCCTTAATCTATGGCTTTACAGCACATCCATTGTGTGTCTTTTTAAAGTTCCTTTCTTTTCCTAAAACAGCTTCCAGACGTTTTGTTGGAATTTATGTTGTGCATTTTCGTGGATGACTGAATTGTCCAAATATGACTGTGCAGGCCAGATCATTTGGTGAATGCATACTTTACAGGACTGAAATGTTGGTCCAGCCAAACAATATTTACCATGCAGGCAATTGTGTGAATTTGTTTCTCAGCCTCAGAGACTAAAAATAATTATCAAATATTAATTACTGATGATTGGGGGGGGGGGGTGCATGCTCATATATTTCCATTCTGCACAATCTCTGCACAGACTAAATCTCATGAAGTTTTTCAAACGTTTTTATGCCCCAGGTTTAGCTGCTAGAATGATGGCATTGTCACAGCCAAGGAGACAAAAACATATAGGTCCCAACATGAGTGAGACTTATTGTTGGCTATTCTCTACTAATACTGAAGTTCCAAAGTATATAGTGACCAAACATTACTAAAGATTTCTGATTAAATAAACATTAAATTTCTGTGGATGGCTAGATACTGTTAACTTAACCTTAATAAGACAGTTACTGAATGTTGCAAAAAGATGGCATGGGCAGAAGGATAGTATACAGGGAGTGATAAAAAATAGTCCACTTAACTAGCTTATTTTCAAACTAGCCACAGTCGGTTGCATTATTTTCACATTTTCAAATGTTTCAAACAACAGTCTTGTACCCACAAGAAATCAATAATGTTGATTGTTCGAAAATTTTCATGTTTATGAACCTGCAGTCCCGACTGGAAAGATGATGTGCTGAGATTTAAAATATTTAATAGAAAATATATAGGGACTAAAATATAGGCAATTTAATAGAAGACATTTAATAGAAAATTTATTAGAAGACATCAAAATTGCAGTCCAATACTGTATCTTGGCTGTGCAGTACAAACAATCCACTTTGATAGGCAGTCAGATACTGTAGACTGATGACCTAGACTGGAAAGTATGGCTGTTTTTAACAAGATATCGGGTTTCAAAAATTTCAAATGTACAGTGTGCAAACATGTGTCAAATGCACTTCAGTGTGCATGTTAGATACCTAGCACTGGCCATATTCACCATATTCAGTATTAAGCCAAGTATGCAAACCTGAACACAACAAAAACTCTTGAGTGGCTAATTGCCATACTTTCCAGACCATACCGGCTGATTACAAAATAAAGTCAAAAGAGACTTACTTGTGGGTTTTATATAGGATTATAATTGTAGGTTGAATACAATCTCGAATTTTTACCTGCCTGTTTGCCATCACATGATCACTACATGCAATGAATTACTAAACTTTGTGACTAGACAGACTATAGTCTATCAATACTTATTATTTAAAGTACAGTGCTTCATAAAGATTTCCAGCACTGATAAAATTGATAATCTCAAATGTGAGATCATGACATGTGAAAATTATCGCTTTTCAAACAATCAACTAATAGCTTCTGGATGTTTTATATTAGTAGAAAACACTGTAGTTTATATAATAAACAGAAAAATACATGGTGCTAGGAAATGCCCTCGTTCGCTGCACTCGCTCTTAGGATATCATGTTCAACACTCGAAATAAATCTGGTATCTCTGCGACTCCGCGCACCATTTTCATATTATTAATATCATCCAATATCCGTACGTATATTAAACTGGTGAAATTCATAAACAAACCACGTAGTCGTACAGTCTGTACTCAGGAAAAATATTACCAATTCTATTTACCTCGCTACTTTCCGTCGATTCATGAATATTCAAGCCCTCATTATTAGAAAGCTCATCCATATCTAATCCATATCATCCAATATCATCCATATTCATATTTTGACTCTTGTTAGAAAAGGAAGCCATGTTGAAATTACTTACCAGTACCTTTGATCGCGTTTAGCTTAGTAACCATGCCTTGGTTTCAGTTGTTGGTTTTTGAACAAATTTTGTCTGAAATAATACCTGCTTTTCGTGCACTCATTTAAAAGCAGTTCAATGTTGGTAAGTATTTTAGACTTTTCAATGCCTTCACACAGACTTTATCATTTATTCTATTTTTAATTTTTTTACCTATCGATGGTCTTGTTTTCATGGTTTATTTTGCTTGGCTTTTATATATTGATCCCATGTTTGATGTTTTCTTACTAAAAAACACATTTTCCTGAAACTCTTTTACACACCCACCTTTAGCCTTCTCAGACAGAAATCATATGAAAATAACTGCATAAATATGCATTTATTGGGTACCATGCACCAGTCGATGCTCCCCCCCCCCCTGGAACACCTGGTTGAGATACACAATTAATACTAGTCAAAAAGGTTGGATGCTGGTAAATTTAGTTCTTGTTGAATTTTTCAGATGTGACAATAATTAAATGATCCTAAGAACAACTTTGAGACAGCCATTTCGATCAGTGGTAACTACCAGTATTGCAAATATTAGAAGCTATCTATCAATATTTAGAAGCATGGACACAGCTATTCTGTCAAATAGCGTCGAAAGATATTTAAAAAATACTGAAAGAAGTTGCCAGTCGGCTGTCAATGGCATGGAGCTTGGCGAGATAGTTAAACGTCTTGAAAACTATGCTCCACTATCATTGGCCGAAAGCTGGGACAATGTTGGGCTTCTTGTCGAACCATCAACCGCAAGTCATTTAGTTAAATCAATCCTGTTAACCAATGACCTAACAGAAGCGGTCATGGATGAAGCTATTAAAAAAGATGCAAATATGATTTTGTCCTATCATCCTCCAATATTTACACCTTTAAAAACATTGACTAGAAGCACCTGGAAAGAAAGAGTTGTTTTGAAGGCTGTTGAGAATAAGATAGCCATATATTCTCCACATACAGCATTTGATTCTGTCAAGGATGGAGTAAATGACTGGTTGGCCAGTGGTCTAGGGAAAGGGACAGTTAGACCATTGCAGAACACTTTTGTTGAAAGGACATTAGGAGTGCACAAAGTAAACATTGTTGTTTCCAAAGGCAAAGATGATCAGAGCAAAGTGGATGAGTTGGTATCCAAAGTAAAAGAAATTGATGAGAATATTGTCATCCATGTTGGAGAGAATTTGTAAGTATAACAATACATAGATTTTGGTAAGTAACAGCATAGAAATTTATATCAAGAGTTGCAATTGATATATTCAAATGATTAAATGTTGTTTGTTCTTTCTGATGTAGATGTGATATGGGTGTAAGTTTAAAATGCAATGTCGGCTCTTTGATGCAAGTTATGAAGTTGTTAAAAAATGAGTTTCCAGAAATGTTAGAGAGCACTGATGTATTTAGTTTGGCAAAGGTAATGTTGCACATGAAAGATGTTTGCTTTGAGCAATCTGTTGCATTAGCCGTATAATAAGCCCTTTTTTTATCCTCGCTTGCAAAACAAAGATATTTTATGTTCAAGATTGTTACTCTAATGTTGTCCAGGTGCCCTTGGAAGACACTGGCATTGGCCGTTTGTGTGTGTTGGAAGAAGCAGTGTCTGTTGAAACCCTCGTCCAAAGAGTAAAAGATCATTTAAAGTTGGTTAATATTCGTTTCGCATTGGCAAGTCAAAGATCACAAACTGACCTTATCACTACAGTTGCCATCTGTGCAGGCTCAGGTGGGAGCGTTGTGAAGGGTGTGAAAGCTGACCTGTATTTGACAGGTGAAATGTCACACCATGATGTGTTAGATGCTGTCTCGAATGGCATTCATGTTGTCTTAGGGGAACATAGTAACACTGAACGTGGATTCTTTAAAAGGTTTTCTAGACTTTTGTATGATATGCTTGATGGACAAGTAACAGTCCATCAATCAGTTGTTGATGCAGATCCCATTACCATAGCTTAGGCCTTGTTTTAATTAAAATATTCTTTTGTTTTCCATTCTTCAAAATGGAAATAAATAAAGTCAGGAAAAACAAGGTGTGACTTTGAAAATGATTTACAACTTACTGTGTTTGCAACAAGTAAAATATACTCTCATGAACTTACAAGTCACACTAACACTATTGCATAAGTGGGTACCTGATTATGAAGTCTTGTACAAAAAGGCCCACCCCTCCTCTAACAAGCCAGCTCTGAACCGCCCCACTTTCTTTCTTTTTCTCAAAATTCAAATTTCACGTGCGCATCATGGCGGCTAAAATCGGCATAAGTAGGTAAGTTATAATATTATGTTTTGCGCAAATAAAGTCAATATCTTTACCCATTTTGTGGACATTATACAGTTTTGTAACTAGAATATTTTTGCTGGGTTTAGTTCTCGATATAAGGACGCTTTGGAGCAAACCTCGGCATACAATGCCCGTCTTTGTTTTGAACGTAAACAAAGGAGTCCATTTCTCGACTCTCAAACTGGCGTAGCTCAAGTTAACTGCCATCTTTGGAAAAGTAAACTGTCCAGACGAGTTCCAGCGTATCCGTATCAAATATACAGCTATCCTGGTCGTCGCTGGAAGCGAAAACCTCGCGAGCAACCGGTTGAAGATGAAAGCGAGCCGGTGGTGCAAGAGACGTCTGAAGGTGAGTGTGATTAAGGGAAACTCTTTTTACTAGGAGATATTTTATAGGTATTCTTAGTTAAAATGCGTAATTTAAAGTGGGTTTTAATGCTGATGTTTCTCAATTGTTACTATTTTCTGATTAGAATTTGAAAATATGTAACTTTTGGTGGCCATATTGGATATTACTAAGAATGAAAAGTAGAGAATAGCAGTAGATTTCATGGATGAATTACTAAATACTTTATTACGAGTTATTGACAAAGTTGGGACATTTGTGAGGGGCATCGTAAAAAATGAATGGTGTATGAATCAATTTGTTCATAGCTGAACATTAGTAGAGGCATTAACACCCCCCCCCCCCCCCCCCCTTTAAATATATAATGACAAAATTTCATGCACAGTTGTCTTCTTACAAAACTTTGAGAATAAAGAATGGGGGTGCCTCCCCCTCTGGTAATCTCATGTGGGGGAAGGGGACACCCAACCCTGTTCATCATTCTTTTGTGGTTTCTAGTAAATGCCTGGCCTACTTTTTAGTATAAGAAATGTTATATATACATATATGTATGGGCAAAATTTAATAAATAAAAAAAATAAAAATAAAATAATTAAAGATGTTATTAGCATATAAAACATGCTTATATATATACCGGTATATATATATATATATATATATATATATATATATATATATATATATATATATATATATATATATATATATATATATATATATGATATATGTATATATATATATTCTTGGTCAACAAATATTATACTCTTGGTTCATATGTGATTGTGAAATGGGTCCTGCCAACTGAGCTATAATCATTCAATCACATTATAGCAATACTTACTTCAGTCAGTGAAGTTGTTCCAAGTCAACCAGTGGTGTCTTGTGCTGAACCAAATGTTAGTATTGTTGAAGAACCTACAGAGTCAGCAGAAATGGAAAATATCGAGGAGAGTGAGGAGGAGAGTGAGGAAGACTCAGATTTTGATGATGACCAGAACTCAAGAAAAGGAGGGAGACTGGGGAGGTCGAAGAAAGGCTTAAGTTCTGGCGGGCCTAATTGCAAGGTATATATGGTGTGAATAAGGATGGGATCACATGTAGCTTCCCCATATATGACATAAGTTTGCGTATTGGTTCAAATTGATCTTGCTGGAGTTTTTAATGCCATCTTTGTTTGTAGACAAGCAGACAGAAAATAATACATACTACATGTCGGCAATATAAGTGAATTGATGTTGTTGCTTTTAGTTTGAATTCTGTTCATTTGTTTCATATCGGTCTAAATTAGTTGACGAAGGTTGACCCAAACGCTCTGAAAATAAAGAATTATACCAAAGAAGAATTAGCCAAGATGACTTATGAAGAAAGACAGAAACCTTATGTTTGTGAGAGTAAGTTTGGTTGAATGGTATGTCCACATGAAGGATCAGTGTGCAAATTAATCAGTGTGCAATTGTGTTTTGAAATCCTCCTTCAGTTGGAATAGCAATTTTAGTCTGTCTGTCTTTGTCTTTGTCTAGGATATATATGTTTATTTATTCAGATGTTTATTCTTAACCTTTAGTTTGTGGCAAGCGATACAAAAATGGTCCTGGGTTAAAATATCACTACACGCACTACAATCATGATCAAGATGGATCCTCAAGTGAAACAACAGAGGTCAACCCACCACCCCCAGTCCCAGGCTTCCCTGGCTCACCCATGGTCGAACCAACCCCTCAGCCTTCTGTTATAACTACTACTGTTGCTGTAACAAAAGAAAGCCAACCAGGAATTGCAAATCCCAATGACTATTGCGATTTCTGTCTGGGTGATGCAACGCAAAACAAGAAGACGTTAATGTCGGAGGAATTGCTGTCTTGCGCTGATTGTGGCCGATGTGGTGCGTTGCGGATCAAAATGAGAATCGATAAACGAGAATTTGCATATCAAGCGTTTTCTCATCCCTTAGCCCCTAACTATAAACGATAGCTGAAGTTGCCTACTAGCTAACAACTAAAATTCTCGCTTGCGTTATGCTCGTATGTTTTGCCTTTGGTTTTTGAAAGCGTTCTCTGATCGTAAAATTTATTTTAACGCGAGCTTTCGACTGCCAGTCTGCAGTTTTCGACAGGTAAAGTGATGACTGCCGAGTGGCAGTCGAAAACTCGTGTTAAAATAACTTTTACGATCATGGAGCGTTTTCAGAAACTTGTTATGAATCCTGGTCGCGCATCTAGCTTTTTTAAGCTTGTATGTTTATTTATTTTCGTTGTAAATTGCCAATGTCCACTCTTCCAAAGTTATCTAATTGCAATACACGTTTATCAAAATCAATTTCCGCAGCCCAGAAACAACGACATACTGTAATGATAATTGTATTTTCTTATGGTGTGCTTCTTCTCCCTGTTATAGGTCATCCTAGTTGCTTGCAGTTTACAGAGAAGCTCACTGCTAAAGTGAAACAATATCGCTGGCAGTGCATTGAGTGCAAATCTTGCTCCTTCTGTGGCACATCGGATAATGACGTATGTATCTTAGCATATAGGATGCGATGATAAGTTGTTACTCATATCTAGCTGATCCTTAAGTAATGTAAACTCGAGACTGGCGAACATTTGCGGTGTAAATCGTCTTTAAGATAAAGTTAAGGTTTTAAAAAGGTACTCATTTACTAACCTGAAACTGTGAGTTAAAGAAGAAACTTGCATACATAGCGATCTCGAATCTCTTTGGTTTGCAAAGGTCTTGTGTTGGTATCATCAAAGACTGTGTGGTTACGCGATCATGCTGCGCTAGGCGTTGTTGGTTTGGTCAATATTATGAGAAAGTACAAGCAGAGTTTAACTGTGCAATGCTTTCTTTTTCTAAGGATCAATTGTTATTTTGTGACGATTGTGATCGAGGTTACCATATGTATTGTTTGGACCCGCCTATGGAGACCCCGCCTGAAGGCAAGTCAAGATATCATTTTAGGTCTACTTAAAATCTTCTTTTCAGCTCCTAATTAATGTGATTCTGAATCTTTTAGGGAGCTGGATTTGCAAGTTGTGTGAAATGGGGAGATGAGAAAATAGTCGCAAGAAGTCTTCGACTTTTGCAAGCCCGTTAATTGACGCCATGAAATCCCAAGAATCTTGGTGCAAAACGGACAAATGCGGAAAAATTTAACATTGAGAAAATTCAAACATTCCTTTTGCCCTGATATGCAACAAATTGCAACATTAAATTGGTTCGACGGCTTCATATTAAATGCACTGCCGTACTTTTTCTAATTACAAGTTAGAACTGATGATAATTATACACAGAAAAACGTGGGGGTAACATCAACTGTAAATAACTTCCAGCAAAATTTTTAATACGGTACAGTGTACATTTATATAAAATTCAGGGCGTAAATAATTCTTTGGAATCGCATTAGTTTGTCTTTCATAAAATGAAAGTCAAACACATCTGCCAGCCTTAGTACCGCTCGTGATTTTAATCGACATGCAGTCAGCGTCCTCGTATTGTCTTTTGGAAACGCGCAAACCGCAAATTAAAAAGCCCCCACTGACCGGACGCGATTTGACAACCCGACGCAAATTTTCTATTTTCAGCGTTCTGTATCTCTAATCAATTTTCATTTTTCTTCAATCTTCGAAACGACCTGAGCAATGTAAGCTATTTGGTGCACATGTCTTGCAAGATTTTATTCCGTTAATAAGTTTTATTTGGTTTTGAAAAGTGAAAAATCGCGTCCTGTCTGTGTGGGCCTAAAGAGCTTTTGTTCCTTGTCCTTTTTTTGCAACCAAGACGTTGAGCGCCAGGCCACTAATTATCATTGCTTGAATATTTTTAATATGAGGTGTAGTTTTCAATGTCATGCAGCGCCAAGGCCGTAGGAAGATGAAAAAAGTTAGGGGGGCTCTTCGAGCGATGAAGACACAAGTGCTGCTAGGGGGTCCGGGGCCCCCCCCAGAAATTTTTTTCTATTTTTAACACGCTCAAACATGCTTTTCTGCCCTTTTGAGGTTAGTTTTACCATAATCATTGGATTAATACATGTGTAACACTGTAAACCGTTAAAAACATGTATTAACTTCGGGACTGAAAGATCTGTTTTAGGGGGGCTCAGCCCCCCTGCCTTTGAAGTTAGGGGGGCTCGAGCCCCCCCTGCCCCCGTGGTTCTTACGGCCATGTGCAGTGCAAACTCGTTCATGTAAAAAGCAGGTTTTAAACCACCAATGTTTGGATGTTATATTAACATCATATCTGTTACACACAAATTTAGACACAACGGTTTCACCTAAGTTCCGAAGGCAGGGGTTTTATAATTAATATTTTTAAAACTTTATTACATGCATTATTAATATTTAATTAAATACTCAAATTTCAAGCTTCGACTGTTACCTTCCAGAAGTTTTAACACAGAAATTTTCATGTCTTAGTTTCCAGAAACGTAAATATTTGATCAGGAGGCAAGTAGCTAGACCCCCCTGGGTTCCACAGTACTTTTTTCTCTTGGTAATAGAAGACAGGAGGGGGGCGAAGGTGGTAAACTTTGAGTGTTCGACGTGGCAGCCGGTAATTACCATATTGACACAATCTAGCTATCATGCCTTAAGTTTATGATAACTCCAAGATTAATTTCAAAAATTATTAAAACAAGATGAGCGAAGAAAGCATTATTGCAGAAAGTTACAGTAAACTAAAGTCGGCTGTATTGCTTGGACGAACAGATATTGTGCGAGGAATTCTTTCAACTGCAGCAGAAAGTAAGAATTTGCTCATTTTGTGTGCAAATTGCAAGACATAAGTATGATTTATTTTATTTCATATAGCATCTGTTTTCATACCGTTACTGTTTTGTTACGTGATGTATTAAACTCTTCCCGGTTCGTTTCATACTTTTGTAACATTTTTGTAAGTCATATAAGACTTAAGTGAGACATACACTTAATAGTTTACAAAATAAAGCGTAGTAATTATAGACTTGTCGTCCCCTTAAGAGTACATTCATGATCAGTGATCTTGTTCGTGTCTCTTGTCCTATTGTGTTGTAATATATCCGAATCTGAGTTCCAAAGTAATATTTTGGGTGTTGAGGCATGTAAAAATTAATCTTGAAATAAATAAGTTTATGATTCTGGGAATGTTACCTGATCCGTAAAGGATCATATATTCTCAGACAAAAACAGAAGGATTAAGTCATAGAGATTTGAAAATAAGGATCATTTACTTGACCTGCACCAAGTGCCTGTGGTGCTATGAAATAATAATACTGCAAAAGAGCTGGCATCCAAAGGGGGAAGGTCATATCAAGACAACTAGAAGTTAATAGAGCTGTTGTAGATGACAATGGGTTTTGCTTTTATTATGTTTATTTATCTGAGTTTACCTCATTCTTTCAGAAACATCTATCAAAGTGTATACTTTGAGTACATACTTTGATAGTTGTTTTTTTTATGCTTTGATAGTGTTTTTTATGCAAAAACAAATATACATAAGAAGTTACTTTTTTGTATGATAACAGTGAGCCACACGCCAGGTTGCAGGGCCACCTTTTCACAAAACCTGATGAAAGGTGTTGACAGCAGTAAACTAATTCCAGCAGAAATTTATGTTTGAAACATCTGGGAAAATCCATGACTCCTGTTTGTGATTTTGCCATGAAATAGCTGTCACAATCTATAATTGTCTGATAATGATTGTAAATAATGTCAGCTTTAACACTTCCATTGAGCTAGTTTGAAAGGGACTGAATTAATATACAGCCATTGATTATAGTGACAGTTGATTGACCTGAGTTGGGTTAACATTTTTGCCAATTTAGGTAGGTTTGAAAATGGTTTCTTTGATGATGATGAGGATGAAACTGATGGAGAAGATTTTCGGATTAGAAAATGGGATGAAGATTATGAAGATAATCCCTATGACATTTTACGTGTGATGCTGAATTATGTTGATGACGATGCTGGCACTGCATTGCATTTGGCAACCAAGGTGAGAATTTTGGCCAAGTGGTCAGCCTTTCTTTACCACCCTAGTATGTGTTTTGGTTGTTGGCGTTGGTGTGTTGGCCATGGTTTGATGGTATAGGGACAGTTGATCAGTTTGACGCCTGATTTGATGCCGGTAACTTGTAATGTATATTGGTAAAAAATTCCGTCCTATAGTTCAGTCCCTGCCCACCACCACCCTAATATGTTGTGAGCTTTGGAGTTGGTGTGTTAGCCATGATTGAGACAGTTGATCAGTCTGATAGCTGATTTGAAAAGACAAGTACCGGTATAAAATACACTCATTGTTATCAAAATAAGAATGCCCCACAATTCAGCTTTGCCTCCCCCCGTACCACCCAAATATCTTCTGTGGGCCTTGCAGTTGGTGTATTTGCCATGATTAGAAATACTCTTTTCCAGCTTGGCAATGCTGATATAACCAGAGCTTTATTATCTGCTGGTGCTGATCCAACTAGAACCAACAAAGAAGGAGCTACGCCATTTGAATATTGCAGTGATGAAAAAATACTGAGAGTTTATAATGAACAACTTTTAGAGGCTGCTGCACATAGCCAGTAAGATATCTCAAAATTTCAACATGTATTGTAGCTTTACTAATCCATGTACAGTACGTACATTAAAGTCAAGTTGGTCAACAATTTTCACTAACCTAAATTAATTTTAATTAATTTTGGGCTTTCATTTACAAAGTTGTCTTTATCTGCAGATTAACAAAGTTAGAAAGATTTCTAAATGCTGGAGTTAGTGCAAATGCAGGAGATGGAACAAAAGCAAACAACCGAGCAATACATTGGGCAGCAACATTTGGTGGTCATGAAGCTGTCAAGTTATTGTGTGGTGAGTAGGGTATTGGGGTGCACCCCCTAGCCCTGGCCAAATGGGATGGAGGTGGTGCTAGTGCTATTTTTTATGATAAAGCAAAATACATAAGGAAATACACAGTCGTCATGCACTAGCTTCAGTCTGTATATTTTCATTATTGTTTTAGCCCTATTAGTTTGCAATGACCAGGTTTCAATATTGTATGTCTGTGACTTATTGGACATCTGTGACTTCACCAATTTTCAGAGCACAATGCAGATGTTAATGCCACCAACAGTAGTGGTTCCACAGCATTGTTTGATGCAGTCAAACGTAGGGATGGACAAATAGTTGATATCCTTTTACGTTATGGAGCACAGACTGATGTTAAGCTTACACAAGGGTATGTTTCTTACAAAAGTATTTGCATCGGACAATTTAAGAACAGGTTGAAGAAACTAACGAGTTTTTCCAATAATTCTTTTCTAGCCCAAATAAAGGCAAAACACCTCTTGATCTGGCACCAGATGATTCAGAGATCAAAGAACTTTTACAGAACCCTCCAGAAAGAGTCATTCCATTACCAGAGAAAACACACAGTGAAATGAATGGTTCTGTAAATGAATCTGGTGAAGAAAATGGTAAGTTCTCTGTTTCTAACAAAATAAGATTACCGTACATTGATTATACATTTTGCAATGTTGTCTGGTGAACATCTAACTCATCATCATCATGTATAGATTGTGCAGATTACTTTTTGAGCAGCATCCACCTGGACCCATGCTTAGCATGTTTTTGTACTCTCACTGCTGAAAAACCCAATCCAATTGTAAGAGACTTCCCAAAGTTAATATCTCCTGCATGCTCCAAGGGTTTTACCCTGTGTACAAGTTTGGGTGTTTTTCCTCTTTATAATCAATACATTCATGTCAGGTTAATTGACAGGCTCGATTTTGATACATGCATGATCTGTCTTGAAGTTCTCAAATGAATGTAAAGTGTGTTATACTTGTAGACGTCACCTGCCAAGATAGCACAAGCAGCGTAAGCAGCCTGGGATATGAAGTGAACACTTCGGACAAAGAAGGGAAGGAAAGCTTGCCTGAACTTGATCTGACCTTGTTATGGCCTTACCCCCAGCAGCTGACTTTGATCAAAGGAAGCCGATATTTTCCCGAGGCTTATCTCAGTGTTAGGATACTGACTCAAGGACAAGAAGGTACCACAAATATCCATTCATAGAAATGAAAAGTACCACTTTAACCCTTACTGTTTGATACAATGCTAATTATTGGGGATTACATAAAGACCTGTTACTAGCCATGGCTGCACATCAAGTGTTAAATATCCATTTAAAATATTTCTAGATCCACACAACATTCATGACATGTGGCGAGCTGTTGATGAATCTTTCAAGAAACTTGGCTTTTCTACAAGAATTCTTTTTATCTCTGACAATGAGAAAAGCGAAGTGCCTGGCTGCATAACCTGTTCCATTTCTCCTCTGCTCTTTTCTAAACCTGAAAGTTATTCCATTCATGTCTCATCACATAAGGTAAAATGTTTCACTTGATTTGCTTGAAAACAGGCTGAAGCTGAACTAAACTCATTTAGTCGATACTGTACACATTTAGTACACATTGTTACAAGTAGTACAGAATTTCGTAGCCACCCTATCCACCCCACCCTCCTAGATCCGCTTCTAGACCCAGTTAAGCCATGACTTGGACCGGTGTTGATCAATACAAGAGGAAATTAGGCTTCCTGTGAATAATAACTTGGACTCAAGCTGCTGTAGACACACGTAAAACAAACTAGAATCACGTAAATTGACCTATATAGCTTTACAATTCATGAATTGATTTCGTTTACTTTTAAACTTATTCTTGACCTTCATCGTTTATGTGGGTGAATTATGTTTTAATGGTATTCTGTAAACATCTTCAACAATTATTATAGATTCGTTTGTGTGGCAGCGATTCTCGAGCTCTATGGTACAGCATTAATACGTTACTTCAATTATTCAGACTGTCGAAAGGAATTGGTATTCCTCAAATGCAGGTAGAGAGATTGTAGAGTAAATCTCAAATTCTTACTGCCATATCAAGAGTCGAGCAAGATTTGAAGATGCTCTTAAATAGTCGTTGAAAGTTCGTTAAAATGATTCACTTTGCTAATGTTCTTCAAGACTTTACTCTAATCATTCTCCTATCTCCTGCAGATATACGATTGGCCTGACTTAAAATACCGAGCATTCTTTGTAGACAGTGGGCACGGACGAACACTTAACCCAGTACGTTATACACTGTGTATAAACACCTACCAAATTGGTTCAACAGCAATAAAAATGCCACCTTTCAATACATTTTATTTCCCGCCTCGATTTCGAGATAAACAGTTGGTATTAAGAATTTTACTTACAGTTCAATGGCTTCGTACTGAGGGAACAACTGTTTATTTTCACAATGAAACCAGATTACATAAAAAGAAAGAATTTCCGAAAAATAAAGTCATCTTGCAATTCAAGATATGAATAAAAACAAGACAAACAATTGAAACTGTGAATTTTCGATAAAGTCGAAAATTCACAGTTTCAATTGTTTGTCTTGTTTTTATTCATATCTTGAATTGCAAGATCACTTTATTTTTCGGAATTTGTTTTTTTTTGTATTTTCTTAAATTGTTGGCTGCATGGCCGTGGTTTTTAAACCAGATTACGTTCTCTAAGTTTTATTTCTCACATTTTCGGCCAATATTCTAGGATTCGTTGTTATTCTTAGTCGATGCTCTCGCGAATCTCAAGTATAATCAGGTATGCAGTGAAGAATTTCTCTGTGAAGCGATGTGTGATCGTTATTTCCATTTTGCTCATCAATAAAGTCTCTTTTTAGATGGTTTTATGTGTGCAAAACAGTTTTCAATTTGAAAAACACGATGTTGCGTGTGAACAATTTTCTTCATACACGCAAAGGTAATACATCTTCTTCTTCTTAAACAATTTTTAGAAAATGTATTGTTCTTCATCTATAATTTCTTATCGTTCTTTCTACATTAAATTTCTTTTTCTTTTTTAGTGACATCCTAAAGCTGGATCGATATTGTCGGAAACGATACATCGAGTTGATTCCGTGTATGGATCATTTGTCCGACTTTGGACAATGGTAATTTTTTATACATTTTATAAATTACCCACTAAATGAGGTTTGTGATGTACTCTAGAGATTTATCTATATCAGGCAATTCACCGTATCAAAAAAGATGGCGGATGTCGATTTTATCAGAATGCATTGCGGTTTAAGATGGTTTAAAAAGTGTAAATTAACGCCTTTTGAAGAACAGACAGAAGACAACAGGTCGTTTTCACACGTGTGTTGAAATTTCAGTCCATTAGCTTTACCTCTTTCCATCTTTTTTCCAGCTTTTCTCACTTGATACCCGCAATGAATTCTGGTAAAATCGACATGTCGCCATCTTTTTTGCTACGGTGAATTTAGCTGGGTAGTATACTTGACCGCGGTGAGAATCGAACGTACGACCTTTGAACTCAGATTAACACCACAAGCCTCATTTTTATGAGAGTAGATGCATGACACTAAGACCCAATACGAATTTTATACGAATCACGATATTAACTTGCAAAATATTGATATAAGGTGTCGCATGCCAATTGAAGTATTGACTAAGTCTGTGAAAATACAGGTTGAAACATGACAAATACAAAAATCTTCGCGAAACATCCGTCGCTAACTGCTCCAAAGCTGAAAGGTACGAACAGAAAACTTTAATATCATAAAATTTAATTTTAATTTATTTACCTCGAATTTTTAGCGATTATGACGTCAATTAAGATTCTGTTCTTTTGTATTCCCTAGTTCCTCACAGTGTCTAGGCCTCACAAAAGTTGAAACTACAAACTTTGTAAGGGATCTAAACTCGCAATTATGCGCGTCCTTTCCCTCGACAAGGTAAACTTGGTAAAACGATCTAAATTACTTTTTCGTTTTTGAAGTATCATAGACGATTGTTGTTGACTTTTTGCAGATTTGTTCACGTTGGGATGAGCAAAATGAATGACTGTGGCAATGAATCTGAGGCTGCTACAGAAAATGTAAGTGCATTCTTACTTGCTCGCATGTTCATTGCCTAGGAACAAAGTTTGATTCATTGATTAGGATTATATGCAGTCCTCTTCACCCCACCCCACCCCACCCTCCCAATGGAGCTTTAACGTTTTAGATTAAATTTTGAAAAAATTCGAAACAGGCAAAAATATCAGCACATCTTGGAAGTGCGTCCTAAGCTTAGTAAAATTGCAAAGTTTGTTTGTGAAATGTTCTAAAATATGGAAAATATAGCCTTGCGAATTTGGCAAATTTTGTATGAATTTGTATTACGGGTGGAAAATAATACCCAGTTGATACCCTTGGGTATATATATATATGTATTCATGTTGTAGAAAAATCAAAACTACGCACTATCGAGGCATCTGATAAACATAAGCGACCTCTGTCAAAAACAGAAAAAAGTCTGTATGATGTGGACGAACTCATTTCATAAATACATGAAGCAGGGACATGAATTACCTCACGGTGTAATAGCTATGGAATATGGTGGCAAGGTGACTATGATTAAACCATAAGTTTTTGTTGAATTTTTGTTTGTAGTTCTTAATGCTCATTTTGTATTTTCGGTTGCGTTTTAGTCCTCGCATGAGTTTGGTGCCTTTTGTAAATTTTGTTCTGATTCTGGGTAAGCTAGAGCATCACGAAACTTGGCAATGAGAACTTGTTTTTTGACCAGCGTACCTCGTTTCTGGATGTCTTTTGTGCTTCTTGATTTTTGTTTAATTCGAGTTTTCTGTCTGATGTTTTGAATTATAGAGTTCCGTACTATGTCTGTCCTGGAACAATGAGCTGGACTAGGTACGTTTAAGGTGATACTGTTTAAGCCGCATATGGCATAGTTTGTGTCAAAATTATGTTAAAGATATCCCATTCTTGGTGGTAGTATTTAGGTGATCTGAAAATACGGAACATCACAGACACGAGTTGTTAAACATTTTTCGTTCAAAACTATTAAATGCGTCATTAAATATAATTTACTTTGTTTTCAAATTTCTGGTGGACTTATAATTTACTTTACTAAGCATGGTTACTTAGTTTCAACAAGTTTCATAAAGGATTTCCACTCAGTAGCTAGTTCTAGGACTTTTACTTGCTGTCAGATCCACTGGATTCTACTGTAGTTTAACTTAATTCTTCTGCCAATGAAACTTCTACCTAATTCTTCCCAGCCTGGTCGGAGCAGATAGCATTGACTTGATTGATGATGCAGTACAAACCGCTGTTCATTACAATGCCCTGGGTGTCCTCGTCACTGATTGGTCAGCATATGGTCACGTGTCGCCTCTGGAAGTCAGCTTGCCTGCATTTGCAGCTGGGGCAGCACTTTCATGGAATTCGAAAATAAAACAGGTTCGTCCGGTTTCGTGTACAACTAATCACTTTACTACTAATCAGTTTACCGCTAATCACTTTACTACTGATCACTGTTCTACTCATCACTTTACTACTGATCACTGTACTACTGATCACTTTACTACTGATCACTGTACTACTAATCAGTTTACTACGAATCACTTTACTACTGATCACTGTACTACTAATCACTTTACTACTAATCACTGTACTACTAATCACTTTACTACTAATCACTTTACTACTGATCAGTTTACTACCGATCAGTTTACTACCGATCAGTTTACTACCGATCAGTTTACTACCGATCACTTTACTACCGATCACTTTACTACCAATCACTTTACTACCAATCACTTTACTACCAATCACTTTACTACTAATCACTTTACTACTAATCACTTTACCACTCATCACTTTACCACTCATCACTTTACCACTCATCACTTTACCACTCATCACTTTACCACTCATCACTTTACTACTAATCACTTTACTACTAATCACTTTACTACTAATCACTTTACTACTAATCACTTTACTACTAATCACTTTACTACTAATCACTTTACTACTAATCACTTTACCACTCATCACTTTACCACTCATCACTTTACCACTCATCACTTTACCACTCATCACTTTACCACTCATCACTTTACCACTCATCACTTTACTACTCATCACTTTACTACTCATCACTTTACTACTCATCACTTTACTACTCAACACTTTACTACTAATCACTTCACTACTAATCACTTCACTACTTATCACTTTACTACTAACCACTTTACTACTGACAATATATTTCGCAAAATATTGGGGGAATTTGAGACCTCGTTATTGAGAAGGGGTCACCCCATATCTCCCTCGTCCACATTACATCCTCTTCCTTTTTCCCCTTAGGAAAGTGTCGTATCTGCTCTTGGTAACGTCTTGAGTGTGCACGTGTTTCACGACGAAGCCGGAATAATAGGAGATGTGCTTCAAAATCTGACCCACGTTCATAGAATGCTTCAGCCTCAACCAATGCAGGCTCAACAAGCTCAACACGGTGTCTGTCCAGAAGAAACCGTTGAAGATGCAAGTCAGTTACTACAACTTTTCCTATTTCCAAACAGTACGAATCTTGACGACCTTAACACTGACAACATACAGGTATGTGCTATATGGATAAATTTAGCTAACGTTTGTTGATGCTTATTTCTCAGTCTCATTAATAATTAGTACTAAGAAAATCAATACCGTAGAGAACGTTTTGAAATCGGAGGAGGAAATTACATAAATTAAGACAGCTTTTGCCTTGATTTTCTCGCAAAATACTGGTTCGTTTGAGGAGTACGTTCAAACACGAATATGACGACTTGCCCCGATTTCAAAACACCTCGAAGTTGGTCAAAAATACTCGGCTTTGACTCGTATTTTCAACTCCTCTCGTTGTTTGGAAATCGGAGGAAGTCCTACTCGTCTTTGAACTATTACTTCACATTCTAAGACCACTCGCATGCCTACCTGCTATAATTACACTAGCTTGAGGCAGCGCAACGTAGAACAAAAGTAACCGCGCATTAGAAGTAAAAACCTGAGTGAATAATTCGTAAATTCATGATTCGTATCGTGGTTCCGAAAGTACGGTAGCAAAGGAATAAACATTCTTATTTAGGCAAATTTTTCTATTCTATGTAACTATAATATATAGATTGCTATCTAACTAGTGTTTTATACTTCCAGAAAGCCTCAAGATGCTTGCGGAAATGCCAAGCATCTTTAGCGAAAGCTCAGATGAAATGTCAGCGAGCGTCGATTACTTTAAAAGTACTCAACGTGATATTAGATATGGCTTTGTATGCCTGTAGGTGAGTAGTATTTGCTGCCCTCGTAATACTTGTATGTCTGTTTCCGTGTTAGCCGCTCGGTATCGCGTGCTTGTACTTTCCAGGAGTACTCCCCCACATTTCCCAGAATGACAGTCGGTTTTACTTTGTCACCAGACTTGGACGCGCTTTGGTTCTTTCAAAAAGTGAAAAAAATCCTGAGTCCGGATTCACGGCTACTTCAGCTCTTGCAGGCATAACAAGAACTGATCTTGCTAACAGGTTTGTTGCTAAAGGTATCAAGTTTGAAGTATAATATAAGCTACAGTATAGGTGTAGACCTTCCTGTAGATGTGAGATAATAAGTGAGTTTGAACGATAGAAAGTGAGTGTGTGGGATAGCAAAGGATAAGAGGGTACATAAAAGCAAGAAAAACACGTTGTGAGTGAGTTTATGCATATTTTCTTGTAGTTTTTCATGGTAAACATTTAAATTGTTCTGATGTAACTCTAATTGACGCCAGGCAGGCTGGGTAACATCTGAATTATCATACTCACACTTATTTTTATTTTTACCAGGTTTCTAGGAATAATCGAGAATCATCGCCGAGTATGGTCTCTGAGTAATAAACCTGGTGGATTGGAAGAATCCATCAAGACTTTACAGCATGTTTTTGACGAAATTGTACCCTCTTCAACACTTAATGTGTAACCGCAACTAATCCTTAACTTTATTTATTTCTCAAGAGGCGGCGTTTATTTGCCTCTGGATAATTGAGTCATACCATTGATATGTTGTATAGAACAGACAATTTTAGTTTGTAAGTTAGTGCTAGTGGAGCCGTACCTACCAGTTAAACTGTGAAAGTCCAAAAGAAAAGGTGTCTAAAAGACAAGAGGCCGATTGTACGAAATGTGAATTGCGCTAGCGGATAACACTTGTCCAACTACCACGGAGAGACACAAATTGAGTTTTAAAGGAAAATGGCAATATATTTTTTATCGGATTGTTGATAAAAACCTTTGAAGTAATTGTAACATCCGTTGTTAATTTTTTGGTAACATACTTAGTTTCTGAAATATTGAAAACAAATGATATTAGCCATCCGCCATCGTGTTTTATAATTATGTCTATTTTAATTACTGACGTCACAACCTGGGTAAACTGTGTTAAACTTGCTGTGAATTAGTTAAATCTCAATGAAATTTTCTTCAACACTTCACAATTTACGTAAGAAGTATATGCATACAAATTCAGTTGGATTTGAACATTCAACATACTTGTTAATCGCTTCTTTAAGACAAAAAACAATTACCCAGGTTTTGACGTCATGTGGTTTTTTCTATATCCAAGATGACGGATGAGTAGTGTCTTTGTCTTTCTTTGTCCTTCAGTATTTTAGAAACTAGGCATATTATCAAAAAATTGACAACGCATGTTACGGTTACTTTGGAGGTTCTTATCAATAAGTCAATAAAAAAAATATATTGCTGTTTCCCTTTAACGACTTGAAAATGCTTATCTTTACTATGGGTTTTAGAGGTTTGAGAGAAATCACTATCCGATGAATAGCGTTATTCACCATTCTTACAACCGACCCCAATTAACCATCCAGCGGTCTTAGACTTATTTATGCCTTATTTACACCTTTCGATTTTTCGTTTGCGGTTTTTTTCTTTTGTGAACGAGTAAACCAGCTGGAAATGTTCCGGCGAGAAATCAAGCCATCGTGACGTTCGTTATTATCCCACTTTTTCTCACCTATCAATAGGAGAAAACCGCATCAATAATTGCACCAAATTAAGTTGAATCGTTTTATTTAATGATAAATTTGCAATGATAAATTTACACAAATGTAGATGTGTTCCCACAAAACTAAACATCTTAATTAAATAAAACACATAATGTAGCAGAAATATGTAAAGCACTATTTAAAAATAAGAATTTCCTGAATGCTTGGATCTGCGCCAATCAATGAAGAAGACTGAATAAATTGCGTACATTACTCCATGTTTGGTTAGCACATGAGATCAGTGAGCGGAAGTGACAAGCAGAAAATTAAAAATAGAAATATCGTGCATTGTAGGAAGCTTGATCAAAACAATATCGCAAAATCTTTTTGATATTTGCTGGTGTTTAACCAGGAATTGAGGTCATGCCCGCAATGTTGTATAGGCTGTGCTAACCCAATACATGGTGAAAAGACTGCCATTTTATACCGTAAAAGTATTGTGTTTATTGCGTGTATGACTGTTGCAAATAAAATTGTACTGCATGTGACGTTGAGTATCGAATCTGCAACACGTTGTCTCGCGCTTGCATGAATTTTCAAATCATTGTGGTTAGATTTCGTTCAAGACAGTGGTATTGTAAATGAGCTCGCTTAAAAACGAGTTAAATTTGAGCGTTTTGAAAGAGATTTGGCAAGATTATTTGAGGACAAGCCATGAAAAGGTAAGGGGTATTATTTGTCAACATTAATTGATGATTGCAAATCATGCAGAACGTCTTGTCAGTTGTATAGTGGCACTCCAAGTGGTGTTTATATGTTACAGTTTCAAGGGGGTTTCGATACTTTATAAGTTAAGGCAGGTTATATTGTCTTTGTAGGAGAAAGAAGAAAAACTGAAACTGTTTTTGGAGGAACTAACTCGAGGTCGTGAACTGTATGAAGAAACTCTATTTTGTGCTGACAGGTATAAATTGCAGATTTTATGCAGATTATATATTTATTTATTAGAATTATACTAGTATTCTAATGAAAATGTTGTAATTAAATTGGCTATCTCTATTCACTATCTATTCCTCGATAAATAGCCAGTAGTGAGACAATTGACTTTCTGGAAATTTTACTACTATCAGGTGATAGTTGATTCGGCTTTGGCCTATCACATGACTACTATTGTGTACCTCATTAAAATGCAAGCTCATAATCTGATTGTTAATTAGAAAGATTGTTATTTAAGTAATAATCAACTGAGGTACTGTTTATATGATATTAAAGATAATTTGATTGATAAATTAGCATAATAATTATGCATTATTTATCTTTATTATATATTTTCATGATAAATCACCAAAAAAACATGTGATTTCAATCAGTTTTATCTTGTGGCCTGCTAAGGTTTACCATGACAGCCACTGCATTCATTAAAACTTATATAGTATGCATTCATTGAATCAGATTGTTTTGAATCACACACTTTCTATTTATAGATCATATCCTATGACTCCATCAACAAATTTGCCAACTTGCCAAGTTTGCCTCCTTTGCAAACTCTGAAACTAATGTGATTCAGTTGACAAAAATGCTGAATGGAATGGCTAAGAATGCTTCTATTGTCATGACTGTGATATTAACCAACTACCATCCATATTACTGCACCATATATCATATGACTATGAATTTATTTTACTGTTTTAGTGAACTCTCCAGCTTAAGTAATCTTCTTGGGCATGAATTGTTGAAAGTGGTCAACCATCAGTGTGACATACTTGAGGATGATTTGGCATTTGTTAACTTTTTACAGCAAGGAACAGGCTTATACTTGTTGCAATCATTATATGTCTTAGCAGAACAAGTATGTTACATTTGTTGTAGCTAGATTATGTGGCCTGGTGTGGTACCTTGTTGGTATTGCTACATATAGTAATGGTATTAGTGTGGTATGGTGTGGTATGATATGGTGTATGGTATGGTATGGCATGGTGTATGGTATGTTATGGCATGGTATGATGTATGATATGGTATGGTGTATCATATGGCATGGCATATGATAGATGGTATGGTATGGTATGGTATGGTATGGTATGGTATGGTATGGTATGATATGGTATGGTATGGTATGGTATGGTATGGTATGGTATGGTACGGTACGGTATGGTATGGTATGGTGTGTGGTATGGTGTATGCTGTGGTGTATGCAGTGGTATGGTAGATGATGTGGTCTATTTCCATCATTCAGGTAGACAATTGCAATACTGAAGTTTCAAATGTACTTATATCTGTACTTGACTGCCTGCTGTCAGCCTCGTGTGATTTAAAGAATGATGATGGTATGTCTTCCAAACTCTAAATTAAAAGCCAGTAAAATATATCTCTTAACCACAAATTTTAACTTGCACACTTCAATAGACATTAGAGGTCCTTATGTCACACAATGAGTTGCAATGCAATGTGGGAAACATGTGGGGGAAATTTACCTTGTATTTATATGCATTGAAAACCTTTTTTTCTTTTTTTATACCATAATAAATTGAAGTGAATTTTTATAAAGTTGTGTTGATTCTTATTTGTAAACACCTGGTTATTTACTCTAAAACAATTGGTCACCTCGGTGATTACAAGCCTATATTCACTTTGCCTTCAGCTCAGTGAATATAGGCTTGTAATTACCTTGCCCTAGGCAACTAATTGTTAAATAGATGGGCTCTAAATCTAGTGCCAACAGCAATTGTTCTAATGTTGCTTTCTTTTCCAAAAATATTACTTTCTTCAATTCAACAGCTTTAGGCTTGCTCCAGTTGCTCACCACACTCTACAAGGAACTAACGACTGGTAAAAAGACATTTCCAGATCTGTACAGAACAATCCAGTTACTTTTCACGCAATCAAATGGTGGGACCATTTGCCTTTTATCTTTACTTGCCCTGTTGTTGGACATCATATGGAAGCTAAATGGCCGAGGTTGTTCTCTGTCCGTTACAGAGTCCACAGTTAGCATTTCCGAGAAACTCGTGTCGTTGCTGCATCTTTTTACGAAGGAAAATAATTCCGAGATATCTTCTTCTGATGAAGACCTGCCACGGTGTACTTGGTCAGCAAATGTGAAAGTTGTGTGTGTTTGCATGGTGATGTGCCCGTTATGGACATTCCTCGCAGCTAAAAATAGCTATGACGTATTCACTCATCGAGTTGACCTGAGTGAGCAAGTGGAGACGCTGATGATGACTTTGAAAAATTTGAAAACTGCGCTTTGCTGGAGTGGGTCTGGTTTTAGAGAGCACGATGTCGAGTTTTTAGCCTACAAGTTGTTTGTGAAGTATTCGCTCCTTGGCTTTGTGTTGGTAGTTCTCAATAGCTGTGTCCGTAGTGAGACCGAATCGTGTTCTGGAATCGATTTGACAAGGAAACTTTACTCGAAAAACCATTTGAAAACGTTCGTGAGCTATGGTGGCTGTGAATTTATTGTCAATGTGGTCGTTTCTCTGAACGAAATCCTATCTTCGGCTGGATCTCTGACCTCAGAGTTGGAAAATCTGCTTAAAACGCAAGCAAAATTTGTGATGAACGCCATTGGACATTTGGTCACTTCGCTCAAAAAGGCTATGTCATCATTGCAGAAATCGGAGGGGGAAATGTTAGCATTCTCGCTGGACAGGGTCAGTACGCCAAAGAGTCATGCGCAACCTCGTCAGCGGTTCTCTCGCGTGACATCTACCAGCAGCTTACCTCAAACACCTGGGTCGAGCAGCGAGGAAGACTGGGAACAACAGATTACGTGTAGCGTTGGTCAGTGCCATAACCATTCTAGCAAAGGCAAGTGGAGTTCATCTTTGCAAGTTTAGAGCAGAATGTGCGACCTTATTAAGGTGGCTCGATGGTCAAAACTCATTAGAAATTTTCTCTCCACCACAAAATGCTTTATAGTGAATGCTTGAGCTTAATTTAGGTCATTGAACAGCTCTATAGCACTGTTCTCTGTATTTCAAAAAGAGTTGCTGAACATAGAAATCATGTTTCCCGTTTGAACTCATTTCTATTATCCATGACAACAATGTCTGTGGACATACGAACGGTAGGAGAATAAAACATTACCAATTATGAAGACAACCAGTAGAGCTATGCATTGACCTAAACCACTATGCCTAAACTAAGCTTCACACGTCCATCTTGCAGGTCATGCTAGCAGAAATTTATGGTTGCCTGATACTTATGCCAAAGCCCTCTGGCCATCATGTACTCCGAAGAACAACATCTTGTAAACTCATGATATGAGCTGTTAACAACAAGACAACAGTTTTGCGGTGAAGTCATTGTCAAAGACTTTGAAATAGGGTCGAAATATCACGGCAAAACTGTTGTGTTGTTGTTAACAGCTCATATCATGAGTTTACAAGATGTTGTTCTTCGGAGTGTGTTTCTTATATTAAATTAAATTGTCTGCTGGTAAGGGTTTTTGCCCTCCATACGCTTTGAATATACAAGCATTTCTTTTGTTTTTTTCTAGATTGTGCGGTGTCCCGCTTTTGTTTTGCCGTGATGTCGGCGTACAAGGAAAGCACGGTGGAAGATATTGATCTTGTTTGTTTAAACTCTCTCGCACGTTCTGGCACTTGTCAATGCATGAACGTTTCGAGTTTCGCTGTAACATTACTTTCAAGGTGGGTGCATTGAGCACTTTATACACCGGAAGTGGCGGCTGCTTATGGTTGTTCTAGGAATTTTTAAAATAATCTACATTGACAGTTTATGTTGATTTGATAAGATAACTTAACCAAGCAAAACTTTAACTTTTCAATCAAAAACTTTCATCTTTGAAAACATTATAAAATGTTGAAATTTTAGTCACATTCATTCTTGAACAAGGAACATTTATTTACAGGTTGGCCAAAAGATCACCTGACGTCCAAAATGTTACGCTTCGTCTTTTTGGCAAAACTCTCCTTCAGCACAACTTACATTTAATTAAAAACTCTACAAAACAACTGGAGAGCTCGCGAGAATCAGTCAGTGCCGATGAAGTATTCTTGACAAAAGTACACTATCCCCCAATCGACCATTGGTCATGCTTCGAACGTCTTTCCAGCATCCTCACCTCACAGAAAGATGAACTAACTGTGAAAATTCTAAAGTCTTTGAAAGCGCTGTCAAAGATGGCTGCTCCTAATTTGAAGGAAGCATTGTTTATCAAAGTTTTTATACCGTTTGTTCTTACTTTCAAAGATACAGATAGGGCAAACAATTTGAGCACAATATGCTGTAAGATGACGGTAAATATAGGGAACCCGTACGATTCAGGCTACGGAACTCCGACGGAAGGGGACGCGGGAAAGACTGGAGTGTCTGTTGTATCCACTAAGGAATCAAGTCTGTCGGAAGAAGCATTGAAAATCTGCCTCGCTACAATTTTTGCACTGTTGGAGAAGGAAGCTTTGAGAAGTCGTTTCGTGAAATCGGGTGGATTGATGTGCATTGTAAACTTTCTTGGGGACCACTCACTGCATAACTTGTGTCTTGAAATACTACGTCTTCTCGCAACGCACGACGAGGTGGGTTTATCTTCGTCAAATGATGGAGAAACGCAAACACAAGCTCCTTCTACGACTACCAATCTCAAACATGGCAGCAGAAGGGAAGCAGCGAAAATATTACTGCGTTCAATGTTGTTGGTTGACCCCAAACACGACCAGTCGCTGCTTGAGCTGTCAATAAGCGACTTTGCTCAGAAAATTCGAATCAGCCTCCATTTGCCAAAAGTTTGTGAACTACTGTGTCAGCTGTGGAAGACATGTTTTCATGTTTTGAAGAGAAACGTTTTCTTTCAAGAGAGTTTTGTCAGGTCTGGCGGACCTACGTGTGTTGTCACTGTTCTGCAAGTCGTCAAGGAGTGTTTGTATAAAGCAAAGTCGAGGTCGGATGTGAATCTTAAGAATCAAGTCATTTCCTGTGTCAACATGATGGAATGCGCCATGGCGGTTGGCCTGGGCTTTGGTGAAGAGCAGGTTGACGGAGTACAGGTTTGTCATTCGCTTTCGAGATTCAATTTCATTCTTTTAGGAGAAAGGCTTAACTAAACTTAATTGACTTTGCTTTTTGCTTTGTATAGCTCTCACTTCAAATCAATGAGACGGTGCGAATCATGCAACGTCTCATCCAAAAAGACAAATTTCTCAAAGAAATGGCTGGCAAAACTTTTTGTCAATCCTTAATCAACCTTGCCGTCGGCGCGGTTAGCGAAGATGACTCTTTGAAAGCAGACTTGCGCGACTCCACAAAATTTTCCTTTGACTTTCGCACTCCGGATGATAGTGATAGTGAAAATGAAGTTTTTCAAAGTGGAAGTATGAAAGTGAGTGAGATTTCGACGGCAACATTCCACCAGGACCAACCACCAATGCACCCAATACACATTACTAATGTGTATTGGGTGCATTGGTGGTTGGTCCTGCATTAAGCATTAAGGTTAATTTCTTACCGATGAAGCATTGAGGTTAATTTCTTACCGATGCTTGTATGTTTAATACCGTGCATAATTTCCGCGCGGATACACAAGTAACTGATATTCTTATGCAAATTTTACTGTAAATCATGGCGGTTTTTTGTGTGTTCACTGTTTGTCGACTTACAATCGTCATATGTATTGCAGTAGCTCATAAATTAATCGAATTTAAACGTTAAATAAAAATTACATTGACACTAACAACAAATATATATACAGTTAATGGCCAATCTTTATAGCCAATTATGGAAGCAATAATTTAAATATCGAGACATATATAAACATATATCGCGTGTGTGGGCACAGAGCATACAAAGGTTCAGCTTCTCATAGCTTAGCCAGGGCGCTACGAAAAGGCTTTCTCCCCCCTGGCCATTTTTAATATCCATTATGACTATTTTCAGGGGGATAATGCTTCTTTTTAGCGCACTGGCTAAGCGAGGGATACGCATAATTGATGGAAGTTGAACCTCTATGTTCTGTGGTGTGGGCTTTATTATTCGCTGCATACTAGACAGACATCGTGTTTGATTTCCTAGGTCAATGATAATCGGGTTTTTGCGGCAAAAGACGTGGAACCTGGGTACGAGGCAGATGCAGAGCAAGACAATGGGCTGAGCGATGTATCGGGCAAGGGGAGTGGAAACTATGCCATCAGACTCAGGAAAACGCGGGAAAAACCAAAAAGACGAACTGATTCTTTTGAACGTTACATTTTGTATCCCTATATGTGCGAGCAGTTGATCTACTTTATTGAACATGACTGTGATAGTGCATTGTAAGTTTGCTTTGAACGTAGTAGGCCTGTGTAGGAAGTATTCTACAATAAACGGTCTTGGTTTTTGCCTGAGCTGCCTGAAAAAGATGTCTCAAACGTGATAACCCAGTGTAGATAGTATTCTAGAATAAACTGTCATGGTTTGTGTCTGAAAGATTTAGAAAAGAATTCAACTGAATTTAGACTAAATTCGTTATTTCTTTCGTAGGAAAGAGAAAGCCCTGATTCTACTGGGCGTAGAAGGAATGATCAACTTGGCTTCGTACTCAAATAGAAATCGTCAAGTCTTATGCGAAAAAGTAAGTCTCAAGGCGTTTGACTGCCATCTTTTATCCATCGTGATCAACTCTTATCAATCCTTGTCTACTTCTATACAACAATGTTTAAATACATTTAACTTTATTTTCTTCTCAGGGTCTTCTCCGTCTTATTTTGGAAAAGTTTTCTCCTTGTTTAACGTCGACAGACCCAAACATCCGAGGTAAGAATTCGTTTCTTTGTTTTCTTTTTTACATAACGTTGCGAGAGTGGCCTATAACAGACCAAAAGCCCCTGATTGACAGTACCGAGACCATTTGTTTTCTCGGAGGGGTGTTCCTGCATAGAATTTTCGATTAACCAATCATGTCCATTGTGTTGATAAGTTAGCTAATAATTTCCTCATCTCTCCCCCCCCTGCCATGAACTCTGCCGCTTCCCCTCCCCCTGCTCCAAACAAATCAATTCAACGTCGCCAAAATTTTGTTTCTAGTTGTTCAAAAATCACTTCTTGATCTTGTTGTTGTCCTGGCCGGTTATGAGTTTCGCTGTGAGGAACTAAAGATGTTTCTAAAATTTCTACAAGACGAAGAACCTGCTTGGGTATGATAAAACTTTGTGAGATGGAAAGAGATTCTTATCTCGGAGACATCTTTTTGCTTAGCTGCCTATGCAAAAAGTGCTTCTTTTCTGTTTCAACTAACATCCCAAGTTTCCTTCGCAATTATAGCCCGAATATTTTGGAATTTAGTATTTTCATATTTTCAGGGTCTTCTGCTCAAGGCTTTGAACAACATCACTAAACTCTCCGTTGCTTGCCGTGGTCCATTGTACACACACGTGTTTCCCGACAAAACGACTGTTTCCGACGCCACACCGAAACTCGACGAAAACTATGAAACCGCACAACCTAAGGAGAGTGTCAAAAACAGTTCGCCAAAAAAGAAGCTAAAACGACGTATTTCAAGTAATTTATCTACACGCAGTTCTAATGTTGAGCAGTTCTTTTTTCCGTGGGATGTTTGTTGTTTTGAGTCAAAAGTCAACCAAAGCTTACCCTGGCCTGTGGGCAGCTTCAGCTTAGCGTTCTGGCTCTACCTGGATGGTGGTCGACAGCACGTGGAACGCGATCACCACGCGCGAAGCACACGCGGGAAAGTTAGCCGAGAGTGTCAGAAGGATCATGGGAAGGATACAGATGGCGTAGATAACATTGTGCACGTGATATCGTTTGGTAACAAAACTGCGTGGTTTGAAGTCTGGGTGAATTTTTGTACAGCTAACTTAATTTGCAGGTATGGTAGAGATTGCAAACATGTAACGTAGGTGTAGCCAAGTCGCTGTCGACATGTGCTTGTCAACAATTTCTCAAATAGTTTCAGGCTTGTCAGCCCTTGGCTTGGAAACACTGTTCCTTGTTTTTTTCACCTTTGTAGAGTTAGGAGACAATATTTCCTGGTCTGTCTTCTTTAGAGAAACTAGCTAGGAAACAATGATTCCTGGTTTGTCTACCTTAGGCAAACTGAGATAGGAAACAATGTTTCCTGGTTTGTTCTCTTTAAATAAACGTAGCTAGGAAATTATATGTTTTCTGGTTCGTTGACCTGTGATAACCGTAACCAGAAAACAATGTTTTCTAGTTTTCCAACGTTTCAAAAGCATGGTTCAATAGACCTTTTGTCTTTTAGACGAAATTTTGAAAAAAATCGAAACAGGCAAAAATATTACCACACGTTGAAAGGGCGCCCTAAACTTAGTAAAATTGCAAAGTTTGGTTGTAAAATGTTCTAAAATATGGAAAATATAGCCTTGCAAAGTTGGCAAATTTTCTGTAGTTTTGTATTATCCATGAGAAATGAATACCCTGCGGTATCAACTGGGTATTATTTTCATAATATATAGAAATGTATACAAAATTTGCCAAACTCGCAAAGCTATATTTTCTATATTTTAGAACATTTCACAACAAAACTCTAAGTTTAGGATGCTCTTTCAAGATTTGGTAATATTTTTTCCTGTTTCGAATTTCTTTAAAAATTTCTAAAAGGTTAAAGGTCCATTCTATGTTTTTTCAACCTTGACATGGCAAACGACTTACAAAGTGCTGTTTTATGACAATGTTTTTATTAAAATATAATTTAGTAGAAACACCACGTACGTTTATTATTGCGATTTATATTTTAATCATATTTTAATTTGATATTCACCATGCAAACATGCAAGGAACTTAATGTTTTTATTATTGTGTAGATGGTCGTACGATGACTCCATTACAGAGGCTAGCATTTCTCAAGAAATTGCTCCTTTGAAATTTCCAGTAAAAGTTCACAGCTGGAATCATATTGTGATTTCTGTTCAAGCTGGACAGGAGGGAAACGTCAGTGGAGGAAGGGTGAGTGTGTAGATGAAGCATAAACCGCCGTGTATTTGTTTATTTGAACACTTGAAAAGTTGTAGTTGTACGAAAGGTGAGCAGAAACTGCTGGAGCTATCAGAAATAAATATCATACTTACACATGTGTTCTTCTTCAGGTGACGATGCTCTTTGACGGTGCATCTGAATCAGTCAGGGATTACCGCTATCCCAGCATTCCCGTGAGAAAGAACGAAGCAGTGTCAGTATTGATTGGTCAGCGGCTGTTCGAGAAAAATGATCCGAAGAGTTCGAGAGAGAAACAACACTTGTGGCCGTATTACAAACTGGGAAACATTGCAACGTTTATCGGTGAGGTTTTCCCAGTGAACTATAGAAATACAAAGAATATATTTAAACTAAATCCAGGTTCAAACTTGTCGTAAGAATCGGTGGTTTTCTCCTTCTCACGTGTGTGAATGAATATGCCAACAAACTAAAGTATAGGACAAATATTAGATTGCGTTTGCATTGGTGTAGAATTCACTTAATCACATCGGCCAGAAGAAGTCATCTCCGACGCTTAGAACAAGTGTGAACCAGACTTACAGGTTCCATCGTATAGCTAATCAGGTCGTATAACGGTTGTAACATCACATCGCACATTTAGCGCGTTTCTAGTCTATTTCTTTGACTTTCTATGGTCATACCAATCAACGGGTTGCTTTTAAACAACTCGCTATCCGGAAAATATTGTTATCCAGCCTTTGTGGAACCAACACTTGATTTGCAACGTGTTTATCTTTCAGTTACTTACCGTCTATTTCGTTTGTCATTCTAGGCGAGTTACACAGGGACGAGGGTCCGCTTACAGCTCTCATTTCCAAGTTCAATGTATCCTCCAAACACCAGGAGAAACGACGAACCTTAGAGCTGGATGATGCGGCGTTTTTAAACCTCCTGGGAGCAAATTGTCAGGCTTTAGACTTTCATTTCTGTCAAAATACGACTGCGAATTACAGGTAAAAAGTAAATCACCCTAAAATTCGCTTTCAACAACCTCAAGTATTACTCTTAGTTTATACTGAAGGAACGAGACTCGATTCCAAAATATGACTTACTCGAGCCGAGCATTTTGCCAACATTCCAGAGGTTGTAGGGTCCATTCCCGCCGTGGTCAGGCCAATTTTTTAGCTTACCCGGTGTGGATATAAACTCAGAGTAACACCACAAACATCATTTTCACCTAAGTACATGACACGCAAGACAAAATAGGAATCACGATACTTGCTAAATATTGATACTGTTTGAAATATGATAAATATAAAAACCTCTCAAAAGCGATTACGTATTTGTGTCATGAATGTCCAAGTGATTTTTTGTCTCGTTCAGTAACCATATTGATGTTCGAAGTTTGGAAAGATTGCCTGAATGCACTGCGCAGTCTTTTATCGGAGGCCCTCACGGTGAACCAGTCTTGATAGAAGAGCAAAGATGGACAGATATCAAAATATCTCTGAAGAAACAGCTACTTCTCGTTTACTCGCCTGTTCATCCGGATAAATTCATCGAGTACAAACTGGAAGGGACAAACTGGTCGAGGAGTGCGTCCTATAGCGATTACGTTATCACTGGCGATGTCGTTCATTATGCCCCTGCTCCTGTGGTACATCGAAAACGTTTGGCGGAAGCGATTCATGGCATTGGGGGCATCGGTGTCTTTCTCTTTCTGTTCGCAAAGGTATGTTTGGGACATTTATTAGCGAGACTCAGATTTGACTTCCACCCAGGGTTGCCAGACTGCATGAATAAATTAGCCAAACTTTTAACAATGCTCTTTGTTTTTCATTGTATTTGCCTTTTGTTTTCTTTGTTTTTTTTGACAGCACTCATGATGGTTTGGCTTAATTATTCAAGAAATCTGGCAACCCTGCTTCCACCTGGATGGTGGTTGACAGCACGTGGACCGCGATCACCACGCGCGGACCACACGCGGGAAAGATCGGGGGGGGGGAGAGATATTGCTATATTCGTGTTTACCTTTCATGTACTAGTAACTGCACTTCCTGCACTGGCAATGTTAGCTTGAGTTCAGTTTCCTGACTGTAGTTTATTGCCGTTCTTTCAGACTGTTGAGAAGACAGATGACCAGAAAGCGCAAGCAGATGCCCTCTCAGTGATTTTCACATTGGCAAAAGAAAACGTTTCTTACGCGAAAGAATTAGATGGATTACTTGCAAATAAAATGATCCTTAAAGTTTTGCTGACACCAAATTGTGTAACGGGATACCATTTTGCAAAGGTACTTTACCACTCTTATAAATACGTTGTGTACTTTGACGGATGTTTTATTCGCTCAGCAGACACAGGACGTACAGTAGCTACAATGATCGTTGAAATTTGGTTGAAAATAGGTTGATACTTTGGCAACGTGATGTCAATGTTATTAAAGTAATAATAATAATGTTTTGACGTTCTTTTACAAACATTGACATAACGTCATTCATGGTTGATTATATGACGTCGATTTGACTTGTAATCTCAACGTCGATTCAACCTTGAAATATGATTTTATTCCACCTTTTCACCGTTGTTTCAAAGCCTTAAAACTAATTTCAGATGTTTGTCCAACGTTTAACCAACTTAATTTTGCCCGTTTCTTTCAGGTGTTTTTTTGCGCGGCATGCGAAGGCAAGGTGCTTCAGGAGACTGGCTATCGGGACAAACCATATTTCGTGAACTTCAACACGGATGCTGTGGTGACGAATTTCGAAATATTACGAGATTTTCTTCTCAACTGGCGCATCTGGTACAACTCAGGCTCATCTTTATCGTGGGAAATGGTTCTGCACGCACTGGAAGCACTCACGAGCAGTAACCATCGCTCATCACAGTTTAATATTCGTCAATTTGAACGAGCTGATGCACTGGGTTCTCTCTTGCTTGGTTGTCAGGTAAGCTAAACGAAATACTGAAATTCCAAATTCTTGTGGATGGGGGGGGGGGGGACGACAACTTTTGTGGTCAATCTGGGTGGGGTTCAACCTCAACTGCATTACCTTTGTGGGTTAGGGTTGGGATTTATATCCACTGCATTTTATGTTTACAACGGATTGTTGCAAAGTCGATTGGCTTAAATGTAGGTAAACTTTTCTGAAGCAAGCATCAAAACAGTTGAGGTTGACCTGACCCAGATTCACTGCATACTGACGTAGCCAAACCCAAGAGCATCTGCCGGTATTTTCGAAGACACGACCCCCAGATTCCCGTCCCTAAACATGAACTCTTGTGCGGTCTGTTATGTCCTAGACTCTTCAAAACTTGACTACTAAATATGTTAAACAGTCACTTTTTCTATGTAGGAAATTCAAGCTGAAAAATTGCCATTTCCCTCAACGATCACTAGTCTCCATCTGAAAATCATTCAAAATCTTCTCGGCTGTTCTGCAAACCAGCAAGTTCTGAAACGTGTCTGTGAGTTCCTCATCGCGGTTCATCCAACATCTGACACCTGGGTCATCCATTCAGCCAGTAACCTTTACTTTAAACCAAATGCCAAACTTGAAGGTAAGCGTCAAATATTATGCTTTGAAACCAAACAGAGAATCCGAAGTTCTTCATGTAATATATAAAGTACTTATATATCTGACAAAACAAAACCTGCGTGTATTTTAAATGACTTCAAAAAGGAACACCCATTTTATACCCAACTTGTGAGTTTATTTACGAAGAAACTTTCAATGTAGATGTTGTTTAAGCAAAGAAAATCAAGGCAAAAGTTTGTGTAAATAACGTGGATCACATATAAAGACTCCTTCACGGTCATGATTTTCTTCGTGTTTTCTTTGTATACGTTTTTAAATCTTATACTGTATATGTATTTACGGCTTAGTCCATAACCAAGCAAAAAAGAAGGACCAAGGTTTTATTGTATATACAGCTCCCAAAACGTAGCAGATATAGCTCTATTTTGGCATACAGACTGCTCAGAAACACCAATCGTATACTGACATAAACTTTCGATCCACTTTAGACCTGAACGAGAATTTCAGGAATGACGAAGAAACAGAAGATGGGGGAACACAAGATTACGCGAACACCTTGCTGTCGGAGCAAGCTGCCGAAAGCACGAGTATTTTCCGTTCTGGTGACAAACGAACAAACGTCGTGGAAACTGAGGACACAAATGATATGATTATTACGGTCGAACATTCGACAGCCGTGATGGAGGAGGGAGCTAGCTTCGAGTTCCCTCTGCAGACGACACCTGAGGTAGACAGGAAAATTGACAGTGAAGATATCATGTCACCGATTGTGGACAAAACTGCTAACAGTGAACCTGTGTCGCCACCATCTGCGTCGTAAGTGATTGGTCTAGATCTATTTAACAATTCTTGATCTATTTAACAAGCTCGAGATTTCTATGCGGTGATAGTTGATGAGGACGAAGCCCGAATCAACTATCAACGCATAGCAATTGAGAGCGAGTAGTCTAATTGTTTTAGTAGAAGCTGAGATCAATAATTGATTTTTAAGCCATTTTGCTACTATTACAAATTGACTTTGAATTGAAAAAAAATACACTAGAATAATTATTGCTTTGCTACTCGCTATCTATCGAGCAATAGGTAGCGAGTCGAGTAGCCAATCAAATTTCAGCATTTGTTTTAGTATGCTAGTATGATTCTACTAAAACACAATAGACAACTCCCATGACAAACTTATTTGTCATCCCGGCAAGATGAAGAAAATCTTTCTTCATAGCTAAAAAGAACATCTTAAAACTAGTAAAATTGCAAAGTCGCGAGATGTTGTTGATAACGAAAATTATAGCCCTACGAAGTTTAGGAATCTTGTATATGTGCAATACGAAGTCTAGATCACTTTCAAGACTTTTTTTTTCTTCTAGGCCTGGTACCCACAGTGAGCCTATCGCTATAAACCCACGGGAGAGGCGAGAAGCCCTGCCCAGCTCGTACGATGTCGTGTCATCCTCGGAATGCTCCACCGCAAAACCACGCTCGTCCCAGGCTGCGAACTCTGGGGAAGATTATATTGTCGTGGAAAACAGGCCAGGTTTTGCGTCTAGTATGACGACGTACAGACACTTTAAGAGACAAAGTTCTGATATGCAGGAACACACGATACTGGATGAACTTAGGACTGGACTGCTGGAGTTGATCAATAGCGCCCTATTGAATTTGGCAGACATTGCCGTTGATAGTGTTCTGGGAGAGATTTTAAAGTTTGAATATTTTCTGTGCTTTGTCAACTATCCTTTGGCCCGAGTTCGTACATTGGCTGTAGAGGTGAGCATATCTTTTACTTGTTGTCCCATTCAGTATATGATGATTGACATTGTAGTTTTTCTTAATAGATTCTCGGGAAAATCTTGGAAAGAGGCTCTCCTCAGCTCATCGCATCGTTTCACCAAATGTCTGGATTTCATCTCTTGGCTGTTCAGATTCATCGACATCCGATTACGCAAGAGCTGGCCGAAGCATGTTTTTGTTTATTTTTCTATCAACCAGTTTCAATAAACCAACCGTATGTATTCCCAACAAACAAAATCGGCTATCGTTTGTTTATACCCAATTCACATTTTAAAATCACTCACATGCCTAGTTACTATTATATTAGCTTGCGGCAGCGTAACGGAGAACAAAAGTAACTACGCATTTAGAAGTATGGACATGAGTGAATAACTCGTATTCATCATTCGAATGCTTGGTTACTTTTGTCCTAATGTACTCTTTCGCAAACGAAAACAATGGTGATCTACGTATTGTTGTTGAACGTAAAATATTTTTTCTATTAATTCTTGTTGAATATTTCTTTATCACAGAGGTTTTCTTGAAAGTGTTAAACGTGGTGGTGACTTAGCGAGGAAAGTGAATATACTTTCAGGAATACCGCTGCTTGGTATGTTGGAGGGCGCAGTCTGCCATCCCGAGGTTTTCCACTTTCTCACCCTGTCCCTAGTGAAGGTGCTGGACGTTGTGGAAGACTTCTTGTTGAAAGCCGCTGACCATGGATTGCTTAAGACGTTTGTGAACGGTGTGAGAGCTCTATGCATCTGGAGTATAAATAACAGGTAGGGTGAAATGTGGCAAAGTGGTTACAGTACCATAGCCTGGTTGCGTTAGCCAACGTATAGTGATTTTTTCAATGGCCACAAAAAGGCATAAAATGCATGTATTGACATGGCCGGACAACATCGCCGGCTGTTTAAGGTACTCCTTCCAGCACACTATCATTGTTTAACTTAATACCATAATTTATTTTTAGTGCAAACGGCAAACAAATTGTTCAAGCAACATCTGGTGTGGTTATGGATAACTTACAATATCTGGTGATGGCCATTGTATATCGTGCGTTGAGGTAAATAAATCCTAACATGACACCCCCCTACCTATATGAATTACTAAACAGGCAAACATAAGGACATTACAACGGATTGCGTTTTATTGCCAGGATGTGTGGAGATCGTTATTTTCAGATATTTGATGACCTTCTTCTGGCCTTAGATACACTGCAGTATTGTGAACCTGGAAATGACGGTAGGTTCAGTGGCAATGTTTTTTAATTAATATATATTTGATCTCCCTGATATGAAATGCGTGACAATTTGCTGCGGCCAATTTCGTCCCTGGTCGACACGGGGGGGGGGGGGGGGGGGCAGCCACGCTCCCTCCTCTTTCCCTACTTTACCACAATTACCAATTTGCTGTGAGACAAATTTGCCGTGTTCTATGTTAATTAGAACTGTTTTTATTTTCTTGTATTGTAGCTCTCAAATTGCTCTTAAGTCAATCTTCAAGATTTTTACAACATTGTGCCCTACGGTTTGCCTTGGAATACCTTGAGTTCACTCAAAAATCTAACAAGATTGTTCGCCGTAGCCTGAAGAAAGCTTTAAGGTATTTTCCGTCTTATGTGATCTGATAACCCCTTAGATTTTCACTCCAACATCCCGTTATTGGTGTACTTTCTTCAGGCTTACATCCAAACCAACCAATGAGAGCTCAGATGTTAGTTCTGGCACTAACGGTTGCAAACCGTGTTGGGAAACCCTGGACCCCTCGGCATTCCCAGTGCTGTGGCAAACCTCGAAGTATAACCCACTCCCCGCTGAGGCCACTCCTTCAGAAGTTACGACCAGATTTCATGATGTGTGCACGAAAGCTGTGAGTTTGATATGTTACTCGGATCCCTGGCGAAGAGTCGAGGCTCCCTGGGACTTCGTTCTCAATTATGCGCAGTTCACGTTGCCGACACAATTTGAGGAATACAAGCAAGCAGATTCGGCCTTCTTAGTTAACTCCAATGAGATATTTACGCAATGGATATTCTGTATGTTGGTGGAATTCCTTGATTTGTCTCTGGTAAGTTTCTGCACATGTGTATTATGCAAAGCTATACTTTGCCATGCCATGCCATGCCATGCCATGCCATGCCATGCCATGCCATGCCATGCCATGCCATGCCATGCCATGCCATGCCATGCCATGCCATGCCATACCATATCATACCACACTACACTACGCTACATCGTACCACATCATACTACACGACAATACACTACACATAACACAGCACAGCAGTGCACCACATCACTCTACACTGCACTGCACTGCACTGCACTGCACTGCACTGCACTGCACTGCACTGCACTGCACTGCACTGCACTGCACTGCACTGCACTGCACTGCACTGCACTGCACTGCACTGCACTGCACTGCACTGCACTGCACTGCACTGCACTGCACTGCACTGCACTGCACTGCACTGCACTGCACTGCACTGCACTGCACTGCACCGCACGGCACGGCACGGCACCACACCACACCACACCACACCACACCACACCACACCACACCACACCACACCACACCACACTAGACCACACCACACTACACTAGACCACACTGCACCAGACCACCCAACTGAACACCGCCAGTGGCGGGTCCAGGGTAAGTCAAAATATATTATAGCAGCTTAATTTTAAATTCAAAATAACTCTATAACAATGTCATAGGTTATGAATTTCAAAAGAATAAAATCTAACCAATGAAGTTGCTTTGAAGGTATTTTAAAATGTAAATATATCCTATAATGAGCTGTGGTAATTTATTTTGACTTACGCTAGATCCGCCACTGAACACCACATCATACTGCAACACACCACACGTGTTTATTTTGTTTATTTTGTTCTCTCCAGAATGGTGGGGCTCAGCATTGTACAAATAAATGGCAGGAGATGGTCTACTACTCGAAGGATAAAATCAGACACCAGGTACGCCCATGCTGTTTATCACAAACATCAACCTCAGTTGGCTTCATTGTTTACTCGATCTGTATTCATTTTCCCAGCTTTGCAGATTGTTCATGCATTTAATGGATCCCATACAAAAAAAGGCAGTCAAGTTTTTCGCTCTTCAGCTGACGAAATTGAATCGTGCTAACTCAATATTTCTCAACATGTTGTTAGGAGGAATTACTACTAAGGTAGGTGGACTGTGTGCTGGTAGCATTCTACAATATGTCGTGGCTTGTGTTTGAACTACCGGAAAAACATAGCACAGAAGTGATGAAGCGGTGTGGGTATTGGATGTATTTAATTCGCTAGCGTGATTAGTGTCTGAACTATTTATTTATTTTAGCAAAAGGAAAGAACTGTCGCCTATTTGCGCGCCTTCTTACGAGAACCTGATGACGAATTCAGCCCAGAAAATAATGAAATGCGAAAGTTTGTATTGGAATTATTGAAAAACGTAGAAGAACAAAAGCTTGATCATGAGGCTTCTGAAAGCGTCTATTTTTCACTGGTGAGGGTTAGAGCATAGTTTAAAAGTCGAAAGAAAATCTTCCGTCACAGCTAAAAAGAACATCTTAAAATTACTAAAGTTGCAAAGTGGCGAGAACCAGGTGACGAATTTAGCCCAGAAAAAATGAAGTACAAAAGTTTGTCCTTATCAATAATTTTCCCGCCTTCTTGCAGAGAGAAGAAGAATGGAAGAAACGAGATCATAACAATAAAATACAGTGGGAAAACAAAAAGGAAATTGAACGGAAGAGGTATTAAATATTTCGCTTCAAAATATAAAAAAAACATCTTCTTAAAGCGTGGAAAAGTTTCAAAATAGAATGCTCCCACATAAGACCATGGATTTTTCATTACGAAACGATCCCTAGGATTCATATGCTTTGAGTTGTGTGGTTTAACTGCGCTAACATTGCTGGCATTGTTAGTCTCAGGATACTAAATAGAAGACCAAATCTATCATTATGTTCTAAAATTCTTTTTAGAAGTAACCAAGAATTTAGTCAACTTTGTGATCGAATAATGTCCGACGCACTCGAAGTGACGAAAGTATCTGTGGATGTCCAGGACAAACAACGACAAAATTTACTCAAACATGTCAAAAGTGCCTTATCCAACGATGTTCAGAGCCATAAATTGTGGCAAATGCTCATAATGCAAGTCACACATGAGAGGTAGCAGTTGTTAAATGAGGAATGTTAAAACGTGCTTTAATGATATGCAATGATACTGGGTAAATACCTACCTAAAATGATCAGGATTTGTGATCGGCCTTATGAAACAAAAGTCATCAATGTTTGTGACTCGTTTTTCACGCAGCCAATTTCTGTCGTTCATTGTCTTTCATTTTTATAACCAATCAGTCACAAAGCATGTTAGTATTGGTTGATGGCGACCAATGTTACTTCAACGTCTCTAAACCCTTGCAGGCCGATTAAGAATTTGTGTCAGTCTTACTCCACGAAAAGAAATTATTGCTGAACTTCACATCTAAGGATTGTGATGGATGTTTTCTTTCAGAGCCATTTGGCACGACGAAGAATTCTTTCCGACATCGTGGCAACTGGACAGAACAGAAGGACCATGCAGGGTCCGATGTCGTCTACAACGTTGTCATCTGGATATTGACGAAAAATTCATCATGCCAGAGTATCAGAAAGCACGTAAGAAACTCCACAATATCAGTCAGAATTTTAGTAGATTTCAACTTCAGTTTCAGTGTCATACCGTTCATCACCTTTTATACCCTTCAGAGACCAAACATGTCCCTCTGTCGTATCTCTTTGATGAACCCATTGGAGAACCTGCCTCGAAGAATGTTTACCATATTTTCAATACCACGGATACAATTTGGTGAGCTGCATAATGTTTTGTTTAAAGTCACCCTACACAATTCTAGCTGTTATTTTTTGTATTTGCATTTATTATGTCTTACTTTTCTAGCTTTTTGTATCGTTGTAAAAGTATAATGCCGTCAAGAAAGGTTCCTGGGGAAATTCTTATTGGTACTGTAGATCTTCACATTCGTCATTAAACCATCAATTTGGATATTCGTAATTAACTTTAGTTGGGTGGGTGGGTGGCCGTTGTAACAGGAAATATGTTCTCCCCCCCCAAAAAAAAATTGCTCCACTCCGGGCCACATTTCCTAGGAAATATCGCGCGGAGAGTGGGGGGAGAAATATCCTAGGAAGTATGCCCCCGTTTGGAAACCCTAACATTAACCCAAATTTCCAGAGAGGCATTTTAAAGGGGGGCATATTTCCTGGGACACCAGGCTGGATTTAATGAGGTTGGATTTAATGAGGTTGGATGAGTTTTCATTGGCTTGAGTTTCCATTCTCCATTTTTTTAGGAGAGAAACGAGTCTATTTTGTTGGGGAAGGAAATGAAACTGACGTCAATTCGGCACAGGTAACCTAATCCAAACTCTTGGGCTTATAATGTTTTTGTTTCAGCAAATAATATTTGTGTTGCTTAATTTGCTTTTCTAGTTTTTCCTGGATGACGAAGATATTACTTCAGTCTCATGGTTGTTTCAAGAAATTCGTGAAATTCTACGAAGACGTTATGCGTTGAAGGTGTGCTATTTATGTTTTTGTTAAAATGTAACCTACACAACCAGAAGTGTTTTCTAACCATTTTTATAGGATAATGCTTTAGAAATATTTCTTACAAATGGTCGAACATTCTTGCTTGCTTTTGAAACTACAAAAGACCGGGAGACTGTCTATAAAGAACTTATTGGCAAAGAACTCACAAATTTAGTCACCACAACAGAAAACGTAGCAGAATTGACGAATAGGCAAGTTGAAGTATTACTTTTTTGCAGTTAATGAGTTTTATCGTCTTATTGACAGAATTGCATTGAATTGTTTTGCATTCACACGTTGTAATAGAATAATGAAGTTTACTGTACTGTACTATCCTATCCTGTACTACTACTACCCTGTCCCATCCGATCCTGCATTGTTTTGTACTATCCAACGGAATTTGTTTTGCTGCACTGCACTGCACTGGACTGTACTAGAGTGCACTGCACTGTACTAGACTGTACTAGACTATACTGTACTGTACTATACTATACTGTTCTGTACCGTACCGTACCGTACCGTACCGTACCGTACCGTACCGTACCGTACCGTACCGTACCGTACCGTACCGTACAGTACAGTACAGTACAGTACCGTACCGTACCGTACCGTACCGTACCGTACCGTACCGTACCGTACCGTACCGTACCGTACCGTACCGTACCGTACTGTACTGTACTGTACTAGACTGAACTAGACTGCATTGTGACTTCCTTAACAAGTTATCTTTTACTTTCAGATGGCAAAATGGTGAACTAACAAACTTTGCATATTTGACTGAACTAAATAAACAAGCTTGCCGATCCTTCAATGATCTTATGCAGTACCCAGTGTTCCCTCTTGTCCTGGCTGAATATAAATGTGACGTTTTGGATTTGACCGACGTTTCTGTGTATAGGTAAGCTTCCGTAAGAAAAAACGGAGATGAGCATCACCGAACGGGTCTTTCTTCATGAAATGGTAAAAAAAAAACTAAAAAGATTTTGCCACTTGGAAGTTCTAGTTAACACATTCTAACTTTTTCAACTCTTATATGTGGGTCAACTTTTTAAAAGCTTTCGGATTGTCGTGAAATCGCTTTGCACAAATGACAAAAACATTGGATTTAATACCAACAATCAACATTGTTTTCCAGGGATTTATCGAAACCGATTGCAGTTCAAAACCCGATTCGAATTCCCAAATACCAGGAAACATACAAAGTAAGATGAATATCAGTTTTAACGAAGCTACTTCGTTTACTCCTAGATTCCAATATTTTCTGTCGAAAAAACAAGCAAGTAGATACAATAAGAGTCTATTTTAATGACATTTTATTTTCTATAATGAAGTATTCCTTGTTTTATCAGAGCCTACAAGAACAATATGACATCACGAAGAAACTAGATCCAATGAATTGTATCCCTCCTTATCACTATGGATCCCATTATTCTAACAGTGGTACCGTGTTGCACTTTCTGGTGAGACTAGTGCCTTTTACCAAGATGTTTTTAACCTATCAAGGTACAGTATATAGAAATAAGCAAACATCGCTTTTTACTAAATCTGTTATTCCGCTCTGACAGGACAAGATTAGTTTAGGCTGAATAGTATTTTCTTAACTTTCCCTTATAGATAAACAGTTCGACGTCCCCGACCGAACGTTTCACGCCATCGAAACAACTTGGAATCTTTCGTCATTTGCATCTGCGCCGGACGTGAAAGAGCTTATTCCCGAGTTCTTTTTTCTTCCTGAATTTCTTCAAAATTCTGAAGGTAAAAGAAAGGGGCTTGGTGCGAGTTTACATGATGAGCTGTGTATTTAGTGATTAGTTATCGACCACTTCCAACCCGAATTTACTATTTTTCATGGATCATAGTAGTTTTATCCGTACAGTTCTTTGCCGCATGCATACGTGTTGGCACTTGATAATCATATTTTTATTGACAGATTTTCTTACCTTTGACTTGTCAGGTTTTAACTTTGGCCTTAGACAAAATGGCGAGCGTGTTATGGATGTCCGTTTACCTTCTTGGGCTTGTGGCGATCCTCGTTTGTTTGTTCTTATTCACAGACAGGTAAAATTACTAAAGTATTTCAAATCATATTCTCCACAGAATGAGATTGATATCGAGGCTTCGGTGGTGATATAGTGACCACTCGTTTTTCATCTCCAAGGCCGCAGCACTGAATAGAAAATAAAGAGTATGGCCACTTGAAGTTTGTCGCATTGCGCATGTTCATTATGCAGGCTCTGGCCAGTCAATTGCATTTTCTAGATAATAGACGCACTGAACTGCTTGTTCCGCCATTACTCTGGCCAGTCAATTGGGTGAACGTAGGGGGAGATGTTTGCACGGCTCAGTGGCTCTACCGTTTATTCCCTTTACTGTGGCGGCGTGTTTGTAATCGTCCTTTGCTTTTAAGATGGATATGATATTAGATAGAGTTTACTACTCTTTTGACAGGCGTTAGAATCAGACGTGGTATCTTACCGAATCAACAAGTGGATTGATTTAGTTTTTGGGTTTAAGCAAGAAGGACAAGCGGCAATTAACGCCATTAACGTTTTCCATCCATCGGTAAGATGAAACTAAAAGGGAAAACATTGTTTCCATGCAGTCAATGTTTCATAACGATTCCATTTATAGACAAACTAGGAAACGTTTGTGTGAGAGACATTGCTTCCTGGGAAGCAAATTTTGTTCCCGCAACAATGTTTCCCGTGGCGGACAAACAGGGAAACATTAATAGGGAGCATGATGTTTTCTAGTTTGGCCAGGGGTTAATTAACGACCTCCACATATAAAAGGCCGTAAAAATAATCATTGTATTTTAGACGTACGTTGGTGGTATTGATGAAGCTAGACTTCAAGACCCTTTACAACGCAAAGCAGTTCAAACAATGATAGAAACTTACGGACAAACCCCAGCTCGGCTGTTTTCTGAGCCGCATCCTGAAAAGAAACGGACTGCTATGGAACAGTACTCGTCGTGGAGTGGAAGCTTTGCGGACGTAGATATACAATCCTCACAACGCTCCTCTATTGCACGAACTGCACGAGGCGTGATCCAAGGTAAACTGAGGTTTTGACGTGAGAATTAGTATTTATAGATTAACCCAAATTGTATGGTGGCAACAGATTTACTACACCTCTTCTTTGTTACACCTCTGTAGACATCCCAAGTCCAGTCCCAACAGTGTACGGCGTAAAATGGGGCTTGTATGTCGGATCACCGGCCTATGCAAAACCTGTAATCTGCTGGTCTGACTCCTTCCCCACTCCCGTTGCTCGCTTGGTTTCATTACCGCACAGTAATCTCTTCATTTTGCCACCAAACTCTGCACACCTCATTGTTACAAGGACACGAAATCGCACAATGCATATCGTGTGGTCAGCGGTGTTAAGCTGGAGCCACGTGGATGATATTATTCGCATTTGGGACACCAAGAAAGGAACCAGTTCTGGATTTAAGGAAAATATCAATTTCCACAAGGTATACAAGTTTTCCCGTTCAGTTCAATGTAAATTTTTTTTGGTTATATACCGAGAACGTAGGGCATAGTTGATGGCGCCGAAGGCAAATATATATAATATCTATCCCAAGTTTCAGGTTTATAACCATGACGTACAATTAAGGTTAGATAACGTTGAGTGAATCCCTGGGAGAACAGTGTAGACGAGGTGTTCTATTCACGTTCGTTTATCCACCCTCATGCAACAGCACTGGAGAAACAAGAGGTCAATAATTCTCATACCTGTCAGAAGACCATTCAAAACAGTTCGTTGTAAATATCTGACATTGCTTCTGACATTGCTTCTTTCCTCCCCATGCTAGGTAACTTGTTGTGCTGTGTCTGATCAGTGTAAATCATTGTGGATTGGAAGTTCTACTGGGTGTCTGCACGTTTGGCCAACGCGTTACGATCGTTACAGTGTAAGTCCTATCAGTAGGAATGAACTTTATTTTAATTTCATCTTGCATCTCATTTCTGGCCGGGTCTTTATTTCCAGGAATGCGGATTAAAAGTTCTGGGAAGAAGAATCCGCCTGCGCGGTCACGAAGCCAGCGTAAACTGCATTGAAATTTCCGAAGCTTTCAGCATTGTGGTGACGGGAAGTGAGGATGGGGTTGCTATTATTTGGGATTTAAATAGGTAAGGTTGACCAAACTGACTTAAATGCTTATGATCTATCAGAGGTCAGTTGTGCTTTCGGTTAAAAATCTGCAATAGAGTCATCTTTCGATAGATCGGTATTACATCAAGAAGTACCTGAACTGGTTTTGTTAAAAGTTTATAATGAAATGTTCTATCAGTTGTGTTCTTTCGTGATATTTACTAAAACTGATGATACTAAAAGACAGAATAACCATGGCGACTTCTAATTCTTACATACGACTGAGGAAAAGTCATAATCAAACAGCTGACTGGTGCGAATGGAAGACAGCATGCACTAATCTCTGTCCTATTATAGATTATGTTACATCCGTTGTCTCGCTGATCATTCATCTCCTGTGAGTATTGTTGCGGTCAGTCCGACTTCAGGAGACATCATTACAGTTTGTCAGACAGGTACGTGGTTACACTACCATGGGGTGCAAGGGTACGAGGTAGATGCACACAGTCACAATCCACTAGCATCATGTTTTCGTAACTTGAAGTAGAACTGTATGTGCCCCTTTAGCTTTTAGCCGAATTGATTACGAGTTTCTGAATTTGAAAAATCTACTTGACTGCTATCGCCCTCATTCATTGAGGTATCACTGACATGGGTCATTATTTGTTTTCTTTCTAGACAACGATAACACAAGTGAGCTGAGGTTGTGGTCTGTAAACGGAAGAATGATAAAGAAAATCGTTTGTCAAAATCGAATCACTTGTGTCACATTCTCTCGCGCTGCTGAAGGAATATCAGTTAATGCTGTAGCTGCTGGCCTAGTGAATGGTGTCGTTAGGTCTGTTGAAATTATAGTTCCGAATTTCGTTTCTGTAATTTGAACAAGTGGAGATTGTAAAGAGCATAAACAAATGTAGCTTGTGTTTTTTTTTTCTTTCCGAAGATTATGGAACACTTGGACACTGGAGCACATAGGCGATATAAAAGATGACTCATGTCAACTGCCAATAGTTAGGTAAGAAGCATACATCGATAACGCCTGTACTGTAGTTTCTATCCCTGATGTAGAGTGCATCTGGTCATACTAAAATGTATTTAATTTTTATGAAAATTTCAGTTTGACCTATTCGCATACAAGCCTTCATTTGTTCACCGTGGATTCCCGTGGAACAGTGCGAGCTTGGGGAAGAAGTGAAAGAGCATATAAACCACGAATATTATCTGCCATTCGTTATTTTACTCATTGTCATGGCTTGTAAAAATGAGTTAGAGGTTCCAATACTTTGTATTTTAAAAATTATCTTGACCGAATGATTGGTGTGGGGTTGTGTTCGGACTAATTCCGAGTCGTGTTTGATCCAAGAAGTCGAAATATATCTTGATGTACCCAGTATTTCAGTATTGGAAACTTAGAAATGATTTTTTTCTGACAGTGTTCGTTGATAGATTGAAACCACGGTAGACCATTCTGATTCCCCGGACTTATCGTTCCAGATCTATTATAGTTCAATGCGGTAGGCAGATCACTTATGTTGCTTAGCAACGTCGAGCTTACGCCAACAATGGGACACGTCAGCTGTTGTTCGTAATTAGCGCATGCGTCACAAACGAAGGGAAATGAATAAAAACATGGCAGCGGGACACGTACTTGCTGTCCTTTTACAAATTTCTCTAGTATGTTTTAATACATTTTATGTTATTTCTGCGACAAAATGCGCAGACAAGGACTGCAAAGGTTAGTGTTATTTATATAGTTACTTATATTTTTGCTCTAGTTTCTATCATTGGTGGAACTGTATTTCAAATTGTCATTCAATCAGTTCGGATGGAATAGTCAATAGTTATAGGTGTTGCAAATATATATTCCAACATTAATCACGAATTGTGCTTTGTATTTGTAACAATTGATCCAAGTATTTAGTCGGTCTTCCTCTTCCAGAAATTTGGTTGTAGGCAAAATTTCAAATTTTGAAATAACTTGTACATTTGTTGGAGTGGGCTACATATTTTGGATTTACATATTGATTATCAATATCTTCAAATCTGATTGATGGATTTAGGGGGCGTGTAGGGTTTTATTATTTGGTTTTTTTTTATGTCTGCTGATGATAAGCACTTAAGAGTGTAAGTTTCCTTGTGTCTTTTGAAAGAGTAGACAGGAGAGTCAATGTAAATAGTTAGAAATGTCACATGCATTTGTTTATTCTGTAGTAGTAAATACACTAATATAATTTTTGAATAAGATGCTCTCAAGTGAATGTGTCTCAATATAATTATTATAATTATATAATCACTAATATAATTATGCAATAAATATATGTGTTTGATTTTTCATGAACAAAAAGTCAGTAATATTTACCTTAATCCTTGAATCCTTTTGGTAATATATAAATTTGATGTTGAGATTTTGGGTTATGGTTATAGTTAGGTTAAACAAAGTTAGGGTTAAGAAACTAAACAAAGAGACACAGAGACTTGATAAATATCTACTAAGGTAAAGGGTAAAATTCTGCCAAAAGATTATTACAAAACTCTAAAGATGGGTAAACTTTGTTTATGTTTTTCATTGTTTTCTAGTAGACAAACAATGATAAATGATTTTGAACAATGAAGGCTAAAGATATTATTTCCAAGGGAATTTTCCCCTGCCAGAAAATGAACGGGAATGTAAACAAACTTTACTTGTCTATTTTAAGTAGTTTATTTTGTATAGTTTTTCTTCTGCTATTGTGGAATTGTATTATAAATTTGGCTTAAGCCTCCATTATCTGAATTTTGCCTGCAATGTTGGGACAAATAAAAGTTATTCCAACAAACATTTAAACATGCATTCAAATTGCATGTTTTTGAGACGATAAAACATTTATGAACTAGTCTCCAATTAAAGATTCATTTGACTAGTATCTGCATTAAACTAAAAATTTGTATGGCTAGTATCTAATTAATGATTGATTTGACTAATTATTTGACTAATTAAACTAAAGATTCATTCAACTAATATCTAATTAAATATTCATTTGACTAGTATCTAATTAAATGTAACTGGTATTTAAATGAATCTAAACAAGTATGAAATTGAATATAAAGTAGTATCCAATTAAAGACTCACTTGACTAATATGTAATTAAAGATTCGTTTAACTAGTATCTAAAAATTATAAAGTAGTATCTAATTAAAGATTGATTTAGTGTAAAGAACTCTCTTCCTTGCCTAGTACTGCTGTGCTAGACGGTTTTCTTTTTCATTATAGTCCCAATATCAATGGCTGTTGCCGTTAAAGATTATGAATCTGTAAATGAAAAATATTTAAGTTTTAAAAGAGGAGATGTTCTTTCTATTTATGGTAAATATGTTGGTGGAGACAACTCAGTCTGGCAAGGAAGTTTGGTATGAAGAATTTACTTTTTACTTTTTTACATGCCAATATGGAACTGGAGGAAAAAACATACTTGTAATAACATGTTGTAAAAACTATGTTAAAAATAACATCTTGTAAAGATATGTGAGCTCACTTTTAAAACAAGACAACATTTTACAAGATATGATAATTTTTTGGGGGGTATTTTTTTCTTGTATTTTATCAAAATGCCTGCAGGTGATACCTATGTAAGTATTTTTAAAATATAACAATAATCCTCACTGAAACATGCTGTTGTATTTCTGGAACAGATTTTGTTGTAACCTGATATCTTTTTATTCTATACTGATGTTCCAAAATGCTATATTTATAGCGAGGGATGCCAGCCAAATTTCTTAGAAGTGATCTTGTTCAAGAGAAGGCTAAGCTTGTTGATGAAGATAAGCTAATTGATGTATTTCCAAACTCAGCATCAGAGGTAATGGGCAAGTGATTGATTGCGCGCACAAATATCAGACATTGGAGTAATAGTAGGACGTTGGCTTATTTGCTTTGAGTTTCTCCGTGGAACGAGGCAAGAGTCTTGAAGCATGTAAATTTCTAAATCAAAATAAAATTTTTCCAAAACCTGATGGCAATTGCAGGCACTTGATCTGTTAAACTCCGTGACCTGTATCTAATCTTCCGATGTTCGTTTAGCAAATCGTTTAATTTGCAATTACTTAAAATGGCAAGAAAACGTGAAAAGTAGAACTTTCAACCCTTTGATTTGGGGAAAAGAACCGTCATCAGATATAAAACTGAAAACTCGATAATCACGTGTTTGTCAATTTTGCGTGCTGCAATATTTGAAAACGTAACAAGAAAGCCATTTTCCTTGAATGCAAAGGAACCCGTGAAGAAGTCCACCTCGCTGTGAAATTCAAGTTTTAACACTAAAAAAATGCTTCCTTGGCAAAAAATCTGGGAAAACACGCACGAAGACCTAATGTATTGAATAATAAGATCGCGCGCGCAGCAAGAATTGCACGCGCGATCAAGCGCGCGCGTTTTTGAACTTGAAAGCATGCGCGTTTTTGAGCTCTGAAATATGTTTCGTTTGTACAGTAACTGGAGGTGACGAGGTGTTCAAGAGCAACTGAAGTTGATAAGTATGTATTGTTTTTGCAGGGTCTTCTGAAGGATACGGAGAATGATGGCGAACCACTAGAATCTGAACAGCATGCCGAAGAAGAGCAAGATCTTGCAAATGAGGATGAGAGTGTAGCAGATGTTTCTGAGAGTCGTGGTGTTTTCAGCCAGGATCCTGTGCCATCAACCACTGATGACCTGACTAAAGTGGAACAGCTTGATCCTGGATTAAACGAAGCTCCTAACAAGGAGGATGATGAGGCTACTTTAGGGACTGCTAACGAAGGGAAAGATGGTGGAAAACCTAATCAGGAAGAACTAGTAGATGAAAATAGAGTTGAATCCTCCCAGACTCAACAAGAAAATGTCCTAACTAACGATGGTGAAGCTCTAGATGACGAGAATACTAATGGTCAATCAACAATGGAGGATAATGATGAGGATGTCGTTGATAAAACCAAGAAAACTGAAGTCTATACTGATCCAACTGGCGTGCAGTATGATGTACAAATTGAATACTTTGATCCAGCAGAGAAAGACAGTAACGAGGACGTTAAAGTTGTTGGCGTAACAGAACAGCCACAGACCAACGTTGATGAGGATGATCTGCCTGAGAAAGCTGTCACTGACAAGGTACTGTAGAATGTTCAGAGGCCAGTTGTTAAAGGTTGGGTTACTCTTAATCTTTTACAGTTTAACCCATTGTAATTTACAGTTTAAACCCATTGTTTTAGTTCCTTTGTCTGCACATGTCTGTTTATTTTAAGCGTTCAGAGTCCAAAGCTTCTATTGATCCAAACAAGATTCCTGAAGAAATATTCCTTTGAATTGTACATTAAGTTTGACCAGTTGAGTTGAACAACCGACCCAGAGGTCAAGAATTCGGATGATAAATAAATGAGCTATTTAAACCAACCTGAAAACCTGTAATATTGTGCGGTTTTGTTTTCACTTCTTGTCCCGTTAATCGCCTGGTGTAATACTGGCACGAAATTTTTGTTTTGCATTGTAATTTACAAAACAAATTGTTGTTCGAACTTGTTTGTGCCTCTTTTATTTACAATTTACCCTTTTATATTTGTCTTTACAGAGAAATGTCGACAATCCAGAAACACCAAGCAGTGGTGAAGACAACAGGCAGCTGAAAAAGAATGGATTTTTCAGTAGCGTGAGGAGCCTTGTTTCAGATTTCACAGAGAATATTATCAAAGATTTTCAAGGAGAAGAGCAACTTAATGGTGAGACTTGCGCACAGATTACTACACACAGAGGGCTCACTCGACGAAAAAAGCGTAACGCGGATTGGTAGTTGTCAGGGGGGTGAATGCCTCGATGCACTTGCTAAGAATTTTATCCCAGCAAGTGCATAGAGGCATTCACCCCCTGACAACCTCAAAATGGCTCTGAACTTCGCGGCCATTTTGAATTTTTCAGGGGGGTGACCACCACTCTTTAGCGCACGTTTGAGCAAAAGGCCGTTACGCAAAAATCATAGGAAAATAAATGAAGTGAGCCCTCTGTGTAGTACTCTGTGACTTGGGTGTCAGACTCGCTTATAGTGCAAAAGAAAGACGTTTTTCCACCGTAAGGACTGACAATAGATGTGATTTTCAAGTGATAAAGATTCAGGGATGTATAGATGAGTTATACTTGCATCATTTTTTGTAGGTAAAGAAACGAAAAACCAGGTGGATGGCGGTACGAAAGAGACAGTGAATGATGACTTAACTAATGACGGTGAACAACGCGAGGCTGAAGTAGAAAGCCAAAAAGACGAAACAAACACGAAGCCCTCATTTCATGAACGCCTCCAGCAAATCAAAGCCGCACGTGATGAGGAAATAAAAGACAAAGAAGAAGTGAAAAAAGACTCCAGGATGTCTTCTAGAATAGATGAAGAGGAGGTGCTCAAGGAAAAAGCAAAAAGAACGGTCGAAGGAATACCAGGATTGATGAAAGAAGACAAGAATAAAGAGAGTAAAGCGGCTGGCGAGCAAATGCTAAATCAGAATACAGTATCTCAAGGGAATGGTGCTGGAAGTCAGAAAGCTCCTCAAAAACAATACTCAGATAAAGGTACTCCAAATAACCGAGTGTTAAAACACAAAAATTATATGAGAACAACTATGATATATTAAGTTTTGGCAATAATAAATTTACAAACATTATTGCAAACTAAACCCAGTATAAAAGTGTACATTTGCTTCTAAAGTACAATAATAATCCAGCACGGAACGCATTATTGTAGGCAATAGACACATGTGGTATCCACTGCTAACATTTCTTTGTTCCTACTGTACCTTGCAGTGTTGTGTAAATCCGTGCTTGTCAAAGAACGTGAAGTGTGCATGGCAAGTGGGAGTAAAGAGGAGTGTTTACGGGATAACTGTTGTTACGATGAGAGTGCTGCGCCCGGACAACAATGTTTCTTTAAACCAAGTGCCCCAGGTAAGCATCTAATTAACCATTAGATTGCGAGCACGAGATTTCTATGCGGCGATAATTGATGAGGGCGAAGCCCGAATCAACTATTTCCACATAGAAATTGACTTGCCACAAGTCGCTTGTCTATTGTACGCAGCAGAAATCCGCGCTTGAGAAATCAGGGAGGTCGCTCCTGTATCTCCCAAGCGCGTTTTTTGCCGCATACCATAGACGAGCAACTTGTGGCAACATGAGCGACATGTTGAGAGCGAGTAATCGAATTGTTTTAGTGGAATCTCAGATAAAAAATGATTTTTAAGTTATTTTATTAATTAAAAAGAATACTACAAATTGTCTTTGAATTTAAAAAATACATCGGGAAAATTATTGTTTTGCTACTCGCTGTCTATCGAGGAATAGATTGCGAGTAGAGTAGCCAATCAAATCAAGGGTTTTGCAATAGTGTGCTAGTATGATTCTACTAATGACCTTTATTATTCATCGAGGGACAGCTGAATGAATTTTGTGCCTTGTAGCTACATTTCCTTCCCTATACCAGGGATCGGTTATGCAAAAGCTATGTTGGTGGTAACTCTGGATTTTAATCTTATTTACTCTTTTGGTTCGAATATTTCTCTATGAGTGTTTGTAAACTAAATGTGCTGATTCAAGCGAGAGTGCTTGTGAAACTAAAGTGCTGATTCGAGCGAGGGTTGTGACCAAACGTTTTCAATTTCATGAACAAGTCGCTGGGGAAGTTGTTTTAAATTTTGTGCAACCCAGGGTTAGGCTTAGGTTTGAAAAGCAGTGAGCCGACATTAGTTTTTAGTGAGTATTGTACGATGATGGTGAATGAAAACACGTATTAGACTGCAAAGTGTGCCACATTCTGTAATGCATTACGATCGATTTTTTAATAGAGTCTGGCTTCTCTGGCGAAGAATTGCAAAAATTACTTTCGGACGACGATGAAAAGGTGCCGATGAAGAAAGAAAATGATGTAGAACTCAGTGATTCTGGGAAGAGCATTACTGAACAAGCATCAGAAACTGCCGATGTCTCTAGTGAGTCGAAGAAGGGACTAAATGACGTCCAAGTAGACAATAAGAAGTTGGAAAGTGTTGATCAAGGTGCAAGGAATGGTGATAGTACTGGTGAGACGAATCTGGTGAAGTCTAATGAATATTTCGACTCCAGAACTGAAGTGAACGAGCCTGATGATGGCGTTTACAAGTCTAACAGTGTAAATAAAACACACGGGTCTTCACTGAAGGACTCCTCATTGGAAAAAAGCCCTACAGCGGAAACTATTGAGAGCACGACAACCAGTGTTACAAAACAAGCTGTTGAAGGAGTATCAGAAGGGAGAGAAGATTATAAACAGAAAGACACTACCACAGGCGGTACTGCAGAACCAGAAAATATTGCAGACGAGGCAAAGAGTGATTCTGAAGAAACTGAAGATGGTGGAGAAGCTATCGCGACTGGTGTAAAGACCTCTGCAGAATCTGGCAACAAAGATGACATTTCTAACGAGGACAAGACCATTGTCAACAAACAGCAACCGTCAGGTGGCGGTGTTCTAACCAATGAAACAAGTGTTGACTCGCAAGAAGTGCGTAGAGGTGACTCCGATAGTGAAGAAGTTGATGATGTTGGTTCAAGTGTAGGTACTGAGAATGAGAAATCCTCAATGGGTGATGTTGCTGAAGAACATGCGGTGGAGAAAAAAGCGAGCGAGGTGAAGTCAGCTCAGGATTTGGAAGGTGATCAGAGATCGGCTCAGGATTCGGAAGATGATAAGAGTTCAGCTAAGGCTTCATTGGCTAGTCTTGGTGATGTTGAGGAAAAGGGAATAAGCTCTGCGGGCGAGAAAATGACAAGCGAAGGTCATGAGTCTGGTGAAAAAGAGGTTGAACAAGAACTGAAACATTCCTTGAAGAAAGGAGAGGAGAATGAAGGTGATGGTGAAAGTGGAGATAAGAGCAATGGTGATGCTGAAGATGGAAATGAGAACAATGGTGGTGCTGAAGATGGAAATGAGAACAAAGATGGTAGCGGTAAAAGTAGGAATGGGAACAAAGAAGTTGGTGGTAAAGATGGGGATAAGAATAAAGAAGTTGATGGTGAAGGTGCAGATGAGAATAAAGAAGTTGGTGGTGAAGATGCGGATGAGAATGAAAAAGTTGGTGGTGAAGATGGGGATAGGAATAAAGAAGTTGGTGGTGAAGGTGGTGATAATAAACAAGGTGATGGTGAAGTTAGTGATGAGAATAAAAATGTTAAGGAAGCTAAAGTTGATGATGATGTTGAATTGGGGAGTGATGGTGGTGATCCTAATGACGGTGAAAGTCAGATGTCAGAAGCTAAGATCACTGAATCGACCGGTAGAGCCGATGAAATTGAGCATCCATATCAAGAGAGTAAAGAGAAACCAAGCACTCAAGATTTTGCGAGTTCTGAGACTGCTGCTGTTGCTGCTGCTGAAACTTTGTCAGTAAAAGACATCCCTCGAGAAAAGGAGGAAACTCTGCCGGAGGACAATGTTGATAAAAAGCACGGTGACGTACCTGATGCGGAGGGAATATTTAATACAATAAAGAAGTTCTTACCAGGCAGTGGAAGCAGAAAAGAAGATACGAAGTCGAATGGGCAAACTTCTGATGAAGTTCTAGATGTGAAGAAGCCTGTAATTTCTGAGAGCGATAATGATCGAGTGAAAGTCCATGAACATAGTCAGGAGGGTAATAAAAATATTGAGAGTAATAAGCGGAAGAATGTAAAAGACGATGAAGCTAATTTGAAGACAGACCACTTGCAGGAAAATAGCGAAATAGATGAAGCTGACTCTATTGAAGATGTTTCTGACGAGGATTTTGACAAGAGCCAAACATCTGCAGAACTGGAATCGGAGAAAATGTTAAAAGCTTTGCTCGAGGAGGAGTCTTCAACTAGTCATGATGCTGCCCGCTCTGAAATCAGTATTCCTGACACCAAAGTGGAGCGAGAAATTGAAAATAAAAGTGCGGAATCGGGTTCGACTCGTTTTCTCGATGTTAGTGAAAAAACTCTGCCTGTCGAAAAGACCGGCGGGGTGAATGGCAGTTCTTCGCAAGAAAGTGAAGCGATAGATACTGGAATTAAAGAAACGAATGAAGTCAAAGAGACGATAACTGGAACCGAAGACATTGGAGTTAATGGAACGGAGCCCAGAGTTAACAAAACGAGCGAGGGAGCTGATGTTGTTCCATCTAAAACGTCTGCTGTTGGGCCATCGGAAACGATCACAACTGATTATCGAACCGGTGAAAAAAAATTGCCAAATATTGCTGCAAAATGGATGAAAAACACACTCATAAAAGGAAAACGAATGGCACAGAAAGGTACTGAAGTGGAAACATCGGAAGGCGTGGATGAAAAATTGGATGCGGAGAACGTCGATAAAGGTCAGCACACTGGTAATTTAGATGGATCAGTGGATCTCGAAGACCCGTATTCTGGAACGTGCACCAAGGGCGGAACTTGCGAGGGAGGAGGTACACCATTCTGGAGGTCTGTTTCACGAAATGGTGATAATCTAGCTGACGACGACATTGTGGAACCCAGTCCTCCTAAAGAAGAAAGCAAAGTCAGACGTGGAACGTTGCAAAAATATCATGATTTGGCTGCCGAGTATGCGTTACCATTGCTGAAGCCAGTCGGGAATGTCGTGAAATCGCTAGGAGAACAGATGGGATTGGGAGAGGTAAGACCTTGCAGAGGTATACTGAAAAACTGGGGTTTTTACAACTCAATTAGTTCACTCTTCACATCCAATGACGTGATGTTTTAGTGGTTTAGTATTCGGAGTAAACTTGAATCATGTCAATCATATGTGTCCGATAAATAATAAAATGTAAGACGTTTTGATAATGAAATCTTGCAAAACCTGAAAACCTAGGATATTGACCAACTGATATCGATCTTATTGGCAAATGCGTTCAATATAAAAGTGTTTGCTTTTTAGACGGTAGATTACCTGGAACTGAAAATAGAACATGGTCCAACGGGCGTGGTGTCAGTGCCTTTGATTGTGATTGCATTTCTTCTTTACTTCATGTTGTGTTTTCTGGTGAGTTACTGTATACTGACTGACCTCTTAATCTTTCATTATACATCCAGTATGTACAGGTGTTCAAAGCTGGTTTTAAAACGTTAGAAAGGGAAAGCGTGGAGTAATGATAATAATAGTAATCTAGATTACATCGAAACTAGATTACATTCCTGATGGCTGATGGTATAATTCCAAACTTTAGATTGTTCGAGATCGTTTTGAATGAAAGTAATAAGAAATTTAGTCTTGTATGAGATGATGAGTAACAGTTATTTGTGCTGAGCTTATTGCATCCTCGTTCTGATTAAAATCTTTCTTATTTTTAGTGTCGTCCAAAGGTGCCACCTTCTTATGGGCCTAATTTAAAAGGTACTGTTGTTTTTTTTTTCTTTTTTTACCTTTACCGACTATGAGTAGTGGATTTCATTAGAGCAATCACAAATTTTGTTGTTTTTCTTAGATATTTTTCTGACCTACGAAGGAAGAATTCGAATTCTTGAAGAGGATTGCTCAAACTATGAAGAGGAAATTAAGAACTTGAAAAACAAGGTTGATGAAGATGGTGAAAACGTGCGTAATATTTAAATTAATCAACATCCAAGAGCTGCTACTAGGGTTTCATATATTACTCGGGGAAGCCGAAACACTTAGGAAAAACCTGGACTGATTAAAGACTTGAACACGGAACTGAAAGACGAACACAACACGAAAACAATTTGTTTTGAATATTTTTACAGAGCTCTGTGCTTGGAAAACAACTAGAAGAGGAAAAACATGAACGACACAAATCAAATGAGCAGATTTCGCTTCTTAAGGTTTGTTTTGAACGAGTAATACCCTCAATGTTTCATATGGTTTGTGCCCGTTGCGAAGTTCAACAATTCATTGCAGAATTCGGAAGCCAGTTTGTAAACAAATGCTGTGATTGGCCCCTGAACTTAAAGAAGCCAATCAAATGCTTAGTTTACAAACCGGCCTGCGTATTCTGAAATGAACTTTTGAACTTCGCAGCGAAGTTTGGAATATTACAGCGAAAAGTTTCCTGAAATCGACTGTAACGTTTTGCACAGATTCCATATCGTATCTGTACTATGCTCTTAATTTGATCACGGGGGAGGGGTGTCTTGTCAGGTTTTCAGTACAATACGCGGGTTTTGTGTTAGTGTCACATGGTAGTGATGATAAGGGACTTTAATATTATTTCATACAGAAAATTCACAAAGAATTGAACGAAAAAGTCAATCTATTGGAGGAAGAATCGGCAAACTTGAAGCAGTCTTTGGCTCAAAAGACCGAATGTGTTAACACCGTGGAGGAAGAGGTTTTTGAGAATGCTTTTTGAACTGGTTTGAATGGTAAATTAATAGTGACAATGACCAGTTTTCTTCTCTCTTTTAGTTAACTGAAAAATCGAATGAAGTCGAGGCAATGGAGGAAAAAAATAAACAGGCAAGATCGGTCGACATTCATATGTTTTTTTAGAGATATGTGATGTTTATATATGACATTCGTATGTTATTGCTGCCAGAAGGTTCACGTCTTGCATAAATAACATGGGCTTTGAGAACCATCATCAGAAATATGAAAGTTCCACATTCATTTGGAGGTTGCGAATGCTCGATTCTTATACTTGTTTATTTTCGTTTAGCTGGAAGACCAGTTGAAAGAGAAAGACGGCGAAAAAATTGTTTTGAATGAGGAAATTGAGGAGTACAAAAGACAATTGTCCAAAGCAGAGGACGATACGGATAGGGTAGGCGAATATTTTAAAGGTCGACTGTGCTTGCTACGTAACTAATGTTGCTGTTGTGCTTGATTGAGATCACATACAATGTCTAAATAATTACTAATTTTCTTAACATTTCCCCATTCTAGCACAAGACTATGCTTCAAGACTGGAACGATCGGTATGCGAAGTTGTTTGCACAATTTATTTTTGTTGAGAAGGGACACTTCTTCTGACCTTCTTGTATGTTTGAATATTTCTAGCTATCACGAACTGCAACAGAAAAATGACGATATCTCCGTGAACAACCAAACGCTGGAAGAACAACTACATTTCAAAGACAATGAGATCGAGGTTTGTGTTTGTATATTTGACAGTATCAGCGCACATCTAACGGAAGGTACCGGTGCTGAAAAACAACTCTGATTTGCGAGCACTTGTGCGTAACTCTTCTCATTTGATCAGGAGATAAAAGCGTAGCAAACTCTGATGGAAACTCTCGCTTGCTAGATCTCCTTCATTCTTTACACTTTAGAGCTTTTTCACCCTCTTTCAGGTTCTTCGTGAAGCACTGGTTCAAATAAACAGCGACGTCCACATCAATTCTGACGAGGAATTACTTCAAGAAGAAAGTGAGTTTTATGCTCTCTTACATAACGTGTGGTCAAGCACTTTTCCCAACTAACACTGCATCATATTTTTAATCAAGTTTTCCAGGATTATAATACTGAATTTTGTATGTTTAGTGCAAGAGGCGAAGGCAAAGAAAGTTAAAGAACTCATGGATGTTTCTCAGGTAAGAATTGCTTCATTGATGTTCTGTAAAGAATTACTGTGGTACCACCTATGGTACCACTGGCTTTTTGTTATCCTTAAAAAATAAATACTGTTAAGAAACAAAATGCTGTCAAAAATGTTTGCTTCAATACCAGTGCTAGTTTTGTTTACAATTGAAATCTGTAAATTTAGCTACCTTCCGCGAACGCGATTTTCGAGCGGATCTTTCCATCAAAAGGCAGATTTGACGTGACCCTAGACATATATAATGTTAAAACCCCGCATTCCATATCATTTCAGATCAGAACCGATTACAAATTGTGCAAAGAGGAAAAAGAAAAACTTGAAGATGATATCAAGGAAGAAGTGGAGGAAAGGGAAAAGCTAGAAGGTTGATTCTAAAATTCTTTGTAAAACCAATAATTCGTGAAGAAAACACAAAGGAAATCATGAGACCTGTATGGGAGCCTGTATGTGTGATACTGATTTCTTTGGATTTGCATAAACTTTTACTTTGATTTTCTGCGGTCTTACATCAGATTGGTTGTTTTCAAAATTACTTCGGCAATAGACCTATAAAAGTGACTGTTTTGTATCAGGTATACAACCCTCGCCTTCGACTCAAGTTTATATAACCGAAAAGAAACGGTCTCTCATGCTGTAATTATCACTTCGGTTCGTCTAATAGCTCTATCACTTCGGTTCGAAACACTATCACTACAGTTTTCTTGTGCAGGTAATGACAAACAAGTAAGGCATTGCAAAATATTGCAAGTGTAGACATCAAGCATTTTTATTGCTAACAATATGTCCTGTATTCTCATAGGGAAAGTGGAACAACTTGAGATTGATCTGGCAAAATCCAAAGCATCTGAGGAAGAAATGCGATTCAAGTATCGAGAGGCTGATATTAAATTGAATGCATTGCAAGATTACTTTAAGAATATGGAAAGTGACTTACACAGGTACATTACATACAGGTTTACGTTCATCTTTTTCTCGAGCTTTGAAACGTGAATATACTGTGTAAACCACCAGACACGATGTGCGGTAAGACTTGAATAAGACGCTATAATACTGAGTATCTCGTAACATTCGATGCTTACAGGAAACTGACTGCTGAAGAAGCGGCGCGGATGGCAAGTGAGTCGGAACTTGAAAGAAAACTCCGTGAAGCGTCGACGGCCGTACAAGATATGGAATTGTATAGGTATTATATTATTTACATTATCATCGCCTTGCGGTTAGTCCACCTTCAACTTCAAGAACACGTTCGCCTGTAAAGAGATTGTCTTTAGAGGGAGTGTTCTCTCTTTCCTCCCTCCCGTCCTTTGCTCTTTAAACCCTCTCCCAAAGGCAGTCTGTTTATAAGCTCAGAACATATTTAAGAACATTGACTTTATGAAATAAATGCTTCAAATACGAATGAATTTTTTTCGTTTAGAAAACAAGTGGAAGAGTTGAGGAAAGAGATCGACGAAACACAACTGTCATTCAGATCACAGGTAGCTTTAACAAACAAGCTTTTACTCTGTAACTCAGTCGGTCCTTGTTTAAAGATTATGTTTTTACACACATAAGCATAGTATGTGTTTGTTTTCTTTACAGATTTCTTCCACTGAAGAGAGAGCACATGAAAACTGGGTGAGTTTCTATCAGAATTGATTCTAAATTTCAGTCTTACAAGGAAAAACCAATTTCCTCTTCTTTGTTGCAGCTGAAATTTCGCACGGCTGAACGAGAATTGGAAGAAATGAAAAGGGAGAGAGACGCCTTAAGAAGAAGGTGGGGTTTTCATGGAAACATAACCAAATAGACCTTCGCTTGGATGATCACGAAACTATGACCTTAATTTCAAGAAAATCAAGTTCCAGTCTTAACGAGAAACAATTTTGTCATGGTCATCCAAGCGGACTTGTCTACTTGTGTCTATCTCTGATTTACCCATTTTACCGAATAATGTTTTCCAATTTCATTTACACAGATTATATGATTTGGAGACCGCTGTGAAGGCACCAGCACCGCTGGAAGGTAAGTTCACAAGTCATGTGTTGTCGGATAGCGATGTCTTGCTAGTCAGCTTTATTAACTTCAATAATTTCTGTTTCATTTATAGACTCTTTAACTTCAACAACAACCGATAATCTGGAATCACCTCAACCTCGTCCTGAATCACCAACGACTAGTATTCGTTCTTCGGTAAGTAATAGGTCGTAGTTGATGGTTCAGTTTAGTATATATCACCACCTTCAAGCGTAGGTAGGTTTTTAACTTTTGAAATGCAAGAACTAGATTTAAATAAAGATTTCATTGCACCGATGATTATCTTACAATTTGTCATCAAGCTGTGACAAAGCATGATCTGACAATGTCATCATAGAATTTGTGTGTGTTACTGTGTATTGCTGAGAATGAGCAAAATATACCTGACCACTGTCGGAATCGAACCTACAACCTTCGGGATGCATATGCACCCAGAGTAACACCACAAACCTCGTTTTCACTTGAGAATGAATGATTTTTTGCAACGAGATAACACAGTTGTTGGGTCCGTGTTTTCATTTATGCTCTCGTTATAGAAGCGAAAGAGTTCCAATCCTCGCAAGAGCCCGTCGGGGTCACCAATGGACGAACGAAAGGTAAATCTCTAACTAACTTTAGGGTTTTACAGGTAGTCTGTCTTGACCATAAGCTGTTTTAGGAAAGACCCATTCCTGCAAAGTGCAGACAGTAAACCTTTTGACTTCTTATTGATCGACTGTAGAAAACCAGAACTCTCCAATATGTCAGATTATTTGTCAATTACTAGTGGTAATTTACATTCTAGGAACGTGTTCGACGTAAAACCCGCGACAGAAACTCACCACCGTCTTGGGAACAAGATATGGGCCCACCACCACGGCGGCGTGACAAAGACAGAGAAACACCACCACCACCTCCTTCATTATGGGAACCAAACATGGGCTCCCGGCGCAAGGGCCAGCGAGAATCTCCTGGGATGGACACAGAACGCAAACGTAGGGACAGATACACTCCTTCACCTCCCCCTCCTCCGGAAAATTCTAGAAGAAGACGGAGGGATAGGCCTACACCCTCATCATCACCCCCACCGCCGCCGCCACCTGCTCACGTGTTACCACCAAGGAGGACGGGGATGCCTTTAGAAAGATCATCATCACCCCCACCGCCACCACCTGCTCACGTGTTATCATCAAGGGGGATGCGGATGCCTTTAGAAAGATCACCCCCACCGCCGTCACCACCTGCTCACGTGTTACCACCAAGGGGGCCTGGGATGCCTTTAGGAAGATCATCATCACCCCCACCGCCACCACCTGCTCACGTTTTATCACCAGCAGGTCTCCAGGGATTTCCTGTTGCACCAATGAGAGCACAAGGTCCTATGAATGCACCATTCTCCCGGCCTCCTCAAGATATGATGGCGCCGCGACCAGTACGAAATGGAGCACCAAGGGCTCCGTTTAGCGACACACCTCCTCCGCGCTATATCAGAGGAGGCGTAGGAATCCCTGAACAAAGGGTACGAGGACCACCACCTACCTCAGAATTTCCAGGAACATCGCCAGCTAGATACACAGGACCACCTCTTGTCAACACTGTCTCGCCTCCACGTGGAATGCAGCCCCAAGGGGTTGCCTCGTATGAACAATCACCGCTGTACAATAATAGTAATTTCTCGAACAATACTCCAGTCAATGATCAGCCACCACCGCCGCCTTTGTTTGCAAGTAATGGACCTTATCGAAGACCACCACCAAGAAAAATACAAACACAACCTTCGTGAGGGTATGTTTTATTTTTGTGGTGAAATCTCGGGCTAAAGCATGACAATGTCGGTAGCTAGCACAGTTAAAAAGACACAGAACCATAAGCTCCCAATAACTAAACGAAATAAACAAGTGAAAATGGTTTAACTTAAATTTTGATAATTTTCATTGTATTGCTGTGAAGATGTAGTAGTAATTGTGCAAATCAATGTATAGACAATATCTATCCTGCTCTTGAAGTGAATATGCTTGCAGTGACATGCTTGCAGTGCATGCCCGACGTATAAAGTTAAAATCTTCTTCAGTACTAAGAATGCTTGAAGAATGTCCGATCAATTGCTCAAAAAGCTCACCACTCCCCCTGCTCCCCCAACAATGTTCTAAGGATTTAAATAGTGCCTCCAAAACTTTCCGAGCACTCATAAAATGTACAAAATACTAATACTTTTATATTTTTCGTTTTGTAGAAATCTGACCTAAAGTGGTAGAATAAATTTATTGGAATAGTAATATTTCTAGAGGCATTGGTGATATATTGAATTTGTGAAATTGAAATACAATTTTATGTTTATACTGTATGTGGATGAGTGTATTTTTTTGGAATTCATTATGTGACAGTCCAGTTTATTAACCAATTGATAAATATATCGATTAATTGTTCACATATTCATCAATCGATCCGATATATTATTGATCAAGATAGACGACTTGTTAGGTTACTATATGTGCGTACAACATAAAGTATTCGCTCGCCACACAAATATGGCGTCCAAGCCAGTTGAAACTGATGAAGAACGGATAGTTAAAGCCGAAAATTACAAAGCTGAAGGGAATGAGTTTTTTAAAAAGGAAGAGTATAAAGCAGCTGTGAAGAGATATCATTTTGCACTGCTGTATGCAAAAGGAATCGGTGAGAAACATCCCATTACAGGAGACCAAAATATACTGACAGATGAATGGAACAAAAGGCTGGCTGAAGTCAAATTTTCTACCTACAATAATTTAGCAGGTGCGTATCTTTATGCAAGCTGTGCATTTTGTCTGTATTCTGTCTAAATGGACTACAAAGTTGTGAACGTAAGTCCTGTAGTAGGCCTTTGCATTTTGGTTATTCTCTAAATTGTTTTTCACTTTTTTTGATGTCATAATGTCAAAAGCTACCATGTCTATAACATAACAATTGATCGCATTATGTTAGGACTATGGGATGTCTGACCACAGAACATTAGTATAAACCAGAAGGTACAACAATGTGCAACATTTGACAATGCTATATTGTCCAGTGTGAAACCTGTACACTCAGTAGTACAACAATGCCCCCTCCCTTATTTTTAGGGACAGTCAACAAATAGATTTTGTCCACTGAATGTATATGTATTCCATTGCAAAAGAGAGTCAGCCTGGTAATAATTGCGTGTTCTCAGTATGGCGAATATAAATCTTAATCCAAGCCAACGTTTTATTTGCCATGTTTTAACTTTAATGGATTGAAGATTTAAAGATTTAATTAGATTTAGGGCTTGGATTAAAATTTAATTTTGTGTACTGAGAACACAGAATTATTACCATCCTCCTTGAATCTGTGGTCACATCATAAATGGGGCAAACAGACTTTTTTGGCTAAAAATCCATTGAACTGGTCTGCAATGCCATATGTGGGGAGGGGGGAGAAATTTAAGCAATCACAGAACAAGTCCATGATTGCAGGATAAAATCCCATTTGTCAACATCCCCTTATGCAATTGACTGGCTGCAACCTGCATAATGACATGTGTAATTTGATATTCATGCATGAGGCACAAACGTCAAAGGCTCTGCAAGATAGGCCCTTCTTTATTCTGTGTTATTGATTGTTTTTTAGCCTGCTTAGTCAAGGACACAAAATGGGAAAAAGTGATTGAATATTCAGATAAGGTAACACCAACATAAGTGTTTGACAAATGTAAATGCTGTATGTAGTTACAATGTGGTTGTTTAACTCAGCAGGTTTAATCAGGTTTAATGTTTTATTCTGCAGGCATTGGAATTTCGTCCTGACAATGTTAAGGCATTATTTCGAAAAGGGCAAGCGTATTATCATGTCAGGAACTGGGACAAGGCATTTGAAGCCATTGCTCAGGCTCAAAAGATAGAACCAGGCGGTTAGTTATTTACAAGGATAGGTGTACTAGTATGATGATTTATAATTATTATATTTATTTTGCCTTAATTGATTAAAGTTCAGAATTTAAATTCTATTTTTATCTATTTTATAAAGATGCAAATATCAAGAAATATCGAGCTAAACTAGAACATGAGCTGAAGAAATACAGAGAAAAGGAGAAGGCAATGTACACAGTCATGTTTCATAGCTGAAAAACAATCCAGCAATGGTGGAAAAGACCCCGAGAAAGAAAACATGTTATCCAGGGCTATTACTCTGGGCAGCATGCTATGGGTACCTACCCCTCCCCAAGTTCATATCAGATATGGCAGCCAGGTGACTTGGCCTGTTCTCTAAAGAGTTAGATGATCAAAATGGCAATGGTCAGATATTTATCACCCATTTATTTTTTTAAGTTTAGTTATACTCCTGGTAGAATATGAATGTAAAAGGTAGTAGCACAGGCAACGTCATATATGAATATATAGTATTTTGAAAGTGTTTAATGGCTTGCAGGGGTTAAACACAATCACAATGGATTTGTTTACCAAATGTAACAAATTTTAGGTTCTATCATTGTGTTACATGCGCAAATGTTTCATTCTTTGATGAAATCATGAGATTAGGGAATCAAAGAACCAAACATTGTTGCATGTAATATAACAATATTACCAAATTTTAGACTCAGGCATACAGGAGTATATTACAGAACAAATACTTTTAACAAAACACATACCAACAACCCTATTCATATTTTTTCTCTGGTTTAGCTTTAACTTTCACCAATTATTAATAATGTTTACTTAGCAATTATGATAATGTTAAAGTTATTAATAATCTGACACTGATAATTACTCTTAAAAATTATGTCAACTAAGTTGAATTTTGAATAAATTGTTGTGAGTAAGTAAATCTAGCCATGTTTGAATTTGTATAATCTCACAAGCCAGTCCTGCCAAAATGTTCTACATTGCTTCAAATCCAGGAAATGTGTGTCTGCAGGAGCACCATCCTCATAGGCAATGACAAGAAGACCATGTTGGATTTGAATTCTGCTTGTCGAGTCACTATTGACAGCCCCTGCATAAGCCATCATTTGCATTGGATATTCACCACAATCAGCGAGACTTGACTTGCGTCTGTGCGATGTCTTCCACTCGATGATGCAAGTGTTGCCATGGTAACATGCTAACATATCAAGCTTTCCTTGGTAGCCGAGGTTTGCGTGGCGAACACACTTTTCAGTTGCAATGGCATCATCCAAATTGTCAAAAACCTTTTGCGTACTTTTCAAATATCCATGCAACTTTTCAGGGACTTCACTATGTAACTGTCCATTTCCTATGCACTGATGGACAAAATTATGGAATTCCACACCCTTCTTTTTAATTTCGTTTATTTTTTGTTGGAAAACATCCTCCCCCAAGAGTTCTTTTTGCTTTTTTGTCCAATTGGATATTGCAAAAATCTTGCTCTTTGGGGCAGTGCTTCGCAGAATTTTGCTCACACTTGGCAGTTTATCTCCAGATGGTTGACTGTTGAATGAGTCAATTCTCTCGGAATAAAATTCTGCATCCTCATAGGAACCATTGTGAACAGTAAACGGACTGTTTTTGTAGTGCCGAATTTGTCGGAGACCCTGATCTGTTGATATGCTAACATTCAAATTGTTGTTAAAAAACAGATTTTCTTGCCTTACAGACGATGTCATATTGTTTGTTTGTGAATTTTGCATAGAATTTTGCCCTGGGTAGGAAATTGGGTGTTGCATTGGAAGAAACGGATGTCTCAAAATGTCCGAATTTGACAGTATGTTTTGGTGAAAATCTAGAAGTTCGGCTTGCATTTGAATGGTCTTGGTGTTTGCACGAATGCCTAGTTTTTTGCACCATTTTTGAAGCTCCCGTCTTGACATGTCCGTTATCTCCGCTGGAGTGAACCATTTGCCCGCGTCCCTGTCGTCCGTGTCTCGTGATGGGTGCCCGTAATAAGTTTGATAAATGAGTGATTGGCGAAATTTCCTTACACTTATCTTGTGAAATGAGGGTCCTGCCACATGTTTCATCCAGACAAGGCATTTTCTACAAGAAATCATTCCGCTTTTAAACAAAAACAACTCAGAAATGAAATTTCTCATTTTCGCAATTCGCACTTGAGAAATTGCGCTAGACTGTAATACGTTTCAAGTAATAACCGCTTAGCAATGTTTCGCGGACTCACATTTTTTGTTTTATGGTGCACACTGGGTGCATGTGGTACTTTTGGTATTATTGTACCATATTTTAGTACCCTGTGTGACTGTAGAGTCAAAACCAAAATTCAAGCTTTTAATCACAGATGTTTGCGCGTAAACTAAAAGCACTTGGCTATCACAGTCCAAGCAATTTTGATGTTAATGGTAAGATCCTTGACGTGTATATTTTATATAGGAAGTAACTAAGTAAACTACCCCTTGGTCAGTGAATCAAACAGACTGTAGAATGTACGAATCAATTCAACAGTCATTAAGTCAATATAAATCCCCGCATCCCCAGGGCCGAGGCACACAGTCATTTGCTTTGCTAATGACCTAGTTTACCAATAAGGGGACAAAAAGCCATTATAAATCGAAGTGACTATATGTCCGGCAGCCGGACAGTTGTTTGAAAAAACTAAATGTCCGGCAGTTTTTCTGCGCATGTCGTTTTCAGGTTCAGGTCACATAAGCAGTATAAATTTAGTTTTTAACGGAAATCTTTTGATTGGCCGCATTAGCTCAGTGGTCTAGGGCGCGCGCTTTTGACCTGTGTGTTTTGGGTTCGAGCCCGGCTACGTGCTTTTCTTTTATACTTTTTTTTTCTTCTTAATTTGAATACTTTTTCGTTTTGAATACTTTTTTTCTTATGTTCTTATATTTTTTCTTAATAAAACTATTCTCACTCACTACTCTCACTCACTCACTGGGACTGTATCTACTTCACCAAATTTAGCTAAAGCGCGAGCCCGAAGGGCGAGTAAGGACTCGGCCCAGGAAAACTGCCGGACATATAGTCACTTCGATTATAAATTAGGAGGGGCCTAATGCCCCCTAGCCCAGCCCTGGGGTGCGGGGATTCACTTAATATTGTGTGGTGGACACAGACGTGCCAACTCACACACGATTTTAAGGTAAATCTTAAGTTCTCACAACCTGGAGTCCATTTCACATGATTTTTAAAACTCACAATTTGAAAAAATTAGCTTTCACTTTTTACAGCATGTATGATCTTAAGTTTTTTTATGCAAATCTTCAACTTTTTTGAGAACAAGAAATAAAATCTTAAGTTTTCAAGTCTTTCAAGGTGGGCAGGTCTGTGAACATGTCTTGTACTAGTGGCAACTTACAAGCTAGTACTTAAGTGTCCATAAATGTACAAAATTGTTTGATTCTGAAAATTTTAAAAATATTGGTAAATCTGGAGAAATTTTTACACTTATTACCATACTGAAGTAATTGCAAAATACATATGTACATGTCGATACAATCAATAGAATACCTGGCTCCAAGGGTAGGGTAAGATTTGGGATTTAGGGTAAGATTTGGGATTTAGGGTTAAATTTTGGGCAAATCATTATAGAATGGCCATGTATTGTATAATTACTCCGAATCTCCAATTTGCCATCAAAACACAATATAAAAGAACAAAGAACCAATGACATCATCATATAACTGCCTTTATTTAGGTATGATAAAGTGTAAAGTACCTAAAACCTGGGTCTGTTTATGATGTATTTAATGTTGAATTTTGTTTTAAGATGAAAAGCAGTTTTCGGCTTTGGTTGTATGGCTTGAAGACATCAAAATTCGTCTTTATAAAATTGATGAACGAGCAGCCTTAAGGAACATGGAAAACAAGGCATGGACATCCACATTTAAACAGGTTGGTCATTTGCAAGTGTATTTTCTTAGTGTGTGCAGGTGTATCTACTAACGAGCTAATTAGTCATCTGCCTGATCAAATTAATAAGTTGCTCAGCCCCTTGTCTGATTGGTTTGTTGGTTATGTATGCAGGCGGATATGCAGCCAAGTATGGCTATCCAAATAATGTGTTGTTAAAATTGATTTCACAAAAATTTTGATCTAATTTTTTCGGTCTAATTTTTAGTACATGAATGATTTAGAATGCCCTGTGGATCCTGAGAGAAAAGAGCAAGTGTTAGATTGGTTGTTGGGTCATGCTATACGTCTGGAGTATTCAGATAAAGGTGTGATCATTGGGCAAACTACAGGGTGTCTCAAAAAATGGCAAATGTTAAAAAAATCTATAGTTTATAGAATATGAAGTGCAAATTTCAGAAAGTATTGACATTTATGCATAAACAGTTAATAAAACTTGTATCATTTGTGCACAAATTGCCTTCTTAAAATGAATAAGCTGCTTTGAATTCCTAATAGCAAAGCATTTCATGCTACAATATATTTTAATCAGCAAATATTTAATATATTATCAACCTTTTAAATATTTTGCACATTTGTGCTTTCAACATAGTGCTAAAACATTGAAATTTTAACAATAGGTGCAACTTTTGACATTCAAGTGTATTAATAACATGTATTTTGTCAGCTTCACAGATAAATCAAACTTGGGAAGAACAAAAAGCAAAAAAACAACTTGAGCAAAGCTCAACAGAGCCTAAAGAAACGATACGAAGTCTCAAGGGTACAGAATTATGTGTCGTAACAAAGTGAAGTTGAAGTTAGGGACTGGCCATTATTACAGGGGGGGGAGGGCTGGTGCAAGTGGGATATACCGTGTACAATTTTCTCCTGACCCCCCCCTAAAGTTTTGCAGAGTTTACACTGACCCTCCCCCACCCCCTACTTGGAAGTTTATTTACTACCTTGTTTTACTAATACACTTTAAACCATGTTGCTCTCCTGCCAGACTTTGTGTCTTTGCTGTTACTAGGTATTTAACCTATTGAATAAAATTATTCTTTTAAATTTGGACATGAAAATACATTTGTATATGGTACATGGCATCTCTACTCTTCTTTTTGCTTGCATTAAATTATCTGCCCCCCCCCCCCTTTCCATTCTACAAAAATTGTTGACCCACCCCCATTTTGCACCAGCCCTCCCCCCCTGTAATTAATGACCAGTCCCTTATATAGTACAGTATCTTATGATACATGATCTTTCCATTACAGCTGATGATCCAGATTTAAAAGCTGGTATTATGTCCTTGGCAAACTTGTTAAAAATTCCAGAGCACGAGGATCCACTTTTGCGGTTGCATGTAAGTTACATGCTGTACATGCTAATCATCCAATTTTGTGACAGCTTCCTATATTTAAAGAGGGTGCAATTCTGCTGGGTGAGAAATGAAAGAGGTAGAACATGTTTGCCCAGGCAATGCTTGGGACCGGGTGTGGGGATGGGTGGGGTGGCATTGTGGGGAGGGGGGTTGGTTAGAAAATCATTCGAATAAGTAAGGGACCCCAGAATACAAGACAATGAATTTGCAATCGGAGTATATATACATACCTCTGAGAGTAAAGCTTATTATTTTCTCTTCATTTGCAAACCAAATTAGGCAGTAAGAGCATTGATAGAAAACAAACTATCGACAGAAGCTCTGGATAATGCAAGCTCACAGGTATTTATGAAAAATTTAAGAAACCTTGTATGTGCTATATGTGCTGAAAAGTGAAAAAAGATTTTAAATCAAGAGAACATGCAGACTATTTTTTAATTTTTCTCTTTTCCTTTTAGAAAAAATCCGAAATAGACTTAAAATTCTTGCAAAACATGAAACTTGGTTTTGACACTGGAGGTATGACTTTATTTGGGGTTTTTTTGCAAAACCAAAAGTTTGTTCAGCTTAATTGTAGAAATTACTAGTATTGAAAGAGATTTTACACAAAGTTAGCAGTATAGCAATATGGCGGTTATGCAAGGCCTAAATTTGGGTTTTCTCCGGAATTTAATTTTAAAAAAATTTCTTTTAGATTCGGCAGTCAACGAAGCAGCAAAAATTTTAAGACTTCTTCACGTATCTGAACTTCGTGAACTTCAGACGAGTATAACTCAGGCAATTGTGGCTGTGCAGTCACATACAGCTAACCCTAAAACGGACACAAAACTGGGTAAAGTAGGAGTGTAGGCTGAGTAGCTTCTCTGTGCAGAGTTTCAAAGAATTGTCACAGACATCACAGAGCACACAGAGTTTGCTCATTAATTATGCGAACCCCCCCCCCCGGCAGTGCGCTAAAGAAAGGCCTTCACCCCCCTGAAACTAATCAATATTGCTACTAAAAATTTTTAGGAGGGAGAAGACCTCTCTTTAGCGCACTGGCTAAGCTAGCAATGAGAAGTTGAACCTCTGTTAATAACATCCGTGATACGGCCTGTACGCTGTACTTTGAGTCTTTGGAACCTGTAACTTGCCTTTAAAACGTAAACGATACGTTGAGTTCTTCCGTGAGGTTAAAATATACCAGATGTTTTAAACATTTAATAATCTTTTGAGGAAATTGCGTTGTAACTTCGCAAGTTTAAACTAAAATATGACGGAAAACTAAATTATAGAATGCCCAGTTAGTTATGGTCTCATGATCTTGAATAGAATGTCCCATTTACCCAGAATGCAATGAAACACTCTCTGGACTGCAATAGTATTATTAATATGTTTGTTCTATTGCACTCGGCTTTTAACCCGCCGCACACGAGTGCATTTGTCGCGCGTACTTGTTATTCGTGACAAGTTGGGTCGACAAAGTTTCGTCGTGTGCGGGCAACGTTTACGGCATTTTCGTCATTCGTGACATGTAAACCAAATATCAAACATGTTTGATATTTGGTTTACATGTCACGAATGACGAAAATGCCGTAAATTTTGCCCGCACACGAGGAAACTTTGTCGACCCGACTTGTCACGAATAACAAGTACGCGCGACAAGTGCACTCGTGTGCGGCTGGTTTTCAACAAATCCCATCCGTCAAAACGCTGTTAATGAACTGTTCTTGAAAAGCAATAGCTCGTATGAAACACATACTCGAGTATAAAACACACACAGGATCTCGTTGAATGGAACATCCCATCTTTCACCTCATGAAAGTATTCTTAACATTGCACTCGTAATCATTCATTATTTCAACAATATTTACGCGCTATGGTCATGTAGGCTATGACAGCGAAATAATTAAAAGAGTCAAGACTTCTGGAATTAATTGTTTCGGATTGCTTTTGTATAAACCGCCAGCATAACGCAATATTGAACACTTGCTTAAGTTGCTGCTGTTGTTAAGTTGCGTTTATATGGTTAAGATAACAAACAATCATCATAGCCGTTTACTAACCAAATTTAGGATACAATTGGACATTACTCTTATAGTCTTCCTAATTATTACAGTCTACTATATTACAACCAGTGAACTCAATATAACAACCGACGTCTGTGCTGGTTTTTCTGGCATACAAATTCGTCATATTACTTCTCAAATCATTAATAATTCATGAGCAATTTAGTCAATGACAAACGCCCATTTCATCACGAGATGCGCCCGGATAACCCGGTCAAACACCATCAAACAGAGCACAACAATAGCTCATTGTTACATACGTAATTAAGATATTTGATGAAAATCACTAGTGATCTTCCTCAAATATCTTAATTACGCATGCAAAATCAAGTCAGCAAACAAGTCACACCCAAAATTGCTCTAGTTGTAATCAATGTTTGTCGTCTACAACAAATCTAATGCGATAATTACGATATGCTTGGTTAGAAATTCTATTCAAATCAGCAAACCAAAACATCCTGTTACTTCTCGATTCATTTGAGAAGCCATAAGAACAACGAGAGCGAGTGTCCCACCGGGATATCCAAACACTCGAAAATAATGAACAAAAACACTCGCGCTTCGCGCTCCTGTATTCACCATTATTTTCTCGTGTTTGGATATCCCGGTGAAACACTCGCTCTCCTTGTTCATATATTACATAAAGTTTTTTTTAAGAAAAGCGTGAGTGTCGTTAATAATATGCAAGGTGGCAACTTAAGTAAAGACTTGTAAAGTTCAATGTCTACAACTTTCTTGTAAAGCAGTACCCGTATAATTCAATTCTGCAAAATAAATTAGTTTAAAATCGTTCGTCGGTAGTTCACGGGTAAACCTTCAGGTTGCAATGTGCTTCACTGAACGAAAATATATCCAAATGCTTTCAATTTTTGTAGCTCAGGATAAGACTTAACGTTCCCACTTGACCAATGACTCGACTTCATTTGAAAACCAAAACCGATGACCGAATCACATCCTATACAATTATCATCACCATTACCTAAAATTCCAATTCGCGACTTCCGGCTATCAGAACACTTAACATTAAAACCTTCCTTGTTGCAATTAGGTTGTAATCTGGCGCCATTTATGAGTGACATCCATTCGGCTCTTCCTGCTTTTGTCTTACTGGTATTTCTTTCTGCGATCACACTGTACAGCGTAGTTGCGGTGTAATTGACAAGTATCCAGTTTGTGACGTCATTTCTAGTCATTCCCAGACAAATTTTGTCGAAAGGAGTGTTGTGGTAGGAAGCCAGCTTTGTTTCATTCTTTGCCAAACCATCCAGACCTGCTTCAACATTCCATATTTTCTTGTTTGTCCAGAATGAAGAGTCGTATTTAAATGTTGGCTACAAAGCAATATAAACAAGACGCTTGCTAAGCGTTTACTCGAGCTAAAGCGCTCAGCCGCGTTCTGCATGTGATGCGGCATGTTTACATATTTTAAGCATATCAAAATATATATTGAACCAATATCGGGCTAACTATGCTGGCCAGCGGCGTAACTAGCGTCAATATATTTCATATATAAATCCGTCAGTGTGAATTTTGTTACCCAGAATCTGACTTGGGTCTCGAGCACGCTGTTGTCGATATTTACAGCTGTGCTTAATATCAAATCATATAGCATATCGTATTCAGCCCATTCACATCGTGATTTCGACACTGAGGTCTTTTTCAGTACATAATTAATACTGTTAGGGCAACATATTCTCCCGTACAACTCGATCGCGATAGAAGTAAGTTTGATATAGTGTAGATACATGTAATGGTGTATATTTGTATAAACTAGACGAGTAGACAAATTAAAGTATGCGTATGTCAGGTTGAGCGGCGTTTGAAAGCATATACATATACAGCCATTTTGTTTGGATCGAGGACGCGTAGAAGCAAATATTCACATATTTGATCGAGTGCGCGGGTTAAAACGCACGTCTTACAATCACAATACAGCGCGGCTGCCATTTGCCAGACCAGTCGTGATAAATGTGTATGGTCATTTAGTTTTGATCAGGTACGCCTAGAAAGCGTATATACAGCCATTTTGCTTCGATCGAGTAGGCACAGAAAGCATATATACATCTTGCCATTTGCCTGACCCGTCGTGGTCAAGGACAGGAAGTCGAATGAGATGATAAACTGATGTGACTGAAGAGCAGCCACTCAGAAAAGCTTAAGCCTGAAAGACTTGCCACGATTGGTCAAAATGTAGAGTGGCCGCGTGGGAGACTAAGTCTTGCGCGAAAAAAAAACCGAAGGGAATTTATGACTCTCGCTTTAGCTCGAGTAAAAATCTTTTGCATCAGACCATTTATTTAAAAATATTCCTTAGGTGTGATTTCACTTGAATTTTGAGTGTGCTTGTCCAACATTTAAAATCTTCAGGACTACTATGCAAAACTTATATATTGTTTATTATCTAAATATTTCACCTTGTTTCCATCCAATTTCATGACTAGTGTCCAACCCCCTCCGCCACACTTGCTAGACAATCTCGACATATGACAATAAACTGGATATATTTCTGAGTTCTCGTTTGACTTGAGGTAGTAAACTCCATCTGTTGCTGAACTAAATGCGAGACAAGTTATGTTGTAAATTTTGCAGTTTTAAACTCCCTATAGCTACTGCTTTTTAACCATCCAAGGATTCAGTCACTGATGATCTAACACTGTCAGTTTCAACCAGACAAACAAAACCAACCTGTTGTTGGCGAGAACGTCTTTGCACGAAGCATGTCTTTCTAGAGTTTGAAAAAAAATCGAAAGACATTAGTAGAGGAAACAACATAACGTAATGGAAATAACATTGTAAAAAGTATATTTTTATAAATGTTAATGTTTTTTATATGCAGCCTTTATTTTGAGCGCAAAATAATGAACTGAAAATATTCTGGAGTTGAACCATTGCAAAGTTGTTTTTTTATCATCTTGAAACGCTATTTCTTCATCTTTGGTAGAAACTGTGACATTCAAAAAAGATTCAGAGAATGTATTAATATAATTTCTTACTTTCACAACGAAGTCCTGAACTTCCAGCAAGACATGAACAAAAATATCCTGCAGATCTATTAACACACGATCCATTATTTAGACACGGAGAGGACGAACAAATATCAACTGAAATAGTAAAAATACAGTCATTTCGTTAGCTTTGATCTGTCATTGCCAGGGTCGCTAGGACTGTTTTATCACCGATAGAAAGAGAAATTTGATGTTTTTAGTTTCGTATACTTACATTTTTCACAAAGTTCTCCGAAATAACTCTTTGGACATTGACATTTGAAAGGCTTCACTGGATCCCAGGCCGCTTCTCCACCATTCTGACATTCATTTTCTTCTTCGCGTTCAGACTGAAATAGATATTACTGTACGTCACTATAAAGTTGAGAGTAAACAGCAAACCAACAGTTCCAATGATACAGATACGTTGGCAATGAGCCTCATTTTACTCCAAGTATATGGTTCATGTAAAACTAGCAAATTGTTAAAATACTCTTACATTTTTTTTTATTGTTTTGTAAAACGTCCAGCCTTTGTCTTCTCTGCTCATTTTTTCAAACGTCTGATCATCAGCGTGGGTTAACTGACAATTAATCTGGCCGTCTGTTGAACTTTTCTTGAAGTTGTAGCCGACACAAAAACGAGTTTTTACGCAAGTAAAACCACATTCAAACCAATCCAAAACGTTTAACTCAAATATGATATTTTCCTCCAAGCGCGATACATCTGAAATCAAAATTTAAACACTGTAAGCAGATCGTTAAAGCTTTAAAACAAAATTAGAAACATGTATAGTTAGAAGCAATATTAATTATAAAGTTACTCAAAAGGCAATAATTCTTTGAAACTAATTCCACTGCAAAATAATGGCCACATGTATTTTTTTTCTCGTTCATATAGTACACTGCGACCCACGATATTAGTTTTATAAGATATTTATGCCGTACGTGTTCAAAATGAGCATTACTATTCATTAAAACTTACGAACATCAAAACGAAGTTGTGAGAAGATCTTTACGATGTCGATATTTGTTGTTAGTCACATGACTGAAAATATATTGTGCTGTTCCATATTTGAGGTGGACCACGCTGTTAGTTTTAAAAATATGACAACTTTGTTTTGATGTTCGTAAGTTTCAATGAATAGCAATGCTCATTTTGAATATACGTACGGCGTAAATGTCTTATAAAACTAATATCGTGGGTCGCAGTGTATACGGTGCACCTCTTGCTAGAACATATTTAATGCTGCATGGAAAATTATTTTGCTTAAAGTTGAAGACAAATTTCAACTCGCCAAATTTTGTTTGCTAGATTCTCTTTGACCATTTATTCCATATTATATTTGTGAATTTAAAACAGGGCGAAAGCAATTAACGTACTAATGGCTATACCATTTAACCATACAAAAATTCTTGTTCGTAACGGCAAACAAAGGCAAAAACTTCCCTAACTTGAAATGTTTTACACTTACCACGAGCTGTTGCATAAAAATATTGAGATGCATAGTTCACTTGACCAGACTTGCAAGTTTTCTTCGCTGTACAACAACTGAAGAACAAAACGATGGGCAAAAATTGGCTCAGAAATTTTATTTGAAGGTTCTTCATTCTTCTAGAGTTCACCAGGCTATGTGCAAAATGAGGTGGGCAGCGCTGTGGTCATCTTATATATTACAATATTCGAAATAAAATTTACTTTCTTAAGATCGATGACGCGGACGTCAGAGACGACGTGAAAATGGCGTCAAAAGGGCGTGGCATGTCCATACATGGGCACAGCCACCATTTTCACGGCGTCATCGACGTCCGCGTCGCGTGATCTTAAGCTCGCTATTACCACTTGTGGGAAACTTTGAATGATTCTGTAATGTGACAGAACCACTTAAAGGAATGTCTACGCAAGAATATTAATATTCGCATGTATATGATTGAGTAAACAGAGGAAAAAATGGCACGTTTTTAAAAAATATTTTAATATAGTATATATTTGTACACTTGCACTGGATTTTATTCCTGACTGGGGCTCGAAAATTGCCAGTCCGTCCCTGATCCTGCGTCATTCGTGTCGCGTCTATAATTGTCAAAACCTCGTTTTTGGACTGCAGTTTTGCCTGTGATTATTTACTTATCCGATCTTTTATTATATTACATCTACCGCAAACTAAATTACGAATCTTACCCACAGTAAAACGCCTGTGAATTAGCAGTTGGACTTTGCTTAGTTAGTAACTTTATATGCATCTAGTCAAGCGCTGACCTAGCGAGCCCTTATGGCTTCTGATATGTAATTTCACGCGATTTTAGCAATCTAATTTTGAGCTGCAGTTTGGATTTGACAAAACCTTAATTCAAATATGTATTGTAGTTTCTCTATTCTTTGTTGAAATTTAACAAAAAATTTTGGAAACTTTTAGAATTTGAGTTCGTAGTTTTGCAAAAGAAAAAAATCATAGGTATGAGCTATGACTTCATGCACGATGCAATGCCGTGTAACTAATGGCGGCAAAACTCGCACAACCCTCGACTAAGTCTAAAATATGATCGATGTAATTCCGGCTTCAAAACAAAAAAAATAGACGTCCTGTCAATAATACATATCAATGGCTATAGCGAAAATGAGATTAAGCTAACAGCGTTTTTGTTTTCTTCATGTAAACTCATCAAGTGGAACACAGCTGCTAGTGCGGCTCTAAGTAGTACAAGTGCCTTATATTCGTGCCGATGTAAACGTATGTTTTGCACGTATAACAAACAACTTAAGAGTATTTACTGAGTTACAATAATTAAAAATTCTGCTTGTTAGGTAGTGTGGCATTGTATGATATCATATGATATATATGTCAATTATAATATTACATTCGACATCGTTGGAAAATAATTGCAGCTATATGACCCGTTTAAAATATCATCTTCTCTTGTCTTCTTTCTCTTTATGGTTTTTACGTGGGAACTTCGTGTATCTACCATAAGATAAAATAAACTTTTGCGTGTATGGATGAGTTTGTTTTAAATTCAGGCCAAAACAACAACTACATAAGTCTGCAATTCTTCCTCTTCAGTACAGGCATGATTATCTACCATAGAGAAATAATGTCTACTATTTTTATGTGACTTAGATAAGAAAGAAAAGAGCCGAGGCTGAAGACAGCCCAATCTTATCGACTGACTGTGCAGTACTTGCTTGCAGAGTGGCTGGGTTCACATTTGCTTTTGTATCTGAGTAATGAGATGTGCATCCAATCACATGTTACATGGAAGCAGTGAGCTCCATAAACAACTGGAGTGAGAACTTCATTCATTTGGTTATAGAAAAGTAAAGCCAAAGATGACGGAAATTGATGGAGCTATATAAGACATCAAACTTAGTACTCTGCGGTCAACATATAGTCACAGAAATTTAGTCGGCTGCGTACAGGACTAAGATTGGCGTAAAAATTTTGTCGTGTTCTTGTAATCAGCTTGTGGAAGGTTCTTTAGTGCTGCGCGGTGGAGGGGGGGCTTATATATAACTAAGGGTGAAATAAATGTGTTTTTATGGCTGAATAAAATTATTGCTTCTTAGAACCATGCTTAGTTAACATGACAGGTTGTGTTAAAATATTTCATCTTGTTGACAGTGTTGATTGAAATTTATTTACCAGGTTGACTATTAACAAGCTTTGTGAGTGGTTGGTTATAACAATCAAAGACAATAAACTATAGAAATTGGTTTTCTAAAAAACGAATCACAAACAATGCTAAGTTTTGTTTCAGCAGTCCAAAGCCTGATGATTTTAGGTAGGTATTTGGCCATCTATACTCACATTATGAAATGTTTCACAAAATTTTCGTTTCTATAAAATACTGTATTGGTCTTTCTACAATTTCTTAAGGATTACATATACAGGCTGCCCAACGAAATGTGCGAGTGACGTCATTGAAAAATGACTTTACAAAAGTGTAATAAAGTTGCGCTATATATGCGCAAGATAAAGAATTTAAATGAAGACTTGAAAAGTTCAACGTTTACGGTTTAAACTAAAAGGCATAAAAAATGAGCAGCACACGTATATAAGTACATGCAAGTACCTTGTGCAAACAAATTTTTGAATATTTCAATGTTAACGAAGCATTGCAACATAATTTCAACGCCGTTCACTGCACGAAAATATATCCAAATGTGAAATTTTTATTTTTAGATGTACTGGATTTGTACCAGTACCCACTCGACCATTCCAAACTGTCTATTTTAATACCAAAACCGATTACTGCTTTACACGCAACACAATCATTGTTATCGCTAGTTAAAATACCAATTCGCGACTTTCTCAATTTACTCAGACATTGTGCATTAAATCCTTCCTTGATGCAGTTAGATTGTAATCTGGCATCATTTATGAGTGATTTCCATGCTTCTCTTCCTAAATTTGTTTCGTTGTAAGTACCGTCTGCGATCACACTGTACAGCGAAGTTGCGGTGTAGTTGACAAGTATCCAGTTTGTGACGTCATTTCCAGTCATTCCCAGACAAATTTTGTCGAAAGGAGTGTTGTGATAGGAAGCCAGCTTTGTTTCATTCTTTGCCAAACCATCCAGACCTGCTTCAACATTCCATGTTTTCTTGTTTGTCCAGAATGAAGAGTCGTATTCAAATGTTGGCTACAAAGCAATACAAAAAAACTTTCGCATCAGACCATTTACATTTTATTTTAAGAATATTCCTTAGGGGTCATTTCACTTGAATTTCGAGTGTGCTTGTCCTACAGTTAAAATCTCCAGGACCAGGGCCGAAACTAAAGCGTTAATTGGGGGGGGGGGGGGTGCATATTCATATATTCGCGTTCTGCCCGACGAATTTCTTTTGAAATCAACGGTAATGACAACTGATTTCAAAAGAAATTCGTCGGGCAGAACGTGAATATACACCCCCCCCCCCAATTAACGCTTTAGTTTCGGCCCTGTCCAGGACTATTATGTTCACCTTGTTTCCATCCAATTTCATGACTAGTGTCCAACCCCCTCCACCACACTTGTTAGACAAACTCGACATATGACAATAAACTGGATATATTTCTGAGTTCTCGTTTGACTTGAGGTAGTAAACTCCATCGGTTGCTGAACTAAATGCGAGACAAGTTATGTTGTAAATTTTGCAGTTTTAAACTCCCTATAGCTACTGCTTTTTAACCATCCAAGAATTCAGTCACTGATGATCTAACACTGTCAGTTTCAACCAGACAAAGAAAACCAACCTGTTGTTGTCGAGAACATCTTTGCACGAGGCATGTCTTTCTAGAGTTTGAAAAAAAATCGAAAGACATTAGTAGTGGAAATAACATATCGTAATGGAAGAAACGTTGTAAAAAGTATATTTTTATGAGTGTTAATGTTTCTATGCGTTTCTATGTCTCTATTTCCTGCACAAAATAATGAAATGAAAATATTCTGGGGTTTAACCTTTGCAAAGTTGGGTTTTTTTCATCTTGAAACGCCATTTCTTGATCTTTGGTAGAAACTGTGACATTTAAAAAAGATTCAGAGAATATATTAATATAATTTCTTACTTTCACAACGAAGTCCTGAACTTCCAGCAAGACATGAACAAAAATATCCTGCAGATCCATTAACACACGATCCATTATTTAGACACGGAGAGGACGAACAAATATCAACTGAAATAGTAAAAATACAGTCATTTCGTTAGCTTTGATCTGTCGTTGCCAGTGTCACTAGGACTGTTTTATCACCGATAGAAAGAGAAATTTGATGTTTTTTGTTTCGTACTTACATTTTTCACAAAGTTCTCCGAAATGATTCATTGGACATTGACATTTGAAAGGCTTCACTGGATCCCAGGCCGCTTCTCCACCATTCTGACATTCATTCTCTTCTTCGCATTCAGACTGAATTAAATATTACTGTATGTCACTATAAAGTTTATAGTAAACAGCAAACGAACATTTCCAATGATACAGATACGTTTGCAATGAGCCTCGTTTTACTCCAAGTATATGCTTCATGTAAAACTAGCGAATTGTTAAAATACTCTTACATTTTTTTTTCTTGTTTTGTAAAACGTCCAGTCTTTGTCTTCTCTGCTCATTTTTTCAAACGTCTGATTATCAGCGTGCGTTAACTGACAATTAATTTGGCCGTCTGTTGAACTTTTCTTGAAGTTGTAGCCGACACAAAAACGAGTTTTTACGCAAGTGAACCCACATTCAAACCAATCCAAAACGTTTAACTCAAATATGATATTTTCCTTCAAGCGCGATACATCTGAAATCAAAATTTAAACGCTGTAAACAGATCGTTAAAGCTTTAAAACCAAGTTAGAAACATGTATAGTTAGAAGTAATATTAATTATAAAGTTACTTAAAAGGTAAAGAATTTTTTGAAAGTAATTGCGCTGCAAAATAATGGCCACATACATTGTTTTTCTTCTTCATATAGCTTATGCTAGACCTCTTGCTAGTTCATATTTAATGCTTCATGGAAAATTATTTTGCTTAAAGTTGAAGACAATTTCAACTCGCCAAATTTTGTTTGCTAGATTCTCTTTGACCATTTATTCCATATTATATTTGTGAATTTAAAACAGGGCGATAGCAATTAACGTACTAATGGCTATTACATTTAACCATACAAAAATTCTTGTTCGTAACGGCAAACAAAGACAAAAACGTGTCTAACTTGAAATATTTTACACTTACCACGAGCTGTCGCATAAAAATATTGAGATGCATAGTTCACTTGACCAGACTTGCAAGTTTTCTTCGCTTTACAACAACTGAAGAAAAAAACGATGGGCAAAAATTGCCTCAGAAGTTTTATTTGAAGGTTCTTCATTCTTCTCGGGTTCGAGGCTATGTGCAAAATTAGGTGGGCAGCGCTGCAATGATCTTATATATTACAATATTCGAAATAAAATTTACTTTCTTAATCGCGTGCGTATTTGGCATTACCACCTGTGGGAAACTTTGAATGGTTCTGTAATGTGAGATGTGACAGAACCACTTAATTATGATATTTGCTTGCGAATAGGAGTTTTATGTCTGTCATCTTGTTATCATTTAGCGATAATAAGGAAACGAACTCTGCCAAGGGTGCGGAGGAAACCTGCATCTCAAAGATAAAACTTTAGCTATAGGCAAATAGTTGTACTGATGTGACATTTAGATAATAATTATATACAAGGGGTTATATAATAGACACCCACAAACTAATTCCGTTCAGTTGCTTGAAGTCAGCTACGAGTGAAGTGAGACAAGTAGCGAACTTTTTCATGTCTTTCACTCCATCGAAGTCCGAGGACTGTTGAATTGGTAAGTTTGTAATTATATACAACTATAATATAATAATATAGTGTTTGAACAATATTGCTTGTGGTCACGTTCCAAATTGTAACGAATATTATACGGTCAAGGCTATTTCAGATACCTTGAAGCAGATCGGTCCCAGTACTTTCGTTAATTTCACACGGCCAATACAGTGGACTTAGACGTAAGCGTACTGTTTTGCTATATTAAACTTTACTTGCAACAGGTATTATATTTATAACTATTCTCACTCACTCACTGAGACTGTATCTACTTCACCAAATTCAGCTAAAGAGGGAGCGCGTAGCGCGACAATCATTACTCGCCTTTCGGGCTCGCGCTTTAGCTAAATTTGGTGAAGTAGATACAGTCCCAGTGAGTGAGAATAGTCTTAAATATAATACCTTTTGCTAGTAAAGTTTAATATAGCAAAACAGTACGCTTACGTCTAAGTCCACTGTGTTGGCTGTGTGAAATTAACGAAAGTACTGGGACCGATCTGCTTCGAGGTATCTGAAATAGCCTTGACCATATTATACTGAGTAAATTCTATTGTGCGTAATTATCACACTATGGCCACTTCGGCCAACAGCACGGGTACACCTCGAGTACTGGTTTTGGGCCATTCATTTGTCCCAACTTTGTTGGGTAGTTACATATAGTCTGTGTTTGAGATTTTGTCCCAACGTTGTTGGGTTATGATATAGTCTCTGTTTGAGGCTTTGTCCCAACGTTGTTGGGTTGTTATATATAGTCTATGTTTGAGGCTTTGTCCCAACTTTGTTGGGTTGTGATATATAGTCTCTGTTTTGTCTACTTTTGGCCACACAGGGCTGGTGCTGCGGCGACTCAACCTGTCTGCCATGCCAGTCACTGTGAAAATTAGTATCTATTCCATTGATCTGTATAATACTGGATCACGCATACATAATAAAATTTTGAAGTCATCGCCGCCATCTTGGTACTCCAGGTCCAGTGTTCTTTGCGGGTGTAAGAGTAAGCTTTTAAGCAGCGTTTTCAATTTCCGTAAATTTCCTTAAAATAAGGAAGTTTATTTATCTATTGAAAATGCTGATTGTCCGCCATCTTGGTACTCCAAATTCGTCATTTCTGCTGGCTTCACTTGATGCCACTGTATGCGTGATCCAGTATTATACAGATCAATGATCTATTCTCATATTTTCCTAGACAATGAGAAACTGTCGAGTTTGAGTTTATGTCCCAACTTTGTTGGGTTGTTATATAGTCTCTGTTTAAGACTTTGTCCCAACGTTGTTGGGTTGTCCTATATATATAGTAGTCCCTGTTTGAGGCTTTGTCCCAACTTTGTTGGGCTGTTATATAGTCTCTGTTTGAGGCTTTGTCCCAACGTTGTTGGGTTGTCCTATATATATAGTAGTCTCTGTTTGAGGCTTTGTCCCAACTTTGTTGGGTTGTTATATAGTCTCTGTTTAAGACTTTGTCCCAACGTTGTTGGGTTGTCCTATATATATAGTAGTCTCTGTTTGAGGCTTTGTCCCAACTTTGTTGGGTTGTTATATAGTCTCTGTTTGAGGCTTTGTCCCAACTTTGTTGGGTTGTTATATATAGTCTCTGTTTGAGGCTTTGTCCCAACTTTGTTGGGTTGTTATATATAGTCTCTGTTTGAGGCTTTGTCCCAACTTTGTTGGGTTTTTATATATAGTCTCTGTTTGAGGCTTTGTTCCAACTTTGTTGGGTTGTCTGCTTTTGGCTACACAGGGCTGGTGCTGCGGCGACTCAACCTGTCTGCCATGCCAGTCGCTGTGAAAATTAGTATCTATTCTGTAGTATTCTCATACTTTCCTAGACAATGAGAAACTGTCGCTTATAGGCGGTGCCTTACGCTGCTTGCTGCCCCCATTGTTGTTTTTCTGTTTTCACACTACTCTCGTTGAGTTTTCTTGTTAGAATGCCACCAGAAAAGTATCAGACTAGTCAACGAACCCTGCGAACGGCAGACGAAGGCCAAACTCGACGTTAGCGTCCCAAGCGAGTGTCGTGGTGGCAGCAGCAGCAGCAGAACCGAGTGTTCAACAAGTTGTGCCGCTGTCACATGCGCCCCTGGCTGCGGCTCAGCAGCTAGATCCAGACTTGGTACAATCTCTGGTGTTAACCGTCGCAGCGGAGGTCACTCGACAACTTGCAGCGACTCTACCAGCCCTCGCCTCGTTAAAGCGACCCAACACGGCCTCAGCCTTTCGATTCGATGTGTTGCAGAGCCGACAGAGGAGCGTTGTCAGCAGCCTAGCTGTTTGAGAGGAGATCGCGGTCAACACGGCAGATTCTTGTCCAAACCCAACGTCGAGCGTCGCGTCTCAGTCCTGTAGAAGAGCTTGTATAGCGTCTCCAACATCGTTTTAACTATGCGTGTATACTTGCTGTTAACGCGGTTTCTTCCCTGCGCTCCGGCGAGTACGGTACAGGCGTACAGAAGATATTACAACAACACCAAGGTTGATCAAAAGGGGATTGTGGCACCTAGTTGAGTGTCGCATCTGATATTACATTTATCATGATGTGCGCTAGCTGTACATGGTATCTTAAGTATTCGGGGCATTCCAAATTTTTATTGCATATTTCGTTTAAAATCTAATCAAATGCACACAATTTGTCATTTGTGGTAGAACAAGGGCATAAGCAAGGCTTGCTAAGAGAGATTATGAATGCGTAATCGTACCTGAGCTAATCAGCTGAATATATTCTAACACGGTTTAGACATGCGACACAAATGTGGTTGCTTTCCTGCATGAGACATCTTGAGAAATATTTAGCACAAGGTCTGTATTAAACACATATCAAAAAATTCTATCCCAGTATTAAGACCAGTGGAAAAAATTTCTGCTTACACAAGGGATTATCTATTTCTTCAAACTATACTGCCTATACTTAAATTTCAATGTTTACTTTCAAAAATTAATATTAATTCTAGCGGCTTTCGGCATCTTATTACAGCTTAATTTTGACACCAGGTTTGCCAGATTTCTTGAATAATTAAGCCAAACCATCATTAGTGTTGTCACAAAAACAAAGAAAACAAAAGGCAAATACAATGAAAAACAAAGAGCATTGTTAAAAGTTTGGCTAATTTATGCATGCAATCTGGCAACCCTGTTTGACACAGTTTATTTATTTCAAATTGGTTTCCGCTTGAGTCGCATAGCCAAACGGGATTGACGAGAGGTAGGTTTTCAAGATGGCGACTGTTTTTCAAGATTCTTAAAACGAGAACGAATTAACAACCAAACATTTATATCATTCCCAAGGCTCACCCTAACCTTACCCTGAACCTAATCCCAATTTAGGAATGCTATAAACGTCTGGTTGTTGATTTGTTCTCGCTTTAAAAATTTTAAAAAACATCCGCCATTTTGAAAACCTACCTCTCGTTCATCCCCTTTAGCCATGACCATAACCAAACACTATACTGACTCGTGAAACATAGGGGCTTGCACAGTGTGTTAAGCATATAGCTAGCTGTCAGTCTGAGCGTGCCGCGCAGTCGATCTGTAGAATTAACGACAAAAGTTTCCAAATATTGACAATGAAGACCAGGGCAAACATTGTTTTTAATATGCCAAGAAAAACAAAAACAAAAAACAACACAACTCACGCACAAACAGGTGTATGTATATGTATGTATGTGCGTGTGTGTGTATATGTGTGTATGTATGTGTATGTGTGTATATATATATTTATCATTTATATACCCGGAGCGAGGGGGATTCGGTGAAATATTTCCTGAAGTGATGATATTTCCCGAGGGCTTTAGCCCGAGGGAAATATCATCACTGATCATGAAGGAAATATTTCGCCGAATCCCCCGAGCGGAGGGTCTATAAATGATATATTATACCGAAAATCAAAAACTTCCGTAAGAATAAACTTTTAGAATCCTTTACCGGCCGATAGTTTCAGCAAATATAAGACTAAAGTAATTCCGAATAAAGTGTGCATAATTAGACTTTATACAATTAAATACTGTATATTTCGAGTCATTTGACTCATCTTCAGCAGAAATTTTACAAGTATGGCGTTAACTATAAGCACGTACTATTTAAATTGAACTTAGCTTTACTTTTCTATAACCAAATGAATGAAGTTCTCACTCCAGTTGTTTATGGAGCTCACTGCTTCCATGTAACATGTGATTGGATGCACATCTCATTACTCAGATACAAAAGCAAATGTGAACCCAGCCTCTCTGCAAGCAAGTACTGCACAGTCAGTCGATAAGATTGGGCTGTCTTCAGCCTCGGCTCTTTTCTTTCTTATCTAAGTCACATAAAAATAATAGACATTATTTCTCTATGGTAGATAATCATGCCTGTACTGAAGAGGAAGAATTGCAGACTTATGTAGTTGTTGTTTTGGCCTGAATTTAAAACAAACTCATCCATACACGCAAAAGTTTATTTTATCTTATGGTAGATACACGAAGTTCCCAAGTAAAAACCATAAGGAGAAAGAAGACAAGAGAAGATGATATTTTAAACGGGTCATATAGCTGCAATTATTTTCCAACGATGTCGCAATGTAATATTATAATTGACATATATATCATACAATGCCACATTACCTAACAAGCAGAATTTTTAATTATTGTAACTCAGTAAATACTCTTAAGTTGTTTGTTATACGTGCAAAACATACGTTCACATCGGCACGAATATAAGGCACTTGTACTACTTAGAGCCGCACTAGCAGCTGTGTTCCACTTGATGAGTTTACATGAAGAAAACAACAACGCTGTTCACTGAACCAAACGCTAGAAAATTAAAATTTTCTTGCTCAAATGTGTCCAAGCAATTTCATCATTAGATGTTAAAAATAAACTAGCTTAATATCATTTTCGCTATAGCCATTGATATGTATTATTGACAGGACGTCTATTTTTTTTGTTTTGAAGCCGAATTACATCGATCATATTTTAGAATTAGGCGAGGGTTGTGCGAGTTTTGCCGCCATTAGTTACACGGCATTGCATCGTGCATGAAGTCATAAGCAGCAATACCCCCCCGTTTGGCGGCGGAAGTAATTAGTATGCAAGCCTGTATGTAGAGAAATGACGTCATTGCAAGGATGTGCGCACGCTAGGATGTGCGCACTATCCCGATACACGCGAGGGTGTGTGCACTATCCCGATGCACGCGAGGATGTGTGCACTATCCGATACACGCGAGAATGTTCGCACTATCCGGATGCACGCGAGGATGTGCGCATTATTCGATCCACACGAGGATGTGCGTCCGACGGTATACGGAAAAACACGTTTTTAGAAAGATGTATTGACAAAATTTACGTAACCTTAAGTATAAGTATACATATATAGGTTTAGATACTGTTTGTTTTAGATATTAGATACTGTTTGTCCTGCTGGTTTTATGATGTTCACACATCAGTCCAAAGACACCCACAGTATGTAACTTGTCCGCATTCCAGGACGACGTCAAAGCACTGATCGGACTAGCATTATACATTCTGCGTGCACTGTTGTGTGTCAACAATTAGTTATCATAAGCTGTTTGTTGTCGCTCTTTTTTCCAAACATAAAAAACATAGTTGATTGTCCGGGAATAATGTCCAGCAATAGCCACAACGTACTGTCCCGTCGACCACGGACGATGCTGCCCAATGTCTAAAACACTCACAGTGAGCACCTTGATGACAACACGGTGTATTCATAGCGAGTACCTCTTCGGCCTAGATAGCTTCAAAACAGAAATGGCATTGCTTTTCTTCTATACCGTTTTCCGATAGTATACCAAATAGATGGATTATAGCTGTTGGCAAAATAACGCCTGGTGAAGGTAAAGCTCCAACTGTTTCCATTTTCGGATGTTGATGTCTTCAAGCGTATTATAAGTAAAGACTGGACAGGTGGTTCATGTGTGCTGCGAAGTATGAAAAGGGAGATAAAGGGGGTATGACGAATACGAAATCGTACTGATTTTGGAGAAAAATATTAGAGCGTTTCTTGGTTTGCATAAATTAACACACGGATTAACGTTTGGAATAATTTATTTTTGTAAGTATTACAGACAGTAGAGCTATATTTTGTTAGTCTCGTACAAGTTTATGCGATGAGCAGATGAGCATCTGCTCATAACTGCTCATGAGCACATGCTCATACGCTCATAAGGCCCTATGTGGCCCGATGGCCGAGCACATATGAAACATACCATATTAAAATCTGATTGGTTTTTAGTTATCCTGCTAATATTATAAAATGATAATTTTGAGTCGGTAAGAGCATACCGCTTGCAACGTTCACAGAGATAAGACTTTTAGATTGCCAATTTAATGGAGGAGAACTTATCGCGGTTACATGACCTGAACAAGCGTGTGGCAGAGGCAAGAAAAAGAGTTGAATATTTGAAGAAAAAGAGAAATGCTTTATACCTTCGCAAAAGGACGGTTGACGTACAAACCTGGATGTTAAACAATTTGGTAGACGATGCATGCCGTGGCCTCAAAGAAATGAGAAGACTTAGAAACAACCAGGAAGCGCTGTGCTTATATTTGTTATGTAGGATAGATCAAATAGAAATTCATCATCTAATGAAAAGCTGTAGTACAGTTTCTAATGAAAAGCTGTAGTAAATAAAGGATACAAACCTGTTGAGTTTGTAGACGTTGTTTTATTTGCTTGTCCTTAATACATTCACCCCACACCGGTCTCACATTGACCCAACATAGACCTTTTGTCGGCCCCACACCACCCTCTAATCAACCTCGTATTCATTTGAGCACCTACTCATAACTGCTCATGAGCACATGCTCATACGCTCATAGGTCCCGATGTGGCTAGCCAAGTTAGTATAGCTATATTTTGTTAGTCTTGTACAAGTTTATGCGATGAGCAGATGAGCGGGTGCTCATAACTGCTCATGAGAACGTGCTCATACGTCCCTATGTGGCCCGACAGTTATAACCCTCCCACATATTAAAATAATATCAAACTCGGATATGTATATATAATTTTATTGAGAACAATATGACAAATATTAATGTAGTTAATAATCTTCTTCATCATCACTGTCCTCAGTAAAACTAGTAAAACTGTAGTCTTTTAAATGTCTTTTAATTAGAAATTTTCTCTTATTGACAGCTGCTTCCATAGCCTCTTCTTGATCAAAATGATCATCGTTCACGAGCGCATCCTTTGTTTCCATTATTTTCTTATGCACTGGATCTTTCTTTAGTTGTTGTATCCATTGGAGACGCTGCAAATAGATTCTTTCCAATTCCTTTTGGAGCTCAGGCAGAATATTAGAGTAAGCTGTTTCCCCAGCGGTTTCCTCATCCAGACCACTTTGAGTCAAATTCATCTACATCTCCTGAAAAGCCGCCTTATGCTTTTGCATCGCTTCCTCTACCATGGGCATCCAAGGATCCACTTCTTCTTCCTCAGTTTCCGAGTCTCCTGTTATCGAACTCTGAGACCCGTCAGTTGCAACGCTCGAAGCATCATCTTCTGAGCTCTGAATTTCTGTTTCTGACATTTCTCTCTCCTCGCTTTTCAGCGGACAATGCTCGTTTTCGTGTCGACGGAGATTGAAACCACGATTAAATGCTTTCCCGCAAAATTTACAGCTCATTCCGCTAGAACTGACTGTGTAGAAATGCCTTGTCACTGAGCAGCACTGTATTTTTATGAGCGTATGAGCACGTGCTCATGAGAAGTTATGAGCACCCGCTCATCTGCTCATCGCATAAACTTGTACAAGACTAACAAAATATAGCTATACTAACTTGGCTAGCCACATCGGGACCTATGAGTGTGAGCATGTGCTCATGAGCAGTTATGAGTAGGTGCTCAAATGCTGATAAGGCCCTAACTGTTAGGTATTGACAGCTATAACCATTGTGTAGATCCCAACTATTGGTATATGCAGATGACCATCTGCTTATACGAGGTTGATTAGAGGGTGGTGTGGGGCCGACAAAAGGTCTATGTTGGGTCAATGTGAGACCGGTGTGGGGTGAATGTATTAAGGACAAGCAAATAAAACAACGTCTACAAACTCAACAGGTTTGTATCCTTTATTTACTACAGCTTTTCATTAGAAACTGTACTACAGCTTTTCATTAGATGATGAATTTCTATTTGATCTATCCTACATAACAAATATAAGCACAGCGCTTCCTGGTTGTTTCTAAGTCTTCTCATTTCTTTGAGGCCACGGCATGCATCGTCTACCAAATTGTTTAACATCCAGGTTTGTACGTCAACCGTCCTTTTGCGAAGGTATAAAGCATTTCTCTTTTTCTTCAAATATTCAACTCTTTTTCTTGCCTCTGCCACACGCTTGTTCAGGTCATGTAACCGCGGTAAGTTCAGGTCATGTAACCGCGATAAGTTCTCCTCCATTAAATTGGCAATCTAAAAGTCTTATCTCTGTGAACGTTGCAAGCGGTATGCTCTTACCGACTCAAAATTATCATTTTATAATATTAGCAGGATAACTAAAAACCAATCAGATTTTAATATGGTATGTTTCATATGTGCTCGGCCATCGGGCCACATAGGGCCTTATGAGCGTATGAGCATGTGCTCATGAGCAGTTATGAGCAGATGCTCATCTGCTCATCGCATAAACTTGTACGAGACTAACAAAATATAGCTCTACTGTCTGTAATACTTACAAAAATAAATTATTCCAAACGTTAATCCGTGTGTTAATTTATGCAAACCAAGAAACGCTCTAATATTTTTCTCCAAAATCAGTACGATTTCGTATTCGTCATACCCCCTTTATCTCCCTTTTCATACTTCGCAGCACACATGAACCACCTGTCCAGTATTTACTTATAATACGCTTGAAGACATCAACATCCGAAAATGGAAACAGTTGGAGCTTTACCTTCACCAGGCGTTATTTTGCCAACAGCTATAATCCATCTATTTGGTATACTATCGGAAAACGGTATAGAAGAAAAGCAATGCCATTTCTGTTTTGAAGCTATCTAGGCCAAAGAGGTACTCGCTATGAATACACCGTGTTGTCATCAAGGTGCTCACTGTGAGTGTTTTAGACATTGGGCAGCATCGTCCGTGGTCGACGGGACAGTACGTTGTGGCTATTGCTGGGCATTATTCCCGGACAATCAACTATGTTTTTTATGTTTGGAAAAAAGAGCGACAACAAACAGCTTATGATAACTAATTGTTGACACACAACAGTGCACGCAGAATGTATAATGCTAGTCCGATCAGTGCTTTGACGTCGTCCTGGAATGCGGACAAGTTACATACTGTGGGTGTCTTTGGACTGATGTGTGAACATCATAAAACCAGCAGGACAAACAGTATCTAATATCTAAAACAAACAGTATCTAAACCTATATATGTATACTTATACTTAAGGTTACGTAAAATTTTCATTTTGTCAATACATCTTTCTAAAAACGTGTTTTTTCCGAATACCGTCGTGCGCACATCCTCGTGTGGATCGAATAATGCGCACATCCTCGCGTGCATCCGAATAGTGCGAACATTCTCGCGTGTATCGGATAATGCACACATCCTCGCGTGCATCGGGATAGTGCACACACCCTCGCGTGTATCGGGATAGTGCGCACATCCTAGCGTGCGCACATCCTTGCAATGACGTCATTTCTCTACATACAGGCTTGCATACTAATTACTTCCGCCGCCAAACGGGGGGGGGGTAATGCTGCTTATGACTTCATGCACGATGCAATGCCGTGTAACTAATGGCGGCAAAACTCTCACAACCCTCGCCTAAGTCTAAAATATGATCGATGTAATTCCGGCTTCAAAACAAAAAAATAGACGTCCTGTCAATAATACATATCAATGGCTACAGCGAAAATGATATTAAGCTAGTTTATTTTTAACATCTAATGATGAAATTGCTTGGACACATTTGAGCAAGAAAATTTTAATTTTCTAGCGTTTGGTTCTCTGAACAGCGTTGTTGTTTTCTTCATGTAAACTCATCAAGTGGAACACAGCTGCTAGTGCGGCTCTAAGTAGTACAAGTGCCTTATATTCGTGCCGTAGTAAACGTATGTTTTGCACGTATAACAAACAACTTAAGAGTATTTACTGAGTTACAACAATTAAAAATTCTGCTTGTTAGGTAGTGTGGCATTGTATGATATATATGTCAATTATAATATTACATTGCGACATCGTTGGAAAATAATTGCAGCTATATGAATGGTTTTTACTTGGGAACTTCGTGTATGTACCATAAGATAAAATAAACTTTTGCGTGTATGGATGAGTTTGTTTTAAATTCAGGCCAAAACAACAACTACATAAGTCTGCAATTCTTCCTCTTCAGTACAGGCATGATTATCTACCATAGAGAAATAATGTCTACTATTTTTATGTGACTTAGATAAGAAAGAAAAGAGCCGAGGCTGAAGACAGCCCAATCTTATCGACTGACTGTGCAGTACTTGCTTGCAGAGAGGCTGGGTTCACATTTGCTTTTGTATCTGAGTAATGAGATGTGCATCCAATCACATGTTACATGGAAGCAGTGAGCTCCATAAACAACTGGAGTGAGAACTTCATTCATTTGGTTATAGAAAAGTAAAGCCAAAGATGACGGAAATTGATGGAGCTATATAAGACATCAAACTTAGTACTCTGCGGTCAACACAGTCGCAGAAATTTAGTCGGCTGCGTACAGGACTAAGATTGGCGTAAAAATTTTGTCGTGTTCTTGTAATCAGTTTGTGGAACGTTCTTTAGTGCTGCGCGGGGGAGGGGGGGCTTATATATAACTAAGGGTGAAATAAATGTGTTTCTATGGCTGAATAAAATTATTGCTTCTTAGAACCATGCTTAGTTAACATGACAGGTTGTGTTAAAATATTTCATCTTGTTGACAGTGTTGATTGAAATTTATTTACCAGGTTGACTATTAACAAGCTTTGTGAGTGGTTGGTTATAACAATCAAAGACAATAAATTATAGAAATTGGTTTTCTAAAAAACGAATCACAAACAATGCTGAGTTTTGTTTCAGCAGTCCAAAGCCTGATGATTTTAGGTAGGTATTTGGCCATCTATACTCACATTATGAAATGTTTCACAAAATTTTCGTTTCTATAAAATACTGTATTGGTCTTTCTACAATTTCTTAAGGATTACATATACAGGCTGCCCAACGAAATGTGCGAGTGACGTCATTGAAAAATGACTTTGTAAAAGTATAATAAAGTTGCGCTATATATGCGCTAGATAAAGAATTTAAATGAAGACTTGAAAAGTTCAACGTTTACGGTGTAAACTAAAAGGCATAAAAAATGAGCAGTACACGTATATAAGTACATGCAAGTACCTTGTGGAAACAAATTTTTGAATATTTCAATGTTAACGAAGCATTGCAACATAATTTCAACGCCGTTCACTGGACGAAAATATATCCAAATGTGAACTTTTTATTTTTAGATGTACTATAATAGTACCAGTACCCACTCGACCATTCCAAACTGTCTATTTCAATACCAAAACCGATTACTGTTTTACACCCAGAACAATCATTTATATCGCTAGTTAAAATGCCAATTCGCGACTTTCTCCCTTTATACAGACACTGTGCATTAAATCCTTCCTTGGTGCAGTTAGGTTGTAATATGGCGTCATTTATGAGTGATTTCCATGCTTCTCTTCCTAAATTTGTTTCGTGGTAACTACCGTCTGCGATCACACTGTAAAGCGAAGTTGCGGTGTAACTGAGAAGTATCCAGTTTGTGACGTCATTTCCAGTCATTCCCAGACAAATTTTGTCAAAAGGAGTGTTGTGGTAGGAAGCCAGCTTTGTTTCATTCTTCCCCAAACCATCCAGACCTGATTCAACATTCCATATTTCCTTGTTTGCCCAGAATGAAGAGTCGTATTCAAATGTTGGCTACAAAGCAATACAGAAAAACTTTTGTATCAGACCATTTGTATTTTATTTTAAAAATATTTGTTAGGTGTGATTTCACTTGAATTTCGAGTGTGCTTGTCCTACAGGTAAAATCTCTAGGACTACTATGCAAAACTTATATATTGTTTATTATCTAAATATTTCACCTTGTTTCCATCCAATTTCATGACTAGTGTCCAACCCCCTCCGCCACACTTGTTAGACAATCTCGACATATGACAATAAACTGGATATATTTCTGAGCTCTCGTTTGACTTGAGGTAGTAAACTCCATCGGTTGCTGAACTAAATGCGAGACAAGTTATGTCGTAAATTTTGCAGTTTTAAACTCTCTATAGCTACTGCTTTTTAACCATCCAAGAATTCAGTCACTGATGATCTAACACTATCAGTTTTAGCCAGACATACAAAACCAACCTGTTGCTAGTGAGAACGTCTTTGCACGAAGCATGTGTTTCTAGAGTTTGAGAAATATCGAAACATATTAGAATTGCAAGTATTTATATCGTAATGGAAATAACATTGTAAAAAAAGTATATTTTTATGAATGTTAATGTTTCTATGCAGCCTCTATTTCGAGCACAAAATAATGAACTGAAAATATTCTGGAGTTGAGCCATTGCAAAGTTGTTTTTATCATCTTGAAACGCTATTTCTTGCTCTTTGGTAGAAACTGTGACATTTAAAAAAGATTCAGAGAATTTATTAATATAATTTCTTACTTTCACAACGAAGTCCTGAACTTCCAGCAAGACATGAACAAAAATATCCTGCAGATCCATTAACACACGATCCATTATTTAGACACGGAGAGGACGAACAGATATCAACTGAAATAGTAAAAATACAGTCATTTCGTTAGCTTTGATCTGTCATTGCCAGTGCCGCTAGGACTGTTTTATCACCGACAGAAAGAGAAATTTGATGTTTTTAGTTTCGTATACTTACATTTTTCACAAAGTTCTCCGAAATAATTCTTTGGACATTGACATTTGAAAGGCTTCACTGGATCCCAGGCCGCTTCTCCACCATTCTGACATTCATTTTCTTCTCGCATTCAGACTGAAATAAATATTACTGTACGTCACTATAAAGTTGAGAGTAAACAGCAAACCAACAGTTCCAATGATACAGATACGTTGGCAATGAGCCTCATTTTACTCCAAGTATATGCTTCATGTAAAACTAGCGAATTGTTAAAATACTCTTACATTTTTTTTTATTGTTTTGTAAAACGTCCAGCCTTTGTCTTCTGTGCTCATTTTTTCAAACGTCTGATCATCAGCGTGGGTTAACTGACAATTAATTTGGCCGTCTGTTGAACTTTTCTTGAAGTTGTAGCCGACACAAAAACGAGTTTTTACGCAAGTAAACCCACATTCAAACCAATCCAAAACGTTTAACTCAAATATGATATTTTCCTTCAAGCGCGATACATCTGAAATCAAAATTTAAACGCTGTAAACAGATCGTTAAAGCTTTAAAACCAAGTTAGAAACATGTATAGTTAGAAGTAATATTAATTATAAAGTTACTTAAAAGGTAAAGAATTTTTTGAAAGTAATTGCGCTGCAAAATAATGGCCACATACATTGTTTTTCTTCTTCATATAGCTTATGCTGGACCTCTTGCTAGTTCATATTTAATGCTTCATGGAAAATTATTTTGCTTAAAGTTGAAGACAAATTTCAACTCGCCAAATTTTGTTTGCTAGATTCTCTTTGACCATTTATTCCATATTATATTTGTGAATTTAAAACAGGGCGAAAGCAATTAACGTACTAATGGCTATACCATTTAACCATACAAAAATTCTTGTTCGTAACGGCAAACAAAGGCAAAAACTTCCCTAACTTGAAATATTTTACACTTACCACGAGCTGTCGCATAAAAATATTGAGATACATGGTTCACTTGACCAGACTTGCAAGTCTTCTTCGCTTTACAACAACTGAAAAACAAAACGATGGGCAAAAATTGCCTCAGAAATTTTATTTGAAGGTTCTTCATTCTTCTAGAGTTCGCCAGGCTATGTGCAAAATGAAGTGGGCAGGCTTTGAATGATTCTATGATATGAGATGTGACAGAACCACTTAAAGAAATGTCTACGCAAGAATATTAATATTCGCATGCATATGATAGAGTAAACAGAGGCAAAAATGACACGTTTTTAAAAATATTTTAATGTAGTATATATTTGTACACTTGCACTGGATTTTATTCCTGACTGGGGCTCGAAAATTACCAGTCCGTCCCTGATCCTGCGTCATTCGTGTCGCGTCTATAATTGTCAAAACCTCGTTTCTCGACTGCTGTTTTGCATGTGATCATTTACTTATCCGATCTTTTATTATATTACATCTACCGCAAACTAAATTACGAAGCTTGCACATGCAAAAAATAATGTTTGCATTGCAAATAATGAGATACACACGAGAAATCGAGAAATAATAAATTTGCAAGATATAATGAGATGTAATGAAAACTGACAATTATATGTGACAGCTTTATAATTTATAGTTTTCCGTCCACAACCCTCGCCTAGGTCTAAAATATGATCGATGTAATTCGGCTTCAAAACAAAAAAATAGACGTCCTGTCAATTATACATATCAATGGCTATAGTGAAAATGATATTAAGCTAGTTTATTTTTAACATCTAATAATGAAATTGCAGGTCACATTTGAGATAACTAACGTTTGGTTCTGTAAACAGCATTTTAATTTTCTTCACATAAATTCGTCAAGTGGAACACGTACAGCTGTTAGTGCGGCTCTAAGTAGTACAAGACTACAAGTGCCTTATATTCGTGTCGATGTAGACGTATGTTTTGCATATATAATAAACAATATTAAGAGTATCTACTGAGTTACAATAATAAAAATTCTGCTTGTTAGGTAGTGTGGCATTGTATGATATATATGTCAATTATAATATTACATTGCGACATCGTTGGAAAATAATTGCAGCTATATGAATGGTTTTTACTTGGGAACTTCGTGTATGTACCATAAGATAAAATAAACTTTTGCATTTAGAGCCTTTCAGGTGTATGGATGAGTTCGTTTTAAATTCAGGTCGAAACGACAACTGCATAAGTTGGCAATTCTTCTTCTTCAGTATAGGCATAATTATCAACAGTACAGAAATAATGTCTATTATTTTTATGTGACTTACATAAGAAAGAAAACAGGCTTGTAGAGTGATTTTGATTGGCTGGGTTCACAATTGCTTTTGTATCTGAGTAATGACATGTGCATCCAATCACATGTTACATGGAAGCAGTGAGCTCCATATACAACTGGAGTGAGAACTTCATTCATTTGGTTAGAAAAGTAAAGCTAATTAAGATGACGGGAATTGATGGAGCTATATAAGACATCAAACTTAGTACTCTGCGGTCAACACAGTCACAAAAATTTAGTCAGCTGCGTACAGGACTAAGATTGGCGCAAAAATTTCGTCGTGTTTTTGTTATCAGTTTGTGGATGGTTCTATAGTGCTTGGGGGGAGGGGCTTATATATAACTGAGGTGAAATAAAGGTCTCTCTATGACTGAATAAAATTATTGCTTCTTGGAACCATGCTTAATTAACGTGACAGGTTAATGTTAAAATATTTCAGTGTTCATATCTTGCTGACAGTGTTGAATGAAATTTATTCACCCGGTTGACATTTAGACAGAGAAAACGGACATAACAAATAATATTTATTCAGACTGTTTGCCAACAACTTATACTATTAACAGGCTTTGTGAGTGGTTGGTTATAACAATGAAGAACAATAAGCTTTAGTAGAATCATACTAGTATTCTATTGCAAATGCTTTAATTTGATTGGTTACTCTACTCGCTATCTATTCCTCGATAGATAGCGAGAAGCGAAACAATCACCTTCCTATAGAGATTTCTTTTAAAAAAATTGCTTGAAAATCAAATTTTTTGTTGAATATTCCATGTTTGACCTCTGATTCTACTAAAACAATTAGATTACTCGCTCTCGATTTCTATGCGGTGATAGTTGATTCGGGCTTCGCCCTCATCAACTATCACCGCATAGAAATCTCGTGCTCGTAATCTAATTGTTAAATAGAAATGAGTTTTGTTTCAACAGTCCAAAGCCTGGTCATTTTAGGTTGGTAGCTGGCCATCTACACTCATATTATAAAATGTTTCACAAAATTTTCGTTTCTATAAAATACTGTATTGGTCTTTCTACAGTTTCTTAAGTATTACATATATATGTTTGCCCAGCGAAATGTGCGAGTGACGTCATTGAAAAATGACTTTGCAAAAGTGTAATAAAGTAGCGCTATATATGCGCAAGATAAAGAATTTAAATGAAGACTTGAAAAGTTCAACGTGTACGATTTAAACTAAAAATCATTTGAAGCAGTACTCGGATATAAGTACATGCAAATATATTGTGCAAATAAATTTTTGAATCCTTCCATATTAACGAAGCATTTTAACATAATTTCAACGTCGTTCACTGGACGAAAATATATCCAAATGTGAACTTTTTGTTTTTAGCTGTACTGGATTTGTACCAGTACCCACTCGACCACTCCAAACTGCCTATTTTAATACCAAAACCGATTACTGCTTTACAATAAGAACAATCATTTTTATCGCTAGTTAAAATGCCAATTCGCGACTTTCTCCCTTTATACAGACACTGTGCATTAAATCCTTCCTTGGTGCAGTTAGGTTGTAATATGGCGTCATTTATGAGTGATTTCCATGCTTCTCTTCCTAAATTTGTTTCGTGGTAACTACCGTCTGCGATCACACTGTAAAGCGAAGTTGCGGTGTAACTGAGAAGTATCCAGTTTGTGACGTCATTTCCAGTCATTCCCAGACAAATTTTGTCAAAAGGAGTGTTGTGGTAGGAAGCCAGCTTTGTTTCATTCTTCCCCAAACCATCCAGACCTGATTCAACATTCCATATTTCCTTGTTTGCCCAGAATGAAGAGTCGTATTCAAATGTTGGCTACAAAGCAATACAGAAAAACTTTTGTATCAGACCATTTGTATTTTATTTTAAAAATATTTGTTAGGTGTGATTTCACTTGAATTTCGAGTGTGCTTGTCCTACAGGTAAAATCTCTAGGACTACTATGCAAAACTTATATATTGTTTATTATCTAAATATTTCACCTTGTTTCCATCCAATTTCATGACTAGTGTCCAACCCCCTCCGCCACACTTGTTAGACAATCTCGACATATGACAATAAACTGGATATATTTCTGAGCTCTCGTTTGACTTGAGGTAGTAAACTCCATCGGTTGCTGAACTAAATGCGAGACAAGTTATGTCGTAAATTTTGCAGTTTTAAACTCTCTATAGCTACTGCTTTTTAACCATCCAAGAATTCAGTCACTGATGATCTAACACTATCAGTTTTAGCCAGACATACAAAACCAACCTGTTGCTAGTGAGAACGTCTTTGCACGAAGCATGTGTTTCTAGAGTTTGAGAAATATCGAAACATATTAGAATTGCAAGTATTTATATCGTAATGGAAATAACATTGTAAAAAAAGTATATTTTTATGAATGTTAATGTTTCTATGCAGCCTCTATTTCGAGCACAAAATAATGAACTGAAAATATTCTGGAGTTGAGCCATTGCAAAGTTGTTTTTATCATCTTGAAACGCTATTTCTTGCTCTTTGGTAGAAACTGTGACATTTAAAAAAGATTCAGAGAATTTATTAATATAATTTCTTACTTTCACAACGAAGTCCTGAACTTCCAGCAAGACATGAACAAAAATATCCTGCAGATCCATTAACACACGATCCATTATTTAGACACGGAGAGGACGAACAGATATCAACTGAAATAGTAAAAATACAGTCATTTCGTTAGCTTTGATCTGTCATTGCCAGTGCCGCTAGGACTGTTTTATCACCGACAGAAAGAGAAATTTGATGTTTTTAGTTTCGTATACTTACATTTTTCACAAAGTTCTCCGAAATAATTCTTTGGACATTGACATTTGAAAGGCTTCACTGGATCCCAGGCCGCTTCTCCACCATTCTGACATTCATTTTCTTCTTCGCATTCAGACTGAAATAAATATTACTGTACGTCACTATAAAGTTGAGAGTAAACAGCAAACCAACAGTTCCAATGATACAGATACGTTGGCAATGAGCCTCATTTTACTCCAAGTATATGCTTCATGTAAAACTAGCGAATTGTTAAAATACTCTTACATTTTTTTTTATTGTTTTGTAAAACGTCCAGCCTTTGTCTTCTGTGCTCATTTTTTCAAACGTCTGATCATCAGCGTGGGTTAACTGACAATTAATTTGGCCGTCTGTTGAACTTTTCTTGAAGTTGTAGCCGACACAAAAACGAGTTTTTACGCAAGTAAACCCACATTCAAACCAATCCAAAACGTTTAACTCAAATATGATATTTTCCTTCAAGCGCGATACATCTGAAATCAAAATTTAAACGCTGTAAACAGATCGTTAAAGCTTTAAAACCAAGTTAGAAACATGTATAGTTAGAAGTAATATTAATTATAAAGTTACTTAAAAGGTAAAGAATTTTTTGAAAGTAATTGCGCTGCAAAATAATGGCCTCATACATTGTTTTTCTTCTTCATATAGCTTATGCTGGACCTCTTGCTAGTTCATATTTAATGCTTCATGGAAAATTATTTTGCTTAAAGTTGAAGACAAATTTCAACTCGCCAAATTTTGTTTGCTAGATTCTCTTTGACCATTTATTCCATATTATATTTGTGAATTTAAAACAGGGCGAAAGCAATTAACGTACTAATGGCTATACCATTTAACCATACAAAAATTCTTGTTCGTAACGGCAAACAAAGGCAAAAACTTCCCTAACTTGAAATATTTTACACTTACCACGAGCTGTCGCATAAAAATATTGAGATACATGGTTCACTTGACCAGACTTGCAAGTCTTCTTCGCTTTACAACAACTGAAAAACAAAACGATGGGCAAAAATTGCCTCAGAAATTTTATTTGAAGGTTCTTCATTCTTCTAGAGTTCGCCAGGCTATGTGCAAAATGAAGTGGGCAGGCTTTGAATGATTCTATGATATGAGATGTGACAGAACCACTTAAAGAAATGTCTACGCAAGAATATTAATATTCGCATGCATATGATAGAGTAAACAGAGGCAAAAATGACACGTTTTTAAAAATATTTTAATGTAGTATATATTTGTACACTTGCACTGGATTTTATTCCTGACTGGGGCTCGAAAATTACCAGTCCGTCCCTGATCCTGCGTCATTCGTGTCGCGTCTATAATTGTCAAAACCTCGTTTCTCGACTGCTGTTTTGCATGTGATCATTTACTTATCCGATCTTTTATTATATTACATCTACCGCAAACTAAATTACGAAGCTTGCACATGCAAAAAATAATGTTTGCATTGCATATAATGAGATACACACGAGAAATCGAGAAATAATAAATTTGCAAGATATAATGAGATGTAATGAAAACTGACAATTATATGTGACAGCTTTATAATTTATAGTTTTCCGTCCACAACCCTCGCCTAGGTCTAAAATATGATCGATGTAATTCGGCTTCAAAACAAAAAAATAGACGTCCTGTCAATTATACATATCAATGGCTATAGTGAAAATGATATTAAGCTAGTTTATTTTTAACATCTAATAATGAAATTGCAGGTCACATTTGAGATAACTAACGTTTGGTTCTGTAAACAGCATTTTAATTTTCTTCACATAAATTCGTCAAGTGGAACACGTACAGCTGTTAGTGCGGCTCTAAGTAGTACAAGACTACAAGTGCCTTATATTCGTGTCGATGTAGACGTATGTTTTGCATATATAATAAACAATATTAAGAGTATCTACTGAGTTACAATAATAAAAATTCTGCTTGTTAGGTAGTGTGGCATTGTATGATATATATGTCAATTATAATATTACATTGCGACATCGTTGGAAAATAATTGCAGCTATATGAATGGTTTTTACTTGGGAACTTCGTGTATGTACCATAAGATAAAATAAACTTTTGCATTTAGAGCCTTTCAGGTGTATGGATGAGTTCGTTTTAAATTCAGGTCGAAACGACAACTGCATAAGTTGGCAATTCTTCTTCTTCAGTATAGGCATAATTATCAACAGTACAGAAATAATGTCTATTATTTTTATGTGACTTACATAAGAAAGAAAACAGGCTTGTAGAGTGATTTTGATTGGCTGGGTTCACAATTGCTTTTGTATCTGAGTAATGACATGTGCATCCAATCACATGTTACATGGAAGCAGTGAGCTCCATATACAACTGGAGTGAGAACTTCATTCATTTGGTTAGAAAAGTAAAGCTAATTAAGATGACGGGAATTGATGGAGCTATATAAGACATCAAACTTAGTACTCTGCGGTCAACACAGTCACAAAAATTTAGTCAGCTGCGTACAGGACTAAGATTGGCGCAAAAATTTCGTCGTGTTTTTGTTATCAGTTTGTGGATGGTTCTATAGTGCTTGGGGGGAGGGGCTTATATATAACTGAGGTGAAATAAAGGTCTCTCTATGACTGAATAAAATTATTGCTTCTTGGAACCATGCTTAATTAACGTGACAGGTTAATGTTAAAATATTTCAGTGTTCATATCTTGCTGACAGTGTTGAATGAAATTTATTCACCCGGTTGACATTTAGACAGAGAAAACGGACATAACAAATAATATTTATTCAGACTGTTTGCCAACAACTTATACTATTAACAGGCTTTGTGAGTGGTTGGTTATAACAATGAAGAACAATAAGCTTTAGTAGAATCATACTAGTATTCTATTGCAAATGCTTTAATTTGATTGGTTACTCTACTCGCTATCTATTCCTCGATAGATAGCGAGAAGCGAAACAATCACCTTCCTATAGAGATTTCTTTTAAAAAAATTGCTTGAAAATCAAATTTTTTGTTGAATATTCCATCTTTGACCTCTGATTCTACTAAAACAATTAGATTACTCGCTCTCGATTTCTATGCGGTGATAGTTGATTCGGGCTTCGCCCTCATCAACTATCACCGCATAGAAATCTCGTGCTCGTAATCTAATTGTTAAATAGAAATGAGTTTTGTTTCAACAGTCCAAAGCCTGGTCATTTTAGGTTGGTAGCTGGCCATCTACACTCATATTATAAAATGTTTCACAAAATTTTCGTTTCTATAAAATACTGTATTGGTCTTTCTACAGTTTCTTAAGTATTACATATATATGTTTGCCCAGCGAAATGTGCGAGTGACGTCATTGAAAAATGACTTTGCAAAAGTGTAATAAAGTAGCGCTATATATGCGCAAGATAAAGAATTTAAATGAAGACTTGAAAAGTTCAACGTGTACGATTTAAACTAAAAATCATTTGAAGCAGTACTCGGATATAAGTACATGCAAATATATTGTGCAAATAAATTTTTGAATCCTTCCATATTAACGAAGCATTTTAACATAATTTCAACGTCGTTCACTGGACGAAAATATATCCAAATGTGAACTTTTTGTTTTTAGCTGTACTGGATTTGTACCAGTACCCACTCGACCACTCCAAACTGCCTATTTTAATACCAAAACCGATTACTGCTTTACAATTAGAACAATCATTTTTATCGCTAGTTAAAATGCCAATTCGCGACTTTCTCCCTTTATACAGACACTGTGCATTAAATCCTTCCTTGGTGCAGTTAGGTTGTAATCTGGCGTCATTTATGAGTGATTTCCATGTTTCTCTTCCTAAATTTGTTGCGTTGTAAATACCGTCTGCGATCACACTGTACAGCGAAGTTGCGGTGTAGTTGACAAGTATCCAGTTTGTGACGTCATTTCCAGTCATTCCCGGACAAATTTTGTCGAAAGGAGTGTTGTGATATGAAGCCAGCTTTGTTTCATTCTTTGCCGAACCATCCACACCTGCTTCAACATTCCATGTTTCCTTGTTTGCCCAGAATGAAGACTTGTATTCAAATGTTGTCTACAAAGCAATACAGAAAAACGTTTGTATCAGACCAAAAAAAATGTTCGTTTGAAATAGACCTTTCCGGTAATTACGTCACAGCTAACACTGTTTTCGACTTAGGACCACCTTAAATGTAGTGGATTTTAAGTTTGTTTCTCACAGGCTATGCTCAGAGGCCAAGAACGTACATTTTTCGTCAACACATACATAAAAAAGAATTTGGGATTTTGACTATTAATTAAACATGGTTAGCTTAAACATGAAAACGAGGCTGAGGGTCATGACACCCCCAGCGTCGGTTTCGTGTTTACGCTTATTTCCACATTTTTTGGTCAAAGCCCAAAATTCTTTTTTATGCATGTGTTGACGAAGGATGTCCTGCGCCTCTGACCATAGCCTGTGAGAAATAAACTTAAAATCCACTCTATTTAAGGTGGTCCTAAGTTGAAAACAGTGTTAGGGACTGTAAGCTGTGACGTAATTACCGGAAAGGTCTATTGTAATATTCACTTTGATTTCGAGTGTGCTTGTCCTACAGTTTCACCTTGTTTCCATCCAATTTCATGACTAGTGTCCAACCCCCTCCGCCACACTTGCTAGACAAACTCGACATATGACAATAAACTGGATATATTTCTGAGCTCTCGTTTGACTTGAGGTAGTAAACTCCATCGGTTGCTGAACTAAATAGAAGAAAAATTATGTTATAAACTTTGCAGTTTTAAACTCCCTAGCTACCTGTTGTAACCTGTGGTGAAACCAACCCGACAATTCAGCCATTCTAGCTATATAAACATTTCCGTGATTTTAGAGTAAGAAAACTATGAATTTTTAAAGAAATAAATAATGATAATATTGCAGTCGATTTCAGCTAACTTTTCAATGTAATATTCCAAACTTCGTTGCGAAGTTCGGAAATCAAAAGTTCATTTCAGAATTCGCAAGCCGGTTTGTAAACTAAGCATTTGATTGGCTTCTTTGAGTTCTGAGGCCAATCACAGCCTTTGTTTGCAAACTGGCTTGCAAATTCTGAAATGAACTTTTGAACTTTGCAACGAATTTCCGAGCCAAACTTCGCAACGCAGTTCGGAATATTACAATGAACAGTTAGCTGAAATCGACTGTAAAACCTTGCATAGCACGACCCAATTTTCAGGGATTTGCCAATGCCTATGACTGTATGACTGTATGTATACAAATTTATCGATTGACCAAACTTGTGTGATTTCTTTCACATTAATACCGACGTATTAACGATCAAAAATATTCTGCGAGCCATCCAAACCAACCTGTTATTTTTGATAACTTCTTTGCATGAAGTGTGTGTTTCTAAAAAATGAACAAAAATTGAGTCAAAATATCAATAGCAAAAGCAAGACAGTTCTTCAAATTGGATGCCATTTTTAAAATCTTGATTATCGTGCACAGCAGAAGTTGTATAGCTCAAACAATGAACCAACAATAGCCTAGGTTTGTATACACAACCTCGTACCCAGGCCCTCTTCTCTACGCTCCTCGCTGGAGGAAGAAACCCTGGTGAATGTCACGTGGCTCCCAGATTTTGGGAGCCGGCTTGTGACGAAGGTGGGTAGTACTTATTAATGTATGTAATTTTAGTCTTGCATTTGATGATAAATGTAACAAGAGTTACATTTGCACAAATAACGTACGAATCCTTCCCTAACCAGTAATGGATATCTGAGTGACCCCAAAAATCTGGGAGCCACGTGACCAGCATTCGCTAAAATCTTTTCCCCAAGCGAGGATCGTAGAGAAGAGAGCCTGGGTACGAGGTTGATCTAAGATGTCTGTAACGCGTTATATAATTGTATTGCTTGCACTTTTCAGGCTTGTGGAATAATATCTAATTTCTTACTTTCACAACCATTGCCAGAAATTCCTGGTAAACAAGTACAAAAATAACCTCCAGATATATCATCATTACATTCTCCGTCGTTTGCACATGGCAAGGAGGAACAACTGTCAGCTGAAATATAACAAACAAAATTGTTTTTCCATGCAGTGCTGGTCAGTTTCGACAGCCAAACGGAGATGTTTTTTTTGATAATCCGGCTCACCGCGGTAAGAGAAATGTTTAAGAAATTCCGGAGAACTTTTAGTCGAATATATTGACCTCATATTTTGAGCTTAATCGAGCATATATGTGAATTCATTTCTTAATTTCACAATGAGTGTCTGTGGTCATGCATGTGCCGCTATTCACAATCAACAACATTTCCGTTCCTTACTTAACGAACTTGTACATTTCCTGAACTGATAACTGCGCCTTTGTCAGTTAATCGAGAAACATATAGCGTTATCTTTAACACCTGTTTGATGATTTTCACAGGAGACATGTTCTTTTAAAAATTCTGAAATCAGGCTAATTCAACTTTTCAAAACACATTGCTACAACACCAGATCAGTGTACATGGCTTACAAAATGTGCAAAATCATCTATCTCACAAGTCACAATAACGCGGAAGTATCAGAGGGGGGTGTGGGTTTTTAACAACGACCAATTCATACTTGTATTAACATGCTTCTCGGATTCTTTAGGAATGCAACTTGTATTATACTCCTAGAAAAAGAAGAGGTGTGTTATTATTTTTATCAAAACTAACTTTGCCAAATGCCATTGTGGGCAGTGCAGTTAAAAACACGCAGACATAGGATCTTTTACACTTTCACAAATAAAACATAAATAGTTCTAATAACCTTCAGTGGGTGAGTGAAAAAGATATGATCAAATGAAGAATTTGGCTCCAAAACTTGGCTCGTATTTTCCACCAGATCGTGCAGTAGTTCACATTTGTTCGAGTGATTGGCCGAGGTAGCAAGATTGTAGTTAATAGATCTGCAACACGGATGAGCGAAGCAGTCGTCCATACATGCGCTTTTTGAAAAAACACTGCGCACTTCCATCACTGTCGCGTTAAGTCGAAGACCTATATAGAGAAATTAAATCTACTAGTCCGTATGTATGTAAATATACCTATATAGAGAAATTAAATATACTAGCCCGTGTTATGCTTATGCTGAAAAACTTTATCAATTTAGCTCAAATTCTTTTAAGAATTTAAAAACCTTAATGGTTACATTTAAAAGTTTCGTTTTATTTAAATTTGATTTTATTTAGAAGTTTAAAAACTTTGGTTTCATTACAGGGTGGTCCCATAGCTATATAAGGTTTTAGTCGTAATTGGTTTTAGTCTTGGACATGTTAACAATACAAATATACAATCAATGATCTAAATACAGCTTAAAAACCTAAAAAGGAGAGCTCATCGCTATATCGTATACTGTCAAGGAAGACAAATTTTATACTGTATAATCCTGTGTTCGATTCAATCTGTTTTATTTCTGAACTAAAGTTAGTTTTTTTTCATCATACGTATATGATAATTGATGAATATAAACCACAAAAAACAAGTGCATTGAATGCATGGTTTAGTCTTGTTAGGTAATTTTATACATTCGCGATCGTACAATATACAGTATACTGACCTTTAAGGGTGGAATTGAAACAAAAGAGTATGTCATTCGTAGAGATAGTCAGTTGTTCCGGTTGCAGCCCCTTGAACTTTGCCAACAGGCACGTGAACAGACAGAGAAGTTTCAATGTTTTAAATTGAGTCATGACACTGAAGTGTGGACCACTGTTTGCTCTCTGTGAGTTCCTATACTTTCCAAAAGAAACAAAATTTTAAGGTGTAATCAGGAATTTTTGTATCTTGGTGTTATATTCTCATATAGAAATCATGTTTCTTGGGAATCGAACCTACGACGTTTAGAATGTTAGACCAACCTAACACCACAAATATCGTCTTTACCTGAGTGCATAACACTAAGATACATAAAACCATGATTACGCCTAACACCACATTGATATGGAATGAACGAGAATCAGTTCCGAAATGTCACAGACTTGACTGCGTAGCTGAGCTGGAAAACGTCTGACTAGCACTCTAACGATCATAGGTTCGATTCCCGCTGTGCCTGCATGTGGTCAAGCATTTTTTTCAGCTAGTCCGTTATGGATATAAAACTCGGAGTGACACGAACAAAATTTTAAGGTTTGGTGTGCATTTATGCTTTTTGCACGTGGGCACTCTACTTTACGTCCGTAAAAATCTATACAAATTTTTTGAAACAATTCAGCAATCCCTACGATTTAGCATGAACTTTTTCGCGCGTGCACGTATGTTTAAAAACGCCTGAGTATGTAAGAACCTTTTAGCTATATATTTACTGCTTTGTTTATTGTCTAGCTATTCTTTTGTCATATTTAAAGTGCCTATGACAGAAATTTTTGTGCAACTATTTATTAAGCACTCTAAAGATCGCCTAAAATAACAGTATAACTTCTTTGGTACATTTTGTACATTTTTTCTAGCTCTCTTTCTTCTCGAGATATTCGACTTTATTCACATGTAAATAACACAATTTATGACATCACGGTGCATAATGAGTATCTTGTAGCATATGACAACATGCAAGAAACAGCTAAAACTGTGCTGTACGAATGTAATCTACGATTAATCACTTAGTGTCTGCACTTTTGTGCGGAATATATCGATCACGTTGCAAATTACTGATATTTTTGAAAAATTATTATGCAGTGTGTTGTCATAAGTTGTATAATTTACATATCCAATAAAGCTGAATGTTTGGAGAAGAGTCAGGGAAAAGAGTCAGAGAGAAGAGTCAAGGAAATTTTATAAAAGAGGTTACCCTGTGATTTTAAGCGATCTTTGCAATGTAATGAATAAATAGTTGGACAAAATTTCGTTTCACAGGCACTTTAGTTTCCATGCTATTACAATGCAATATTGCTTATACTTTGTGTAAACTTCACTGAACTCTCAAAATCGTAACTTGCATAGTTTCTTTCACGACCACACATATGCTAGTTGTTTTTTTTTCCGAATTGGAGCCTGATCAACTGAGCTTCGGATAAATTGCAATTTAACTAATTTACCTTTAACATCTCTAATGCATGCAGTTGCCCTTCGACAAGTAACATGTCTGCCTGGATGAATTAGTAATAAACTAAAATGCAATTGCGTGGACACAGTTAAATCAAGAAAGGATTGCTTACCTAGCGTTGGTAACGTTTTGGCTCTGTGAACGGCGTTTACCAGTATAGGAAGTATTTTAATTTTTTTCATGTAAACTCATTAGGAACACACCTGTTAGTGCGGTAGTTGAGTAGCAGAAGACTAGAAGTGTCTTATGTTCGTGCCAATGTAAACATGTGTTCTGCATATATAGCAAACAACTTGTTCTAGTATGGCATTAATGTGGCATCTGGACTAGGGAGTATGCCATTATTGTATGATATATATTTCAATTACAATACTACATATTGCGACATCGTTGAAACTTATTTGCAACAATTTTCCTGCGTATACTGCCTCATCTTCTTTCTCTTAGGCTGAAAAATAAGATGAAATGAACTATTGCATTTAAAGCCTTGCAGCTGCATGGCTCCTTAACTATTTAAGTATGCAGATCTTCCTCTGCAGATCTTCTGACCTAGCGATCCATTATGGCTTCTGATATGTAATTTCATGCGATTTTAGCAATCCAATTTTGAGCTCCAGTTTGGGTTTGACAAAACCTTAATGCAACAAATGTATTGTAGTTTCCCTATTTGTCGAAATTAAACAAGAAATTTTGCAAACTTTTAGAATTTGAGTTCGTAGTTTTACAAAAGAAAAAAATCATAGGTATGGGCTATGACTTAATGCACGATGCCAGCTATGCCGTGTAACTAATGGCGGCAAAACTCGCACAACCCTTGCCTAAGTCTAAAATATGATCGATGTAATTCCGGCTTCAAAACAAAAAAAAATGTCCTGTCGATAATACATATCAATAATCAATGGCTATGGAGCAAATGAAATTAAGCTAGTTTATTTTTAACATCTAATAATGAAATTGCGTGGACACAATTGAGCAAGAAAATTTTAATTTTCTAGCGTTTGGTAAACAGCATTTTAATTTTCTCCACATAAACTCATTAAGTGGAACACAGTTGTTAGTGCGGCTTTAAGTAGTACAAGTGCCTTATATTCGTGCGGATGTAAACGTATGTTTTGCATATATAACAGACAACATTAAGAGTATTTACTGAGTTACAATAATTAGGTAGTGTGGCATTGTATGATATATATGTCAGTTATAATACTACATTTCGACATCGTTGAAACATAATTGCAACTATATGACCCGTTTAAAATATCATCTTCCCTTGTCTTCTTTCTATTTGAAATGGAAAGGTTTTTACTTGGGAGCTTCGTGTATGTGCAATAAGATAATATGAACTTTTGCGTTTAGAGCCCAGCAGGTGTATGGATGAGTTTGTTTAAATTCAAGTCAAAACAACAACTATACATAAGTCTGCAATTCTTCTTCTTCTGTATAGGCATGATTATCTACCATAGAGAAATAATGTCTATTATTTTTATGTGACTTAGATAAGAAAGAAAACAGCTGAGGCTGAAGACAGCCCAATATTATCGACTGACTGTGCAGTACTTGCTTGCAGAGTGATTTTGATTGGCTGGGCTCACATTTGCTTTTGTATCTGAGTAATGAGATGTGCATCCAGTCAGTGGGGCTGGGGGGAGACTGGGGAGGAAGATTTCGACTTCCGAGCACGTGTTACATGGAAGCAGTGAGCTCCATGTACAACTGGAGTGAGAGCTTCATTCATTTGGTTAGAAAAGTAAAGCCAAAGATGACGGAAATTGATGGAGCCATATAAGACATCAAACTTACTACTCTGCGATCAACACAGTCACAGAAGTTAAGTCGGCTGCATACAGGACTAAGATTGGCGCAAAAATTTTGTCGTGTTTTTGTTATCAGTTTGTGGAAGGTTCTTTAGTGCTTGGGGGGGGGGCTTATATATGACTGAGGGTGAAAAAAATATCTCTCTATGGCTGAATAAAATTATTGCTTCTTAGAACCATGCTTAGTTAACACAACAGAAAAAATTTTATCAATTAAGTGTTAAAATATTTCAGTGTTCATATCTTGCTGGCAGTGTTGATTGAAATTTATTTACCAGGTTGACATTTACACAGAGAATACGGATATAACAAATAATATTTATTCCCGTTAAGTAACCAGACCAAAGAGTAGAGACTATAAAGAGGGGCCACTTCATTCAAAAAGGCGTAAGGTGCTGTCGTCATGATACGTCATGGGCGCCATGTTCCTAGCCAGTGCCCTAAATAGAAGCATTTCTCCCCGGTATTAATAGCCATTTTTAATATTTCCGGGGGATGACTTCCTCTGTTTAGGGCACTGGCTAGGAACATGGCGCCCATGACGACAGCGCCTTACGCTTTTTTGAATGAAGTGGCCCCTCTTTATAGTCTCTACTCTTTGACCAGACGGTTTGCCATCAACCTATAATATTAGAAAGCTTAAGCTTCACGTTTCCGGCAAACGGTAAGGTCGAAATTTCTTGTCAGTATTTTCGTGTAATTTGTACGTTTTAGATTTTCTTTCTTAAGTTTTGATTTTGGTTATACAATAAAGTTTTGAATAGTCGATAATTTAGTTGCTCTTTGCCTCCTATATTAACTTTCTTTCTTTTCCTGGCGTTTGCCGTTTCACGTTTAAACGCGAAGCTTAAGCTCTCTATTAACAGGCTTTGTGATAACAATCAAAGACAATAAGCTATGGAAATTGGATTTCTAAAAAACGAACCACAAACAATGGTGAGTTTTGTTTCAACAGTCCAAAACCTGATCATTTTAGGTTGGTATTTGGCCATCTACACTCACATTATACAATGTTTCACAAAATTTTCGTTTCTATAAAATATTGTATTGGTCTTTCTACAATTTCTTAAAGATTACATTTACGGGTTTTTTCAGCGAAATGTACGAGTGACGTCATTGAGAAATGACTTTGCAAAAGTGTAATAAAGTAGCGCTATATATGCGCAAGATAAAGAATTTAAATAAAGACTTAAAGATTTCAACGTTTACGGTTTAAACTAAGAATCATTTAAAGCAGTACACGTATATAAACACATGCAAATATATTGTGCCAATAAATCCTTCAATGTTAACGAAACATTTCAACGTGATTTCAATGTCGTTCACTGGACGATAATATATCCAAATGTATGTCCCAATATACCCAACTTTTTATTTTCAGATGTACTTGAACGGTACCGGTACCATTTGAAATTTTTATTTTCACTTTGATTTCGAGTGTGCTTGTTCTACAGTCTCACCTTCATCGGCAGTTCACGGGTAAACCTTCTGGTGGCAATGTGCTTCACTGAACGAAAATATATCCAAATGCTTTCAATTTTTGTACCGTAGGAACAGTCTTAATGTTCCCACTTGACCAATGATTCGATCTTATTTGAAAACCAAAACCGATGACCGAATCACATCCTCCACAATTATTTTTATCATTACCAAAAATTCCAATTCGCGACTTCCGGCTACGATAAGAACACTGAACATTAAAACCTTCCTTGTTGCAATTAGGTTGTAATTCTGCGCCATTTATGAGTGACATCCATTCTGCTCTTCCTGCTTTTGTCTCACTGGTAATTCCTTCTGCGATCACACTGTACAGTGAAGATGCGGCGTAGTCGACAAGTATCCAGTTTGTGACGTCATTTTCAGTCATTCCCAGACAAATTTTGTCGAAAGAAGTGTTGTGATAGGAAGCCAGCTTTGTTTCATTCTTTTCCAAACCATTCAGACCTGCTTCAACATTCCATATTTCCTTGTTTGTCCAAAATGAAGAGTTGTATATAAATGTTGGCTACAAAGCAATACAAAAAAACTTTTGTTAAAATCCGCAGGACTATTTTGCAAAACTTATATATTGTTTATCTAAATATTTTTCACCTTGTGTCCATCCAACTTCATGACTAGTGTCCAACCCTCTCCGCGACACTTGGTTGACAAACTCGACATATGACAATAAACTGGATATATTTCTGAGCTCTCGTTTGACTTGAGGTAGTAAACTCCATCTGTTGCTGAACTAAATGCGAGACAAGTTATGTTGTAAATTTTGCAGTTTTAAACTCCCTAGCTACCTGTTATAACCTGTCGTGAAGCCAACCCGACAATTCAGCCATTCTAGCTGTAAACACTTCCGTGTTTTTAGAGTAAGAAAACTATGAATTTTTTAAGAAATAAATAATGATAATATTAAGTTGGTTTTAGTTAACGTTTCGCTGTAATATTCTCCGAACTTCGCAACGAAGTTCGGAAATCAAAAGTTTATTTCAGAATTCGCAAGCCGGTTTGTAAACTAAGCATTTGATTGGCTTCTTTGAGTTCTGAGGCCAATCACAGCCTTTGTTTACAAACCGGCTTGCAAATTCTGAAATGAACTTTTGAACTTTGCGAGAGTTTCTGAACTAAACTTCGCAACGAAGTTCGGAATATTACAGTGAAAAGTCATCTGAAATCGATTGTCAAACCTTGCATGGCACGACCGAATTTTCAGGGTTTGCTAATGCCTATGACTGTATAACTGTGTATATGTAAAAAAGAATTTATTACATATTTTCCATTGACAAATTTATCGATTGACCAAACTTGTGTGATGAAAATAAGATATATTATTACCGACGTATTAACGATCAAAAATATTCCAAACCAACCTGTTATTTTTGATAACTTCTTTGCATGAAGTGTGTGTTTCTAGAAAAATGAACAAAAATTAAGTGAAAATATCAATAGAAAAAGCAAGACAGTTCTTCAAATTGGATGCCATTTTTAAAATCTTGATTATCGTGCACAGTAGAAGTTGTGTAGCTCAAACAATGAACCAACAATATACATACACTCAGGGTCTCCCTTACTGTAGGAAGAAACCCTGGTGAATGTCATGTGGCTCCCAGATTTTGGGAGCCGGCTTGTGACGAAGGTGGGTAGTACTTATTAATGTATGTAACTTGGGTCTTACATTTGATAAAAAGTGTCACTGTGACTAGAGTTACATTTACACCAATAACTACAAATCCTCCTCTAACTAGTGATGAAGATCTGTCTGGTCTCTCAAAATCTTGGAGCCACGTGACCAGCATTCGCTAAAATCTTTTCCCCAAGCGAGGATCGTAGAGAAGAGAGCCTGGGTACGAGGTTGATATAAGATGTCTGTAACGCTTTATATAATTGTATTGCTTGCACTTTTCAGGCTTGTGAAATAATATTTAATTTCTTACTTTCACAACCATTGCCAGAAATTCCTGGTAAACAAGTACAAAAATAACCTCCAGATATATTATCATTACATTCTCCGTCGTTTGCACATGGCAAGGAGGAACAACTGTCAGCTGAAATATAACAAACAAAATTGTTTTTCCATGCAGTGCTGGTCAGTTTGGACAGCCAGAGGGAGATGTGTTTTTTTGGTAATCCGGCTCACCGCGGTAAGAGAAATGTTTAAGAAATTCTGGATAACTTTTAGTCGAATATATTGACCTCAGATTTTGAGCTTAATCGAGCATATATGTGAATTCATTTCTTAATTTCACAACCAGTAGCGTAGCCAGCCCGACGATTTAGTCCCGCTATGCTGATATTTTCGTGTTCATTGACTGTGAAAACAACAATTTCTGAAGAAATGAATAATTATAATGATTTGAAATTTACATAGCGGGACTAAACTGTTGGGCTGTACGATTTCATCGTTGAAACTTATTTGCAACTATTTATTTTTCTACGTACACTGCCTCATCTTCTTTCTCTTAGGTTGAAAAATAAGATGAAATGAACTATTGCATTTGGAGCCTTGCAGCTGCATGGCTCCCTAACTACTTAAGTATGCAGATCTTCCTCTTCACTATTGGCATGTTTGAGTACCATATGGAAATATTGTCCATTAAGGCCTAGACAGATCGGACGCGATTTGACAGCGCGACGCGAATTTTCGATGCTCAACAACCTTTGCCTTTAATCCTTTTCTGTTTTTCTCCAATCCTCGAAAGGACTTCAGCAATTTAAGCTATTTGGTGCACATATCTAACCAAATTTCTTTCTGTGGGTGGTTTTATTTGCTTTTAAAAGTCGAAAAATCGCGTCGCGTTGTTGGTTTGGAAAATAGTTTGATTTCAAAGACCAAAGAACATATTCAGGGTCATGAAGGGACAGTCCCATTCCCTTTTCCAAGCCCAAATTTTGATTAAATCCCATTCTCAAAATGCACAAATCCCCTAGACCTATGGTGGCTGTCTTGTTCAAGTCTTAATCCATTCGAATTTTCTAATTTTTTTTTTGGCCAATGAATCCCAGTCCCAGTGCATTAAATCTCATCAGGACCCTCAATAATCTATGCCATGGCTGCAACGTGCATGCAAACGCCCCTTTCCATGACACTGCATGTCCACAGCCAACAGCATATCTTTTCAATCGTTGTAAAAATCCCAAAAAAGTTATATAATTGTAAATTGTCCATGCGAAATTGATAAATTTAACTTAAAAAGTTTAACCCGAATCACATGCTTTATAAGGAAGCTTGAATGCCTTGAAAAATCGCCCTGGGTAATAAGTATAAATACAATATTTTTTCATACAATTTATGTACCCAATATTTATTCCGGTTATTAAGTAACCTAGCCTTGCCAGTGTATCCACAGGTCACCCGGAATGCGTACAGTTCTAATATAGCGTTCAGTGGGACAGCATCTGTTATTATGTAACAGATGCTGTCCCACTGAACGCTATATTAGAACTGTACGCATTCCGGGTGACCTGTGGTGTATCACAATACATGTCGCCACTTACCACAGGGGGAAACCTAAACTAAGATAACTTTATTTCAACTGGATAGCTCTTTCAGTTTTAAACTGTTCTTCTAGGCAAGGGCGTAACTTGGATATCCGAACGATGGCGAGGGTAAAATTTTGGAAAACTAGAAATGGCACTTTCAGGGTCCTCGTAACCCTTATATTCAGGTTTTTCTGCACTTTTTGCCCGACCACTTGTAGATATTTGCCCGACAATTGGGGGGGGGGGGAGTCACACCCCTTAAGCCCCTAGGCATTACGCCTGTGCTTCCAAAAGGTCCAGAAGGATCTTATTGATCCAGTGTTGCTACAGGGAAAAACCAAACTAAACTAACTTTTTCTACTGGATGGCTCTTTCAGTTCTCAACTGTTCTTCCAACAGGTCCAGAATAAGGGTCATCTCTTATTGATCTACTGTCACTACAGAGTACAGATGGAAACCTAAACTAATCTAACTTTATTTCTACTGGGTAGCTCTATCAGTTTTAATCTGTTCTTGCTAGAAGTCCAGTAAGGATCATCGCTTATTTATACATTGTTGCTACAGGAAGAAAACTAAAATAACTTTATTTATACTGAATAGCTCTATCAGTTTTTCAAAACAGTTTAAAACTGTTCTTGCTAGAGGTCCAGTAAGGATAATCTGTTATTGATCCACTCTTTTCTTCTTAGAGATTTAGTGATAAATATCATCCGGTGGTGAAAGCACAGCGAAAATCAAATCATCAAATATAACCACAGATCATAACCATAATTGCTAGCTCGGAGTCTGTCGACTTGCCCCGTGAACGCGTTCGGTGTTCGGACGGAATTACGACAATTTCCGAATTTCAGTTTCTTCTTCGCTGGGAGAATGGCAGCAGCCGACATGTTCGAAAATCCACCAAGTTTTGTCTATCAATCCTATCATAATTCGAAGGTGATATGCTTTATTTTCTATCAATATTTGTTGTAGAGTATCTAGATTGCTGGTATAGATGAAAATAAGAACGATCGAGCGTGAAACTAGCGTAATATTAAGTAACAAAATTAGGCAGTACTTTGCATGGGTTTGGTTGTGAAAGAAACCTCGATTTAGTTATAATGAAGAGTAATTGAGAGTAATAACTTATTTGAAGAACTATATGCGATCTAAAAATTATAAAATTGACGTGATCTTGTGGAGACAGTGTTTTATTTTTTAGAAAAATCTTTTTCAAGCTGAATTTTTAAAATCCCCCCCCCCCTGTTCTGGTGAATATAATCGCCAACGTGCGAGAGAGTAAAACACCAAAGTACGCAATATTGAAGGTTTATGTGTTGAATAATGAACAGACAGTAAATTCTGTGTATGAAGGAGTTGCAAAGACAAATTTTGGGTCCAGAGTGTGGCTCAGTGGGTTTGTGGGTGCACAGGGTGTGGTCCTGTCAGCTTCAGTAAGCTGTGATGCATGCAAGGGGAGTGAAGACTGATTTATTCCAGTTTTAGACAACTTTTGTTAGGAATTTAAGGCAGCACTACTTGTAAATACAGTGGTTCAAAATATCTATGAATGTTAATATTCTAAATTTTACTGTAAAGTGCCCTTCATGGACATGTAAGCTTAATTAAAAAATGTTAGTTCCAGAAGAAAAAAACTGGCATAGTTTTTTTTTACATATCTAAGGTAATAAAGTCGTACATTACAGTCTTACATCTGTTTGAAATAGGATACCACCAGGTGCACATTATAATTATGTTGGATGGTGCTTAATTTACGTGTTCCATTCATCATCCAAATTATCCTAAATGTTTCCAGGTGGAAGCTAAAGAATGTTCAAGTTGTTTCCAGATGATTTGTTGATGATGAAATTATGCAAGTGGATCTTCCCCTTAACCAATGTGGAAGGTATTTTCTTCTTTTTCTTGTATATTGTCTATGATTTCCTTATTGATGAAATATCCTTAATCACATCCCTTCCAATATTTTTTTAAAAATATTTCTTAAGATATTCGCAAGTTCGAAGAATGTTCAAACCAAGATTTCGCCAACCAAGAGACATGACGACCAAGGACACTGTCAATGGAAAGTATGAAAAGGTCCTTATTTTTCTCTCCTCTTATTGAAAACAAAGTGCTTTGAAAATTACACAAGATTAGTGGCTGTGCATATTTCTCACTATTTAGAGTATAAGATAAGTCAATGACAACCACTTTAAGTTAAACTGTTGTTTACTTTTTTGTTTATCAGTCCAGAAATTACATCATGTAAACCTTTTCAAATTTTTAAAACCACACAGTTTTCTCATTTACAAGGGCGTAGGTAAGGGGGGCGGTCACCAATTAGTATTGTTTCAACTATTATTCAACTATTTTGAAACTGGAAATTCTGCCCACTTCTGATGTTTTTGCATCCTTTTGTCAAGTTTTGTACTTTCCAGGGGTGGATTTAGGGGAGGGGTGTGCACCCCTGTTGGCCTTGGTCAACAGGGGTGCAAGGGGGGTGCAAAAAATCAGTATTACTATAATCTCAGTAAATGCCCATCATTATAAGTATTCAATATTGAAAAGAGAAATTACAAGACGGATAAACACCAATCAAAAACACTCAAATATAAACAAAGAAGTCGTTTTATATTATATTAAAGGCCGCTCGTCGAGGCTTGCCATTGAAAAATGGCCTATTTACAAAAATCAAGCAAGTTGTGCCAGAGGACAGATCATTAGCCAGTTTATGTTTATTACTCCTGACAATTATTTTGTTCTGAAATCTGAATATTGAAGTATCTCAGATCATAGTAGAAACTGTGCTCAGATCAATATCTCACATAATCATTTCAGTACAAGCCCCAGCGAGTAAACGCTCCATAGAGCATCTTGTTTTACATTAAAAATCCACATTCATCGCCATTTTAACTTTTCAATATTGCGTGTACTTCATGTAAGCGTACTTTACTTGTCCGGTCATTTTGTGTCCAGGCTCACATGAAAATTACACGGGATATTTAGCTCAGAAATATGGTATAATTTCAAAGGTTTTTCCTTTTTTTAAGTCAAGCTGAAGTTCATAATTCAATGTTCAAATTGCAGAAAATGGTACTTCTGGGGTTCTAATTTTTAAAATTTTCAGGGGGGGAATGCTCTGTACCCCCCCCCTAGGGGCCTCGCGCCTTTGCCACTCGACTCACCTGGCAACCCCCTAAAAAAACACTGCTGGATCCACCCCTGGTACTTTCACTAATCACATAAGTGTCTAATTTTCAAAGCGTTTTAATTTCAAAACAAAGCAAAAAATGATAAACTGTATGTATTTGTCATTATTTGTTTTTGCTATATGTGAATTAAACATTGGGAAGATTCAGGTGATTTTATAGAAAATGAAAACATTTTATCATAAATTCCAACACTGTTTTTGCACAATTTATTGTTTGGTAAAATTTTAATTGTCACATCTAAAACACCAAATAGCAACATTGTCAACATACTGTATGTTGCTAAGAAAAACTTATATGGGTTCCTTGTTTACCATCTCAGTCTTCTCATGTTTAAATCAACATTTGTTTGAAAGTTTTAAAACTTTATCTGGAAGTCACAAGGAATATTACACGTGGGTCCTTGAAAACCATTTGATTCAAATTCCCCAATGGTCATGAATGCAATTCAAAAAAGTTTAAAGAAACTTTCTACTTAACAAAACTAGTATTTCATAATCTTTTACTGTCTGTAAAAATGTTTGGTTTGAAACTGACCTTGTGATTTTCAGAAATAATTTTTACAACTTTTGATTAGCAATTACAATATAAAATCATTGCAGAGTGGAACTTGTTTGAATAAAGTTGAACTGAAGCAGCAAACTTAATACCTATTTATGTCACAGATAAAATAAACATATTGCCTTCATGAATGAGAATGGATGCTGCAACCAGGCACAAAATATTTTAGTAAGAGAAGAAAAACTAGGGAATATTTAAAAAAACTTTTAAAGTTAACTGTTTCATAAAAGAGTTGAATGAATTTAAATTATTTTGTGGAGTAAGTCTTGTAAAACATAGTTTTAAACCAAGAAAAAAATAAGAAAGCTATGGAAAGAAAGCTTTCTTCAGTAAGTTGTGCAAGTTGATCCACAGACAATATGACCACAAGTGAGTCAGATAAAAGCATCTTGATAATTTTGTTTTCTTTTGTGGCAAGTTTCTTTTACATTTCAAATTATTTTAACCAAATTGCGATGCTTGTTTTATAGTTTTGTACAACCCATTTTTAGTTTGGAATAACGATGAATTATTTTTAACTTTGGTTTTATTGCATTTTATTTTATGAAACAGTTTGTGTTTGACATTTTGTTGGCTGGTTGTGACAATTTCTGTTTTGGCAAATGAAATTATTTTCATGGTTTCAAATGTTATTGCTTTGCCTTCAGTTCAAATTTAATTTTACATAGTTTCACTTTGTCTATATCAAAGTAATAATAAAAGAAAACAGGTTTACATGGCTTTTGAACATGGTCTTTCCAACAAGTAAGTAAAGATAAATTTATACTTCAAAGCAATTTGTTCTTAACCTGACAATGATACCTTATAAAATTTACAAAAATTCAATCATGTCTTCTTTGATTTAAGTTCAATTCAGAATGATTAAAAAATATTCGATTGTCAACTTCATATAAATATTTGATTTTTTTATTCTCTTTTTTTGATGTTTCTGTTTGGTTTTTTAAAGTTGATACTGAGAGCTTTTGTAAATTAAGTAGTTCAAACTTTCCTGCTCTTGAATAACTTTAGTTGAAATGTTGTAAAATAAAAAATGGAAGAGTGAAGAAATAAAGTACAATCATTGAGCTTGAACAACCTACGAAAAAATGTTTTTAAACTTTTTTGCAAGAATGCAAGACAAACAACAAATAAAATTTAAGAAAACGCGCGTTCCTAAAAGCATAGATGTATAATTTGTAATTTCATTACATTTTCAAATTCATGAGGAACGCTTAAAGAAAAAAAATGAAAGGGAAAAATATATCAGCACGATTCATTTCGTAATTCGCGAACAGTTGTCAGGTTAAAAACATAAGGTGAGGCATATATGGCTGCGAAAGATAGGTACAAATATTTTTATTTTTTATGAAAAAATGACTTCAAGGATATTGCTATAATATTCCAAACTGAATCAATAATTTGCGTCGAACGTTTTGTCATCTAAATACTTTTGGGTGGAATAGTTTTTGATTTTTTAAAGTTTCGTCAAGACAATCACGATGAGTACGATTTGGTAACTGCTAATTTCAAGCATTGAAAATTTATTAGGAACGCTTATTAGTAACTTTGCAACTATCTTGATATGAAAATGAAAACCATTAATGGGAAAAGTATGCGAAACATTTTTCAAAATCTTTCCAGAATGCATGTTGAGCCATATATTTTCTCTCTGATTGAGGTATAAGTATTTATCTTGAAAAGACCAAGTTCTTTTTAACATTTGACTTTGTTCACTTGTGTTTATTCACGGTGTTTATTCACGGGTGTTTATTCACGGGTGTTTATTCACGGGTGTTTATTCACGGGTGTTTATTCACGGGTGTTTATTCACGGGTGTTTATTCACGGGTGTTTATTCACGGGTGCTTATTCACGGGTGCTTATTCACTTGTGCTTATTCACTTGTGCTTATTCACTTGTGCTTATTCACTTGTGCTTATTCACTTGTGCTTATTCACTTGTGCTTATTCACTTGTGCTTATTCACTTGTGCTTATTCACTTGTGCTTATTCACTTGTGCTTATTCACTTGTGCTTATTCACTTGTGCTTATTCACTTGTGTTCACGGGTGTTATATGCAATGTCAATTGCTTTTGCCATGTTCTGTTTTCTTCTATTGTTTTTAAGTAAGTGCAAGCCTCTTGTAGTTAATCTCTTTTTATTGTCATTCAAATTGTAATCTTTACAAATTCTTTTCAATAAATTGTTCATAAATTTACCTGTCAACCCTTTTTAATTAAAAATTCAATTCCCATGGGAATTGAGAAATTGAATAAAAAAAATCCCTCTACCCCGGCCAGCTCCCCAAGTGCTACTTCCACCTAAATAGAAGTACTTGTATTGTATATATTACAAGTACTTCTACTTATTTACAGTGGAAGTAGCACTCAGAGAGCTGGCCGGGGTAGCGGGGCGAAGAGAAGACCAACTTTGCAAATGCTAGTGCAAATTGCTAAGTTGATCTTCTCTAGAGAGCAGCCGCGCATACCTAACAAATTAAAACAACAAACGTTAGTAACTTAAATACTTAGCATGCAAATTTGATTCCCAAAGCCAAAATGACAAGTGCCCCCCACTGATCCTACCATCTGCCTACCTGCCTCAGTTCTAAGCTGTCTTCCTCAGTGCTAAACTCCTGCATTCCATTCGTTACCCTCACTTTCCTCGCTATCGCACAGTCACTCACAGCTGATAAACCCGCATGCACCGCGACCAACCCGACTGCCACCCAAATTCCGGAAATTAGAGGAATTAAAATTTCAGTAAAGTATGCGTAGTAAAATTTTTTTCGGTTATTTTAGGCCAAAGGTAAAAAGAAACGGTCGAAAATAAAAAAAAACAGGTGAGCTATCTAGCATACGTTAAACTTGCTTTCTAAACATGCAAAAATATCAATTAATACCAAACATGCATAAATAGCAATTTGAATTATAACACTTGACCAATTTATTCGATGTTGAGAAATTACACCTTCAGCTGTTTTGTCAGACAAGACGGTAGATTTCGAGTTTTAGCATACTTTCAAAAATTTTAATTCCTTTAATCAGCCTAACCCCATGCAACTTACACACGGCTCACACCTTCACAGTCCATACATTTAGCTAATAAATTACGTTATAAACAAAAAATCAAAATAAAAAGGTAAATTACGTTATCTCTAGCTACTTAAACCCACTTAGACTGAGTATTTGATTGATTGTTCAAGCCTTAAACCTTAGCTGAAAGGGCATGGGCTTTTCGTTGTGTTGACTGAAGTAAATATAAACCTAATACTTACCAAAATTTAAGGCTGGGTCAAATAAGTATGAAAATATATTAAGCCTAGCAGACGAAATTATAAAATGTTAAACTGAATTGTTTTTCAGTTATTGCCAAACTAGAAAATAAAAGTTTAGATTCGGCTGTCTTTATCTTTGGTCATCTATACGAGGCCCTAGTGTAAATTGCCGGACATTTCACAGATTGGAATATTAATTGTCCACGATTTTCATACTCATTTAACCGAAACGCCTTCATTTGCATGGTACGTCGCAGCTGCTCTCAAACCACTTTCGTAATTTGCTTAAGTGCACACAGACAATTGTTTAATCGTTGTTTATGCTAGCCAAAGCAAACCCGAAAGCACCAAGATACTTATCATATCTATGATCAAAGAGGATTCTCATTATGATGTCATGTCTCACCATATCACAATGAAACAAAGCATATATATACTCCCATGGGAATTTAAAATGCGCAAAAAAACTTTTGCTTTTTTTAATGCTCGTGCTGTTGGAAACGAAATATTTACCCTCTTATGAATTACAACAAAAGGTACTAAAGTCTTATTTGCTCTACAGAGTGTCCCAAAAAAACCCAAAAAACTATTGAAAATGATCTATTGTTAGAATTTCAATGCCTAGCACTAAATTGAACCCACGAGTGGATAAACTATTGACATAACCGTCATAATTAAAAGTAATACTCAGTGTTAACCATTTTTATGCCAGACAAAAAAACTAAACCGACGAGTGCATATTAAAAATGCCATCAAATTTTGTGCACTTCAGTTTTACTGAGTGTTCTCGTATAACTTAACACAATGAAAACTCTTTGTTCGCCAGTCAGTTGAACCATTTCTCTCGAAGTGATAACAGGACTAATCAGTATTGTTTTCATTTTTTCTAAGCCTGATTTGCTTTTAGAGTTTAGAGAAAACAATTTACAAATGTAAATTCCCATGAGCAAAACAAACGTACTTTTACAAAGATATTTTAATTTTTTAACAAGTGCTAGGGCATTCAAATGTTAAGAATAGGTGATTTCAATAGTTTTTGGGGTTTTTTGGGACACCCTGTAGTTGCTTTAAATATGCGAATGCTTGTAACCGTCTTTGCAAATCAATAGAATTTCGCAAACGCTTAACTCAGCTTCAACACAATGCGAACATGCATGGCGGAAACGCCAAATTACTATTTCAAGTGACTTTTACTGATTTTTGTCAAGCTTCTATTCACAAACGAAACTCAACCAAAATGGTTAATTGATTAAGAATACGATCGCGAATGAATTTTTGTGCTCTTTGAAAACTGGAATGAAGAAATTAATTTTTTTTCATTCAAATGATTTTCTTTTGAGTTTTTCTTTTAAGAAATCCCCTTTGATCTCTGGATAATAAGCATCTTGTGTTTTACTAACTTACATTGGTAAAATTTGCACTACTTCTATGGATCATTGTTCTTTTTCGGGTGCAGGGATTTGTTCATTCTGGCCTTTCCTTCTTGCATTTTTTCACATCACATCACCTTCTGAAATAGAAGCATTAAAGGTAATAATTAGTTGACAATTAAAGTCAAAGTAAACTAATATATATTGGTAAGAAGACAGAGGCAATTAAAGATGAAATGATTGAAAAGTTTGAAAATAACAGGCTTGTTCGAATCGTCTCGAAGTTATCCTAATAACGACTTTTTACTGTTTTGTATTTGTAAATAGTCGAAACCTTTGCGTTTCATACACTGCTGAATATTTTAGATATTTTTCGTATTCAAAAGCTGTACGTTAATATCGAACAAATGCATTTTATTTTTGCGTGCATCAGTAGTGTAATAGATCACAGATGACGTCATGGCTTGCGAAGAACAAAAAAGTACGACACGAGACGAAGCCGAATGTCGACTTTTTGTTCTTCGCACGCAATGACGCCTTCTGTAATTTATTACGGTAAAGAAGCTGAAAAATGAAATCTGTTTGTTTTATACAACAAAAAAGCTTAAACTGAGGGAAAACCGCGAAAAAAGTTTGCTCAAATGACGATGACGTCATCCGTGTGTGTACTGTAATAACACACAGCACTCTCATTATTGTATAAAACTATGTAGCGTAAGAGTTATATTTATAATAAACAACCATGTCTAATAGACCTCCTCAGTTTACATGTAAATTAACCATTTCAGATGTCGTGTTTGTTGAATGACCAATAAAAGTTAGCCATTTCAGATTACATGATCTCAGTAGGGTTAATTTACATGTGGAGTGAGTTCTATTATTATTGTACATGGAACGAAAAGTTCCAGCATGTGAGAAATTTCGGGATATTATTTATGGGCCGTTTTCAAGACCTCGGGCACAGTTTCTCCCCATCCGGACCGACGCTGCCGGTAAATAACAGATTTATTTTTTCACTCAAAACAATAAAGCTCCAAGCAATGCGGCTTTGCCATTTCAATTTTTTATTGAAAACATTTTTAAATTAAAATTATTTGTACACGCAATTCAATTTTGCATACGCGAGATTTGAAACAAAGTTGCCATAAATGGTAAAAAACAAAACATATATGGTAAGCGCTAGGGAAAACCGTTAGCGGTCGGGTTGAGCGGTCCGTATTCTTGGGTTTCACTGGAACCTTTTTCAGTATTTCTGAGTGGGGGTCAACCCAAAATGTATTGATGATTGTTCTGTACTGGAGCAAGCAAATCTCACGAAATTGCACACATTTGCTGCCAAACACAAGGTCAACACATACAGTGAAAATTTTTTTCAGTCTAATGACAGCGTATCGATTTGGAGTTGACCCCCAGTGAAATTTATGACGTCACGTAAAACCCAAGATTAGGGAAAAACTTGACCACTCGTCACCCAATCAGATTACAGGATTCAGTGGGAAACCGGACCGGGAAAAATAAAATGTTATACCGTAGATTCTGGCTAATCTGACCGTGACTGAATGTTAAGCCTGGGACTATCTACCGAATAGAAATCCACTTTCGTTTTTAATCATATTTTGTTTTCCTTAACAAAACTTGATCCAGCCAATATGAAAAAAACTTTCATCACTTAATATTAGTAGAACTGCAAAGTTTGGTGGCGAAATGTTGTAAATATAGCGGAAAATATAGCCTTTTGAAATTTGCCAATTTTGTATATATTTGTATTACGCATTAAAAACCTACCACATGTGAGGCGAAAGTGGTGGGCTTTCCCGTGCGTAATACAAATTTATATAATATATAGTTCATTCTGGATTTTCATTGGTCGAGAACTGTGATCTGTTAGAGGACAGACGCACGCTGACGCCATTTCAGCGACAAGCCAATCACAGCAATTTTAGAATTATCGACAGCCAATAGCGTGCTTTGTTTTGTATAGATCACGGTCACGTCAAATGGCGTGCGAAAGTCTTTTCGTCGCACTACAAAGCTTATTTTGGCAAAATTTTTCACATTTTTATTATATAAGACAAATAGATAACATCTTGTTGTTGTCTGTTCAGTTATAAATACACCGTAGACGTCATAATGTGGTAAGACCATCATTGACCCACTCGCCTAGGTGGTTCGTGGGCCACTTTTTTGTTCTTACCACATTATGACGTCATACCGTGTATCTATTTGTTAAATATACAAAATTTATGAACTTCGTAGGGCTATACTTTCCGTTTCCGCAAATTTATAGTGATTGATATATGGAAAGGGAACAATTTGATACAATGTTACAATTTTATTCTCGAATTGCCACCATCTTTTTATTGTAATTAAAAACTAGTTAAAGAAGCATATTCTGGTTGCTAACTTACGTTGGTGTATGTTGCGTCACAGTTCTCTCTGATAGTGCCATTGTTGTTAGATCTGTTATGGTAGGCCTGATCTGTTTCTATGTTGCATCCTCTTTGACTGAACTCGTCGTCGTTACACTGCATGACATCCTTGAAATATAAGAGTCATTTCGATTAGATAATAGATTGTGTGTTCTCCCCTTGTAGGGTGGAAACACTTTCAAGTTCTAGCAAAGTTCCACCCGATCCGAACGTTGTATCCCAATAAAATTATTGTCTCCAAAAAATTAATGGGATTGTTAGGGTTAGGGTTAGGGTTAGGGTCAGGGTTGGGGTTTGGGTCAGGGTTCATTTTATATGCATGAAATGACAATTCCAGTAACTATTGGAATTATCAAACGTTGTAACCAGTAATTTTATTGGAATACAACGTTCGGATCGGTTGAAAGTTCAGATTTGGCTTCTATCACCACTGCCTTTTCCAAGGCTTACAAAAAACTGGACTGGTTAATCGTGAGGATGCAACATATCTGATTGGCTAAAAGATAGAATAATTAAGGTACTGGTGGAGGTCGTGACAGTCAAGCTGAACCTCGCTATTACATTTGCTTAGTTGAGTCTTTTGTGCAGAAGAAAAATTTTATGCTAAAATTAAAAAAATTGCATAGGGAAAAATTGCCTGGATGGTGTGGCGAATCTTGGACAATCAGTACGGCAATTGGTTAAGGAGATTGGACGTCGTCGCAATTAAAGTAAGCACGTAGTAAAATATATTGTATTATATTATTTCTAGCATACAAATTTTACCAAAAAATTCACCTTCACTCATCGTTTCGTTTGGGTCGTTTGTTCATGGTTTCATCTTCTTTGCATTCTTTCTTCATAAAACATCATCTCGATCCAGTAGGTAACAACCATGCTCAGTTTCCCGGAAAGTATCAGAAAATAAAGAGAAAAATCATACTAAGTTATAAATAGAATAAGTCGTTGAGATACGAAGAGAAAACATTATGATGGTAACATACCGTGCGTCTTCATTTGCATCAAAAACGGGTTATTCATTTCTTGGTTCTGTCACTGTTATCGATTTTCCTTTCTGTTCTGTCTTGTTAGTGTTTTCAGTCTCCTTCATATTACATCCTTCAGGAAAATAGACAACTATCATGTTAGAAATTAATTACAAAGTGAAAAGCTATAAAAAATAGGACTCAACTTCAATGAGTTCTATACAAGGTGTATTAAAAAAACCTATATCGAAAATCTCCTCTAAGCCTGAGCTGACGTAAAATTCAAGGAATATTTCCTAGCTGATTATTTATAAGCAGGGAAATACTTCTTCAGAAATGTTATCAGAATCCGAACAGTAGTTTTGGTTTCAAAAGTTTGAAAGAAACAGATAAGTGGACAAAAATTGAAACAGTGTGTTAAACTTTAACACGTTTCAACGTTAACCCAGCTTTGAAAAACTGGCCTCGGGTTACAAAAAATATCCCAAATTTTTTAGAATATCAGAATTGAAGGAAATTTTGGATATGTGACTTTTTCATACACCTCGTGTTTAATGATTTTTCGTGTAAGAAAACACAGTGGATGTGTCGAGATTCTGGACAAACGTAGAAACTCTTAAGCTTATTAAGGCCAGTGTCTTTGTACGCTTTCTGACTAGTCGAGCTACATGCTAGGTATATAGAGGCGCTATCGCGCATCACAGGAAATTATTTCGTAATTGCTTTATAAAATAATTAAAGTGAAACACAAGCCAACGCTAGAGAATTTAAGTTTTTCGTGTAGGATTGTTAGATCCTGCACAGTAATGACCAAGTGGTGCAATCGTCAGAGTAAGCGCCCGTCACCTCTGGGATCGTTGGTTCAATCCCCACTTCAGACTTGTGACTCTCATGTGAGGAGTTAGCAAACGTTCTGCCGACACTCGTCGGTTGTATCAATGTCACCAGGTACTCCGATGGGATAGAAAAAGTAATAGGGTGGTTGGAATCGTGAAATGTCTATAATCTGCGCGCCTGCAGGGGGTTGGGTAGGAACGTTGCAGTTAGTCAACTTCAAGGCGCAATGCGTGTTTCACGGTAATTATCATATAAAGAAGATTGTGAAACGGCTAGATGAGCAGTGACTAGGTCAGAAGAGCAAATTAGTGGAATGAATAATTGGGATAATAGGGACAGTTGGATATGAGTCAAAGAAAAGAAAATTACATAAAAAATGGAAAAAATGCGGAAGAAGTTGACGACAGGGGAGAATGAAGGAGAAGCCTGTAATCATAATAAAAGTAAGGGGAAAAAGATGAAAAAAGTAAAAAGGTCGAGAAAGAACAGTCAAAAAACTATTGTCAGCAGTTCATACATGATAATTATAATAATCATACAGCATGTTCTCTTCCCTACAATTAATAATAATTGTAAATTTTAATTAGGGCCATCTTAAGAACGAAGTAATATTACTGGTTAAAAAATTGTTGGGTCTTACTCGCCCTTCGGGCTCGCGCTTTAGCTAAATTTGGTGAAGCAGATAGTTTTAATAAGCCCCATCTCCGCCCCCGACCTCCCACCCCTAATTGTTGTGGTGCAGTTTTTAGTTCTACAATTTATAATTATTGTAAATCGGAGAAGAATATGTAATTTATAATTATTATAAATCGGAGGGAAGAGAACATGTTGAATCATAACTACCTAAGTACTAATCAGGGGGGGGGGGAGGCTGCTAGAATCTAAGGGACGGGGGATAGAGAATTTGCAACAATAGTATAATTTTGATCTCAAAATATATTTGCAAAATATAAGATATGAAAATATTTACATCTTTGAAGACGAGAAAACTACTCAAATTCTACCTAAGACTAAATGATGCATACTTTAGTACATAAATTTTTTTACCTCGAATATATAGATTCAGTTTTCATGATCTCACCGGTGTTCCATTTACAGGCCTCCCTCGACTGTTTGCTATAGAAAACATAGAAACTCGGTCATTGAATATAGTACTGAAATTTTGACTTGCTAAGCAAGCTATACCGTGAGAAATAGAAACTCAGTCAAATTATGACATTAAATTGAATTTTACTTAACAACTAAAATATTTATCATTTAAATACGCAGAATAGTAAAAAATACTTACGTGTTTCATGAATACCCAATATTGTTGATAACTGACTTCACTAAAACGATTTGGTTGTATCTTTGAGATTGAAGAAGAAGACGACGCCATTTTGCTTTTGAATTTCTTCGCCTACGCCAACAAATGCTTCGCAATTTTTGCCGTATTTCTACGTCACTTTGGTTCGAGTTTCCTCCACATACCTTCCTCAAGTATTGTTCGTCATTTCTTTGTAATAAGTTGGTATTTACTCTCGTTTTTTAAGGTACATTCAAGACTGTTTGTTAGGACATCCTTTGTCTTGGCAGACATATTTTCCCGAAGCTTCTTGTTGGACTACCAGCAGCAAATGACGTCAAATGACCATGGTTCGCTGCTAAATACCCGTATGTGTAGTAATTAAATCTCTGTATACGAACTTAAAATGTGCTTTTTATGGGCCGGATATAGCGATCTTGCTATTATTTTTAGCCCAGATGTTTCGTCTCCTTTTTTACTCTAAGGTTACTGAGTTAATTCGCCCAAAAAAAGTCTGTAAGGTGCGTTTTTCTATTTTTTTTTTATTAGCACGCCGATGAGCAAAGAAAGACTTTTTCGAGTTTTTATTGGCAAATATCGTTTCCTCCGTGGCCCAGAGGTAAAAGTAACTGTCTTCCCATATCGCCTGGCTTTGGTTTTGAATGGATCGGGAACCGCTCAAGTCCAACTGTGCTTATTGAAAATTTAGTTCTTCACTCGCTCAGTTGGCCAGATCGGTCCCCGATCCACCCAAAACTCAAGTCAAAGCTGGGAATGCAGTGGAGGAAAACACTACGCAGTACCGCGAGGCCAAGGAGGCGAACGTTATGGCCTAGTGTTTTAAACTAATATTTAAGCAAATTTCCTTAACTTGATTGTTGGGGACAGTCCTGTAGGGTTGGTGCATTGAAGACTTCTCGTCGTTATTTCCCTTCGTTCAAGAAGAAAGAGAAATAGCGACGAGAAGAAATCAATGCACCACTAAACCACTACACTTTAAAACAACAGTGTAGTGGTTTAGCTGGCTAAAACCACTACACTGCGCCAAATATAGATGGCGGACTTCTCCCCAAAGCTTACGGTACAAGCATGGATGCGCAAAGATGCGCAAACATTTTAAAGCCTTTAAAACAAGTGTTTTCTTTCAGGCAAGAGTCAAAGACGACAATGTTTACTAAAATCAAAACCGTGTAGTCATGTTTTAAGTTGTTTAGCTATGTTTAACGGTCTTTTATGACAAGTTCTTTGCAAGAAGGGAAGTCGAAGTTTGCATGACTAAGAATTTTTGTCTTTTTTCACTTTCCAATGGGCCTTCCTTCTTGATGGAGCTTTATATGCCATTACGTTCAGTGTCCTTGATATAGGAGTCATTTATTTATGGCCTTGGGTTTAATTCCCAAACTCTGAATGGCTGTCTTCAGCTCTTTCAAGTAATGCGATAACATTGCAACAAATGGCAATACGTTGACTCCAATTTTTCAACGACGGACAAACACATAGTATATTTCATAAGCCGTAACGCAGAACCTTCGATTCAATTTGTATCATTTAACATGTAGTTTACATCTGATATAACGTATAAACAAGCTACGACCCCAAGCTTTCTCGTTGATTGGAAACTGTTTTCCTGAAGAATAATAGGTTTGTTTTAAGACAACGAAGTTTACTTGTGATGTAACCTATAAAATGTCTGGTTATATACAAGCTGTGAGCAGCAATCTTTCTCGTTGATTGGTAGAAAACTGTTTTCGCGAGGAGTAATAAGTTTGTTTTTGAACAATGGCATGCATATAACTAGTTTACCTTGTTGTCTATTTGTGATATAACCTATAAAATGCATGGTTATGTACAAACTGGGAGTCTCAAACTTTCCTGCATGTCGGTAGTGAACTATCTTTAGGTAAGGGTTATTCTTAGGATCAATAGTTTCCTACCAGAATGCTTGTGCTGGGACCATTACTTTTTATTATTTACACTAACGAATTGTCTTCTGTGGTCAACTCGTGCGAACTGTTGTTGTACGCGGATGATACTGTAATCTATTATTCATCGTCCAACATCAGAGATCTTGAGCAAAAATTAAACTCCGACCTTACTAACCTTTGCCAGTGGCTTAATAACAACTTTTTAACCTTAAACGTTAGTAAATGTAAGTTTGTGCTCTTTGGAAGTCAGCAAAAGGTGCGTTCGTCTAGTCAACTTTCACTGAAAATTTACGATCACGTTTTGGAACGGAAGGACTCTTTTAAATACCTTGGTGTTAAAATTCATCAGAACATGTCCTGGTCTGATCATATTGAAATCCTGTCGAGAAAAATCAGTCAAAGACTTTCTCTTCTTCGCCGCATAAGACATCTTCTTCCATTACATGCCCGTTTAGCAATCTACAACAGTCTTATTCTTCCTCTGTTTGATTATGGTGACATAGCTTGGGGCGATAAAAATAACATCGTACATATGGACCATCTTCAGATCTTGCAAAATAATGCCGCGCGGATAATACTGGACATGCCAAAATATTTTTCTGCATCTAAAGCGCTTGAGCAATTAAATTGGAAACCACTATCAGCTCGCCGATGTCGTCATCGTTGTATTGCTATTTTTAAATGTTTAAATAAACTGGCTGACTTTGACTTTAATCTAATAAGGAACACTGATGTCCATAGTTATAACACCCGCATTAGCAATGATATTAATATTCCGTGGTCACGAACTAACTGGGGTAAACAGCGTTTCATTATTCATGCAGCAATGAACTGGAACAACTTAGAACTGAAAGTACGGCAGTCCACCACTTTGACTGCATTCAAAAGGTCACTTAATAACGGACTCGTGATATAAACCAATTTACAACCATTTGCAAGCTACCGTTAACCGTGCATTCAAAACAACGTTTTAAAAAGTTATGAAGAGCATGTTAGTCAGTTGAAACTTATTAGTTTCAGCTGTCAAACTTGTAAGTTTTGAACGCGTAACCTGTAGTTTTGTGCGCGTAACTTGAAGTTTTGGTGCCGTAACTTGTAGTTTTGATGCCATAACTTGTAGTTTTGATGCCATAACTTGTAGTTTTGATGCCATAACTTGTAGTTTTGATGCCGTAACTTGTAGTTTTGAAGTTACGACAAGTAATTACGACATCAAAACTACAAGTTTTGAAGTTACGACAAGTTACGACATCAAAACTACAAGTTATGGCATCAAAACTACAAGTTATGGCATCAAAACTACAAGTTACGGCACCAAAACTTCAAGTTACGCGCACAAAACAACAAGTTACGCGTTCAAAACTTACAAGTTTGACAGCTGAAACTAATAAGTTTCAACTGACTAACATGCTCTTCATAACTTTTTAAAAGGTTGTTTTGAATGCACGGTTAACGGTAGCTTGCAAATGGTTGTAATATCAGATTTTGTTTGTTTGTTTGTTTTTGTTGTTGGTTTGTGATTTTGCTTTACTCTGAGATATATTTATGTTGTAATCAATGTATACAGTATGTATGCAAGGCCTCCTTGAAAATCACTACGGTGAGCGGAGCACTCCTGTTAAAATATTGTTCTAATAATAATAATAATAATAATAATAATAATAATAATAATAATAATAATAATAATAATAATAATAATAATAATAGTAATAATAATAATAATAATAATAATAATAATAATAATAATAATAATAATAATAATAATAATAATAATAAATTGAATCGAAAGTTCTTCGTTGACGCTTATAGAATATACTATGTGTATGTCATTGTTGACAAATTGGTTACAGCGCGACAACATATAGGCGATCTTCTTGCATTGCAATTTCTCTGCTTGAAAGAGCTGAAGACAGCCATTCAGTGTTTGGGAATTAAACCCAAGGCCATAAATAAATGACTCCTATATCAAGGACACTGAACGTAATGGCATATAACGCTCGATCAACAGAAAGGTCAATCAATTAATGGTCATTTCACGTAATTTGCTGCTGGTAGTCCAACAAGACGATTCGGGAAAATATGTCTGCCAAGACGAAAGTTGCCCAACGAATGGGGCTTGAAAGTACCTTACAGAACTAGTATAAATACGAATTTCTGGCACAGAGATGAAGAGAAAATTAAGGGGAGGCATGTGGATGAAAATCGGACCAGAATAACGAAGGAGGAAAAATTGGCAGCTTTAATATGACGTGGACGAAGAAATTCAAAACCAAAATGGCGTCGTTTTCTCTCCAATCTCAAAGATGCAACCAAACCTCTTGTAGTGAAGCTCTGCATTAACAATATTTGGTATTCATTAAACACGTAACTACTCTTTAATTATTCTGCGTATTTAAATGGTAAATATTTTAGTAATTGAATGTTACCTTTCTGATAAAAATCCGGCCTGCTCAGTGGCAATCTCTATTTTCTGTAATTAAATAAAATTCACTTTAATGTAATAATATGAAATAGAACAGTAGTCACATGATCAAACAGAACCTTCAATTCTGTATCTTAAGTCTGCGTCTTTTAGCTCTACAACTGGTTCGGACTAACGCTCTGACATTATTTTTATCACAAATTAACATATTGCCCACATTTCAGGTACACCGAGAGATATTGCGAGGCAACTGCGAGACAAATGTGATACGAGTTCAAATAGTTCTCTTTTGAGATGGCTTCCAGTCACTTTACGAGGGCCTTAACTTCAGGCCCTCGTTTCATTTCGTCATTAAACCCCCCTTCCTTTCCCCAATCCAAAAATATCAATCACTTTTCAACAATTTCTTCACGGTGTAAAGGTAACAAAATCGATCGATACTTTTTACTTCGTGTTGGATTTTTACACAACGAATGTTACAGTAAAAAGTAGTTTAAAGAAATCCATCAACTAGAATTCAAACTATACAACAATGTGATGAAAGATATTTAGCTTAACTTGAAATGTACAAATTTGCTGGGTCTGGAGAGCATTTTTACGCTAAACGCGCGTCAGTTTAAGTAAGTGAACTGAGTTTGCCAAAATCGTAATCGTACATGAAAAACGTTCACAATTAATTTTTTACCTTTACACCGTGAAGAAATTGTTGAAAGGTGATTGATATTTTTATAGATACTTGATAAATGTTGACGGTAGACATTTAAATCGGTTATCGTAACCACACGATGCATCGAAACAGACGAAGATATAGCGAAAATGTTACACCAATTCAGACCAAAGCAACTAAAAAACATCAACTCCGATTTGAGTATCTCCATATACAAACAAACAATAATAAGCTCGACATACCTGAAATAATATTACGTGGGGCAGCAATTTGACTTGTATTTCCTTATTGAATATCTTGTCTCCTATTACACCCATACTTTTCAAGCCATTTATCCACAACAGAACAAAGCAAGAACAGTCCAATGAACACAAAAAAGCTCTCAGACGTAAGGGAAACATTGTTTCGAAACTTCAAGTTAAGAATTTCTTAAAACTTCGCATAAAACCGGAGTAAAAACCTCACAAAGATAAAGCTAAAAGATCACGCTCCTTCCGAATTCGTTCAAAAAACACGCTTGCAACAGTTCTCTGCCGCATCACAACATCGATCAGCGCTTTGTGAGCGCGTTTCCCCGCCCGATATACAAGCCCCTGATCCAATCTTCTGATCACCCCTTCTTTTCTTCCAGTACCCTCCCCCCCAGGGTCATACCTCCTCCCTTCACTTCAATCTTTATCTTTCCACAAACTTATTACTTACATTACCCCTCGTAGAGTACCCCTTTCGTCAACCCAATTCATTCTTTATCCTGTTTCTCCCCTTTTTTGTCTCACTGCCCATCCTATACGTGCAAGTTGTTCATTTATCACACATACAGCAGAATTCACTCAGTTTAACAATTACATTTATATGATCACTAAAAGTTTTAATTCCGCCTCGTCGTTACCTAGCACTAGTATAGATAATTAACTAAGCTGGTAAAGTTGATCACTTATATTTTACCTGATTTTACAATTCCGACAACCCATTCCGAAATCAACATCTCCATAACTGCAACGAGTCTGAAGTGGGGTTCAACCCGCGATCTCGGAGGTGACAGGCGCTTGCTCTGACGATTGCGCAACTTGGTCATCACTGTGCAAGATCAAACAATCCTACACGAGAGATGGTCATCCTACGGAGATGGTCATACACGGTAAAATATCTCGGCCACTTCCTGAGCCTTTGCCTATGATTACTCGCAAAAGTTGGTTGAAGATATTAGGTGTAACGTTTCAAGAAAATCCTACTATGTGGGACTAGCAAATGAATGAGTTAATGAGTAGAGTTTGCAGCAGACTGTATATTATCCGGACTTGTAAATACTATGGGTTTTCTAGTAAAGAATTGGATCTTCTGTTTCATAGTCTTATTTTATCAATATTAGTTTTTGGTATAGAGGTCTGGGGATGTGCGTCGTATTCTAAGTACCTCAGTCAAATAGACAATTTTTTAAAACGTTCATACAAGTATGGATATCTTGCACAAGAATTATCTATTGTCGACATGTTAAACAACAAAGACAGAGTCCTATGGAAGAAAATAACTACAGATCCCAACCATGCCTTGAAAACCTTGTTACCTCCTCAACGACAACTCGAATTACGCGACCGAGGACATAAATATGAACTACCGAGAGTTAGAACACAACGATTTAAAAGAGTGTTTGTCAATAGATGTCTTTTTAACTTCATATGATATTTTATAATATAATTCCAATACGATTAGAACAAATTTGGAATAATTAATATAAATGGACTTTTGTCTTAATATTCAATTACTAGTACTATATATCGTAGGAAATAATTTAATATGAACTGTTATTATTATTGCTACTGTAAGCCCACACGTTTGTTGTGAGGCATTGTTTTTACATTTCAAAATAAAGAGTATATATATATATATATATATATATATATATATATATATATATATTTATATTTCAAAATAAAGAGTTATATATATAATATACAATATATATATACATATATATGTATATATATAAACTTTTTCGCGTTGCATTGCGTTTCACTGTAAAGCCTGGTTTCCATTTGGTCGTAACTGTCGTAGCAAAGTACTAGTTATTCTCGACGATGTGATATAGTGTAGATCTACCTCTTCTTTTGTAGTGGCTGTATTTAAATTAGTCATAGTAAGTGTAGATCTGCGTACATACTCTATCACATCGGTCACTTTGATATTTTCACGACTAAATGGAAACTAGGCTTACCTCGACTAATTTCAGTGTATTAGCTCCTCAAACGTGATGATGTATGCAGATGACACAGTAATATACTTCTCTGGAAAAACAATTGCAGAATTGGATATCACTCCAGGTACAGATAATAATAATATCTCAATCTGGATGCAGGCAAATAAACTGTTTTTAAATAAGGAAAAAACAGACGTCGTGATCTATGGAACGCGCCGAAATCCTCGGTTAAAGGACAATATGAGCTTATTATATGAAGGAGCTGAACTCAGAAGAGTTTTTACCTAAAAATACCTGGGCGTGTTTCTCGACCAACATCACTCATGTGGATTATCATGTAGTTTTAAAGTTGGACGGTTGGTTCTCGCGTGCGCAAACTCTTGCGTGATTCAAAGACTAATTAAAACCTGGCGCGTGCAGAATACGAAAATGCTTAAATCCTGCCAAACACTACCATATCTGCGCCATTCTGGATCGCGTTTCTCGTGGGATTATCTTGGCTCTATACAAGATCGAAGCCTCAGTTTACACACCCTAAAACCAGCGAACTTCCTCAAAATATTTCAATATCTTCAGAATTAGCATCAGCTCCTAACAGACTGGGTAGTCCTTGGACTTCCACGCGCGACATCATCATACGAAAATGTATCAGAGGCCGGTTGTATAAAGCTCTTAACTGCTTTTCAACTACCCAAAAAGTAGTTAAATAGTGGTTAACTTTAAATAAGGTTTTGATGCAACACAGGTAGCACAGACAAAGCCATTTGAATATAAATTAGGTGAATTAGTGCTTCAGGCAATTAAGCATTCTTAAAAATATAATTCCATTATAAGTATTCCCAGAGTTTATACCTAAGTCCAAAGTTAGTTTATTCTTAAGAGACCAGTGGTACAGTAGTGCATACAAAATTTCAACTGATTTCGATGCACAATGATAAGGCTCTGAATAAGGGCAGGTAGCGCATAGAAAGAGCCATTAGGAGGTTAAATGGGTTCAACTGATTTTGATGCAAAATGGAAATGTTTTAAATCAAGACAGGTAGCACATAGAAAGAGCCATTGGGAGGCCAAATGGGTTAAACCATGGGCAAGCTGAATGATAACTAGAATGCATTTCAAGAACTCCAAACTAAGTTTTTTCACAAACAATGCGTCATTTGGACAATTCCACCAAGTTTCAATGAATTCCGTCACAAATTCCACATTTTCAAAATTTCAGGTACAATTATGCAACAATTACCAATGAGGAAAAAGTTACAAGAGATATCTTCAACTAACCTTTTCCAAATATAATGAGACAAGTCCAAAGTTAGTTTATTCTAAAGAGACCAGCGGTACAGTGATGCGTGCAAAATTTCAACTGATTTCAATGCAAAATGCAAAGGTTCTGAATCAAGACAGGTAGCACATAGAAAGAGCCATTGGGAGGCTAAATGGGTAAAATCATGGGCAAGCTGAATGATAACTAGAATGCATTTCAAATACTCCGAACTAAGTTTTTTCACAAACAATGCGTCATTGGGACATTCCCACCAAGTTTCAATGAATTCCGTCACAAATTGCACATTTTCAAAATTTCAGGTACAATTATGCAACAATTAGCAATGAGGAAAAAGTTACAACAAGAGGTATCTCCCACTAAGCTTTTCCAAATATAATGAGACAAGTCCAAAGTTAGTTTATTCTTAAGAGAGCAGCAGTACAGTGATGCGTGCAAAATTTCAACTGATTTCGATGCAAAATGCAAAGGTTCTGAATCAAGACAGGTAGCACATAGAAAGAGCCATTGGGAGGCCAAATGGGTAAAACCATGGGGGAGGTTAAAATATAACGATACATATATAACTCCGAACTTTGCTCAAGCGCAGTAGTTCCTCGGATCGATTCCTCAAAATTTAGAAGGAGTGCCGTAAAAGTTCACTGCTTCATGTTAATTGACCAATCAGAATGCTATATCTTATTCATGAGCATTCTCTGATTGGTCAAAATGGTCAAGGAACAGGAGTTGCAAACTTTTAAGGAACTCCTTCAAAATTTTGAGGAATTATGGGAGGAATTGATCAGAGGGATTGATCAGAGGAACTGCTTGACCTGAGCAGATGAATTGGTCAAATATTTTCTGAGAAGTCCTCTATTGGCACGACTATAAGCCTTACAGCCTTCAAAAGTTCAAAGTATGTTCTCACACCTCACACCTTCAATAAAACGTAAATAAAATAGGTTTAATGTGCAGAAGATCATGCAGTGAGTGACTTTGTTAAACAAAAAGACAGAGTGAGGATAAAATGCCAGATTAACATCTTCAGCGGAGGTTCTACTTATCCCACAGGTTAATAAAACATTTAGGAATTGTATTCTATCCCATAGGCACTTAAATACAAGTGCTGGTAAATAAATACAAATGCCAGTAAATATCATAGATCTGATTTATCATAGTGGCTAGTACTTTCCTGGGATTACTAATTCCAAACAGAGGGCCTTTGCTTGGAACATCTAATTACTGATTTGCAGATAATTTGCAAACTGATTGTTCTTCCACTTGTTGCTTTTCTCAAACTAATTTTTTTGGAATTCAAATAAAGTTGCCAATGAAAATAGTTGACATATGCAAACATTTGTCTGAGCTGATGCCACAGCAAAATTTTAAATGCAATATTTCTGCACATGTTTAATAGATGACATAACCAGTTTACAAATCCTAAATGACTTGTCAAACTATGTAATGAAAGAAGCCTTTTCGCTATATTTGAACCTATTAATCAAACTGTACCGGTACAAGTAAAATAAAATGTAGGTCAGTTGCTGCTTGGTAACAGCACTGTGAACAGTTAGAATGGAAACATACTTTCTTTCTTTTCCTGGGACTAATAATGAATTGGCAGTTAATGTTCAGTGAAAATCAATGAGAGACTGCCTTTAGTCTATAAAAGGTTGCAAACAAGGGCAAGTTGAAAACAATCAGGAAGATAAATATGATTATTTGGTATTCGAAAGTACAAATACTAAAACAAAGTGCTGCATACTCTGCCCAAATGTCCAGGACCCCCCCCCCCCAAAAAAGAGCACACACAAGGTGAACAAAACCAGGTCAAACTATAATATGAACTACAATAATAAATATATCAACTACAATAATAAATATATCAACTATAACTCGCTAATTTATACTATACACATTACAGGGGTGATTCGCATATAAAACACAAGCAAACTTGCATTATTTGGGTAAATAAATAGACACAATGACAGCATGCCAAGGCTATCGAGTATTATAATATGGTAATATGGCCTTGCTGTATATTTTATACACGCTTCACGAATAAAATATTCCTATGAACTCTATACAAATATTAATATTTATATATTATTCATAAAACTGACCTGACAGGAAAGTGATTTAAACGGCGTTGTTGTTGACTTCGTCGGAACTGCAAATGTGAAAAATTGCACGTACGGTCAAAAACTTTTTTGTCTGCCTTCCTCCACAATAGCTCCCGCACACATTGACTTAACGGATGCTAGTTTAGTCGCCTTTTGAGTAAATGGATATTCTCATTCATGACACAAAGAAGCTCGTCGAGTGAATCAGTTGATACATGTCTTTATATATTAACGAGCGTCAAGTAAAATTTACGGAATACAGCCAGTGGCGGCGCCAGGGCATTGAAGTTGGGGGGGGGGGGGACAATCTAGGGGGTTCGAGAGCATGCTCCCCCGCGAAAATTTTGAAATCTGGAATCCCTGACATGCAATTTCCTGGATTTTCCGGGTAGTAATGAAGTGAATTCTCAAGATCATAAAGAAACTTGAACGCACAATTTTTCGTAACTCTACATGTGTATTTGTTAGACCTTGATACGCTGATAAATCCTACCGTACCCCCCCCCTCTTTCTGATCGGATTTGGACGAATTAGAAAATTGGTCTCGATGAGAAATGGGGGGGGGGGGACGAGTCCCCCCAGTCCACCCCGTGGCGCCGCTACTGAATACAGCCAGTATAATGTCGATGTGCAAAGTCACAATATATGAAACATCCTCCTGAAGTCGCTTGGACAGTACCAAACCGTAGCACTCTCCTACACAGAGGCTTTTTGGCACTTTTGCTATTTTTTGGTTGGATAGCAAAAGTGCCAAAAAGCCTCTGCGTAGAGGAGAGTGAAACCGTAGCATTTTGCTACATTCTAATTGGCTTCCTTCGACTAACCGTTGCAAACCAATCATAATGCTGCATTTGCCGATTTCTGCTGCGGTCAGTTTCAATGTGACCACTGCAAAAATTTGTCAATTCTTGGTTTGCACATGACGTCATTTCGTGTCATTGGGCGCCATCTTGGTTGACTCTGCAAATTACTTCAGCTGTTTGCAGCGAAGTACTTGTGTCAATTTACTATTTGATCGTTAGTTTTAGCGTATTATGAATGATACTTTAAAGATGTATGGCTCGATAGGATCAGAAATAATGAATAGATACTTTGTGGTTGCCATGTGTTTCAAAAGTCAACCAAGATGGCGTCGATTGCAAACCACCTATACAGCGCTTGATTGGTTTGCTACAGTTAGACCATACGAGACGCAGCAAGCCAATCAGAATGAGCCAACGCTACGGTTTGCAATGACACGCTGCTGCTTCAGAACGATGCGACATTATCGCTCAAAAAACCCGCAAATAGGGAATTTTTTGGGCGGAATTTCTCGAAAAAACTGAATTTATTACTATTACTTTAAAAAAGTGATTACGTTAACTACGATTAGTGAAAACATCAACCAATCAGAACAACGTATTTAGCACTTAATCACTAATCAACTACAAAAAAGTGATTAAGAATTTTATACAACCACCCCTGGAAAGAAAACCTTTATTGAATTAGCTGTACAAGCAATCGTCAGAGCAAGCGATCGTAGGTTAGATCTTCAACTTTTGACACACTTAGGAAATAGTTGTAAAAGAGTTATGAAATTTGCATCAATTAAAGCCTGTGTGTTTACTCCTACAGGTAAGCACTGTATGTGTTCTCTCGCAGAAGACTATAGTCTATTCCAGCAAGAGATATGATCAAATATGCAAATAATAAATGAACTTTTAATTACTCTCTAACTTGCGCTCTAATTGACGTACCAGGCATGATGCTGCTACCGGGTTCATTCTCCGATAGAGATAATTCCCCGAGACCACACGGGGGACCAGAACCAAGAAACCTGATATCATTTGCAATCTTAATGAGACCATTGTTCAATCATCCGGTTTCCAAATGAAAAATTGTTTCTATTGTTTATACAACTTCATTTAATTACGTGAGAAGACTGAATTTCAAAACTCAATTCAAGATCGTGTTTTGGGAGCCGTTTTACGGTCCTAAAAATTGCCTGAAAAAACCCCCTGACTTCAACGGAACCTTCTGCATTAAGTTAGCGTTCCAGTTTGTATTATAGACTTATAGACATTTAGTATAAATTTCCAAGTGACTATTGATTTTCCTGCACCCTGATTGGTCAAGATTCACTGTCTCTGAAGTGATAGTCGCTGGCCAGTGACTATAGCTTTTTGCTTTTTGCAATTTTTATAACAAAAATAATTTGAAGTGAAATTTGGTAAAGTAGTGTTGATTATTATTTGTAAACACCTGGAAACGCTCAGGCTCGGTGATTACAAGCCTATATTCTATAGGCTTGTAATCTCCTCGTCTTCGGCGACTATTTGTTAAATAGTTGAATTGTTCTTCTATTGAGAAACCTTCATGATCTGCACACGCTATACAACACCTGGTAAATGATAATGACGTTAGTCCTGCTATCGTTGCCGCCATTTTCTCAGCAAAGCCAATGCTGGTGTTCAGTCCTGTTCCTACGGCAGTCCCGCCAATGGCAAGTTCAAACACTCTTGGCAAAGTGTTCAAAACTCGTTGTTTACCGTACTTCAACTGGGTCGCATAACCTGAGAATTCTTGACCAAGAGTTAGTGGTGTTCCATCCTAAAAGATATCATACGTTTCGTGTATTTAAGTACATGTCACGTTTTTCTGATGTCTGTTCTGACTGTACAGTGTAAATACTCTAAAATAGTTGTTGTATAGGTACTATATTACCTTGAGTAGTGTGCAAGAATTGAGCCAAATCCGAAAGCTGTGCGCAAACAAGTCGACAGTTTCCGAGCGACAAAAGGGACCGAGCAGCGGTGGGAGAAATCAGACATTTTAATTAACAATTAGTCGCCGAAGGCGATGTCTACTAATAATAATCCACTAAACTGTACAAAAATTCACTTTTTATTCAGTACTGTATAAAAAAGCAAAACACACAGTGTGTCTTGGATACAGTAGGATTGCAACGCAAAGAGAAAAAGAGATGTGTTGTTATTCTCATCAAAACTAACGTTGCCAAATGCCAATGTCGGCAGTGCAGTCAAAAACACGCAAAAATTTAGGATCTTTGACACTTTCACAAATGAAACTTAAGACTAAATAGTTCTGATGTGAAAAAGATATGATCAAATAAAGAATTTGGCTCCAAAGCGTCGGTTGTATTTTCCCCCACATCATTGATTGGCCGAGATTGCAAGGTTGTAGTTTATCGATATCGATCTGCAAAAATTGACTTCAGCCAGGCTTGAACCTGACCAACTTGCTTATAGTTTATCCACACCAAAACCTGGCAACACCCAGTCATGTCTGTACATGGCATTTAAATTGTTGACTTCAACCACCTTTTCCTCTTTATTTCATTCCAAATTTTTTGCCCAACGCCTGTACCCACTGCACCAATCGTTCATCGGTGTTAGCATGAGATGTAATTTATTCACTTTAACCATTTTTCCACCATTTTAAGCCAAAATATTTGCAAAGGACTTTAGCGGGATTTGAGCCAGACCAAGTGCAACTCACACTAACACCTGTCACCACTGCACCATCCCATCTTGACCGAGCTTAAATGTAAATTGTTGACATTAACAATTTTTTCCTTTATTTCAATCCAAAACGTCTGCAAATGACTTTAACAGAGTTTGAACCAGACCAATTGCTAATTCAGACCAAAGCCTGTAACACTGCATCACTCATTCATATGTTGAAAATAAGATGTTAATTACTGACTTTAATGATTATTTTCTTCATTTTTACCCCAAAATGATTGCAAAGGACTTTAGCAGGACTTGAACCAGACGAATTGCTAATTCAGGCCAAAGCCTGTACCACTACATCACTCAATCATGTTTGAAGAAAGGTGTTAATTATTGAGCTTGATAATTATTTCCTTTATTTTTACCCAAAAATGATTGCAAAGGACTTTAGCAGGACTTGAACCAGACCAATTGCTAATTCAGGCCAAAGCCTGTACCACCACATCACTCAATCATGTTTGAAGAAAGGTGTTAATTATTGAGCTTGATAATTATTTCCTTTATTTTTACCCCAAAATGATTGAAAAGGACTTTAGCAGGACTTGAACCAGACCAATTGCTAATTCAGGCCAAAGCCTGTACCACCACATCACTCAATCATGTTTGTAGAAAGGTGTTAATTATTGAGCTTGATAATTATTTCCTTTATTTTTACCCCAAAATGATTGCAAAGGACTTTAGCAGGACTTGAACCAGACCAATTGCTAATTTAGGCCAAAGCCTGTACCACTACATCACTCAATCATGTTTGAAGAAAGGGGTTAATTATTGAGCTTAATAATTATTTCCTTTATTTTTACCCCAAAATGTTTGCAAAGCGCGTTAGCAGGATTTGAACCAGACGAATTCTTAACTCTGGCCAAAGCCTGTAACACCACATCACTCCATCATGTTTCGTAATAGGTGTTAATTATTGACTTTAATCATTAGTTCCTTTATTTTTACCTCAAAATGTTTGCAAAGGACTTGAGGAGGATTTGAACCAGACCAATTGCTAATTCAAGCCGAAGTCTGTACCACTGCATTACTCAATCGTGTTTGAAACAGGATGCTAATTATCGACTTTAACCATTATTTCCTTTATTTTTACCCAAAAATTATTGCAAAGGACTTTAGAAGGATTTGAACCAGACCAATTGCTAAATCAGGCCAAAGCCTGTACCACTGCATTACTCAATCTTGTTTGCAAAAAGGTGTTAATTATTGACTTTAATAATTATTTCCTTTATTTTTACCCAAAAATGTTTGCAAAGGATCTTAGCAGCATTTGAACCAGACCAATTGCTAATTCAGGCCAAAGCCTGTAACACTGCACCACTCAATCATTTTTTAAAAAAGGATGTTAATTATTGACTTTAATGATTATTTTCTTCATTTTTACCCCAAAATGATTAAAAAGGACTTTAGCAGGATATGAACCAGACCAATTGCTAATTCAGGCCAAAGCCTGTAACACTACGTCACTCAATCACATTTTAAAAAAGGATGTTAATTATTGACTTTAATGATTATTTCCTTTATTTTTACCCAAAAATGATTGCAAAGGACTTTAGAAGGATATGAACCAGACCAAATGCTAATTCAGGCCAAAGCCTGTAACACTACATCACTCAATCACTTTTTAAAAAAGGATGTTAATTATTGACTTTAATGATTATTTCCTTTATTTTTACCCAAAAATGATTGCAAAGGACTTTAGAAGGATTTGAACCAGACCAATTGCTAAATCAGGCCAAAGTCTGTACCACTGCATTACTCAATCTTGTTTGCAAAAAGGTGTTAATTATTGACTTTAATAATTATTTCCTTTATTTTTACCCAAAAATGTTTGCAAAGGATCTTAGCAGCATTTGAACCAGACCAATTGCTAATTCAGGCCAAAGCCTGTACCACTACATCACTCAATCATGTTTGAAGAAAGGTGTTAATTATTGAGCTTAATGATTATTTCCTTTATTTTTACCCCAAAATGATTGCAAAGGACTTTAGCAGGATTTGCACCAGACCAATTCCCAACTCTGGCCAAAGCCTGTACCACCACATCACTCCATCATGTTTGGAAATAGGTGTTAATTGTTGACTTTAATCATTAGTTCCTTTATTTTTACCTCAAAATGTTTGCAAAGGACTCGAGGAGGATTTGAACCAATTGCTAATATAAGCCTAAGTCTGTACCACTGCATCACTCAAACATGTTTAAAATAGGATCCTAATTATTGACTTCAATCATTTTTCCCTTTATTTTTACCCCAAAATGATTGCAAAGGACTTTAGCAGGATTTGAACCAGACCAATTGCTAAATCAGGCCAAAGCCTGTACCACTGCATTACTCGATCTTATTTGCAAAAAGGTGTTAATTATTGACTTTAATAATTATTTCCTTTATTTTTACCCCAAAATGTTAACAAAGGACTTTAGCAGCATTTAAACCAGACCAATCGCTAATTGCATCAAGCCAAAGCCTGTAACACTGCACCACTCAATCATTTTTGTGGGTAGCCGCGCATGCGCAGCTAACCACTATGTTATAGCCTGAAAAGTGTCCGTATATATATACAAATGTCCACATCTTCGGCGAGCGTCGACTTGACGACAATCTTTCGGGAAATGTCGTAAAGCACACGGAATTGCTGAAAAAACATTTCTTATTTACAAGGAGCGAGCGTGGAGACTTTTCGACAAATACCGTGGTGTTAAACTGAAGGTAAGTGCCATTTTGTCTTTGAAATAATGAGTTTTCTTATTCCAATCGCTGATTGTGTACTCTGATGGAATATTTTGATTTAATTTAAGAGCGTGCGAATAGAATCACACGGATCAAACTCTTATTTATGACCGTGCGAATAGAATCACACAGTTCTTGTTTAATATTGGTGTTATACGTGTACATTGAACTGTCCGCATGTCTCATCATATTCGTAAACAATCTGTACTTATTCAGTGCGAATCGTGCCTTCATTTGTCTTTAATTTGATATTGTTTTGTTTTTAGGCTAGCTGCTGCCCATCTGTATGTCAGTGTTGTTGGGAGCATTAGATCAATGCGATATCAAATCGACGAAAAGACCACAAAGATGAACTATCGATATATTTGACCTCAAACTTATTTGGTATTTTCATGCAGAATTATAAAATGTCCATTGGAACTAGAGATGCCAAACTGCAAGTGGCAAGTACTAAATAAGGGAAGCACCATTGAACAGCTTGACAGTTGACACATTGATACAGGACAAAGGGAGGAAAATAACAAAAATTTCTGGCAACTAATATTTGTAAATATGCTTTAGAAATGATGTAATTCAAATTACCTGATTCTCAGATTGATAAACGATGATAAGATATAACTATTAAACCTTGCAAACAAGCTAGCATCCATTCTGGATGAGTGATCTCGTACTGTTATCTCCAAACAATTAGTGGTGATACATGGGGATTCATACCAGCTCTTTGCTTTGTTTAAAGAGTTCACGACATTGTGTTTGCCAATAGCGAATAACTGAATGGTGCAAACTAGCTGTGCATTAATACTGGAGCTGTGGTGTCATTCAAACCCGAAGATTTGACAACATCATGCCTGCTGTTGTTTCTTAAATCCAAGTTATTAAATATGGAAGAACAAATTTACAAATTAAAGCTATTGTTCGACATCATATGTAATAAATAGTTTGCTTATATTAGAATAAACTAGTTAGTAGCTGATTAATTGAGCAATCTTCCATTCAGTGCCAGACACTTCATGAAATATTGGGGGGGGGGGCAAGTTCCAGGGGCCTCTTAAGATTTATATGTCTGTCCCATGGTAGAGGGATCTGGGGGCATGCTCCTACAGGAAAATTTTGAAAACTACCATCCTTGAAGCACTTTTTCTAGCATTTGGGAACGGTATTTTACAGAATTCCGAAGGCTGTGAAGTATGTGGAAGACATGATTTTTTCATGGATTATTCTCAATGGTAAATGAATGTGAAAATTTAAATAGAAAGAGGGACATAAACTATTATTGAAATTTGTATCTTCCCCATACAACAATTGTCTTCAAGTCTCGAAAACCAAATCTGACTTCAAGACTAAGCCCTGATGCACAATCTCGTTATATTATATATCTAAATTGTACTGAATAATAAGTAATGATTCCACTTATTGAAATAAAAACTTTCTTGTGCTTCCACTTTTTAAAGTAAGCTTCAGTAAAAATTATTGGGGGGTCTTGCACCCTCCTTCGCACCTCCCCCCTCCCTAGTGTCTGCCACTGCTTCCATTACCAATCAAAATTTAAAATTGGAAAACTTCTGAAAACTTACTGTTATTTCCATTAAATCCTGGCTTTATGTCTATATATACTTTGATGTGTACCACCATCCTGGAATTTTAGTTATATTTTTTCCTTCTCTATTTTCTTCAATTCTGTATACTTATGTTCAAAACTTTCTCTTTATTTTTGGTGTACCGGTACATATGTTGTCTGCATAGTATACTTGTACATTATGTTACTAATTATGGTATTAATAAAATCTACTTTACTAGTTTAGCTTTGTGGAAACAGCCATGCAAATGTGCCAACTGCTTTGTCATAACTGTGTCCAATATATATGTTTACTAGTACACTTTTTTGGCAAGAGAGATTAAAACACTGGAAACGTATAATTAAGCATGACAATTTGTTGCAATTAACCATTGAAATGCTTATGGTACACCAGTTTTGAACATTAAGTTGCAATGTAATCTAGGAATTAATTTCAGTTCGTATCAATAGTGGACTTTGTTACATAAACCCCCCAGAAGTCTACTTAGCGAGTGGTTTGAGCATAACCTGGAAAATTGTGACCACACTGACCACGGGTTTTTAACACTCACAATAGACCATTTTCGAGATATTGCCAGATAATATTGGAAACAATGGAATCCTCAAAAAAGGTAAATTTTCAAGTGGGACAATCAGAATGGTAAAAAAATGCACTTGAAGTACATTTAGCGTCGAAAACTTCGAAATAACTAGCCTAGTGCACTGATCTTTTTGCGGCTACCCACATGTACGCTACGCGTACCTATTTTTTAAAAAAGGGCGTTAATTATTGACTTTAGTGATTATTTTCTTCATTTTTACCCCAAAATGATTGCAAAGGACTTTAGCAGGATTTGAACCAGACCAATTGCTAATTCAGGCCAAAGCCTGTACCACTACATCACTCAATCATGTTTGAAGAAAGGTGTTAATTATTGAGCTTAATGATTATTTCCTTTATTTTTACCCCAAAATGATTGCAAAGGACTTTAGCAGGAATTGAACCAGACCAATTCCCAACTCCGGCCAAAGCCTGTACCACCACATCACTCTATGGAAAGCCATAGCTGTCTTAAGTGATAAAACGTCATTTCATTAGGTGCTTTATACATTATATACGGTGCTTTAAACATGACATGCGGTGCTTTGAGTATTATATGCGGTGCTTCAAACATTATATGCGGTGCTTTGAGCATTATATGCGGTGCTTTAAGCATTATATGCGGTGCTTTAATCATTATATGCGGTGCTTTAAACATTATATGCGGTGCTTTAAACATTATATGCGGTGCTTTAAACATTATATGCGGTGCTTTAAACATTATATGCGGTGCTTCGAGCATTATATGCGGTGCTTTAAACATTATATGCGGTGCTTCGAACATTATATGCGGTGCTTTGAACATTATATGCTGTGCTTTGAGCATTATACGCAGTGCTTTCATCATTATACGCAGGTATTTCATCATTATACGCGGTGCTTTCATCATTATATGCGGTGCTTTCATCATTATACGCGGTGATTTCACCTTTGTACGCGGTGCTTTCATCATTATATGCGGTGCTTTCACCTTTATACGCAGTGCTTTGAACATTATACGCGGTGGTTCCAGCGTCATTATACTCAGTGAGCCAGTACCTTTGGTCAGCGTTGTGGAATCTTACACAATTCTGCTATACGTCATGTCATCAAGAATATCTAAACACTCATCGAATATTCATAGGGCGATCACGTGTCATTTCCTGCTTGGAAATTTACAAGTTGAGCGCAGTTATAAAACGGTAAAATATATAAGACTTTTCTGGCGTTTTAAATCGAAAGTAAACCCAGGGGGTTTGAAATATGGAACAAATACTGCAATCTTTAAATTTGGGGACTTTGCGTGGCCGATTTGAAGCACAGCGAATAGAACCGCAGGCAGTTTAAAATTTAATGGGAAAAAAATTGAAAAAAAATTTGGGAAAAAATTTTGAAAAAAGTTAGGGAAAAAAATTTGAAAAAAAATTCTGGAAAAAATTTTGACAAAAAACTTTGACAAAAAATTCTGAAAAAAAAATTTGGGAAAAAATCTTGCAAAAAAATTCTGGAAAAAATTTTGAAAAAAAAATTGGGAAATCATGAATAATTCATGAATAATTCAAGAATTTTTCAGGAAAAAATCTTGAAAAAAATTCCGGAAAAAATTTTGAAAAAGAAATTGGGAAAAAATTTTTTTGTCAAAACTTTTTCCTAATTTTTTTTCAAATTTTTCTCCCAAATTTTTTTTCAGAATTTTTTCCCAAATTTTTTTTTCAAATTTTTTTTCCCAAACTTTTTTTCAAAATTTTTTCCCAAATTTTTTTAGAATTCTTTTTCCAAATTTTTTTTTCAGAATTTTTTTCCAAATTTTTTTTCGAAATTTTTTCCCAAATTTTTTTGGGAAATTTTAAAAAAAATTTGGGAAAAAAATTTTGAAAAAAAAATTTGGGAAAAAATTCTGAAAAAAATTTGGGAAATCATGAATAATTCATGAATAATTCATGAAATTCATGAATAATTCATGAATGATTCATGAATAATTCATGAATTTTCCAGGAAAAAATCTTGAAAAAAATTCAGGAAAAAATTTTGAAAAAGAAATTGGGAAAAAAAAATTTTGTTAAAACTTTTTCCTAATTTTTTTCAAGATTTTTTCCTGAAAAATTCATGAATTATTCATGATCATGAATTATTCATGATTTTCATGAATTATTCATGATTATTCATGAATTATTCATGAATTTCCCAAATTTTTTTTCAAAATTCTTTCCAGAATTTTTTTTCAAGATTTTTTCCCAAATTTTTTTCGGAATTTTTTGTCAAAGTTTTTTGTCAAATTTTTTTCCCAAACTTTTTTCAAAATTTTTTCCCAAATTTTTTATTCAAAATTTTCCCCAATATTTTTCATGAATTATCATGAATTATTCATGAAATATTCATGAATTATTCATGAATTTCCCAAATTTTTTTTTCAAAATTTTTTCCAGAATTTTTTTTCAAGATTTTTTCCCAAATTTTTTTCAGAATTTTTTGTCAAAATTTTTTCCCGAATTTTTTTTCAAATTTTTTTCCCAAAATTTTTTCCCAAATTTTTTGTTCAAAATTTTTCCCAATATTTTTGTCAATTTTTTTTTCAGAATTTTTTCCCAAATTTTTTTTTTAGAATTTTTTCCCACATTTTTTTTCAAAATTTTTTCCCAAATTTTTTTGTTCAAAATTTTCCCCAATATTTTTCATGAATTATCATGAATTATTCATGATATTCATGAATTATTCATGAATTTCCCAAATTTTTTTTCAAAATTTTTTCCAGAATTTTTTTTCAAGATTTTTTCCCAAATTTTTTTCAGAATTTTTTGCCAAAATTTTTTTTTAGAATTTTTTCCCAATGATTGCAAAGGACTTTAGAAGGATTTGAACCAGACCAATTGCTAAATCAGGCCAAAGTCTGTACCACTGCATTACTCAATCTTGTTTGCAAAAAGGTGTTAATTATTGACTTTAATAATTATTTCCTTTATTTTTACCCAAAAATGTTTGCAAAGGATCTTAGCAGCATTTGAACCAGACCAATTGCTAATTCAGGCCAAAGCCTGCAACACTGCACCACTCAATCATTTTTTAAAAAAGGATGTTAATTATTGACTTTAATGATTATTTTCTTCATTTTTACCCCAAAATGATTAAAAAGGACTTTAGCAGGATATGAACCAGACCAATTGCCAACTCTGGCCAAAGCCTGTACCACCACATCACTCCATCATGTTTGGAAATAGGTGTTAATTGTTGACTTTAATCATTAGTTCCTTTATTTTTACCTCAAAATGTTTGCAAAGGACTTGAGGAGGATTTGAACCGATTACTAATATAAGCCAAAGTCTGTACCACTGCATCACTCAAACATGTTCAAAATAGGATCCTAATTATTGACTTCAATCATTTTTCCCTTTATTTTTACCCCAAAATGATTGCAAAGGACTTTAGCAGGATTTGAACCAGACCAATTGCTAAATCAGGCCAAAGCCTGTACCACTGCATTACTCGATCTTATTTGCAAAAAGGTGTTAATTATTGACTTTAATAATTATTTCCTTTATTTTTACCCCAAAATGATTGCAAAGGACTTTAGAAAGATTTGAACCAGACCAATTGCTAAATCAAACTAAAGCCAGTACCACTGCATCACTCAATCTTGTTTGAAATAGGATGTTAATTATTGACTTTAATAATTATTTCCTTCATCATTACCCAAAAATGTTAACAAAGGACTTTAGCAGCATTTAAACCAGACCAATCGCTAATTGCATCAAGCCAAAGCCTGTAACACTGCACCACTCAATCATTTTTTAAAAAAGGGCGTTAATTATTGACTTTAGTGATTATTTTCTTCATTTTTACCCCAAAATGATTGCAAAGGACTTTAGCAGGATTTGAACCAGACCAATTGCTAATTCAGGCCAAAGCCTGTACCACTACATCACTCAATCATGTTTGAAAAAAGGTGTTAATTATTGACTTTAATAATTGTTTCCTGTATTTTTACCCCAAAATGACTGCAAAGGGCTTTAGCAGGATTTGAACCACACCATTTGCTAATGATGGCCAAAGCCTGTACCATTACATCACTCAATCATGTTTGCAAACAGGTGTTAATTATTGACTTTAATAATTGTTTCCTTTATTTTTACTCCAAAATGATTGCAAAGCGCGTTAGCAGGATTTGAACCAGACGAATTCTTAACTCTGGCCAAAGCCTGTAACTCCACATCACTCCATCATGTTTCGTAATAGGTGTTAATTATTGACTTTAATCATTAGTTCCTTTATTTTTACCTCAAAATGTTTGCAAAGGACTTGAGGAGGATTTGAACCAGACCAATTGCTACTTCAAGCCGAAGTCTGTACCACTGCATTACTCAATCGTGTTTGAAACAGGATGCTAATTATTGACTTAAACCATTATTTCCTTTATTTTTACCCCAAAATGATTGCAAAGGACTTTAGAAGGATTTGAACCATACCAATTGCAAAATCAGGCCAAAGCCTGTACCACCACATCACTCAATCTAGTTTGAAATAGGTTGTTAATTATTGACTTTAATAACTATTTCCTTTATTTTTACCCCAAAATGTTTGCAAAGGACTTTAGCAGCATTTGAACCGGATTAATTGCTAATTGCATGAAGCCAAAGCCTGTAACACTACATCACTCAGTCATGTTTAAAAAAAGGATGTTGATTATTGACTTAATAATTGTTTCCTTTATTTTTACCCCAAAATGATTGCAAAGGGCTTTAGCAGGATTTGAACCACACCAATTGCTAACTCTGCCCAAAGCATGTACCACCACATCACTCCATCATGTTTGGTAAAAGGTGTTAATTATTGACTTTAATCATTAGTTTCTTCATTTTTACCTCAAAATGTGCGCAAAAGACTTTGGGAGGATTTGAACCAGACCAATTGCTAAATCAAGCCAAAGCCTGTACCACTGCATTACTCAATCTTGTTCGCAAAAAGGTGTTAATTATTGACTTTAATGATTATTTCCTTTATTTTTACCCAAAAATGATTGCAAAGGACTTTAGAAGGATTTGAACCAGACCAATTGCTAAATCAGGCCAAAGTCTGTACCACTGCATTACTCAATCTTGTTTGCAAAAAGGTGTTAATTATTGACTTTAATAATTATTTCCGTTATTTTTACCCAAAAATGTTTGCAAAGGATCTTAGCAGCATTTGAACCAGACCAATTGCTAATTCAGGCCAAAGCCTGCAACACTGCACCACTCAATCATTTTTTAAAAAATGATGTTAATTATTGACTTTAATGATTATTTTCTTCATTTTTACCCCAAAATGATTAAAAAGGACTTTAGCAGGATATGAACCAGACCAATTGCCAACTCTGGCCAAAGCCTGTACCACCACATCACTCCATCATGTTTGGAAATAGGTGTTAATTGTTGACTTTAATCATTAGTTCCTTTATTTTTACCTCAAAATGTTTGCAAAGGACTTGAGGAGGATTTGAACCGATTACTAATATAAGCCAAAGTCTGTACCACTGCATCACTCAAACATGTTTAAAATAGGATCCTAATTATTGACTTCAATCATTTTTCCCTTTATTTTTACCCCAAAATGATTGCAAAGGACTTTAGCAGGATTTGAACCAGACCAATTGCTAAATCAGGCCAAAGCCTGTACCACTGCATTACTCGATCTTATTTGCAAAAAGGTGTTAATTATTGACTTTAATAATTATTTCCTTTATTTTTACCCCAAAATGATTGCAAAGGACTTTAGAAAGATTTGAACCAGACCAATTGCTAAATCAAACTAAAGCCAGTACCACTGCATCACTCAATCTTGTTTGAAATAGGATGTTAATTATTGACTTTAATAATTATTTCCTTCATCATTACCCAAAAATGTTAACAAAGGACTTTAGCAGCATTTAAACCAGACCAATCGCTAATTGCATCAAGCCAAAGCCTGTAACACTGCACCACTCAATCATTTTTTAAAAAAGGGCGTTAATTATTGACTTTAGTGATTATTTTCTTCATTTTTACCCCAAAATGATTGCAAAGGACTTTAGCAGGATTTGAACCAGACCAATTGCCAATTCAGGCCAAAGCCTGTACCACTACATCACTCAATCATGTTTGAAAAAAGGTGTTAATTATTGACTTTAATAATTGTTTCCTGTATTTTTACCCCAAAATGACTGCAAAGGGCTTTAGCAGGATTTGAACCACACCAATTGCTAACGATGGCCAAAGCCTGTACCATTACATCACTCAATCATGTTTGCAGAAAGGTGTTAATTATTGACTTTAATAATTGTTTCCTTTATTTTTACTCCAAAATGATTGCAAAAGGCTTTAGCAGGATTTGAACCAGACCAATTCCTAACTCTGGCCAAAGCCTGTACCACCACATCACTCCATCATGTTTGGAAATAGGTGTTAATTGTTGACTTTAATCATTAGTTCCTTTATTTTTACCTCAAAGTTTTTGCAAAGGACATGAGGAGGATTTGAACCAGACCAATTGCTAATTTAAGCCAAAGTCTGTACCACTGCATCACTCAAACATGTTTAAAATAGGATCCTAATTATTGACTTTAATCATTTTCCACTTTATTTTTACTCCAACATGATTGCAAAGGACTTTAGCAGGATTTGAACCAGACCAATTGCTAAATCAGGCCACAGCCTGTACCACTACATCACTCAATCATGTTTGCAAAAAGGTGTTAATTATTGACTTTAATAATTGTTTCCTTTATTTTTACTCCAAAATGATTGCAAAGGGCTTTAGCAGGATTTGAACCAGACCAATTGCTAATTCAGGCCAGAACCAGACTTTAATGATTATTTTCTTTATTATTACCCCAAAATGATTGCCAAGGACTTTAGCAGGACTTGAACCAGACCAATTGCCAATTCAGGCCAAAGCCTGTACCACTACATCACTCAATCATGTTTGAAGAAAGGGGTTAATTATTGAGCTTAATAATTATTTCCTTTATTTTTACCCCAAAATGTTTGCAAAGCGCGTTAGCAGGATTTGAACCAGACGAATTCTTAACTCTGGCCAAAGCCTGTAACACCACATCACTCCATCATGTTTTGTAATAGGTGTTAATTATTGACTTTAATCATTAGTTCCTTTATTTTTACCTCAAAATGTTTGCAAAGGACTTGAGGAGGATTTGAACCAGACCAATTGCTAATTCAAGCCGAAGTCTGTACTACTGCATTACTCAATCGTGTTTGAAACAGGATGCTAATTATTGACTTTAACCATTATGTCCTTTATTTTTACCCCAAAATGATTGCAAAGGACTTTAGAAGGATTTGAACCATACCAATTGCAAAATCAGGCCAAAGCCTGTACCACCACATCACTCAATCTAGTTTGAAATAGGATGTTAATTATTGACTTTAATAACTATTTCCTTTATTTTTACCCCAAAATGTTTGCAAAGGACTTTAGCAGCATTTGAACCGGATTAATTGCTAATTGCATGAAGCCAAAGCCTGTAACACTAAATCACTCAGTCATGTTTAAAAAAAGGATGTTGATTATTGACTTAATAATTGTTTCCTTTATTTTTACCCCAAAATGTTTGCAAAGGATCTTAGCAGCATTTGAACCAGACCAATTGCTAATTCAGGCCAAAGCCTGTAACACTGCACCACTCAATCATTTTTTAAAAAAGGATGTTAATTATTGACTTTAATGATTATTTCCTTTATTTTTACCCAAAAATGATTGCAAAGGACTTTAGAAGGATTTGAACCAGACCAATTGCTAAATCAGGCCAAAGTCTGTACCACTGCATTACTCAATCTTGTTTGCAAAAAGGTGTTAATTATTGACTTTAATAATTATTTCCTTTATTTTTACCCAAAAATGTTTGCAAAGGATCTTAGCAGCATTTGAACCAGACCAATTGCTAATTCAGGCCAAAGCCTGCAACACTGCACCACTCAATCATTTTTTAAAAAAGGATGTTAATTATTGACTTTAATGATTATTTTCTTCATTTTTACCCCAAAATGATTAAAAAGGACTTTAGCAGGATATGAACCAGACCAATTGCCAACTCTGGCCAAAGCCTGTACCACCACATCACTCCATCATGTTTGGAAATAGGTGTTAATTGTTGACTTTAATCATTAGTTCCTTTATTTTTACCTCAAAATGTTTGCAAAGGACTTGAGGAGGATTTGAACCGATTACTAATATAAGCCAAAGTCTGTACCACTGCATCACTCAAACATGTTTAAAATAGGATCCTAATTATTGACTTCAATCATTTTTCCCTTTATTTTTACCCCAAAATGATTGCAAAGGACTTTAGCAGGATTTGAACCAGACCAATTGCTAAATCAGGCCAAAGCCTGTACCACTGCATTACTCGATCTTATTTGCAAAAAGGTGTTAATTATTGACTTTAATAATTATTTCCTTTATTTTTACCCCAAAATGATTGCAAAGGACTTTAGAAAGATTTGAACCAGACCAATTGCTAAATCAAACTAAAGCCAGTACCACTGCATCACTCAATCTTGTTTGAAATAGGATGTTAATTATTGACTTTAATAATTATTTCCTTCATCATTACCCAAAAATGTTAACAAAGGACTTTAGCAGCATTTAAACCAGACCAATCGCTAATTGCATCAAGCCAAAGCCTGTAACACTGCACCACTCAATCATTTTTTAAAAAAGGGCGTTAATTATTGACTTTAGTGATTATTTTCTTCATTTTTACCCCAAAATGATTGCAAAGGACTTTAGCAGGATTTGAACCAGACCAATTGCTAATTCAGGCCAAAGCCTGTACCACTACATCACTCAATCATGTTTGAAAAAAGGTGTTAATTATTGACTTTAATAATTGTTTCCTGTATTTTTACCCCAAAATGACTGCAAAGGGCTTTAGCAGGATTTGAACCACACCATTTGCTAATGATGGCCAAAGCCTGTACCATTACATCACTCAATCATGTTTGCAAACAGGTGTTAATTATTGACTTTAATAATTGTTTCCTTTATTTTTACTCCAAAATGATTGCAAAGCGCGTTAGCAGGATTTGAACCAGACGAATTCTTAACTCTGGCCAAAGCCTGTAACTCCACATCACTCCATCATGTTTCGTAATAGGTGTTAATTATTGACTTTAATCATTAGTTCCTTTATTTTTACCTCAAAATGTTTGCAAAGGACTTGAGGAGGATTTGAACCAGACCAATTGCTACTTCAAGCCGAAGTCTGTACCACTGCATTACTCAATCGTGTTTGAAACAGGATGCTAATTATTGACTTAAACCATTATTTCCTTTATTTTTACCCCAAAATGATTGCAAAGGACTTTAGAAGGATTTGAACCATACCAATTGCAAAATCAGGCCAAAGCCTGTACCACCACATCACTCAATCTAGTTTGAAATAGGTTGTTAATTATTGACTTTAATAACTATTTCCTTTATTTTTACCCCAAAATGTTTGCAAAGGACTTTAGCAGCATTTGAACCGGATTAATTGCTAATTGCATGAAGCCAAAGCCTGTAACACTACATCACTCAGTCATGTTTAAAAAAAGGATGTTGATTATTGACTTAATAATTGTTTCCTTTATTTTTACCCCAAAATGATTGCAAAGGGCTTTAGCAGGATTTGAACCACACCAATTGCTAACTCTGCCCAAAGCATGTACCACCACATCACTCCATCATGTTTGGTAAAAGGTGTTAATTATTGACTTTAATCATTAGTTTCTTCATTTTTACCTCAAAATGTGCGCAAAAGACTTTGGGAGGATTTGAACCAGACCAATTGCTAAATCAAGCCAAAGCCTGTACCACTGCATTACTCAATCTTGTTCGCAAAAAGGTGTTAATTATTGACTTTAATGATTATTTCCTTTATTTTTACCCAAAAATGATTGCAAAGGACTTTAGAAGGATTTGAACCAGACCAATTGCTAAATCAGGCCAAAGTCTGTACCACTGCATTACTCAATCTTGTTTGCAAAAAGGTGTTAATTATTGACTTTAATAATTATTTCCGTTATTTTTACCCAAAAATGTTTGCAAAGGATCTTAGCAGCATTTGAACCAGACCAATTGCTAATTCAGGCCAAAGCCTGCAACACTGCACCACTCAATCATTTTTTAAAAAATGATGTTAATTATTGACTTTAATGATTATTTTCTTCATTTTTACCCCAAAATGATTAAAAAGGACTTTAGCAGGATATGAACCAGACCAATTGCCAACTCTGGCCAAAGCCTGTACCACCACATCACTCCATCATGTTTGGAAATAGGTGTTAATTGTTGACTTTAATCATTAGTTCCTTTATTTTTACCTCAAAATGTTTGCAAAGGACTTGAGGAGGATTTGAACCGATTACTAATATAAGCCAAAGTCTGTACCACTGCATCACTCAAACATGTTTAAAATAGGATCCTAATTATTGACTTCAATCATTTTTCCCTTTATTTTTACCCCAAAATGATTGCAAAGGACTTTAGCAGGATTTGAACCAGACCAATTGCTAAATCAGGCCAAAGCCTGTACCACTGCATTACTCGATCTTATTTGCAAAAAGGTGTTAATTATTGACTTTAATAATTATTTCCTTTATTTTTACCCCAAAATGATTGCAAAGGACTTTAGAAAGATTTGAACCAGACCAATTGCTAAATCAAACTAAAGCCAGTACCACTGCATCACTCAATCTTGTTTGAAATAGGATGTTAATTATTGACTTTAATAATTATTTCCTTCATCATTACCCAAAAATGTTAACAAAGGACTTTAGCAGCATTTAAACCAGACCAATCGCTAATTGCATCAAGCCAAAGCCTGTAACACTGCACCACTCAATCATTTTTTAAAAAAGGGCGTTAATTATTGACTTTAGTGATTATTTTCTTCATTTTTACCCCAAAATGATTGCAAAGGACTTTAGCAGGATTTGAACCAGACCAATTGCCAATTCAGGCCAAAGCCTGTACCACTACATCACTCAATCATGTTTGAAAAAAGGTGTTAATTATTGACTTTAATAATTGTTTCCTGTATTTTTACCCCAAAATGACTGCAAAGGGCTTTAGCAGGATTTGAACCACACCAATTGCTAACGATGGCCAAAGCCTGTACCATTACATCACTCAATCATGTTTGCAGAAAGGTGTTAATTATTGACTTTAATAATTGTTTCCTTTATTTTTACTCCAAAATGATTGCAAAAGGCTTTAGCAGGATTTGAACCAGACCAATTCCTAACTCTGGCCAAAGCCTGTACCACCACATCACTCCATCATGTTTGGAAATAGGTGTTAATTGTTGACTTTAATCATTAGTTCCTTTATTTTTACCTCAAAGTTTTTGCAAAGGACATGAGGAGGATTTGAACCAGACCAATTGCTAATTTAAGCCAAAGTCTGTACCACTGCATCACTCAAACATGTTTAAAATAGGATCCTAATTATTGACTTTAATCATTTTCCACTTTATTTTTACTCCAACATGATTGCAAAGGACTTTAGCAGGATTTGAACCAGACCAATTGCTAAATCAGGCCACAGCCTGTACCACTACATCACTCAATCATGTTTGCAAAAAGGTGTTAATTATTGACTTTAATAATTGTTTCCTTTATTTTTACTCCAAAATGATTGCAAAGGGCTTTAGCAGGATTTGAACCAGACCAATTGCTAATTCAGGCCAGAACCAGACTTTAATGATTATTTTCTTTATTATTACCCCAAAATGATTGCCAAGGACTTTAGCAGGACTTGAACCAGACCAATTGCCAATTCAGGCCAAAGCCTGTACCACTACATCACTCAATCATGTTTGAAGAAAGGGGTTAATTATTGAGCTTAATAATTATTTCCTTTATTTTTACCCCAAAATGTTTGCAAAGCGCGTTAGCAGGATTTGAACCAGACGAATTCTTAACTCTGGCCAAAGCCTGTAACACCACATCACTCCATCATGTTTTGTAATAGGTGTTAATTATTGACTTTAATCATTAGTTCCTTTATTTTTACCTCAAAATGTTTGCAAAGGACTTGAGGAGGATTTGAACCAGACCAATTGCTAATTCAAGCCGAAGTCTGTACTACTGCATTACTCAATCGTGTTTGAAACAGGATGCTAATTATTGACTTTAACCATTATGTCCTTTATTTTTACCCCAAAATGATTGCAAAGGACTTTAGAAGGATTTGAACCATACCAATTGCAAAATCAGGCCAAAGCCTGTACCACCACATCACTCAATCTAGTTTGAAATAGGATGTTAATTATTGACTTTAATAACTATTTCCTTTATTTTTACCCCAAAATGTTTGCAAAGGACTTTAGCAGCATTTGAACCGGATTAATTGCTAATTGCATGAAGCCAAAGCCTGTAACACTAAATCACTCAGTCATGTTTAAAAAAAGGATGTTGATTATTGACTTAATAATTGTTTCCTTTATTTTTACCCCAAAATGTTTGCAAAGGATCTTAGCAGCATTTGAACCAGACCAATTGCTAATTCAGGCCAAAGCCTGTAACACTGCACCACTCAATCATTTTTTAAAAAAGGATGTTAATTATTGACTTTAATGATTATTTCCTTTATTTTTACCCAAAAATGATTGCAAAGGACTTTAGAAGGATTTGAACCAGACCAATTGCTAAATCAGGCCAAAGTCTGTACCACTGCATTACTCAATCTTGTTTGCAAGAAGGTGTTAATTATTGACTTTAATAATTATTTCCTTTATTTTTACCCAAAAATGTTTGCAAAGGATCTTAGCAGCATTTGAACCAGACCAATTGCTAATTCAGGCCAAAGCCTGCAACACTGCACCACTCAATCATTTTTTAAAAAAGGATGTTAATTATTGACTTTAATGATTATTTTCTTCATTTTTACCCCAAAATGATTAAAAAGGACTTTAGCAGGATATGAACCAGACCAATTGCCAACTCTGGCCAAAGCCTGTACCACCACATCACTCCATCATGTTTGGAAATAGGTGTTAATTGTTGACTTTAATCATTAGTTCCTTTATTTTTACCTCAAAATGTTTGCAAAGGACTTGAGGAGGATTTGAACCAATTACTAATATAAGCCAAAGTCTGTACCACTGCATCACTCAAACATGTTTAAAATAGGATCCTAATTATTGACTTCAATCATTTTTCCCTTTATTTTTACCCCAAAATGATTGCAAAGGACTTTAGCAGGATTTGAACCAGACCAATTGCTAAATAAGGCCAAAGCCTGTACCACTGCATTACTCGATCTTATTTGCAAAAAGGTGTTAATTATTGACTTTAATAATTATTTCCTTTATTTTTACCCCAAAATGATTGCAAAGGACTTTAGAAAGATTTGAACCAGACCAATTGCTAAATCAAACTAAAGCCAGTACCACTGCATCACTCAATCTTGTTTGAAATAGGATGTTAATTATTGACTTTAATAATTATTTCCTTCATCATTACCCAAAAATGTTAACAAAGGACTTTAGCAGCATTTAAACCAGACCAATCGCTAATTGCATCAAGCCAAAGCCTGTAACACTGCACCACTCAATCATTTTTTAAAAAAGGGCGTTAATTATTGACTTTAGTGATTATTTTCTTCATTTTTACCCCAAAATGATTGCAAAGGACTTTAGCAGGATTTGAACCAGACCAATTGCTAATTCAGGCCAAAGCCTGTACCACTACATCACTCAATCATGTTTGCAAAAAGGTGTTAATTATTGACTTTAATAATTGTTTCCTGTATTTTTACCCCAAAATGACTGCAAAGGGCTTTAGCAGGATTTGAACCACACCATTTGCTAATGATGGCCAAAGCCTGTACCATTACATCACTCAATCATGTTTGCAAACAGGTGTTAATTATTGACTTTAATAATTGTTTCCTTTATTTTTGCTCCAAAATGATTGCAAAGCGCGTTAGCAGGATTTGAACCAGACGAATTCTTAACTCTGGCCAAAGCCTGTAACTCCACATCACTCCATCATGTTTCGTAATAGGTGTTAATTATTGACTTTAATCATTAGTTCCTTTATTTTTACCTCAAAATGTTTGCAAAGGACTTGAGGAGGATTTGAACCAGACCAATTGCTACTTCAAGCCGAAGTCTGTACCACTGCATTACTCAATCGTGTTTGAAACAGGATGCTAATTATTGACTTAAACCATTATTTCCTTTATTTTTACCCCAAAATGATTGCAAAGGACTTTAGAAGGATTTGAACCATACCAATTGCAAAATCAGGCCAAAGCCTGTACCACCACATCACTCAATCTAGTTTGAAATAGGTTGTTAATTATTGACTTTAATAACTATTTCCTTTATTTTTACCCCAAAATGTTTGCAAAGGACTTTAGCAGCATTTGAACCGGATTAATTGCTAATTGCATGAAGCCAAAGCCTGTAACACTACATCACTCAGTCATGTTTAAAAAAAGGATGTTGATTATTGACTTAATAATTGTTTCCTTTATTTTTACCCCAAAATGATTGCAAAGGGCTTTAGCAGGATTTGAACCACACCAATTGCTAACTCTGCCCAAAGCATGTACCACCACATCACTCCATCATGTTTGGTAAAAGGTGTTAATTATTGACTTTAATCATTAGTTTCTTCATTTTTACCTCAAAATGTGCGCAAAAGACTTTGGGAGGATTTGAACCAGACCAATTGCTAAATCAAGCCAAAGCCTGTACCACTGCATTACTCAATCTTGTTCGCAAAAAGGTGTTAATTATTGACTTTAATGATTATTTCCTTTATTTTTACCCAAAAATGATTGCAAAGGACTTTAGAAGGATTTGAACCAGACCAATTGCTAAATCAGGCCAAAGTCTGTACCACTGCATTACTCAATCTTGTTTGCAAAAAGGTGTTAATTATTGACTTTAATAATTATTTCCGTTATTTTTACCCAAAAATGTTTGCAAAGGATCTTAGCAGCATTTGAACCAGACCAATTGCTAATTCAGGCCAAAGCCTGCAACACTGCACCACTCAATCATTTTTTAAAAAAGGATGTTAATTATTGACTTTAATGATTATTTTCTTCATTTTTACCCCAAAATGATTAAAAAGGACTTTAGCAGGATATGAACCAGACCAATTGCCAACTCTGGCCAAAGCCTGTACCACCACATCACTCCATCATGTTTGGAAATAGGTGTTAATTGTTGACTTTAATCATTAGTTCCTTTATTTTTACCTCAAAATGTTTGCAAAGGACTTGAGGAGGATTTGAACCGATTACTAATATAAGCCAAAGTCTGTACCACTGCATCACTCAAACATGTTTAAAATAGGATCCTAATTATTGACTTCAATCATTTTTCCCTTTATTTTTACCCCAAAATGATTGCAAAGGACTTTAGCAGGATTTGAACCAGACCAATTGCTAAATCAGGCCAAAGCCTGTACCACTCCATTACTCGATCTTATTTGCAAAAAGGTGTTAATTATTGACTTTAATAATTATTTCCTTTATTTTTACCCCAAAATGATTGCAAAGGACTTTAGAAAGATTTGAACCAGACCAATTGCTAAATCAAACTAAAGCCAGTACCACTGCATCACTCAATCTTGTTTGAAATAGGATGTTAATTATTGACTTTAATAATTATTTCCTTCATCATTACCCAAAAATGTTAACAAAGGACTTTAGCAGCATTTAAACCAGACCAATCGCTAATTGCATCAAGCCAAAGCCTGTAACACTGCACCACTCAATCATTTTTTAAAAAAGGGCGTTAATTATTGACTTTAGTGATTATTTTCTTCATTTTTACCCCAAAATGATTGCAAAGGACTTTAGCAGGATTTGAACCAGACCAATTGCCAATTCAGGCCAAAGCCTGTACCACTACATCACTCAATCATGTTTGAAAAAAGGTGTTAATTATTGACTTTAATAATTGTTTCCTGTATTTTTACCCCAAAATGACTGCAAAGGGCTTTAGCAGGATTTGAACCACACCAATTGCTAACGATGGCCAAAGCCTGTACCATTACATCACTCAATCATGTTTGCAGAAAGGTGTTAATTATTGACTTTAATAATTGTTTCCTTTATTTTTACTCCAAAATGATTGCAAAAGGCTTTAGCAGGATTTGAACCAGACCAATTCCTAACTCTGGCCAAAGCCTGTACCACCACATCACTCCATCATGTTTGGAAATAGGTGTTAATTGTTGACTTTAATCATTAGTTCCTTTATTTTTACCTCAAAGTTTTTGCAAAGGACATGAGGAGGATTTGAACCAGACCAATTGCTAATTTAAGCCAAAGTCTGTACCACTGCATCACTCAAACATGTTTAAAATAGGATCCTAATTATTGACTTTAATCATTTTCCACTTTATTTTTACTCCAACATGATTGCAAAGGATTTTAGCAGGATTTGAACCAGACCAATTGCTAATTCAGGCCAAAGCCTGTACCACTACATCACTCAATCATGTTTGAAGAAAGGGGTTAATTATTGAGCTTAATAATTATTTCCTTTATTTTTACCCCAAAATGTTTGCAAAGCGCGTTAGCAGGATTTGAACCAGACGAATTCTTAACTCTGGCCAAAGCCTGTAACACCACATCACTCCATCATGTTTTGTAATAGGTGTTAATTATTGACTTTAATCATTAGTTCCTTTATTTTTACCTCAAAATGTTTGCAAAGGACTTGAGGAGGATTTGAACCAGACCAATTGCTAATTCAAGCCGAAGTCTGTACTACTGCATTACTCAATCGTGTTTGAAACAGGATGCTAATTATTGACTTTAACCATTATGTCCTTTATTTTTACCCCAAAATGATTGCAAAGGACTTTAGAAGGATTTGAACCATACCAATTGCAAAATCAGGCCAAAGCCTGTACCACCACATCACTCAATCTAGTTTGAAATAGGATGTTAATTATGGACTTTAATAACTATTTCCTTTATTTTTACCCCAAAATGTTTGCAAAGGACTTTAGCAGCATTTGAACCGGATTAATTGCTAATTGCATGAAGCCAAAGCCTGTAACACTAAATCACTCAGTCATGTTTAAAAAAAGGATGTTGATTATTGACTTAATAATTGTTTCCTTTATTTTTACCCCAAAATGTTTGCAAAGGATCTTAGCAGCATTTGAACCAGACCAATTGCTAATTCAGGCCAAAGCCTGTAACACTGCACCACTCAATCATTTTTTAAAAAAGGATGTTAATTATTGACTTTAATGATTATTTCCTTTATTTTTACCCAAAAATGATTGCAAAGGACTTTAGAAGGATTTGAACCAGACCAATTGCTAAATCAGGCCAAAGTCTGTACCACTGCATTACTCAATCTTGTTTGCAAAAAGGTGTTAATTATTGACTTTAATAATTATTTCCTTTATTTTTACCCAAAAATGATTGCAAAGGACTTTAGAAGGATTTGAACCAGACCAATTGCTAAACCAGGCCAAAGTCTGTACCACTGCATTACTCAATCTTGTTTGCAAAAAGGTGTTAATTATTGACTTTAATAATTATTTCCTTTATTTTTACCCCAAAATGTTTGCAAAGGATCTTAGCAGCATTTGAACCAGACCAATTGCTAATTCCGGCCAAAGCCTGTACCACTACATCACTCAATCATGTTTGTAGAAAGGTGTTAATTATTGAGCTTAATGATTATTTCCTTTATTTTTACCCCAAAATGATTGCAAAGGACTTTAGCAGGATTTGAACCAGACCAATTCCCAACTCTGGCCAAAGCCTGTACCACCACATCACTCCATCATGTTTGGAAATAGGTGTTAATTGTTGACTTTAATCATTAGTTCCTTTATTTTTACCTCAAAATGTTTGCAAAGGACTTGAGGAGGATTTGAACCAATTACTAATATAAGCCAAAGTCTGTACCACTGCATCACTCAAACATGTTTAAAGAGGATCCTAATTATTGACTTCAATCATTTTTCCCTTTATTTTTACCCCAAAATGATTGCAAAGGACTTTAGCAGGATTTGAACCAGACCAATTGCTAAATCAGGCCAAAGCCTGTACCACTGCATTACTCAATCTTATTTGTAAAAAGGTGTTAATTATTGACTTTAATAATTATTTCCTTTATTTTTACCCCAAAATGATTGCAAAGGACTTTAGAAAGATTTGAACCAGACCAATTGCTAAATCAAACTAATGCCAGTACCACTGCATCACTCAATCTTGTTTGAAATAGGATGTTAATTATTGACTTTAATAATTATTTCCTTCATCTTTACCCAAAAATGTTAACAAAGGACTTTAGCAGCATTTAAACCAGACCAATCGCTAATTGCATCAAGCCAAAGCCTGTAACACTGCATTACTCAATCATTTTTTAAAAAAGGGCGTTAATTATTGACTTTAGTGATTATTTTCTTCATTTTTACCCCAAAATGATTGCAAAGGACTTTAGCAGGATTTGAACCAGACCAATTGCTAATTCACGCCAAAGCCTGTACCACTACATCACTCAATCATGTTTGAAAAAAGGTGTTAATTATTGACTTTAATAATTGTTTCCTGTATTTTTACCCCAAAATGACTGCAAAGGGCTTTAGCAGGATTTGAACCACACCAATTGCTAATGATGGCCAAAGCCTGTACCATTACATCACTCAATCATGTTTGCAGAAAGGTGTTAATTATTGACTTTAATAATTGTTTCCTTTATTTTTACTCCAAAATGATTGCAAAAGGCTTTAGCAGGATTTGAACCACACCAATTGCCAACTCTGGCCAAAGCCTGTACCACCACATCACTCCATCATGTTTGGAAAAAGGTGTTAATTATTGACTTTAATCATTAGTTTCTTCACTTTTACCTCAAAATGTGTGCAAAAGACTTTAGGAAGATTTGAACCAGACCAATTGCTAAATCAGGCCAAAGCTTGTACCACTGCATTACTCAATCTTGTTTGCAAAAAGGTGTTAATTATTGACTTTAATAATTATTTCCCTTATTTTTACCCAAAAATGATTGCAAAGGACTTTAGAAGGATTTGAACCAGACCAGTTGCTAAATCAGGCCAAAGCCTGTATCACTGCATTACTCAATCTTGTTTGCAAAAGGGTGTTAATTATTGACTTTAATAATTATTTCCTTTATTTTTACCCCAAAATGATTGCAAAGGGCTTTTGCAGCATTTGGACCAGACCAATTGCTAATTTAGGCCAAAGCCTGTAACCCTGCACCACTCAATCATTTTTTAAAAAAGGATGTTAATTATTGACTTTAATGATTATTTTCTTTGTTTTTCCCCCAAAATGATTGCAAAGGACTTTAGCAGGATTTGAACCAGACCAATTGCAAGTTACGGCCAAAGCCTGTACCACTACATCACTCAATCATGTTTGAAAACACGTTAATTGTTGATCTTAATAATTATTTCCTTTATTTTTACCCCAAAATAATTGCAAAGGGAGGATTTGAATTTGAATTTGAACCACACCAGTTAAAGTCTATGATTGACATATCATTTCAAACATGAGTGAGTGATGCAGTGCTGCATGGTCTGTTTTGAATTAGCAATTGGCCTGGTTCAAACCCTGCAAAAGTCCTTTGCAAACATTTTGGCGTAAAAATAAAGGAAATAATTATCAAAGTCAATAATTAACACATTTTTTGAAATATGATGGAGTGATGTAGTGTTACAGGCTTTGGCCTGAATTAGCAATTGGTCTGGTTCAAATCCAGCTAAAGTCCTTTGCAATCATTTTGGGGTAAAAATAAAGGAAATAATTATTAAAGTCAATAATTAACATCCTATTTCAAACAAGATTGAGTGATGCAATGGTACATGCTTTGGCCTGAGTTAGCAATTGGTCAGGCTCAAATCCTGCTCAAGCCCTTAGCAATCATTTTGGGGTAAAAATAAAGGAAATAATTATTAAAGTCAATAACTAACACCTTTTTTCAAACATGATTGAGTGATGTAGTGGTACAGGCTTTGGCCTGAATTTGCAATTGGTCTGGTTCAAATCCTGCTGAAGTCCTTTGCAATCATTTTGGGGTAAAAATAAAGAAAATAATCATTAAAGTCAATAATTAACATCATATTTCAAACATGATTGAGTGATGCAGTGGTACAGAGTTTGGCTTGAATCAGCAATTGGTCTGGTTCAAATCCTCCTAAAGTCCTTTGCAAACATTTTGAGGTAAAAATTAAGGAACTATAATGGTTAAAGTCAATAATTAACACCTTTTTCCAAACATGATGGAGTGATATGGTGGTACAGGCTTTGGCCAGAGTTAGCAATTGGCGTGGTTCAAATCCTGCTAAAACCCTTTGCAATTGTTTTGGGGTAAAAATAAAGGAAATATATAATTATTAAAGTCAATAATTAACACCTGTTTTCAAACATGATTGAGTGATGTAGTGGTACAGGCTTTAACCTGAATAGCAATTGGTCTGGTTCAAATCCTGCTAAAGTCCTTTGCAATCATATTGGGGTAAAAATAAAGAAAATAAGCATCACAGTCAATAATTAACATCATATTTCAAACATGATTGAGTGATGCAGTGGTGTACAGACTGCAGCTTGAATCAGCAATTGGTCGGGATTAGAGTTATTCGATGAAAATTATTCACTTAAACGAATTTTTTTAAAAATGAACCTGTGTTGCAATAGCTTGGTGTTTGGTGTCAATTTAATATGATGATATCAGTTAGTCTGGTTCAAATCTCGTTGATGTCATTTGCCAAAATTTTGAGTTAAAATAAACGGGAAAAGTGGCTAAATTCAAAAATTTTACATTCTTAACCAAAGATGAAAGAGTGGTGCAGTAGTACAAACTTTAGTGTGTTTAGTGTGAATAATGAATTGGCAGTTGGTCTGGTTCAAATCCTGTTCATGTCATTTTCAAAAATTTTGGACTAAAATAAAAGGGTAAATTGGTCAAGGTCAATAATTTACTTCGGTGCCTAACTGTGAACATTGTGAACATGTGGTGCAATGGTACAAGCTTTGGTCTGAAAGACCTTGTTGTCTTGTTGGTCTGCTTCAATCCATGCTGAAGTCTTAAAATAAAGGGGAAAAAATATGAAAGCCAGTAGTTTACATCCCATGCTTAAACATGATCAAGTGATGCAGTGGTATAAGCTTTGGTGTGAATTAATAGTTGTTCTTGTTCAAATCCCAAAGAAATTTTCAATTTTTTGGGTCAAAATATTTGTATTGCATGATATGCAAATATGAAATTTTGTCTAACTATTGATTGATTGCATTGCATAGATCAATAAAAATAACATTGTGAGTCCCTTAGTAAGATTTCTACCTTATCTCCACCTCTACCTTCTCCAGATACAGCTAATTCAATTAAGGTTGACATCGACAATAGTCAAATGTGCAATATGATCGATCGAGTGCCAAAAGAATGATTCTTTACATGCACGCAGATGCTAAAAAATATCATACTAGATACTATATTTGTAATCCAGCAAGGCTGCTGTGTTGATCTTATCTAAAACTATATTATTACCATCATTTTTTTACGCTCATGCATACTGCACATTTGCCATTTGACTATTGTTGATGTCAGCCTTAATTGATTAGCTGTATTCTACTTTATTCGATATGCTAATTACACAACTTATGACATCACAGTGCATAATAACTTTACAAAAATCTGTAGCGCAATATTCTCAAAGATACTTATTATCCACAGTGATGTCGTAAGTTGTGTAATTTACATATCGAAAAAGTAGAATATCTCATAAAGTGGTTAATCAAACTCCTGCGGTTGTCATCTTATAGCTAGTTCTACAATTCGTCTTTTGATAGTGCGTGCAAAGCGTGCACACTGCACAACTCTTTTGAAAGGCGAACATTTTCACTCCTCTTCTAATAAGCAAAAACTTCAAAATTACCTTAATATCTTTTCGACTTGGCACCACAAAACCTGAGTTTTCACTATTTTGCTTCGTTACTTTCTGTTTTAACTGTACGTTTTACCTTTTTCAAAGAGAATTTAAACGAATTCTTGATATTTTTATGCTTCGAAATAAAACAGTAAAAACATTTTTCGCAAAAATCCTGTCCGAATCAGTCGAATACGGAAATTTACGGACCACGGTCCGAATACGTGTTTTTACGGACCGCACGTCGACCAATCAGAATTCAATTCGAAATATTAGCCAAGTGGAGGAGAGTGACATTTAAAGTGCCCATGTCAGAAAATGAGACTTTGCATATTTGAATTCTACTCAGGACGTAGATAATGAAAATCCAAAGCAGATTTCAATTTGAGTTAGTTTTCGCGGAGAAATATTGCTTTGAAATTCAAAAATTTCAAATTTTAACGGCAAAAGATTTTGACAACCGCGGAGTTGGGAAACTGGTGACTGAACGTCACTATAGGAACTCGCCGCTCGCGTGTTGTAGTAATTAATATATAAATACAACGTGAGAACAACATTGTACTTTTGTAAGATCTTTGAAAATGGCCTCGTCGAGCTCAGATACCGAAAGCCGTAGCTACCAAAGTGACGACTCAGAATGGAACTATATTCCTGGGCCGTATAATATAGAAAAAACGAGCGCAAGCGGTGAAAATGGAAGTGAAATGCGCGACTCAAATAGTCATCACGAAGGCAACGTCGGACCGTATGCAAATGAACCAGTTGCTGACGAAGACTGGCTGACAAATTATCGCGAAAAAAAGCAAAGATACGACGAACGGCTCATGAAACTACAACTGAGGCGTAAATGGTAAATATTTCTTTTCAAATACTGTTGCGTGACCGATCAGACTTCGATTCGTGACATCTCTTAACTGCTTTTTAACCACCCAAAAAGTAGTTAAATAGTGGTTAACTTTAATCACGTAGTTAGGCCGGTTGTACAAAAAGGCAGTTAGCGTTAACTGCAGTTAAAAAGTAGTTAAAGTTAACTATCCTCAATGGCATAGTTAACTTCTCAAAACCTAGTTAAATATGGCGGCTGTATTAAGAGTGAACAACTTTTATGAGCGAGATAATACTGAAAGGCAACTCTTACTTAGAGTTTTTAATCGTCAACTTCCCTGGAAAGATTTCTCAGATAAAGAACTCCTAAAACGCTATAGATTTGGCGGAGAATCTTTGCTTTTTATAGCGCGACTCATCGACGGCGAAGTGAGACCACTAACAAAGCGAAACCAGGCTCATCACTAAAGACTTATAATTTTAGCAGTGGTAGTGGTTGGTGGTCTTGCTGCAGGACGTCCACCAGTTTTCCATTGAGACTGCATTACCCCAGCATTTGGGCCATGTTTTGCAATTTTCCCGTATTTCTATTGGTGTACGTTTTTCATAGCTGTTAATCTGGGAAGTAAATAGTTTCACACAACTTTTGCTTTTAGGCATTTGTTATTGTGCTCGAAAATTGGCCCCGTAGTGTGTCTAAATTTTGTTCAACTATATTAACCAGTAGGTTGCATTCTACTGAATTAAAATTTTGTTTTGGTTTTCTTCCCTTGTTTTGGATTAGTTGCTTTATGGGCAGACATTTTGAATTTGTGTACATGTAATTAGTAATTCAACTTGAAAAATACCTGTAAGCTTGGCAACTGCATGTGGTTACATGGGAAAATATGACCTCAGACATGATACAAATACATACAGTATATATGACATGAGTTGTATATTGATTTTTGTTACATCTGACAACCCATCAAACAAATATTGATTATTGTGTATAACACAATATTGAAACATATAGTGTACCTTCTAATTAACAATTAGATTACGAGCTCGAGATTTCTATGCGGTGATAGTTGATGAGGGCAATTAGTAGAATCAGAGGTCAAACATGGAATATTCAACAAAAAATTTGATTTTCAGGCAATTTTTTAAAAGAAATCTCTACAGGAAGATGATTGTTTTGCTACTCGCTATCTATCGAGGAATAGATAGCGAGTAGAGTAACCAATCAAATTGCAGCATTTGCAATAGTATACTAGTATGATTCTACTAATAGTGAATAAACTCATACAGATTGAAATATTTAAACTTTAACAACATTAGCCAAGTTGGTTTTAATCTAGGCTAACCCAGATTAGGTTTTATGATGAAAATGACTTGAGTTTATTTATAAATTTATCCATACTGCAGAATTGAAGGCAACAAATTTGCAATTATATAGTGCAAATTTGATCATTTGAAATTCATATATTCTTCATATATTTATATAAACTCATATATTCTTACAGATATTGCTTCGACAATTTGCCACACATTTGAATGATTTGTGCACATTTGATGCATTTGCATTTTGGCACCCAGGTGCAAATTTAATGTGAATCTGGTTTTTAGTGCAAAGTTTCAAAGAAACTTTGCAGTATTGTGATGAGTGGCGAAAATTCAAATCAGTCAGGCAGTCAGTCAGTCAGTCAGTCAGTCAGTCAGTCAGTCAGTCAGTCAGTCATAGTGTAAACTCCGGGGGGTGGTGCAAATTTTGAATATGCCACCTGATTACTTGAATGTTACTATTGCAATGTTTTAGTTAAAATTATAAGTATTATTTATAAACCATTTTGTGCTGTTATTCATACAAATAAAAAAGATAGGTAAATGAGTCATATGGCAACTAATGAGCGCAGTAATTTTATTGCAGACATGTATATACAGTGCTCTCAAACTCCCCCGGAATTTAAAATATTCAACTAAGCACGTGTATATTGCGTAGCGCCCGCTTCCGTTGCTATGCAGAGGTCTAGGAGTGGGATAATAAACATGAGTTAAACATGTATTTCCACGGCTTAAAAGCACCATTTTAACTGGCAGGACAAGATTTTTTAATCTTCAGACTATTATGCTTTCGTTTATTATGCATAAAGAGCGATTTTTCGCCTTAAAACGAGCTCAAATGGACAGCATAAGTTGACCTATATGGTATGAATATAAATGGCTAACAAGAGATATGAGCTATAGTTTGAATACATAGCAATAAATACACCGCAATATTTTCGCTATTCTACGTCTTATATTCCTAAATATACACCACATGAATTGCAGGAGTTTTGTTCTACATTTCGGCCAGGCTTCATCAAAAAATGATGAAAAACAAGCGAGATAAAGCGAAATCGGCATATTTGATAATGTTGCGTGCGTGCGAGATCAGTTTCTGCAAGGTTGTGATGCGATGACTGATGATTGTGTACATAAAATTTCCAATAATACTAGTAGACCTAAAGTAAACCGTACATAAGTATACTAAGTAAAGATATTGGCCTAATATTGTGACAGTTTTTTATTAACACACAGAAGAGCGCACAGTTTGTATGTTTGCAATCTTAGTTCACGTTCAATATTAATTGCGCGTTCATTCCGTTTTGTTTATATGAGTCTAAGGTCAGAGGTCAGAGATTCAGCAAACGTGAAACCGAATATGCTCGCTAAACATGAAAATTATAAAATTATCAGAGTGTCTAAAAACGTCCCACGTAAACAAAACGCTTTTAGACCACATCATTTTAACATTTTATTTCCAAAGCTATCATTAAATTTTTCTTAGTTTTTCGAGTTTAAGTGTGTAAGTCTTTTCAGAAACTTTGCACTATCCTTGGATCCCTAGTTCATTTTATTTATGGGTTTCAAATAATCAAATTTGCACTGTAGCAAAGAGAAATGTCTCTTGCTAAAACCTTGCTGATTAAACCATTAAAATATTGAAGTAGTTTCTGTAACAAACTGCCACCTATAGCCAAAAACTTTACAAAAGGATACCATTAAGTTGTCACATGTGTATTTCACCACTTCTATGACTGAGTATGACATGAGTTTGATTACTGCTTGTTTTAATTATTAAATAGGTGACAGTGTAACCCCCACCATAAACAATGACCAGTATGACCAGTCCCAAAATATCCAGTAATCCATTTCCAATACATGTCTTGACTTCGCTTTTCTTCATTAGCATATGTTTGCAAAATAAACATTTTAACATCTTTACACAAATCTGCTTGGCACTCCTGATACAGTCAGCGAGTCAGACAAACAAATTACACAATTTAGCACATGTGACGTCCAGTGATCCAGACAAATCATTTCAAATTTACAAACCAACGAATTAGTACTTTCTTCAATAATGGTGAATGTTTGTATTTGTACGAAAAAAAGTATGATTGCTTTTATCACAGATCAGGCGCATTCTTCTGCAATTATTTGAATCGAATTTGTTAGCCACTGTTAAATAAACAAGACTTAATTCATTTTAATTTATGTTAACTGCACCACGCGAGCCCCACGCAAGTTAACTACGTGATTAGTTAACTATCCGACTAACTGCGTTTTGTGCAACGCAGTTAAGTCGTGCAGTTAACTAACTACGGTTAAGGATTTAACTAGGGTAGTTAACGCTAACTGCAGTTAACTTTAACTACTTTTTTATACAACCGGCCCCAGCTGATGCATAAATATTTGAATTTTATAGTTTCCATATTTATGTACCTGTATGATTTGAGAACTGGACTGAATTTATTGCATCTACTTCAAAACCATGGACCTTGTTTGTAAAATTAATTATAAAAATGAAAATTGTATACCAATGTCATATACCACCCAAGATCAATTTTGGCCACTAATCATTTGCTAAAATAATGTTCATTTTATTCTAGCACCTTGAGCATGCATTAATGTTGAAAATTTGAAGATTAGAATTATGCTGAAGATATTAGTGAGACAGCATCGACCACAGAGATAGCCAAAGGTTTTAACTCTGCCTAACACGACAGCCTGTCTAACTACACTTATAGCAGATCCAGCCTACTACACCCTGTTGTTGAATAGGGATCAATTGATTTATTTAGTATATGCTAATCATTGAAGATACAGATTTTAAACCTTGGAGATACATATATGTAGTGTGGATATTTCATGTATGACATTTCAAATACTACATTACTAATATCTACGACCCACTAATGCTTTATACTCTTGTAGTTTTATGTTTTATAGTTTTATTTCTTGTCTTGTAGTTTTATAGATTGTAGTTTTACAAAAACTCTGTAATTGTACTTATATACATATAATTGATTTCGTCTCTCTTTTTCATGTAAATCACATAACAATTTAGCTGTCTAAGCTACTTAATGTGTGTATTTTTAATAATAATAATAATAATAATAATAATAATGTATAAAAATAAATTCTGTAGCATTTAATGTTTTTTACCGGTATATATAATATATTTTACCTGCAGAGGAAATGTTGCAGATTTATTTCCAACATATCCATGTACAACATGGCTTTGAATAGATAATACACGGAAATCACACATTCTATGATATCGCCTTACAAAATACAATGCAATCTTGTAAAATCACAAATAAAAAAAATACTGTATCACTGCATGCACTGTGCAACTGTGACTGTGCTATAAATTTCACCCTCAAATCAAAGTCCAGCCCGCAAACGCCCGCATCTTCTTTCACCAATATATATGATTTCCGCCAAAGCTAAATTTGACTTCAAAAAACCCACGGGTAAATGTCAATAAGGATTATCTGCATAAAGACAAATGACTTATTAGATAGAAAATACTTAAACAAAATAGTTTCATATATTTCTTTTATAAGAACCATGCAAAATTATGCTACATAAATTGAAGCTGACGTTTTCAGATTTTGACTGAAGTTTCTTTATCATTCATAGAATGGCTAAACCCGTCAAATCATCATCGAACAAACGTTGCTCAACTATTTATAAAAAAAGTTATTAAATTAAACTTAGGAAATGTTAGCAGCACTATATGTATTGATATTTTCTTGTTATATAACATCATAGGTGATAATTACACATTTTATGCTCCATCACCTCCACGTCAATATAATATTCTTGTCTTCGGGTGGACCAGGAATCTAACCAGGTAACCATTAAAACCTATTTGGTCACACGCTCATGGCTGCACAACTGCACAAGCATAAGAACTTTTACAGAAATGATAATCATTATGGCTTGATACGCAGGCTAAACAATAAATTAAGCCTGATGTGTAGATGTGGATGGTGAAATTGGAACCATTGATCACCATTCATCACTGATGCAAAGTTTTTATACTTAGGCCGGTCCAATGAGAATTCGTGTAATTTGTGAACTAAAATGCATGGTCCCAAACATGGCCACCCTTTTTTTTTAACGCGGGAAACCTAAACTAAGGCCTGATTTATATATACCGTACGTACATTTCAGTCATGCGGAATGCAATTCAAACAATATACTAGCTAGACGACTTGCCTCATTGTGTATTGTTTAAATTGTCAGGCCTTAATTACGGTAAAAACCCTCGATACATGCAATTATTTATCTATTTATTTATTTATATAAATTTGCCAATGAAAAAACAACACATTACATACAGAAATAGTACATACGTATAGACCATTTACAGGGTACCTGGTATGAGGAGGTCTTGCATCGGTTTGTTAGATGATCAGGGTTGGGTCATATGGCTTCTCTTCTGTTGCTATTTGTTGTTGATGTCAGTAAATTTGTGTCATTTTTTTTTCCGTCCATTTTTTTTTCAAAGACAGTATGCCTGTATGGTGTAGCTTATACGCCGGATAAATAATAATTTTGTTTTTCTCAACAGCCTAAGAATGACGCAAGAAGTGCTCCTTACTTGGATTGAGTCGAAGATTAATGTTTGCCGAATTCTGAAAGTATATGTGAAGAATCACGGATTTCTCTTTTTCTATTTCTTTTTTATATTTTTTACATATAACTTTCAATAATACTATGTTGAGCTAACATTTAACTCAACATAGAAACATTCAGGCTCAGAAAACTGGTCTTAAACGAACACGCACATTCTATTTTATTGTTCTTTTTCCGGATTCGCCATTTTGTTTTTACTCTATATTTGTTTAATCCCAGAATTCCATATAGCCTGATGGTCTGTATATCTGATCCGCGTTCTATAATACTATGGTCAGCACTTGTAGAGATACACACTACATATTACATTTATTATTATAATATTCCCCGAAGGGTGTTCCGGCAATATCTAATTTGTCTAATTACGTATTAATAAGCAAAAATTATCGATAATTATCTAATTATACTAAAATAGTCTACATATTAAAATTATTTACGCTATCTATCTACCAAATAGACGACACGGTCAGTTTGGACTTTGGTAGATGGAAACAAGTGCTGACCATATATACTTGTTAGCATAAGCTCCATATATACCATGAATAAGAACTCAAGCCAGTGCAAAAGCCGAAGATGGTAGAAAGGAGCTATAAGACGTCAATCTTAATCCTCTGCGCGATCAAAATAGAGATATGTTGCTATGTTAACCGCGCAGAGGACTGAGATTGGCGCCCTATAGCTCCTTTAATTTCCGCCATCTTTGACTTTACCTTTCTTAAGGCCGACTGACTAGAATTCCTACTCCAGATATATATGGAGCTCACTAATCTTGGTGGTGTGTGCAATGTAGCCTGGTTTCGATTTAGTTCTAACGGTCGCCGTAAACACGAAAGTTTCGACTAAATAGAAACCGACCATACATAGTTTTTTAAGTCATGTATTTTATAGTTATAAAAATCCTAACTGATCTCTTAGTATTTTTCGATTCTGATCACCTGACGATGAACTGTCGTTGTCGAAACCTGAAAGGCAATGTTAGTACCCGACCGAATTGGGACTTAAGGGTTGGGGCCCCCACCCGGGCCCATATACGTTACCAAAAAAGACGTCCACCAATCCTTCTGTGTCCAACACTCGCGTACCTGAAACTTAACCTAGGTACCATTTGTACCGCTTACATTATAACATGCACTCCTAATTCATGCACTGCTAACATGCATTTTTGTTCAAAAATCAAAATAAGCTTAAGATTAAAGCTGAGTAACGTAATTTGTTCTTTCAAAATTGTTCATCAACGAAATGGTATGCTCTTTGTAATTCTAATGAAAATTTGGTGGTAAAAATTGAACTGCTTAAGTCGTGTTGACATTACTCAGCTTTAACCCTCACCACCAAGATTCTTCTGAAAGGTGTAATTAGCCGCAATAAAAAAAAGCTATACTTGATTGAGAAACATACAACTACCTGTAACTTCCCGACAAAGGACCTTTTCTCAAAAGCTTTTACATTCATTTTCAGGTAGTTCCATTTTTCTCAATCAGAAGCTCCTCCATTCATTATTAAACTATTGATGTACACCTTTTTTCATGCACCTTGTTTTATGCCCATTCTACCCTTTCAGACCCTTGTTGTTCATCTTAATTTCAATTCCCTTTTTCCCTGTTGACCCCATACGTTCATTGAACGTACGCTTGCGTTTAATTTTTTTACCCTTTCAGCAATCCTGAAAGTCATTAGATATACAGACCGAACGCAAGTAATGATTTAAATTGTTCATCAGTCATTAACGTATGGACATGTAAGTCAGTCAGTAACGTAGTCATGTTCAAGGAATTTTTCGGTTTGAGGAGATTTGTCTAATGAGGTCATATCATATGAGACATTGCTTGCCAAAGTAAAATGATATCATGCATTTCTGACTCTTTTTGTAACAAAATAAGGTTAGGTATCTTTCTTGTTGGGTTTTGTTGTTTCTGAATTTGTCAAGTTTGATTCGAATTTTCTCAAAAAGAATACAAAATGAATCAACTGGATTGAAATATAAGAGGTATTTCGTTAACGTTTTCTAAAATTATATACCAACAGCCAGTCTATGACCTTATCTCCAATAAACCTTATAAACCCTTCATAAGTTTAATCCTACTATTTTTTTGCCAGTGATGGCGTTGATTTTTTAATCAGATTATAATGTCATGTTCATTTTAGTAATGCAATTTTTTCAGTTATAATCAAATTCATACAAGCAAGGAGAGCACAAAATCAAAATGATAGCTTAAACTTGTTTGAAGGGTTTATAATGCCAAATATAAAAACCTACGACAGAATATCAGCATATATCAAATTCAATATAAGCGACCTCTGTCGTTATTGAAATGTTAATATATAGAAGTTCATGGATGCCGCGCAGTCATTGCTGTTTTACTTTTTTATTCATCAAAATCCGCCATGTTTGCCATTCACTCCTCTATATCATTTCAATAGTCCTTTCTTTTCTACCAGGCTTGGTTTCTGCGCGTGCATTTTCATTTTGTTATTTCATTTTACATCATCACTATATGTTCTTGATACGTGCATTTTAAGAGTAGCAATGCATATTTATGTGACTGTTTTTAACATGATTTATGCAAGAATGTACGTATGTCGTGCATTTGAGGAGTAGCTATGTGTATGAAGGTTATTAATTAACATTACGTCCTAGTGTGTAATGACCTAATTTGATGAGGAGTATAACTATGCATGTATTTCTCACATTTCTTATTTAATTTTTACCAAGCCTGAATTACTTCCATCTTATATCACTCGAGACATTCCTGAGTAATGTTACTGAATGACTTCAACACATGTACATACTGTGGTAAATCATGCACTATAATTATAATAACCTATGTTAAAGCAGGCAAATCCTGGTGGTTGAGCACGGTTGCCTGGAAGAGAACCTTAGGAAATAGAGAAAAACTCTCTTTCCTCCAGTTGCTTCAAGCACAACCCCTAAATTTTGCCAATTGTCTGAACTAATATCTAATGAGCAGCATATATTAGTTTTGTAATCGAATATTATGCAACCTCCATAACATAAAACCTTTATACAACTCCGTTTCGAGCGCTTTAAGCGAAAGCCCTTCAAGGCCCTTTGTCGGAAAGTTAATAAATATCATAGACTTACATCCGATTCTTTAACCGGTTGCTCTCGACGAAAGACATTAATGACTAACTTAATCTAACCGTTTTCCAGACAAAACCCACTTAAATTCAGCTTAGTTATTCAACTTTAATTCTGACCACCAGGATTCTATACTAATTACCTTTTACCATTTGTGTCACCTTGTTGTCATTCGTCAGGCATCTGGTCATCTGGCACTGCTTATCTGGCATTTGGTCATCTGGTACTGTACGTCTGGCATCTAGTCGTCTGGTACTGGTCGTCTGACATCTGGTTATCTTCCCTGGTCGTCTGACATCTGGTACTTGCTGTCTGGAATCTGGTCATCTGGCACTGGTCGTCTTACATCTGGTCATCTGGCACTGGTCGTCTGGCATCTGGTCATCTGGCACTGGTCGTCTGACAGCTGGCACTGGTCGTCTGGCATCGGTCTGGCACTGGTCGTCTGACATCTGGTCATCTGGCATCTGGCACTGGTCGTCTGGTCATCTGGCACTGGTCGTCTGACATCTGGTCATCTGCCCTGGTCGTCTGGCATCTGGTCATCTGGCACTGGTCGTCTGACATCTGGTCATCTGCCCTAGTTGTCTGGTATCTGGTCATCTGGCACTGGTCGTCTGGTCATCTGGCACTGGTCGTCTGGTCATCTGGCACTGGTCGTCTGACATCTGGTCATCTGCCCTGGTCGTCTGGTATCTGGTCATCTGGCACTGGTCGTCTGACATCTGGTCATCTGGCACTGGTCGTCTGACAGCTGACACTGGTCGTCTGGAATCTGGAACTGGTCATCTGACATCTGGTCATCTGGAACTGGTCATCTGACATCTGGTCATCTGGTCATCTGGAACTGGTCATCTGACATCTGGCACTGGTCGCCTGACATCTGGCACTAGTCGCCTGACATCTGGTCATCTGGCACTGGTGACCGGGCATCTGGCTCTCGTTTTGACGATTTTCCTCCCCGTACACGTTTTAGATCATGCATGAAATCGAAATTATATATGCTAACTGAAAGCATTAAGCAACGGAAAGGCAAGAGCGATGGGATGGATGGCCTTAAAAACTGGTTTAATATATTTAATTTAATAATAAACTATAGAAAATTTATCAGCTGTCCGATTGCTGTTGTCTGTTCCACGGTTGCCATGTTATATAGAGTCATTTTGAAATGTCTCATTTTGATTGTCATTTTTTCGTTAATAATGTTCATCGAATATTATCTTCTCATGATATTAATTTTCTTCAAATGTTGTCCTCTCGCTATCAATCTTCCGTATTTGTAATTGTATTGCTCCATAGTAAGGGATACTCAACTCGAAATTCAAATAAACTCTAAAGCGGGTATTTAGAAGAAGAATTGTGCAAAGGAATATCGTGTTACACAGCTACCAACGAGATAAGAAAACGTAAATATTATGAGGAAAATAAAGAAAAGAAAATTTAAATATTCATTTATAGTGGAGACTGGAGTACCAGTTTTAATTGACATTGCTTCATTAATGTTTCCAATGTTTAAACTGATTCTTCCCATGATATTAATTTTCTTCAAATGTTTTCCTCTCACAAACAGTCTTCCATAATTGTAATCGTTTTCCTCCATAGCTAAGTTTGACAACCATTTCGAAGTACAAAGAAACTATACAGAAGGTGCTTAGTACAGGAAAAATGGAATACCATGTCACGTAGTTACCAACGAGATAAGAAAGCGTAAATAACCAAAGGAAAATGAAAAAAAAAAAGAAAATTTAGATATTCATTTATACTGGAAGGCGCAGTACCCATTTTAATTGCAATCCTTCATTAATGTCTCCAATGTTCATCAGGCATTATCTTCAAATGGTCCAAATTTTCTTTTAATTTTCCCTCTCACAATCAATCTTCCATTATTAACGTTTGCTCCATAGTAATGTTTGATGCGTGGACTTCAAAACTTATTTACTATTTATTAAAATATTTACACATGTTTAATCATTATTATACTATCTAAACTTTATCAGCTGTCCGCCGCTATTGTCTCTTCCACAATTTTAAAGTTCCGTAAAGAGTTAATATGAAATGGTCCACTTTTATTGTCATTCCTTCATTAGTATTTCCAATGTTTAATACACGCTCTTCTCATGATCCTAATTTTCTTCAAATGTTTTCCTCTCACAAACAGTCTTCCAAATTTTTAATCATTTTGCTCTATAGTTAAGTTTGAAAACCATTTCGAAGTACAAAGAAACTATACAGAAGGTACTTAGTAGATGAAAAATGGAATAACATTTCACGTAGTTACCAACGAGATAAGAAAGCGTAAATAATCAAAGAGAAATGAAGAAAGGAAGATTTAGATACTCATCTATGCTGGAATGCGCAGTACCCATTTCAATTGCCATTCCGTCATTAATGTTTCCAATGTGCATCAGGCATTATCTTCTCATGATCCTTTTCCCTCTCAAAATCAATTTTCCATTATTATCGTTGGTTCCATAGTAACGTTTGATGCGTGGACGTAACTGTTGACTATTATTATTACTTAACTATTTACTATTTATTAAAATATTTACATATCTAAAATTATCAGCTGTCCGATCGCTATTGTCTGTTACATGAAATGTTCCATCTTTATTGTCAATCCTTCATTAGTATTTCCAATGTTCATGTAGCACCCTTTTCGTCATATTAATTTTCTTCAAATATTTTCCTCTCACAATCAATCTTCCACAATTGTTATCGTTTTGCTCCGTAGTTGGGTTTGATAATCAGAATTTAAGAATGAAGTAAAGGAATATCATGTCACGTACTTACTAACGAGATCAGAAAACGTAAATAATCAAAGGCAAATGAAGAAAAGAAAATTTAGATATTCATTTATAATGGAAGCTGGAGTACCCATTTTAATTGCCATTCCTCCATTAATGTTTCCATGTTCAACAGATTCGTCTCATGATTCTAATTTTCTTCAAATGTTTTCCCTCTTTAAATCAATCTCCCATCTTGTTATCGTCTTGCTTAATTATCATTGATTATCAATTTGCTCATTATCACATTCCTTCACTAACGTTTCAAATGTTCATCAGACAGTATCTTCTTATGATTCTAATTTTCTTCAAATGTTTCCCTCTTACAATCAATCTTCCATCTTGTTATCTTCTTGCTTAATTATCACATTTGCTCATTATCACATTCCTTCACTAATGTTTCCAATGTTTATCAGACATCTTCTCATAATCATATTTTTTCCAATGTTTTCCCTCTCATAATCAACCTTCTATCAACCAAGTTTGCTCCATAGCCAAGTTTGATAATTTTAAAGCAGACACGTACTAGAAGAGTTAAGTGAACAAAGATCATATAGATTGGGATACAACTGAAGGCAGGGCCCGAATTTGAAAGAACAAGGTATCAGTGACAGAATATCATCAAGGCTACCAGTAAGACATGAAAACGTTCAAAAGAAAATGAAGGGAAGAACGGGAGGTCTGTGTTCTCTTAAGTTAATAAAGCAAGCCAGAGTACTCGAAGCAAACCTTTAAATTCCAAAAATAATTTTGTGCATATGATTGTATATGACAAAGTGCTGTAAAGGACAGTTACAATACGAAGACATGACAACACAATACGATCGCAAGCGCGCGCAGGGTAAGTGTGAATCCGTGACGTCACCCCATCCACAACCTCATCCCTCATGTCTCGCTGTTTTATTATTAAAAACCTGCCTGCCTACCTGCCTGTCTAAGCTAGCTAAAGGCCATTTTCCATTACGATCGCTTTGCCGCATGTGCGGAGCGAGCTATGAATATCTGCTACGCCTAGTGCGGGCATCAAAACAACGCGGGCTTCGCCCGTACATGCAAATAGATCAAAATGGAAAATGGCCTGAATTCACGACCGTATCATTAAAACAGCGAGACATGAAACCATAACCACACCAACCACCACACAAGCCAATGGAACGGTAGCGCAGACGCAGCGTAGCGCAATATACAATATACAACAACGATAAACAACAAAATATACTGCACATCACTTTTTCATATAACCATATGTAAAAATATTTTTGGTCCTATAAAAGATCTCGAAAATCGAAAATCTTAGAAGTAGAAGTGAGAATATATTGAAACATAAATTCATCAAGTTCTTTATTCTTAAAGAGAAAAAGCCAGGATGCATTCAAACAATCAATACAACGATAATGACGGATGTAATCACAGGTAGATCATAGTACAACTGAGGAAGTACGAGTTTAGAGTTGAAAGAAACAAGGTGTCGGTGAAAGGATAATATGGGACGTTGTTGACAAATAGGACGCAGTAATAAAGAAGATAGTGAAACTGTGAAAGGATGATGAACCACTACTGAATTTAACGAATTATTGGCAAAAAATGGGAAAATAAGTCATTATTGTCTGAGTATGGAAAACGCTGACTGACTGGTTTAAAATCGGGAAGAAAATGATAAATAAATAAGATTGTATTTTAATTCAAGAACCATTGATCAGAATGAGAGACGAATTGCGGTAACAGATATGGTAACATGAAGTAATCCTTTGGTAACCTTTGGTAATCCTTTGGTAACCTTTGGTGTAGCGAAAATAATTTGACATCTTTCAATCATACCACAATAGAATTTGGAGAGTTATTGGTAAAGCAAATGGTAAAATAGGAGATGATTGTCAAAGTATGGAAACTCTGACTGACCGCGGTTACAAAGGAAGGAATTCAGGAACCATCGATTGGGAAAATTAATTTTGGAATTTAGAGACAAATTGCGGTAATAAATGTGACAAGGTAAAGTAATCACTTGGTAACCAGATTACGTGTTGGTACATGGTAATTTCATGTGTTTAAGAGAAGAAAGCAGCCGTTCAGAAAGGAACAAGAAATTAACGAAAGGGTCAGGACGCGGCTAATACGGAAGAAAGGGAAAATGTTGTAAACCAGTTTAGCGAATTATTGATACAGCAAAATAGCAGATGATTGTTTGCGTATGAAAATTCTGACTGACTTGTCCAAAATCAGGAAGAAAACGATGAATCCATAAGGAACTATTGATCATGCGGGAAAAGTGTACTTTAAATTATGACTTTAGAAACGACTTTCAGCAACAATAATGGTAACGTTAAGCAATCATTTGGTAATCAGATATACGTCTTGATGGATGGTAATTTCCAACGAGTAGCGAAGAAATTAATTGACATCTTCAAACCATTGATAAGAATCTTCTAAAGAATCGTATGTCTTTCTTTATTGTTCGCTGTCCGTTCATGATTAGCTATTATTTTATTATTATATCATGCATTTATGTTTTTTATTATTACCTCTAACCCTAAATATCTGACGAGCCCGGGACCCAGGGTTCCAGTACTTAATGCCTTCAAAACATGCACTTATCTAAAATATTTTAGGACGAAAAATCAATGCGTACAGAGAAAGTAAACCTCCAAAACAATTGCTCAGCTAAATATTTGCACCTGAAAGAAAAGTAACATAAGTTGGAGCGAAAGATGATGGAAAATGACACCCGTTTTCACTTGTTTTGTACTCGTTTTTAATGCTTTGAAAAATAACAGTTTTATTAGTTTTGTGGTAACAGCACGAAAACTTATTATTGCAAAGCTTTCGATCCCTAAGCTCAGATCTTCATCAGTACTAATACATTATTGCGACTAATAGATTTACGCAGTGTTTCCACAAAATTATGCTGTGACTTTTAATCAACATGCAAACAATTATTCACTTTATAGCTTTTATGAATATCATCTCCGCTAACTTTGGCACCGTCTTTTTACACATCAAACAATAGACCTTACCCATAATGACGTCATTTAGTAGTTAAGCGAGTAAAACTACTTAAATATGGCAATATTGTTAATTTTTTAGGTCCTTATTTGTCCAGGACATTAAATGAAACAAATAATTTAACATATTTGTTTCACAAATAATCTTTTTGTTACTTAAACCATTCAATTATATTGGCACATTTAAATAGTTTTACATGCTTAACTACTAAATGACGTCATTATGGGTATGGTCTATTGAAGTACTTTTTTCTTGGTATATTTTATCAATGCATAGCGCGACTTTCCGCATGAGGAGCTTGGTAAACGGTACAGTCACATTTTTAATAGGCAAATCACTAAGACGACCAGATTTTAAAAAACCCACTTCACACCACCCCCTCTATGTACACTAGAAAATATCGCCAATTTTGACCTCGTTTTACCACAAGAATATTTAATTTCAACATGTCTCAGTTTCTTTTCATCTGTTATAGTTTTGATATTTATAATAATAATAATGTCGATATACCTATAGTACTCAAGAGCCAAATCTGTCTTTTTATCAAAGGTTAGTAACATTTTACATAATTCCAAACACGTAAAAGACCTTTCTATTAATTACGTCATCCCCAGGTAACAACAAGGCTGGCAGACCCACCAATAGTCAGCAGTACCACTGCCTCGCTTTCCACATAGTTGTGACGTAATTACAAGAAGGACCTATTAAGACACACTATATTCAGACTTCATACCTTTCTCGCTAGCAAGTTCCATTTTGTCAAGGTTTCTAATTTTAATTTCCTGAATTACGTACTTCGACATCATATCGTGAGGTGCAAATGCTCTCATATCACTACAAAATATAACGATGAAAACAATTATTGCTTGTTTAATAACAAATACATTTCAATTTTTCATTCAGATTTCAGTTCATAGCGTGCCAAGATAAAAAAGGGTATTCTTTTACGTTTTGATCACCACAAATGTTCCGTTCTCTGATCCCAGACCTAAATTCGTGATGAGATCAAATGTGGAAAATTCGTGACTCGTAAAATGAAAGAATAACTATAAGAAAGTACGCGCAAAAGAAGATATGGTGACTTTTTGCCCTTCGCAGACCATGACGTCTTCTGTAATCCATTACAGTACATAAACACAAAAAAAATGAAATCGATTTGATTGATATAATAAATAATTTGGATAAACGAGGATCGAGGGACCCCGATATTTGTAACAATTTTCATTCACTATACTCTTTTCACATGAGGACTGGGTTCGAGTCCAACTAACTGGGGATCAAACTCGGAACCTTAGAGGTGAAAGCCGAGTGGTCGGACCACTTCACCACCGAAGCCCCTATGTGATTATATCATGTGATATGACTAATAAATTATTGAAAGACAGATGCAGACCAGAAGTATTATTAAACTATGGTAGGTAAAAACCTAACCACCCCTACCTGCCCATGCATACAACCCAACACTCTCCATCCCACCCTATATTTCTCTGAATATGGGCCACAATTATCACAAACGTAGTAGGCAACATACTGAATGATTTCCCTTAAACAACCACTTGCCCTCCTTCCACCACTACCCCTTCTTACCTAAACCCACAGCCCTGGCTAGTCCCACTGCATCCTGCAGGATGGTTACTTGCCAGAATATGAATGGCTATTTTTGCCCACTTGATAGTATAATGTCACATGACTGATTGAATATTATGAGCTTAATAATGGCTTAATAAAAAAAAATACAGCTTAATAATACAGCTTAATAAAAAACAATTTCCAGGGGGGGATTCCCTAAATGACCAAAGCTTGAGAAGTTGAGTCAAACAACATTGAAAATAATATAGAAAAGAATATCCGCTCATACCATGAATATATACCCACATCTATGCCAGCACAATCATGGTCTCCGTCCATGTAACCTCACTGCCTCTCTGTCACTCCCTTTGCCCAACCTTATCTCTCCCATCCCAATCTCTAACCTCTTGAATATGGGTCATCCTGACAATATATATACAACCCATCCTGATGTTATATATATATATATATAAATATATCACAAACTAAACTTTGTAAATTCAAAATATTTTTTATTATATTCACATCCCAACATTTCGGGGCATGCCCCTTCTTCAAGGATGATATTCATCCTTGAAGAAGGGGCATGCCCCGAAATGTTGGGATGTGAATATAATAAAAAATATTTTGAATTTACAAAGTTTAGTTTGTGATATATTTATATTGATAATGCTATTAAACTTATTTGGAGAGGGGTTTGTGATATATATATATATATATATATATATATATATATATATATATATATATATATATATATATATATATATATATATATATATATATATATATATATATATATATATATATATATATATATATATAAAATACTGTATCTCCCATCCAAACTTCTAATTCCTTGAATATGGGTCAAAATTATTACAAAACTATGTAGGCTACAAACTAAATTATTATCTCAACACCTATCTCCCCCCTCCTACACAACCATCTCATTCCTACCACCTCCTTCTCACCCCCCCCCAAAAAGAAACACAAAAAAATTACAACACAGTACAAGGAATTTGGCACGAATATATTTTGTACACTGAAATGCAACAACTTCAAATGCAGAACTTCAAAGACAAAGGCTCTAGTTTCAATTCTTCCCTAAAAATACCTTAATTGTACAAATTTGGTTGAATTTGACTAAACAACCCCTTCCTAACCTTTGTAGTTAAAGTACAAAAATATTTGTTAAAGTAATTCTTAAAGTATGCATTAAAGTCAGTCGGCCAAGTTATAAATACATTTGGCCGTCTGTTTGCATTCGGCCAGTTCTGCCGCTTCGGTTGCAGTCAGAAGCAAGAATATTCATTATTGGCCAATATATTGTAAAAAAGCATCAAGAAATTTTCGTCAAATTACATTAAATAACCATTTTCTAAACTTTGTAGTTCTTTAAAAAAGATAATAATTTAAAAAGTACAAAATATCTGTTAAAATATGCTTACATGTAAACCAACTAAAATAACTGAATTACTGGATGAATTGTATAAATTTTCGTTAATGTACGCTAAATAACCATTTTCTAAGCTTTGTAGTCCTTGAAAATAAAGTAAAAGGCCAAAATATTTGTTATAAAGCATGCTTAAATCTCAGTTGTCAAAGTTATAAATAATATACATCTGCGACCTTCGTATTCGATTTCGGGCTGTCAAACACCAAAAATAACTCGCTAAAAATACCTCAATTGTACAAATTTTTGATGAAATACGCTAAATAACCATTTCCTAAGCTTTTTAGCCGTTGAAAATAAAGTAAAAGGCCAATGTTGTTCAGGAATGCTGTAATATGTTAGTTGTCAAAATTATAAAATTAATACATTTGGCCTCCTTCGTGCATTCAACCAGTACTGGGTTGTGAAAAACCAGAAAATATTCGCTAAAAATACCCAAGTTATACAAAATTTCGCTAGTTTACGCTAAATAAGCATTCCCAACATCTTGTAGTCGATAAAAAGAAAGGAAAAAGTCGAAACCTTGTTAATAAACCTTGTTTAAAAAGTCTTCAAAGCGAACACATGTGGCCGCCTTTGTGAATTCGGTACCGCCGCTTGGCGTGTCAAAAATCGCAAAATTTGACAAAAAAAGAACAACTTTCATAAATTATTACCTGTAATGGGGGAACACCTGTTATACCACTTCTTTCTTGTTTTTTTCCGCATTCTGTAAGATTGTTTTACCGTTTTTTTTTATGATTGAAGGCAGAGATAGTTGAATTAGACGTGTGGCCATCAAAAATCTTATTTCTTCTTCCCGCTTCAGCGCTCAAATCGACCGTTGATTGGTTACTCACATTAATAACTTAATTAGCTATATTTTTCTATATTCGCTCATGTGAAATACGGTCAATTACGTGTAAATGATGAAATATTAATTATAATTGATTTATATTTTAAATTAATCAGTCAAATGTTACTTTGAACATTGCAAAATGAAGTTTGATAAACCTAGAAGTATTGAACTATGCTATGATTTTACCCAGCACCTACCCCCTACCCCTACCCTCATTCCAACCTCCTTTTCCCTGAATAGGTCTCATTTCATGAAAAAAAATACCAACCAATAAAATTAAAATTTTACCAATGTTCCCCTGTCTTCTCCAGACCAGATTTTACTACTATCTAGCACCCCCCCCCTACCTCCACCCCTACCCATCTAGACTTCAATCCCTCTGGAAAGGTCTCCTTTCCTTTCATAAAAAATAACTCTGAACACTTCATCATAACTCTCCAAAATTTCATCTATTACAAGGCTATGATAAGCAACAAACTGACCATGAATAATTTACACCCTCACTGCTCCTCCCCTATACCAGTAAGTCTATGCACCCCTCATGTTGAATCACAAAACCTCTAAAATTTTACACTTTGCTTTAAATGCAATATTTTCTGTCAAATATTTATCCGATATATCTATGAAAACATCAAAACAGAGTGCTAAACACAATTATATGGCTGTCCCATCTCACCCTATATCTCTCTATATCAAAATCTGATATATATATATATATATATATATATATATATATATATATATATATATATATATATATATATATATATATATATATATATATATATATATATATATATATATATATACTTCTTCCAAATTCCAATTACACTGCACGCCTCCCTTCAACCTCCTTCCTAACTACAACTACCACTACAAACCCACCACCTTTGCCCAACTTATTTAATACTGTATCTCCCATCTAAACCTCTAATTCCTTGAATACGGGTCAAAATTATTACAAAACTATGTAGGCTACAAACTAAATTACTATCTCAACACCTATCTCCCCCTCCTACATAACCATCTCATTCCTGCCACCTCCCTCTCCTCCCCCCCAAACCCCCCCCCCCCCCCCACAAAAAATCAAAACAACACAGTGCAAGGAATTTGGCACGAATATATTTTGTACACTGAAATCATAGGCGGCCCAATTCAGTGTGTAGTTTCATATAGAGATCAGTGCGCACATAAACACACTTCATACATTATTATATAAATATCCTAAGGCTGGCAACTCTTTTACAGTAATAAACTGACACATGTTAGACTTTCGCTTCAAACAAAAAATTAACACAATTTACCGCAAAAAAACTAGATACAAATGATCTTGGATATCTCTTCTACATTTCTAGATAGTTTTTAGACAAAAACAAGATTCCAAAATACGTAAATTTGTTCAATAAAAAGTGTTTTTGATCAAAATTTTCCGTGTAGATAGGCGGGATGCAAAGTGCCCTACAAACGTCATCTTCGGAAATGACTTCGGCTAAGCTGCTATTGGCTGATGAGCACTCGGAAACGCCGAAGAAAAGACGAATTCAATAGCAGCCAATAGGAACTTAGATTTGCTTAGCCGAAGTCATTTCCGAAGATGACGTTTGTAGGGCACTTTGCATCCCGCCTATCTACACGGAAAATTTCGATCAAAAACACTTTTTATTGAACAAATTTACGTATTTTGGAATCTTGTTCTTGTCTAAAAACTATCTAGAAATGTAGAAGAGATATCCAAGATCATTTGTATCTAGTTTTTTTGCGGTAAATTGTGTTAATTTTTTGTTTGAAGCGAAAGTCTAACATGTGTCAGTTTATTACTGTAAAAGAGTTGCCAGCCTTAGGATATTTATATAATGATGTATGAAGTGTGTTTATGTGCGCACTGATCTCTATATGAAACTACACACTGAATTGGGCCGCCTATGCTGAAATGCAACAACTTCAAATGCAGAACTTCAAAGACAAAGGCTCTAGTTTCAATTCTTCCCTAAAAATACCTTAATTGTACAAATTTGGTTGAATTTGACTAAACAACCCCTTCCTAAGTCCTAACGTTTGTAGTTTTTTTCAAATAGAAGTAAAAGTACAAAAATATTTGTTAAAGTCATTCTTAAAGTATGCATTAAAGTCAGTCGGCGAAGTTATAATACATTTGGCCGTCTGTTTGCATTCGGCCAGTTCTGCCGCTTCGGTTGCAGTCAGAAGCAAGAATATTCATTATTGGCCAATATATTGTAAAAAAGCATCAAGAAATTTTCGTCAAATTACATTAAATAACCATTTTCTAAACTTTGTAGTTCTTTAAAAAAGATAATTTAAAAAGTACAAAATATCTGTTAAAATATGCTTACATGTAAACCAACTAAAATAACTGAATTACTGGATGAATTGTATAAATTTTCGTTAATGTACGCTAAATAACCATTTTCTAAGCTTTGTAGTCCTTGAAAATAAAGTAAAAGGCCAAAATATTTGTTATAAAGCATGCTTAAATCTCAGTTGTCAAAGTTATAAATAATATACATCTGCGACCTTCGTATTCGATTTCGGGCTGTCAAACACCAAAAATAACTCGCTAAAAATACCTCAATTGTACAAATTTTTGATAAAATACGCTAAATAACCATTTCCTAAGCTTTTTAGCCGTTGAAAATAAAGTAAAAGGCCAATGTTGTTCAGGAATGCTGTAATATGTTAGTTGTCAAAATTATAAAATTAATACATTTGGCCTCCTTCGTGCATTCAACCAGTACTGGGTTGTGAAAAACCAGAAAATATTCGCTAAAAATACCCAAGTTATACAAAATTTCGCTAGTTTACGCTAAATAAGCATTCCCAACATCTTGTAGTCGATAAAAAGAAAGGAAAAAGTCGAAACCTTGTTAATAAACCTTGTTTAAAAAGTCTTCAAAGCGAACACATGTGGCCGCCTTCGTGAATTCGGTACCGCCGCTTGGCGTGTCAAAAATCGCAAAATTTGACAAAAAAAGAACAACTTTCATAAATTATTACCTGTAATGGGGGAACACCTGTTATACCACTTCTTTCTTGTTTTTTTCCGCCTTTTGTAAGATTGTTTTACCGTTTTTTTATGATTGAAGGCACAAATGGTTGAATTAGACGTGTGGCCATCAAAAATCTTATTTCTTGTTCCCGCTTCAGCGCTCAAATCGACCGTTGATTGGTTACTCACATTAATAACTTAATTAGCTATATTTTTCTATATTCGCTCATGTGAAATACGATCAATTACGTGTAAATGATGAAATATTAATTATAATTGATTTATATTTTAAATTAATCAGTCAAATGTTACTTTGAACATTGAAAAATGAAGTTTGATAAACCTAGAAGTATTGAACTATGCTATGATTTTACCCAGCACCTACCCCCTACCCTCATTCCAACCTCCTTCCCCCTGAATAGGTCTCATTTCATGAAAAAAAATATCAACCAATAAAATTAAAATTTTACCGATGTTCCCCTGTCTTCTCCAGACCAGATTTTACTACTATCTAGCACCCCACCCCCTACCTCCACCCCTACCCATCCAGACTTCAATCCCTCTGGAAAGGTCTCCTTTCCTTTCATAAAAAATAACTCTTGAACACTTCACCATAACTCTCCAAAATTTCATCTATTACAAGGCTATGATAAGCAACAAACTGACCATGAATAATTTACACCCTCACTGCGCCTCCCCTATACCAGTAAGTCTATGTACCCCTCATGTTGAATCACAAAACCTCTAAAATTTTACACTTCGCTTTAAATACAATATTTTCTGTCAAATATTTATCCGATATATCTATGAAAACATCAAAACAGAGTGCTAAACACAATTATATGGCTGTCCCATCTCACCCTATATCTCTCTATATCAAAATCTGATATATATATATATATATATACTCCGATATATATATATATATATACTCCGACCAAATTCCAATTACACTGCACGCCTCCCTCCAACCTCCTTCCTAACTACAACTACCACTACAAACCCACCACCTTTGCCCAACTTATTTAATACTGTATCTCCCATCTAAACCTCTAATTCCTTGAATATGGGTCAAAATTATTACAAAACTATGTAGGCTACAAACTAAATTACTATCTCAACACCTATCTCCCCCTCCTACATAACCATCTCATTCCTGCCACCTCCCTCTCCCCCCCCCCCAAAAAAAAAAACCCCACAAAAAATCAAAACAACACAGTGCAAGGAATTTGGCACGAATATATTTTGTACACTGAAATGCAACAACTTCAAATGCAGGGGCCGGTTGTATAAAGCTCTTAACTGCTTTTTAACTACCCAAAAAGTAGTTAAATAGTGGTTAACGTTAACCACGTAGTTAGGTCGGTTGTACAAAAAAGCAGTTAGTGTTAACTGCAGTTAAAAAGTAGTCAAAGTTAACTATCCTCAATGGCATAGTTAACTTCCCAAAACCTAGTTAAATATGGCGGCTGTATTAAGAGTGATCAACTTTCATGAGGAGATAATACTGAAAGGCAACGCTTACCTAGAGTTTTTAATTGTCATCTTCCCTAGGAAGATTTCTGAGTTGAAGAACTCCTAAAACGCTATAGATTTGGCGGAAAATCCTTGCTTTTTATAGCGTGACTCATCGACCGGGAAGTGAGACCACTAACAAAGCAAAACCAGGCCCATTGCCTAAGACTTATAATTTTAGCAGTGGTAGTGGTTGGTGGTCTTGCTGCAGGTCGTCCACCTGTTTTCCTTTGAGACTGCGTTATCCCAGAATTTTTTGGGTTTTTTTTGTCAATTTGGGCCATGCTTTGCTATTTTCCCGAATTTCTATTGGTGTACGTTTTTCATAGCTGTTAATCTGGGAAGTAAATAGTTTCCCACAACTTTTGCTTTTTGGCATTTGTTATTGTGCTCGAAAATTGGCCCCGTAATGTGTCTAAATTTTGTTCAACTATATTAACCAGTAGGTTGCATTCTTCTGAATTAAAATTTTGTTTTCTTTTCTTTTCTTCCCTTATTTTAGAGTAGTTGCTTTTTGGGCAGACATTTTGAATTTGTGTGTATATGTAATTGAGTAATTCAACTCAATGTAACTGAGTAACTCAAAATACCTGTAAGCTTGGCAACTGTGGTTACATGGGAAAATATGACCTCAGACATGATACAAATACATACAGTGTGACATGAGTTGTATATTAACTTTTGTTACATCTTTACAACACATCAAATAAATATTGATTCTTGTGTATAACACAATATTGAAAAATATAGTGTACCATCTAATAGTGAATAAACTCATACAGATTGAAATATTTAAACTTTAACAACATTAGCCAAGTTGGTTTTAATCTAGGCCAACCCAGATTAGGTTTCATGATGAAAATGACTTGAGTTTATTTATAAATTTATCCACACTGCAGAATTTTCTACAAGATCTTGGGGGTGTAAAATCTAGGGGCAGGGGTGCAAAACAGTACAAAAGTAACCATCCAAATAGGTACCAAACACAGTAAAATTTAGAGATTTGGGGCAGATTTAAGTTTTAATTGCTTAAATAATGAAGCACTTCCCAGGGGTACTAAAAACTTTTCCCCAAAAAATCTTGGGGGAAACTCTGACCAACTCTGCAGTCTGGTAACCAAGGATAGTACAATTCACAGGATGAAAAATCAGATTTACAATACATTTTCAACCCAGTGCCAAAATGCAAATGCCATGCAGGCAACAAATTTGTTATTATATAGTGCAAATTTGATCATTTGAAAACTGATATATTCTTCTTTTAGACAGATATTGCTTCAACAATTTGCCACACATTTGAATGATTTGTGCACATTTGATGCATTTGCATTTTGGCACCCAGGTGCAAATTTTGTGTGAATCTGGTTTTTCATTTTATGTATGTGTTTCAAATGATCAAATTTGCACTATATAGCAAATGTTTTGCCTTCACAGAATTTGCATTTTGGCACTGGGTTGAACATGTATTGCAAATCTGATTTTTCATCCTGTGACTCTGTAAGGGCCAGTCATTATTCATGGTGGAAGTTTGCACCAAACAGAAATGTCTTCTCTTGCTAAAAACTTGCTGATTAAACCATTAAAATATTGAAGTAGTTTCTGTAACAAACTGCCACCTATAGCCAAAAGCTTTACAAAAGGATACCATTAAGTTGTCACACATGTATTTCACCACTTCTATGACATGAGTTTGATAACTGCTTGTTTAATTAATTAATAGGTGACAGTGTAACCCACACTATAAACAATGACCAGTCCCCCAATATCTAGTAATCCATTTCCAGTACATGTCTTGACTTCGCTTTTCTTCATTAGCATATGTTTGCAAACTAAACATTTTAATATCTTTACACAAATCTGCTTGGCACTCTCGATACAGTCAGTGAGTCACACAAACAAATTACACAATTTAGCACTGTGACGTCCAGTGATCCAGACAAGTTTTGGCCAGTTTTAAGGTCGAAATTTACAAACCAACGAAATAGTACTTTCCTCAATAATGGTGAATGTTTGTATTTGTACGAAAAAATGTATAACGGTTGCTTTTATCACAGATGAGGCGCATTCTTCTGCAATTATTTGAATCGAATTTGTTAGCCATTTTTAAACAAACAATACTTAATTTATTTTAATTTAATTTATGTCAACTGCCCCACGCGAGCCACACGCAAGTTAACTACGTGATTAGTTAACTATCCGACTAACTGCGTTTTGTGCAACGCAGTTAAGTCGTGCAGTTAACTAACTACGGTTAGGGATTTAACTAGGGTAGTTAACGCTAACTGCAATTAACTTTAACTACTTTTTTATACAACCGGCCCCAGGTGTAAATGCGAAAATTGCCGCATCGAACTGCTTCACAATAGTAAAGAGAGCCAGTGCTGTATGGAAGTTGCAACCTCGCATTCGTTTTCCTTTGGCTCGTCATCTTTTTCTATCAATATGTTACACTGAATACCTGAATATGAAAATAAATTATCATATTGCTTAAAAGGAAAGAATTAATAAATTTTATTATAAAAGGATCTCGCACAACCTACTCTGTAGCTTAAGCGGTACTTTCCATACTTCTGTTTCTGAGGTTTTCGGCGTGCGTGCATTTTACAGGTATAATAAGTTACTTGGAGTAAATATGCATGTTAATATACGCATGTTCGCATTAGTTTTAATTGAATGTCCATATTTATTGTATATAGATTAGGTGCAAATATTAATGACTTACTATAATCAATTGCACAACATGAATCTATGTAAAAAAATAAAAATTATATATAGTGCATACAGTCCATACTAATCTAAAACCACATCAGACAGTTCCCTGTGGTGCGTACATGTCAGGTTAAATATGATACGTTTCTTTAGAGCGTTTCACGATCATGATGATTTCATCGTATTTTGCTTTAAGCGAGATATATTTATTTGATGATCTCCTTCTTTCTTTGATAAGGTACGCGCAACCAACACAACCACTGGTTTCAGTCGAATTATCTTTCTTCTAAACGACAATAATAAAGTGCGCTTTAATAATCTAAGTATAATCTAATATACTATCAAATTACTTGTACTATGTTATTGGCAAAAGAAATATTTTGTAAGCTGTGTTGTATCTTACGGTGTCTAGTAATGACTGTAAATTGCTTTCAGTATTCAAAAAATTTCTTACCTTTCGCTTGTCTCTCGTGGACAAAGCTTTGTTGTCAGGATTCGTATATTTAGGAACAGCAACAACACCAATTTTATCAAAAATTAACCGTGGTTTTTTAGTCGAGAGAGTGGCGAACATATCATAGAAGTCCTCCTTGGCAAAATGTGCGGAACAAACGCTGGAGTTCGGAGTTGGTTCCCATTTTGCCCGCTTACGCACGAAGTCAACCCACTGTTTTGGCCTCCTTTTTGCTTCGGGCCTCTCATCCCCAGCAAATGGAATGAAATGAAGAGAAATCCCCTCTGCAGGATTGGCAACATTAGAGCAACCTCCTACCACTCATCTATTAGGCATGGCCCGAATTTAGAGTGTTTAATTTGTGCTAACACCTTCTACACAGCAAAAAATGAACAACCTGTTCTGGCCTGATGAAAACAGCCATGAACAATGTTTTGCTGCCCACATTGTTCAAGGTTGTCAACAATATTGTTCAACATTGTTACACCTGATTGCTGGCTAATTCAGGCTCAACAATACTGAACAATATTGTTAACAACGTTGAACAATGTGGGCAGCAAAACATTGTTCATTGCTGTTTTCATCAGGCCAGAACAGGTTGTTCATTTTTTGCTGTGTATATTATGTCTCACGCAATAGGATTTACTATATTCTGAGTTAGACCGGTTCCTATAGTGACGTCACACGCACGAATTTCGCCCCAGTCTTTTTTCGCGGTTTTTCGATTATTTACAACGCAAATTTCATTGTTTAGACGTTAATAACTTTTGAACAAACAGCCCGATTTCTATTCTGTTCTATAACTTCTATACTTATTTTTATCATTGAATTCAAAAATGCAAAGTCTCATTTTCTGACATGGGCACTTTAAGCCAAATGAGAGTCTGCTGTTCAGATTAACTGATAATATCCACTACAGTAACAGACCTTTGAAGTACTTGCGTCTGCCTTGCGTATACCAGTGCAAAATTAATCCCATTGTATTTTGGATAGAAAACTGTGTGACAGAGACACCTCTGAAGTCTATGTTGCTGGTTATAAGTTGAAAAAAGCCATAAATAAATGTTTATGAACGTTTATTTCATGGCGAAACATTCTTTTATAAGTACATTCAAAACACATAAATTCGACACGCTACTTAGAGAACTGAACTGGTACATTATTCATAACTAGTGATATTAAAAACAGGGTTATATTTTATACAAGACCGTGTCTACCGAAGTTAAGTGTACATACAACACTGTCTAAATGTCGATTTAAAAAGTCATTTTTTAAAAAACTAGTCTAATCTTCTTCTTTCGCGGAACCTTTGATGGTTTTACAGAAGTCGGCATAAAGCAGGTTTCCTTGACGATCCATCGGAGCGCTGTTGAACATTTCTTCAACCTCTTCTTCCGTAAATCTGCAGGGAAGTATAGTGAATGTGTTAAACTGACAGCTGAATAAGCGACTTGTTCCCTTTTTTTCACTCATGATCAAACTAATCCTGACAATAAGTTTAAATCACAAATAATACAATTTTCAACACTCAGCTCGGACACTTACTTACTCTATCAGAATAGTTGTGGTTAAGGTGATAATAGATAGCATGAAATATCGAGATATATGTACAGGTTCTTTTTCTAAACCTTTGTCGTCGGAATGTTGGTAGATAGAAAATCATGCGGTACTCGTTAGAAATGCTCGTGAATGCTCTAAAATGTATGTAAATTAAACATGGTCCAATCAAACCCATATCGATACAACATGACTTCATTTTAAAACGCCACGGGAGTTCGTATCAACATTGCGTTGTTATCAATAGCTGTTCGCCTGCCAGTTGCTTTAAATTAGAAACGATTCAATCCGACAATATTACTGTTTTGGTTTGCAAAGTGGAAATTATACTTGCCGTGAATTCTTATGTACAATATAAGTAGCGAGTTTCGATTGCTACATTTGCTCAACAGATTTACAGTGCGCATATCTTTCGAGCAGATAAAAAGTACGATGAATACAATATTAGCACATTGGAACTTTCCCGCTGTGCGTTTCACACAAGCTAACAAACGACTTGATGCATCCATACAATCACGACTTAAATCTGCTCGTTTGTTTCTCGAAAAAAACCGCCTGCTTCTTCAAAACCACCGTGCAACCAAGTAATATGCATTTTGCAAACATGTAAACGTTATTCAAACAAACTTTTGCCCTTTTCTAGCTTTCCGGCGAATCCACAGACAAGCAATATAGTGATTGCTGCTGCTGGTCACTAAGTTCATGTGAAATGTCAATGTTTTTGGCTCATATTGCAAGATAAAGTCTGTTTTTCAAAAGTCTGTTCATAATTCTAAACTGCCGGTCACCACTACTACATATTCTAATTGCATTGCAAGGGGCTACGTGTAGACGTGTAATTATGTTACATTTCAAGAAATTGTAACAGTTTACATGAAAATAGTGTGAAAATAGGAATAATCATACTAACCTGTCTCCTGTTTGCATAAGCATATCTCTGAGTTTAGATTCTTGAATTTTCCCTGAACCTTGTTCGTCGAAGCAGCCGAATGCGTTGCGAATGACGTCCTCTGGGTCGGTACCGTTAAGCCTGTCGCCAAAAAGCGTAAGGAAAACTGTGAAGTTCATGGGACCTGGAGCTTCCTTGATCATTCCCTCTAGATAGTCATCCGTAGCCATTTTCCCCAAGTTTATGAAGGTTTCGTTGAGGTCGCTTTTATCGATAAAACCGTCCCGACCAACATCGATCATGTTGAATGCTTCTTTAAATTCTTGGATCGTTTGTTGGTCGAACATAGCGAAGACATTCGAGGCTGCTCTTTGAGCCTTCTTTTTGGTCTTCCCCTTCCCTTTTTTCGAAGACATTTTGGATTCCGAGAGAATTTCCTAAGTTTTTGTGAACACAAACAACTCGGAAACAACGCTCCTTGCTCGGACTGTGACTTAAAGTGAGTGAGTTGTCTTTGCAACAGGCTTACTCCCTATACCAGTTGACCAGCCCAATATGGCCTGTCAAAAATACCTCCGCCTGTTCTCACATTTGATTGGTCAACATATCACTCTTGGGGGTGTGTGCAGTCCTTCTTATTGGTCAATTTCCGAAGCATCGGGAATAAAAATCCTGCCGTTGTGATACGATCAAATGCATTGTTTTGCATTTAATTTCGATAGCAAACGTAGACAACTGATTTAGCCGACACTGGTACATTTCTGCTCGGCAGACACTGCTCGCGAAGAAGTGCAGTTTCATATAAGCTTGCTTATCAAACAATTTGGCAAAGCGATGTTGAGTTTCGAAAACAATTTCGACACAAGTGTGAAATGTTTCACTGTTTGTGTCGACAGATTACAAGGAACTTGCTGCCGGCTGCGCGAAATTCAATCATGTCAGTTGTCCGTTATACAAATATCTAGTCTTGTAACTAAGGATTGCAATGCCTTATCCAGCTGTTCGGGCTAGGGGACATCGAATAATATATATACACTGCAAGTATTAATTTAGACTATATTATACAATGACGACTTAACTGGTTGACTCAAATTTTACACGCACTTTTTGGGCTGCCTATGATTAGACTGGTTGAAACTTGGTTGATCAAAAAACTATCAAGCTAACTGGGGACCATTTATCAAAAAGTGAAATATATTTTAACTATTTGAGAAATTGTTTTAATGTAAGAATACCTGCGTACAATTCAACTTCAAATATATATGATTAAAGCATGATTTACGAATTTTTTGATGGTGACGATGCGATGCCTTCATTCATTACATATACGTAAATATAAAAAACATCATAAAATGATGATAATTTATATAAAGTCAAGGAATAAAAAGCATTCAAACTTACTGAAAAAATTCTTTCTGTGTAAAAGGTGTCAATTCCTATAAAATAACAGTTCCTAATGCAAGCAAGTATTAAATATTCATATTCAAATTTCATCGTTTCGCTCAGTGTGAATTTTTTACTCCAGTTGTGAGAGAAAAACAGCTCAGTGTCAATATATCGAGAATCCCGAGGAGGAGACTGCTTCCTAAATATGTCGGAAGTCCGAAACGTTTCATGGACGATGTTATTTTGAAAAAAAATCCAGAATTAAACCCGTGTTTACAAGGCAATTTATTTGGTTTCCAAGAATATACAAGAGGTACATCTAAGGCATTAAAATTGACCCTAAAATCGATGTGAATATTCTAAGGACGCTTGGAAGACGAGCTTGATTTTGTTGGAAGAGTGCAGTTTTGTAACAACTGGTTCATGCTTGTGCACGTGTTGTGGTTTTAAAAACATTTAAAGTCAGTATGGTGAAGGAGAAGGGCAAAGGACGTCGAGGTGGTTTTGCGCCAACAGTTCAGCAGATAAACGCTGATATCTTGACTCAAGTATGACATTTTTACATTCATAAAGTTTACGAGGTTTATTATCATAGGTCACTTTATTACTGCACCAGTCAATGGTTTGCCCCTGGTGCAGGTATGGGGCAAACCCCTGGCTTTTTGCAATTCAAGGGCATAGCCAGCATAGTTTGATGTGGGGAGCATATTCATATGTTTGCGTTCTGCACAATTAATTTCTTTTAAATTGTTTGTTTTTATGGTCTGTGAACATGAGTATATGAATATGGAACCCACTACCTAAATTATTGACCTGGCTATGCCTTTGGTACAATTTCCTTAATTTTGTTCACAAGTCCTGTTCAAATGCTTGATGTCGGTCCACCTGAGGCAACCTATTTGACTGGTGCATGACATAACAAGTTTATGTAAATAACAAAGAAAATATTTATCATTTGTAACTGCTTGATTAAGTTCTGATCAATGCTGTTTCATGCTGACAAACTCTTTATTTTTCATATTAACTCAACATTCTAGGTAGCAAATACATATTGGGCACCTCATCATAAACACTTGCCATATGATCCAAAGGTAACAAACATTGATTAAAATTTTTGCTGCTTAATATTAAAAGTTGATTAAATGTTGAATTTTAGCTAGCTTATTGTAATGCAACAACAATATAATATAATTTGAAAATGTTTTTGTCTTGCCAGGTTATAAACAAAATATATGAGAAGGATCTCCTAGGATGCAGGTATTCATAAGATAATTGGGCTAGTTACAAAGCTGAATGCTATACATTTGGGGGTCTAGGGCAAAACCTGACTTTTTAAATGTGATTGGTGTGTTATATATTAGGGGAGGGGACAGTACAGATAAAATTCCCAGGAAGATTTGAAAATCAGATGCTATGTATGTGTATATATATGGGCACTCATTAACTGGAGACCTGGTCAAATTTCCCTAGTTAACCCCCTTTTCTGTCTGGGTGCCCCTGTATTTCAGTTTCTAAAGTGCTTGCATTTTTACATTGCATCATTGTGTAGTTTCTCAATTCAAAGAATAATGCTTTTGGAGTTCAGGTATGTCATATATAATTAGTGCATTTAATGTGATACTATGTATTAGACAATTGCTGCATTTCACCTTTGACTGTACTTATATTTGTTTTAGCCAATACTTGGAAAACTACTTGTGGCCAAACTTTAGTTCTGAGCAGGTGCATACTGATAATTAATTCTTTTGAAAATGACATATATATTCATTAGTGAATAATTCATTCTACTAGTGTTCAAATAATTTGTTTATATTGCTAAGGCTTCCTCGGCCCATGTGATGTCTATAGTTGTCATGGTGAACGAAAAGTTTAGAGAAAGTGTACCACCTTGGGAGGTAAATGTCATAGCTTCTAGGAATGTAAATTTCAAAACATCTTCTATTTTCATTGGTAGTAGGGAGGGAGGGAGTGAGGGGGGGGGGGGGGGAGGGCAGGAGAGATGATACATGCTTGCATCTGGTGCCAGTAAATGGTTTGCCACCTGGCACCAATATATGAGAATTTGGCCACCCTTATATGACCCTATATAAATATGACCTTATATAAATATGACTATATAATCTTCCACCCTTCCCTCCCCATGCCCTTCCAGAATCCTGGTCCTTGCACATTTCTGTACCTTGTCATGGTCTAATTGGTCTTGAAGATTGTGTTAAATTCGTTTATCCTGCTTTGTGGTGGAATGACATTAGAGACGTACACATTCCTGAATTCTTCATATTGCCATTTCTGCTTCAGATCTTCAAGTCAAAGCCAGAGGAATTTCCAGGATTTTTTCGACATGTCCTAGATATCAGTTTGCTTGAAGAGGTAAAATGTCAGAGAACTTGGAAACCATATATTTTGACAACACTGAAAAAAGTTTGGTTGTCAAACAGTAATATATTCCCTATTTCTTTTTGCAGTCTGTTTCCATTAAAGAAAAGGTTTTGATATTACGTTTTCTTATCCACTGCTTCAGCAGTTTGGTAAGTGTGAAATAAATGCTTTTCATATGCATTATTGAGAGTGACTCAGTAACATAACCTGAATATTTAGGAAACAGATGTCATTCGTAAACAAGTTCAACAATTGGTTTCTCTGCCAATGTGGTCATGTTTATTACCAGTGAGTATCATGTAAAGTGCATTGCAATTAATATATTGCACATACTGCCTTGTACTGTACTGTATTCATTGTACTTTGATGTGTTGTACTGTTGTGTACTGTATTATCCTGTATTGTACCACATTGCACTGTGTTGTATTCATTGTACTCTCATGTGTTGTACTGTGGTGTACTCTGTCTGTATTTTCCTTCACTGTACCACATTTGACTGGGCTGTATACTTGTACTTTAATGTGCTGTACTATATTGTACTGTACATTTTACTATGCTGTACTGCATTGTACTACATTGTACTGAACTGCACTAGCCCAGATTTATCAATTCTGTAGGGGAGACTTCAACAAGAACTCAAGTCCATACCAAAGTACAGAAAATTTTGGGGCCACTTGAAAAAGAAAGATGCAAAATGTGATGAAAATACTTTGAAAAGGTAATATTTGCCACTGGGATAGTAAATAGTTCTTTAGTTGTGTAACAATTTTCCACATTGTTACCAGGTTGGAGAAGGAAAGACAATATCTGGCGGAGCTGATCAAGACTTTCTTCAAAGTGTTGGATTCAATAAAGGACCCTGGTGAGTAAAATGAGTATTGTAGTTCAAACCTGGCAGTTTCTTAATTATCTAAAATCTTCATGTACTTTTTGCCGGCAGATTCTGTAGACAAAGACAAAGTACACTTCTGTGAACGTTTTCTTGAACTATTGGTGGACTTAGAGGTAAACTTCGACAATATCTCTACCAAGCCCACTCTCAAGTCTTCCCTATCAACTTGTCAGAAGTAACATTCTGCTCTAATGACCTGCTTGTCCATATAGCATACTCCCCACCAGGGTTGGAAAAAATATTTTCCTTTCTGGGACCATAGATCCGATATAAAAATATTTCTGCAAACTGAAATTGCTTGTGCAAAAAAGAACAACAATCAGTTTTAGCCGCTATTTAGCCAAATAGAATTAATTTTTGATAATCATTCGAAAATGTTTTATGCAGTTATATTACCTCTCGATCTCTCATGATCAACCTGTCTAATTATATGAGAGATGTTCAGATGATTTTGTTTGATGTTTCCAATACAGAATTTCATCATGTAAATTTTCTCCTTACATTGCACTAGCAGAAACTTTCTGCTTTCATCTGATGCAGAAACTAGTACAGTACAATGTAAACTATTGTCAGGAAACTTGTGTACAAATCCATTTTTTTATCAAAATTTGTTTCACCTAAAATATTTTATAAATGTGAACTTGAAATATTTTCTGGGAACCCCAAAATTTTCTGGGACCAATGGTCCCGTGGTTCGATACATTTTCCACCCCTGCTCCCCACTCTAATTTAGATGGAGCACGTGTTTTTGACAAGATTTTGTTAGTTTCTTTTCACAATTCTCTTGAGCCCCACCTCTCCCTAAAAAGCTCTGTCCACCTGACCCCAATAACCCCAACCATCTCCCATTTCTCCTGAAAATCATGCCCCTACTAAAAAGCCCCACTTACTCCAATAAGCCCCACCTCCTCACATTTATCTGTTCTAAATCAGGCATTGCTTCCGACAAGAAGATTTTTCAATACTGTTCTTGATGACGCCCATGTTGTAGTAAGTAAACAATCCGAGCGTATTATGGAAAGTGGCTAAAAATGACCAAGTGTAATCCAGCCAAGTGGTTTTTGTACCACCTTAAGGGCCTATCCAGGTACCCTTCAAGTGTGGTGTTGTCATTGCCACTCTTCTCTTTTAAGCTGGGAGGTCCAGGTTCAAACCTTGGACAAGCCTCTACTGTAGTGAAGTCTTGGAGTAATTTAGGTTAAAGGACTGGCTTTATGGCATTTCTTCTCTGACAAGCTTGTTAAAGCCATAGGTGTCTCATATAGAATATGCTGACCTCAAAGTGAAGAATTGAAATGAATATTAGATAGATTTTTAATTTTGACTGAAAATTTCTTTTCAGGAGCATTGCAGTCTTGCATATCTTGCCAAAGAACCAATTAAAGGAAAATTATTCACGCAGGTTAGCGCATTCATTGCATTGATTAATATATAAATCTTTACAAACGTCAGTCTATGGTTGTTGCAACTTCCTATTGAGATAAAAAGGATACTGTTAGACTATTTAGAAATTGTTTTATTGCATCAACGAAGACAATGATACATTTTTGTGTCTGTTCTTTATGTAGTTGCTGGACATGTTGCGTTTTTACGCTGGATTTGAAATTAATGATGTAACAGGTTCGTAATTGCCTAACGGAATGCAGCTAAAAGTTGTGAATATTAGACCATGCTGCATTTTGTTGAAGTAGTGTGCGATAAGAGAAAGATTGAGACCTTATACTTGTGTTATGAGAATTTTCTGTGGATAATTCAAACTTGAATGAATAACAAAACGTACACGAGTGTCTGGAGTTCAGATCAGCAAAAGGCCAACTAAATTTTTACGCTTTTTGTAACAGGTTCAGCTCTTACAGACCACGAAATGGTCGATATTCACTACAATAAAATAATATCGCTTCAGGTACGAGTAAAGATTTTGGCTTTGCATTAAAAAGCGAAGAAGACCAGGTGTTTGGTAAATTTTGTCCGTGTTTTTTAGAGAGCGGCATTTAAAAACTTTCCGGAACTTCACAATTTCGCTCTAAGCAATGTGGCAAGCGTGGACACCAGAGAAGCTTTGCTGAAACAACTGGAACCATTGAAGTAAGTGTAAATTTACCATTTGGAAAACGGAAAAGTTGGAAGAACCTTACAGGAATGTTTTTTCCAATACGAGTCTTTACGGTTACTCCTAGCTTAAGTTTGCATAGTGAATATCAATATCAGTTTAGTTTTGTGGAAACACCTGGTAAATTTACCATTGAGTTAGTATTTACAGACATCCCAACTGACAGATCGAAAACTTTGCAATAATATATAATATAAATTTTGTGGTGTTTCCACAAAATTGACCTCTAGTTATATATCATTTATTTTGAGAATGTCCGCTGCAGAAAGGCATAAAAAGCAAGGACACGAGGAATATTGAATTGCGAAAAGATCTTTAACTCGAAAGTGCTGACCTTTAACTCACCAATTTGAAGGCAATATTTTTCATTTTAGAGATAGCAAGTTGCAGGAAATATGTGCGTACCTAAATCTCCTGCCAACGCCCGAGGAAGAAAAATCAAGTTATGACAAAGACCTTTTGCTTGAGATTTTGGTAGTATTGAAATATACGTTGTGTGTTCTAAAAATATACAGTCCCAATTAAAAACCAACATTCTCTCATGTGTATTTGTCAGATATCACGGCACGAAAGAAGACTTTCTCAAATCGAGGCTCTCAATGACATGCCTCTGTATCCTACAGAGCAGATATTATGGGATGAAAATATCGTACCGTCCCAGTATTATTCTGGCCAGGGTATGTATATCTTAAAACACCGAAGAGAACTGGCACTAGTAATACAAATGCAATTCCAAAAGTTGAGCGGATAGTAAATTCTCTATTTAATCTAAATTTTCAGATTCATAATTGCCTTTACAAAACGTTATTACAAAGTATCAGCAAGTTTATATATAAATTATTAAACACAGCAAAATGGTTTTCTACCCTGTTGCGAGTTCTGGGCTCATAGTCAGATTACCTCGTAGATAAAGCACATCATTACTGTACATTATTTTTCTAGAATGCCTGGCTTTGCCTAAGTTGAACCTTCAGTTTTTGACTCTACACGATTATTTGCTGAGAAACCTCAATTTATTCAGATTGGAATCAACTTGTAAGTATGGCATGTAGCATTAAGCATGCATGTACACCATATACATGTAGTACTCTTCTCGCCAATGCAACAATGTAGTTGCCTATAAATCGTTTCTCTTTGACGTCCGTGTTTAGTCAGTTGTAGTTCTTGCTTGCTCGTGAAAGTTTAGACTTTGAGACGATAGCTTACAGGCAATAGCGAATTTTCAGAGTGTATGACTCCTTTCTTGAACATTCCTAACGGATTTAAGCGTTTACATCCATCGAAAAGAGAAAACCGCAGGAAAAGTGTAAGCAAATCTTCTTATAACCACATATTGTGTCATCACGCTTGTACGTGCATTGCCGGAGAATTGTTTCAAATTTTACATTAAAATTCAGTCTTCATGAATATCAAACTTGTGTAAGATTCTGAATAATATTTCTTCGTGTATTCCTAGATGAAATAAGACAAGATGTGGAAGATGTGGTTAAGCACATGCGACCTTGGTAAGGAATGGTGTAGAGGGGAGGTTTAGGAAAGGGGGTATCTCTGTCATTAGATATAATTGTACGAAATGCAACATAAGAGAAAAACTTCATTTTCATGGTTTTTTCGCTTCTCATGTCAGTGGAATGACGTCATTTAAGTCATTTTTGAAGCACAAAATAATGGAAAACTTTTGTGTTCACTTAAATGACGTCAGTGCTGGTAACTTAAAGAGCCAAAAAAGGCCACGAAGATTGCTTTTTTTCTCTTGAAATAAAACTTATATTTCCTAAAATGTCTTTCCTAAAATATCACAACTGTGTCAATATTTGAAATGTGCCATTCATCATCAATATTACCTGGTTGCTCGTGGCGTATACCTACCTCCTGCTTCTTCTGTATTTTTTCCCGTTCGTATTTTTATTTTCAACGTCTTGATATCATGTCCTTGTCGTGCGTCACTTTACAAATATGTTTCATACTCCTCGTAGGTCGAATGAATTAGGCAGGACGGAGTTCCGTGGTTGGGCGCGAATGGGTTTGGTATGTTTTCTGCTTTGAAATTCTCTGACCAACAACTTTGATGAAATCTTTGAACATTGAAATTTCCAGTTTGAATGTACTGTACTGTATTTCTGATGTGGACATGTTTCGTGTTCTTGTTTTCTAGCCAATATCCAGTTTCACAGTTGTGGAGGTAGGAAATCTTTTGTGAGGCTAATAGGGTATTTTATATGACTCATGTGGTCCCGCTTACAGGAACGAGATCAGAGTGGGATGATTTTGATCTACTGAAATACGTTTCACGCTTCGTGATCTAGACAGACTGCGTTCTCTTTGTAAGGGTAGATTAAGTGTAGATAAAGCATCAATAGTAAGTAATCTTAGAGAAGTGTGGTATCTTCTATAGCCCACATCTCAGTTATTTAACTAGTGGACTTGTATGTTTATATATAACCTTGGTGACAATACATCAAAATCATTCCGCCGCTAATCTCGTCCGGACAAGTAGGATCACATAAACGGCCCGGAAATCTTCGCCACTCCTCTCTTCCGCCTTGGACATTGGTTTAACCACGTTATCATCTCTCAGGTAGCGAAGCCAAACATCGGAGAGAACCGTCCATCCCGAGTGCGTGCCGACGTCAGCATTGATCTGAATGTTCGAAATGAAATCAAAACTGAATGGGAATCAATCAGAAAACACGATGTTGTCTTTCTTGTTTGTTGTCGACCTGCTAAGGCTACGGCGTCGATTGATCCCAATCAGCCTTTTAAGGAGAGGGTAATCACAAATTCATTTTGAAAAAAAAAACCAGTTTAATGCAACTGATAAAACTAGTGCAGCTTTAGTTTAGTTTTCTTCTGGTAATGAGTGATTCTCCTGTCACGCACGTGACATTTAACAATTATTCGCCGAAGGCGAGGTGATTACCGGGGAATAATAAGGCGAGGTGATTACCGGGGAATAATAAGGCGAGGTGATTACCGGGGAATAATAAGGCGAGGTGACTATTTCCCGAAAATCACCGCGCCTGAGGCGAATAATTGTTTTAGTATTTTTACACAAGTTATTTTAGTTTTGTGTATTTCTTTGTCCGTAATTTGTACAAAACGGCGGCTAGTCGCCATTTTGTAAACTTGTTTTTACTGTTATATTCACCTGTAGGTGAATATAAAGGAATGTCACGTCATATTGGACCAATCACAACGTCGGATTTCTTATGTTCACTTGTGTAAAAATACTAATACTATTTATTTTGGTGACACAAAAACCATAAAGACCAATGGAAGTGCCATGTCATGTGTGTGATGGGAACCCAATTTTGGTTTTACTCAACCTCGGAGAAACAGTTCAGAAGTGTATAATGGAGCTTCCTGGTATATACTGTGCTGTGGTTTATGTCTCTTCTTTAGCGGCACAGGATGCATATGAGATTAACTTTTCTGAATTAGTGTTCCCCTGGGTAGAACAGTGCAGAATTGATAATACTTTACAAGCATAGTGCTGTAAATGAGTTACAGTTCAGGTTTCTTTCTGTAGTGACACTGGATCAACAAAAGATATCTCTGTTTCTTTAGAAGAACAGTTTAGAACCGATGAAGCTATCCGGTATAAATGAAATATAGTTTTTGAACAAGCTCTATATATGTTATCGCATTTTACTTTAGTATGGTATTGATTACGTGCGCGGTGCTGAGGTTGAAGGCATGTTAGACGAACAAGGCAAAGTCATTGAAGAAGGTTTGTGTGTTCTTCTTTTAAATGCTTGAAAACATCGGGAGAAAATTCGCTCATTTTCTATGCCGTATATTTCAAGGCCCGGAGCCCAAACCTGAATTCAAAGGAGAAGCGAGAACTTTCAGATTGTGGCTTGATACAAACCAGTATCAACAGGATATGGCCGCCACTGTTCAAGGAACCGAGGTATGGATCCTGTCCCTCCTTTGACCATAGATATTAGAAAGGGGAATGGATTGGCAACGCTATTCAATACTACACACGATCTTCGGCTCAGTTATTTTGAATAAACCGGAAACAAACACAACTCACTATGGTAATTATGCGCATAAACGAAATTGAGTTCATGAGCATAATTACCATACAAGTAACTTGGGCAATGTTTGCTTCCGGTGTGCTCAACTGAAGATAAAATATAGATAACAAAAGAGTTGCCAATCCATCCCTTTTTCTAATATCTATGCTTTGACGTGTTTCAATCAACGTACTCTTAACAATGATTCAAATTTTTATTCTTTGTAGGATGTTTACGAAACATTCAACATTCTCATGAGACGAAAACCCAAGGAAAATAACTTCAAGGTTATAAATATTTACAATTTGCATGGTGTTTTAGAATCTTAAGCACACAAAAACTGAACTTTCGCTACCTGAAACGGTATATAGGGCATTTTTCATGTAGAGCGAAGGCCCAAATTCTTCATCAAATGTGTTTAAAATATAAATTTGTTCAAAGCCCCTAATTTACCTGGTCAAAAAGCCTTTGACACATGAAATTTGACAAAGAAAATTTGGACTTGTAAAAGGGGCTTTATCGTAGCGATGTGTGTTCATATTAGTCCTAACTAAGTGTTCACAAAACAATGAAATGGAAAACGGGGTTTAGGCAGAGGGGTTACCAAGCGGATGTGATATATTTACCTGTAGGGATTGAATGATCATATATGTTTTTGTGTGCTGTTGATTGTATTACATTTGGCACTGGCAACTTTTGTTTTAGAATCTTAAATTATGTTATTGCTCTTAAACGCTTAGACTCATTGACATAATAACAATAATGATATTTAAAATAGTCCAGGTTGATGCCCTCAGAAATTGTTATTCTGTTATGAACGAAGGACAGTATTGCAATACCATATATCGTTGTTTTCTTCAATATAGGCTGTGTTGGAAACAATTAGAGATTTAATGAACACAGAATGCATTGTTCCTGATTGGCTTCATGACATTTTCCTCGGTTACGATGATCCTGGCGCTGCTCATTACAGCAGGTAAAATATTATTCAACGAGTTAAAAGTGTTGAACAGCCAAACCTAAATCAGTCGATTAGGATTATATTGTTCTTGGTATTTTGCTACGTGTTTTGTTTATTTTTCAGAATGCCAAATCAGATCCGAGATTTGAATTTCAATGACACCTTTCTCAACTTCGAGCATTTGAAAGCAAGTTTTCCTCAATATTCTGTGAAGGTAAGTTAAGTGGAATACGACTTTCCCCCCTGCTTAAATCTTCCACCACAATTGTGATATAAGATTTTCGCAAATCGGCTAGCTTCCACTTAAAAGAAAGATGAATAACACAGGACTATAGTTACGTACAGTACATCTTCAATCACTGAGCGTTAGATCTTCCCGATCTAGTAATTCTCACAATAACATGTACATTCGCAGGCTGCGGTTGAGGGACAAGACAGCCTCACGCCTCCGTTTAAAATAACTTTTCCTGAAGAACCTGACGAAGAAGACAAAGAAAATGCTAAAGATAATTTACAGGAAATCTTGGTGGAACCTTTTGTGACTTCAAACCGAGGACCGTACCCTTACAACCAACCGAAACGGTGAGATTATGATATGCTCTGTTGTCTAAACCATTGCAACCTCCTGCCTAGGGCTTACGGTTGCTTGAAGGTGCATTCAATGCAAATGTAGATAGTTACACACAAAAGACCAATAACTTCCTTGTATGTTTGCATGGTGAATATCAAATCAAAATATAATTTTGTGGAAACACCACGTAAGTTTATTATCGCATGCGATAATAAACTTACGTGGTGTTTCCACAGAATTTCATTTTAATTTTATAATAACTTGTTTCTGTAGGAATGCTGTGCCATTCACACCGACTCAAGTTGAAGCAATTCGATCCGGAATGCAGCCAGGACTCACAATGGTATATGTGTTTATATGGCAGATTGAAATCTTTGCATGGACTGTAACTGTTTTGTGTTAAGCGTCTTTACTTATCCAGCAAAATCCTCATACCATGTAATTGCGTCTAGGTTGTGGGGCCTCCTGGCACTGGGAAAACGGATGTCGCTGTTCAAATCATTTCAAATATTTATCATAATTTTCCGGAGCAAAGAACTCTCATTGTAACGCATTCTAACCAGGTAATAACTCTTTATACTTATTATGAATTTCTTTTGGAATAACCGAGAGTCCGTTGGTAGAGCTAGTTTATTTTGGTCACTTTATACCACTTACTACAGAAAAGCTCGACAGGCACAGTATAAAAGCCCAAAGGTTTCCGAGGTCTCCGTGATATTTATTTTTATCACCCCAAACTGAAGGAGCCAGATAAATTCCAACACCTTTGTAAGAGTTTCTTTTCACAAAGAAGTTATGCTCAAGTCGCTTACATTTTACCTTCAACAATTTAAGGCACTCAACCAACTTTTTGAGAAGATTATGGCACTCGATATTGACGAACGACATCTTCTTCGTCTTGGTCACGGTGAAGAAGCGCTGGAGACTGAAAAAGATTTTAGCAGGTCCGCCGTATATTTCCTATATTACACACAACAAGTAGTACATCTACCTTAAGGCTAATTTTCATTCAGTGCAATTTGGTGAGCGCGCGGCATTTTGCAATCGCTATCTTTTGAAATGTGTTCAGTCCGCCATATGTAATGAAACTCGTTCTACTTGACAGCACACATTTTAAAAGAAAGCAATCGCATAAGTCGTGCTCACGCTAAATTGCTCTGAATGGAAATCCAGCTTAACATGCACCCTTTGACGAAAGTACACACACAAAAACCCAAGCTCACTATTGAAGTCACATAGTTTATGACTCGCTATAGTATTGAAGCCTTTGAAATGAATATGTTAGATGTTAGATAGAATTCACAATTAGCGTATACGTAGTTTTGTACAAACTCTTGAATTTGAATGGAACACATTTTTGGTAAATTCGTATAGGTATGGTCGGGTGAATTTTGTCTTGGCAAAGCGACTGGAACTACTTTCTGAAGTTCAACGACTACAGGTGATTTGTAACGCTGTACCTTTTATGTATTTCTTGGGTGGAGAAAAATTATATAAATTATTTTGCCTGCAGGAAAGTCTAGATGTTCACGGTGATGTATCGTACACGTGCGAGACTGCGGGGTATTTCTTCCTCTATCAGGTACTACAACTGATTTCTACTTAACTAAGATTGAACGTTTTATGAAGGGTTTTTTTATGGCAAATAGTAGTACCAATCACATTTCAATCGCTACTCTGGTTATGTTTAATGTACACAAAACCCAATCAAATTAAATTTACGACCAAAAGTTTCGACACTCCAATCATATCATATCACATCATATCATATCACATCATATCATATCATATCATATCATATCATATCATATCATATCATATCATATCATATCATATCATATCATATCATATCATATCATATCATATCATATCATATCATATCATATCATATCATATCATATCATATCATATCATATCATATCATATCATATCATATCATATCATATCATATCATATCATATCATATCATATGCAGTTCATGAATGCAGTTCGATCGAGCTTTGGAATTCTAAACATAACCAGTGTAGCGAACGAAACAAGACTGTATGCAATATCCTTATTTTAAGATTTAACGATTTTGTTCTAGGTTGTTGCGAGGTGGGAGGAGTACTCCAGCAAATTACGGAAAAGAGTGAGTGTTTACTGAAGCATTCGTCACCTTTTAAGCTGTTTTTCTCGTGCTAACTGTATGTACTTTTTGTGTTTAGAAAAACGAAGTGGCTGCTATTTCAGAACTGTTTCCATTCACGTCCTTCTTTTCAAATGCTCCACAGGTGCGTAGCAAAAACCCTCGTCAAAATCGCCTCGTCAAGCCATGCTTGAGAGTCCATGGAAATTGGCTGTCAGTGTACAAATTGACAAATAAAAACGCAATGCATATTTTATCATATAGCCGATATTCAAAGGGAAAACGTGGGCAGAAGATATGGATATTGCTGAGGTAAGATAATAAATCATGAAACAACCAAAGTAGGGTTGAATATTTTCTAAGGGCCTGTTCATATGGGAAGAAGTTTTCCCGGTTAGCGAAAGAACATTTCGACAAGTTTACAAGCGAGATCTCGCCTTCTTACGAAAATAGTATGGAAAGTTACCTTGCGTTCATATGAGACGAAAAGTTTTCCCGTTAACCGAGATCTCGCTTGATGACAGGCGAGGTCTCGGTGACCGAGATAATTTTTATCCCATATGAACACAACTTTCCCGCTTAGCGGTAAAACTTTCTGTTTACACTTCACAAAATCTATATCACCGCGGGAAACTTTACCCGGTAAGCGGGAAAACATTTCTCCATATGAACAGAACAACATTATTTGACCTGTCAAAATGTTTTCTCGGGAACCGAGATAACTTCTGCCCATATGAACAGGCCCTAAGTGGTCCAACAATCGGACGAAATTAATGACATGCTTTCTTTTGCAGGGTTGCTATCGATATATCAAGAGGATCTTTGAGCAGCTCGAGGTTTGAGTTACTTTGTAAATATTTTGAACAATAATAAACAACTATTGGATGAGGTTTTTGTGATATGCGGAATTATCAATGTCGAGGTAAGAGTTATCAGCCGAGCCGAAGGCGAGGCAGAGTAACTCTTACCGGGACATTGATAATTTTGCATATCAGAAAAACCGAATCCGATCATTGTTTTATTATACATTGTAAGCGGAGAAAATAAACATGGTAACGAAAGAATAGATTTATTTGGAAAATGAAACTGAAAATATATAAAAAAATGTTGTTGCCATGCCAACCATTGATGCCAACGAATACCGCATACTGTAATAATCTGCATCGTAGGCTCAACATGCAGATAACTCAGTTATCTGCTAGCAGATAACTGAGTAATCTGCAGATTGGGTAATAGTCGCATTTATCTGCATGCAACTGACCAATCACAACGCATAAAACAACTGCAATGTATAGTAATATATTTTCATGCATAACCATCATCTGCAATATGTATTTATTTATTTTATGTCTGCGACTTCGTTGTAGGAATTCCGAGCTTTTGAACTTCTGCGTAGCGGTGAGTAGGATTCTAATATAATAAAATGTCTGCTTGGTAACTTATTGTAATAGCCATAAAACATATCTGTTTATCAGCCTTATATAGATGAACTTAGATGCTTGTTGAAGAAATATTTAGCTCCCCTTTCTTTAATTCTGCCCTTCTAATCCATTCATTGATAATCATACACCATTAATCTATGTCACGAACACAGGCGCTGACAGGTCCAATTATTTATTGGTGAAAGAAGCGAAAATCATCGCCATGACCTGTACGCATGCTGCTCTAAAGAGACGCGATCTTGTTCAACTTGGTTTTAAGGTCAGCTGAAGCTAGCCATTAAAAAAGGGTACAAACTAAAGTGCGAAACATTGAAATACAATAGACTCTTTTACATGTAACATTTAAGAAAAAATATAATGTATACAGCTAGTCATGGGAAGCTCGTAAGGTCGATGTTCAACAACCCTTAGAGGTGCATTTGATTCGACAGACCTCGAACTAACATTGTCTGCAGTGTAGGTTGAGCAGTCAAAACCATACGAAGATACAGCTACTTCAATGAAGGTTGTCTTTCGAAAAGCGTAAACTGTGAACTATGAGCACGTAAGGGATGATAGATTATTGTTTATTTAGGTTCTGATACTCAGGGAATTACCTTTGTTTGTAGTAAGTCAATTTCCCGCCATAAGTTTCCTATGTGCCCTCGATGCTGTTTCAAAGAAATATTCCATGTTTAGAGGTGAAAATAAACAATAGTCCATCATCCCTTGCGCGCCCGCAGTTCACAGTTCACGCTTTAGAAAGGACAACCTTTATCGAATTAGCTGTATAGATTTTTTCACTACCTGAAACAAAATTTAAGACCTTTCGTCTGGAAGTTATTTAAATTTATTTTTCATTATAAGCATCTTATCGCTAAGGACGTTTTTCTTCGTGTGTATTGACAAAAATGTTAGATATTAAAATTTAAAACAGCTCAACTTCTGTCGTTGTAGCATCATTTTCGCTGTTTGTGTAGACTAAATGTTTCAGCCATTTCTCTATGATCACAAACTACTCAACTGCGTTTCCCCCGAAGACTTGCCCTTTAACGGTGTAATGTTTACTTTACATTAGTACGACAACGTTTTGATGGAGGAAGCGGCTCAAATTCTGGAAATCGAAACCTTTATCCCATTGTTACTGCAGGTAATGCGTTTTTCGAGACATGTCTGTACTTTTGTTGTCGTTTTTCCTGCGAAGTTGCTCAACCTTGTGAGGTTTTGACTAGTGTAGTCAGTGGCGGATCTAGCATAGGTCAAAATAAATTACTACAGCTCATTCTTGGATATATTTACATTTTAAAATACCTTCAAAGCAGTTTCATTGGTTACATTTTATTCTTTTGAAATTCATAACCTATGACATTGTTAAAAAAATTATTTTGAATTTAAAATTGGGCTGCTATAATTTATTCTGACCTACGCTGGATCCGCCACTGAGTGTAGTCACGCAATTTTTTAGCTTGTCATATGTGAAAAGAGCTGAAAAGTTATTTCGAATTATTTCTAATTAACAACGTTATGTCTAGACTCCTGAAGATGGCTTCAATCGATTGAAGAGAGTGATTCTAATTGGTGATCATCACCAGGTATTGTACTTAATTGACTATACTTCCATAACGAAAGTTTCATTCTAATTAGTGATCATCACCAAGTATTGTACTTAATTGGCTATATTTCGATTATGTAGCTCTTTTACACGAGATACATACGTTTAATACCCACAGAGTATCTAGAATCTCTCCCTTAACCTATTGCTCGGTTCTACAACATCTCGAAATATTTTTCCAAGTAATATAATCTTATTATGTTTAACTGGATTGTAAGATACAAATGCATTGTTCTGATTATGTCTGCGATATCGGATAAAAATATACCCTGTACCCATTTCTTCCTCTTGTAGTTGCCTCCTGTCATTAAAAATATGGCTTTCCAGAAGTTCTCAAACATGGAGCAGTCGTTGTTCACAAGATTTGTCCGTCTTGGAGTACCAACTGTCGACCTTGATGCACAAGGAAGGGCCAGACCCAGGTATGAATGCTTTACCTTTCTTTGATTAGTTTCGTTTAAATGTTGGTCCCCGAAGGCTCTCAGTTGGCAAATTAGAAAGTGGAAGTTTTTCACATTACTGTAAAGCCTGATGCCAGATGTTGATTTAGAAAATTCTTGAGAAAAACTTTCACCAGATCAATTTACTATTCTGAGTTGGACACAAAGCCTTAACCAATATTCCCATACTATAATATATAATTGGAGATGTTACACGAAATTTGATTGGCTTGGGAAAATATCCAGCCAATCAAATTTCAAATTACATTAATTCTTTCGGATTTGACGTCATCATGAGGTCATCATGTATTGATCTGTCAATCTAACCTCGCACCTATGGTCTTTCTTTGCTGTCATTGGTGCTCTTTGATGGTTCTTGTGTTTCCTAATGATTACGTTTTATTCCAGCCTCTGCAATCTATATAACTGGCGTTACAAGAAGTTAGGCAACTTACAACATGTGCACAACTGGCCCGAGTATTGTACAGCCAACCCAGGATTTTTCTTCGACTTTCAACTCATCAATGTCGAAGATTTCAATGGCGTCGGAGAATCTGAACCCAATCCTTATTTCTACCAGGTATGATGCTGTTGAATTTAAACGTGTAATATGTACTTATTTGTTTCTTTTCCACTCGCTAGCGCTCATCTGTATTTTACCATAACACATTCTGTACATCCCTCCATCATGTAAGATGCGTGTTCGTCAATAGTAAAGGGGGGGGGGTGTGCCTACAACACTACAGATACAGCTACAAGTCTACTTTGCTTCTCACTATCAGTGAACCAAGAAGCGGTGGCTTTTGTGTCTCTAGGGGGGGGGACCAGTGTAGAACCAGTAGCAAGACTTTCACGTGAAAATACTGGGGGAGGGGGGGGGGGAATGAAGTAAGGAAAGTGTACGGGAAGGGGTAATAGTAGTTTGTGTTCAAAACCTCTCTTTCTCTCTCTCTGGTGTAAGGCTCATGATATGCGTATAAACATATTATATTGATTAACTAAAGTGTATAAGGAAAACAAAATTTGTATTAGAAGACTGATTGATACAGGCTTAAAAGTATGAGTTACCTAGAAAATTTGTAGGTGGCTAGTGATACCGACTGCCCCTTAGGTAATAGATATGTATTCTCTATAAAGAATTTTGGAACAGTCATAATGGTCCATTCAATTCCTATAGCACTGCTGAGACACAGAAAACCTATGTTTTAATTCATCTTTGTATGTTTATTTCAGAATCTAGGTGAAGCTGAATATACCGCAGCAATATTCATGTACATGAGATTGCTCGGTTATCCCGCAGAAAGGATCGCCATTTTAACCACGTACAACGGTCAGAAACATCTTATACGTGACGTAATACGAAAACGTTGTGGCGAGAATCCGATGATAGGATGGCCGTCTAAGGTATGCCAACATTCCTGGGCGGGGCTGTACCTTAAATTCAAAGTATATTTCTAAGTAGTTTGTTTGTATTGGAAACGTATCTTCAGAAATCATGATCAATAGGGATTTCTGACATTTCGAAATAAACTGACTTGTAGAATGCAAGCTAAAACTTTAAAAAAAATGGCTTAAACTTTAACACCAAAGATACCCCTGAACAACCTCGTCCTGGTACATATAGTGTTGTGGTCGATTTAGCTTTCGATATATAATTTTTGGTCCTTTCTGTAGATAACCACTGTGGATCGTTACCAAGGGCAACAAAATGATTACATCATTCTCTCGTTGGTTCGTACGAAGACTATCGGCCATCTCCGAGATGTACGCCGGTTGGTCGTCGCAATGTCTCGAGCTCGTCTCGGATTGTATATCCTAGCTCGCGCTAATCTCTTCAGAAATTGTTTTGAACTAACACCAGCATTTGATCAGGTACAGTGCCCGTATGTACTGTGTTATTCTGGAATATTATTGATCCCACGAGTATTGTCGGTTCAAAAAATACGTAATCTTTAAAAATAGCAGACTAGTGTACAATGAAACTCTGCGGCAGTCAAGAAATCACGTTGACATTGTAATCCAATAGTTACTTTCATCTCTCTTAGCTTACATCACGACCTTTGAAGCTGCTATTAGCGATGCAAGAACGATATCCACCTACCAGAGCAGTGAGTTATTTAATGCACTATGACCAAGCCTTGACTTTCACTGTCTTAAACCTGTCTTTCACTGCTGCTTGTTATTACAGTAGGAATTTTGCGTGGCTAAATTCTAAGCTTTGAAGAATTTGTAACTGTGATAACATTTCTTCTTCATTTAAGTGTCTTCAAATAACTACCTACCTTCACGATTCCTTCTGTAGAATTATGATTTCTATACTTTTATTGTCTTCATTAACCAATCACAGTTCCTGTTGTTACGTGCTGCTTCAGATTTTACCAACGAAACATTCCTGCAGGAACCACACAAACTTTGAAAAGCCAGGCATTTGTGTTGTCAGACAAGCACTATTTCGCTCTGCACCCCATAGTTTACTTTAGAGAGGTTCAGATTTGACTTCCCCTACCGCTACCACTACTTAATCTTTCAGCCAATCAAACGAGCTTGGCTACCCAACTGACCAATCAAATTGCTTAAAAATCGGGATACGGTAGCAGTAGTGGAAGTCAAATCTTAACCTCTCTTTTCACCCAAGGAAAACCGGTAGCATATGAATATCCGTCAACTGTGGCGTTCACCTCCGTGCTCCAACATTTATATTCTTCTTTTGATTATTTCAGTACAACCAAGGTCCGGCATTCGAACCTTTTCCAGTCGAAGATATGCCGCACATGCATCGTATTGTCTATGACATGTATCAAGAGATTGTGGCTGAGATGAATGCAAGACAACAGGTATAGAGTATGATGTAAGTGTTGCTACTCTGAGTGTATATCCACACCGGGCAAGCTTGAAAAATATATGCCTGGCCACGGTGGGATTCGAACCTACGACCTTTGGAATGCCAGCCCAAAGCTCTACCAACTGAGCTACGCGGTCAAGTCGGTTCGAGTATATGATATTTCAGAACTGAGTCTAGTTCCTTCGATATCAATGTATTCTAATAGTATGATCTTTTTTTCTATATAATGATGTTATGTACTCAGGTTAATATGATGTAAGTGTTGCTACTCTGAGTGTATATCCACACCGGGCAAGCTTGAAAAATATGCCTGGCCACGGTGGGATTCGAACCCACGACCTTTGGAATGCCAGCCCAATCCCGGTGGGATTCGAACCTACGACCTTTGGAATGCCGACCTTTGGAATGCCGTGGCCAGGCATATTTTTCAAGCTTGCCCGGTGTGGATATACACTCAGAGTAGCAACACTTACATCATATTAACCTGAGTACATAACATCATTATATAGAAAAAAAGGTATAGAGTATACCCTGATTTTGTGACCCAGGGGGGTGCGATGCGAGCGATTTGGGGCGGAGCCCGCTCCCCCCCCCCCCTTAGAGGCGTAGTGTATGCTTAAACTACGGGGGGGGGGGGGGGGGGCGGGGGGAATGGTTGCTATATGGTTAATAGCGGATTGGTACATTAAGCGCGTAAGGCTAGCGCACTGCCTCTAGCTAAGCTCAGTCAGCTAACGCTGGCAATTCTTGGGTTTCACTGGAATCTTTTTCAGTAATTCTGAGTGGGGGTCAACCCAAAATGTATTGATGATTGTACTGCACGGGAGCAAGCAAATCTCACGAAATTGCACACATTTGCTGCCAAACACAAGGTCAACACATACAGTGAAAATTTTTTCAGTCTGATGACAGTGTATCGATTTGGAGTTGACCCCCAGTGAAATTTATGACGTCACGTGAAACCCAAGAATTGGCGTATCCCACTAAGCTTTTCCAATCATGACGTGACAAGTCCAAAATTAGTCTATTCATAAGAGAACAGTGAGGTTTTGAGAGGATTAACTTCACCGAGTTTAACTATGAGCAGAGTTCTTTGCAATAATAGCAAGGTTTAGATTTGACTTCCACTAACACTACCTATAGACGTTAGAGGTCCATACGTCACGCCAGAGTTAAACAATGAATTGCAATGCAATGTGGGAAACATGTGGGAAAAATTTACCTTGTATTTATATGCATTGAAACGGCGTGACGTAAGCACTTCCAAGGTCTATTCCTGGTTGCAAGAAACCTGATTGGTTAATGGGAGGGTGCGACATATCTGATTGGCTAAACGATATATTGCAGTAGTGGAAGTCAAATCTGAACCTCGCTAATAACAGATGCTTCACGTATTGTCAGTATCAAGGACTGACCCTGCATGGTTAATTATTTCAGTACCAGCAACAACAGTCGATTCCGCAGCCGCCTCAAGGTGAGGTTGGTTCAAGTGAAAGCGCTGAAGAAATGGACCAATCAGCAACACCAGCTGCCGAACAAGATACCTCAGAACAACCTGCAGATACCGAAATGAGCGAAGAACATCCAGGATCGCCCATTGTTAACGAGGTCGAAGACGAAGCATGAGCTGCTTAAAGTGGAAACCGTTTCAAACCAGGTTGGCCAAGGTTAGTTGTTTTAAGGATAAAACACTCACAGGTCTAAAAAAATAATGGCGATTGACCACTGGAAATAAACTGCTTGTGCTATACCAAGGAGGCGCCTTGTGAGCCAAAGACTCCTTCCACAATAAAATAAGCATTGCAGAAATATGAAGACAACGGTGAACGAACCAAGTAACACTTACCCAAAACATTTGTCTGCAGAGCTTAGGGCTTTATGGGTGATTTCATTTCATTTTATTAAAACATACATATTTCAATGTCGAGGTTTTGACTAATGTTACTACCATTAACATTAACATTATATATATATAGGCGTATTTCTTTTAAATCTGTTTTAAAAAAGATTGAACGATTAAAACTAATACACCACTTTCATAATGGCCGCCGCTAATTACCATAATCATGAAAATATTATGATCTTGAAAAAAAGATTCAACACAAATTATAGATAACTGTGTCCTAAACAACATGTAAAAGTTTCAAAAAGAATAAACCAATTCTTTTGAAGTTATGAGGGTTTTCAAGTGCGAAAAAAGCACCAAAACGAGGCTAAGAAGGCCTCTCTCGAAAATCTGGTACAAATCCTTGTAAATTTGACCTCAAATAACTTGGTGAGTATTTGGTATTTTGAAGTCTTCAGAAGATATATAGTTTGAAGGACTGCTGCACATACCAGTGTCAAAATTATATAAATACCCTCCAATCTTTCTAGACTGGAAACATGCAATTATGAAAGTGGTCTATAAGTTTGATCTTCGACACTGTTCCTTCACAAGCATGTTTCTATCAATAATTTGCAAGCATATCAAGCGCTGAAAATAGCATCTCAGCAGTTGTTTTAAAGTCAGTGCACACAGGCAATTTTTGCTTCAATATTTGTCTATGTTTATCTTTTGTGATGTGAGCAAGTCGATTTGTTACTGATATGCACCATTAATTCATTCTTTAGCACCGTCGAAAGTAGAAAATTGCACCGAAACTCGTAGCAAATATACCCGTGTCAATAACTGTACGGTGTTTGCGAAAGCATATCATTTGAACCATTTTCTCTAAATTTGTTGTACGTTTTTCTATATTGCAACCGTTGCTTTAATTTTAAACTTCTGTTTTTGAACGTTCTGCCAAGTAGTAGGAAGAGTGGCACGACAATTAGCGGAATAGTTGCTGCCACGATTAAAATTAATTCAAGAGTCACTGGAAAGCAAAATGAAAGCAAATAAATACTTAGCTATGGCACATTATTTTACCAGTCTTGCATGCCAGTCAAATAAATGAAGATATATTTATGCAAATCCTTACTTTTTGCACAGCTTTTTGCTCCAGCATCAGACATGAAAAAATCATTGGTACACTTTTTACAACTTTGACTCCTAAAAGAAGAGACGACTTTTGATCATTCTACATCATCATAATAGGTAATTTGCATGTTAGACTAACTTTCAATCTAGGCAAGGGGAACAAAATCTTTTACTACAGTTAAAAAGAGCACCCAAAATTAGAAGAATTGCCACGTTTGGTGGCGAAATGTTGTAAAACATGGAAAATATAGCCTTGCAAAGTTTGCAAATTTGTATATATTTGTATTACGCGACGAAAAAGTTACCACTTTTAATTGCGACAATTTCAGCTGAAAAATGGTAACTTTTTCCTCGCGTAAATAATACAAATATATACAAATCTGATACAAATTTGCAAACTTTGCGAGGCTATATTTTCCATGTTTTACAACATTTCGACACCAAACTTGGCAATTCTACTAATTTTAGGATGCTCTTTTTAACTGTAGTAGAATATTTTGTTCGTCTTGGCTAGATTGAAAGTTAGTCTAACATGCAAATTGTCCATTATGCCATCTGTATTTATCCCAGTTACATATATAGTGTGTCCATCTCAAATAAGGAGTGCCAGAATACACAAGTCCACTTCAGTTTCGTTTCACAGGGAATTTTAACAGGACGGTTTAGGATTGCATTTGGTTCAAAAGTTGCATCAAGTCTGTGAAAATCAGACATCAGACCTATGGAGAAAGTCTTCACTTGTTATTACCATCAGGCCGGTGGACGCGATGACGTCCGGTTGATGACTGCAAGGTAACAGGCCTGAAGCAAACTTGCACGTTTCTAGCTATGTAGCACATAACTTCACCTTTCACTGTGATTTTAGTAATGAATAATATGGTTACACTAACCATAAGCCATACCAGTGGTGGATCTAGCGTAAGTCAAAATAAATTACCACAGCTCATTCTAGGATATATTTACATTTTGAAATACATTCAAAGCAACTTCATTGCTTAGATTTTATTCTTTTGAAATTCATAACCTATATCATTGTTATAAAGGTATTTTGAATTTAAAATTGAGCTGCTATAATTTATTTTGACTTACTCTGGATCAGTATGGCTGCCATACGGTACCTTTGGTGTAACCTACCCTGATTTCTGTGCGTATGTGCCTTCTTTACACACACTGCAATTTGTGCTACCAACACTGGTGGTATATTTCCCCGCAGGACAACTACAAAAATAAAATTTCCCCTCGTAATACCTAGATATACTTGTCCTTTCCCTGAGAAATAGACAGTGGTAAACTGCCTCTTAACGAAACAGTAATCATCGTAAATATAACTGAACGAAATGAGCACAAGCAATTACCTTTGGCAGGAGTCTGATGTGATGATGTTGTTCTCATCAAATGAAAAACTGCCGGGTTGACATTTTTCACAATATAGATAAGATTTTACCAATTCACCATTTTCACAATGTACTATAGAAAATTCGAGTATTAAAGTCATCTAGTGTTCTTTGTGTTTTTTTCTTTGGTGTATAAGTATTCTTTTTTCTTTCAGTTAACAAGTCTGTAATTAATGAGGTGTTATCCTCGACAAAGCAGTTTTCTAACAAGACTATGTCAAGCATGTCTATAACCGATTTGTTTTTTCTGTAATTTAAGTCTGTAATGAGATGTTATCATTGACAAACAGCTTTCTAATGAGACGGTGTCAAGCGTGTTGATAACCAGACATGATCTATTTTCATGACCATTTCTAGATCTTGCCTTTTTTGGTGGAGAGTAGTTTAAAAAGGTGATACATCTCCAAGTATGTAATAAATCAATTCAATGCATGCCGGCTGTATACAGACCTGAACATGGTTTTGTGATGTTGCAATTTGTGATGGTAATGTTTGATCCAGATGGAGCATTCAGAAATGGAAGATTCATTTCCTGTTTATGATGCATACAACCAAAGGTACTTGTCTAAATGAAGTTTTGAAGTGTAAATAAGAGAACCTCTTCTTTTCTGTGGGTGGGTTAATGTAGGAAAAATCTGAAGATGGACTAGATCATTGGAGAAGATGGAAGGAAAAAAATGAAAATTGAGGTGTGGAAGTAGATGGACAGATTTGGGATGAAATAGAAGGAATGAGCTAATGGGAGATAAATGAAAAAAGTTACTATATAAACTAGGTAAATATAATAGGTTAAGGATAATAGATAAAGTGGAATAAATCTAACCTTGATTAAAATGTTCACACCATCATTGTCTCTTACAAAAACAACAGGATTTGAATTCTGTTTGAAAATCATGTCTGTAAAACTGATGTTGCTGTGTTGTTTTACCAATAAACAACTGCTAACACCTTTGTTGCCAATAAAGATAGCTTTCCTTACTGTAAAGTTTTTCACATTTTGAACTTCAACAACTGTTCCCAAAGTGTTGAAAAAACTGGAGGTTTTAAGAATCACATATGAACCACTAACTGTCAGCATTGACATATTAGAAAAAATATCTTTTCCATTCTTGAGAAACAAAGTGTCCTCCATAAATATTTCTTCAAATTGCATGGCATAAATAATGGGACTTTTGTTGTGTAAAAATGTCGAATTTTTTATCGATAAAGTAGCATTAAAATTGTACAATGTCTGCATGAAGAATAGTGGGAGATCTGAGTTAGGTGTTGTACAGTGACTCACTGCTGTATTTTGTAGTGCTAACTTGGTGTTCAAACCAGTGAACTGGAAATTGATATGTTCAAGAGTGCAATGGTGAAATGTCACTTCAGACATGTGAATGTTGAAAGATGTTATGTCACTTAAGTTTCTCCATGTAAGGTATGAAAAACTGATCATAGAGTTAGAAGATTCCACAGAGAAGGAGACAAGTGTTGGAGAACTTGATGTCCTAAAGGTAAAGAGATTAAGTCATTTCATTACTTTTGAAGATGTCCATGGTGTTGGTGGTGGCCATCAGGGAGAGTAGCATGCCTGCCCCCCCCCTGCTGCAAGTAGCTATTTTATGGTGCTCTTTGCCTTTACATATACATGCAGTATTGTTTCAGGGATCCTTGATTTACACCTGCAGTCTACGTGATTATAATTTATTGCCTATTATCCAGCTATGATGAAGGGGGGAGAGAAAGGTATCACCCCATATACTTACTTATTTGATCCAACAAAGGACCAATAATGAACTTTAGTCTTTGCATTGTCCAACCGTAATACCCCACTCTCATTACAAACACCAGGTACAATGTCTATTAGAACATCACTGGTCTTGAGCAGATGCACTCTCTGACTGATTATAAACTGCATTGTCTTGCAAGACATGTTCTGAATTAACCCACAGTCACCAGTGTCGCTGCCATTAATACAGTCAACATAGATAGTCGAAGAGTTAGTTGAGCAAAGTGCTGCAGAAACTGCCAAGGCACTCCAATACACCAACCAATAACAAAAAGCTATAGTTCTCATTCTAGCTTTATAGCAATTAGCCCCAATTGTAACATAAAAGAATATAAATATTAGCTTTGTTTAAGTATCCCTAACCATGATCTGCACGGTGGTCATGTTCAGTTGGACATCGACATGTGCATAACATGCACATGTCACGGGACAGACGTCATTCTGGAAATACTGCAGGCTCGAAGTTTTCGGAAAAAAAAACGCGGATTCACAATGACTTGCAAAATTATGCTAAAATATTACATGTAATGCCAAAAATATATACAAACAAGAGGAAGGTAGGCATGCAAAGTATCAGGCGAAGAATGACCTAATATTACCAAATATGAACTGATTATAATTCTTGTTCGTTATAAGATGTAAAAGACTGCATAAAAAGTTAAAAAGCGATTGGCTATGAGCTCGGATATACGTTTGGTGAGTTTTTATCATTGATCTACGAAGAAAACATGCGATAAAGCGAAGCGTTGTAGTTTGGTTGAAGTGTTTGTGTATTTGTTGTTATGGACAGAATAATATCTACCTATATGGCAAATTTGAAGGCCATTAATTTTTCGTGAATATACTGTAATAAACTACATATTTTATGCTTAAAGTACTTGTTTCTTTCAAAGAAAGAGGGAGAGTTGACAAAATACAGGAATGTTTGGCATGGGTGGAAAAAATATTACTTCAAGTTGGAAAGAAGTTATTTACATTATTTTGAAACAAAATATGTGAGTGTAGATTATATATATATTATTGCATACATATTAACATACAACAAACCACAATCAATGGCTTAGCTACACCCGATCCAAACGTTGTATCCCAATAAAATTATTGTATCCAATAAATTATTGGGATTATCACGGTTAGGGTTTGGGTCAGGGTTCATTCTATATGCATGAAATGACAATTCCAGTAATTATCAAACGCTGTAACCAGTAATTTTATTGGAATGCAACGTTCGGATCAGCTGTTAGCTAGGGTCTGGACTTTCACCATATATTAAAGCATGCAGTATCTGACTTTGCCTAACCCACACATGTTAACTATTTCTTGATTATGTTGATTATAATATCATTTTTCTTTGTGTACTCGATTCTGATTGGCTAAGAACTGTGCTGATGCACAGATCGCGAGCCACGTAGAACATGGGATTTTTAAAAAACTAAAAACATAAACAAATCGGTAAAACATTTTTTAAAAAATGATATTAGGAAATTACTGTCCTCAAAGTATTAATGAAAAATCACACTTGTGTTTGGCGAAGTATTTATAATACCGCTCGTGCTTTGCACTAGCGGTATTATAAACATTTTGCCAAACACACATGTGATTTTTTATTAATACTTCTCGGACCATGTAATTTCCTATACTAATTACATATATTGAAGCATGGTATCATAATTACAAATACTGAAGAACGGTATCTGACTTTGCCCAACCCACACATGATAATTATTTCTTGATTATATTAATCATTATATTAAAAACCTATATCGACATGATATATACCGGTACCCTAATATGATTGATTACTCCCCCCCCAAGTACATTACGAACTTGTTAGAGGTTTACATACCAAAACGTAATCTTAGATAGTCAATAGACAGAATACTTGTAGTCCCAAAGTATAATCCAGAGTCATATGGCAGAAAGTCTTTTTCTATGTCTGCACTATTGTTGTGAAACAAAACCTAAAATTATTAGATTATTAAATTATTAGAGTCATTAGATTGTTTAAAGCTAAAAACATATTGTTTAGAAGTACATAATATACGGACATAGAGTTTTTAACATAGAAACATTATCTTATTAATCTCTAAAAAAATGACTGTGCGTGAATATATCTTGTACAATAACCAGTTTTCTATCGATTGCAAAGCACCCTTGGAGTGGCGCTATGTAAGAAAATTCTATTATTATTATAGAAAATCTTCAGATTTCAAAGTTCCCTATGAGCAAAGATCAAAGTTCCCTATGAGCAAAAATCAAAGTTCCCTATGAACTAATGAGCATGAATCTGGTGTCACTACTCATTTTTGCACGCCAGAATAACAGTCATTTACAACAAATCGTATAATCTAGGCCTTTAAAAACATGTACGGTTCTGTATTATTATCAGACATACAATGCCAATGTATAACATATGTTTTTTTTTCCACAAGACTGCCAAACCTATAGGCACTACAACTAGAGGCGAGATAACTGCAGTTGCTTTCTCTAAAGATAACCCAGTAATTGGATTTGAAATTCACCTCAAATCTGGTGAAATTTGGCACCTGAAATCAGCCAGCCATGTATGTTCAAACGAGATCATTGTAATTTTATTCAAACATTCTGCAGCATTGATAAGTATTCTTTGTTATTGACTATTAGAGAGGTGATCTTGTGCACTTTTTAAGCACATGATAAAAATTAAAAAATGATCTTTAACTCCCCCAAGTTTTAGTTTGATTAAGCTCTTTATCTTTTGAGAAAAAAATTAAAAAGTGTGGAGAGCACACTTGACGATTATGCTATTAAAAAATTGTCTAGGAGGAACAAATGGATTGGATGAGAACATTAAAACCTGATGCAATTATTGTTGATCCATTTAAGGTATAGGTTGTACATAAATTTTAACATTAGTAGGGAGAGTGTAAGCATCGGTTTGATTAGGCAGTTTTAATGGTTGCTCAATCACATGGATGGTTGGTTAAGTCAGTTCAGTCTGGTCCATTGACCAGTTGGTCAATTATATTTGAGAGATAGTTGGTAGTTGGGTGTAATGGCTTGTCGCTGTTTAAGATCATGGTTGGTCAGTGAGATATTAATATATTCATGACCTAAGAAGAGGTTGGATTGGTCAGCTCTGTCACATCATTAGTAAGTCAGTTAACTCTAATTTGCTGTATTTTTGTAACTTAGAACAGTGGACAGCCTGACCCAAGTGCACCACCTCCACAGCAACCTAATCCATTTCCAGAAAATTATCAAAGAATCTACCCCAATTTACCAAATAATAGAGTCCAGGTTGGCTATGGTTCATCCAGTATGTCAGAGTCAATTCCTCCACCAGCTTATGATGATATTAACTATAGATGATCGTTGTATAGTTATTGTGTAGAAAGAATATGGATAGGTCTACGTGTAAAGAATAAGGAAGTGTCCCGTGTACATTTGTTTGACTAATTGTAAAGACCATTTTGCAGCCTTTCTGCCAATGCAAAACAAGCTCATTGTTTTTTAATCCTGTCTCACTGGCAAAAAATAGTTGTATTTGGTTTGTATCTGTTTTCAAATTGGTGGACAGTGAATTTTTTGTTCAGTGTTAAAGCAACCCCTAGCAGTACCAGTACAGGATGACGTGTTCGGTGTATTCGTGCGAGGATTCAAACAGTTATGGAAACAAGAAACAATCTACTTTGATATTTGGTTGAACATATGGTTTCTCTTCTTGAGGATCAAGTATACTATGAGCTGTGTATATTTTCTCAATATCTGGTAGAACATATGGTTTCTCTTCTTGAGGATCAAGTATACTATGAGCTGTGTATATTTTCTCAATATCAATTGCTTTGTCATACAGCATTGTCTTGTCTTTTTTGAGTGAACCTAGCTTGATAAAGAATAAAGTCTTTGGTGGTGGGAGGGGAGCAGTGCAACAAATTAAGTTTCTCTTGGTGCTGCTGAGTCATAGGGTTACCACATTAGCAAATTTTGAGAAATTGCATGCAAAGGTTCTAATTTTCAAGGTTTAAGGAACAATGACTGCAACCCCCCCAGACGGACTACACCTTTGGGCATCAACTGTGCCCACTAATTTAAGTAATGCATTCTAAATTAAAACAATCAATAATCAGATGCTGCATATATATATATACATATACATATATATTTGGAACTAGGGTCTAGGAAGAATAACAAATGTTATCTATTGTATTTGTAGTGTATTTTCCTTTAGGCACGGCTTTGGGTAGCCTGGAGATTTCTCCTGAAGCCGGCTAAAAATCAAGCCCTAGGCTGTGGGCTGCCAATCCTGCCAAATTTTTGTCTCCTAAATGTCGATTGCAAACCATTAATAAGTCTAATGGTAAAACAATAAATGATAACCAATAATTTTCCCAGATCAGTTATAAATTAACCTCCACCCCTACCCCCGGCAGGACTGGCGGAGTAAATCGCTAGATCTTGCGCTTTCGATGTGCGAAATTGCAAAATTGGAAGTGGAAACACTTTATGGGAGACGCTTTGTCATGGTGGACAAATTTCTTGAATTGGTTTCATACGTTTTGATAAAATCTGTCGGATTTATTCGTAGACTTATACTATAACCAACACAGCCTTTGAAAAACATATCATTCCTCCATATTTATTATGAGTTCAATTGGCACAGGGGTATGTACAAAGTTTCAGTGCAAGTTAAACTTTGCACGTGATTCTTTTTTGATATTTTTTCAAACCTTAATATGGTTACAACAAGTACTTTTGTTGCAGTATGATTTGTCAGCATCGCAGTTCTCACCCGATGGAAGGGTTTTCCAAGTGGAGTATGCACAAAAAGCTGTAGAAAACAGTGGGTAAGAAAGAGTTAATGAGTTGCCTAAGAACTATTGGAGTTTAATAGCCAGTTAATAGGGAGAGTTGATAATTATCACAACAAAGTAAAAAGAGTGGGGCTTGGATAAGGGAATGATGGAATGAGAGAAGGGTTGCCTCCAGAAAAGAAAGTAGATTTGTAAATTTAATTTATTTTCAACGACATATAATAAAACCTAAAATGCCAAAATGATGCATAGTTTTTCAGTCTATGTCATTTCGGTCGTTACATCAGTTTCAACCATTTCATTTCACTTGTTTCAGGTTTTATAACATGCCTCAACCACAACAGCATATACCAATTACTGTGGGTGCGTATTACATAAGCCACCCTGTCCACAAATAGTCTTGGGTTTTCTCTGGGTAATTCACGTAATTGTTCAGTAATTACCCAGAGAAAACCCATGGATTACAGCAGGGCACTGACACACAGGGGGAGGGTTATAACTAATTATTTTAACCCCTTCAAATGGCATAATAGATTGAGCTTGCTATCTAAGTATCTATCAATCTATCCTCAAAGCTTTGAGCATATTGTATGGTTCCTGTTTGCCTGCAATGAACTTTTGCAACTTTTAGAAATGACTTGCCCAAATTTATGCTTTATTTCAATTATATTTGGAGAGGTGGAGCTGTGAGAGGGTGTCTAGAGAGAAAAAAAATAAAGCACCTATTCCCCCCCTAAAATTTATGTCTCCACCCCAGATGATCATATTTTCATAGGAGTGTTGTTGGTATCAAATGCAAGGATGGAGTGGTATTTGGTGTAGAAAAGTTAGTTAAATCAAAACTTTATGAACTAACGTCTAACAGAAGAATATTTACTATTGATACACATGTTGGCATGGTAAGATTTCATTTATATGATAACCATTGTAGTCTACTCGCTAATCCTTGCATTACAATTCCACTTGCTAATCCTTCCTTATGAAAGTTTCATATTATCATCACTCGTGCTTTCTCTGAACCTGGTTCACGTTGGTGTGATTGTCAGCGATCTTCTTCTGGCAGATGTGATTGAATGACTGACTGTTGATTGTTCAATTACATTATGTGTGGAAAATTGCCCTGGACCAAACATTTATACTCCTTATCAGTTATCACCCAAAAAACCGATTCCTTTCCTAAAGAATTCGATTGTGAATTAATCTTTTCACGTTTTAGGCTGTTGCAGGTTTATTAGCCGATGCAAGAAAGGTATTAATGATACAAATCATGTACATAAAACTTCTTGTTTTCTTTCTTTGGCCTAGTCACTAGCTATGACATAAACTTTTCTTCTCTTTTATACAGATTGTCTCAATTGCTAGAGATGAGGCAGCTCAATATAGATCAGAATATGGCTCTGAAATACCACTAAAAGTAATGTGTTGTGTATAGTTTTTGTGGTATCTCCCTCTGGTGGATGTTGGAAATAAGTGGAAAACTTTTTCCCAATCCACTAGCAGTTGGAGCTTAGGTTATATAGTTTTACAGTTTTGTTCTTGTAGCTGATACTGCAGCAGCTTGCAGCAAAGGGCAAGAAAATTATTTTGTACCTTTAGGCCAAACAAAATAAAATGTTGGTGTCAGGTTTCATAGCCAAATTTTATATGTGTAGGTTGGTCGGAAAACATTTTATTTTTTTAAAAATATTTTGTCTCTGGAATTTTGTGGTAAATTGGAGGTATGGTGTAAGCAAGTTAAAACTAATTACAAACTCTTAGATTTTTCATTGCTTTAATCTTTTAACAATAGAAACTATTAACAACAACTAAATGTGTAAAGCCAACAGTTAAGTTCCCAAAATCATCACTTCTTCTTAGTACCATACCGCCATTGTTCATGAATAATTGTCACGCGTTGTTGGTCACGCGTGTTTAGACACGCCACGCGAGATTAGACATGCCAAGCGAGATCACCTGCGAGGGCTAGAGACTGTTCTTCTGTTCTTTGTGTAAAATTATAAAAATGCAAAAATACTAGAAAGAAAATGTCAATAAAATGTTTATGGTCGGTCGTATTTTCAACAGGTCGGTCGGAAACCTGAAACCAACATTTTATTTTGTTTGGCCTTACCATGTTATTTTCTGTTGTAACTTCACACTAATGAACTTCACACTAATCTTTGCAGCTTTTAGCATCACGAGTAGCTGCACATATTCATGTATATACATTATATGGTTCTCTCAGACCTTTTGGTTGCAGGTGAGTGTTGAAAGAATTTTTTGTAAGAAAATGTATCTATAATTAAATCTACATGAGGAACTACTTTTTTTTTTCTCTTTTGTAGTGTAATGTTGAGCAGCTTAGGCCAAAGTGGTCCTGAGTTATACTTGATAGATCCATCTGGAGTGACCTGGGTACTTTTCTTTACTTCATTGCTATTTAGGCATTTTATATAATAGTACTGGAATTATATTATGCTGCCATGTGAACTAAAATGTGCAGGAATTGCAGTACCCCATTAAGTGGCAACCCTTTCCCCTGTTGAAGAAACTTAATCGTTTATATCAGAAAAAGTAAAGTTTAAAATGGGACATATTATGGTGCTCAGTATATGTCTAGGTACCTTGTAGTCCAATCATGGATTTGGGCAATATTGCCAGTCATGCAAATAGGTAGATAACTATTGACTTTCAACATCAAATCATTTCTTGTCTGAAGGGATACCATGGTTGTGCCATTGGAAAAGCTAAGCAAGCAGCAAGGACAGCTATTGAAAAATTGAAGGTATGGTTTTGTGATGTCAAATATGACATCAACTGACAACAAACTGTGCCTCATGAAAACACTCCAGATTAAATTCTAAATAATCTAACTTCAAATTTAATACAGCTTTCTGAACTTACTGCACAAGAAGCTGTCAAGGAAATTGCAAAAATGTAAGTGAAATAAATCATCAAGCTAAGTAATATAGAGCTAAGTCAGTAATCTAGAGCAAAGTAAGTAATATAGAGCTAAGTAAGTAATATAGAGCTTAGCAATGAGCCCAGCTCGTATTTTATCTAGAATACACACAGTTCACGATGAAGTGAAAGACAAAAATTTTGTTTTGGAAATGAGTTGGGTCACTGAAGGTCAGTTTTGAGGCTGTTCTTATAGAGAAATATAGCATATATTTCATTGTTATACAACTACTACAGGGAAGCACAGGAGGTGCCAGCAGTTAGTAGTGTGTTGTACCTCTCATCAGAAGCCAAGTCTTGTGTTAAATTGTGTTTTTACATGAGTTTTCTGTCCTGTGCTCTGAGGGTTTTCCTCCAGGTATTCTGATTTTCCTCCCTCTCTAAAATTGACACATAGGATATTAATTAAGGTCAACACTCAGGGTTAATTGGACACTAACATTTTGTTTGTCCACCTATTCAAGGAATATAAGAAATGAGGTAATTAACACTGAATGAAAACAATAAAGTGCAAAACAGGCTTTATTGTGCACTGTCTATCATGATTGATATGTTGAATTATAGTCTTGTTCACTTAAATGTATTTTCACACATTTCATACGTAGCTACAAATGGAAGACACCAATGGGTCCCAAAAGATATCATTGATGCTGCAGAGAAACATGCAAAGGTTTGTTAATGTTTTGCATATCGCCAGACACACTCTAGTTTGGTAAAATTTATTTCAGTGGCTGGAAACACTATTCCAGAAGTTTCCAAAATTCAAATAAATATAAATTATATTCTTCTCATTACCAGGAAACAATGGAGGAAGACTCTTCTGAAGAGGATGAAGACCTGTGATTGACCTGGTGCAGTGCATGAAACTTCTTGTGGTAACATACAGTTTTTTGTGGATAAATGTTAACAATCATACAAAATCCTGCATAAACTTTTGCTAAGTCCAATAGGTACAATACTTATAATGTTGAAAGACTTTGTATGAGTCAAGAATAAATATCTGCAAAATCATGCTGAGGAATTTGTGTAAGACAGCTTTAACCAATTATGCTGTGACGCCCTATTTATTTTGTACTCCTCATTCAGATCATTGGAAAAACAAGGGTAGATTATAATACATATTGTTGTAGCTTTCATCAAACAAATCCACAAAACACCGTTCAGATCATTACAAAAATACATATTTGATAATACATTTTATTCTATCGTAGTAAGATACCATATCATTTACACCATGAACACTACAAACACGATAAAAAATATGATTAAGATGAAGAATATCTTAATTATTAACCAGCGATTTGATGTCACTGATTGAAAGTATTTCAAAAGTTCTCCATGAGCGCTTTCAACATTTGCCTCAGTTTCTTCCACATTAGCATCAATCCTAAGAAAAACATATAAATTTTCTTAACCTACAGGAAATTTCACTTTGAATTTCTGCTTTATTGTTTAGCTTGTAAAACATTGTATGGTTTTGTGTGCTAGTGCATTACCCCACATACTTTACCTTTCAATCTGTTCCTCTTGTTCTTTAACCATGTGTGCTAACTGCTGAAATATCCCTCCCAATTCCACTATGGTCGATTCAATACTTTCCATGGCTGTTGCTCGAGATTGTATGTATGTATCCTGAATACAAAGGAAGATGTTTAAATGAGGCTAATTTAAAAATTATAAGAACATTAGCTTTGGAATTTTTGTTCGTCTTTGCTAGTGCAAGAATTATTTTGAAGTTCGTGGCGACTTGTAACCTAACTATGCTAACCCTCAGATAACTTACTTGTTCTTCATACATTTGATTTTGATATTGTTGGTCGTGGAATTGATCCATATTTATTGCAACAGGTTGATTGCCTGCTACACCATTGGGAACATCAGCTTTTTGTAAAACTATAATACAAACAAGACATCTGTATGAGTTAGTGACAAACTAGTGTATGTTATGTAGTTATATAGTATAACAGCTAAAAAAGTTTCCTTTACCTGATCCATTCTTCATGGATGCAACTGCTAATGTTTCAGGGCTTGGACCTTGTGAAAATTGCTCTCTTCTCTGTTTTTGATGTTTGAGGTTCTAATACAAAAATTGTTAGTTCACTTGATAAATTACTGGTAATTTTTAACATTGATGTGCAGGTATATACTGCCTGCCTGTAAGAAAATGATTTACCTCTGTTCTGACTTCCAAGACTGACTTGAAACTTTGGGACATCTTGGCAAGTTTTGTCTAAACAATAAAATGTTGTATGAATATTTTGAAATAATTATAAATAACTTTTTCCACTACCAGAAAGTATACATACTTGTAATGCCACCACGACTGACTGTGAGTGTGTTTGGACATTTTTACTTTGACTTCGATTAACTTTGACTAGCTAAAGCAGAAAAAAGATTATTGTAATCTGTGAAATTGGGAATACATGGGATCTACAGATTCTTACTCATAGCTGACGTGTAATCTCAGAGGAGAATATATACATATACAGCATATATGTAGTTCAGATTTTATCTACAGTAAGATCTTACCTCTTGAAGTTGAGCAAGTTGCTGGTTTAAATTATTGATATCTTGTTTTATGATATATGTAAGTTCCTGAATTTCCACTGGCCGGTCATCAAACAGGGATTTCTTTTTTGCCACTGTAAGTTAAACAATGTCATTGTAAACATGCTGTTTGCTCAATCATATGAACAACACTTTGCAATAAGTACATGGTATCAGCATTCTTACACAATGTGAGTTTTTCGAGTTTGGTAAAAGTGTTTGATATATCTTGGCCAATTTGTCTAAAAGAGAAATCAAAAATTACTACTTTCATATTTACTGAATGTATACATGTATGTTAGCATAAAAAGGTTTTTTTACTCTGAAAGCTGGTTACAATTTTTCAGGAACACCAAGTTTGAGGTAAAGTATGTTGTTGGTGTTTAGACATTGTTTTCTGCCAGCTGGGAAACAGTATAAAGAGGCACAAAATGTTTATTAGTGTAATGCTGGAGTGAGGATAGATTCCGGATCCTTAAAAAGTTCAGGATTAATTTTTTTACATAAACCAAGGATGGATCCACCATGATCTGGTAGGCAGGTGCACAGCTAATGTTGAATATCAACCATTAGTTATGCATTCCACATTGCTGGTCACCCATCTGATAATTTAAAGATATTAGTACTGAAACTATCTCATGCTGTTTCTTCTAATTTTTAATACTTCATCATGACAAATAGCACCCCCTGGGGTACACCCCTCATCCCACTAAATACATCCCTGACATAAACAGAAGCACAACCTGCCTACCAGCTGGCTGTCCTGCTATAAAGGGGACATCATGGCTTCCACATAGACATCCTGGGAATGTTATCACTGGGTGATGCAGATACTCACTTTGAGATTTGACTAAACTGACTCCTGACCACACCATTAACCTTCCGTTGATTCAATGGACTTCTCGTAATATGGGCACCCTGAAGTAACAATTACAGTTTTTCATTCACAGTCTGATGACGTGTGAGTATCATAGCCATTTAAATTTACCAGGGTAGTTGGGAATGTTCCTATCAACCCTCTGAGAAAACCCCAAAGTCAAAACTAAAGGATATTTGGCACTGATAATCAAGGCTACCATCATATGAAACCAGACTTACATAAAACACTAGTGATGGGTAAAAACGATTGTAAGGGCCCAAAAGTATGCTGAACTACTTACTTGACGCGATTGTAAAGAACGAACTGCCGAAACAAATTCAGCTGTTCTGTCCCGACAGGACGACATCGTGTCAACACTGATATCGAGATTTTCTTTTTCAGAAACTATTCCTTGTTCTGTGTATTCACCAGATCTTGTCCTTCGGCGACGGGCAGTCATCCCATAACCGGGAGAAATACAAGAACACTCATGCTAAACCAATTGACTTCATTTGATACACTTCACAATGTTTATGTGTTGATGTGTTGGCCCCCCAAACAGAAAAAATAGCGAAATTCACGTAGATTTTCTTCACAAAATATCCACTCCAGTAGCTTAAAGTTTCTTTTCACACGTCGTGCAGCATGAAAACGAGTGTAATCGTCAAAAATCCACAAAAACAAATGTATTTTATTTGGTTGGTAAGTCGAAAATCTGAAACGAGAAAGGGAAGAGAGCGGTGATGACGTTGTGGGAAAATATTATCTCCGGAAATGTACGAAAGCTTCCGGTATTTGCCGATGAGCAATTGCTTGCAGGGGGGATAGACAAAATCCAATGTACTAGGCTGGGGGATAGTACCGTTATTGCAACCTTTGCTGGATTTCCTGGAATTGTAGAACTGGCATAAATGTAAAACTAAAACTGGACGATGTGAAGGCTAAATTCCTGGTTTAGCTGCCAATTACAGCTTTTCATTTCCAGATTTAACTGCACAATTTTAATTCTTACAGTTCCGTGTTTTATATTCCCGAATTCCAGGTACCAATAGCCATATTTATGTAACCGTAGTCAAAAAATTAAGATTAATTTCATTGACAACCAATAAATAAAGAACATCTTTGTCAGTTTGTTCTTTCTTCTTCGCGTTTCCGGTCCTTGAAAGTCTCGTGACTTTTAAACATAAAAACCATATGTTGAAGTGATAAAGTCGAGCGAATACGCTATATCTATTATTAAAACTTTTGGAAGACTGGTAACGAAAACTTCATTTTGAGCGATTGCATTTACTGGTGCGATGTCAAAATCCTTAGAAAGTTCTTGTTTTTTCAGAGAACTTTATATCAAGTGTTTTTGTCGCTTGAAAAGTGCTCCTGTAATGTTCGTCGATTGGAAAGGATAGAATAAGACTGTAGTTATGGATTTACTACGGAATATTGATACTGGCACAAAAGAAACTCCAACAAAAACAACTGTCTCCGTGTCATCTTTAAGTTTATCGTTGCCCATTGGTGTTCGATTATCATTGACAGTTGTGTTCACAACTCTTTATGCGTTGCTATTTTTACTAATTTACCTGCAGCTGATACTTATACTGGTGTATAAACACAAAAGACTGTCGTATCAAAGCGTATTCCTGTTCTTGTGTTTGTTATGGGCCGTCCTCAGGACGACATTGTTTTCATTTTATTTTAATGACAGCAGCAAGGCAAATAACTTAAACTTTGGATTGCAATGGTTGCTCTATGCTTTCCCAATTGTGTTACAGTTTTTCACATTAAGTTTGTTGGCGTTATATTTTTCTCAGGTGAGTCGACAAGGTGAAACTGACAATGTCACATTGCCAGGTTGGAAAATGTGTCTCATTTTTTCACTTGTGCTTGGCTGCAAGCAGATGTCAGATTTTTAAATGCACTACTGAAATTTAAGCCTGCAGCACATGGGAGGCATCGGCTGAGGTAAATGTTACCCATGGCTGTTAGTTAAACCACTAGCTTACTGTGTGTGTGTGGGTGGAGTTTTATGTCTCATGCAACCATTGCTTGCTCATCAAACTTATTTAATAGGCCCACAGTAATTGGTTTACACTGTTGTGGTGTCCCTGCCATTCTTGTCTATGTTTATTGTGTAGATGTCTATTTGTAAATCTGTTAAATGTTTTTGGCAAAGTTAAATAAATAAATAATATGAGGGAAAAGGTTGTGTGAGGAAAAAAACTCAGTAAATATGAGCTATTGGCTGATCTAACAGGCACAAGTATTATTTACCTTGGCTGATAGGTCATGTCGGCTGGAGGCTTTAAGGCAAGAAAAGTGTGAATCAGTAAGTCGTACAGAGCATTGTGGTGTACAAAATTATTGCAGGTGGCTTGCTTGTCTGTTGCAAGCAATTTTCTTGTCTTTGTATCATTGCTGGCAGCATTAATGCACCAGTTGATGATTTACCCTAGGGAGGTGGTATCAGGTTAACTCATGGATTCAACAGCTATGTCAGGGAAATTGTGGCAAAAATGGAAAAAATCCTGTGTGTTTGCCCAATGCTTCTACCTCAATGCATAAACACATGTTTTCCAACCAGACCAGTTTGGGCAAATGGGTAATTAAATGATTGCATGTATCTCAATACAACTTCAAATTAGCATTGCTAATGTCAGGAGTGCATAGAATGATAATAGAACTCCTGACAAGCTTGCAACTTAATATGTTAATGCTTGAAATATTTTGTTACCTGAATGATATAAACAAGTTGCATTTTTCAACAGAACATTGTCATCTTTCTAGTTATGGTCAGAAACTGACAATATTAGTTTTAAACTTCATACAATCACCATTAATACACAACATTTAGGGCAAATAATAGACCTGGACCAACTGTCTTTTCACATTCACTTTGATGCAATATACTATCTTCCTGATGTGTCTGAGTGTTAGCTTCCTCAGGGCGGGAGATTAGATTTCTGATGCCAAGTAAAGTCTTTCATTCTTATTTCATAAGAAGCTTCATTACTTTCCCTACATGACTGTACTTTGATAGGGATTTTTTTGAAAAAAAAAACAAGGTAAACACATATAAAATGCATAACAAGCCTATTGTGTTGCTTGTGTGTGGCCAGATCATATAACCGTGTCTCTTTTGTCATGGTATTCTATAATTATACCCAACTTTTTCTCTGGTTTTCAAAAACTTATACATTTCAGCCATTAAAATATAATTTTGTTGAGACACCTCGTAACTTTATTATCACAAAGCTTTTGATCTGTAAGCTCGGATCTTCATATCAGGAACTTATTGCAGCCATTGTCTGCCATTTTGCATTTTTTTGTCTTGCATCATTCTATTGTGTTTGGCTGAAGCAAGACCCAAATTTTTTTTGTATAGGTTGTATTAAAGTCTCTTACAACATATGAGCCTCATGTTCGATACCGGTAAGCATTATGCCAATCCTGTGATCCAAGTTTAGTATTCTTAGGCTTGGCTGCGAGCATTTAAGAAGCTGCACAGATTATTGCATATCATAATGGTATTTGATGCATGATTCCAAGAACTGTGCAAGACTGCATCAACTCTTTGGGCCAAAAAATGGTTTTCCTATTTCTTGTTGCCAAAGCTTAGTGTAGGTCGGATTTCTTTTCTACAATGCATGACAATGACAGGAAATATCTGCTCATGCATGATAATGACCCTAAAACCAGGTCTCTGATTAAATATTAAGCTCAGTTTCAAGCATGCTTTTGGATCAGTTGCTATAATTGTGTACTAAGATTACCCTAAGCTTTTTTTAAACTTCAAATAAAAAGGTTAAGGGGTTGGTGACTTCATTGCTAAAAAAAATAGATACTTGTAGGGTTAGGAAACTGGCTGAAACCACCGTACTTTTTTGGCCTTGCAAGGTTTGGTATTTATTTTAGTATTCAGCATTGATTGAACAATATTTACCTACAGTACTGTGCACTGGTGTTTTAGAAGTCTGCAATTTCATACTTGTTGTGTGCCAAATGCATACCCAGGCCAGAGTATAGGTGCATGCATGTTGAATGTGCTATGTATGTGTTCAATTAAAAATTCAATTAAAGTTTGTTCTTTTGTTCTAGGAAACGGCGCTATTTATTCATAGTGTTTTTCATTGTGAACAGCATTTTTCTCACACTTAACATAACAGATGCGATCTTGGTCAAATACGAGCTATGCTGTAGAGCCAAAATTGTTTTGGCAAGAGTGATTGTAAATGAATCTCTTTTTGTTTTCACATCACTTGCTCTGTGTTATTGCATCATAAAGGTTAGTTATTTTGTTCTTTGTAAGTTATTGTACGCGTACTGTAGTATTTATCACATACTTCACAGCCTAAAGTTGTGAATTGAGAGATTTTTTGGAGAAGTTTACTGCAATGACAAAATGTGTTTTGATACTTGAAAATAAGGCATGGACTTATTTAGCTTTGGACTGCAAATAAATGTTTTCATCCTAAAGGGTAAATGTGTTTAAAGTGGAAATCATGTACATGTATGTATGAGTAATGTTGGTTGTAGCCAGTGTACAGCTATTTTGAACCCTGATTGATTATTAAGTTTCCCTGGTTTTCTTTCTATTTAGCTATCAAAAGCATCCACAGGAAATTTGATGTTGGAAGGCCAGGTAAGCAGAGTCAAGATTAAAATGCTCTTTTTTAACTCATAGAAAAGCATACCAGCTGTGTACATATAATACTTTAGCAACATATCAGCCAAGGAATGCTTCTTTGATAACGTCCTTGGAAACTCAAACCAGGTCCCTTGTAGAATGGTATGAACTAGAATGACTAATGTGTTTTTTCTAGGGAACTACTTTATGCCAAGCATCAGTAATTTGTATCATAATTGGTCTACTGTATGTATCTCGTGCTGTTTATAACATTGTTGCTGTCATACCTAATGATGGGCTGCCTACATTTGGCTATGGTTGGATCAATGTTTCAAATGAAGTGAGTTGGCTTTAATGCAGTAGGAAGTGCAGTGAGTCAGGCATAGGCAATTCAACAATTGAGTTGCATTACAGGGTTTCAATTAGGACTTACTACCTAGTCTTAAAATCTCTCAATATCTGTTCTGCAAATGATGATTTGATATATTTTGAGATGGATTTTCATATTGGGTGAAATAATAAATCTTACTTCAAATTTCTTGACAGAATCAGATAATGAACGAGTGTCACCTCTCAAAAAGATATCGCTAGCATTTAGGTATTTCATGAAATGACAATGTAATTGGTAGTGAGTCCACAAGACATTATCATAATTTATCAATTTTTGTGTCTCAGGACATTATTATTAAATATACATATATTTAACATAATTATTTACTATTCTCATTGTTGAATGAATGCAGACAAAAATTGTATTCCTTTCCTTGAAAAGCTCAGTCTTCTAAAAAAACCCAGAAGTACAAAAATGCTCAGAAATATACCTAATTGACACACAAGTCGACTGTTATTTCTTAGGGGGAGGCAGTTCATGGAAATGTTTTTCATGACAGAGCAAACTTAAATTATGGATATGTCTCTTTTGGAGCTGTTCTTTTCTTTTGGGAATTCTTACCAACATTTTTTGTTGTCATCTTCTTTCGAGTAAAAAGACCACAACAGGGATTGGTAAGTTTTTTCAGCAAGTTTTATATTTCATGATTGTCCTGTTGCCCAGTTGTTTTCAACATTGCTGTACTTGTTGCATGTTAACTGTCCAATGACGTAGGACTGTTCTGCACATCTGCTAATGAAAAAAATTTTAACAAGCCTGATTTTACGAGATTTGTTGCAATTTGAATGATGAAATTGACAAGTTTGCTGCAACTTGTCCCGACAAGTTACAACAATTTACTAAAGCTGGTAAAATTGACAACTGGTGACAGGCATGTAGCCTTTTTGGAGGAGAAATATGTTGTAGGTGTATTAATTACGTGTGTTATTATAGCCATGTTTTGGCTATAAAACTTTGTTCTTAAGTGTGGTGGATATCTAGTACTGTAGCATACCCTTGTAGAATGTTACAGATGTTGAACACCAATTGATGTTAGAGATTTTGTTGTCATTTAGTTGGGGCATGTTGAGCTTTTGGAGAATGATACACCAGGGGAACCCCATATTCAAGTTGAAATCATGGTTTTTATCAGGGGCAGATTAATGCTCATATGACAGGAGGGGGTGTAGTTTTCTTCAAGGGCGCATTGGTGCTCCACCAAGGAGGTGATGAGGCTTTGTTCATCTTGTGATGCTGTTGTTAGTTATGATTAAGTCATTCCAGACACCAAATTATGACTTGTAATATTATACTTAGCCTTTAACTGAGTTTTTCTCCCAATCAAGTGTATAATAATAATAATAATATGCAGTGTGCAAGCTGTTTTTGAATTTTTTGTGGAAGTGCAAGAAAACTTTACCTCCTGCAGCCCCCCCCCCTAAGAAATCTGCTCCTGATTTTTATTTTAACCAGTTTTTCTCTCTTAATAGGGATCAATGTTGAATTCAAATAAAGAACACAGAAAAGCATACTTTTTTGACAATCCTAATCGATACAACTCTGAGGATGATATACCTGGAAGCACACAAAACTTGAGGTAAGGCATTAAGGTGGTCTGCATACATGCACAGTACTAGCAATATTCTTAAAAGTTTTAAGGTCAACACCCGTGAAAAATACTTCTCTGATGTTTGTAGCTACGACATACCAGGAGGAATGAGATCACCACAGATTGGATCATATACCATTAATAATTCAGGTCTACATAGAGTACACTCATATGGCACAACAGGTCACCCCGCTTTTACACGATCAAGTGGTAGTTATCCAGGATATATTCAAGGAACAACGCCAACCAGGTTATTTTCTGAAGGAAGCTCCAAGCCATTGCTTGGCACAAATAATAGTGTAGGAAATGATTGATTCTCACAACTTGTTCCAGAAAAACTTCACCCACAGAGCAAATTCGGCTCCCCAGGGAGGGGAAGAGGGGCGAAAAATTCTTAAGAACTCCTTAAGCCTCTGTGGGATATCTCACTGAAAAAATGGGAGGGATGGGGGTGTTTTCATTATTTCTCTGGGAGGAGTATGACCTCGTAATACATGCATTAAATTTTGCAAGACTGGGTTTAAACCATAGAAGTTAATTAGGGTGATCTAACCCTCAATAAAAAATATTATATAAATTTTGTGACCAAAACAGGTATAAGATATGCTATTCATAAAGTTATTATTATATATAGTTTTATAAAATCAAAAGTCTACAATTAACAATTGCAAATGTAATGTAATTTAATAATTAGTAACAATAATTCATAATAATTACCAATGAGTAATAAAGCAAGAAGATTATAATCGATATCTTTAAATGAAATCATTATGGTTATATTGTCTTGAGTAAGACAATAAGAGTGAAAAGACAACATTTTGAAGATTTATTTCCAAATCCATTTGAAATAAATATTCAAATTAAATATTCACCAACCTACAGAGCCAAAAATGCCACAGACTTGATGCAAATAATTGGGAATTTTACCAGCTTTATGCAAGTTTTCCATCATTGTGTTAGCTTCATCAAGTTGCATCAAGACTGTAAAAATCAAAACTTGGTGCAACTTGGTATTTGCATACTGCCTGCAAGTTGTTGAAATAACTTGTATCATGCTTGTGGATAAAAAGTCTTGACAATCAACTTGGGTTCAACCCTGTTGACAACTTGCAGCAGACTTCTGCATATCAAGTTGGAACAACTGACCCCTATACTGTGTTCATAACTGCAAGGTAACAAGCTTGCAGCTGACTTCTTGAAACTGTGTAAGGGGTTAGTCTTTTTGGAATACTCTATGAAGACACCCTGTGGGGTTAGCCTTTTATCCTGGGAGGATAAACATTTTTATAGAGGGAACCTAGTAATTAACTATGGTATCCTGCTTTAAATTTTCATTATTGTTTAAGTATTTTACTATATTTATATTTACTATATACTGTATTTTTACTAACATTACCCTCTCATCTGGGTGGAGGGGGTGTCAAGGTTGTGGGGAGAACATTTGAAACAGAGAGAAATGGCAAATTAAAGATGGAGAGGTAAGTGTTTTTAGAAATTTTAACCGACAGTAATTTAAGTATTGCCTACTTCTGTTTCATCATTCCACAATTTCGTTGGAGTTTGAACTACTCCAGGATTGGGGAAGAAATTGATAACCTTTCCAATATTTTTGGGCGGGGCACATGAATTTAGTTAATTAAATCTGTGCCAAAATTCACGTGAGCTTGTATTCATTGACCCTACCTATAAAATCATTCCGTCTGTGAGCAGGGTATGCAATTGTGCTTGTCCTTTTTCTTATCCGCGTTATATCCAACCGATCCGGACGTTGTATTCCAATAAAATTATTGGTTACAACGTTTGATAATTCCAAGTTACTGGAATTGTCATTTCATGCATATAAGATGAACCCTGACCCAGACCCCAACCCTGACCCTGACCCCAACCCTGACCCTAACCCTAGCAATCCCAATAATTTATTGGAGACAATAGTTTTTTTGGGATACAACGTTCGGATCGGGTGTTATATCCCGCTTCCGCATTTTCTAATCCGCGTTTATCCTTCTTCCGCAATGCGAAACGTACTCGGGATTGGTCGAGAGGAAGTCGTAAGCTTCGGTTTCCGATGGTGCTCGAAAATTTTCGGAATTTTTCTGGGAGGTTTTTCTGTTCAACGGGTCATGAACTTGAAGCTTTCCTCATCGTAGGTTTTTTATCGATCGGTAGCAACTTAGTTTTAAGGTAATATGCTTTATTTTCTATCTTTATTTGTAGTATACTACCTAGTTGGAAGGTCCATACTTGGAAGGTCCAAATTAGCGTAACAAAACATGCTAAAAAAGTGTCGACAAATAGATTTATCCTGGCAAATTGTTTCATGATGACAGAAAGTTTTGAATCCTTGATTGAGATGAAAACAGACTTTTTTCAGTAAAAATCTGTTGAAATGATCAGTGACAAGGGGGGGGGGGGTTGCTTGAAGCAACCATAGAACAAGTCCATGATTTGATGATTGTGGGAGAAAATCTTTTTGTCGATGGTTTGTAGTGGAAAGTTGGTTTCTTCAGCTGCAGGAGATCTTCTGCGGCTTTCTGAGCTTTGCATCAAAACTACTGCATAGGCACTCACTTATCGAATTTTCTGCTGCACAAGTTTCTGCCAGTTCTTTGGTTGCAACTATGACAATTGAATACTTGCAGAAATTTTCGGCATTGTAGGGTGTTGTCATTTCACTTAAACAGGCAGTATTTTACAAAAGCACAAAAAGGCCATGCTCGAAATGAAAGGTGTAAACCAGTAACCACAAACACATTCACTTTTATATCATTATCGTTTCTTGTTACTACCAGATGGTGCCTGCTGGAAATGGAAACTCTACATTTAAACATTTCTTCCACAATATCCTACCACAATGCTAGTTTCTAAAAGAACTCTACCACATTTTCCTGCTGCATTTGAGCATTCAAAGCAACTTCCGTAGAAGATCTTCTGCTAAAGTGGCCTACTTTCCACTGAGGTTGATGGCCATTAACCCTGCTAGTGCTGAACATATTTGTCTTTTAAAAGAGAAGGAAATACAAGGCCATCTCCAACTGTTATTGTGTGATATCTGGTGGATTAGTTTTAAAACATTACATTGTATAGTACTTGGTCATGTAACTCAACTCTGTTAAATCACACTATATTGACCATTATTTAACCCATACTTATCCAGGAGAATATAACCTGACCCTCCTCTCCTTTTAAGACTTTCGGGATTATGTTGATTATGCATGCTTTCTGATATATTTGACTGATATATTATTCAATTATCACACAACCCCTTGCTTTGTTATTTTTTTCTTATGTTTTTCTTATGTTTACCGTTTCATTTATTTATATCCTACATAAGGCACATTAAAATTTGTTTTTAGATTGATAAGATGCTCCACATTCTCTCGACAACTGGCAGATTACAAAAAGTGAAATTGTAAAAGGTATTACCATTATTGTTCTTTTCATCTGTTACATTAGGCACTATGTTTGTCAGTTTGCTATAGAACATCCTCAACATTCAACTTTAAATATTTCCTAGATATATGTTGCAAGTTCCATGAATGCTTTATTAGTTGACTGAAACAAAAAAAGGACACTATCAAGGGGAATTGTACAAAAAAGGTGTTGCTATTTTGTTATTTTGTTCAAGTAAAAATTATATAAATATTATAGGCTTGCTTGTGATCTGTGACTGTTTATTCTGAGGTTTATTAAAGGTGTCAATTAGTTGCGAAGTCTTACAAAATGGCTGTACATTAGTCAGGTCAACAAAAGCAACAAGGAATTTCATAATGATGGAATCTCATCATCAAAATTTTATATTTCACATTTATTTTTGTTTTATTATTGGCTGTACCTTTGTAATTGGAGTGGATTAGTCAATCAAATTTGGTCACAGGCCACAACAAGCACATAAAATTTCTATAAAGCCAAATAATGACAAATTGTTCGTGTTTTAAAAAGTTGATATATTGTTTTACATTTTGGTCAAACATTTTGTTTGCATGCTTTACATTCAAGCATTGTTAATGACAAAACACAACAGTTTTTTTATTATTTAGTTTTGTATGGCTGAGAAGGTTGAGATAGCTGTATAAGAACTCTAAAGATCTGAAAATATTATATCAGTCAAAATGTTTATTACTTCAAATTTATTTATGTTTTAACAATTGGGATTAAGTTTGTCAAAGAATGACAAACACATGTAGTTTATATTGTATGTGAATCTTTTGATCAAAATAGAGAATAACTTGCTATCTTGACTTTTTCATCCATAAATTGACTTTCAATGTTTATTTAATGTTTGAAATATTCCTTTGAAAATCACAAACAATTGGCTATACAAGCTTTTTGTGCTTCTAATATCAATTGTTTAAAAACAGCAACTTTGGATCATCCCCAAATTGCATGATGCTTCAATCTTGCCTCTTGCTTAAATTTAGGCTTCGCTTTTCCCAGTCTAACACAATGAGTGACTTAACACATAAAGTTCATTTATTTCTTTATTAACAAGCTTTGTCAAACTTGACTGATGATCCCTACAGAGCTCATTACTCCATTTACAGGATACTTAAATATAGAGAGTTGCGTTATTCAGTCACATCTTGAGAACCAGAAATTCATGAATTCTAATTTCAGTCTGATACATTTGCACTCAAAAAACTAAATCAACCAAGTTCTCTGATTTTTAATTATTTTTTACAATCCTAAACATTTTGTCAGATTATCTGCTTACCAATCACAGTTTAAGTATGTGACCCCCCCCCCCTGCCCACAAACTCAGTTCTACTAAAGTGGCACTAACCCTGAAAAATCTGCCATCAAAGCCAAAAATTTAATTTTTCTTGCTTTGTGATTTTCAATAGTAACTTTTTCAACTTTAGAATAAACATTAAGGTCAAAAAATCTAATAATATAAACTGAGCTTTGCTGCAATCCAAAGTGGAACTGGTGGAATGCGATGAACTGAAGCACAAAAAACTGATCTAGAGAAGTGTGGGCTGACAAAATCTAAAACCAGACAACAAAATGATTTTAGTTAAGTTACCAGAAAACAACCCTCAAAAATTAAAGGAATTGTTCAGTGAAATTGATTTTCATACATGCATGTAGCATTTCTGAAATTTTTAAGAAAGCAGTAAAGGGTTTGAAAAACAGTAAAGCGGTAAAGTAGATTTTTTCAACATTTTTCAACATGTTTGTACTGAAACTGAAGTTAACAGGAATACATACTTGAATTAACTAGTATTCAGGTATTTGTTTTTTATATTATTAGATGGGTTTTTGAATCGGATTTAAAGAAGCAATTACATGATTTGCTTTGGCCTATTTCTTCTGTTTATCTTTTCTTGGCCTGTTTTGGTTTATTCATGTTTGACAAATAGGGTTACATTTGAGAAGTTTGTTTCATTTCCTTGGATTCAGTTCGAATTTATGTTCAAACAGTTCCACTATGTGATTATAATAATATTGTAAGAAAACAGGTTTACATGGCTTTTAAATGGTCTTTTCAAGTTAGTAAAGATAATGTTTATGCTTCAAATAGATTTTTTTAACCCGACAAGAATATTATTAACCAAAATTCATTGTTTTCGAGCCTTCTGCTTTACAGACACTCAAATATTCTATACCGTTCAGTTACTACTAAGTTTGGAATTTCGTCAAAACATGTCTAAAACATTTGAAATTTTAGTTCAGTTGCATTTTCAAACTGGAAATTGTAAATTTGGCTTTATCTCAAATAAATTTGTTCTTGTCAGGTTAAAAAGTAACATGGGATATATGGCCTATAGGATGGAAATGAATACGTTTTTCAATTTTTTCTGGAACAAAACGGGAAATGAGAAATTTCGATTTCATTAATTTTTTATGTCCTTGAGCCATATACTTCTTTGTAATTATGAAACAACTTGGCGTTATGTTTTACAGTTCTCTGTCAAACTCGCAAAATTTATCCACTCCTAGTTGTTTTGTGATTATTTATCTCGAAGTGTAAGCATTTATCATGAAAAAACCAAGTTTTTTAACATTGCCTGTTCAATAGTGTCTATCCACTTGTGTTAAGTGCAATGTTAATTGCCCTCTTTCTGCCATGTTCTGTTTTCTTCTATTGTTATTTGAATAAGTTTATTGTGTGGTAGTTAATCTCTTTTTATTGTTATTCAAATTGTAATATTTACAAATTCTTTTCAATAAATTGTTTACAACATTTACATGTGACCCCTTTTTAATTAAAAATTCAATTCCCATGGGAATTGAGAAATTGAATAAAAAAAATCCCCCTACCCCGGCCAGCTCCCCAAGTGCTACTTCCACCAAAGTAGAAGTACTTATACATATAGTACAAGTACGTCTACTTATTTACGGTGGAAGTAGCACTCGGAGAGCTGGCCGGGGTAGCCGGCGAAGAGAAGACCATGCTTGCAATTGCTAAGGCAAATTGCTAAGTTGATCTTCCCCAGAGAGCAGCTGCGCATACCTAACAAATTAACAAACGTTAGTAACTTAAGTACTTAGCATGCAAATTTGATTCCCAAAGCCAAAATGACAAGTGCCCCCCGCTGATCCTACCAACTGCCTACCTGCCTCAGTTCTAAGCTGTCTTCCTCAGTCCTAAGCTCCTGCATTCCATTCGTTACCCTCACTTTCCTCACGATCGCACAGTCACTCACAGCTGATAAACCCACATGCACCACCACCACCCCGACTGCCACCCAAATAAAAAAAAAGATAAAAGAATTACAGTTTTTGTAAAGTATGTAATTTAAATGTAATTTATTCCGGCATTTTAGGCCTAACGAAACTGAAAAGGTCGAATCGACAAACATCCAAGGTCGTAAGCTAAAACAGGTTAGCCGTCTACTTGACTTTATTCTTAAACTTAACAAGGATGTTCACTCTAATCTTACCAAAGCACACGGTAGTAATACTAAAGCAATCAAATGTTAAGAACTTACTCCTAGCCGTTTTTTTTAGAAGTGACAGTAGGTTTTCATACTTTTAAAAATTGTAATTCCCTTAATCAGCCTAACCCCATGCAACTTACACACGGCTCACACCCTCACATTCCATACATTTAGCTAATAAATTACGTTATAAACAAAAAATCAAAATAAAAAAGTAAATTACGTTATCTCTAGCTACTTAAACCCACTTAGACTGAGTATTTGATTGATTTATCAAACCTTAAACCTTAGCTGAAAGGGCATGGGCTTTTCGTTCTGTTAACTGGTCCGAAGTAAATTTAAACCTGATACTTACCAAAGTCAAAGGCTGGGTCAAAAAAGCATGAGAATTATGCGAAGATTTGGAAGCGTGAGACACAAACGTGAAGATTCGTGTACATAGGAATATAAATCCTTAACCGCCGTTGACATGAATTATGCCCCTATAGTAAATGCAGTTACTCTATATAGTTCAAAAGAAATATTAAAACTTTACCGCAATTCTCATACTTATTTAACCGAAACGCCTTTCATTTGCATGGTACGTCGCAGCTTCTCTCAAACCACTTCTGTAATTTGCTTTGGTGCACGCAAACAATGGCTTAATTGCACCATTGTTCCTGCTTACCAAAGCAAACCCGAAAACACCAAGATACTAATCATATCTAGGATCAAAGAGGATTCTAATTATAATATCAAGTCTCCAATATGAATTTTTATACTACACGGTGTCCCCAAAAAAACCAAAAACTATTGAAAATGATCTATTGTTGGATTTCAATGCCTAACACTAAATTGAACCCACGAGTTGATAAAGTATTGACATAACCGTCATAATTAATGGTAATACTCAGTGTTAACCATTTTTATGCCAGACAAAAAACTAAACCTACGAGTGCAGATTAAAAATGCAATCAAATTTTATGCATGGTTATTTGATTTAGAGAAAACAATTTACAAATGTAAATTCCCATGAGCAAAACAAACGTACTTTACAAAGATATTTTAATTTTTTAACAAGTGCTAGGGCATACAAATGTTAACAATAGATCATTTTCAATAGTTTTTGATTTTTTTGCGACACCTGTATGCTAAGGAAACAAATCATGTTTTATTCCCTTGGGAATTAAAAATGCTCAAAAAATATATTCAATGATTCTAATTTTTACATGTATCAATGAAGTTAGAAACAATGAAATAGTATATTCCCTTGGGAATTGTCGTGTAAATTCATCTTAAATTTTTTTCAACGAGAAAGAAAAAATTAACTTAAATCCTCTTTGATTTCTAAATAACAAGTATCTTGTTTCTACTAACTTGTAAATTACCACTACTTTCTACAACAATGCCGTGTCTTCTCATTCTTGTGGATTGTTATTGTTTTATGGTCAATGTCATCCATGATCGTTCATTCTGATCTTTTTCTCTTGCGTTTCTTCACACCTCATCACCTTTGGAAATGAAAGAATCGTATCCGTTAGATAATAAGTACGATTAGATTATAAAATAGTTGTAACAGAAACTTCTTGTATTCATGAACAGACGTTAAAGACGAAACTACTCCCGATGTTTGGGTGAACAATAAAGTTCAACTCCTATATTAGATGGTCGTAAACAGTTTTAGTAGCATTTTCCCAAGCAATTTTCCCTTCTTCAAAAAAATGTTTTAAAAATCAAGAACTTCAGAAGTTCATAAACCATAATATTATTTTTATGTCTGAGTGAAGACATCAAATCTCGGTACATGTTTCGTATCAACCCCGCCGACAGAAACAATGGAAAGAGACTGGTACTTGAAACTTAATTTAGCCCCAAAGATAACAAGCAAGTTATCGTTCCAGTTTACCGACACGACCCTTGTCTTGCCGTCAAACATTTTATCCGTAATTTATCGTGAAAAACGTTTTATATGCAAATATATTCAGATAAACTGTTTAACGAAATTACTTTCCAACTACCCCCCCCCCCCCTTAGTTCTCTCGCAAAATGAGAGAGTCAATTGAAATTGAAAAACATAGTACGATAGATCAAGAGGGTAAGCCACTAGACAGTACGTGGCGCGCTCTCTTTACTGTGCAAAATTAAATTTCTCTTTCTTCTTTGCGCACGCATGCTGGTTAATTAGAACCATTTCGCTACGTTAAAAAAGACGTAGCTGATTTGACCGTTTAATTAACACAGGACGAAAAAACGAATTTGCATCAAATTTGCCTGGTGCAAATATGTTGCAAATTTCATATTTGCAACATATTTGCACCAGCCAAATTTGGGGCAAATTCAATTTTTCGTCCAGTGTAACTTTTAAATCATGCGAGCATACAATCACGACACTTTATGTATAAAAAAGAGGACGTGTGAGTTCAAATAGTCATATTATTATAGCACTGATGAAGATCCGAGCTTACGGATCGAAAGCTCTGCAATAATAAATTTACGTGGTGTTTCCACAAAGCTTAACAAGTATATTGTATTCACCATGCAAACGTACAAGAAACTTATTACGAGGCCTTTTTAAGAAATTGAATTTTTCATGAACTTTGCCATGTTTTAAGATAGTCATTCCCCTTAAAAGTTTTTTTAAAAAGTTTAGAGCATATTTATGAAAAGATATCATTTTGGTGATAGAATATGACTTATGCAAAAAATCACAATGTCACTAATTACGCTATTTATCCAATATGGCGGGCGCTAATTTGACCATAATTGCTCAGAATTGAAACATCATAATGCGTGGGTCTTAGGGTCATTCATTTTCTGACGATTTTGAAAAATGAAAATTACTTCATTTCTCAAACAAATCATTTTACACTTCTTAAAAAAGTGAAAAATGAAAGTTAAAAAGTCATTTTTCATTTTTTTAAAAATGAAAATTAAAAATTTATGTTTTATTTTTCATTTTTCGCATGTATACGAAAAATGAAGACAAGTCTTTACATTTTTTTTGCGTTTTGAAAAATGAAAATGAAATTTTTCACTTTTGCAATTCAATTTTTATTTGTCAGAAAAAATTTTTACTCTCATATTAATCCGTTGTATTGTTCATTTTCCGAACCATATTATAGCTTCGTGTGTTCTCTTATACTCGTTCAAAATGGCGGCATTAGCTGATATTTTAAGTGTTGAAGCTGTCCGTGATCTAGTGCAAAACCACACGCTAAAAGAAGTTTCAAATATTCTTCAGACAGAATTTCCGAACCAGAGCGGCTTAAGTGTGAAAAGCATAAAGCGTTCTTACCAAGCACACGGAATAGCGAAAAGAAATATTGTTACTGACGATGAACTAGACCAGATTGTCGAGTCTTCTGTGCGACAGGTAAATCTCATTATATTGTGGCCTTCATTTGTGTTTTAATATTTTTATATGCCAGCAAGTTCACTATACTTCACTGGATTTAACGGATAAGTACATAACAGTTACTTAATTTATTTTTGAGTCGGTTTTCTTCGTTATCTTGGATAAATACCTTGCATAAATAATTAGATCAAACTTGTGGAAAAATCTCGAAGAATCCCAACTTAAATTGTTTGAAGTCGAAAGATTCTGTTAGAAACCCCTCTCAACGAAACTGGTTCTTCTGGACTGGCTATGATTAATCCAATAACAACTAGGGCAGTTCAATGTCGAGGCAGTTTGAGTAGGAACGGGCAATGTAACAACTTTCCCAGGGAAATGTAAATATATACGTAACATATGCCTAATGTCTATACTATATTTGACCTTTACTGGCAGCCATATAGTTGACATGTGTGCAAGAGATAAATACCTCGAAGCAGGGATTTATGTGATCTAATAACATTAGGACGTTGAGGGGGTTTTCTAGCAGAATCTTTCGACTTCAAGCAATTTAAGTTCAGATTCTTCGAGATTTTTTCACAAGTTTGATCTAATTATTTATGCAAGGTATTTGTCCGAGATAACGAAGAAAGCTGACTCAAAAATAAATTAATTAACTGTTAGGTACTTATATCCGTTAAATCCAGTGAAGTATAGTGAACTTGCTGGCATAGCAAAATATTAAAACACAGATGAAGGCCACAATATAATGAGATTTACCTGTCGCACAGAAGACTCGACAATCTGGTCTAGTTTCAATCCGTCAGTAACAATATTTCTTTTCGCTATTCCGTGTGCTTGGCAAAAACGCTTTATGCTTTTCACACTTAAGCCTCTCTGGTTCGGAAATTCTGTCTGAAGAATATTTGAAACTTCTTTTAGCGTGTGGTTTTGCACTAGTTCACGGACAGCTTCAACACTTAAAATATCAGCTAATGCCGCCATTTTGAACGAGTATAAGACAACACACGAAGCTATAATATGGTTCGGAAAATGAACAATACAACGGATTAATATGAGAGTAAAAACTCAATTCTTGCTTTTTCTGACAAATAAAAATTGAAATGCAAAAGTGAAAAATTTCATTTTCATTTTTCAAAACGCGAAAAAATTAAAAGACTTGTCTTCATTTTTCGTACAGCGAAAAATGAAAAATAAAACATAAATTTTTATTTTTCATTTTTAAAAAAATGAAAAATGACTTTTTAACTTTCATTTTTCATTTTTTTAAAAAATGTAAAATGATTTGTTTGAGAAGTGAAGTAATTTTCATTTTTCAAAATCGTAGAAAAATGAATGACCCTAAGACCCGCGGATTCATCATATCTCATGAAATATCTAATGAATAGCATGTATTTTTGAAAGCTTATGACACGATCTGGTGTCTGACAGTCTAATTTTATGAAAAGATACTTCTAGAAAATTTGTTTGAAAAAATATAAATTTTAGTAGACATCTTGAATTTTTAATTGCCTGTCAGTGGAGAAAATATGTGATAAACAACTACCTATAGAAACTGATAAATTTGACAAGTATCAAACACTAGAAATATGTTAAGAAAAAGCATAACAAGTATCAACATTTTACCCTAATATATAGAGTTAGGTGTTACAGAGAAAGATTGGGATGGAGTAAAAAGAGAAGCGATATTTCATGTCGAAGCTAAACCGAAGTCTGAAGTACAAGTATCACGAAATTCAGGCTTGCAGTCCAAATCAAAGGCAGTTCAAAGGTCACGTAAACACTCGTTGACCCAGGATTCCCACTTGACCCTAGCTCGAAATCGCCTTTGAATTTCAACTGGAAGTCTGAATTCCATGTTTCTTGTATGGAGTGCAGTATATCAGTGGATATAAGAGGTTTTAAAAACAAAAAAAGAAAGGGAAAATTAAAGTAAGTTCTAAAGAAACTACTGATTGATTCAGCACTTGAATACATCATAATAATCATCATTAGTTTGCGTTTGGTGGGTGTGGTCTTACCGCAGAGGAAGGATTTGAAAGAGAACAGGGATTATACATTATCTGGATTGCCAAAAATAATTTTGATTGTGAAAAGAACGTTAAGGAAGGAGCTTTACAGACAGAGGGCTTAAGGAATTTTTCAAGTAAATTTCGAAATCGCTTACAGTGTGGGGGGGGGGGGGGGGGAGGGGGGGGGGGTAATAAAGAATTTGCAATGATAGTAAGTAAATTGTAATATTTGATTTTCTTACCACAAAATCGTCTTGAAAGTCCTTTTTGGCTGTGGTATGTCGCATCACAGTTGTCACGTGGTTGTCTCACAATATCTCTGGAATATCTATAGTGTAAAGTTCAATATGTAACATATGAATAATAGAAACATTTCAAATGGCGGTAAATACTTTAATTTCTTAAACAAAATGAGTCAGTTGTAGATCTAAGTGACGCAGACCTTAGATAAAAATTATTTTACCTCAACAAGGTTCTGTTTTAATTGTGTCACCGGTGTTCCATTTCGAACGGTCCAGCTAGAGAGAGCGAGGGAAATTGAAAATCAGTTATGTTATTACATTAAAGTGAATTTTATTTAATTACAGAAAATTGAGATTACGACCTGGTAAGCAGGCCGGATTTTTATCAAAAAGGTAACATCTAATAACTAAAATATTTACTATTTAAATACGCAGAATAGTTAAAGAATACTTACGTGTTTAATGAATACCCAATATTGTTGATATCCAACTTTACTAGAACGATTTTGGTTGCATCTTTGAGATTGGATAAGGAGTCGACGCCATTTTGATTTTGAATTTCTTTTTGTACGTCATATTAAGCTGCCAATTTTTCCTTCTTTCCTCGTCATTCTGATTCGATTTTCATTCACATTCCTTCTCTTAACCTCCTTCTTCATCTCTGTGTAATAAATTCGTATTTATTCTTGTTGTTTAAGGTACTTTCAAGCCCCATTCTTTGGACATCTTTCGTCTTGGCAGACATATTTTCCCGAAGCTTCTTCTTGGACTACCAGCAGCAAATGACGTCAGATGACCATTGTGCGCCAGAAAATACCCGTATGTATGATGTTTATGATCCTTTGTACGAAGCTTAAAGTACGATTTTATCGCGAGAATGAAGAGTTTTTGCCATCATTTTCATTCAGATGATTCTCTAATTTCTTTACTTCTGGTTTACTTCCTTATTTCGCAAAAGAAACCACTTTAAGGACGTTTTTTGCAATTTTTTTTTTATTTGAATGCTGATGGCAATGAATGACCCGTTCGAGTTTTCATTGGTAATCATCTTTTCCTCGGTGGCCAAGAGGTAAAGGTAACTGTCTTCCGCACAACCCAAATCGTTTGACTTTGGTTTTGGGTGGATCGTCGACAGGTCAAGTCCAACTGAGGTTGGTGTGAAAACTGAATTCTTCACTCGCTCAGTTGGACAGATCGGTCGCCGATCCAGCCAAAACTCAAGTCAAAGCTGGGCGTGGAGTGCAGGAAAACACTAGACAGTACCGCGAGGCCAAGGAGGCAAATGTTATTTGCCTAGTGTTTTTAACTAATATTTAAGCAAATTTCCTTAACTTGACTGTTGGGGACAGACCTGTGGGGTTGGTGCATTGAAGATTTCTCGTCGTTATTTCCCTTCTTTCAAGAAGACAAGAGAAATAGCGACGAGAAGACTTCAAGGCACCACTAAACCACTACACTTTAAAACTACCGTGTAGTGGTTTAGCTGGCTAAACCAATACACTGTACCAAATATAGATGGCGGACTTCTTCCCAAAGCTTACGGTACAAGCATGGATGCGCAAAGATGCGCAAACATTTTAAAGCCTTTAAAGCAAGTGTTTTCTTTCAGGAAAGAGTCAAAGACGACAATGCTTACTAAAATCAAAACCGTGTAGTCACGTTTTAAGTTGTTTAGCTATGTTTAACGCTTTTTTGTTTAGCTGTGTTTAACGAAGGTCTTTGCATAACTAAGAATTTTTGTCCCTTTTGACTTTCCGTGGGCCTTCTTTCTTGATGGAGCTTTATATGCCATTACGTTCAGTGTCCTTGATATAGGAGTCATTCATTTATGGCCTTGGGTTTAATTCCCAAACACTGAATGGCTGTCTTCAGCTCTTTTAGGTAATGCTATCGATAGCATTGCAACACGATGGCAATACGTTATCTCCAATTTTTCAACGACGGACAAACACATAGTATATTTTATAAGTGTTAATCGCAGAACCTGCGATTTAATTTGTATCATTTAAATGATTTAATGGTTTTATACAAGCTTCGAGCGTCAAGCTTTCTCGTTGATAGGAAACTCTTGATCCTAAGAATGACCTTACATAAAGATAGTTCACTACCAACATGCAGGAAAGTTAGAAACTCCCAGCTTGTTAACAACCATGCATTTTATAGGTCATACCACAAATAGACAACAGAGTAAACTACACTGCGACTCACGATATTACTTGTATGAGATATTTATGCCGTACGTATTCAAAATGAGCATTGCTATTCATTAAAACTTACGAACATCAAAACAAAGTTGTGAGAAGATCTTTACGATGTTGATATTTGATGTTAGTTACATGACTGAAAAAATATGGCGCTGTTCCATATTTGAGGCGGACCACGCTATTAGTTTTAAAAATATGATAACACGATAAGACGTCGTTTTTAACTTAATTGGAAGTGGAAACGACATTCTTTAACCAAAAACAGCATAGGTAACAACAAGAGAATGTTTTAGCTAGAAAATAAACGAACTTGGTGTCATAGTTGAAGGATTTTTCAAAGATTACGTGGAACGGTAGAAAAGAGGGATTCTGGATTTCTAAAATGGATAAGAGTGGGAGATATTAGGCGTTTGAAGGAGAACTGTTTGTAAATTATCATGATCAATGTCTATCAACATTTTGAGAAAGTTTGCTTTGCCATATATCTTCAAAACTAGCAATGATGGATTCCTGGTAAGCAATAATAATTCTAAAAGTACCTCCACTGGTGTCGTGGAATAAACGTTTGGCACTGGATTGAGGCAAAAAAATGCTTGAGAGCACAACAGAAGTTTGTCCTTTTGACGGGCAGACGAAATCAGCATGATAAAGCTTGGAAAATGTATGCATGGGTTAGATTATTGATATTCAATGATGGTATGTGACCAGCGAGGCTAAGGAGTCAACAAAAAAGTGGCAAAGTAAACGAGTTCTGCTGGTAACAGCGGAAATAGGGATCAGAGGTCTCTTTTGCACATTTAGGCACATATGAAGACATGTTGGTTGCTAATAATACAGATCTAAATGATCGTTCTACCACTTCTTCGGCAGGTACCTAAAACCTTTCATCAGAAGTTCCTTTTCCAGCATTAGGGAATTATCATGTTGATCTCGACTTGTCTGTCTTGTCTTTCTCGACTTGTTGTGCTCTCAAGCATTTTTTTCCCTCAATCCAGTTCCAAACGTTTATTCCACGACACCAGTGGAGGTACTTTTAGAATTATTATTGCTTATTAGAAATCCATCATTGCTAGTTTTGAAGATATATGGCAAAGCAAACTTTCTCAAAATGTTGATAGACGTTGATCATGATAATTTACGAACAGTTGTCCTTCAAACGCCTAATACCTTCCACTCTTATCCATTTTAGAAGTCCAGAATCCCTCTTTTCCACTGTTCCACGTAATCTTTGAAAAATCCTTCAACTATGACACCAAGTTCGTTTATTTTCTAGCTAAAACATTCTCTTGTTGTTACCTATACTGTTTTTGGTTAAAGAATGTCGTTCCCACTTCCAATTAAGTTAAAAACGACGTCCTGTCGTGTTATCATATTTTTAAAACTAATAGCGTGGTCCACCCCAAATATGGAACAACGCCATATTTTTTCAGTCATGTGACTAACATCAAATATCAACATGGTAAAGATCTTCTCACAACTTTGTTTTGATGTTCGTAAGTTTTAATGAATAGGAATGCTCATTTTGAATACGTACGGCATAAATATCTCATAAAAGTAATATCGTGAGTCGCACTGTATATATGCATGCCATTGTTGTAAAACAAACCTATTATTCCTCGCGAAAACAGTTTTCTACTTATCAACGAGAGAGATTTCTGCTCACAGCTTGTATATAACCGGACATTTTACAGGATAGATCACAAGTAAACTTCGTTGTCTTAAAACAAACCTATTATTCTTCAGGAAAACAGTTTCCTATCAACGAGTGAGCTTGGGGCTCGTAGCTTGTTTATACGTTATATCAGATGTAAACTATTCTTGGGTTTCACTGGAACCTTTTTCAGTAATTCTGAGTGGGGGTCAACCCAAAATGTATTGATGATTGTACTGCACTGGAGCAAGCAAATCTCACGAAATTGCACACATTTGCTGCCAAACACACGGTCAACACATACAGTGAAATTTTTTTTCAGTCTGATGACAGTGTATCGATTTGCTGTGTTGACCCCCAGTGAAATTTATGACGTCACGTGAAACCCAAGAATTAAATGACATACAAATTGAATGGCAGGTTCTGCGTTAAGGCTTTTAGAATATACTGTGTTTGTTTGTCGTTGTTCACAAATTGGTTATAGCGTGGCAACGTAGTGCCATCTTGTTGCAATGTTATCGCATTACTTGAAAGAGCTGAAGACAGCCATTCAGTGTTCGGGAATTAAACCCAAGGTCATAAATGAATGACTCCTATATCAAGGACACTGAACGTAATGGCATATAAAGCTCTATCAGAAAGAAGGCCCACGGAAAGTCAAAAAAGACAACAGTTCTTAGTTATGCAAACTTCGACTTCCCTTCTTGCAAAGACCTTGTCATAGAAGATCGTTAAACATAGCTAAACAACTTAATACATGACTACACGGCTTTGATTTAGTAGGTGTTGTCGTTTTTGACTCTTTCCTGAAAACACTTGTTATAAAGGAAGAAGATTAAGGGGAGGCGTGTGCATGAGAATCGAACCAAAATGACGAAGAAAGGAGAAAAAAAATTGGCAACTTAATATTACGTAAAATGGCGTCGTCGTCTTCTTCAATCTCAAAGATGCAACCCAAATCATTCCAGTGAAGTTTGACATCAACATTATTGAGTATTCGTTAAACACGTAAGTATTCTTTATAACTATTCTACGTATTAAATTTGTAAATATTTTAGTTATTAAATGTTACCTTTTTGATAAAAATCCCGCCTGCCAGGGGCCGGCTGTGTAAAACTCTTAATGAGTTTTTAAACACGGTTTTGTAATTAAGTAGTGCTTAAGTACAAAATACGTGGTTCCGATTGGCTAGCGTTTCCACTAATCATAGTTAAATTTAATCACTTTTTATGGTTACACTTACCAGCCCCTGGTCTTACATTCCTATTTCAAGGATGGTCTTCTCTTCGTCGGCTGCCCCGGCCAGCTCTCCGAGTGCTACTTCCACTATAATTCACTAGAAGTACTTATATGTACTTATAAGTACTTATACGTATATTATATGTACTTATATGTATGTACTTATATGTCTATATATGTACAAGTACTTCTACTTGGGTGGAAGTAGTACTTGCGGAGCTGGGCAAGGTAGGGAGATTTTTTTTTATTCAATTTCTCAATTCCCATGGGAATTGAATTTTGAATTAAAAGGGGATACATGTAAATTTTGTAAATAATTTATTGAAAAAAATTTGTAAAAATTACAATTTGAATAACAATAAAAAAAAGATTAACTATAAGACATTGTACTCATTCAAATAACAATAGAAAAAAACAGAACATGACAGAAATAAACATTGCGCTTAACACAAGTGGATGGACACAAGTAGATGAACACAAGCGAGTGAAGACAAGAGAATTAAGACAAGAGAATTAAGACACGAGAATAAACACAAGCGAAAAGGCAATGTTAAAAAGCACTTAGTTTTTTTACGATAAATGCTTACACTTCGAGACAAGTAATCACAAAAAAACTAGGAGTGGATAAATTTTGCGAGTTTGACAGGACTGTAAAACATACACCAAGTTGTTTCATAGTTACAAAGAAATGTATGGCTCAATGCAAAGATACAATAAACTAAAAAGACTCAAAAACAGTGAATTTTGGTTAATAATATTCTTGTCAGGGTAAAAACAAATCTCCTTGAAGCATAAACTTTATCTTTACTCACTTGAAAAGACCAAGTTCAAAAGCCATGCGAAGTTGTTTTCTTATATTATTACTATAATCACAAAGTGGAACTATTTAAATATAAATCTGAACTGAGCCAAGAAAATGAAATGAAGACTGGGCCGCTTGTGGTTAAACCGTATCGCACGCTGAAAAGGTGCTTCTTTAGATCGCCTCGCTTTGATGTTCTTGTCCAGGTTTTTTTTTGCACGATGAATTAAGTGTACATAAACAATTAATTGTATATGATGAATATAGTGTATACAGCTAATTCAATTAAGGTTGACATTGACAATAGTCAAATGTGCAATATGATCGATCGAGTGCCAAGACAATGATGATTCTTTACACGCGAATGTAAAAGGTATCATTATATAGGTTCTATATTTATAATCCAGCAAGGCTGCTGATGTGTTGATCTTATTTAAAACTATATTATTACCATCATTTTTTTATGCTCATGCATATTGCACATTATCCATTTGACTATTGTTGATGTCAACCTTATTTGAATTACCTGTATCCGGTGGTGTATATAGATGAACGTATAATAATCAGTTTTCCGTGTGTATCAGAAGATACAGTTCAATTGTATATTACTTGAATGACCAACACGTGTTGCTGACTTCAGCGGAAAAATCTGAGTTTTTCTTTCAACCATTCTTCATCAATTTCCTCTGGATTTCGGACTTCAAAATCCTGAAATGAAAAAGTAATGTTGGTATGAATCAAAGGGATAAACTGAAGAATGAAACTTAACAAGAAGCAAGATCACTATGACAACAAAATTAATCTCTATCAACATCTATAACACGTAGGCCGACATTGCTAACTTATTTATAATTTCATTTCTACCCAAAAACATGCCCAAAACCAAAGCCAAATCATTCTAGCTTCAACCTCCGTTACGACATCACAGGCAAAACAAACCCATTCCACTCCCTTTCTTGTCTTCCTATCACTAGGTCACTTTATACGTAGAGAAGCCTGGTCATGACTAATATTCAAGGTGTATAATGATTGATGGCAAGAGCCCTTACCCTTAGCTTGTTTCTACTGTGTTTGGGGCTCTTACCACTGCTGGAACAGTGCTTTCTGCTTCCTTTATTAACTTAGTGTTTAATAAACAAAAATACTTGCAACCCATAAGGGGAAGCATCCATACTCAACGTGCCACGAGAAACGTCAATTTGACGTTTGTGGGTGTGTGGGTTATTTTCTTTGACGTTTTGCCTGTGGCAAAATGATATAAAGATGTTTCGTATAATGTATAATTCTATTTGTAATATGCACTTTTATTGTAAAACTGATATACGCGACACAAACCTGCACAATATTTTTTGTAATCAGGAATAATACAAAACAAACAAGCTTCCTTATTTCGCCAGATGGTAAATTCAAAGTCATATATTTATATTGAGGGAAACATAATAAAAAATTCAGTATTCACCTTGTTTTTTTTGTTGCCACGGATTGACGTTTCTAGGGTGGGTGGGTGGTTATGGAAAAAAAACGTCAAATTGATGTTTTTCGTGGCAAGTTGAGTATGGATGCTTCCCATAGCCTACCTTTGTGACTTGAGCTTCTTTAATCAAACTAAGTTTTGTTCCGGCAAACATCATCTGAAGCTCTGGTTTACAACCTGTAATTTAGATCAGGGAAAATAAATGTTACTAGTATACAGATGCTGCTAATAGGCCTGTACCGTACCACCTAATCCGTGATGCCAACTTTCCCTGTGGCAGAAAACTGAAGTAACCCGAAATTCACAACCAAAACAACCTTTACAAATTAACTTGCCATTTTAGCTTTCATTGCAATTACCTGGTGGAATGACATAAAGAAAGAAATATGGAAATGAAACACGTCCATCATCATGTTTGTGTACATATGAGACAAGCGAAAAACTTGCATAGTTAAGAAAAAAAACAACAACACTAATTGCTCTTAATGCCCCCTTCATCCTGATCCTTAACTCCAAGGAAAGTCTGTTTACAGGCATGATATAGTGTTCTCCTTTCTCACGTTTTGATGATCCATGTTGAACTAAGATACATAAGGAAAAAGGGGGAATAATGCAAAAGAGAGAGTAAGTGACACCCTCACTTTTGTAAACCTTATTAGTAAAACCGAATTTTATATTGGAAAAGGCTTGTTGGAAATTGATTGGAAATTTAATAAATTTTTTAAAATAAATGAGATTCTTGGTAAATCAAAAAGTCTAGCTGTGGAGGAACATGTCTCAAACACATACTAGACTTCATGAAATATTGCACATTTTTCTATTAAACATAGTTGGTGTCCACTAAAATTTATAATATAATTTATGGCAATCAATGATATGTCATATTTCCTAACCAAGAGTACCGGTAATTTAAGATTCAGCTACATCGCTTATAACCGACAAACTTTGGTTAAAAATTGCTACTTGTCCACTACTATATTTGGGTCAGGAGGCACAGCTGGCCCTACCAGTGCTCTCACTTGATCAGAGCTTAACAACCATGTATACACTGACAGACAGGTTAGTACACAGTTAAAAGTTGAAAAGGATACGATGGTTGATGGGTGGGCAATGCTTCTTGAAATTCTTCAATAGTTATATCCTAAGAATGAATTTATTTATAATAATCAGTGTCTTCCTTCTCCTCAGGCATGACTCATTTAGGAAATTAAAGGCTGTTGGCAGACTGTGCATGTCAGACATGCATGAAATCTATAACTGCACACATCCATGGAAAACTCTTCAAAGCTAGTTTAATTAGTGCTACAAAATTGATCTGCTCATTTAGCATGTGTATATCCCCATCTTATTTCAACAACTCAAAAAATAGACTCCTATTCACTGTAGCAATTTGCTAACAAGGAATCTTGGGTCTTCCACAGGGAGGGGGGCAAAAATATCAATGATCATCCTTGTACTACATGTATTATTAAATTGTTCCAAATCTCTAACCAGGTTGTTAGTTCACAAATCACTGGTAGCTGGGAAATAGGACAGTACAGTTACAAATAGGACAGCCTAAGTCAGTAATTAATTTATTTGTAACAAGTCATCCTCCTCTAATTAACATACCTCCATTTCTTCATCCAATTCAACAATATGTTTTTCTCTATTTATTTTCACTATAAAATCAAGGCAATCACTGCATGGTTAAAGAAGCACAAAAATAAAGGCTTTCTTTTCCTTTCCTTAACTCCTTTCCTTTCCTTAACTCCTTTCCTTAACTCCTTTCCTTCCTTTATTTCCTTTCCTTTCCTCCTTTATTTTCCTTTCCTCAACTCCTTTCCTTTCCTTAACTCCTTTCCTTTCCTTTCCTTAACTCCTTTCCTTTCCTTTCCTTACCTCCTTTCCTTACCTCCTTTCCTTTCCTCCCTTCCTTTCCTTTCCTCCTTTCTTTTCCTTTCCTCAACTCCTTTCCTTTTCTTTCCTTAACTCCTTTCCTTTCCTTTCCTTTCCTTAACTCCTTTCCTTTCCTTTCCTCCTTTCCTTTCCTTTCCTTAACTCCTTTCCTTTCCTCAACTCCTTTCCTTTTCTTTCCTTAACTCCTTTCCTTTCCTCCTTTCCTTTCCTTTCCTTAACTCCTTTCCTTTCCTCAACTCCTTTCCTTTTCTTTCCTTAACTCCTGTCCTTTCCTCCTTTCCTTTCCTTTCCTTTCCTTAACTCCTTTACTTTCCTCAACTCCTTTCCTCAACTCCTTTTCTCAACTCCTTTGCTTCAACTGTTTGCATTAGTTGTCATAATACATACCTACCTGACGTGCTGTTTTAGAAAAGCTTACTTACTTATGATAGCAGCAGTATTTTTTGCTTTCCTCATTTTAAAATCTTTAATTTTTTTCAGCAAGTCTTCATCAATTGCACAAATCTCTAACTTGTCACCCTACAGTTACAAAAAGCAGAAAAAGATATTGACTGGTCTACACAATGCATGCATGGTCATTTACATACATCAAATCATTGAATTGAAATTTACGTTATATACATGGAACGTGGAACGCCGAAACATGCATGTCTGCAGATTGTACTATAATGCCCCTTCACTTCGGTGTTGTTGAGCACTCTTGTAGAGCGGAGTAGGTGTCTATAGCTATAATGCAAAGCCCACTTCCCTTGAGGTCGTTTGAGCACTCTGGCCCTATGACGTTCTGCGCATGTCCGCATGTGTTGGTTGTGTTGCCTTGTACCACGTGCGCTTGGTGAGAGCAGGTTCACGTGTATAAGTGTAATGCAGCTACATGTGTAGATGTGTACCAAGCTGCACTGATGAGGCGTGGAACGCCGAAACATGCATGTCTGCAGATTGTACTATATATATATATATATATATATATATATATATATATATATATATATATATATATATATATATATATATATATATATATATATATATATATATATATATATATATATGAACTACATAATATATATAATATAATAATATATATAATTTACATAATATATATATATATATATATATATATATATATATATATATATATATATATATATATATATATATATAATAACTAGATGAAACAAGATTGGTTACTTCATAGATTTATTCGCTACAAATTTGTTTCGTATGGCAAGCAACGCTTGCCACATTCTTCAGGCGATAATCACGTTTGATCAGAAAACATCATTTTAGTAACCTCTTTTAGTCTCGCAGCGCATAAACATTTTTCGTGTGGACATGAGGGCCCTTTTCATTCACACATTTACAGAATTTGATGTTTTGAGCGAAGGCTTTTACGTGAATAGTGAACTTCTACCTTTCATGTGCTATCAACTGCACTATACCTTCACTGGCAACGTTAATGGTTTGAGATATTATGAGGTGACTACACCCAAAAATTACTATGAGCTCAATCTGAAAGAACAAAAACATTAACAACATGCCTGCCAATGTCAACAATGTTCATTAAAAAGAAATTACCAATAAACAAACTGTGTAGAAAGTATGCAAAACGTATTTATACAAACACAACTTGCACAAGTCAAGAGTTGAAGTACTAATTCTACAGTTTCTAAACACAAATCACAAACTATTACACAATCTTTAATACATTGACTATACTTAAGAGTTAAGTCTTCAACAAAAACAGTTTATATGATGCTCATATAGTACGAAATATACAGCAAAACAACATAAGAAGGGAACTTACCATTTTCAACCAGAAAAAACAAGAAAAATAAGTATATTGTCTTCCAATTGTTCCAGCCAATTCCGGCCTTGGTCTTCCGGGTTTCCCGTAGATTCTTTCACAGGAAGTAATACTTCATTTTGCATCGGCTGAGATGGATTGGGATGGAGTAGAAAATGGAAAATCTGGAATCTGAAAGCTGGAATCTGAAAGAAATGTAAAGGCTGCGATCTGTCTGTCAAATTCAAAATTGTAGAGAGCAGAATCTGCAAAACGGTGAATGTAAAAGATAAAATTTATAATGATACATACTTACTTTTACCGGATTCTTATCTTTACCCGTAATGTACGTACGGTAGGTACGGTAAGTACGTATTTCAATTTCCAACTTGATTCCGGGATTCCATATTCCGTGTCTGAGGACCGACATAGTGCTGGAACAAACCCTAGGGCTGGGTTTCAATAAATGGATAAAATTCAATTAAAGTAAACTTGAAGGCTGTACTGATCATATTAAAATTGTATCACCGTTACTTAAAATAGTCAGTAATTATGGTTTAGGTAAAACGTATAGAGTGCCAATTCAACTATGTTTTAAAAACGATTGTTTTAAAGCCTGCGCTCTACTTTTCGGAAATTAGAAAATAATGGATGTTGTAGGTTGTTTGTGTGCCAACCACTGTACTTCATATAAAGCAGGCTAACCACTGTGCTTGGCCAAAATCATACTAAAAATACACAAACTTACCCTAAAAAACACAAAGTCATGAAGTTGAAGCGATAAGCTACTGGTATAATCCATGTTTGTTTTGAATACTTTTAATAAACCTTATGTTTGCTGTACGCGTCTTAATATTATAATCTCTCTTTACACATCAAGTTTTTTTAAGTCTATATCCTTTGTGCAGCATTGAGATGAAAATTTACGGCATAATACGATTTGAAAACTGCATGCAACTGTTAATAAGGCGAATAATCCGCCATGAAAAAAAAAACACAAACACACATGGGCACGTGATGACCTCAGAAAGCACAGGTTTAAAAAGCCAGAGAAATAAAGACTTTAAACAGATCATATCGCTATAAGTCGCAATTTATTGTGCTGCAACAAGCCGAACGTATTAAATTTTGCACATATAGCGAAGTACCTGATGTTATCGAACTAATCGTAGTTACAGAGAAATTTGGCCATGTACGGTTTCTTCACTCTTATGGTAATATCATGAAAAGACCGCCTACTCAGTAAAAAATCAAAAATTTAAACAGAGCAACTTTAAGTTTCATGACAAAATTACCTTATACATGCATATACTGAGGATTATAGATTTGTGCAAATTTATATTATATTGCGAAGCTCGTAAAAGCTCGGATCTTCATCGGTGTTAATAATGCTAATAACCTGAGCTAACAGAACGAAAGTTTTGAAAAAATAAACTTAATTACTTGCACAAAATTAATCTTTTATTCAATTATTTTTCACTATGAGTTAAGCTTGCAAAGAGTTTAAAATTCATATTTTTAAAACACCTTTTAAATAGGAACTGAATCAACAATGTATACTGATATTAGCACAGAATGTGTTTGCTTTCATTAAATATCTAAATTTCGCACAGAAAGAAAGTTCTTTTATGATTTTCAAAACCATTTATACATGGTTTCCATTTTCCAGCCATTTTCAACACTTTCTAGCAGAAAAATTGGCGGACGAAAAACCCGGATGAATCGCTGATGTAGGTTCTTCGAAAAGCGACACTAAGACTGTATGTCTATGAGTGAATGAATATTTATTTAGATACATGTATTTGTTTGATAAATGTGTCGCAGCATGATTTTGTCAGTAAAAGTCTGGCTTTGTTTGTGAAATAACGCTGCTAAGTATTAGAAAAAGCAATTTTCATACTCAAGATAGCATTTTTAGGCAACATGCAGTCCTTTTTTTTTGGGACACACTGTATTTTGCAGGAAATAGTTGAAAGCCCCGTATCAACTGTATTACATCTTTCTGCGCGAGATCTTTCTAAATTTTTGGATTCTCGGTCACAGATTCTATACTTTCTTGTTGCGGTGGTAACAGAGTTAGTATTGAAAGTTATTCTAAAACCATTTTGGTTCACGCACCACAACAACTTTGGTTTCACACAACTTGTGAAAATAACCAAATATCTCGTTACAACGTATTAAAACTACCATGGAATCAGTTAATGTGCATATGTTGTAGTCATGAAATGAAAACCTATCCGATACTCCTCCCCCCTCCGTAAGTTGAATCCCTAGACATAGTCGCAACAGGGCATTGTTAAATTCCCCGTGTTATTTGGATGATGAAAATCTTCGCATAAATTTGAGATGTCATATGCGGACGGCATTAATGTGTCATCAGCTCACAGCACATTATGCTAATCTTCAAGCAACATTCTTCACTGTACGACGTCCATTGCCCTTGGAAACATTCAGAGCTTTACCTCGTCGAAAGTATACACGTGGAGCGGTTTGAGCACTCGGTGTGTCCAAACGAGCACGCTTTACATGTGCGGTTACGCATGACAACGATATTAATGCTAATCATTGCATAATGTAGTCGAGACATCTGCTTGCTAAACATGCTGAGCATGAATATCCCTTTCTCATTGGCGCTCGACGGTGATAATATTCTAAAATATTTACACGGGGCATGAATAGAGTAGAACTGTACATTTTAGTCCGCGGCGTAACGTTGTGGTCGTGATAACCAACGGACAGCAAGGGCGAGAGTGCGCTCAAAATGCGGTAAAGTTTAACTGGTTATAACTAGGGGGCATCATTAGCTACACTGACTTTGCTAAATCGCCATAATTAAAATTTGTTTGAACAAGAAACACACAACGTCTACGCGACTGTGTTGCGAATCATATAACGGAGTAACGGCTTAACGGTCTTCGCCTTTCACACCAGGACCTCCATCCAAAATGTCGGTGCGCCTTCAGTCGACCGGCAACGGCGAGGAGCTCCAGCAATCGACCGATTTCAAAGTGATTTTGAACGTCGGAGGACAACGACACGAGACGCATCTCAGCACGCTAAACAACTTTACCGACACGCGTTTGACGTGGATAAGCGAGCAGATAAAGCTCGATCCGCGCCCGAATCGCGAGTTCTTTTTCGACCGACATCCCGGGCTCTTTTCGCATATTTTGAACTATTTCCGAACCGGCAAGCTTCACGCGCCAAGGGATATTTGCGGCCCTATGTTCGCTGAGGAATTAAGTTATTGGGGAATCGACGCGAAGCTCATAGAACCTTGTTGTTGGTCATATTTTGACGAGCACAACGAGTTGGAAGAAAAGCTGCAAGGTTTTGGACCGCTTGACGATAAAGACAGTGTTGTGGAAAGTTTATTTGAGGATGAAGGGGAAGACGAAGAAAATCTTGATGATTTAAGTGATGGCTATCCCGAAGCAGACAGGGTGCATCGCAGCGAAAAATGTTGGGATCGAACGCGCAAGTCGTGGCAGAAATATTGTAAATCTGTGTGGAGGCTATTGGAGAACCCTTATTCATCAACGTTGGCATGGGTAAGTGCTTTTTTCATCGTATCCTTTAAAACACTCCGTCTCGATAAGCATCCTTGGCTTCTACATGCAGAATGCTGTATTCACCTGTTTATACTTCATGCAGATGTTAGCGTTGTCTACATGTCGCACGCTACATGCGATTGAAGTTAACATGACAACCGGAACCGAGTTGCTCTTAAAAACACTTTAAAACCACGAATTGCACGTTAAACAATTTACACCTCTTTGCAGCTTAAGCTTAGTCGTAAAAACTCGATCTTCCTTTGTAGTTCGAAGCGAAATGACATAATTTTCAGGCAGTGAACGTCAAATTTTAAGTTATCGATTTGTCGACAGAGTTATCAGTTGTGCCCATCGCATTTTGCCACTTTACATTTGACGCAAACAAGGAACACGTTTGCTGCCTTCGCAAGATAAGCCAAAAAAGGCTTTCGAACTGAAAAGGTGAGCGAAGCAGAACAGCAAATGAGTTCCGAGAAGAAAGCAGCAGTCCAAATGTTAAATATAATGAGTTTTGAAGCAAAAATAACACAGCAACATATAGTTTATTATAAACAAATCGCCAAGATGCGAATTGGCGTAAATTTTAATCTGCAGTGGGTTCGACTTACAAAAATACATAAGTACATATTTTAAAAATACGTGGATTAGCGCCCGTCATCATTCAAATTGACACGAGATGGGTTTTTTCATTACAAGTTGGCATGTCAAAACAACGCTGTAATATCCCAAATCCCAAAGATTAAAAATTTGACATTCTGACCTGACGCTTCTTAATTACCGGTGGCATTCAACATCGTTCAAAGGAGAGACGTCGGAGAGAAAAAAAATTCAGCCAATGAAAAAATTATGGTTAATTCAAACTCGCTCGCGAAAACGAGTGTTTAAATGCTAAATGTAGAGTAGCATGTATACTTCGTACGTTAATTTATTATCCTATAATGCTTGCGAGTTATGGGTAATAAAGCTGCATATTAAAATTTCAATGGTCCCCTAATCGTCAAATCTAGTCAGAAACGCGTAGTCAATTTTAACAATTATCTAACGAATATACTTTCGGCATATTTCGGTGTAATACGCAGGTATATATGTTTACATACTGTACTGGTTTCGTCTAGAATTGTACGTGTACAGACTAAAACTTGTTTGTAAAAAAAATGTAAATTAAAAAAATCTCCCTTAGAGTTTTTAATAATAAAGTCAAGTCGTTCTTTGAATAGTTACTGCAGCAGTCGATTCGCGTGCGGCGAGCGGCTTCGACGGTGGCAGCAGCAAAACCACAAAATTTGCCAAACCAATTTGTGTTTTTCAAAATCGGCGATAAAATCTACCAAACTTCGAAAGCGCATTTCTAAAAAGATACAATCATGAAACAGTAGCTCCCAGGCTCACACGGTCGACCGTCTGTCACGCATGCAAGAAAAAGAACAGCTTAGACCGACTTCACAAATCTATCGACTTTCAATAGTTCACGAGTACAATTCTTTTAATGGGTTTTTTTCACGGAACGGAATTGTATCAGTATACATCATTGTGAAGCACAAAGAGCATGTTTTCAAATTGAGATTTTCCAATGAGTTTGTCCGCCCACTAAATGGACGCAACCGACTGTTCCTAAATTACTCCGTCGATAGCGAAATTATTACATTCATGATCACCTTATTATGACAATAGTCATGCGAGTGAAACATGCTGGTTGTGACTTTAAACAACTCTAGATTATATTACTACGTTAATATTACGCCCACTGCATCAGCCTTTATAACATATTTGGCACGATGCTGGGCAAATGGTAATGATTTTCCTATGATATCTCAGATGTACCTAGGTGGCCCCATAGACGTACCGGTAAAAAAAATTGGGGGGGGGGGGGGGGGGGCGGACCCATTTTTGCCCGATGCATCCTAAAGTTGCCAGACGGATCAAAAATGAATCAAAATATCGTTTAATCGTTGCATGATGCAACACTATATCTATATTAATACACATCCAACAACTTTTTTGATAAATTATTATTGTATATATAAAATAAATATATGTAAAATACACTTTACAATAAGCTATTATGGTTTGTATATCTGAACTATCTGAAAAATATATCACAAACGTGGCGGCCCACTGTGGGTGGCAGCATTCTGTTGCTGTTGTTTACTGACCAAACTCCTGGAAATCTACGTACAGTATCAAAAAATAAGCCGCCGCATGCGGTTCGTTTCAAGGCCATTTGCCTTTCTCAATCTGACTCGTGCAATTAAACTGGCAGAATAATCACAAAACTGGCAACTTTAAGTTTCTAATAGTTCGTCAACTTGCAAGAGAGCTGAATGTGTAGTTACCGAATTATTTGAATAAATTGTTATCGCGTACATGTGTCTTGTCTTTGAAATCATAATTAAAATACGGCATTTGCTAATTTAATGGATCGAGCTAATTTTTCCGCCTTTTCGTTGCCGACTATTTCACTCTTGCCGACTGTTAATTTGTTTTAATTGCCTTCTAATATGTTTGTATGTATCTCGTTCAATTTCACGTCTGCTTTCGTGACAGTCTTCTTGAAGCTGCTTTAATGATTTGAAACAGACTTAGTGAACCTCGAACAAACCTTGAACATTGATAGACTTGAAAGAGCAAGCAAAAACTCGCTTGTAAACGAATGTGAAGCATGTATGAATGTGTGATGATTTTGAATTTGAATATTCGTACAAGATGATTGTAGTGGCAACGCATGCAGCCATAGCGATCACAATGAAACACCTGCATTCAAGTGCATAAAAAAAGAAGCTAAAAACTCTTTAAAATAATCAAGAAAAATCCCTCAACATAATCGGAAAATTTTTGCTTTTTTTAACCTCTTCTTTGAAGTGTTTATGAGAACATATTTGTCTGACGTTTTGTTGATTGCATTGCAAAGATCAGTTAAAATGACAATGTAACTTCGTTGGGTAGAAGAACTTTTGCAATTGTCTTCCTAGTCGAGATATTCAACTGTATTGGGTATGCAAATAACGCAACCACCGACGTCACACTGTATATGAGTGTCTGTGAGATCGCTTATTTTCTTACATATAACAATGACAAACAACTAAAACTACACTTGCATGTGTGTATGCTGTGATTAACATCCAGACCTGGAATCTATATGTGTAATATTATAACTACTTTTTAAATAAATGAAGCTTTTAAATGACGTCGATGCATGGTTGTGTTAATTTCGTATATGAAATAAGATTGAATGTACCTCAACAAGTAAGGCATTTACAAAAATTCCATCAAAGATATTATTGTAACTGATCTAGTGATCTTCACAATGCAATCAACAAATCGTGGGAGAAAATTTCGTTCATAAACATTTTAAATACTTGATGACAACAATCCCTCATGTATTTTGTTTTCTTAACGATTTCCATTCCTTGTGTCATGATTGAACGTGTAATGATTCCTTGCGCAGCGCAATTATTTTAGCCGAGTCTGTTGGAGAGAATGATCGACTTCTTTGAACGTACAAAGAAAAATGTCCGATGTCCCATTGTTTTGCAGGCTCTGAAATATAATCAGAAGTTTCAGTTGTTATTTAGTTCACGAGGTTGCAAGAAAATATGAGAGCTCGTGGTGGAATCTTATCACTCCGGTCACCGTGTTTAAGAAATCTTTTTAGGCAGTTCACACACAAACCACTAAAGCTTTATTGTAGAATACTGACTACAATGGACCAGCACACTTGAGATACCTTTTTAGATAGTTCACATAAAAATTATACAAAATGGACTGCCTGGTGAAATAATGCGTTTTTTAGACAGAGGTTTAGACAGACTTGTGGCTCATTATAGAATGCTACTCACACTAAACCAACACATATGACATGTTTTAAAAGCACATGTTGCACATGACGTCATGGCTTCCATGTTGGTGCACGCAGCAACGCAATGAGTATTTGATCATTTCTCCTACTGTATCAATCCCATTAACGTGGCGTGGTTGTTATTATTACTGTATTCTGAAACAGTATCAAAGCTAAAATACTACTCACATTAGACTACCATATTTTCCAGTTCTTAATACGCCCAGAAACGATGTCAGTTGATTGTAAAACGCCATTACAAAAATATTTTTAGGTGATAAGTTTTGTATCCTTACTCCTAACATTTTTGGTTGTGGTTCTATTCTGCATATCAACTCTACCAACGTTCCACGACCAGAAGCAACGAAACGTAGTGTTGTACTCTCTAGAAACTGCATCAATTTGCTGGTTCACAATCGAATTCTTGGTTCGAATCGTTACGAGTCCAGACAAAAAATCTTTCCTAAAAACTATGCAAGCATGGGTGGATGTCGTCGCGATAATTCCGTTCTACCTCGAACTGGTTTTCCCCAAAGAAGAGGATTTGCTAGTTTTGAAACTGCTTTACGTGCTACGACTGTATCGTGCGTTCCGCGCGTTTCGTTTTTCGTACGTGCTGCAAGTTTTTATCCAGACAATCAAAGGAAGTTTTCGAGAACTTTTCCTCTTGTTTTTCATTTTTTCAATCTTGGTCGTGACGTATGGCTCGCTCGCCTACTACGCGGAGAGGAATCAAAGTGGAAAATTTTCCAGTATACCAGCCTCGTTTTGGTGGTCACTTATCACCATGACGACAGTAGGTACGAAGATATTTGAGCTCCTGCTTATTACGAATTCATGAACGGACAAAAGAGCTGCTGGGAAAAACCGGCCATTAGATAAAGATTGACCTCCCCCTTCCCCCTCCCCCCTCCCCCCTCCGAAATCTGCTTGACTGCTTTAGCGTGGAAATTTGAGAAAAGGCCTGGAACTAGTTACCGAATAAAAATTCACTTTCCTGTTTCTAATCACTTATATATTTTCTTTTCTTTTACGAAACTTGTTGAAACTTAGTACTCATGTTTTGTAAAGAAAATTGTAAGTTTACCAGAAATTTGAAAACAAAGTAATTTATATTTCACAAGGAATTAGTAGCTTTGATTGAAAAATAGATTCCCATATTTTGTGCCAGCTACAACTAGTGCCATACTTCAACGTGTTTTCGGTTTAACAAGATGTTGTTGTTTTAAAACTTGATATAGGTTACGGCGACATCACGCCAACGACACTGTATGGCAAGTTGGTCGGCGGCGCATGCGCATTGAGTGGCGTTCTGATGATGGCTTTGCCCGTGTCTGTGGTGGCAAGCAATTTCTCGTTGTATAATAATTATGCTAAGGTGAGTGCGAAGGAGTTGTTTAACGAGTTTAGAGTCGGTTTAAACGAGGACGAAAGTTGAGAAAGTTGGCATTCACCAATTGCCACAGAGGAGGAGAGTTTTATACTGGAACGGCTAACCAGGACCACGAAGTGTTCAAGTTCCAACACCTATCGACTCTTGTCCTGACCAGGGCTATAAAGTCGCACGCAAGTGACTAAATTTTGCCACGAGAAAGTCTCACCAACTCCCATCAAGAAGAAAACCAGCTTGATTTTAAAACTGACCACAGTCGAGGGTAAAAAACTGATTTTATCATTGACAGGTGAAGCTGAAGTTGCCTCCTAGGCCAGAGAAAAAGATCTTAAGCAGCGCTATTCAAAGCATGAAGTTCAATGCCCCAGAGACGTCGATTGCGAGCATTGATGAACAGCCAAAGATTTCCAACGGTCGACGACGGTCGTATCGAAGTCGGAGTAGGTATTCGTCCGTCATCCCGACGCTGGAGGAAGAGGACAGAACGGACGAGGAAATCGAGATGACCAAACGTCAGGAGGTGAGTGAAAGGAAAAAAATAACTTTCTTTAAATCTGGGTAAAATTTTTGTGATTGAACTTTTGAAACAAAAGCCATCATTGTTTGTGATTCGTTCTTTAGAAAACCAATTTCTATCGTTTATTGTCTTTTATTGTTATAACCAACCACTCACAAAGCTTGCTAGTATAAATTGGTGGCGACCCTTAAATCTCTTCTCAACCATGGCGGCTGAGGAGGAGGAGGAGAAGAGAAAAGTCGGTGGGGGGGGGGGAGACAATCGTCTTTCCAATCCGCCTGAATTGTCTTTGTAAAAGTTGAAAAAGTATACTATTATTCTTTAAGTCTGTTTCTGACAGGAAAGAAAAAAATAACCACGGCTGACTTTTGTATAAAGTATATTAAAATTAAAGTTTGATGTAGGTGCTGTTAAATCTCGCGCTTTTTCCACTGAGTTAAAAGCAACCGAAACAAACAAACTTGCAAAAATGGTTGCTATGGACAATATTTCATGCCTTACCATAAATTTGGTTATTTCAAAGAAACATTTTACAAAACCAGTAAAAAACTTAAGGGGGTGAAAATTGGATAAATTGTGGAGTAAATTTTTTTTGAAAAATTTGAGTTGTTTATGATAACTTAGGGTAGACTACCACCTTAAAGATTCCATTTTCTTTTTAGATCACAGAAGAACTACCAGTGACACCTGTGGTTGAGAAAACATTCCCAGCTAAGCCACCCAATGGTTCTCCTATGGGACTGCGGATGAAAGAAGTGCGCATATCAATTCCTGAAATTCCTGAATACTAATCACGTTCATAATGATAGCACTCAATTTCGCATAGTTCAGGTCCAAGCAAACCCTCCTTCACCCACGCCATCCCTAGACATCCACAGTCTAAATGGGACGGAAGAATAAGACATCCATCCCCGAGACATCCATTGTCTAATTGGAACGGAAGAATAAAAGTATAGATGGATATATAACCGTAAATAGAGAAGGATCCTTGTGGATTTCATGTAATATTAAGGGATACAACTCATGGATAAGAAGAGAAGAAATAGGTCAAAAAAGATGAAGAACAGTAGATGTTGCAAGAGGGTGCATTAGATATCAAAAGGCTTCAGAAAACACAAACTTACATACATTCATGCGCGCAAAGTTTTTTTTTAAAAAAAGGATACATGCTGTATGACAGCTGCACATGCATGCTGTTAGGCTGAAGTTATTTTAGAGAAAACGGTGATGATGAATTAGTGACAATGCACATGTTACACGCATGTTTTAGAGACAAGAACTTGTCATTTTATACCTTCGTAAGGATGGCCGTATTTCAGCGAACAGTGAAAAAGACGGTGTCTTGTATTACAAGAGCAGAAACAAACGAACACCGTTACAATGTCTCTACGTTGAAACATATTGTAACAATAAAAGCAATTTGTCACAATGATTTGCGGTCAATAAAATGTATGAATAACATCGTAGTCGTAACGGGAGGATATTAGAATGGCGCCACCCAAATACTGACTAATTAACTAATCGACATCAAATATATTATGTACAGTGTAGGACAATATGAATTCACCTCAGTGGTCGCAAACCACGACCCCCACTCGCATGTATGATAACGATCACTGGGAGAGGTCAAGGCCAGTTTAAAAGGATGAATGAATGAATAATTCAATTACAGTGCGACTACTATAAGCTCGGCCACTTAAACAACACTAACCAATCACATCGAAGAACGAGAATAGAATATCGCTCAAAATGGCACGTTGACCAATCAGCGTAGCGCAAAAACAATGTCAATTTCACAGTAAACATACTAGTAATAAGCGTGAACTTTAAAAAAGTCAACGAGTGAACTGTAGTCGTAAACTGTAATCGTCATGCACTGATACACAGTCTTTACACGACTGCGTATCTTTTCCGTATCTAAACCTCGTTATGTCAACAATTGCGGTGGATTATATGCGAGTGTTGTCTAAGTGGCCCCACTAATAGTAGGAGCACTGTAGAAAGTAGAAAATCCAAATAGTGGTTTTTTAGAGTGCCTCATTTCTGATTATACATACACAAATATACACAACATGGACGTCAATTGTGAGTCAGTTCGTCTCTACTGCCGTTTTTTAATTCAAACAAGAATGGGTGATTCACGTTTGTACAAAAAACATCGCGAGCCGAGAATAAAATGGGTACAAGGTGGTCTTTCGCAAAAGAAGTAAACGAGTGACCGTCTGTTGCTGCTCAGGACGGGTGTTTGAGTAAAGATTTTTCTATTTTTAATACACGATAAAGATAAACTATAAAAACATTGATTTGATTCCAGTAACTCTTTGCCATGATTAATAGACCGATTCCGGCTATGCTTGATCGACCGGCAAAACAATGGGTAGTTTTCCCAATGGAATACAGAATGTCCGATCAACAAACTTAAATTTATAAGAAGTTCAAGCTGTTATCGATTCTTTTGCAAATGTACCTTTAGAATGCTTGATTATAGGACCGACATTTGCAAATTTTTAACAATCGGGTTTTTTTCCACGCTGTATATCGAAAACAAATTTTAGCTTGTCCGACGTAGCAACAGTAACTAGGGAGGGAGAACAATAGATGCGGGATCGGTCTATTAGGACGCCATGTGATAGTGGTGGTCAGCACTGTATATTGGTGTGATCACTAATTCACCATAGTAGGCATGTACTAAAACCCGAAACGTCGAAACGAAACCAGCGAAACGATTTGCATCGTATTTGTACGTGTTTGCCTCGTTTTTTTAAAAAAACCCTATCAAACCATAAAAAAAGTATCAAAGTATACACTTTGATAGGCTTTTTTGAAAGAACGAGGCAAACACATATGATGCAAATCGTTCGGTGGTTTCGTTTCGACGTTTCGAGTTTTGGTGCATGCCTACAATGGTGATCACACCATCACATCGTTATAATTAATCACGGCAAAGAATTACTGGAATCAATGTTTTTACAGTTTATCTTTATAGTGTATTAAAAATAAAGAAAATCATTACTCATTACTCCAAATACAAACGCCCGCGCTCAGGACTCAGACTCGTAAAAGGCCGTTCACTAGTCCCCCGAAGGCTATGTCATTTCACAGTGCCAAAAATTTCAGGCACTCTGATTTGGAGTGTAAAATATAGATTGTACAGGTATGTAACGTGGCACAAAATGCGGGAAACACTTCTCGCTCCCATGTAGCTTCGCAAAGTCGTCAAAGTTTCGCAGAGTCGATCGTTTTATTTTCGCGATCATTTTAATTTTTAAAAATTTTCTTTAGGACTTTTTGCATTAAGAACCTAGTTGTTCACTATATACATGTTAAAAGTTTGTTTTCCCAGGACCTCTTTGGGGTAAAGTATGTAATGGACAGAGGCCCTGGGAAAGGCTGGTTGTCACATGACCAAATTTTCCAATATATTGTAAAATTTATTACAGAAATTAAATACCCGAGAAGTTAGGAGGAAAATTTTCCCAACTACATTGGAAAATTTGGTCATGTGACAACCAGCGTTTGCCAGGGCCTTCTACCACACGTTCTAACACAGAGGCCATGGGAACGAGGTTTAAGGAAACATATTTAAAAAATGAAGTTATATAATTAGATTGGCCATTTATATCCGCAGACACCGCAAAAAACACACAACCGGTGTTTAGGGTGGATGTTTTGTTCAACATTGCTACACCCGATTGCGGGCTAATTCAGGCCGAACAAAGTTGAACTGTATTGACATTGAACAATGTGGGCAGCAAAACCACAGCCACCCAAAAAGTGCGTGTAAAATTTGTCGCGAGCCGCAAGCGCCATTCATGAAAGTCATTGTATATATTATTTAACAAATAGATTTCATTTTTGCGTGCGTCTGTACTGTAATAGATCACAGATGACGTCATAGCGTGTGAAGAAAAAAAAAGTACGCACGAGACGCAGTCGAGTGCGTGACTTTTTGTTCTTCACACGCTATGGCGTCATCTGTGATCTATTACAGTACAAACGCACAAAAAATGAAATCTATTTGTTTTATATTATAATAAAGTTGACAAAAATCATGCGAAGACCGGCGAAATAAATTAGCTAAATTAGATCACGCCATCAGTTGACGTCATCCGTGCGTGTGTACTTTAATAACACACAGCTCGCGACCAATGAAAATGCAGAATGAACGCGTATTATTATATAAAAATAAATACATAAGGTTATTTTTTCAACCAATTGGATTACAGAAATCATTTGCAAAATATCACGCGTGAAACACACTCTCGCATCAGGACAGCAAAAATTCTCCCAAAACAAAAAAAATACATGCAAATTTTCCAGCTTTCTGGTGGCATTGGGAACAAATCTATTAGTTAGTAATGAGTGTATAGAAAAATTAGGGTTTACTGTGGTATATTTTTTATCATGTTTCATTTACCTACGCGAAGTATTTTGTGTCTGTTTAACCCTTTATCGGGCAGTGTTGCCATATGGCAACAAATAAATGATCATCGTAGTGTAGCCCCCTTAATACCGCTGAAGATGTTTTACTTTGCTAACATGAAGTATTGCATGTTATATTTTGTTTCTTGTCCGCCATTTGGTCGAAATTCGAAGTAAAAAGTCAGGTTTTTGAAGATTAGAGGTGAGTGTTTTATGTTTCGTTACCTTAGCATTATTGCTGAGTATTGATATACATTTTTTTTCAATGGCTAAAGTTTTTTATCGCATAAATACATGAATTAAGTAGAGTTAAAATATGACTTTTATCATACCTGTGATTGTTTATGGGCAGAGTTTGAAAATTTCCTTTCTTTCACAGTTGAAAAGTATTTGTTGCCATATGGCAACAATGCCCGTTTAGGGTTACAAATGTGTGTATATATAGTAATATATGTCCTTTGGTTTCTCTTGTGAATACTGTGCTGCATTGAGTCTGATTGAGACATTATATATCCAACTAGTGCTTTTCTTGTTCAGTTGAATTATTTTAAGGAATTTTCAAGGATTTTTAGTAATTTGTGACTTGGGTTTTGCACACAGTTATTTTTTAGAAGAAGTAAACCATCTTGCATTGGTATATATGTTATCCATAGTAGTTATCATTATCAATCAGGCTGATTGAATCAGCTACATGCATATCTGTGCACTGCCAGTGTTTAAAGCTATATACATTTATTACAATTAAGGTATGGTTTAATGGACAGGCGTTCAAAGGTTCAATACAATGCCGAAGAAGCAATATATAGTATTCTGGATCTTGGTTCAGGTTCTGAACTGTCAGAGCTTTTTTCTTCTGATGAATATCAAGATGAAGAAGTGTATTGTGACAAGTGTAATGTGTGCCTATGTCTAAGCAATACAAGAAACTGCTTTCGAGACTTTCACACCACTATATGAGGGACATAAACAATTACCATACGTTGCATGTTCACCAAGAGAAAGTATGTACAGTAATTTAGTTTCAATATCTTTTACACAAGAATTTCTGCCTTTTAAGTACTTTACAGAATCTTAATAAAATATTTAAATATGAGATATTTGTGTATACTATGACTAACATTGTTTTTTACGATGACTAACATCAAAAATTAAATTTTTACCAATAAAGATTGCAGTAAGGCCGCACCCCCCTGATGCCTTCCAACCGACCGCCCATCCTGAAATGGCCTCAAACACAACACTACTTGAATAAAATTGAATTTCAGAGTTGCAGGTTGCATATTCAAGAAAAGCTGTGTAAAAGATACTATTGCTGACTATGCATAATTTTCACTAAAAATATACCCCTAAACGGGCAGTGTTGCCATATGGCAACAAATAAAAAAACTGACTTATCCCCCCCTTTTCCAATTTTTTTTCATTTCACATTGTTATTGTACTGCATTTGAAGAACATTTTGTGAAAAAAAAATTTTTCGAACACTTATTTCAAAATGTGCCCAGCAAAGGGTTAAAGTCGTATGTTCGTAAACTGGAATAAAGTTGCCAACCTTATGTATTTATAATATATACAATGACTTTCATGAATAACGCTTGCGGCTCGAGACAAATTTTACACGCACTTTTTGGGCGGCTGTGGCAAAACATTGAACAATGCTGCTTCATCAACCCTGAACAGGTTGTGCGGTTTTTTACTGTGTATACCATGTTTAGTTTTAGCACAGCAAAAGACAAACAACCTGTTCTGAGCTGATGAAAACAAGCTTGAACAATGTTTTACACCTGATTGCAGGCTATAGCATTGGCAGCAAAATATTGTTCAATGCTGTCTTCATCAGCCGCTACACAGGTATACACGACAAAAAATTACAAGTTGTTGAAAACAGGATTAAAGAATGTTGTGCTGCCCATTGTTACACCTGACTGCAGGCTGGATTCAGGCTCAACAACTTGTTCAGTATTATTGACAACATTCAAACAATGTGGACAGCACAAGATTGCATACTCATTCCTGTTTTCAACAACCTTCAACAACTCGTAATTTTTACGCGTGCACACAGCAAAAATCGCACAACCTGTTCTGGCCTGATGAAAACAGCATTGAACAATGTTTTGCTGCCAACATTGTTCAAGGTTTTCAACAATACTGAACAAGTTGATGAGCCTGAATTAGCCTGCAATCAGGTGTAACAATGTTGAACAATATTGTTGACAACATTGAACAATGTGGGCAGCAAAACACTGTTCAATGCTGTTTTCATCAGGTTGTGCGTTTTTTGCTGTGTAGTTCGTTTTTTCCTGTGTATACCATAAAATACCATATAAAACGTCATGTAATTTGCACTATACTGACCCCAACAGACATTCGCCGAAACAAGCAAGTGGTCTGAGGTGGACCAATGAGGGACTGGAATCAGAAATTTGTATGCCTTGCCAATTATTTTCAACGTTAATTACGTGCATAAGAAAGATAGCGGGATTGCTTAAATTGCCTCGAATACGCCGGGAAATGATTCAATAATTGAACAAATAATTGCTTTATCAATATGTACGCCTGATGATGATTTAGAACTGCGGAAAATACGCAGCCTAATCGAAAACTAATTGACTCTCATAGCCTGAGTTAGGGTCTTATTTCAAAATATCACAAACATTATTACAAAATTAACTCGTTGTTCAGCTTCCTTTGGAAAAGAGTGAACGCGTTGAGCCGGATAATGCCCATTCATGAGTTACCAGCTTTCCATCACAACTAATACTGAAGGTTTATTCAAATTCTGGGGATTTTTAAGTTTATCAATTTCAACCGAATTAAAAGGACGTTTTCGAAGGAAATTGCAAACACAATCCAACTTAATCCTATGGACGAAAAAGATATTTACAAAGATAAGAAATTAAAATTTAATACGGTTCTTAGGTTTGTCATTATTCTATTTTGTCATAAGGCGAAGATAACGTTACCATGGCATATGATTGTCACATATCTTGGAAGAGCTTAGCTAGGATCGTAGTAAATCATGTCCACATTGAAAAATAACTGCGCTGAACTTCGACTAAACGTCCAAAGCGTGCAATTGCACAACTCTCTTGTGAGGTCAACAATCTCACCATAAGATATACTTCATCATGCTTATCAAACAGGAATCACCTAAATCCAAGACAAGCCTTGAAAACCAAGCTAAACCATACACAATCATACTTTGAAGGATATAAGCGTACGCACATTCAAATATCAAAGTGAGAGCAGAATCTATAAATACCCATTCAAGTACATTTCTGGTCAGTGTCGTCTGTTCTTGTTTAGAGCCTTTGTACATTTCCGTTGTTTGTGTAGTTTATCAGTCATGCTAACAGTGACTATATGTAATTCCTGTCAAAAATGAAGAAAGCACTAGCCTGCTTGCATCCAGGCTAATCTTAAAGGGAAAAAAAGACTCATCAAAGATACAAACATCAAATCAAAATGACGATCTTATCGACTTATCCGACCATCAGCTGGAGCGTTAGAAATTCGAATCACGACGACGAGAAAAGAAACCAGATATCAAGATAGATCCTTCTGGCAATTTTGACACTGTCGCATCATTAACACAAAGTTAGACTAACTTTTTACAATATTAACGACACACAGTTTGCAGGGCGAACCAACCTATACTAACATGCTTTATGGGTGCTGGTTATATAAAAATGAAAGTGAATAAACAATAGAAATCAGTTTTCTTAAGAACGATTCATACGCAATGATCACCTTCTTCATTGGATCTTGCAGGAAGTTTTGTTAAATGAGCTACACTGCTTAAATACATATCATCACAATCCCGAGTTGATGTTTGTTCATGACTGCGCTACACCATTGCTGCATAGGGACCCTGCAAAGACAACCAACAACTACTAGCCAAAATAGCCAAACTGAAGTGAACAAATACAAAACCAGCACAGCATGATCAAGCGAGAGATAGGACAACAAAATAGGAGTAAGTCAATCGACTTTTCAAAGACAATCAATGAAAAAATTTAACATCACATATGGCAAAAACTGAAATACAGGTATGAACAGCATGGCAACATTTGAGCTGGCGGAAGAAATCGCACTCGAGATGAAAACACATTTACCGGTGCTCGCCAAAATTTATCCCCCAGTTGATTCACACCGTTAACCCATTGGCAGGCATCATCATGCACTTTAAAACACAGCTACCTTCGTATCTATTGCATATCAAAGGCGTGCGTTCGATTGTTGCAAGAGGACCCATACATGATGAATACTCTTTAAAACCGTCCCCGCCTTGAATTTTGACACATGACACCCTTGCGATTAAGACGCATTTACGTTCACAAGATGGATAATTGACAACTATGAGCACATTTAGCAAGAATAAGTCCCCTTCAATGAGAACTTTCCGTCATATACGGTAGTTTTTACGTATGACTGACAAAAATATTTCGACAGGCTCTAGAACAAACTACAAGGGCATACTGTCTTGGGGAGAACTGGAACTAAAATTCAGAATACGTGTTTCTTCAGCTGCTTCGCCTCGTTATCAAAGACAAAAAAGCACCAGCCATGCAAAATGTATTTGGCGTAATCTTTTTTCGATAACAAAACAACATAGGAAGTATTTACTCCGTGTGCACGTATGTAACTTACGCTAGAAGTAGCTTATCTTTGCCCTAATTTTAATCGTGTGATTGTGTCGAAGATACATTCACAATAATCAGCACTTCTTGTGAATTCTCAGTGGGCCTATCTGGAGTTTCATCAGGTTTGCCAGTGTGAGCTGTTCACGTGTTTGCTTTTAACACGCTTAAAAGGGACTTTAAGCTGATTTTAAGTGCATTGCGGTCTCAGAAATACTGCGTCTATTTAGAAGACCGGTGTAATAAAGACGCAGACAGACCAAATGAATTAATGTTTAAAAGCATATGTTATTGCGAACGAGTCCGCTAATTATTTGCAATACCGCACTTTTGATGTGACATTTGGATGAGTAAGTCAAATAACGAAGTAACTCAATACTCCATGATATCGGTGATTTAAACGCGAGCACGGCCGCGATTACAAATAGTCGACTTCTAGAAGTCGCACACCGTTCGATTGGTGAAACGTCTGCCAACTCAGCTGAATTGCAGGCCGCGGTGTTAATGAAAAAGCTATGACAGAAACTGTGAATAAGTACACAGAGATTGGAGAAAAGCGAACAGTTTATGTCATTAATTAAGACGAAACTCGAAGCCAAAGGTCCGTAGCCACAGGTCTGAGCAAGCAAGGAAGGGAACACCGAAAGAAGTTGCCAACAACATTTTTGATAGTCGAGAAAAATTTGGGCACAGATATAGAGCACAAAGCGAAGGGATTTACCGTGAGGTGCAATAAATATCAGCAAGACACGAGGAACAATTATGTAAACTTGACAGAAAAGTTGGAATTCGTCGATCGTCTACAACAAGACGTCAAGAGTATAGAATCAAATAAAGTTGTATTCAATTTGGCGAAGCTATATTGTAATTAAAAGGTAAGAAACATAAAAAGTGTGATATTAATATAAATTCATCAGACATCACTGGTAATTTTCAGCCGTCCCAAACACAAATAAAGACAGGTACAAACAAATGTTCAACGTTGATTTCAATTACATGGACATATTATACATGCATGCGTTGTACAAGTCATTTTAAAATTCACTTATTTCTCGCAAAAGGTATCGTTGAATTTTTTCATACAGGATATATTTTCCGTTTTGAACGAACACACACAAGTCGTGTCATGTTTATAGACAATGATATTGGCTGTAGCTTCATAAATTGAAATTATGTAAACTTCCCGCTAATCAGACACGTTATACGACCTGAATTAAATGCGCAAAAATTAATCGGGCAAGACCAAATTTCAATTACCATTGGTAGTTAAAAGTGAGTTTGTATAACTTTGCAGCTTGCACGTATTTATAAATTTAGAGGAGCATCTATAATAGGTTTAGCTCGACCCTAAAATAATCAGCTGAATGAGCATACGCCGCCCAGCGCAATATTTGTGCATAAACTCACCGCAATTTTCACGGAAAATCATTGAATTGGGGGTGAATTCGCAAACATCACAAAATATGAAGGAATTATACCTGGAGTTTACAACGTGTACATGAAAGGTAATTCAGTATAGATATATATATACATATATACATATATATTAGAGCTAAGTTGTTCCGCATCAATAATTTAAGGTCGGTCGATTCGCAAGTTACTCGCAAAGCTTATATAACGTTTATTATAGGATTGTGAAAGTTTTGTAGAGAAAATGTTCGAAGTTCTAGAAAAATGGCTGCATGGTTCCAAGAATTGCGTTTCGAAAAGATCATTTCTTGAGATGAGTTTGTGTCACCTAATACTTTACTGCTTGTCTATTATATTTAAGAATAACGGAAACAATGCGTCTTCCTCAAAATATTTATAGCCATTGATAGAGTTGGACTAAAGAATAATTTATGATCTGACGTATTGATAGATTAGGCGAAACTCGAAAGGTATATATAGATGAAAACTGGGATAGTCAGGAATAGCCATTGGTGAGATTTGAAGAGAAAACATTCGACAAAGAATAGGTAAGAAAGGGTAAAGTTATTTGGATAGGACAGATTATAAGTATTATATACCATATAAGTTAAATCTCACAAAAAGTATAATTGTATATAACGTGGGGAAAGCAGGGGAAATGAAGAAGTAATCAGAGTCGTAAATCACGAAGAAGACTTACTTCTAAAACTGGTGCAACAATTAATACTATAAACAGCAAGCTTCCACCTGTTAGCTTGACGGATGTGTGTTGATTGGGCAATATTTTATAGGGCAACACATACCCACCTCTGAGATCGACAGCTCATGCATGTGAAAAGAATCAATTATCTGCAGAATTTTGCGACTTCTCCCGTTTCCTCGAAGAAATGTTGACATAGTGCGTTCAGGGGATGGTCGTTTAACACTCAGTTAGCTATAGCCCAGGGTTAGCAACGTAAAGCTCAAAGGAAATTCTCCAGTAGCTTGCTTTTAAGCTTTGAAAATTCCTTCAGTAGTGGTTTGAACAACTGCACGGCCCCAGGCCTGAAGACCAAGTTGACTTTAGTTCGCCCTTGTAGACTAGTTTGAGTAGCGTTCTTTGCATGTAATAACATTGTGCCTACAGTACTAGTTTATAATCTGCCATATCGGTAAGAAACATTGTTTCATCTTCGCAATATAGAAGGCCAAAACTAAGCGGTTTTTCTTAATGCATATTAACAAGTTATTATACGGCGCATTTCGCTTTTATCTCTGCACAATCTCAAGAAATGTCCAGAAGTCAATTTCAGCCGAATGAGGACCTGAAATCAAGGAAGAACAACGAGAGAAAAAAGAAATATTGTGCAATTCGAAAATGCTAAACTGCTGGATAACTCCATGTCAGAGTTGCCAAAAGCGACGGCCATGCGGGCATTGCCCGCGAGGAAGGTTTGCAAAATGATCGGTCGTTAATTAAAGGCTTCATGTCAACACACTGGTATTGTAGCAAGTAAAACTAACATAACAGAAAAAATAATAGTTAATAGATTATTTCAGAAAAATGCCTCCTTTCGGAGGAAACTATATAGTGATAAAGCTTCAATTTGGGAACCCAACGTTAGAACATTTTGAAGAGGTTTGCAATCTTTGAAAATTTTGCCCGAGGGAAGATTAAGCGCTTTTGTTGTACACAGCAGCTGGCAAAATAAATTTAGATAAAATCCTAAAACTTATCACCCAGAATTACACAGTCACGTACATAGTGCTAAACGTTGAAAAAACGTCCAAATGCACTTCCAAGACATCCTGAAAACAAATTGAAAATGCAAATCGGATCCAAAGTTAGTTTTTGACGTTGTCAATCACATTCAAGGTCGAATTCAAGGTTGATATTACTATTTTTTAATCAGCTGCGAATGCAACGATGCTATATCGACCTTTTACTGAATTTGAACTAATATTTGTGGCTGGTCAATCCTATAGCTGCATGCATTATAAAAAAAATTTACAAATGTATCTGTCAGATTGTCTATTGCTTGCTTCCTTTTCGAGAGAGGAAATGCTTTCGAAAAGTGTTCATTTCTTCTGTTGGTCTCATTCATGTAAAAAAACATAGCTTCCCCATGCAACTTCTGCGATTAAAAAGAGCTTTAACGACCAAGAAGACAGAACTGACTTTCTCAATACAATACCCGCTGTGCCGATAGCCTTATAAGTATTTCAAGAACAATGCATGTCACTGTTTACAATTTATGCAAGAAATTCTTTACAACAACATGTTTCCATCTGGAAAATCACTTGTTACTGAACTTTGCTTTATTTCCATATAGAGTGTTTGTAATAAGACGAAGAACCTGCTGTTGATTAAACTTACAAATCACCTTAATCAAATAAACACACTTCAGTTATATCGCTCATCAAAATGTCGTGTTTTATGGACGAAACGGATGGCGAACAAGACGTTCGGGTCGTGTTAAATGTAGGAGGGACGCGACACGAAACGTTCCTGAACACGCTCGAGAACTTTCCGGACACGAGGCTCGCTTGGATAAGCGAGCAATTGCGAAAAAATCCCGGCCGCGATCGAGAGTTCTTCTTCGACCGCCATCCCGGAATATTCGCTCATATTTTGAACTACTTTCGCACGGGGAAACTTCATGTTCCGCGCGATATATGCGGACCGATGTTCGAACAGGAGTTGGCATTTTGGGGCATTGATCCGAAACAAATTGAGCATTGCTGTTGGGCCTACTACGACGAACACAACGAGTTGGAAAAGACCTGGGGTGAACTAATGAACACGGTGCCGGTAGAGTCGCCGAGCGATCAAGAGGATGATGACGAGTTGTGCTCGGATGGGGAAGTCGCCCACAGCGAGAATGGTAACAACGGCTGGAGTGATACGGTGAAGAAGAAATGGAGAGTGGTCAGGAAGCGAGTATGGAGAGTACTGGAAGACCCGTACTCTAGCAAGATAGCCTGGGTGAGTATGCTTGTTATTTTAAGAAGATCTAGCATGATACTAGACCACTGTACAGTGCGACACACGACGAAACACTCTGACTTTAAAATCTAATTCATCGACAGCCAACGTCTACCTCAATTTTTCAGGATTCGATTATGTTTTAATATTTAGATACTTAGAGCAGCTTTTTAACTTATTTGATTAACACAATCTTATAAACTTAACTCCCGTCTATCCTTTCGTAAAAGTCGCATCGTATTGCTGAATCTAAAGAAGAAAGGCATATATAACCTTGTAAAATCGATTGGGTACGTGTGTACGGGAAGTGCATGCTGATTGCAACCGATCAAGGGTGCCGACATGACAGCCAAAGATATCCCACTGAGTTAAAAAAGCATCAATTTCTCACATAATGTGTTTCATCGCTGCAAACAGCAGTGAAGTGCTGTAATTTTGGCGGGAGGAAAAATTATAATAGAAACTGGTAATACAATATTGTGAGCAATATCCGTTTTGTCAAAAGCGTCGTCGAATTGAAAACCTATACTAAGTATCTCGACGACAGTAAACCAGTTGTTGATCAAAATTTGCCATCCATATCAAGTTTTTCTAATGAAATATTTTTTCAGTCGAAGATGTGTTTGAAGCCGCTTTGTTTCACAGAGACAAAGTTGCTTTTAAATTTCAATTCAACTGAACAACAGCACAAAAAGCTTTTAGACTAAGGATGGAAGTTTAATTGTTCGATTAATGGATTTCGGTTGAAACACAAAGGAAAGTCTTCAAACAACGCTGACTCAATGTTATTTTGTGTTTAAAAACAAAAACACAAACACAGGCGATGCGTAGCGTCTAGTCGTCATCAAAAGACAGACTATGACTATGAGCACGGGGGATAGTTTTCGCGTGTTTTCATAACAGCCAAAATCAAGACGATATTAATCATAAAAATTTTCATCGCAGGAAGTGTTTAGTTTTTGTCCGGAGACGATATTTACGTTTTTCTTTCAAATATATCAACAAGTCTAGAATTATTTGAAACAGTTCAAAATGGAGACGCTCGAAAACGACCGCCCCCCCCATGTTCCAAACCTAGCTAGTATGCGTTTTCATTTGATTTGCCTTCACTTCAGTTAAACAGGGTTTTCATATATTCACGCGTAGACTATACGTATTTGAGCGCATTAGTGTCAAACAGGGCCCGAATTAAAATGCAGTTAGCACTTCTCTGCCAATATATTTTGAGGCATTAAAATAGCGAAAATTGCATGAGTAAATATGGGTTCGCAGGTATAAACACCCATTCTTTTAAATACGATTACATGCAATTAAGAATCACATGGAAACGCTTTGGCAAAGGAAAACATTTCCACTTTGCTTTATGTGGCAGACGTTAACCACATGCGGCTTGACAAAAACGATAAACGTTTCTAAGAGTTATTTATAATTTTAAGTGCCAAGCAAAAATATTACCAAAATCGTTCTATATATAACATATGAGCTGGCATATAGGTTTCCTGGACCTGTTGACCCACTGCAAGAATTTTCTTATAATGAAAAGAGCGAGGGTTGTTATCCTATTAAATAAATCAAAGTTTTCCCCAGATGTCGCACAATATCTCGACAGTTGAGGTCAACTGGAAGTTGGCTTACTTATACAGACATCTAACGATAATAACACTCATTCTGAAAGTAAGATTAATATTTAATCCACGAGCGCAGAAATTGAATGAAAATAAACAAAAACAGGACATTCAACGTAGCTACTAATTTGTACTTCACATTTCTATTTTTGCTATCAGATTTTAACCTATTCTGATCGATAGGAGATAAGCAAAATTGGGAAAAAATCATGATGGGGCATCTGAACATAATAAAATGGTTGCAGTTTTACTTGCAGATAATTTGCACAAACATGATTTCCGCTAATGACATTTTTCATTTTCTTTTTCAGGTATTCAATTTGCTCTCAGTGCTGTTATCTATATTAGTAATGCTTGTGTTCTGCCTATTGTCGTTGCCGGAGTTTGCCGACAGGTCGTCGAGGCATTACGAAGTCGCGTTCGGCCTCGAGACATTCGTCATAACATTTTTTACAATCGAGCTCATTTTACGCTTGGTGACCGCACCAAAGAAGCGAAAACTTTTACGGGAAAAAAGTATGTGGGTCGACCTTTTTTCGATTTTGCCGTACGTCATCACGCTTGCGTTCCGAGACGAAGAATCGTTCGAGATCCTTAAAATCGTTTACGTGCTTCGACTTTATCGTGCCTTCGAAGCGTTTCGCTTTTCGTACGTTTTGCAAGTTTTCATACAAACTATAATGGGCAGCATTCGAGAGCTACTGCTGTTGTTATTCATCTGTTCGGTGTTAGTCATCTCCTTCGGTGCGCTGGCCTATTACGCCGAACACAAAACAAACTCCGAAGGCTTTTCAAACATTCCCGCCTCGTTCTGGTGGTCCCTAATCACTATGACAACCGTAGGGTACGGTGACGTATCACCCATGACGATTGGCGGGAAAATCGTTGGATGCGCCTGCGCTATAACTGGCGTACTTTTGTTAGCCTTGCCGACGTCCATAGTTACGACAAATTTTTCGTTATACAACGCGTATGCAAAGGCAAAGATGAAACTACCGCCTCGAAAGAAGACACAAGTGGTAAGCCAAGCCTTGAAAAGTGTTCAGCTTCGAAGCAGAGACGGTTTGCGAAGCAGCATGAACAGTCCAACGAACTACTCAGTGTCGTCAAAGAACGGTCAAGATGTAGCCTTCTCAAATACTGCCCCAAGCCTTGTGCGCGCAGTGAGTAGCCCGCGAACTCGCAGGAAAGCGCTATCGCCATTGGCTATCGAGTTGGATAACATCACTGTTTCCACGAACCCTCATACTAACGGTCTAAATCACGCGGCTCGTCGACGCTCCAGCTACTCGTGATTAATACAGAAGATCAGAGGAATAATACTTGCTGAAGAAAGAATGGCTGAACAACGAGAATAGAGTACAAAGTCCTTAATGTTGTCGCCGCTATACGGACATCAATATACATGTTGCCATATAATACCAAGTGTTAAAAGTTTAATTAAAACAAAGAGTTACAAATTTTATGAAGAATATTTCTATCAATCAAGCTTGGCCATGTGACGTGGGAATTAAACACATTGAACGAAACATAAGAAGACAAAAAGAAACGAGCTGATCTAACTGTGAACAAGTAAAAATTTAGAAACAAAGCAAAGCCACATCTAAACAAACATTTAGTAGTCTTAACCTAAAAATCGATTTATATTGACAATTAGTACAAATTTTCAGGTGACTATTGATTCTCCCGCATGCTGATTGGTCAAGATTCACTGACTCTGAAGTAATGGTCACTGACCAGTGACTATAGCTTTTTGATTTTTTATTTTTTTATACAGTAATAAATTTGAAGTGAATTTCGGCTGAGTTAGATTATTATTTGTAAACACAATAGGCTTGTAATCACCTCGCATTCGGCGACTAATCGTTAAATAGTGCAGGTCATTTTCCAAGTTTTTAGAGTCACTTGGAAGATATGGAAACTGGAAAGATTAAAAAACAGATGCAGTTAAGTGATATCAGGAGGTAAACTGAGGCGAAAAAATTATGGCATAACAGACGAGTTTTAAATTATTAGTTGACTATTTATAACCACAAATACCTGTATTTATATCTGCAATGACATGATTGTATATATATAGTGGACTATGTTAACATTGAAACAGATAAAAAAATATTTATTTCATTGAATCCTGTATACTAAGACTGTAAACAGATATTGAAAAATATAAGTATTAGATGTAATATATAATTATTAGCAATAAATATTTCAAGCTTTATGAAAATCGGGTCAACATGAAGCGTTTCACAGCACAATGGACAAGAGTGATTTCAATCAATTTATATTAATTAAACGAGTTCATCGCAAGACTGTAACTGTACTAGCTTGTTTCCAACAAGCTCTCCTAACCACTCAGGATCTTGACATTCAAATCACAGCAAGGGTATCGCAAGTAGACAATTTTAGAGATTCTTTTCCACGCGTTTGGAAATTTTACACACTTATGAGATGTAGTAGTACATTATAAGCGAAATACAAAGTACTTTCTTGCAGGCAACCTCTTGAGTACTTTGGATGCTCAATAAATTGCGCTTAATATATTCAATAACACAGTCTCTACGCTAAGCAAGACCGGTTGCATCTTTTTCAACAAACTTTCTGGCAATATCAATGAAAGAAAGAAGAAAACATATCGTATTTCGTCTTTAAATCTACCATGCAACCTTCCTCCTTCATATCGTCCACTCCACTCAATCTGGAAGGTATTCAGCCCGCACACTCCCGCATGTGGGTATCAATCCACGTCAACTTCGGTAATCATGTTTGTAATAGTCGGGCGGGTTGCTCGCAAAGAGATTTCCATCTTGCATCCCACCGCGACCACCTCGATTCCCTCCCCATCCCTTGCCATCCCGTCTGATATCCATGCTACCACCACGATTACCCCCACCGCCGCCGTGGACACCTGAAGAATACATCAGATGAAATAAAGACGAAGCCATGAGGAAAGGAAACAGTTGGCAAAACAACAAAGTTTCCGGTGACTGGAAATGCTTTTGTCTTCAAATGCCCTCAAAAAATGTCCCACTATCCTTCATTTTCCTTCGAAATTTTCTGTTTACACTCACGAATAATATATAGAACAGAGTGCAGGTATTTCTATTCGTGAGGATGTAGCCAAGATTTCGAGGTTGTCGAAGAATTTTAGAACTATTCTATTACCTCAGTTTACTATTAAGATGTTTTAGAGCGGATTAATTGTACAGTATGAAATATGCACATAAATTTATAAAGTCAGCCCATAGTATCACAGATTAGCTTGCCTTCCTCCTAACAGACTGAATACCCTTAATACAACCACAAGCAGTTTCGTGCGCAGACTTAATGCGCTTTCATCAATACGAAATGGTCAGACAGTCATGGTCTAGGAGAATATAGTGCGATCGACAATAAACATAAAGCATACCTCCTTGTACCCTGTTATCCCGAGCACGACCACTTCTACCACCATGTCCTCCTCCCCGACCGCCCCCACGGCCGCCACGACCTGGGGATAACATAAGAGCATTATACGAAAATTAAATAAACTGAACCTTTATGACCACCGAATGGCTAAAATAGGGCGGACTTGTAGGGAATAGGTTTCAAGATGTCATCAGAATCCTTGAATTTGAACTGCTCAGTAATAGTGGTCCGTTAGTTTTCTAAATTCTACCTTATTGGCTTAATAACTTAATACATGAGCAGAATGTTTGACACATTTCAAGTCATTTCCAAATTTTAACCATATATACAGTAATGCATAGTAATGGTTTCAGCCCATGGTGATCGCAGCAAATGATCACCAGGCGTAAGTGAATCTCACCTCTTTGATCTTTCGGGGGTTCTTCTCGCTTTGAAAACGACGGCATATCAGGAGGCGGGCCCCTCGCTGAGGGCTTGCCACCTCTGAACGGTACCTGAGGCAAAATAATTATGTTCGTGAAATACATCATACATTTAGCTGATCTGACTGAAAGTAAAAGGCCTGGAACTAGCTACGAATAAGAATACCATTTTGCTGTTGCTAGTCACTTATATCTTTTGTTTTACTTTGTGAAACTTGTTAAAACTCTGTAACTGTTTTTAACAAAGAAAATTATAAATCTACCACAAATTTAGAAACACAGTAAATTTTATTTCATGAGAAATTTGATAACTTGCATCGAGAAATGGATTTCTATTTGAAAACCAGTGCCAGTACTTTTCCGTGTTTTCAGATCAACTGGATTGCACCGTCATTCCCGATACACAGTCCGAATCGATTCAAGTTGTGGATTTTAGCAGCTGGGTGGAAGTTTGTCATCAAGCCCATGCTGCCTCAAGTCTGTGAAAATAAGATTGGACGCAACTTGATGGTTGCTTGTTCCAAGGCCGTAGGAAGATGAAAAAAGTTAGGGGGGCTCTTCGAGCGATGAAGACACAAGTGCTGCTAGGGGGTCCGGGGACACGCCCCCCAGAATTTTTTTTCTATTTTTAACACGCTCAAACATGCTTTTTTGCCCTTTTGAGGTTAGTTTTACCATAATCATTGGATTAATACATGTGTAACACTGTAAACCGTTAAAAACATGTATTAACTTCGGGACTGAAAGATCTTTTTTAGGGGGGCTCAGCCCCCCTGCCTTTGAAGTTGGGGGGGGGGGGGGCTCGAGCCCCCCCTGCCCCCGTGGTTCTTACGGCCATGGCTTGTTCAAACATCTTGCTTTAAGCTTGTGTAGAAAATGTTTGGACAATCAACTTGCATGAAGCTTGAAGAATTTTGAATTGGAGAGCAAGATTACATCTTCAAAAATGTTTGCTTCGCTTGTACGAGCCAGTGAAACAACATTACCTTTCCGATCAACACTCTATTAACCGCACATTTTGTTTTCTCTCGCAAATCTCCACTGCTTGTTTTTGTCACTTTAGTCAAGTCTGTCAAACAAAACATGGAAAATTATTAATGTCATTTTCAACTTGATTTGGATGTTCTGCAGCGGTTACCTGTGAAAACATCGGAAGTCTCACCTGTCCGAGCAGCTAACACATCGGCAATGGAGACTGGGGCTTGTACTTCCAGCGACGTTCTGATTGGTTGAAAATCACTGGATATCGAGTCCTGTTTTCTCTACCGTAAACAAGTGAAATTTCACGGTTAAGAAGCTATGACACTAGTTTCGCCTGAGGGCCACAACCCCGGTAGCACCGGCACCCTGACCATTGAATTTACACGCAGGAATCAGTTACTTATACCTTTCCTAGTTCTGACCACTGAAACGATCGCACAGTAACATCAAGACGGGTCAACAATGTTTGCCGCCGAAGCGAGTATTCTCGAGATAAGGTCTTGTTGATTTGTTCAACTTGCGCCTAAAATGTCAGGAGAGATACGGTATCGTTAAAAAAGTAGGTAAACAGGCAAAAAAACCTGGTTGCATTTCCCCGTCATGCAGTCTTAATTCACAAAATATAAGTGAAATATGATTGGCCAAGCGGTTAACGTAATGTAGGTGACTGGATTAGTTCATATTGCGAATGCATCGCTAATCGCCAAAACCTTATATCAACAAATTTGAAACTAGCAGTTCTTCGATGTTGGTCAGAGTTGAGCCCTCAAACTTTGCTCAATGCTCGTCCACGTTTGACTGGGAAAAAAACTTACCCATTGACTTTTGCTGAGGCGCTTAGAGAGAAGTGGTTCACCAAGATAGCCCTTGGGGCTTTTACGCACAACTTCATTTACCTGACAACAAAAAAAATTTATAAATTTTCAAATTTTTTGAAAATAGATACGTAACGTACATACTTTCAAATTTATAAAAATAGGTGCGTATAACGTACATACTTCCAAATTTATAAAAATAGGTGCGTATAACGTACATACTTCCAAATTTATAAAAATAGGTGCGTATAACGTACATACTTTCAAATTTATAAAAATAGGTGCGTTAACGTACGTACTTCCAAATTTATAAAAATAGGTGCATTAACGTACATACTTTCAAATTTATAAAAATAAGTGCATATAACGTACACTTTTAAATTTATAAAAATGGGTGAAAAATAATAAAAATAGCCACGTTGGCGTACATATTTTATATATGTATTCTTGACTTTTACGTGACGTCATTAATTTCACTGGGGGTCAACTCCAAATCGATACACAGTCATTAGAGGGAAATAATCTTTCACTGTATGTATTGAACTTTTGTTTGGCAGCAAATATGTGCAATTTGATGAGATTTGTTCCCTACAGTACAGTATAATCTTCAATACATTTTGGGTTGAGCCCCACTCAGATTTACTGCAAAATGCCCAAGTGAAACCCAAGAATACCTAAAAATAGTGACACACCTTCTTTTCAATATCAGAAAGCAAATCAAACACTGAAGCTTGTTTACCAGGCTGAGGTAAATCAAGGGCTGATAATATTGCACTGAGATGTTGGAAAGCTGGACTGGCCTGCAAATTGAGAGAATTAATGATATGTCAGAAGGTAAGTCCCCTGTCACAACATCTTAACCTTGCTCTAATTTTGAGCATAATCCGAGGTTATTGCCATTATTAAAAACGTTTCTAATACTCTCACTCTTCTGAGTCTCTTGAGTAATATTATTGTTTAAAACTTTCTTAAAATGTCAATAGGCCCTGGTTATGTCAGCAGTCTCCTTGTCGTAGTAACACATTGAAAGTGGATTATTGTTGATGCAGTAATACCTCTTCTTCATCAACATCCATAGCTTCATCCTCCTGACCCAAGATTCGACATGCTTGCAGTTCTGAGGTCAAAAACCCTAACAATAACAGCCTGTTTTCAGCCCTATTCAATCCAGTAACTCCCAACAACTCTGAGTAAGGACAACCTGCATTCAACAAGAAAAATTTTTAAAAGGAGTCACACTTTGTTTGCAATCCTGGAATCACATATAGTAATTTCTGCTCAATACTTACCATATTCTCTAAGAAATTCACTTATTTCTATAGAAAATTCATCTTTATCAGTGCCTAAATTACCAAACTATATTCAAATTTCATTCAAAAAACAAACAAATAAACAAACAAACAAAAGTCAACAACATGTCATTTTAGGCATTTTACAGTTGATATATTCTACCTAAACCACCTAAAAACTAAAAAAATATTTGTATCTACCTGTAATTTGTTCTATGACTCCTGAAAACACTTGTATTTCATTAGTCAGCCACCTACATATATCCATAAACTCTGACGTAATATCTTTGTTTTCTACACATTTTAGTAGCAAATCTTTCTCCATAAGTGGACCATTATGTCTGCAATGCATAATTACACAAATGAATAAACAATGGGTTTTGAAAGGCCTAAAACTCTACCAAAACATGACCAATCAATCAATATAGTTTCTGCCCAGATATAACAAATATTATGTTGAAATCTATATATGGACTCGAACTTGAAGGGTCAAAACAAAGCAACATTGATATACATAAAACACTCTCAAAAATTCTACAATGTTGAAAATTTGCTCAAAACATTGAACAGTCAGCTGTCGCAATTCTCGTATCAGAAAATACTTGTACACATGTACTATTAATAATGCCATTGTTACTAAAAATATCGCTATATTCGATGTTTGAACAGACGCTAAGTGGTCGATAAATATGCCATTCAAAACGTACCCCAAATCTTCGAGAGCGTCAAGAATATCGTTCTCCATAGCAAATACTATCCGTCTTGATAATTTTGCATAACTCTGCCTAAACAATGCTTTCTTTTTCCACAAACCATAAACCTTTGACGCTGAAATTGCACCACATGTACAAATACCAGTATTATCAGAACGGCCAGAATGGGAACGTGCCTGGGACTAGCTAGTGCATGAATTCGAAAAAAAAATTAAAAACGTATAGCCTATAGGGGCGTAAAAACATCTTAAAATTACACGATTGTTTTGTTTGAAATACATAAAATCATTTATTATCATTTTTAGAGGGGAATTAACTTCAAATTGGGAAAAATTCCTCGAAATTGCGATCACTTTTATAACATGAAGTAGCGGCCAACCGCTGTCCAGCAGCGCCAACGGTATCTTTTTAAAACATGAAGCGAGAAAAAATGGCTACGGGAAATATTAGCGAAGTCGTTAATATGTACCAAACACTCGTTAAAGATTGGAATAAAAAGCCAGTCAACCTTGAAAAATGTGGCAAGTTATTAAGCTCCTTGAAGGTTAGCGAAGACCTTATGTTATTTCTCATAGAATTACCACTTATCAAATCAACGTTGTTGTGAATGTCAAAAGAAATTTTACATGATTTTTTTTTAATCAGTGTATAAATACCCTGTCGAGCTTTGCTATGAGAAGTGTTGTGAAGGAAATCATTAATCATCATCTGTTTTTTAAGGTTGCATTGACTGGTTTGTCGTTTTTGCCAACATCAACATTTGGCTCCCAGCCACAGGAGTTAGTAATAGCAAGTGAGTTAAACAAGAAAAAAAAATTCTCTGAATGGTTATTTGCATGTTGGTAAAGTTTTTAAGCCCATTCATCTCTCTCAATATAAATTGCAGATTTTATTTCATGTCTTTTTTCCAAATGATTGTGGGACCATTTTAGAATGATTGCACATGCTCAGTTAAGCAATTTTTACCCAGACTGCAGAGTATGTCAACAGTGCCCGCGAGATTTTTTAAAGAAAAAAATTAGTGCACGTACCTTCCTTTTTCTAGATTCAATCTGCCACAAAAGCTCTAATTTTTATAGTTTTTAACACATATTTTGTTCTTTTACGCCTGAACTCACTCATGATCCACACTTGGCAACTGTTTTGCGCACCTGCACCTAGGATTTGTGCCTTCTCTGCACTCGAGATTTCGTCGAAAACTGCCATACGTTGCAGTCTGGATTTTCACCATGACAAGCATCAAAAAGTTTTCCTTTAACTAAGTCGCATGGCTCTCATTGTAAAACCATAAGGGAGTAGCTAGAGTAAACATAGCTGCCAAACTTGATTCACAGTTTTTTTGTAAACATATTTGTCTATATCTCTTGCTCACAGTGGTTTCTCTTTCTTTACCCTAAGCTCAGCCCAGAAACCGGTGCTATCAGAGTGGTGCAGGTTTCCAATATTAACAATCATGACTTCTTTTCTAGGGGATGTATTAGAAATAGGAGTACAATGGAGTGTTGAGAAGAATGATATTCCTTCTTTTGAGAGATATATGGCTCAACTCAAACCATATTATTTAGATTATCGGTAATACAGTGACCAAGCTTTAATAAAAGGCACATTCTAAGTGACTCATGATGATATTTAATATTTTTAATTGTTTTAACATATAGAGGGATCCTTCAAGAGTCACCATACATGTACCAAACATTGGGCTTAAATCTTCTTCTTCTGTTGGCTCAGAATCGCTTGGCAGAATTTCATACTGTAGGTTATTTTTTATCATTCAGCTCCACCACAAAGCTACGGTCACTGCAACAGCATGAGCCAATTACACCAGGCCTGTATTATCTAACTCATGCTGTCAACTTTCCAGAGTTGGGAGGAAACCAGAGTACCAGGAGGAAACCTATGACATTCAGCATAGTATTCACTTCTACTCTTTCACATTGAAAAGTCCCTTATAAGAATTAAACACATTGTTTAAAGGTGAAAAACAAGTGGCTTACCCAATTCTTCACCAAAGCCCTTACAAATTTTCTAAACATGGTTGATGGAATGATTTTTTCACATATTAGGAACTGGAACTATTACCTGCCAAAGAATATAGTGAGAATGTGTATATAAAACATCCAATACAACTGGAACGAGTGTGTACAGCTTCATATTTTTTTCATTCTTTTGTATTCTGTCAAGCGTAGAAAAGGCATTTATATTATAGTATTGTTTTTGTTTACTTTAGTTTTTAATGGAGGGAAATTATAATAAAGTAAGTTAAAGTTTTAATGCTTGCTTCAGATGTAACCAGTTGTTTTCTGTTCCTGTTTAAAACAGATTTTTGTTGTTTCAATGACAGGATGTAATCATAGTACCTCTACATAAATAGTACCCATTTGTTATTGTTTTACAGGTCTTTCTAGCTCGTGGAAATGTCCCAGCTAAAAGTTATCATGTCTTCATGGATATTCTAATAAATACACTTCGGTAAGTGAGAGAAACAAAATGTCTTGTGGAACAGTGCACACATGGGTCACTTTACAACCCATGGCAATAGCATGAATACTGGTAATTGTTGCTTTTTCCATTAGAGATGAAATATCGGCATGCTTGGAAAAATCATATCAAAGAATATCATTCCAAGAAGCCCAACGAATGTTGTATCTGGATTCTGAGAAAGACATCAAAGCATTTGCCACCAAGGTGGGCTGCTTGTTGTATTGTTCAGCTTGCCAGGGTGTGGTGCCCAGTTACTACAGCCCAGTTGGCAATTCTGCATACACCCCTCTAATATAGATACTTTCAAAGACATCTCTTGAATACAGACATCTTGCTAAAACAGACATCTCTCTCCAATACAGACATCTCTCTCCAATACAGACATCTCTCTCTAATACATACATCTCTCTCCAATACAGACATCTCTCTCCAATACAGACATCTCTATCCAACACAGAAATCTCTCTCCAATACAGACATCTCTCTCTCTAATACAGACATCTCTCTCCAATGCAGACATCTCTCTCCAATGCAGACATCTCTCTCCAATGCAGACATCTTACTCTAATACAGACATCACTCTAAGACAGGCATCTCTCCAATACAGATATCTCTGTAATACAGAGATCTCTATCCAGTACAGACACCTTTCTAATGCAGACATCTCTCTAATACAGAAACTTCTCTGATTTTGTAATCAGGCATCTCTAATACAAACACCCCTCTAGCCATCTCCAATACACCCCCTCTCATACACACACCTCTCTAATGCGGACAACGTACTGCACACCTCTCTGATACAGTCATCTCTAATCCAGACATCCATTATTACTGAAATCTGCCCCTAAATCTCAAATACAAAGCTCTTTGGCAAGTCTTCCATCCTTTCAGTACAACCTTTTTCTTGCAGACATCTTTCTAAAAACCACCTTTCATTTCTTTAGCGTGGTTGGAAACTTGCCAGTGACCATTTCTACGTTTTCGAAGAAGAGGAATCGGATAGTAAACAAGAGATTCCATCTATAAACACGATCCAACATATGCTGGAATACGCGAAAGAACTCGAACGAATTGTTTAGAACATCTTGTTAATGTATCTATTATTTTACTTGTAATGATATCTGATGTTAGTTGTAAATTTAATAGAATACAACTTAAATATACACAAGTTGTTTCTTGCCTTAAAAAATTCAACTTTTCAATCGCTTCAATTTGACCATAGATATTAGAAAAAAGGATGGATTGGCAACTCTTTTGTTATCTATATTTTATCTTCAGTTGAGCACACCGGAAGCAAACATTGCCCAACTTGTATGGTAATTATGCCCATGAACTCAATTTCGTTTATGCGCATAATTACCATAGCGAGTTGTGCAATATTTGTTTCCGGTTTATTCAAAATAACTGAACCGAAGATCGTAGAACGAGGCTTAACTTGGAAAAACAAGCATGGATCCTATTAAAAGGAATAAACACTCGGACCGAAACGTAATTTGAGGTTTGTGTCTCCATTACACAGCTCATTCTGAAGATTCTGGACCTCGTTCTGGAGAGTCCGATGCGTTTTCTGACCAGCAGAGATGCTGACCTGGCTGGAAATTATTCTGACATAATTAGACTGCATGAAAATAGGAGGGGAAATGTCACACTGCTGAGTGGCACGTCATTTTCTCTTCTGTGATATCGCATACATATCAGCGAGCATGTGCAGATTAACATTGGGATACATGATTACGTAACTTCATGTGAATTCGCGTATCGAAATACTTTTTCTCGCAAGTCATTTTTTTACCGCACTACCAATGACCAGAGACCAATGACCAAAGACTAATGACTATAGAAAAATTAATGGCATTTTAACATTGCACTGTAAGTGAGCTAAAAGAGGCTTTAAGATATTCCACTAAACCTACTGGCACGTGCCTCAACCCTGGGAAAATCCCACAGACACAAGTGTCATGTTACTTGTGTGTGGTTTTCCATCGCTTTTATAAAAATATTTGTCTTTACAAAACGTTGAATCCCAAAAGAAAAACGTCTTCGAGAGAGAAAGTTTAAGCACGGGATTCGAAAAAACATCGATGATCTGAGAGTAGTATAGCACACGGAAAAGAGTGATCTGGAGTCTGACTCTTTACTTTTAAATCACGCTAGCTCAAACCCTGACCACGAGCTACCTGACGCACATACCCTGTCTGGCTGACAGTCGCGCAAAACAAGTCCAGGATATTGCTCGTCTATTCTTTTGGAGATTCAGCCAGTAATACAAACGAATTCAAAGATAAGGAAGAGGTTTTAAAACCAGACAATAAAAAAATCATCGGTTTAAAATAAACCTGCTGTTATACCTGTTTGTGCTGCGAGAAAGCTTAAATTAGTCAATTCAGACTTGGCTGCGAGACAATAGGCCATACGACCCAACACAATAACCAATGTGAAGTCGAAAAAGGCAATCAACAACAAAGAACCAATATATATTTTAAAAGCCCTCGTAATTAGCACGAGGCTGAGACAGTGCAAACTTTCCATTATGGCAGACGTGGAATGGTCTAGATCCTGGCTCGGAATGATTTGGTCGTTTACTTTCTACTTTGTGCTAAATTTCGCTACTTCACTCCTACTTCTACACGTAACGGGAAACGTGCTGTACTCGTTATTGTTGCTACTTTGTTACATTTTATTGGCGAAATTTCGCAATGAATACTTTTCAAGAACCAAAGGTCAGTGGACGGTGCACTATCTACTCGAAGAGCTAAAAAGTATAGATGTGAACAGGAGATCGTTCGTTATAGAACGTTTTGTACAGATGGACAGAAAGAAGGGGGTCAGACAGACAGACATTTGCGAAGCGGAACGATGCGTTGTCTGTCTGGACGCGAGAGCTGAAATTGAAACATTGCCTTGTCGACATCGCGTGATTTGTGGGCCGTGCGCTTGGGGGACGTTTAAAATGGCTTTACAAAACACTGGTTCGCACACGTGCGTTGTTTGTCGCACTCAAATAAAGGATTTCAATGGTTCTTTGTTTAAGAATCTTGTTCACGTAACATGGCAAGACATAGGAAAGATTTTGGACGAGACAAAAGCCGTTCAAATACAGACTCATGAATAAACAAATAAACATATATTTATATTGTAATAAGTTACATAGACAGTCCGGTGAAGAGTCTTTGTCGTGCCGATTTAAAATATGAAATTGAGCATTGTATATTCATTCTTGTTCTAAAACATTGCCTTGCGCTGTGTTGGGGCACCAAGGCAACCTAGCATTTAGAAGCACTATTGCAAAACGAGCGTCTTCATATGGCTATTGTATTTAAAATATTTATATTACATAATTTACTAACGTTTTTTCTAAAATTCGTCATTAATATAACAACGTTTTGAACGTGTTAATAATTTTATCAAAGCTATCGATATTTATCGAATATGTATGTATTTAATTTCAAACTATTGATGCAAAGCATCGATTAGCTTGAAAGCAAAATAAATATAAAATACTAATGGGACCTTTACAGTGTTACTTTTTAGAAGATAAATATTTAATTGGTATATTATACATGTATATATCAAATAGACAAAATAACAGCATTGAACTGTAGCCAGCGTGCTATTGTTATTTCTTTGCCGGAAGAAAGTACCAGGAAGTACGTAATAACTCTAGGTAATTTGGCACGTCTGTGAAAGTAGTTTATGGTGTACTAACTTCTATAATACATACCTAAATTGGTTAAATATAATACCTATACCAGAACAAAGCATTTTTTCATTCGAGTATAACCCTCATCCTAATCACAAATTGGTCCCAAATCTTTTCTGATCGTGAAGCCATTTATGGTAAGTTATGTGGGTGAATGACGTTTCTCCAAATAAGATATGGGGATTATCGGGTATATGGTTTCCAAGCAGTGGTGTAGTCTGCCCTCGGAAACATCCGCAACAAACAGAGGTGTGTTTTGATATCCGGCGCAAAAACATACCACCCGAATGAAACTTGAAGTGGACTTTGAGCTCATACTTACGGCAAGTTTTTCAAAAGTTCAATGATACTTGTAACAATCTCGTGTTCTTTAGAGCTGTCTGACACTCCATTTAGCATCACTGATAATAGCTCGCTTATGCCATTTAATGAAACAGCTTTTCTCCGAAGCTTGGAATATTCCTGAAAAATAACAGCTATCTTCTAAACAGGGAACAGGGAAGAAAGATTTTTTAGGTATTGTTTGGTCTCAGCGAAATTCAAGCAGTTTTGGTTTAGGCTGCTTTTCATAAGACGTCAGAGTTAATTACAAGGTCACCGCGACAGCCAATCACAGTCCTTGAAGTAACATTCTCAGCCTTAGCAACATGAGCAGGTAACATACACTACCCGTGTATCATAATTAAAGTCACATTAAATAGGATCATGACATTTCTGAACTCGAGTTTATCAACTGAGACGGGACACTCGAATTTCCGAGGAAGGGCTCAAAATTCAGAATTCTTTCTTTACTTTATCATTTTAAAGGTAGGGTATTCGCAACAGCGCGAGCCAATTGCTGCGGGTCCGTATCACGTAACCCGCCCCTCAACTTTCCCAGTGGGAGGACACCGAAGTACTCGGAGGAAACCCACGCCTTTCGGCAGAGTGTTGATTATCCTCATAATATGGCGGCTTCGAGTTAGGTTGAGAAGTTATTTCCTGAGAATCGAACCCGGGTAATAAGTCCGTGTTCTAATATGAATCTTAATCCAAGCCCTAATCCAAACCCTAATCCTAACCAGCATTTTATTTGTCATGTTTTAACTTTGATGGATTGAAGATTAATTTCGCGTACTGAGAACACGGAGTTATTACCCGAGCCCGCGACCTTTAAGGCCTAATTTCAACCAATCACAATGCTAGGAAGTGTATTTTAATTAGAAGCAGGCACTCCCTGCAAGTTACTTCCTGCGAGCACTGGAAATCCGCCTTTATGGAGGTAAAAGGAAAGTGGTCCAACCACTTCGCTGCTTATATCGTTTTTAGGTAGTGAAAGATCCTATAGGTTTTTATGCGTATTTAATTAATTTATTAATTCATTTTTGAGTTGGCTTTCTTTGATTTTCCGACGAATTTATCTCGGATAAATACCGTGAATGAAAAGATTAAATCGTTTAAAGTCAAAAGACTATGTCAGAAAATCTCCTCATAAATCCCTCCTTCTCGTTTTAACTCTAAAATATATATAAGAACATATACCTGCTTGCGTAACCAGGTGGTAACAGACATTGGCAATCCAGACAACATCCTGGCAGTTTCACTCGGGTCTTGACTTTCAAACAAATACTCGGCCAGTCTTTGCCCAATAATATCTAAAATCTTAGAAATGAGTCTCGACTTCTCGCGCACTGTGACGAACTCCTGAAATACAAAGAAGATGCCTTGGTATAAAAGATCGCATAATGGCCTTCTCTGGAAAGTGACACGCATATCGAAAGGCGAACAAAATCGTTAAAATTTAGGCAGCGAAGACTGATTTTTAGCAGTAATACAACAGCATTTCAACAATAATACAACTATTTTTCAAGCGTTTTTGCTCAGTCTATAAACCTATATTAAACTTAAATATCTGCATTTTTATAGCTTTCTGAGTATTCGTTCAATGATTGAAAAAAACTATCCGTATATGTAATGAATTGCTTTTTGGAAAATGTTAATTAAAAACATTGTAATTTTGACTCTTATTGTACAATATTGGTACCTCCTGTGCTATTTTATATAGACCAACCGCACACAATTCACAAACGTAATTTTCCTTCAGAGGATCGATGTTCACGCCAACTTGTTCTGCAAGTTTGTAAACTTCTGACGCCCAATCACAGGCCATTTCTCTCAAATCCTGTTCGCTCATTGGTGGAGATGTTTCAGTGGAAACGACTTGAACAAGAGATGATAAAGACTTGCGGAAAAACTAAGAAAAATATGGAATAACTTTGAAACCGTGTACCGATAAACTTTCTTTCGTCGACAATGTAAAAGATCCACATAATATAGCGACAAAATCGGCTATATGTACCAGATTCCTTAAGCTTTAGTGGATTCCTACTGGTGAATTCTAGATTCTATGCCGTGGATTACTGGTGGATTCCAGTGTCTTAGTGGATTTAGGATTCCTTCAAACAGGGCGAAATAACAAGTTTCAAATTGTACCGTTTCGGTTTCTTCTGTAATGCCAGTTTCTCGCACTGCTGTGTCATAAGGCGAACTTAGCTTCTTGAAAACAATTTTTCTTTCCTGAACAAAAATACGTCATAGTTTGTCGTCGCTTGACTAGTTTTCAACTTCAAATACAAACGTAGCAATAAAGGCCAATCTACACACGACACGCGGATTGTCGTATAGCTACCCAAGGACGAACACTAAAATGTGAAGTTTGTATGTCTGTTGACTAGACAAGATTACCAAGATTAGCACGAAAACAATTGCATTTGATTTGTGGTGTCCTGAGGATAGGGTAAAGGAGACTTACATTACTGCTCAAGAGGGCGAGCGGCTTCACACTTTTCATAGACAGTCCCATAATAATCCACAATACCGAAACAAACCAATAATGGAGAGCAACCAGCTCTTGATTACATTTCTCGTTTGCTATGGCTTCCTGAAGGAATGTCGATGGTGACCTACAAATATCATCATCCCTCATTTTTAAGATTAAATTCATTGGAGACATAATTTGAACACTGCATGATTTGTAAAAATCTAAGAACTTGTATAGAAAGAGCGTCAACAACTTGTGGTCGCAACTCTGTCAACAGTTATTCAATGGAGACATAATCTTAAAACAATAAGTCAACAAATCTGTAAAGCAAGCTAAGTTCGTACTGCTTGTCCCCAGTTGTGAACAAGAATTGACGAATTTCGAAGAATTGACTTGTTAACCGCTTTCAACAACATGTAACCTACAAAGTAATTTTCCATAGTTTATCATTAATTCGTCCTAAAGGTTACAATCAGAACTCTAGTATCACAGCGAAAACGTTGTATACATGATGAAATAAAAGCCTGTTCTCTGTTCAATGTCAATGACCAATTACTTACGCTTCCCCAGTTCGCCAAAAATCTTCAATTTCAAAAACGATTTCTTGATAATCTTCTTCCAAATTATCGCCTGATATCTGCTGATAATGCAAGCAAACATTTCTGCAAGTTTAGGAAAACAAACACTATGGATGGGACAAATCATGCTTGTACCGTAGCAAAAGTATAAATACTGCACCTCTGCCAGGAACTGTAAAATACATCTGGTGAACTTCAAAAATTTCGTCAACGAGGCACAACTCATTTCAACTGTCTACAAAAAGAAAGGGAATGTAATTTAATATGAAATACATACATTTATTTAACATCCATTTATGTAATACACAGTTCTTGTATAATGTCATCTTAAACAACCGTCCCTTATCTTAAATTACTAGTCCAGTACGCAGAGTTGCCAAAAGCGTTCAATCTTCCTCAGGGCAAAATTTTGCCAACCTTCCTCAAAATGTTGTTAAGTTGGGCTTTCCAAACATAAGATCAGAATGAATCTTGAGAATGAATCACTATTTTTTTTCAGAAAGAAGGCATGATTTCTGTAATAGATCATCATCTATTAACTTTTTTTGTTATGCTAATGTCTAGGATACATTATGTAGTGTGTTGACATGAAACCTTCCTCACTCACCGCCCATTTTACAATACCCGAATACCCATGGCTTTTTTGCAACTTTGTACGAATAAGAGTTTTCAACTAATACAGTCTTTCAGCATAAAATACAACTACAAATATATGTCATACCTTGATACAAAGTCGTTCTTTAGGAGCTTTGCCAACCTACATTTGAAAAATTGCATATTCAATTACAATATATTTGACAGAAAAAACATTAAAATATATTTTCCACTTACCTTTTCTGTGAGAGCAGTAAAGGAAGAAACCGCACTCCTTACATTCTGCCACATACGAACACATAAACCTTTGAAAAGAAAACTCATCACACTTAACAATGACCTCTGTATATAATTGACAAATAACAGTCACGCGAATGTTACTCTCTACCAATTAGAACCTTGCAAAGAGTCACGTGAGCTTACTACATACCGTGTTTCAAACGTTGATCACCAATACATTTTACATGATTTAAAGCTTTCTGTAAAAACTCAGGTTGCTGCAAGAACAAAATACACAATTTCAAGTTAATTTCCTGAGCAAAATGTTTCCGAACATTTCAATGCGCTATGAAGGATCTTGAGGCTAAACACACACTCATCTGTAAGTGAATTAAAATAAGAATAAAACTTGACAAGATTTCTATATACCTTAAGGGAATATCAATTAACTCAACTTCATTAACAATTAGATTTCCGGGTTCGGGCAGTTTGCGGTCAAATTCACTCTTACCACTTTTACTATGAATAGTTGTTATTAAATCTTGTAATTTTATCATGAATTTAAAAGCTACACATCATCAAACTACCCAATTTGATATTGTGACTCGGGTTTTAACCAAATTTGCATGTCGTGAAGGAGAGAAGACTCTCATACAAATATTGGACAGTCTGCATTCAAGCCTCTAAAACCCCTAAAACCTTTATACCTCTTTGTTCGTGGACCATTGGTCCATGTATTCCTGAACACAATGAGCCCATAACAAATCTTGACCTAAACTATACGGAAAACGTTTCCGCAGATCGGGCAAACCTAAAACAGAACAAATATTGTGTCAACGGCCAGTTCTCAATAGTTCTTAAGTTGGTTTTTAAAAAGTAGGTGAATGTAACCCTAGGTTAATACAAAGTTCAAAAGAAATTTCCCAACATCTTGTTTATAAGCTTGGAAATGACGCTTCGATAATATTATATACATTTATAGCAGTTTTAGTTTGCAAGTTTTGAAAGCAAGGGACCCGTAAAGATACAGAGTTTGCTAACCCAGCTTTGAAGAACCGGCCTCTGCCTAATACCAGTGTATATGACCGTGGTATGCAAAATATCAGCGAACCTGGCAGAATTTGATCAACACTTGGTTCATCGTTGATCTCATCAGGTCGATCTTCATCGTTAGTTGTTTTACAGCGAAGGGTTTTCTTGTTATTTCGATGGCCAAGAGAGTCAGGGGAAATGTCATGTCTGGCTACGCATTTTGCAACGATCTCTGGGATTCCTGACTGACCACGGTCCAGGATGTCTGAAGAAAAAGTGATGAATAAGTCCCACCCCCATCCTCATTCAAATATACTCCAGTGAAATATGTGTTATTCTACAGCAGATGGCAATGTGCCACATTAAGTTATCAGAGTCACTGATACTACATTATGTCTGAAGACAAGCACATATTCAACCGTGCTATCAATGTATCTCTAGGTCAATATAGGGTAGATGATCTTGACATTCTTACTTACTCAATACGGTTACATTAGATAAGTGTTGCTGACACTTGCTCAAGTCCCGAGACTGTTCCTTTAGCTGTGTCTGGTTATTAGACTCCAATATCAAACAAAACACGACCAAATTCAAAATGTCCTCCAGTTGGTTGACAAGCAAATTCCAGCGTTCCATTTCTAGTGACACTGACACCCAATCAGCACCTTCCTTAGTATTATCTTGATCCTCCTTAAAGAACGACAATATGAGAGAAAGTTATTAAATAGAATCGAAGCACGCCTTCCTTGCTTTACCTACAGAAGCGGGCTTAAGTTTGGCAACAAGGGGAAGCACACTGACCAGATCACGAGATCTTTTCATGTACTTAGTTAACAAATCTTTAGGCTCGCCGCTAACCTATACTACCATGCTTTCTGAGTGGTTACCATAGAGATCTCATATACACTAGATAGCGCATCTGTACATCAAAAAGTGAAGCCAAAAATCTCAGCGGTATCCCCTCATAACAATAGGCAGCGGCCATATTGGTCGTTCCCACTCATAAAAAAAAATGCTACAGAAAACACTATACTTTTCTGAATTTGTGTATTAAATACTTTTTAGCTACAAAAAAGAGGATTTATTGTCAACTTTGTCCATTTCCGCAAGACAAAATACACAAATTATCATACTCCGTGTCAACTCCGTGGGAACGACCAGCACCTGCGATCTGGCTTCAATTTTCGCCTGTCCACAGTGTGGGATGCACCATCTAGTGTATATGAGATATCTATGGTGGTTGCTTATTAATATGAAAGACAATAAACCACAGAACTTGGGTTTCTGGAAATTGGTTACCAGCAGCAGCAACAGGCTTTGTGAATGCTTGAAATTAGTTTTCTGAAGAATGAATCACAAATAATGATCACTTTTGATTCAGAAGGCCAATCACAAAGTCTGATCATTTTAGTTTAGTACAGTATTCATTCCATCTTTATGCTCGGAAACTACCCATGAAATCTACCTTACGTCATAAATATTAATGACCTTATACACAGCTTATATTAGATATAAACTTAACACATAGTCGACCATCCCACCCACTGATCCCACCTCAAGCTTCTTCGCAGTCAGTTGTTTTTCCAAGACTACACTTCGACAACATACTGCTGCTGACACTGTTTGAGAAGTGACTGCAGACTCGGCTAGCTCATGACGTAATTTCCCCCACCATGCCGTAATTGAAGGATGATCTTCGTCCTCTGTATCAGGTCTGTTCTGAATACCTGAAAAAAATGCAATACTCGCACTCTTACAGTGAAAACAGAATTCTTTATTCTCAGACGGAAATAAATTGGATGTTGGGTGCTGTTGGGTGGATTGTTGGGTGCATTGTTCGGTCTGTGGGGTGTGTTGTTAGGTGAGGTGTTGGGTCCATTAGGTGCGGTTTTGGCTCTATTGAGTGAGGTTTTGGGTCTGTGGGAGCGTTTCTTGGTCTGTTGGGTCGGTGGGTGCGTTACTGGGTAGCACATATATTCAATTTAGCAAAATTTGCTCCACTCCAGAAGGCACAACGCGGCAATAAGTTGACTTCTAATGTAAAAGTATTGAGTGAAACCCACCTCTAGGCTTTATTTTATAGGGAAATACATACGACAGGATGTTAAAGAACAAAACCCAGATCTGTAAATTAAGCGAGTTTTTTTTTTTCAATTTTGATCTACCTACCTTTCATCGAGCTGATAGTTGAAACAAGATTATGGAAAGTGAATAGGGCCGAAAGACTCAAAAGATGATTCATTTCTGAAGATAACCAGTACAACATCAACAAATCCTACACACAGTAGATATGAGTCAGCGAATTTAACCGATTAACCGACGTAAGTGAATTAACGAGTACAAATGTCAACATACCAGCAGATCTGTGGGAAGAATATTTGAACTATCGAGGATTAAACAAAGTTTCTCTCTAGATAGTGAACCGCTGAATGTGTCCTGTGAAAAATGCGGGAAATAAACTTCCATTAAAAATAATATGAAAACATAAAGAGATCAAAAGGTTAAATATACAAAACTCATCCTTGTTTGTGATTCGTTCTTTGAAAACCATTTTTACAGTAGTCTCTATATTTTAATGTCTCTAAAAGTCAGTGTGACTAGATCTGGTATATTTTTTTACCAGATCCGGTTGGATGGGCTTGGACATCCCCCCTGCTTTAAAGATTTGCAATATTTAGAACAGGAAGGGGTGGTCCCACTAAATTTAAGCAGCTTTGGTAAAATACATTGCATATATGGTCACACTGGTAAAATTATAGTTTTCATTATGTTCCTTACTTCGTATAAAAAGTTTCCTAAAACAAACAGAAGAAAGAAACATGAATAAAACATGTGATTTATACATAAAACAAGAGAGCACATTACATTTCTAACATCAACACAACTTGAATTATCCGTGAGGTCTACCTACCGAGTTTTGCAAGAGTTTCTGAAGAAAGATTTTTCCTCACACGTAGTGAACGTTCGTCCAAGGTCAACGACGATGTCGCTTCCTTTTCATTTCTCTTCTTTGATATCGTAACTACTTCGAAGCAACTTAAAAACTTCGTTATAGTAATCTCACATGAAGTACCAGGTTTCTTCTTCCCGCTCCGCGCATCGGAAAAAAGTTCCCAATACTTTTCAAGCACTTGCAAAAGAGCACTCGCTTCCGACATTGTCAAAGACAAGAATGAAGTCAGCCACTGGTATGAAAAAGAGAAAAACGAGTTTTAAAAATGAAGATAGAACTTCGCTACTTCAGGGTAACCCGATTTGCAAAAAGCGTGCAACTTCCTCCGGGCAAAATTTTAAAAGCTTGCAAACCTTCCTTAAAATGTTGTAAACTTGGAATTTTAGAATTGAAGATGAGAACGAAGCTTGATTACTAATTTCCTCAGAAAGGATGCATGATTTCTGGAATAGACCATTATCTATTAAATATTTGTATTTTGTTAAAGTTCACTACTGTAGCTATATACAGAACATTATGTATTCTGTTGACACGAAATCTTCCTCAATGGCCGCCCATTTTCTAAACCTTCCTCAATGGCAATGTCCGTGAGTATTTTACAACTCTTAGGGTAACACTCTATTAGAAATTATCAATACCTCGATAATTCTACACTTGGTTCTTACCTTCACTTTTTCTTCATTATCGTTCAGGTTAGCTTCATTGTCATCCTCATCCTCACCTCTCAAGTTTTTCTTTTCCTCAGATAAAGTCGTATACATGTTTATGATCTGTTCTTGAATCTTGGTGAACTCCGCGAGAGCCTGGATGTCGCAATCATCCTCGTGCTCATGGTCATCACTCACATTTGCTGAAAGAAAGCAGAAACCCAGTGGGAATTGGGTTTAAACTGTTTTCAGCCTGACTATTTTCCAACAAAACTTCAATTTTGTAACAACATCCCGTTTTAAATAATACTTAATTATATTCGACCATATTTCACCTACGTTTTTTCAATATATTTTGTGATACTAATTTGACCGCTTTCTCCAGTAAGCCGACAGGAAGGCCAACGGTTGATAGAACACACTGAAGTCCCTGCAAAATATTGAACTAAATCTCACACAACAGCAAAACTCAAGTCTTGCAAGCATCTTTGCTGAGTTGAAAGGAGCCCGCCCCCTCCCCCGAAAATATCTACAAAAACCCCTCGGAGATATGTATGTGCGTGAGTTTTACCTGTTGTAACAAAACAGGGACTTGAATTGATGTCAAAATCTCTGACACCGTCGCCTGTAGCTTCTCTAGCGTTCTACCTTTCAAGACTACAAGAAATAGGAAAGTAACTTAATTCTTATCATCACCTTGGCATGTCCACGTTAGAGAACGTTATGACACACTGATAAAAACAAAGAACGAACCTTCATCTTCTTTTACTTGATCTAAAACAGCGGAAAGTTTCTTGAGAAGGTGAAGGTCTCTCACACGCCGACTATACTTGTCACTGAAACACAATGAAAATGAATATATATTCTCCAGGAATTTTGCCAAAAGAGCCCGAAGCAGGTATCAAAATTAAAAATGAACTACAGACCCCTCCCCCGCACAAATTGAACTTGAATTCCTGGACTAGTGAAATTAGTTCATTAGTTCGTAAGAATATCTCTATTGCACGTTTCCCATACCTTAAGGCACAGTGAAAGGGTACTGTAAGGATCTTGATATTGCCGCTTGCTTGAAGTAATACACAACGTAGGGGACTACCGCTGCTTTCACTGGTCTGGCTCATCACGTGGCTTTGTCCAAGAATATGATGACCAATGTAGAGAAACCTGTACAAGAAGTAACATGATACATTATTACAACACATGACTTCAAAGTTTTTTACTCCATTCAGTTAAGAGCTTGTATATGATATATGTTTTATTTTCACAGTACCTGTTTTCTCGCCCGACATTAAATGCTGCAGCTCTTGGTCCGTACTCTGTTGTCCAAACCTGTAGATAAAAACCCAAAACATGAACTTGCTCAATTCTCATCACCTCACATATCAATTCTTATTACCTCATGTATCAATCCTTATCACCTCACATATCAACTCTTATCACCTCACATATCAATTCTCATCACCTCACTTATCAACTCTTATCACCTCACATATCAATTTTTATCACCTCAGATATCACTGGATGACTAAATCTACTGGAAGTTTACAAATGATGAAGAGATGCCCATGAAGAAATGTCGGAACATTACTGAAGACAAATGCAATGTATTAACTCATTACGCTCCCGTACCTCAAGAATGCCCCTTCTAGGAGCATAAATGATAAGAAATAAAGCTGTGCGCCTCGATTGCGCATGATCAGAGCCGTCATCGTGATGATCCTCCTGCACTGGTATCCAGGCACACTCTGCATCACGATATCCTGTGAAAAATTTTACACAGCCTTAGCGACCAGTCATTACTTATAGAGAGGGGGAGGAGGGGTTCAATTAAAATATCGTATGCTCAAGCTTTTATACCCCTCCTCCAAAGTGATACACACTTTTTGATGACTGACACCTCCCTCGTGGCAAAATTTATTCAGTGCACGTATCATACTTCTTACACAACTTGTTTTGGTTTTGTAGGAAGCGACGAATCAAGTGAAAGTGTTGCCTTGTTTGATTTCAATAAACGTTCTCAAGTTTAAGTATTCTTGTTGTATTTCATTACAAAGAATGCATGATTTCGCATGACGCCCCCCCCCCCCCCCTACATTAAAATTAGTAACCCTCCCCTTTTTTACCACCCCTCCCCCTATAGTTAACGATCGTTCTTTTAGCTAGCGGACCGTGTTGCGACGATCAAACCGCGCAAAATACTCCAATTACCTTTCCAGGTACGCAATACAATCCCCTCCTTCATACTGATTAGCATAACTCGCCCAAATTCATCTGTGCTAGCCGCCAGTCTCCCGTCTGGGGATAACGTGATAGACGTGCCTTCTCGACGCTGATCTGAGATACTAAATCTGGATGAAATGAATAGATTGGTACTAACATGCAGTAAACGATGGTCAACTCAAGTAATCTGTAACCAACTTATTTTTTGAACAGTATGTATATATTGTATGCCTGGGATGTTCGTGCAGAAAATGTAACCAGTGACATTAATTCATTGTGGGGAAAAAGAGGGCAGATGTCGATTTTACCAGAATGCATTGCCAATTAAAAAGGCAAATTAGCGTCTTTTGATAAACAGACAGAAGACAATAGGTCATTTTTACACTTGTGTTAAAATTTCAACCCATTGCTTTGCTTCTTGTAGTCTTTTCCCAGGTATTCTCACTTGATACCCGCAATGCATTCTGGTAACATCGACATGTCGCCATCTTTTTTGCTACGAAAAGGCAGTACTTTACATCACAACTGAAACAAGAACTCGCTCACCTCAAGGGAAGAGAGGATCCCTTTTCTACTTTGGGTTTGTCTTTAGACGTATCTTGTGTTTGCTTCGCATCAGGTTTACTTCCAGTCCAACCGAGCCAACCACTGTTCACAGAAAGAAAAGTATTGCAAGATGTAGGCAATAACAGTATTTGTAAGCTTAGACTAACGTTCAATGATACGCCAATCAAGAATGACTCAGCCAGGTTTACTTGTGACAGAGATTTCGTATCACGAAGTTTGATTCTATCAGCTAAACTAAGTCTGAGTTGATACCAAATACTATTTTTGTAATTGTAACCTTATTTTGGCCTTCAAAGTTTAGCCAGTTAAAATTAGTTATAAGTTTCTTGTACGTTTGCATGGTGAATACAATATACTTGTTAAGCTTTGTGGAAACACCACGTAAATAATAAATAATAATAAATTTACGTGGTGTTTCCACAAAGCTTAACAAGTATAAAATTAGTTAGTCATCGTAGCTGAAAATATGTGAAACTAACGTTGCCAGTGCAGGTAGTGCAGTTGATTGTACACGAAAGGTATAGGAAAAGAATATACCTTTCGAGAAATATGTGGTCCCAATTTCTAGCGACAAAGATCAATACAGATTAATATAAAAATCCCTGGCTAAAAGCGCCCACCTTGCAACCGACAACTTCGACAAAACAGCAGAAGTCAACTTAGATGCCACTTCCAACGCAACTTCAGATATGAGGGGAGGTGTCCCTCCTTCAACGGCGGAATAGATTCCAAGGAATGGATCAGTTCCTGACGTCACAAACTGTGACATTGCTGGCGGTGTTGCCCGGACATTTGCGTCACATCCGCCAATGAACGAAGCCGTTTGAAGATGGTCGAATAAACTTGAAGTGACCGTACCTGGAAAAACGACCTTAATTTCCATTTGTATTTTCATTCAATTGTCATTATAGCACCTGTAATATCTGGGTCACTCTACAAAAAATGATATCCTGATAACACCCATGATAATATTTTTAGGACATTAGATATTTAATTTGTAAATTCGTTTGCTTTTTGTACCTGTACAGTTCATCAAAAAAACATCGTTACCGGGAAATTGTAAAAAGATTCACTAAGTGTGGAACGATCACTTAACAATTATTAATCTGTTTTTTTACCACAAGAGACAACGTCTGTAATATTTTCCTGTCCCTTAAAGTTCCATTTCTTGTAAGCCAAAGGAGGGGGTTTAATGCTTTCACCTGTCCCACTTGCCTGAGCTAAATAAAGTTTACAAAGGTAATAAGATGGGCAGCTTCAGACACGAGTCATACGAGAGTAATACCATCTTCACACAAGACACAGACTAAGGGCCAGCTGTTCAAAAGTCTGTTGGCTCAACCCTGGGTTAACATGAAATTGATTCAACAAAAATTTCCCGGCAGCTTGTTCATAAGTTTGGAAACATCACTTCAGAAATCTTATCTGGATCAAAAGTAACACAGAAACATGGATGCAGAAATATAGGAACTAAAACAGTAGGTTACACTTTAACTCAGCTTTGAAAACCAGCCCTAGGTATGTAAGAATGGGATGATTTTGATTCAATTACATATTGTATCGCTACAATTCCTGCTCATGGTGGATTAGAATTATGACAACATGTGCTGTAGTTATAGTAAATCAAATGCATAAAACACATTGCACCTACAAACTACATACCTCTAGCTAACTGATTCCTGCATCCCCTCAATGACTGGTACAAACTAAAGCCATCTAGCAGAACCAATGAAGTTGGATACAAAATGGCGAGTTCTTCAAGTTGCTCAAAGTCAGTATGTGTAACACCGAGCTGCCATGTCTGACACTTTAGTTTCAACACAGGGTCTTCATGCAGTAATTGATGTAGCAACAGAGAGCCATCCTATGTAAAAGTTTGTTCTTAAGGTAAAGATTGAGAAATATAGGACAGAGATTAATTGCAGACCAAGGGCAATAACATACCTCCAAATAGAAGCGGATATAGCCGGATGTAAAACCAGCCACTATACAAGTCCAATCTGGAAAGCCTTGAGAACTTCTGTTTAATAAATTGTTAACGCCATTTCAATTGATGCAAATTACTGTGAACATTGCGTGATAAGCATCTAAATCACTATCTGAACAACATACTTGTGTTGTGATGCCAAAGGAATACAAAGTAAACTTGAAATACATTCCCTAAATGAAGCATTAAATTGTAAAACAGGTGTAAAACAGATGACAATAGAAAATAACAATTCAAACGAATAAGTTCAAATATTTATTTTAGAAGTAAACATTTTCCAAACTAAAGTGTACAACTGCAGCAAAGTCATTTTCAAACATTTCAACATGCCATGCCTATACACAGGGGGTCATTGAAGAACATGTTAAAGTGGCTTGCAGTTGCTGCTAAAGGGTTTATACATCAAGGGGTTGGCACCAAGATGTTTTCAAAGAAATTGTACTTCTGTTAAAGTAGCTCCCCTGAGTTTTATATTGATGCCATATTTAAGGTGGCTCCCCAAGGGTGTGGAACAAAATATTACCCTTCTTCCAGAGCAAGTTGCCCTGTCCAAGATATTTGAAACTTTGTTTTTGGCCCTGAAGTTGCTTGCCTGTCCCATTTTGCTGAAAATAATATAGTATAGAATGAATTTCACACTCTTTTGCAATATCTAAGCAACCAAAATTGTTATAGTAGTATACTGTATTAGACTACCTTACACTGTATTAGACTACCTTACACTGTATTAGACTACCTTACACTGTATTAGACTACCTTACACTATCTTAGACCACTTAACCACAATAACCCACCTAGGGTGGTCTAAAATAGTGTACGGTAGTTGTAAGGCTGTCTACAGTAGTTCTAAGGTAGTCTAAGGTAGTTGTAAGATGGTCTAAGGCAGTTCTAAGGTAGTCTAAGGTTGTTTAAGATAATTTAAGGTGGTCTAATCTGACTAAGGTGACTTAAGGTGTTCAAAGATGGTCTATTGAAGGTGGTCCAAGGAAGTTTAAAATAATGTTAGGCAGCATAAGGTTGTCTAATGCGGTCAAAGATGGTCTATTAAGGGCGGTCTAAGGTAGTTTAAGATAGTTTAAGTTAGCATAAGGAGTTGCAATGTGGTCTAAGCTGGTCCAAGGTGATCTAACGTAGTAGAAAGCATGGACTAAATGTTAATTGTAACTATTTTGGTTGCTTAGATATCCAGAAAGAGCCATATTTTGGATTTACCAATGTCGGCAACTACTTGCAGATAACATTTTACCTTAATCTGAAAGGATTGCTATGAAATACCTGTCAGAATAACCAACTTGTCCTCCCTGCCGAAGGCAACTAAGTCCTCACAAGGTGAAACACTAATACAACAATCTTGTAACCAATTATTTTGAATATCCTTTTCATCAACTTGTTTTTCATCTTCTAATAACTACAGGTTATGAAAACATCATTTAAAATGCAGATAGTGTTCCAATTAAAGGACAAAAATGTATTTGCAATATTTTTTAGTGAGAATTTGTAGGAAATGTAATGAAATGTGGAAACACTGCTTCCAAAATTTTCAAAGAAATTTGTAGTTATATCATCGGCAGCCCAATAAACTGTGTAGTCCATAAACATACTTCGTATTTAAATATTATGAGCATACTGATCTCTATATATTACTGAAACTACACTTGTGTGCATAAATGTTTCGTTCTTTGATCTAATCGCCACATTTTTAGTCACATTCTTTATACTTCACTAATCCTTTTGATAGAAAATTATGATACAACAGTGGAAAATATTTATACCCTGTTCTAGTTCTATAGTAAAATTGTATGAAATTGACACAAATCTATTAATGCTGGATGTTTTTATATGCATATGGATGATTTTGCATTCAAAATAGAGAACATAATGAGCAAAAACTAGTTTAGTCATTAATGCAAAGTTTCAAGGAATTTCATCAAAAGTTGCAAAATTTCAAAAATTCACCCACATATAAGAGTGAAAAAATTACAAGTAAACTACAGTGAACTTCCTTGAGATTTTGTTGATATTTTCTCTTTCAGAGATATTTTCAGTTTTAACTTTTCATTAAATTAATTTTTTGATGAAGAATGGTCTGTTTGTTATAATGTGATAAATGACCCAAACAAAGGCCAAGTAGCCCTGCCCTGGATAGTTATGGCAATTTGCAAGTAATACTAACTTCATCATTGGTATCATCTTCCCAACCCCATTCATCTTTTTCATTCACAGTATTGCCTTAAAATTAAATATTGCTACATCACAAATGGGACATCAGAAATTTATTAGTAAAACAATATTTAACTAAAACATACAGCTAATTCAAATAAGGTTGACATCAACAATAGTCAAACGGCAAATGTGCAATATGCAGGAGCATAAAAAATGATGGTAATAATATAGTTTTAAATACGATCAACACATCAGCAGCCTTGCTGGATTATAAATATAGTACCTATGTAATGACCTGACTGGAAAGTTTGCAAATTGCGCGCCCGAGATTTCAAAAATTTACTATAAAATATATAGCGAACATCAAAACTGCGCGGCCGAGATCTCGGTCGCACAATACAAACTTTCCAGACTGGTGTAATGATATCTTTTACATTCACATGTAAAGAATCATCATTCTTTTGGCACTCAATCGATCATAATGCACATTTGACTATTGTCAATGTCAACCTTAATTGAATTAGCTGTATTATCTTCCTACATTATATCATTGTACTTTTTACATTCAGTCCCAAAATATCAGTTGGTTGCATGGCACCATGAACAACTGCGGAACACAAAACATTACAAATTTAAACGTTCCAAACCTTGGAGAGGATTGCCGTCACTTTCTTTCTCCCGTTGATATAAACATGAAATAACACGGTCTACATTCTCAATGCAAGCAAAAAGCGTTAACGTACTTGACATTTTGTTTTTGCAAACTTTTTTCATTTAAATTTACTACATTTTAATACTCTCTTTTCCACATTTAGTTCTTTTAGTTTCATTTTTTCTTCTCAAGGGAAAACTCGCTGACCAAGATAACGAAGACACCAGTTACACCTCCGATACTTGACCATCGGGGAAACATTACCGGGTACATTACCTCAAAAAGAATCACTCCAGTCACTTTCCACTTCCAGTTAATACATGTCCTGAATTGGGAGGGGGGGGAGGGTGGTTTCTTTTCGCATTTCCCAGCCCAAATCCCAGTGTCCAAGTGCACAATTAGTCCTAGTGGCTGTTTTGATGAAATCATAATCCCACTCCCACGTTCTATTGTTTTTTTGCCAATAAATCCCAGTCCCAGCGCATGGAATCTCCCTTTTCCCAGCACAAAATAGGCTATTCCCAGCTCCCATTTTACCCCTTTAGGACCCTTTAAAATGGAAATATACGGCCTACTAATTGCAAAAAAATCCCAGATGCAAACAACTACAGATCTAATTTCAATGAATCACAACATATTATTTACAACTTTTTAGTTTATTATCAGGCATATGTGTTTTACCGTTATCGCAAGGCTATTCTCTAAAATACGCAGCACCCCCGATTATATTTATAACCGCGGTCCGCAGTCACGTTTTCGGATAAAATTGCGTGGAACTGGACAGTTCCGTTGATTTGGCTGCAACGACATCAGAGTCTTACTGTCTTGTGTGATTTATCGCTCATCGTCCATTTACTTTTCGATCAAACTTTGTTCAGTTTGGTGACAATCAATACCCGTACTGTTTGGTCGAAGGATGTACAGACTGCCAGCCCTTCCTGAAAAATACCGAGAAGCAATTCGTGACACTACTAAGAAAATTTTTTAACTAAACTAAGTTTTCTCCCATGCACGAAGCATCCATGTGGAAATTAAGAGTATAGCTATGTCTTCACAACTAAAAAGAAAGATTTTCTGTAGATATAACGCTGAGTTTAAAAGGTATAACCAATGCCTTCAATAGTTCAACCAAAAATTGAACAGATAAATAGTCATGTCTCACACTCAGCTACAAATGAATGTCTAGATGTTACCAAATATTTCGTTTTTCATTCCAGCCTTACGTAAGCCTCAGAATGCCTGCTCAGCTGTAAATTTTCAGTCACAATTTCTGAATGTGCCTGAGGTGGCCTAAGGTGCAACAGACTAAAGATGAAGTGAAGCTGCCGAGGACTGGGTATCAGGATGTGGCTCATCTGATGATGTGACAAACTTATGTTACCTTGTCTGGGCTCCAGTCTAACGAAGAAACAGGTTGAGTTGAAAGATTTACATTTTGTAAAAGATCAACGGATCCAACTGCGCCCATATCTTGACCTTCGCTGTCTTTGATCACTCTTTTAGCAGGATACGAACTTCATTAAACACAAATTAAAGTTATATAAGAAAATCGCATGTGATTTCGCAGTGTTAGAGCCAATGTCAATAGAGAACACATTAGAACTGAGAGAGCCATTCTTTTCAAACATATTTACAAGTTGTGGAACAATTATTGTACTTAAGTGAAATTAACTTTTTAGAAAAGTTTTGCTTAGCCATAATGAGATTCGAAAAACTAGATTTGAATTAGAAAGTTTTCCAAAAACTGCATCGCGGTGAGATTTGAATCTTCGAGCTCTGAGTTAATGTACTTACTTTAACTCGCGAGCAATCCAATGGACTCGTCTCATAATGACGTCAAATACGGGAACACTAATGTAACATGAGATCTGATTGGCTCGACATTTTTTCCGAGCCAATCAAATGTTGTGTAACATCTCGAATCCGCAATTGACGTCATTTCACGAGTATGTTACGTACTATTTCCAAAGGTTTAGTGATCCACTTCCACCAGAAGTCATAAATATTTCTCTATTCTGCGGTAAATGACGAACACACCAAATGGTAGAACTGTGAGCCTGTACATAACAATAAATTTACTTTTGAATAACCGTTTCCCTCCAATTTCGCTTTTTACAGTATATCAAGAACTTTTTCAAGGAATTTTTATGACCGTAAAACGTTTAATCTTCAATTGATTTTTGAAAATTGAAACTCAATCTTCTCACCAAAGTATTCGCAGTTAAAATGAAATTGTTCATTTTTCACTTTAGCCGAGACTGATTAAAAAAATTATTTCCCAACACAAGACAAACTACGCATTATAGTGATACTCATACACAATGACCAGACTCCATTTTCATTTCGAATAATACCCCTTCAAAACCTCTGAATTTCACCTAAACTCTAGCTTCTCTGCAGAAAAACTGGCCCAAGGAAAAACCCTGAAATAACCTTTGAAATCATGTGTGGTATGAAATTTTGTTCAAACCTTTTCTGTCAACATTGCAAAACCTTTGCTCGGGTGCTGTGTTCTCATATCCCACAAAAAGAACTTTGATTCCAATGTAGTTGCGACCAGTTTGTTCATTAAGATATCACGACGATCGAACTGTATATCACACACCTGGAAACATGAGGTAGATCTACCTTGAAACATGAAATGACCGCTAGGCATTCAATATTTTTGAATGGAACTGAGAGCTTTACACAATGACATCCCAATATCCAAATGCAGGCCATATTTGAGAAATAAACATTATTTTTGTTAAGCAAAGTTTTTCTAATCTAAAGCTTACCCCATTCTTAACATTTGTCTCCCAACGTAAAGACATGTTCTTCAAGTCAAAAAGTTTTATATCACCATTATCATATCCTGCTGCAACTGTACGTTCATCTGCATTAAATGCATTACCTAATAGAATATGAACATTATTAAACTAAAGACTCTGACAAGGGCCATGGTAAGTCTGAAGATAAGTAGTTGGTTTTGTCACAGCATACTAGAATCTGGAATGTCTTAGCTGTAGTTTACATAGGGGTGCACAGTGCACTGTTGCCAGTTTCTGGTTTTAGAAACTTAGGTATTTATTATTTTATTCTGGTTCTAAGTGAAAGCAATCTTGTAAAGTATCCCATACCAAAAGCAACACACCAACAGTCTCGGCGATCTTGACCAGCTCCAGGTTCCATGTTTGCAACTGGTTCATCCTTCTGTCTTGGATCCCAAACTTTCACAGAACCTAGTATATTTGTTTATAAAATCATCATAATTAGGGACAGAACTTTAGTCCTAACCCTTCCCCAAATCAAAAAGAAAAAGCCAGTTTGATTCTGTATCATCCCCTAACCTCCCCTACATTTTGCACCCCTCCCCTCCACCACCACTAGATTTGGCAATGGCCTCACATTGAGCATAGCCATACAATCAAACGTATCAATATGATTGATTGGTTGCATTACTGCATTTATGATATACTATGCACACCACTCACCATCTCTGCTACCCGTAACAAGTTCTGGGGCACCTTCACCAATACCAGCACCTCCAATACCATTGATGCAATTGATGATTTCTTTGTGGGCTTGAACAGAATATATAGGAAGTTCTGTCTTCTCCAGGTTCCTGATGAGGGAACACACAAACATGTTGGAAACAAATCATAATCCCTCATGTCACAATTAAATTTTGACATACCATATCATGAGTTTTCCATCAAAATCACCAGTCGCCAAATGTCTTTGCTGTAAACTGCTTGCCCCAAACGTCCCACACTTAAATGATGCCTTCTTTTCAACCTTTTAAAATTAAAGCCATGGAGAAGGAAAATAAATGGGCTATTTTAATTTTTTTAACCCACAACCCACCTCCTGTCAAGGAACTGGAAAATTCCATCAAGGAATTCCAAAGGAGGAAGGCATTTTCTAGGCCAGGATGTTCCATCATCATGGTAGTAGACATATTTTGACTGGAAATTCCAAGTAGAGGATTAAAAATGCTGGAAACTCTACAGGAGGGGGAATATCCTGTACTCCAGTACCACCAATTGGCCATTGGTGAGCAACCACCATGGGGAAGTGGGACTAGAGTACAGGCTAGAGGAAGAGGGGTAAATAAGGGGTGGATGGAGGGGTGTTGGAAATTCCATGGGATGGGATTGACTACCTCACGGGCGTTCTTTGTGGGTGACGTCAATATTTTTGGCATGCGGTTGTTCATAGAAATTCGTTATTTCTTCGTAAATAATCGTAACGTGTTCGTATTGGGACTATTCTCACTCACTGGGACTGTATCTACTTCACCAAATTTAGCTAAAGAGGGAGCGCGTAGCGCGACAATCATTACTCGCCCTTCGGGCTCGCGCTTTTGCTAAATTTGGTGAAGTAGATACAGTCCCAGTGAGTGAGAATAGTCTTAAATATAATACCTTTTGCTAGTAAAGTTTAATAAAGTCCATTGTGACATATTTGCTACTTTGCTAGTGATATGAGTATGAGATACACAAAACATGAGGTACCCATATCACTGTGACACCGTTTTGCAATCCCAGTACGAACACGCTACGATTATTTACGAAGAAATAACGAATTTGTATGAGCAACCGCATGACAAAAATATTGACGTCACCCACAAAGAACGCCCGTGAGGTAGTCAATCCCCCATGGGATGGGTGGTTAATTCCAGGGAATGGAAAAAAATCGTTTGAGGGGGGTTGGAAAAAAGGGTTCCTTGACAGGGGGGTGCAACTACCAATTAGAATAGCCCAATAATCAAAGCACTTAAAGTCAACTACAGATTATGGTATAGAGTAATGACATACATATCTACATTTGTACACATTGTTGCACAATCTACTATATATTAAACAGAACCCACTCACATCTTTCAACAGGTTTGCGCTTCCCCGAGAGACTTCGTAAATCTGCATCGCCCCTGTTCCTTTCGGATGCGAGCCAAGCACAACAAATCTAGCACTGCAAGGAATCCATTTTGCGTCATAAGCAGTGTAGTTCAACCCTTTCTGTACGTGTACAATAATCTGAGGCTTTTCCAGTTTGTCCATGATTTGAAATTGAAAAAAAAACAACTTTTAATTTTTAAAAATATTTTAAACTCAAAATGGTTATATCGTTATGTTACGCGCACGAAATGTATATTACGTCATTTATAATATAGATCAATGACGTCATTTATACAGCATATATGCCATATGTGTTATAGACGTATTGGTGTTATAGACGTTGTGGCGTTATTGGTGTTATGGGCGTTAATGGTGTTATGGGTGTTATTGGTGTTATGGGCGTTATTGGTGTTATGGCGTTATTGGTGTTAAAGACGTTATTGGTGTTATGGACGTTATTGGTGTTATAGACGTTATTGGTGTTATAGGCGTTATGGCGTTATTGGTGTTATGAAAGTTATTGGTGTTATGGACGTTATTGGTATTATGGACGTTATTGGTGTTATGGACGTTATTGGTGTTACAGACGTTATGGCGTTATTGGTGTTATGGACGTTATTGGTGTTATAGACGTTATTGGTGTTACAGACGTTATGGCGTTATTGGTGTTATAGACGTTATGGCGTTACAGACGTTATGGCGTTATTGGTGTTATATACGTTGTTGGTGTTATAGGCGTTATGGCGTTACAGACGTTATGGTGTTATTGGTGTTATAGACGTTACTGGTGTTATAGACGTTATTGGTGTTATAGACGTTACTGGTGTTATAGACGTTATTGGTGTTATAGACGTTATTGGTGTTATAGACGTTATTGGTGTTATAGGCGTTATGGCGTTACAGACGTTATGGCGTTATTGGTGTTATGGACGTTATCAGTGTTATAGGCGTTACGGCGTTATTGGTGTTATGGACGTTATTGGTGTTACAAACGTTATGGCGTTATTGGTGTTAGAGACGTTATTGGTGTTATGGACGTTATGGCGTTATTGGTGTTATGGACGTTATTGGTGTTATAGACGTAATGGCGTTACAGACGTTATGGCGTTATTGGTGTTATAGACGTTATGGAGCTATTGGTGTTATGGGCGTTATTGGTGTTATGGGCGTTATTGGTGTTATGGCGTTACTGGTGTTGTAGACGTTATTGGTGTTATAGACGTTATGGCGTTACAGACGTTATGGCGTTATTGGTGTTATAGACGTTATGGCGTTATTGGTGTTATAGACGTTATGGCGTTATTGGTGTTATGGCGTTACTTGTGTTATAGACGTTATTAGTGTTATAGACGTTACTGGTGTTATAGACGTTATTGGTGTTATAGACGTTATTGGTGTTATAGGCGTTATGGCGTTACAGACGTTATGGCGTTATTGGTGTTATGGACGTTATCGGTGTTATAGGCGTTACGGCGTTATTGGTGTTATGGACGTTATTGGTGTTACAGACGTTATGGCGTTACAGACGTTATGGCGTTATTGGTGTTATGGACGTTATTGATGTTACAGACGTTATGGCGTTATTGGTGTTATAGACATTATTGGTGTTACAGACGTTATGGCGTTATTGGTGTTATGGACGTTATGGCGTTATTGGTCTTATAGACGTTATGGCGTTATTGGTGTTATGGATGTTATTGGTTCTTATTCAAACTCCTTTCCTTCCTCAGTGGCGTAGATACTTACCTGGGCCCCAAAGTTGACATTCTCTACTTCTGCGGAAACTGAAAAGATGTTTTGCTGGTAAGACGGAAAATACAGCGTGTTGCTTAACATTACTCATGCAGAATTACCCTTTAAATTGCAAAAGACTCAATTGGATTTACTTAGAAATAAATTTGTACATACATTTAAAAATGTAATTACACTCAAAAGCAACTTCAAGATCTTCCTCGACAGAGTATGATTAAATATTATTCGATGAAATGCGAACAAAAGCTCGCGAATGGCTTCGAATAACTTTGATTTAATCTAGCGTGTACATGTATAATAATTCTTAACCAAGTGAAAGTGGTAACTAACATAGAAAGTGGTAACTATCATAGTCTGGTGGTAAAGACAATGTGTGTCCCTTCAGAGTCAATCACTGAGTCCGGAAACAATACCTGCCTTTGATAAAAATCGTTCTGGCTTTGGCCAGTTGTAAGAAATTAGCATAGGCTAGAAGAACGTATAGACAACTTAAACCAACTTGCCGAAGCCTCATAACCAACGTAATGCAGTGGTCAAATACAAATTACTCAACAAAAGTGGGTAGGGTAAATTCCTACCCTTGCCATGCATTAAATAGTTTTCGTCTTGTGTAAGAATTAATAACCCTTTCCAAAGTATCTTCTCGTCTATTTTGCAAATTTTTTTAGAAAAAAATTCGTCAAAATTTGACAACTTCTTTTTATCATACAGTCTGATAAAGAAAAATTTTTATTTCCTTGTTAACCACACTGGCAAAATTTTTGGTAAATGGAGAAAATAAAAGTTCTAAAAAATCATCGAAAAAAATTGAACAAAAAACCGTGCTCAAAATGCTATAGTTTTTCTTAACGGTGGGAGCCATCTTTTTTGGCGAAAAAACCCCAAATAAATAATTGAAAAGAATTACGCTCTACCACTTACATTAGGGCTATTGAAAAGCGTCATAAGAGATTGTACGCCGGCCAGCGTAATCAATTTAAATTAAAAAGTTCCAAAAGGTGTCAGGAATTCTGCTACCTTCGAAGGATTAACCTTGGAATGGTATAACGATGGTAAAAAGGACCAGGTATTGTAATAAAAGTTTGCACATGGATGGCACTCGGATGGCTTCGCACAATTGGCCTCGACAGCCCACCAAATGCGGTTGCCTTTCGACAACGACATCGAATTGACTGCCTCAACCGTCTGTGTTATAACTCCACCACCTCTGGTTCGAAATATAGGGGAGGGTGGAAGCGGCCCCCAGACCGTAAGTGCTAAAACCCTGTATCTTCGAATCAGACCATCAACATATAGTATCACCGATTTGTATATATATACCTCATGCTCTGCTGTTGCAGTGATTGTGGTTGAATTACGACCGGGTAGACACTATTGCCATGCGCACATGCATCTATATATAGGCTGCTGTTATTAACGTGCTGTATAAGTTTTATCATATCAAAATATAATTTGCGTGGTCATTTATGCAATCAGCGAAAAACATTTCCATTTATTTAATACTTATCGTGTCTGTAGTGCCTCAGCAATAAACTTGTTCTTCGACATTAGATTTAAATAGTGATCTGTTTAGTTCAATGATATATATTGAACGTCATATAGCTGGGTCATTAAATTTGGAAATGTATGTTTGATCAGAATTTACATGGTCTTCTCCGAGTATAAGAGAAGGCTGATTTCAACACACATTTATCTTTCAAATGTTCTACTTACAAAAATATGGGATTTTAAAATTCGTAGCACCAGAAACCTACTGTATGCCCAAGTTGTAATCTTACCCATTTTTGTTATTGTGATATTGCAAAAGACTCAATTGGATTTATTTAGAAATAAATTTGTGCATATAAATGTAATTACACTCAAAAGCAACTTCAAGATCTTCCTCGACAGAGTATGAGCAAATATTATTCGATGAAATGCGAACAAAAGCTCGCGAATGGCTTCGAATAACTTTGATTTAATCTAGCGTGTATATTTATAATAATTCTTACCCCAGACAAAAACCTATGGGGTTTGTGACAAGGGCAATTAGGTTTGACCAAAACTCGTTGACTTGAGACATTTTGCATTGGCCACTAGACTATATATGTTTGCTATCACGCGCTTGCCACTTAAATTGTTTAAGCGGGCTTTTCTCTAGCCTATAATTAATTCTAAAACATGAAAAGAATTCAGAGCAAGGGAATTATCGTTCAGCTGCGTTGTTTATTTACCGCCACTTTGCCTTACCACCAGACCGCGTTGGCTATTACACTCGCCCTATTTTACCCGTTTTTAACTGAATGAGCTTTAAGAAATGGTTAAACGGCCATAAACCACTAAAAATCGTAGATGTGTCAATTAGACATAAATGAAAAGGGTGAGACGTTCTCTGACTAAAATATATTTATTTGTTTACGAGCTTTCGGCCACCAGTCTGTAGCCTTCAACGGGTATATTTATAATGATTGCAGTAAACTGTGAAAGTGTGAAATGAAGCTAGATATGACGTGTATACATGTGCACTGTGAAATACGATAAGGTGATACTATGTTTTCTTTATTAAGATTGTACATTGTCGAGGAAGCGGTTTTGAGTTGTTATCAGCATTGCTGTGTTTGGCAGCTGTATGCCATGATTCTAGACTTTCTAGTGTTAGGCGACTACGGAAATTCCCTGTGTCAATGATTTTCGCGTTGCACGTTTTTCGATGTTTGAACCATTATCATGTTCCTTAACGTTTCTGATGTGTTCAGCCTTTCTTGTTTCCAGAGATCTGCCTGTTTCCCCTAAGTACAGGCAGATATTTTAAAAGAAGAAAAGCAAATGATCACGCATGGCAATAGTGCCTACCTGGTCGTAATTCAACCACAATTAGTGCAACAGCAAAGCATGACGTATATAAATACAAATCGGTCGTACTATAGTATCACCGATTTGTATTTATATACGTCATGCTTTGCTGTTGCACTGATTGTGGTTGAATTACGACCAGGTAGGCACTATTGCCATGCGCACATGCATCTATATATAGGCTGCTGTTATTAACGTGCTGTGTAAGTTTTATCATAAACATCAAAATATAATTTGCGTGGTCATTTATGCAATCTGCGAAACACATTTCCATTTATTTAATACTTATCGTCTCTGTAGTGCTCCAGCAATAATGTTGTTCTTCGAAATTAGATTTAAATAGTGATCTGCTTTGTTCAATGATATATATATATTGGACGCCTATAGCTAGGTCATTATATTTGGAAAAGTATGTTTGATCAGAATTTACAAGGTCTTCTCCCAGTATAAGAGAAGGCTGATTTCAACACACATTTATTTTTCAAATGTTTTATTACTCACAAAAATATAGGCTTTTAAAATTCGTAGCACCAGAAACCTACTATATGCTCAAGTTTTGACCTTACCCATTTTTGTTATTTGTGATATTGCAAAAGACTCAATTGGATTTATTTAGAAATAAATTTGTACACACATTTAAAAATGTAATTACACTCAAAAGCAACTTCAAGATCTTCCTCGACAGAGTATGATTAAATATTATTCGATGAAATGCGAACAAAAGCTCGCGAATGGCTTCGAATAACTTTGATTTAATCTAGCGTGTATATGTATAATAATTCTTAACCCAGTGAAAGTGGTAAACTAACATAGAAAGTGGTAACTAACATAGTCTGGTGGTAAAGACAATGTGTGTCTTTTCAGAGTCAATCACTGAGTCCGGGAACAATACCTGCCTTTGATAAAAATCGTTCTGGCGTTGGTCAGTTTTAAGAATTAAGCATAGGCTAGAAGAACGTATAGACAACTCAAACCAACTTGCCGAAGCCTCATAACCAACGTAATGCAGTGGTCAAATACAAATTACTCAACAAAAGTGGGTAGGGTAAATTCCTACCCTTGCCATGCATTAAATAGTTTTCGTCTTGTGTAAGAATTAATAACCCTTTCCAAAGTATCTTCTCGTCTATTTTGCAAATTTTTTTAGAAAAAAATTCGTCAAAATTTGACAACTTCTTTTTATCATACAGTCTGATAAAGAAAAATTTTTATTTCCTTGTTAACCACACTGGCAAAATTTTTGGTAAATGGAGAAAATAAAAGTTCTAAAAAATCATCGAAAAAAATTGAACAAAAAACCGTGCTCAAAATGCTATAGTTTTTCTTAACGGTGGGAGCCATCTTTTTTGGCGAAAAAACCCCAAATAAATAATTGAAAAGAATTACGCTCTACCACTTACATTAGGGCTATTGAAAAGCGTCATAAGAGATTGTACGCCGGCCAGCGTAATCAATTTAAATTAAAAAGTTCCAAAAGGTGTCAGGAATTCTGCTACCTTCGAAGGATTAACCTTGGAATGGTATAACGATGGTAAAAAGGACCAGGTATTGTAATAAAAGTTTGCACATGGATGGCACTCGGATGGCTTCGCACAATTGGCCTCGACAGCCCACCAAATGCGGTTGCCTTTCGACAACGACATCGAATTGACTGCCTCAACCGTCTGTGTTATAACTCCACCACCTCTGGTTCGAAATATAGGGGAGGGTAGAAGCGGCCCCCAGACCGTAAGTGCTAAAACCCTGTATCTTCGAATCAGACCATCAACATATAGTATCACCGATTTGTATATATATACCTCATGCTCTGCTGTTGCAGTGATTGTGGTTGAATTACGACCGGGTAGACACTATTGCCATGCGCACATGCATCTATATATAGGCTGCTGTTATTAACGTGCTGTATAAGTTTTATCATATCAAAATATAATTTGCGTGGTCATTTATGCAATCAGCGAAAAACATTTCCATTTATTTAATACTTATCGTGTCTGTAGTGCCTCAGCAATAAAATTGTTCTTCGACATTAGATTTAAATAGTGATCTGTTTAGTTCAATGATATATATTGAACGTCATATAGCTGGGTCATTAAATTTGGAAATGTATGTTTGATCAGAATTTACATGGTCTTCTCCGAGTATAAGAGAAGGCTGATTTCAACACACATTTATCTTTCAAATGTTCTACTTACAAAAATATGGGATTTTAAAATTCGTAGCACCAGAAACCTACTGTATGCCCAAGTTGTAATCTTACCCATTTTTGTTATTGTGATATTGCAAAAGACTCAATTGGATTTATTTAGAAATAAATTTGTGCATATAAATGTAATTACACTCAAAAGCAACTTCAAGATCTTCCTCGACAGAGTATGAGCAAATATTATTCGATGAAATGCGAACAAAAGCTCGCGAATGGCTTCGAATAACTTTGATTTAATCTAGCGTGTATATTTATAATAATTCTTACCCCAGACAAAAACCTATGGGGTTTGTGACAAGGGCAATTAGGTTTGACCAAAACTCGTTGACTTGAGACATTTTGCATTGGCCACTAGACTATATATGTTTGCTATCACGCGCTTGCCACTTAAATTGTTTAAGCGGGCTTTTCTCTAGCCTATAATTAATTCTAAAACATGAAAAGAATTCAGAGCAAGGGAATTATCGTTCAGCTGCGTTGTTTATTTACCGCCACTTTGCCTTACCACCAGACCGCGTTGGCTATTACACTCGCCCTATTTTACCCGTTTTTAACTGAATGAGCTTTAAGAAATGGTTAAACGGCCATAAACCACTAAAAATCGTAGATGTGTCAATTAGACATAAATGAAAAGGGTGAGACGTTCTCTGACTAAAATATATTTATTTGTTTACGAGCTTTCGGCCACCAGTCTGTAGCCTTCAACGGGTATATTTATAATGATTGCAGTAAACTGTGAAAGTGTGAAATGAAGCTAGATATGACGTGTATACATGTGCACTGTGAAATACGATAAGGTGATACTATGTTTTCTTTATTAAGATTGTACATTGTCGAGGAAGCGGTTTTGAGTTGTTATCAGCATTGCTGTGTTTGGCAGCTGTATGCCATGATTCTAGACTTTCTAGTGTTAGGCGACTACGGAAATTCCCTGTGTCAATGATTTTCGCGTTGCACGTTTTTCGATGTTTGAACCATTATCATGTTCCTTAACGTTTCTGATGTGTTCAGCCTTTCTTGTTTCCAGAGATCTGCCTGTTTCCCCTAAGTACAGGCAGATATTTTAAAAGAAGAAAAGCAAATGATCACGCATGGCAATAGTGCCTACCTGGTCGTAATTCAACCACAATTAGTGCAACAGCAAAGCATGACGTATATAAATACAAATCGGTCGTACTATAGTATCACCGATTTGTATTTATATACGTCATGCTTTGCTGTTGCACTGATTGTGGTTGAATTACGACCAGGTAGGCACTATTGCCATGCGCACATGCATCTATATATAGGCTGCTGTTATTAACGTGCTGTGTAAGTTTTATCATAAACATCAAAATATAATTTGCGTGGTCATTTATGCAATCTGCGAAACACATTTCCATTTATTTAATACTTATCGTCTCTGTAGTGCTCCAGCAATAATGTTGTTCTTCGAAATTAGATTTAAATAGTGATCTGCTTTGTTCAATGATATATATATATTGGACGCCTATAGCTAGGTCATTATATTTGGAAAAGTATGTTTGATCAGAATTTACAAGGTCTTCTCCCAGTATAAGAGAAGGCTGATTTCAACACACATTTATTTTTCAAATGTTTTATTACTCACAAAAATATAGGCTTTTAAAATTCGTAGCACCAGAAACCTACTATATGCTCAAGTTTTGACCTTACCCATTTTTGTTATTTGTGATATTGCAAAAGACTCAATTGGATTTATTTAGAAATAAATTTGTACACACATTTAAAAATGTAATTACACTCAAAAGCAACTTCAAGATCTTCCTCGACAGAGTATGATTAAATATTATTCGATGAAATGCGAACAAAAGCTCGCGAATGGCTTCGAATAACTTTGATTTAATCTAGCGTGTATATGTATAATAATTCTTAACCCAGTGAAAGTGGTAAACTAACATAGAAAGTGGTAACTAACATAGTCTGGTGGTAAAGACAATGTGTGTCTTTTCAGAGTCAATCACTGAGTCCGGGAACAATACCTGCCTTTGATAAAAATCGTTCTGGCGTTGGTCAGTTTTAAGAATTAAGCATAGGCTAGAAGAACGTATAGACAACTCAAACCAACTTGCCGAAGCCTCATAACCAACGTAATGCAGTGGTCAAATACAAATTACTCAACAAAAGTGGGTAGGGTAAATTCCTACCCTTGCCATGCATTAAATAGTTTTCGCCTTGTGTAAGAATTAATAACCCTTTCCAAAGTATCTTCTCGTCTATTTTGCAAATTTTTTTAGAAAAAAATTCGTCAAAATTTGACAACTTCTTTTTATCATACAGTCTGATAAAGAAAAATTTTTATTTCCTTGTTAACCACACTGGCAAAATTTTTGGTAAATGGAGAAAATAAAAGTTCTAAAAAATCATCGAAAAAAATTGAACAAAAAACCGTGCTCAAAATGCTATAGTTTTTCTTAACGGTGGGAGCCATCTTTTTTGGCGAAAAAACCCCAAATAAATAATTGAAAAGAATTACGCTCTACCACTTACATTAGGGCTATTGAAAAGCGTCATAAGAGATTGTACGCCGGCCAGCGTAATCAATTTAAATTAAAAAGTTCCAAAAGGTGTCAGGAATTCTGCTACCTTCGAAGGATTAACCTTGGAATGGTATAACGATGGTAAAAAGGACCAGGTATTGTAATAAAAGTTTGCACATGGATGGCACTCGGATGGCTTCGCACAATTGGCCTCGACAGCCCACCAAATGCGGTTGCCTTTCGACAACGACATCGAATTGACTGCCTCAACCGTCTGTGTTATAACTCCACCACCTCTGGTTCGAAATATAGGGGAGGGTAGAAGCGGCCCCCAGACCGTAAGTGCTAAAACCCTGTATCTTCGAATCAGACCATCAACATATAGTATCACCGATTTGTATATATATACCTCATGCTCTGCTGTTGCAGTGATTGTGGTTGAATTACGACCGGGTAGACACTATTGCCATGCGCACATGCATCTATATATAGGCTGCTGTTATTAACGTGCTGTATAAGTTTTATCATATCAAAATATAATTTGCGTGGTCATTTATGCAATCAGCGAAAAACATTTCCATTTATTTAATACTTATCGTGTCTGTAGTGCCTCAGCAATAAAATTGTTCTTCGACATTAGATTTAAATAGTGATCTGTTTAGTTCAATGATATATATTGAACGTCATATAGCTGGGTCATTAAATTTGGAAATGTATGTTTGATCAGAATTTACATGGTCTTCTCCGAGTATAAGAGAAGGCTGATTTCAACACACATTTATCTTTCAAATGTTCTACTTACAAAAATATGGGATTTTAAAATTCGTAGCACCAGAAACCTACTGTATGCCCAAGTTGTAATTTTACCCATTTTTGTTATTGTGATATTGCAAAAGACTCAATTGGATTTATTTAGAAATAAATTTGTGCATATAAATGTAATTACACTCAAAAGCAACTTCAAGATCTTCCTCGACAGAGTATGAGCAAATATTATTCGATGAAATGCGAACAAAAGCTCGCGAATGGCTTCGAATAACTTTGATTTAATCTAGCGTGTATATTTATAATAATTCTTACCCCAGACAAAAACCTATGGGGTTTGTGACAAGGGCAATTAGGTTTGACCAAAACTCGTTGACTTGAGACATTTTGCATTGGCCACTAGACTATATATGTTTGCTATCACGCGCTTGCCACTTAAATTGTTTAAGCGGGCTTTTCTCTAGCCTATAATTAATTCTAAAACATGAAAAGAATTCAGAGCAAGGGAATTATCGTTCAGCTGCGTTGTTTATTTACCGCCACTTTGCCTTACCACCAGACCGCGTTGGCTATTACACTCGCCCTATTTTACCCGTTTTTAACTGAATGAGCTTTAAGAAATGGTTAAACGGCCATAAACCACTAAAAATCGTAGATGTGTCAATTAGACATAAATGAAAAGGGTGAGACGTTCTCTGACTAAAATATATTTATTTGTTTACGAGCTTTCGGCCACCAGTCTGTAGCCTTCAACGGGTATATTTATAATGATTGCAGTAAACTGTGAAAGTGTGAAATGAAGCTAGATATGACGTGTATACTTGTGCACTGTGAAATACGATAAGGTGATACTATGTTTTCTTTATTAAGATTGTACATTGTCGAGGAAGCGGTTTTGAGTTGTTATCAACATTGCTGTGTTTGGCAGCTGTATGCCATGATTCTAGACTTTCTAGTGTTAGGCGACTACGGAAATTTCCTGTGTCAATGATTTTCGCGTTGCACGTTTTTCGATGTTTGAACCATTATCATGTTCCTTAACGTTTCTGATGTGTTCAGCCTTTCTTGTTTCCAGAGATCTGCCTGTTTCCCCTAAGTACAGGCAGATATTTTAAAAGAAGAAAAGCAAATGATCACGCATGGCAATAGTGCCTACCTGGTCGTAATTCAACCACAATTAGTGCAACAGCAAAGCATGACGTATATAAATACAAATCGGTCGTACTATAGTATCACCGATTTGTATTTATATACGTCATGCTTTGCTGTTGCACTGATTGTGGTTGAATTACGACCAGGTAGGCACTATTGCCATGCGCACATGCATCTATATATAGGCTGCTGTTATTAACGTGCTGTGTAAGTTTTATCATAAACATCAAAATATAATTTGCGTGGTCATTTATGCAATCTGCGAAACACATTTCCATTTATTTAATACTTATCGTCTCTGTAGTGCTCCAGCAATAATGTTGTTCTTCGAAATTAGATTTAAATAGTGATCTGCTTTGTTCAATGATATATATATATTGGACGCCTATAGCTAGGTCATTATATTTGGAAAAGTATGTTTGATCAGAATTTACAAGGTCTTCTCCCAGTATAAGAGAAGGCTGATTTCAACACACATTTATTTTTCAAATGTTTTATTACTCACAAAAATATAGGCTTTTAAAATTCGTAGCACCAGAAACCTACTATATGCTCAAGTTTTGACCTTACCCATTTTTGTTATTTGTGATATTGCAAAAGACTCAATTGGATTTATTTAGAAATAAATTTGTACACACATTTAAAAATGTAATTACACTCAAAAGCAACTTCAAGATCTTCCTCGACAGAGTATGATTAAATATTATTCGATGAAATGCGAACAAAAGCTCGCGAATGGCTTCGAATAACTTTGATTTAATCTAGCGTGTATATGTATAATAATTCTTAACCCAGTGAAAGTGGTAAACTAACATAGAAAGTGGTAACTAACATAGTCTGGTGGTAAAGACAATGTGTGTCTTTTCAGAGTCAATCACTGAGTCCGGGAACAATACCTGCCTTTGATAAAAATCGTTCTGGCGTTGGTCAGTTTTAAGAATTAAGCATAGGCTAGAAGAACGTATAGACAACTCAAACCAACTTGCCGAAGCCTCATAACCAACGTAATGCAGTGGTCAAATACAAATTACTCAACAAAAGTGGGTAGGGTAAATTCCTACCCTTGCCATGCATTAAATAGTTTTCGCCTTGTGTAAGAATTAATAACCCTTTCCAAAGTATCTTCTCGTCTATTTTGCAAATTTTTTTAGAAAAAAATTCGTCAAAATTTGACAACTTCTTTTTATCATACAGTCTGATAAAGAAAAATTTTTATTTCCTTGTTAACCACACTGGCAAAATTTTTGGTAAATGGAGAAAATAAAAGTTCTAAAAAATCATCGAAAAAAATTGAACAAAAAACCGTGCTCAAAATGCTATAGTTTTTCTTAACGGTGGGAGCCATCTTTTTTGGCGAAAAAACCCTAAATAAATAATTGAAAAGAATTACGCTCTACCACTTACATTAGGGCTATTGAAAAGCGTCATAAGAGATTGTACGCCGGCCAGCGTAATCAATTTAAATTAAAAAGTTCCAAAAGGTGTCAGGAATTCTGCTACCTTCGAAGGATTAACCTTGGAATGGTATAACGATGGTAAAAAGGACCAGGTATTGTAATAAAAGTTTGCACATGGATGGCACTCGGATGGCTTCGCACAATTGGCCTCGACAGCCCACCAAATGCGGTTGCCTTTCGACAACGACATCGAATTGACTGCCTCAACCGTCTGTGTTATAACTCCACCACCTCTGGTTCAAAATATAGGGGAGGGTAGAAGCGGCCCCCAGACCGTTAGTGCTAAAACCCTGTATCTTCGAATCAGACCATCAACATATAGTATCACCGATTTGTATATATATACCTCATGCTCTGCTGTTGCAGTGATTGTGGTTGAATTACGACCGGGTAGACACTATTGCCATGCGCACATGCATCTATATATAGGCTGCTGTTATTAACGTGCTGTATAAGTTTTATCATATCAAAATATAATTTGCGTGGTCATTTATGCAATCAGCGAAAAACATTTCCATTTATTTAATACTTATCGTGTCTGTAGTGCCTCAGCAATAAAATTGTTCTTCGACATTAGATTTAAATAGTGATCTGTTTAGTTCAATGATATATATTGAACGTCATATAGCTGGGTCATTAAATTTGGAAATGTATGTTTGATCAGAATTTACATGGTCTTCTCCGAGTATAAGAGAAGGCTGATTTCAACACACATTTATCTTTCAAATGTTCTACTTACAAAAATATGGGATTTTAAAATTCGTAGCACCAGAAACCTACTGTATGCCCAAGTTGTAATTTTACCCATTTTTGTTATTGTGATATTGCAAAAGACTCAATTGGATTTATTTAGAAATAAATTTGTGCATATAAATGTAATTACACTCAAAAGCAACTTCAAGATCTTCCTCGACAGAGTATGAGCAAATATTATTCGATGAAATGCGAACAAAAGCTCGCGAATGGCTTCGAATAACTTTGATTTAATCTAGCGTGTATATTTATAATAATTCTTACCCCAGACAAAAACCTATGGGGTTTGTGACAAGGGCAATTAGGTTTGACCAAAACTCGTTGACTTGAGACATTTTGCATTGGCCACTAGACTATATATGTTTGCTATCACGCGCTTGCCACTTAAATTGTTTAAGCGGGCTTTTCTCTAGCCTATAATTAATTCTAAAACATGAAAAGAATTCAGAGCAAGGGAATTATCGTTCAGCTGCGTTGTTTATTTACCGCCACTTTGCCTTACCACCAGACCGCGTTGGCTATTACACTCGCCCTATTTTACCCGTTTTTAACTGAATGAGCTTTAAGAAATGGTTAAACGGCCATAAACCACTAAAAATCGTAGATGTGTCAATTAGACATAAATGAAAAGGGTGAGACGTTCTCTGACTAAAATATATTTATTTGTTTACGAGCTTTCGGCCACCAGTCTGTAGCCTTCAACGGGTATATTTATAATGATTGCAGTAAACTGTGAAAGTGTGAAATGAAGCTAGATATGACGTGTATACTTGTGCACTGTGAAATACGATAAGGTGATACTATGTTTTCTTTATTAAGATTGTACATTGTCGAGGAAGCGGTTTTGAGTTGTTATCAGCATTGCTGTGTTTGGCAGCTGTATGCCATGATTCTAGACTTTCTAGTGTTAGGCGACTACGGAAATTTCCTGTGTCAATGATTTTCGCGTTGCACGTTTTTCGATGTTTGAACCATTATCATGTTCCTTAACGTTTCTGATGTGTTCAGCCTTTCTTGTTTCCAGAGATCTGCCTGTTTCCCCTAAGTACAGGCAGATATTTTAAAAGAAGAAAAGCAAATGATCACGCATGGCAATAGTGCCTACCTGGTCGTAATTCAACCACAATTAGTGCAACAGCAAAGCATGACGTATATAAATACAAATCGGTCGTACTATAGTATCACCGATTTGTATTTATATACGTCATGCTTTGCTGTTGCACTGATTGTGGTTGAATTACGACCAGGTAGGCACTATTGCCATGCGCACATGCATCTATATATAGGCTGCTGTTATTAACGTGCTGTGTAAGTTTTATCATAAACATCAAAATATAATTTGCGTGGTCATTTATGCAATCTGCGAAACACATTTCCATTTATTTAATACTTATCGTCTCTGTAGTGCTCCAGCAATAATGTTGTTCTTCGAAATTAGATTTAAATAGTGATCTGCTTTGTTCAATGATATATATATATTGGACGCCTATAGCTAGGTCATTATATTTGGAAAAGTATGTTTGATCAGAATTTACAAGGTCTTCTCCCAGTATAAGAGAAGGCTGATTTCAACACACATTTATTTTTCAAATGTTTTATTACTCACAAAAATATAGGCTTTTAAAATTCGTAGCACCAGAAACCTACTATATGCTCAAGTTTTGACCTTACCCATTTTTGTTATTTGTGATATTGCAAAAGACTCAATTGGATTTATTTAGAAATAAATTTGTACACACATTTAAAAATGTAATTACACTCAAAAGCAACTTCAAGATCTTCCTCGACAGAGTATGATTAAATATTATTCGATGAAATGCGAACAAAAGCTCGCGAATGGCTTCGAATAACTTTGATTTAATCTAGCGTGTATATGTATAATAATTCTTAACCCAGTGAAAGTGGTAAACTAACATAGAAAGTGGTAACTAACATAGTCTGGTGGTAAAGACAATGTGTGTCTTTTCAGAGTCAATCACTGAGTCCGGGAACAATACCTGCCTTTGATAAAAATCGTTCTGGCGTTGGTCAGTTTTAAGAATTAAGCATAGGCTAGAAGAACGTATAGACAACTCAAACCAACTTGCCGAAGCCTCATAACCAACGTAATGCAGTGGTCAAATACAAATTACTCAACAAAAGTGGGTAGGGTAAATTCCTACCCTTGCCATGCATTAAATAGTTTTCGCCTTGTGTAAGAATTAATAACCCTTTCCAAAGTATCTTCTCGTCTATTTTGCAAATTTTTTTAGAAAAAAATTCGTCAAAATTTGACAACTTCTTTTTATCATACAGTCTGATAAAGAAAAATTTTTATTTCCTTGTTAACCACACTGGCAAAATTTTTGGTAAATGGAGAAAATAAAAGTTCTAAAAAATCATCGAAAAAAATTGAACAAAAAACCGTGCTCAAAATGCTATAGTTTTTCTTAACGGTGGGAGCCATCTTTTTTGGCGAAAAAACCCTAAATAAATAATTGAAAAGAATTACGCTCTACCACTTACATTAGGGCTATTGAAAAGCGTCATAAGAGATTGTACGCCGGCCAGCGTAATCAATTTAAATTAAAAAGTTCCAAAAGGTGTCAGGAATTCTGCTACCTTCGAAGGATTAACCTTGGAATGGTATAACGATGGTAAAAAGGACCAGGTATTGTAATAAAAGTTTGCACATGGATGGCACTCGGATGGCTTCGCACAATTGGCCTCGACAGCCCACCAAATGCGGTTGCCTTTCGACAACGACATCGAATTGACTGCCTCAACCGTCTGTGTTATAACTCCACCACCTCTGGTTCGAAATATAGGGGAGGGTAGAAGCGGCCCCCAGACCGTTAGTGCTAAAACCCTGTATCTTCGAATCAGACCATCAACATATAGTATCACCGATTTGTATATATATACCTCATGCTCTGCTGTTGCAGTGATTGTGGTTGAATTACGACCGGGTAGACACTATTGCCATGCGCACATGCATCTATATATAGGCTGCTGTTATTAACGTGCTGTATAAGTTTTATCATATCAAAATATAATTTGCGTGGTCATTTATGCAATCAGCGAAAAACATTTCCATTTATTTAATACTTATCGTGTCTGTAGTGCCTCAGCAATAAAATTGTTCTTCGACATTAGATTTAAATAGTGATCTGTTTAGTTCAATGATATATATTGAACGTCATATAGCTGGGTCATTAAATTTGGAAATGTATGTTTGATCAGAATTTACATGGTCTTCTCCGAGTATAAGAGAAGGCTGATTTCAACACACATTTATCTTTCAAATGTTCTACTTACAAAAATATGGGATTTTAAAATTCGTAGCACCAGAAACCTACTGTATGCCCAAGTTGTAATTTTACCCATTTTTGTTATTGTGATATTGCAAAAGACTCAATTGGATTTATTTAGAAATAAATTTGTGCATATAAATGTAATTACACTCAAAAGCAACTTCAAGATCTTCCTCGACAGAGTATGAGCAAATATTATTCGATGAAATGCGAACAAAAGCTCGCGAATGGCTTCGAATAACTTTGATTTAATCTAGCGTGTATATTTATAATAATTCTTACCCCAGACAAAAACCTATGGGGTTTGTGACAAGGGCAATTAGGTTTGACCAAAACTCGTTGACTTGAGACATTTTGCATTGGCCACTAGACTATATATGTTTGCTATCACGCGCTTGCCACTTAAATTGTTTAAGCGGGCTTTTCTCTAGCCTATAATTAATTCTAAAACATGAAAAGAATTCAGAGCAAGGGAATTATCGTTCAGCTGCGTTGTTTATTTACCGCCACTTTGCCTTACCACCAGACCGCGTTGGCTATTACACTCGCCCTATTTTACCCGTTTTTAACTGAATGAGCTTTAAGAAATGGTTAAACGGCCATAAACCACTAAAAATCGTAGATGTGTCAATTAGACATAAATGAAAAGGGTGAGACGTTCTCTGACTAAAATATATTTATTTGTTTACGAGCTTTCGGCCACCAGTCTGTAGCCTTCAACGGGTATATTTATAATGATTGCAGTAAACTGTGAAAGTGTGAAATGAAGCTAGATATGACGTGTATACTTGTGCACTGTGAAATACGATAAGGTGATACTATGTTTTCTTTATTAAGATTGTACATTGTCGAGGAAGCGGTTTTGAGTTGTTATCAGCATTGCTGTGTTTGGCAGCTGTATGCCATGATTCTAGACTTTCTAGTGTTAGGCGACTACGGAAATTTCCTGTGTCAATGATTTTCGCGTTGCACGTTTTTCGATGTTTGAACCATTATCATGTTCCTTAACGTTTCTGATGTGTTCAGCCTTTCTTGTTTCCAGAGATCTGCCTGTTTCCCCTAAGTACAGGCAGATATTTTAAAAGAAGAAAAGCAAATGATCACGCATGGCAATAGTGCCTACCTGGTCGTAATTCAACCACAATTAGTGCAACAGCAAAGCATGACGTATATAAATACAAATCGGTCGTACTATAGTATCACCGATTTGTATTTATATACGTCATGCTTTGCTGTTGCACTGATTGTGGTTGAATTACGACCAGGTAGGCACTATTGCCATGCGCACATGCATCTATATATAGGCTGCTGTTATTAACGTGCTGTGTAAGTTTTATCATAAACATCAAAATATAATTTGCGTGGTCATTTATGCAATCTGCGAAACACATTTCCATTTATTTAATACTTATCGTCTCTGTAGTGCTCCAGCAATAATGTTGTTCTTCGAAATTAGATTTAAATAGTGATCTGCTTTGTTCAATGATATATATATATTGGACGCCTATAGCTAGGTCATTATATTTGGAAAAGTATGTTTGATCAGAATTTACAAGGTCTTCTCCCAGTATAAGAGAAGGCTGATTTCAACACACATTTATTTTTCAAATGTTTTATTACTCACAAAAATATAGGCTTTTAAAATTCGTAGCACCAGAAACCTACTATATGCTCAAGTTTTGACCTTACCCATTTTTGTTATTTGTGATATTGCAAAAGACTCAATTGGATTTATTTAGAAATAAATTTGTACACACATTTAAAAATGTAATTACACTCAAAAGCAACTTCAAGATCTTCCTCGACAGAGTATGATTAAATATTATTCGATGAAATGCGAACAAAAGCTCGCGAATGGCTTCGAATAACTTTGATTTAATCTAGCGTGTATATGTATAATAATTCTTAACCCAGTGAAAGTGGTAAACTAACATAGAAAGTGGTAACTAACATAGTCTGGTGGTAAAGACAATGTGTGTCTTTTCAGAGTCAATCACTGAGTCCGGGAACAATACCTGCCTTTGATAAAAATCGTTCTGGCGTTGGTCAGTTTTAAGAATTAAGCATAGGCTAGAAGAACGTATAGACAACTCAAACCAACTTGCCGAAGCCTCATAACCAACGTAATGCAGTGGTCAAATACAAATTACTCAACAAAAGTGGGTAGGGTAAATTCCTACCCTTGCCATGCATTAAATAGTTTTCGCCTTGTGTAAGAATTAATAACCCTTTCCAAAGTATCTTCTCGTCTATTTTGCAAATTTTTTTAGAAAAAAATTCGTCAAAATTTGACAACTTCTTTTTATCATACAGTCTGATAAAGAAAAATTTTTATTTCCTTGTTAACCACACTGGCAAAATTTTTGGTAAATGGAGAAAATAAAAGTTCTAAAAAATCATCGAAAAAAATTGAACAAAAAACCGTGCTCAAAATGCTATAGTTTTTCTTAACGGTGGGAGCCATCTTTTTTGGCGAAAAAACCCCAAATAAATAATTGAAAAGAATTACGCTCTACCACTTACATTAGGGCTATTGAAAAGCGTCATAAGAGATTGTACGCCGGCCAGCGTAATCAATTTAAATTAAAAAGTTCCAAAAGGTGTCAGGAATTCTGCTACCTTCGAAGGATTAACCTTGGAATGGTATAACGATGGTAAAAAGGACCAGGTATTGTAATAAAAGTTTGCACATGGATGGCACTCGGATGGCTTCGCACAATTGGCCTCGACAGCCCACCAAATGCGGTTGCCTTTCGACAACGACATCGAATTGACTGCCTCAACCGTCTGTGTTATAACTCCACCACCTCTGGTTCGAAATATAGGGGAGGGTAGAAGCGGCCCCCAGACCGTAAGTGCTAAAACCCTGTATCTTCGAATCAGACCATCAACATATAGTATCACCGATTTGTATATATATACCTCATGCTCTGCTGTTGCAGTGATTGTGGTTGAATTACGACCGGGTAGACACTATTGCCATGCGCACATGCATCTATATATAGGCTGCTGTTATTAACGTGCTGTATAAGTTTTATCATATCAAAATATAATTTGCGTGGTCATTTATGCAATCAGCGAAAAACATTTCCATTTATTTAATACTTATCGTGTCTGTAGTGCCTCAGCAATAAAATTGTTCTTCGACATTAGATTTAAATAGTGATCTGTTTAGTTCAATGATATATATTGAACGTCATATAGCTGGGTCATTAAATTTGGAAATGTATGTTTGATCAGAATTTACATGGTCTTCTCCGAGTATAAGAGAAGGCTGATTTCAACACACATTTATCTTTCAAATGTTCTACTTACAAAAATATGGGATTTTAAAATTCGTAGCACCAGAAACCTACTGTATGCCCAAGTTGTAATCTTACCCATTTTTGTTATTGTGATATTGCAAAAGACTCAATTGGATTTATTTAGAAATAAATTTGTGCATATAAATGTAATTACACTCAAAAGCAACTTCAAGATCTTCCTCGACAGAGTATGAGCAAATATTATTCGATGAAATGCGAACAAAAGCTCGCGAATGGCTTCGAATAACTTTGATTTAATCTAGCGTGTATATTTATAATAATTCTTACCCCAGACAAAAACCTATGGGGTTTGTGACAAGGGCAATTAGGTTTGACCAAAACTCGTTGACTTGAGACATTTTGCATTGGCCACTAGACTATATATGTTTGCTATCACGCGCTTGCCACTTAAATTGTTTAAGCGGGCTTTTCTCTAGCCTATAATTAATTCTAAAACATGAAAAGAATTCAGAGCAAGGGAATTATCGTTCAGCTGCGTTGTTTATTTACCGCCACTTTGCCTTACCACCAGACCGCGTTGGCTATTACACTCGCCCTATTTTACCCGTTTTTAACTGAATGAGCTTTAAGAAATGGTTAAACGGCCATAAACCACTAAAAATCGTAGATGTGTCAATTAGACATAAATGAAAAGGGTGAGACGTTCTCTGACTAAAATATATTTATTTGTTTACGAGCTTTCGGCCACCAGTCTGTAGCCTTCAACGGGTATATTTATAATGATTGCAGTAAACTGTGAAAGTGTGAAATGAAGCTAGATATGACGTGTATACTTGTGCACTGTGAAATACGATAAGGTGATACTATGTTTTCTTTATTAAGATACATTGTCGAGGAAGCGGTTTTGAGTTGTTATCAGCATTGCTGTGTTTGGCAGCTGTATGCCATGATTCTAGACTTTCTAGTGTTAGGCGACTACGGAAATTCCCTGTGTCAATGATTTTCGCGTTGCACGTTTTTCGATGTTTGAACCATTATTATGTTCCTTAACGTTTCTGATGTGTTCAGCCTTTCTTGCTTCCAGAGATCTGCCTGTTTCCCCTAAGTACAGGCAGATATTTTAAAAGAAGAAAAGCAAATGTCACGCATGGCAATAGTGCCTACCTGGTCGTAATTCAACCACAATTAGTGCAACAGCAAAGCATGACGTATATATATACAAATCGGTGATACTATAGTACCGCCGATTTGTATTTATATACGTCATGCTTTGCTGTTGCACTGATTGTGGTTGAATTACGACCAGGTAGGCACTATTGCCATGCGCACATACATCTATATATAGGCTAAATAATTTGCGTGGTCATTTATGCAATCAGCGAAAAACATTTCCATTTATTTTAAAATACTTATCGTCTCTGTAGTGCTCCAGCAATAATGTTGTTCTTCGACATTAGATTTGAATAGTGATCTGTTTAGTTCAATGATATATATTGAACGCCTGAAGCTGGGTCATTAAATTTGGAAATGTATGTTTGATCAGAATTTCAAGGTCTTCTCCGAGTATAAGGGAATTAAGGCTGATTTCAACACACATTTATTTTTCAAATGTTCTACTTACAAACATTTGGGCTTTTAAAATTCGTAGCACCAGAAACCTACCGTATGCTCAAGTTGAGATCATATCGATTTTTATTATTTGTGATATTGCAAAAGACTCAATTGGATTTATTTAGGAATAAATTTGTACATACATTTAAAAATGTAATTACACTCAAAGCAACTTCAAGATCTTTCTCGACAGAGTATGATTAAATATTATTCGATGAAATGCGAACAAAAGCTCGCGAATGGGTTCAAATAACTTTGAATTAATCTAGCGTGTATATTTATAATAATTCTTACCCCAGACAAAAGCCTATGGGGTTTGTGACAAGGGCAAGATTTGACCAAAAACTCGTTGACTTGAGACATTTTGCATTGGCCACTAGACTACATGATCGCTATCACGCCCTTGCCACTTAAATTGTTTAATCCAGGCAGATTAAGGGGTAAATCCGGTCGGATTTAAGGTTAATCTAGCTGGATTAAGGGTTAATCCAGCCAGATTAAGGGGTAAATCAGGTGGGATTTAAGGTTAATCCGGCCGGATTAAAGGGTAAATCTGGTCGGATTTAAGGTTAATCCAGCTGGATTAAGGGTTAATCCAGCCAGACTAAGGGGTAAATCCGGTCGGATTTAAGGTTAATCCAGCTGGATTAAGGGTTAATCCAGCAAGATTAAGAGGTAAATCCGGTCGGATTTAAGGTTAATCCAGCTGGATTAAGGGTTAATCCAGCAAGATTAAGAGGTAAATCCGGTCGGATTTAAGGTTAATCCAGCTGGATTAAGGGTTAATCCAGCGAGATTAAAAGATAAATCCGGTCAGATTTAAGGTTAATCCAGCTATATTAAGGACTAATCCAGCCAGATTAAGGGGGTAAATCTGGTCGGATTTAAGGTTAATCCAGCTGGATTAAGGGTTAATTTAGCCAGATTAAGGGGTAAATCCGGTCGGATTTAAGGTTAATCCAGCTGGATTAAGGGTTAATCCAGCCAGGTTAAGGGTTAAATCCGATCGGTTTTAAGGTTAATCCGGCCGGATTAAGGGGTAAATCCGGTCGAATTTAAGGTTAATCCAGCTGGATTAAGGGTTAATCCAGCAAGATTAAGGGGTAAATCCGGTCGGATTTAAGGTTAATCTAGCTGGATTAAGGGTTAAGCCAGCCAGATTAAGGGGTAAATCCGGTGGGATTTAAGGTTAATCCAGCCGGATTAAGGGGTAAATCCGGTCGGATTTAAGGTTAATCCGGCCGGATTAAAGGGTAAATCTGGTCGGATTTAAGGTTAATCCAGCTGGATTAAGGGTTAATCCAGCCAGATTAAGGGGTAAATCCCGACGGATTTAAGGTTAGTTCAGCTGGATTAAGGGTTAATCCAGCCAGACTAAGGGGTAAATCCGGTCGGATTTAAGGTTAATCCAGCTGGATTAAGGGTTAATCCAGCCAGATTAAAAGATAAATCCGGTCAGATTTAAGGTTAATCCAGCTCGATTAAGGGCTAATCCAGCCAGATTAAGGGGGTAAATCTGGTCGGATTTAAGGTTAACCCAGCTGGTCTAAGGGTTAATCCAGGCAGATTAAGGGGTAAATCCGGTCGGATTTAAGGTTAATCTAGCTGGATTAAGAATTAATCCAGCCAGATTAAGGGGTAAATCCGGTGGGATTTAAGGTTAATCTAGCCGGATTAAGGGGTAAATCCGGTCGGATTTATGGTTAATCCGGCCGGATTAAAGGGTAAATCTGGTCGGATTTAAGGTTAATCCAGCTGGATTAAGGGTTAATCCAGCCAGGTTAAGAGTTAAATCCGATCGGATTTAAGGTTAATCCGGCCGGATTAAGGGGTAAATCCGGTCGAATTTAAGGTTAATCCAGCTGGATTAAGGGTTAATCCAGCAAGATTAAGGGGTAAATCCGGTCGGATTTAAGGTTAATCTAGCTGGATTAAGGGTTAATCCAGCCAGATTAAGGGGTAAATCCGGTGGGATTTAAGGTTAATCCAGCCAAATTAAGGGGTAAATCCGGTCGGATTTAAGGTTAATCTAGCTGGACTAAGGGTTAATCCAGCCAGATTAAGGGGTAAATCCGGTCGAATTTAAGGTTAATCCAGCTGGATTAAGGGTTAATCCAGCCAGGTTAAGGGTTAAATCCGATCGGATTTAAGGTTAATCCGGCCGGATTAAGGGGTAAATCCGGTCGAATTTAAGGTTAATCCAGCTGGATTAAGGGTTAATCCAGCAAGATTAATAGGTAAATCCGGTCGGATTTAAGGGTAATCCAGCTGGATTAAGGGTTAATCCAGCCAGATTAAGGGATAAATCCGGTCAGATTTAAGGTTAATCCAGCTCGATTAAAGGCTAATCCAGCCAGATTAAGGGGGTAAATTTGGTCGGATTTGAGGTTAATCCAGCTGGTCTATTGTTTAAGCGGGGTTTACTCTAGCCTATAATTGATTCTAAAACATAAAAATAATTCCGAACAAGGGAATTATCGTTCAGCTGCGTTGTTTATTTACACCACTTTGCTTGATCACCAGACCGCGTTGGCTATTACACTCGCCCTATGTGGTTTAAATTATTTACCCGTTTTCAACAGAATGAGCTTTAAAAAATAGTTGAAGAATATAAACCACTAAAAATCGTAGATGTGTAGCCAGGATTAGACATAAATGAAAAAGGTGAGACGTTCTCTGACTAAAATATATTTATTTGTTTACGAGCTTTTGGCCACCAGTCTGTTGCTTTCAACGGGTTCATTTATAATGATTTATAAACTGTGAAAGTGTCAAATGAAGCTAGATATGACGTGTATACATGTGCTTTGTGAAATACGATAAGGTGATACTATGTTTTCTTTATTAAGATTGTACATTGTCGAGGAAGCGGTTTTGAGTTCTTATCGGCATTCCTCCCTTTGGCTGTATGTCATGATTCTAGTGTTAGGCGACTACGGAAATTCCCTGTGTCAATGATTTTCGTGCTGTCGAAATCAATTACATGATCATTGTCCCATGCGTGTTTCGCGATGTTTGAACCATTATTATGTTTCTTAACGTTTCTGATGTGTTCAGCCTTTCTTGTTTTCAGAGATCTGCCTGTTTCCCCTAAATACAGGCAGATATTTGAAAACAAGAAAAGCAAATGATAACAATGGCAATAGTGGCTACCTGGTCGTAATTCAACCACAATCAGTGCAACAGCAGAGCATCACGTATATATATACAAATCAGTGATACTACAGTAGCACCGATTTGTATATACATATGTCATGCTCTGCTGTTGCACTAATTGTGGTTGAATTACGACCAGCTAGCCACTACTGCCATGCGCACATGCATCTATATATAAGCTGCTGTTATTAACGTGCTGTATAAGTTTTATCATCAACATCAAAATATAATTTGCGTGATCATTTATGCAATCAGTGAACAACATTTCCATTTATTTAATACTTATCGTCTCTGTAGTGCCTCAGCGACATTAGATTTAAATAATGATCTGTTTTGTTCAATGATGTATATTGAACGCCTAAAGCTGGGTCATTAAATTTGGAAATGTATGTTTGATCAGAAGTTACAAGGTCTTCTCTGAGTATAAGAGAAGGCTGTTTCAACACACATTTATTTTTCAAATGTTTTATTGCTTACAAAAGTATGGGATTTTAAAATTCGTAGCACCAGAAACCTACTGTATGCTCAAGTTGTGATCTTACCCATTTTTGTTATTTGTGATATTAATTACATCAAATAATTTTACTTTAGCGTTTCCCTTACCCAACACTACGCTAGTTTTACTCCCATCAGCTAACTCAATAATATGTGCATTTGTGTGATAATTGTCATCAAAGCTTACGAATTTTGAACGGTCTATCTCAAACTCATTGGTAATTCATGAAGCAATTAGCAAATCATGTTAGTCTTTTTTCCTCACATGATAATACTGGATACTTTACGAAGTATGTTGATCCAGTCCTAGGACTGGATCAAAATTAATTCAGTCCAAGGACTGGATATAATTAATAATTCATTCGTTTGAGATGTCATTCCAAATCCTCCAATTCGGACTGGACTAGATTTCAAGTCCTTGTAGTTGGATCCAGATTTCAAGTCCTTGCAGTTGACTGCGCGGACTTGAAATCTAGTCCAGTCCTCATAGCCGGATTTGAAATATTACGTAATTATGTGGCTTGTCGCACCCGTGTCTACCAATAGACTTGGGTCTTCGTCATGTCTTCTTCTTGTCTCTTGAGTCTTCTTCAGGTTTTCACTTGTTTCTAGCAGTGTAAAGGTGAATGTATGCGTTTCGGTATCATCTTTTTCCGGTTCAGCAACCGCTTTTGCAGCGTCTTTCTTGTTGGCCCTGCAGTCCTTCGTATTGTGTGTCTTGCTTCTACATTTTACACACCATTTTTCTGTCTTCATCCGGCATTCAGAACTTTCGTGTCCTTGCTTGTCGCATTTGAAACATTTCCCAGTGAATCTTTGCTTTGAGAACATCACATTATCTTGGTTGTCGCGTGGGTTACAGCTCTTTTCATTTTCTTCGTAGTTTCGAAGAGCGGTCTTGAATTCACTGAAGGTCATTTGCTCTTTGTATAACAACGGTTGAAAATGTTTTATAATTTCGTGGTAAATTATACCCTTCAGAACCATAGCAATCAGCAACCCATCACTTATTATTTCCTCGGCGGTTTTGAGGGCTGTTGCAGCAGTTTCAGCTCTTATAATATAGTCTGTTGTGGTCTCGTTTTCGCCTTTTCGCAACAACGTCAATTCGGTGTAAAGCGCAATCACGCTCCTTTTTACCTGCTTTAATGCTGTCGAAGTACTTTCAACGCTTTTCGCCCCTTATCTTTCGCTTCTCGAATAATCAGAGACAGGCTTCGGTCGTCCAAACACTGGACGAATTCGGCAAAGGCGTCGGCGTTCTTTGCCGCATCTAGCTCTAACACCAATATAACTATAACATCAATAACGTCTATAACGTCATAACGTCCATAACACTAATAACGCTATAACGTCTATAACACCAATAACGTCCATAACACCAATAACGCCATAACGTTTATAACACCAATAACGTCTATAACGCCATAACGTCTATAACACTAATAACGCCATAACGTCTGTAACGCCATAACGTCTATAACACCAACAACGTCCATAACACCAATAACGCCATAACGTCCATAACACCAATAACGTCCATAACACCAATAACGCCATAACGTCCATAACACCAATAACGTCCATAACACCAATAACGCCATAACGTCCATAACACCAATAACGTCTATAACACCAATAACGCCATAACACCAATAACGCCCATAACACCAATAACGCCCATAACACCAATAACGCCATAACGTCTATAACACCAATAACGCCATAACGTCTGTAACGCCATAACGTCTATAACACCAATAACGTCCATAACACCAATAACGCCATAACGTCTATAACACCAATAACGTCTATAAAACCAATAACGCCATAACGTCTGTAACACCAATAACATCTATAACACCAATAACGTCTATAACACCAATAACGTCTATAACACCAATAACGTCTATAACACCAATAACGTCCATAACACCAATAACGCCATAACGTCTATAACACCAATAACGTCTATAACACCAATAACGCCCATAATACCAATAACACCAATAACATCCATAACACCAATAACGCCCATAACACCAATAACGCCACAACATCTATAACACCAATACGTCTATAACACATATGGCATATATGCTGTATAAATGACGTCATTGATCTATATTATAAATGACGTATATATATATATACATTTCGTGCGCGTAACATAACGATATAACCCTCAAAATTTCCGCCATTTTGTTTACATGTTGCTATTGTGCCCAGGCTTCCCGGATATTCACTTTTGACGTTGATCCCAATACACCAACTGTATTAATCAAACATCGATTCAAAATCCCCTATGGTTCTGCGGCAAACATTAAATATACGCAAATTTTGTAAACCAGCGATTTATTAATTTAATTAAAAGTTATGTTAAAACTATAAAATATACGAAATTGACGGATTTCAAAACTTGAACTCCTTGTATTTCTTTGCAGCTTTTCCGCTTTCTGTCGTCTTCTTGCGTTTCTGGAGAAAATAAAGATTTGTTTAGTCACAGTTGAAGAACTGTAAAATACAATCACAAACTGGGTCAAAACTGCAGTGGTTTGTAGTCGGTTGAAATGTTCTCACAATCCAAAAGTTGTTAAACCGTCTGGTTTAAAAACTTTTGAACCAATTTGATGCGAAGCAACAAAAAAATCGTTGTCTCGAGCGGGATTTGAACTCGCATCTTCGGGTTTCCAGACCGCAGCCACAGAAACCCGAAGATGCGAGTTTAAATCCGGCTCGAAATAACGAATTTTTTCGTTGTTCTCAGCAGTGCAAGATTAATATGCACCTAGATTTTCATGAGGATGGTTCTGAAATTGATGCGGAACACTTTATATGTTCTCATGAATTTAGGTTTCGACTAGACAAAACACTGAGTGATGACAACCACAACGTAATCGAAACATCACGTCGTCAAAACATATAATATGTTATTCGGAGTTACTGCACTTTTGAATTTCATTAAAATACAGACAGGTTCCCATAGCTATGCTTGAACAGTGTTGCAAAATTCTACTTGTTCTGGGTTGTTCAAATGTGTACGTGCGTCTCTCAAGTGGAATAAATTTATTTCGCCCTTTACCTTCTGTTGTCGGGCAGCGTGTTCCGCGACCATGTCGCTGAGATCTTCCTTTTGTATGTTTTGCTGTTCCCGCAACTGTTCGTCGTATCTGATGGAATAACAGTACAATAGATGATTCGATGGCACCGTTGCATTAGAAATAACCAAGGACTAACATCTTACCTGGCCTGCATAGCAGCAGGATCAAGCTCCAGTTCACTGGGATCCAAAGCAACCTCAACGCCTTCCGATAACCCTCCAGGTGCCTAAAGATACAAAACAAGTGTTAGGCTGTAATAAACATACGTACTTATATATGAGACATTGAACGAGGAAAGCCAGACTAAGAACCTCAAGTACTGATCAAACCAAAGTCTGCTCTGAACAGAGCGCAGTAGTTTTAAGCGCCGGTAAGGACCTCCTCAGGAGAGCACTAAAACCCGAGTATGTCAAGTATGGTCTTGTGATCTATACGAATTTATGCATTGGGCTCAGGATTTTACGAATCCAAGATTTCAAATAAAACGATTCTCTTACCCTTCTGGCTCCAGCGGGTGCTGCCGCCTAGAAAAACCAAGACGAAACAAGTGTTATATACTATTATAAAACAAGACAGTTGTCTCACGTTGAACAGGTGAAGAAGGCCTCTTCAGTCACACGTACGTGTAAATTAACCTACTAAAGAACACGTTGTGTGACATAGTTCACTTTTAATGAACATTCAACAATCATCTGATTTGAAATAAGTTAATTTACGTAAGCTGAAGAGGTCTATTATCATATAAACTTACACCTTCCCCCTCCCCCCCCCCCCCTTTCTTCCCACCTCTGCAACCTGTGCCCCTCCACGCAACATGTATCCCTAGAATCCCCCTTACCGTAGCAAGATCGTAGACATGCGACGTTCCCATCATCATGCCCCCCACACCAGCTCTCTTCTCAGGCAACACTGTATACAAGGATGGTTGTTCGCTACCACTCTCCATTGCGTCCTCGATATTCTTCTTTTTACGCAGCTCAATCATATCCGGTGTTTCCATCCCGGCTGGGATCGACGTCAGACCGCTGGGCGTCACCAGGCCACTTCAAATGCAAGAGAAACAAAATCAGAGCATAGGGCGAAGTAACAGCGTAGTCAAGAACCAGGAGGGCTACTTCGGAGTGTAATGACGGAACAGCCAGTTCAGCTTTTTTATTCCATCGCTGAAGAACCTGCATACTAAACACGGCTGGGGACACTAACTTCAAAGAGTGGCCCTTCTCTTTATTCCCTATCCTATGTGACTTACGTTTCAGCTGGAGTGACAAGTCCTGATTGGTCAGGTGCCTCTTCTTCTGATTCCTCCTGAAGAAAACAGACAAGTTTGTGATGAGAGGAAATCGTGCTACGGTAGGTCATTGTGGATTTGTGGTGTTAGAATTTCCAGATTTTCAGTTCGGTTCAGTTTAGTTTACCTCCGATTCTTCGGATTCTTCAGATTCTGATTCTAATTCTCCCCAGAGATTCGAGTCAACCTGTTCATCGTCTACAAGACTCGCATCAGTTTGTTGAACTCCAAACACATCGCCGTACAGTGGTCGACCATGTTCGTCTACAGGAGGTTTGCCCCAACCTCCAGCGTGATAACCAAACGACGCGCCCTGGATAAACAAACATATATCATAATCAAGCAATCACTGAAAACAAAGATCTACAGTAACTTTTCAACATTTCAGTACAATCACTTCACAGGCGTGTACACGAGGCCACTAGGTGTGATATATAAGTTGAAATCATCAAGGGGTCGTTTGTACTAAAGCTGCATAGCGTTCTACATCGGATAGTGACTTTTCAACTGCTTGAGAAAGGCATAGAAAGCAATGAAACCAGGGATATTGAATTTGTAACAGATTAAAAGTGGTTTTAACTCAAAAATGCTGAACTTTAAAGTGAGTTTTACCAGTTCTTGAACCTATTTAGATAGTTTGAATAAATCACTTTTCTAACAACCGACCTAAGAATGTTACTTGTAAAAAACCTACCTCAGGGATTGGCGCATTCAGTCCACGGATTTTCAGATTCGGGTAGGACGGAGGAGGACCATATCGTTGCATAGCAATCAACCATGGCGGAGGAACCAAGTTACTTCCCTGAAAGAAACAACGTCGCGTTTCAAGCGGCAAACGTCACGTTACAAACGTACTAAAACTCGCAAAAATGTTTGCGCTTAGTGGTTGGATGCAAATTGCTGTGAGACTGGTTCAAACTTGTCGCGAGAATCAGGGACTTTTTCCTTCTGATGTATAAGAACGAGTCCCTGACACACTAAAGTATGGGACAAATATTCGATTGGTTTTGCACAGTATATAATAATAAATAGCACTCGCTCGATCACATCGGCCGAAAGAAGCCGTCCTCGATCCTCGCGCAAGTAGTACAAGGCTTTACTGACAGGACAAACGAGTTCCTACCTGTCCAGTTGGCATGCCTAGTGCTGTTCTCAAGTCTTCTGAAAGATCACCAGGTTTCTTTTCTTTCAGTTTCGTTTCAAATTCCTTTCCCTAAAGGTGGAAGAAAACTTCTCAAACGCATTGAAAATTTACGGAAAGAAATTTTATTAGATCGTGTGTCGGTAATCTGTACTATGTAATCCGAAAAAAATTTTAGCAGTTGTTCCCGCAGTTTAGTCACAATTTTTATGCGCAAGTTAGAAGAAGAAAGCACATAACATTGACCAGTATTGTTGATGATAAAGCACACACACCTCGTAATACAAATCTCCGTGAATTGACATCTTCGGTTTCGTTTGCCATCTGTAGAGAATAAAAACTACACGTCAAACGAAGAAGAGTCAAAATATATTATTTTCAAGCATAAAAGTAACATACTTGAAGAAGGCATCGTGAAGCTTTTGATAATCGATGTCAATCTTTCCCATTTTCGGACGAATCTAAACGAAAAGAACGCATAGAGATAATATGGAAGACCAGACAAAGCTTGACAGGAACTATAGGGAAGATCAGAGCAAATTACTGCTGTTTGTCATGTTACTCTGAGCTGAAAAATATGCCTGACTGCGACCGGAATCGAACCTACTCAGACCTTTGGAATGCTGGCCAGTGTTCTGTACGCGGTCCAAGTATGTGATATTTCGGAACTGAGTCCTTCGATATTAATGTAATTTTAGGTGTAACATATATTCGTATGGTGTCATAAACACTCATATATTAACACCAGCAGTACCTTCCCACCAGGTACTTAATAAAAAAACATGATCACATAAAAGAATTATTAAGCTTTTCGGGTCGCCACCTAAGTGCCAACAGGCATTGTGAGTGGTTGGTTTTAACAATGAAAGACAATGAACTATAGAAATTGGTTTTCTAAAGAACGAATCAAACAATGGTGACTTTCGTTTAAAAAGTTAAACCACAAAGCCTGATCATTTTAGGTTGGTATTTCCCCACCTTTTCTCTCATTTTTGCTTTCATATTCTTGGCGTCCTCCTTTTCTTGCAAAGCTTCCCTCATCTCCATTATTCCCGTTTTCTAAACAACGAAATAACTTGTTTATAAAATCAAATTTAGCTAATTTATACAAAATTATCTTTGGTTATACCTGAATAAACTCTGGTAGTTGAAAAGGAGGCTTGATTATTCCACGTTTCCCCTGAAATAAAAACAAAAATCAACCAGGTTTTTGACGCTAGCAAAATAAATAGCTGGAAACACACATCAGTGAGCACTATATATATATAGCTGGAGTAAGAACTCCAGACAAAAAACGAAGCCAACATGAAGCTCAAACCTGCAAAAATTTTCTTTTAAAACACCAATGTCTAGGAACTGGGACAGTATTACGACAAGCCTGCAAAATAAAAAAAAGTTTAACATGTTAACATGTCTGCCCGCTCAATGAACACCGCTATCCATACCAATCCGATTCTGGATAGCTTCAAGTTTGAATCGGTTGAAGTTTGAAGACTTACTTTAAGATAAACAAGCAGTTTTGGATCCGGTGCGGTAACATCATGCATCTCAACAACATCTGGCCTGTGAACTGTCTGAAAGATACGGAGATAGTAGAGATAAGATCTTGATGGGAACCTGACTTTCATCAAGTGAGTTCGCCAGTTTCTTTACCTGCTTCAACTCTGCAACGCTCATTCTGTTCTTCAATTTCAATTTCTTTTTTGACAGCTTTTCCACTTTTTCTCCAGGTTGCTCTTCCTATACGTTATAAATGGGAAAAATCGTCTCGTAAAAAACTCTACTCTTAAGCGATTCAAGCACTTCTTTATAAATTCCAGGACGTTCAAGGCCTTTAATATTTATCGCCAAATTCCACGACATTTAAGAACATTCGAGTCTTGTACGAACTCTGTGAAGTACATCTGTCCCCTTCCCCCGTACTGGGCAAAGATGTTTCATTGTCTCAATTACCTTCTTCTGTGTTTCCTCGTCTTCGCTATCTGTATCCATATCATCATCATCTTTAGTTGTTTCCTCAGTCTGAAATGAAAACAAATTAATTACTCCTCACGGTACGACTAAACAATCTGCCTTGGATAATGAACCAATATGTTTCATTTTACATCCTGAATGTACTAACTGTTTTGTCGTTTGATTTGTCCTTCGCCTCGTCTTTCTTTGCAACTTCTGGTTTTTCACTTAACTAAATTTAAAACAACAGAAAATAAACACTGAACATCCAACCTTACTGATCAAAAGATTTGCAATGATAAATTTAACTTGGCACTTTCACAAAATTTACACAAAACTTTTAAGTTTTTAACATAAAGAAAAGCAGTTACCTTAAACGTTTCAAATATCGATGCAAACTGAGCATAGACGGGATCTTTGTAATCCAGTGTCTCTGCTACATATTCTACCTCAATGCCCTCATCATTGGGTGGAGCTTCGTTTTGCACCTAGAAAGTTAACAGACAATTACTCAAAATTTGTTACAGTATTTGTGGATATGCCAGAAAATATAAATCTTGCTCCCTTACAATTGGTCTTTCATTAGTTCTCTTCTTCCGCTTCTTCTTTTTCCTCTTCTTCTTTTCCTAAATATAATAAAACAAAATGAAAACCATAAAAAAAACAAAACCAGTTGAGATGCAGTAGGCAAAGATTTAATACGAGAGACAACTTGGAAATACAGAAGTTTTTTTCACCATTACCTGGCGAGGGTAGGTTGCTGGTATCCCTTCTTGTTCATAATGGTCCACATCGTATCCAGAATCATCACCTCTCGCCCCAGCTCGACCCTCTTCACTCAATTTCCTCTCTCGCATTTCTATCACACTTCTTGCTTTCGCCTTTGCTTCAGCCAGGGGGTCTGGGGGTGGAGGAATGGTTTCTCTTGGCAATGGGAGATCTTGCTTTGGTGGGTGAGTAACATGAGGTGGCAGAGTAACCTGAGGTGGCAGAGTAACCTGAGGTGGCGGAGTAACCTGAGGTGGTGGAGTACCTCTGGGTGGTGGGGTAACCTGAGGTGGCAATGTAACCTGAGGTGGAGGAGTAACCTGAAGTGAAGGAGTAACCTGAGGTGGTGGGGTAACCTGAGGTGGTGGAGTAACCTGAGGTGGAGGAGTACCCCTGGGTGGTGGAGTAGCTCTTAGATTTTGAGTACTCCTAGGGGGTGTAGCATGTTGATGTACATCTTCTTGGGTTGTGGGTTTTTCTGGAGACACATCTTTAGGTAGGGGTTCAGTTGTCCTTGGGGAAGTGCTTGGTTTGACAAGGGTAGTATGTTCTGTTTTGTCTTCCATAGGTAAGTGGGAGGTAATCTGTGCTGCTACAGGGGAATGTGGTTGATCCTGAGGAGGTGCTTGGGGAGGTGGGACTTCTGAAAATTGTTGGAACTGAGATTGTGGGTAGGTGGGAGGCTGGGATGGGGTCAATACTGGTAAGGCAGACTGAGTCTCAGATGATGGAATCTCTTCATGTGATGGTTCTTTTGGAGACATGTGAGATTGATATGATTGTGTGTCTGCCATCTTTCCACCAGTTTCACTGAACTCTGGGGTAACAGTTGGAGAAGAGACCTCAGACATGGTTTCCTCTACAGTCCCAGGTTCCATTAACTCAGTTTTGCCAAATTCTCGGTGTGCTTCACCAGACTGATCTGAGTCAACCACTTCTGATAAACTTCCCTCTTTGGACTTAGGTTCATCAATGTTTATTTGTTCATCATCTTGTGCTTCTTGATGAAACTTTGATTTAACTAAGCTACCAAAGGCAATATCTGATCCTACTTCTCCAGTCGGTCCAATTTCCTGTTGTTCAACCATAGTTTCATCGCCACCATGTGAAACTGGTTGTTCAGCTTCTTGTGTTCTTTGGTTTGTCTCTGTTGAGTCAATCTGGCTTTCATCAGGTTGTATCTCAACACCTACTTCATCTGATTTACTATCAGCAAATCTGTCAGGTTCTGTCTCGATCTGTTTCTCTTCACGTATCTCAACCCCCTTCTCTTCTTTAGTCTCAATTTCTGCACCCTCTTGCTCCATTGCTGGCATTTTTTCCTCTAGTTGGATTCCTGGTCTATCACCAACCACAATCGTGTCAACCTCCATTGCACCTTTCTGATTATCAAAAGCAGCAACATCCTCAGCAACCTCTAATGGCACAACAGGTTGTGCTACATTAGCACTCGGATTCAATGGAGTATCACCTACTACTTGTTCAGCAACTACTTTAGAAACAACTTGAGCAACAACTGCTTGAATCTGCTCACTAGATTGTGATTTGTCATTGTCATCAGACTCAGTAACACTATCTGCACTACTTGTTATTGGTATTGTTGGTTGCTCAGGAACATCCACATCAGCTTTTTCAGATTCTAAAGTTTGTTTAAAGAATAAAGTTTGAGCTACATATTTGCATTCTATTACATATTATACTACCACTATGCAGGAAACCCAATTCGCACGGAATTTCATTTAAGCTTTCCTTGAGATTCTATACTCACCTTCATTATCTTCAGCCTTCAATTGGGCCTGTATTGCCTAAAAATGGTTTAAATGTTTAAAAAAAACAGAACTTATGATACACAGAATTATATTCATTTGTATAAATGATGATGAATGCCATTGGCTTGGCAGGCGTATAGACTTGAGGCTAGTGTCAAAACTTTGTAACATATATCTGAGGCAGATTACTGATAATTGACTGTTGTTTTGTAATTTTCAGCACCTCATTCCCCCAACAAACAAAAAATGCAGATTGCATAAAGCCATGTGACCATATGCCACGGTGCAGATGAAGCACCATAGACCAAAGATCTTTGGTGTGGACTTTATAAATGCTCAGCATAATGTGTACAATTGAACAATACTCAGCATGTTAAATGCCTGACTGGTGTTATGCCCAATGATGTGTATTGCTTACACTGCGTATTTTTTCAAGAATTAAAACAAGGCTAGATTGTCAAAGTTATGTTGCTTGTTTTTCTGATCTTAGACTGTCTGCCATCTGGGCAAAATTGACATGGCTTTGTCATAGCACTGGTGCAGCTTCAGCATAGCTTTTGTGTACAATGCATGCTGGACTATGGGTTACAATATTGTTGTAAATGTGCTATAACAGTGTCAAAAAGTCAGAGATATTCTCTAAGTAGACTTCTACCATATTTATAATGCAGGTACAACCATGTGTTTCTTGCTTATAATTCGCACATTGCAGAAATAGCAGTGGGTAAATTTGTGCTTAGATACAAAAATATAAAATAACTCTTACTGCAGATTCCAAGAACGATGCTAATCTCGCCACTAAATCTGCTTTTAACCCTATAAAAAATATGTTGGACTTAAATTGTCGACTTATTCTCCAATCCGAGTTCGCGTAAAGGATTTTGCATGTTCATATTTGCCAAAATTGAAAATGTCACGCTTTACATAGTCCATCCCAAAAATTTCCGGTTCTTTGGACACCAGTCTGGAAAGTTTGTATTGTGCAACCGAGATCTCGGTTGCCCAGTTTTGATGTTCCCTATATATTTTATAGTAAATTTTCAAAATCTCAGGCATGCAATTTGCAAACTTTCCAGTCAGGTTTGGACATTCAGAGCCAGAGTAATGGCGTTTTGAAAATTCACCTTTTTCTACACATTTGTATGCAATTTGCGGCTGCAGTGAAAAATGTTTGAATGGCAGAGGCAAATTGCATAAATGTATAGAAAAAGGTAAATTTTCGAAACAGCATTACTCACTAGACTGCAGAGTTTGGCAGTTTTCAATGAGATCTTAGGTGTCAAAAAGGCCACAAATCGTAGAGCTTTGGGGCAGATTGAATCTGGGAAAAGGAAGGTAGGCGCACTAATTTTTTTCTATAAAAAATCTCGGGTGCACTGTTGACATACTCTGCAGTCTGGATTACTGATTTACTGATGCTCAGAATGTCCAAACGACATGAAATTTTCGGGATAGACTATTCTCTGCACGGCAATTTCAATCCTGAGGTCTATTTTTGGCAAAGATGCGTAAATAGCAAAGTGGATAACTGATTACATCAACTCGGATCGGAGAATTTGTTGTTATTCACACGTGTTAAATTCACCGAAATTCTATCGAAAAAATCCCATTTTACACTTCAAAAAACAGCATCAAATACCGCAGTATACTAACCTGAAACTGGCAGGCCAAGCCTAGACAATCTTGTCTTTAATTCGGCTACTTTTAGCTTTTTTATTTCAGCAAAAGTCAAATTTGAAAACTCTGGTTGATCCGCCATATTGCAAGTACGCTGAAAGAACGAGGTATTATTTCCACTTATTTCAGACAAAATTTGTTCAAAAACCAACAACTGAAACCAAGGCATGGTTACTAAGCTAAACGCGATCAAAGGTACTGGTAAGTAATTTCAACATGGCTTCCTTTTCTAACAAGAGTCAAAATATGAATATGGATGATATTGGATGATATGGATTAGATATGGATGAGCTTTCTAATAATGAGGGCTTGAATATTCATGATCGACGGAAAGTAGCGAGGTAAATAGAATAGGTAATATTTTTCCTGAGTACAGACTGTACGACTACGTGGTTTGTTTATGAATTTCACCAGTTTAATATACGTACGGATATTGGATGATATTAATAATATGAAAATGGTGCGCGGAGTCGCAGAGATACCAGATTTATTTCGAGTGTTGAACATGATATCCTAAGAGCGAGTGCAGCGAACGAGGGCATTTCCTAGCACCATGTATTTTTCTGTTTATTATATAAACTACAGTGTTTTCTACTAATATAAAACATCCACAAGCTATTAGTTGATTGTTTGAAAAGCGATAATTTTCACATGTCATGATCTCACATTTGAGATTATCAATTTTATCAGTGCTGGAAATCTTTATGAAGCACTGTACTTTAAATAATAAGTATTGATAGACTATAGTCTGTCTAGTCACAAAGTTTAGTAATTCATTGCATGTAGTGATCATGTGATGGCAAACAGGCAGGTAAAAATTCGAGATTGTATTCAACCTACAATTATAGTCCTATATAAAACCCACAAGTAAGTCTCTTTTGACTTTATTTTGTAATCAGCCGGTATGGTCTGGAAAGTATGGCAATTAGCCACTCAAGAATTTTTGTTGTGTTCAGGTTTGCATACTTGGCTTAATACTGAATACGGTGAATATGGCCAGTGCTAGGTATCTAACATGCACACTGAAGTGCATTTGACACATGTTTGCACACTGTACATTTGAAATTTTTGAAACCCGATATCTTGTTAAAAACAGCCATACTTTCCAGTCTAGGTCATCAGTCTACAGTATCTGACTGCCTATCAAAGTGGATTGTTTGTACTGCACAGCCAAGATACAGTATTGGGCTGCAATTTTGATGTCTTCTAATAAATTTTCTATTAAATGTCTTCTATTAAATTGCCTATATTTTAGTCCCTATATATTTTCTATTAAATATTTTAAATCTCACCACATAATCTTTCCAGTCTGGACTGCAGGTTCATAAACATGAAAATTTTCGAACAATCAACATTATTGATTTCTTGTGGGTACAAGACTGTTGTTTGAAACATTTGAAAATGTGAAAATAATGCAACCGACTGTGGCTAGTTTGAAAATAAGCTAGTTAAGTGGACTATTTTTTATCACTCCCTGTATACTATCCTTCTGCCCATGCCATCTTTTTGCAACATTCAGTAACTGTCTTATTAAGGTTAAGTTAACAGTATCTAGCCATCCACAGAAATTTAATGTTTATTTAATCAGAAATCTTTAGTAATGTTTGGTCACTATATACTTTGGAACTTCAGTATTAGTAGAGAATAGCCAACAATAAGTCTCACTCATGTTGGGACCTATATGTTTTTGTCTCCTTGGCTGTGACAATGCCATCATTCTAGCAGCTAAACCTGGGGCATAAAAAACGTTTGAAAAACTTCATGAGATTTAGTCTGTGCAGAGATTGTGCAGAATGGAAATATATGAGCATGCACCCCCCCCCCCCCCAATCATCAGTAATTAATATTTGATAATTATTTTTAGTCTCTGAGGCTGAGAAACAAATTCACACAATTGCCTGCATGGTAAATATTGTTTGGCTGGACCAACATTTCAGTCCTGTAAAGTATGCATTCACCAAAGGATCTGGCCTGCACAGTCATATTTGGACAATTCAGTCATCCACGAAAATGCACTACATAAATTCCAACAAAACGTCTGGAAGCTGTTTTAGGAAAAGAAAGGAACTTTAAAAAGACACACAATGGATGTGCTGTAAAGCCATAGATTAAGGATAACTAGATGTGCAACTGGATATGTGCCAGTCTCTCATGTTCTATGCTAATATACGACGTCATATCCACGAACCATGAAAGTGTTCATAAAATCGTCAATTAATTGACATTTCTCTTTCTAATTCGTTATAAACTTTGGCTTGTGTACTCCGGCCAGTATACTGCGCATATGACCTGGTTTTTGTTGGCAGCATGAGCATCAGTAAAATAAAAAGGGATAACGTTTCCAGTGAATTTTGCGAAAAAATGCTGAAAGAATTTTCTTTAAAATTTGTTTTTGTTCCGACGCACATTTCGGTACTGTTGATTTCTTTGTTTTTTAACCGTGTGCTTATGTTCATCTTGCTAGTCAAAATCAGGTCTAATTAAATGTTCATTTATCTTCTACTAAATATACCGTAATTAGTCAAACGAATACGGTTTTTGTAAATAATAGAATTTAATAAATAATTTCTTCTTATCTTGTGTTCAGATTTATTTATAAATCAAAATACAATATAATAATCTTATTACGAAAAACAGTGCATGTACCATATACTTTTGCTAACCTCATACATATATTATTCAATTTTCAACATACCTTTGTCTCGCTACTAGCCTAGTACTCACTCTTAAGCGCTTAAGATAATATTCTCCCTCTCCAAAATGCATGGTTACATAAATGTAGTTGTATACAAGACCGAATTTTGGGAGAGGTGCGCGCCTTCCCTGGGAATAGGAGAGGTGCACACCTCCCCAAAAAAACCCCACATTCCCTTACAATTTCTCCAAAATCTGACCTTGGTTATATGTTAACTCGGTTTTTGCATGCATGCCACTTGATTTCTTATCTTTACTTCAAAGTTCAAATGGTCATTGTGGCCATGCATGTGTCTTTAGTGTTGGAAAATGTTATTATAAGGATTGAAATTATTGTTTTCAGAGATTTTATGACTTTGGTTAAATAGGAACAAATTTTGTCATTGTTTAACCAAGCCTATTATTACACGAATTATTATGTATTTAGTGTTTGAAAATGTTATTATAAGGATTGAAATTATTGTCCTTTTCAGAGATTTTATGACTTTGGTTGAATAGGAACAAATTTTGTGATTATTTAACCAAGCCTATTATTACACGAATTATTGTGTCTTTAGGGTTGGAAAATGTTATTATAAGGATTGAAATTATTGTTTTCAGAGATTTTATTACTTTGGTTAAATAGGCATAAATTTTGACATTGTTTAACCAAGCCCATTATTACACGAATTATGCTATCTTCAGTGTTGGAAAATGTTATTATAAGGATTGAAATTATTGTTTTCAGAGATTTTATGACTTTGGTTGAATAGGAACAATTTTTGTGATTACTTAACCAAGCCTATTATTACACGAATTATTGTGTCTTTACCGTAGGAAAATGTTATTATAACGGCTGCTGTATTGTTTTCAGAGATTTTATGAGTTTGGTTAAATAGGAACAAATTTTGTCATTGTTTAACCAAGCCTATTATTACACGAATTATTATGTATTTAGTGTTTGAAAATGTTATTATAAGGATTGAAATTATTGTCCTTTTCAGAGATTTTATGACTTTGGTTGAATAGGAACAAATTTTGTGATTATTTAACCAAGCCTATTATTACACGAATTATTGTGTCTTTAAGGTTGGAAAATGTTATTATAAGGATTGAAATTATTGTTTTCAGAGATTTTATTACTTTGGTTAAATAGGCATAAATTTTGACATTGTTTAACCAAGCCCATTATTACACGAATTATGCTATCTTCAGTGTTGGAAAATGTTATTATAAGGATTGAAATTATTGTTTTCAGAGATTTTATGACTTTGGTTGAATAGGAACAATTTTTGTGATTACTTAACCAAGCCTATTATTACACGAATTATTGTGTCTTTACCGTAGGAAAATGTTATTATAACGGCTGCTGTATTGTTTTCAGAGATTTTATGAGTTTGGTTAAACATGATCAAATTTTGTCATCATTTAACCAAGCCTATTATTGCACGAATTATTGTGTCTTTAGTGTTTAAAAATGTTATTATAAGGACTGCTGTATTGCTTTCAGAGATTTTATGAGTTTGGTTAAACATGATCAAATTTTGTCAATATTTAACCAAGCCTATTATTACACGAATTATTGTACCTTTAGTGTTTGAAAATGTTATTATAAGGATTGAAATTATTGTTTTCAGAGATTTTATGACTTTGGTTAAATAGGTACAAATTTTGTCATTGTTTAACCAAGTCCATTATTACACGAATTATTGTGTCTTTAGTGTTGGAAAATGTTATTATAAGGATTGAAGTTACTGTTTTCAAAGATTTTATAACTTTGGTTAAATATGTACAAATTTTGTCATTGTTTAACGAAGCCCATTATTACACGAATTATTGTGTCTTTAGTGTTGGAAAATGTTGTTGTAAGGGCTCCTGTTAGTGCTGTATTGTTTTCAGAGATTTTATGAGTTTGGTTAAACATGATCAAATTTTGTCATTATTTAACCAAGCCTATTATTACACGAATTATTGTGTCTTTAATGTTTAAAAATGTTATTATAAGGATTGAAGTTACTGTTTTCAGAGATTTTATAACTTTGGTTAAATATGTACAAATTTTGTGATTATTTAACCAAGCCTATTATTACACGAATTATTGTGTCTTTAGTGTTTAAAAGTGTTATTATAAGGATTGCTGTATTGTTTTCAGAGATTTTATTAGTTTGGTTAAATAGGAACAAATTTTGTCATTATTTAACCAAGTCTATTATTACACGAATTATTATGTATTTAGTGTTTGGAAATGTTATTATAAGGATTGAAATTATTGTTTTCAGAGATTTTATGACTTTGGTTGAATAGGAACAATTTTTGTGATTATTTAACCAAGCCTATTATTGCACGAATTATTGTGTCTTTAGTGTTGGAAAATGTTATTATAACGGCTGCTGTATTGTTTTCAGAGATTTTATTAGTTTGGTTAAATAGGAACAAATTTTGTCATTGTTTAACCAAGCCTATTATTACACGAATTATTGTGTCTTTAGTGTTGGAAAATGTTATTAAGGATTGAAATTATTGTTCCCAGAGATTTTATGACTTTGGTTAAATATGTACAAATTTTGTCATTGTTTAACCAAGCCTATATTATTACACGAATTATTATGTATTTAGTGTTTGAAAATGTTATTATGAGGATTGAAATTATTGTTCCCAGAGATTTTATGACTTTGGTTAAATATGTACAAATTTTGTCATTGTTTAACCAAGCCTATATTATTACACGAATTATTGTGTCTTTAGTGTTTGAAAATGTTATTATGAGGATTGAAATTATTGTTTTCAGAGATTTTATGACTTTGGTTAAATATGTACAAATTTTGTCATTGTTTAACCAAGCCCATTATCACACGAATTATTGATCATGTTTAACCAAAGTCATAAAATCTCTGAAAACAATACAGCAGTCCTTATAATAACATTTTTAAACGCTAAAGACACAATAATTCATGTAATAATAGGCTTGGTTAAATATTGACAAAATTTGATCATGTTTAACCAAACTCATAAAATCTCTGAAAACAATACAGCACTAACAGCAACCCTTACAACAACATTTTCCAACACTAAAGACACAATAATTCGCGTAATAATAGGCTTCGTTAAACAATGACAAAATTTGTACATATTTAACCAAAGTTATAAAATATCTGAAAACAGTAACTTCAATCCTTATAATAACATTTTTAAACATTAAAGACAAAATAATTCGTGTAATAATGGGCTTGGTTAAACAATGACAAAATTTGTACATATTTAACCAAAGTTATAAAATCTCTGAAAACAGTAACTTCAATCCTTGTAATAACATTTTTAAACATTAAAGACACAATAATTCGTGTAATAATGGGCTTGGTTAAACAATGACAAAATTTGTACATATTTAACCAAAGTTGTAAAATCTCTGAAAACAGTAACTTCAATCCTTATAATAACATTTTCCAACACTAAAAACACAATAATTCGTGTAATAATGGGCTTGGGTAAACAATGACAAAATTTGTAGATATTTAACCAAAGTTATAAAATCTCTGAAAACAGTAACTTCAATCCTTGTAATAACATTTTTAAACATTAAAGACACAATAATTCGTGTAATAATGGGCTTGGTTAAACAATGACAAAATTTGTACATATTTAACCAAAGTTATAAAATCTCTGAAAACAGTAACTTCAATCCTTATAATAACATTTTCCAACACTAAAGACACAATAATTCGTGTAATAATGGGCTTGGGTAAACAATGACAAAATTTGTACATATTTAACCAAAGTTATAAAATCTCTGATAACAGTAACTTCAATCCTTATAATAACATTTTTAAACATTAAAGACACAATAATTCGTGTAATAATGGGCTTGGTTAAACAATGACAAAATTTGTACATATTTAACCAAAGTTATAAAATCTCTGAAAACAGTAACTTCAATCCTTATAATAACATTTTCCAACACTAAAGACACAATAATTCGTGTAATAATGGGCTTGGTTAAACAATGACAAAATTTGTACATATTTAACCAAAGTTATAAAATCTCTGAAAACAGTAACTTCAATCCTTATAATAACATTTTCCAACACTAAAGACACAATAATTCGTGTAATAATGGCTTGGTTAAACAATGACAAAATTTGTACATATTTAACCAAAGTTATAAAATCTTTCAAAACAGTAATTTCAATCCTTATAATAACATTTTCCAACACTAAAGACACAATAATTCGTGTAATAATGGGCTTGGTTAAACAATGACAAAATTTGTACCTATTTAACCAAAGTCATAAAATCTCTGAAAACGACAATAATTTCAATCCTTATAATAACATTTTCAAACACTAAATACATAATAATTCGTGTAATAATAGGCTTGGTTAAACAATGACAAAATTTGTTCCTATTTAACCAAAGTCATAAAATCTATGAAAACAATAATTTCAATCCTTATAATAACATTTTTAAACACTAAAGACACAATAATTCGTGCAATAATAGGCTTGGTTAAATAATGACAAAATTTGATCATGTTTAACCAAACTCATAAAATCTCTGAAAACAATACAGCAGCCGTTATAATAACATTTTCCAACGGTAAAGACACAATAATTCGTGTAATAATAGGCTTGGTTAAGTAATCACAAAAATTGTTCCTATTCAACCAAAGTCATAAAATCTCTGAAAACAATAATTTCAATCCTTATCATAACATTTTCAAACACTAAAGACACAATAATTCGTGTAATAATAAGCTTGGTTAAATAATGACAAAATTTGTTCCTATTTAACCAAAGTCGTAAAATCTCTGAAAACAATAATTTCAATCCTTATAATAACATTTTCCAACACTGAAGATAGCATAATTCGTGTAATAATGGGCTTGGTTAAACAATGTCAAAATTTATGCCTATTTAACCAAAGTAATAAAATCTCTGAAAACAATAATTTCAATCCTTATAATAACATTTTCCAACTCTAAAGACACAATAATTCGTGTAATAATAGGCTTGGTTAAATAATCACAAAATTTGTTCCTATTCAACCAAAGTCATAAAATCTCTGAAAACGACAATAATTTCAATCCTTATAATAACATTTTCAAACACTAAATACATAATAATTCGTGTAATAATAGGCTTGGTTAAACAATGACAAAATTTGTTCCTATTTAACCAAAGTCATAAAATCTATGAAAACAATAATTTCAATCCTTATAATAACATTTTCCAACACTGAAGATAGCATAATTCGTGTGATAATGGGCTTGGTTAAACAATGTCAAAATTTATGCCTATTTAACCAAAGTAATAAAATCTCTGAAAACAATAATTTCAATCCTTATAATAACATTTTCCAACCCTAAAGACACAATAATTCGTGTAATAATAGGCTTGGTTAAATAATCACAAAATTTGTTCCTATTCAACCAAAGTCATAAAATCTCTGAAAACGACAATAATTTCAATCCTTATAATAACATTTTCAAACACTAAATACATAATAATTCGTGTAATAATAGGCTTGGTTAAACAATGACAAAATTTGTTCCTATTTAACCAAAGTCATAAAATCTATGAAAACAATAATTTCAATCCTTATAATAACATTTTCCAACACTAAAGACACATGCATGGCCACAATGACCATTTGAACTTTGAAGTAAAGATAAGAAATCAAGTGGCATGCATGCAAAAACCGAGTTAACATATAACCAAGGTCAGAAGATAAATGAACATTTAATTAGACCTGATTTTGACTAGCAAGATGAACATAAGCACACGATTAAAAAACAAAGAAATCAACAGTACCGAAATGTGCGTCGAAACAAAAACAAATTTTAAAGAAAATTCTTTCAGCATTTTTTCGCAAAATTCACTGGAAACGTTATCCCTTTTTATTTTACTGATGCTCATGCTGCCAACAAAAACCAGGTCATATGCGCAGTATACTGGCGAGTACACAAGCCAAAGTTTATAACGAATTAGAAAGAGAAATGTCAATTAATTGACGATTTTATGAACACTTTCATGGTTCGTGGATATGACGTCGTATATTAGCATAGAACATGAGAGACTGGCACATATCCAGTTGCACATCTAGTTATCCTTAATCTATGGCTTTACAGCACATCCATTGTGTGTCTTTTTAAAGTTCCTTTCTTTTCCTAAAACAGCTTCCAGACGTTTTGTTGGAATTTATGTAGTGCATTTTCGTGGATGACTGAGTTGTCCAAATATGACTGTGCAGGCCAGATCCTTTGGTGAATGCATACTTTACAGGACTGAAATGTTGGTCCAGCCAAACAATATTTACCATGCAGGCAATTGTGTGAATTTGTTTCTCAGCCTCAGAGACTAAAAATAATTATCAAATATTAATTACTGATGATTGGGGGGGGGGGGGTGCATGCTCATATATTTCCATTCTGCACAATCTCTGCACAGACTAAATCTCATGACGTTTTTCAAACGTTTTTTATGCCCCAGGTTTAGCTGCTAGAATGATGGCATTGTCACAGCCAAGGAGACAAAAACATATAGGTCCCAACATGAGTGAGACTTATTGTTGGCTATTCTCTACTAATACTGAAGTTCCAAAGTATATAGTGACCAAACATTACTAAAGATTTCTGATTAAATAAACATTAAATTTCTGTGGATGGCTAGATACTGTTAACTTAACCTTAATAAGACAGTTACTGAATGTTGCAAAAAGATGGCATGGGCAGAAGGATAGTACACAGGGAGTGATAAAAAATAGTCCACTTAACTAGCTTATTTTCAAACTAGCCACAGTCGGTTGCATTATTTTCACATTTTCAAATGTTTCAAACAACAGTCTTGTACCCACAAGAAATCAATAATGTTGATTGTTCGAAAATTTTCATGTTTATGAACCTGCAGTCCAGACTGGAAAGATTATGTGCTGAGATTTAAAATATTTAATAGAAAATATATAGGGACTAAAATATAGGCAATTTAATAGAAGACATTTAATAGAAAATTTATTAGAAGACATCAAAATTGCAGCCCAATACTGTATCTTGGCTGTGCAGTACAAACAATCCACTTTGATAGGCAGTCAGATACTGTAGACTGATGACCTAGACTGGAAAGTATGGCTGTTTTTAACAAGATATCGGGTTTCAAAAATTTCAAATGTACAGTGTGCAAACATGTGTCAAATGCACTTCAGTGTGCATGTTAGATACCTAGCACTGGCCATATTCACCGTATTCAGTATTAAGCCAAGTATGCAAACCTGAACACAACAAAAATTCTTGAGTGGCCATACCAGACCATACCGGCTGATTACAAAATAAAGTCAAAAGAGACTTACTCGTGGGTTTTATATAGGACTATAATTGTAGGTTGAATACAATCTCGAATTTTTACCTGCCTGTTTGCCATCACATGATCACTACATGCAATGAATTACTAAACATTGTGACTAGACAGACTATAGTCTATCAATACTTATTATTTAAAGTACAGTGCTTCATAAAGATTTCCAGCACTGATAAAATTGATAATCTCAAATGTGAGATCATGACATGTGAAAATTATCGCTTTTCAAACAATCAACTAATAGCTTGTGGATGTTTTATATTAGTAGAAAACACTGTAGTTTATATAATAAACAGAAAAATACATGGTGCTAGGAAATGCCCTCGTTCGCTGCACTCGCTCTTAGGATATCATGTTCAACACTCGAAATAAATCTGGTATCTCTGCGACTCCGCGCACCATTTTCATATTATTAATATCATCCAATATCCGTACGTATATTAAACTGGTGAAATTCATAAACAAACCACGTAGTCGTACAGTCTGTACTCAGGAAAAATATTACCTATTCTATTTACCTCGCTACTTTCCGTCGATCATGAATATTCAAGCCCTCATTATTAGAAAGCTCATCCATATCTAATCCATATCATCCAATATCATCCATATTCATATTTTGACTCTTGTTAGAAAAGGAAGCCATGTTGAAATTACTTACCAGTACCTTTGATCGCGTTTAGCTTAGTAACCATGCCTTGGTTTCAGTTGTTGGTTTTTGAACAAATTTTGTCTGAAACAGTGAACTCAAAAAAGACTGGAACGATAACTTGGCCGCCATCTTTGAAGCCAAATTGAAGGCCGCCATGAAGGCCAAGCCACCAAAATATGACCTATTTTCAAAAGCTCTTTTCGACCCTTTAACTTCGTGTTTTAGAGCCAGTTAGATGCTAAATATTTTCTAGATAGATTCAGTGGCATAGCCACGGGGGGGGAATGGGGGGGTCCGGACCCCCCCACTTTTGTTTTGGAGAAGTTTTTTAATTCTTTCAAAACCGGGTAGAAATGTATGGGGGGGGGGGCAAAGTGGCCATGGACATTACATTATCTTTCTATACACAGGATATCCGGGTACTGGGGATTTGGACCCCCCCACTGGTTTAGGGCTGGCTACGCCCCTGGATAGATTGAAATTTCATGTACCTCAACTTTCTAGGACGTCGAGTAAGATTTTAAAATATTTTTTGGCTGCTAAAAATGAAAAACAGTTTCGGCGAAAACTTTGTCACGAAATATCTTTTTTAAACAACTGATACCTTTCGAGTTTTAACAGTTAGATGGAAGAGGCTGCCAAGAACTATCCGTAACCGAAGTTTAAAGCTTTAAAACTAATGCTATCTGACGAAAAATATAAGTTTTATACGTATTTTTAAATCAACCATACAAATACACCACTTTGAAAACCTCGATTTACTCACGGTTTAGAAGGGCTACAGCAAAGACTAAAAGCTCAAAATAAACAACGATACCTGGACTTTAGCACAAGATAAGTTTTGGAAGTGTTGAAATAGTTAAAGCAATATATTCTTGAGTTGAAGAGCGTAGTTTGCTTCGTAGTTTGCTTCGGCACGTTGAAACTTTCGTCATTTTCCAGAGTATAAAACTGATACCCCTCAATTTTTTCCGTAACTAAGTGTAGAACAGTCAGGACTATCCAGAAAACCAGGATCGAATCTTTAAAATTGAAGTCTTGTGATGAAAATTCTCATTTTTCAAGCATATTTTCGCTCAAAAACAAACTTTTCACTCCTCGTAACTTTCCCCAGTCCTTTCGAACAAGCCATTTTCCTCGCGCGGTTCCCGCCTTTTGCTTCAAATTTGGCTTCATCCGATCATAAGACGAAAACATAGGAGTTATCGTTCCAGTTGTATTAGAGTTCACTGGTCTGAAATAATATCTGAAAGAACGTGTGGTGTTTCCACTTATACAATTTGGTAGCTGGAGCAATTGTTCTCGTAAAAAATAAAAAATTTAAATTTTAGCTTAATATGAGGCTGGCGTGTAAGATATTATGCTTTATTATTAAACATGAAGAGGGCATAGCTACTTTTTAATATTATTGCATAAATAGACAGTGTAAGGCGAACAGTTTTCAATTTTTGGACATTGTTTTTGTGATGCTAATGAAAGTAGATTTCCCGCTTCCATTACTGCTGGTTTCAGCCTAGTTTTCCAATTCAGTTATTTAATCAATAGCTTTCTTACATCTTAATAAAAAAATGCAAATCTTTAATTAATGAAGAGTAAATTGGTTCATTAAATTTCATTTTTTGCCTTACATTTTTTTGTAAACTCTGACCTAGAATAAAAGAAGTTTTAAAAATTAACAAAACAATCAATAAGTGGAAGCTCCTATGTCATTGACATTGTATGGCTGCTTTTGGCTGCCTATGAATATTTGTCAAAATTAGAATACATATATTTATTATAATTAATTTAATACATTTATATTTTACAACCAATAAAACATGGAGATCCATTTTTTAGGAACCGGTGCAGCCAACCCAGGCCTTGCTCGAGGAGCGTCAAGTCTTGTCATCCGACTACCTACTGGATCATGTTGGATGTTCGACTGCGGAGAGGGAACCCAAACGCAGCTCATGAAAAGCGCGATTAAGTCTGGAAAGTTGGAGAAAATATTTATAACACATCTGCATGGTGACCATGTTTTTGGTTTACCAGGTTTATTGTGTACAATCAGTCTAAACAGTCCTGATCAAAGGTCTGCTATTCATGTGTATGGTCCAAAAGGCCTTGCCAAATATTTGACAACTACCTTGACTTTGTCTTCTTCTCAGCTTACTTTTCCTTGTGTCATCCATGAGCTTTGTCAAGCAGGTAGAACATTTTTCATTCTACATTACCCCAAGTGCAACTTTTGGGAGGAGCATAATTTAATTAAAATCACCCAAGCTGTGCCAACAGAATAGTTGCAAGTTTGTTCTGTACCGCCCTTAAACACAGTGTGAGAAAAAATGCGCGTGCTAAGAGCAAGAAGCGTAGTTTTAGAGAGTGCATTAAAGATTCTTGGGCTAGGGCAAAATTTACTTAACCCTCCCCCACCCTATCCCGCCACCACAATTGGTTACATTCAGCTCTTTCACTGAAAATTACTATGACTTGGTTTAATTCATGATCAATAGCATGGTATTGATGGTTAACAATGGTATTTCATAGATTTTTGCAGGCATATTGTGTGGTTCTTGCAGATTTCTGAAACCATTTCAGAAAAAAAAGACACACCCCCTTCTCTCTCTCTTGGACTTCTCTTTCCGGACCTGCCCCTGTTGTGTTACCAAACATGTTCATACATGTACATTCATTCTCTACAAACTGTAAAATCATTTAAACCTTGTAGATGAAATGGACAACAAGGAATGCAGAATAACAACAGATGCACTAGAAAACTTTAAAACTTTTCAAATACTCCCAACAGACAAAAACACCTGGGATGTCTTAAATGATAGTAAAATGACAGTTTCAGCTGCTGTATTAAAACATAGGGTAGTTTGCTTTGGTTATGTGATGCAAGAAGCAGAGAAACCTGGCACATTGAATGTAGATGTACTGAAGTCAAAAGGTATTTCTCCTGGACCTTTGTATTCAAAGATTAAAAGTGGGGAGAGTATTTATGCCAAGGATGGCTCAGAGATTAAACCAGAGGACGTACTCGGCCCATCGTGCCCGGGGAGGAAAGTGGTGATTTTGGGGGACACATGTGATTCGCAAAAAATAACAGACTTAGCTATGGATGCAGATGTACTTATCCATGAAGCAACCAATGAAAATGCCCATAAAGAAAAATGTATAGAAAATGGCCACTCAACTCCAGGTAGTATTGAATCGTCCTAGCAGGTTTATATTTTAATATCCCCACTCCATCCATGTATAAGTACCAACCAAAAATGATAAGGCTTTGCGATTGGACTTTGGAAACAAGTCATTGTTTGTGATTTGTTCTTTAGAAAACCAATTTCTATAGTTTGTCTTTTATTGTTAAAACCATCTAACCACAAATCCTGTTAGTATAGGTTGATGGCAACCCCTCCATTCAAAGTAAGCCCTTCTTTGTAATGCACCTGTTATTACATAAGGATTTTGCCCCCCCCCCCCAATTCATATTCACTTTCTCTCTAATATGCCCCTTTCTGTAATAACCCCACTTCTTCTCTCTAATATGCCCCCTTTCTCTAATGACCCCCTCCTTTTCTCTCCAATAAGCTCACTCCCATCCCTCTAATAAGGTCTCTTTCTCTAATAACCCCCAGCTCTTCTCTAATCATGCATGCCAATAACCCCTCCTCTTTTCTCCAATAAGCTCTCTCTTTCCCTTGATAGAGACATTGCAATACCTTCTAAACTGTTCTCACCCGCACACTACAGTTGGCCGTAGGTAATTCCCTTCTCTTTTCTCACTCCATCAAACATGGAAACTGACCTGCAAGACACTAACTCTTTTTGCTTTATTTAGAAATGGCTGCACGTTTTGCTAAGTCAATCCAGGCCAAGAAACTTATTCTCACGCATTTCAGCCAACGATACAAGACACAGAATGATGTGTTGAAACCAGCGGAAGAAAGTGCTCAGAAACTTTTAGAAGAAGCAAAGAAAGAATTTAAAGATGTTATCGCAGCATATGATCTGCTTGTTGTCAACGTTCCAACGCTAAAAGCTAGAATGGGGGGCAGAGCGAAGAATACGTAATTAAAGCAGTTGTTAGGATGTCATTAGCATGCTCGAGAGAGCGGACTACTATTAGTGAATTAGTATAAATCTTTGTAACATTCGATTTTTCTCTACTACCAGGTGATTGACCTGTTGATAAGGGGTTCCAAGGTACCCATACGATTTCAACATTTTTATCGGATAAGACACGAAAATACTAGCCATGATCTCAATGCAAAGGCATCGCTCTCTCCTCAATACTTCAAGACCTGGGGCCAGTTGTTCGAGGCTGGGTTAACGCTAATCGTTGGTTAAAATTTAACCCACTGTTTTAGTTTCTACGATTCTACACCTCCGTTTCTTTGAAAACTTCAGAAACCAAAACTTCCAATGATCCAGACAAGATTTCTGAAGAAATATTTCTAATCTTCCAAACAAGCTGCTGGGAAATTTCTCTTGGATCTGACCTTAACCCAGGGTTAAGCTAATCTGGTTTTGAACAACTGGCCCCTGTAGTTTAGTGGAGGAGTGAATTTGAATCCAGTTTGGAAGACCAAGCGTGGTTACCATAACATCACGCATGCTCGTTTGCTTTTACATTTCATTCAACACCTTGGATTCCTGCGCTTTCCTCAAGGACGTTATTAAAAGCTACTATTTGAAGACAACTTTATTCGAAGACAAAATACTACCTACATGGAGTCTACATAGAAGAATAATCATACGAACCAACTGAACCTTAGAACATCGAAAGCAATAGTATTGATATTGCTACCATAAAAATCACTACTAACAGTGAACAAATACTTTTGTCTCAGTCACGTACTTACAATGTGAATGAAAATAAAGCTAAAATGAGTCTAGTTTCTTGTAAAACTGGAACACCTAAAAAAAATATAACATCAATATTTCAGTCCCATCACGACTGCATCACCAAAGATCCCAGTTCTTGGAATGTTAAAATACAACCAACCAAAGGAATGAACTAGAAACCAACGCGCTTCAATGTTTCTCTTCATTATGACTGCTGAGAAAATATCCACAGAGGGAAAACATTCAATTGTGAATCTTAGCTTGTTACCCCCCCCCCCCCCCTCCGAAAAATGGTTTAAAAGTCGTTAGTTTCACAGACATTGGTGTTCTTGTAAATACAAAGGTTTCAAAGTGAAGCGCAGTCAGACCGAATCACGGTGTTGCGTCAGCAAAATTAGCGCCACAGTATAGAGTAGGCCACTCAGCAGTACAACATGTCCTCCAATTTTTATGCGATTGACTGGCCAGAATAATGGCGGAACATATTGGTCAGAAAATGCAATTGGCCAGAACCTGCTTAATGAACATGCGACATGCGCGCTAACACAAATTTCAAAGGTTCAGACTCGAGTGGCCCTCGATGTATTTCTCTTCTGTGTTAGCACTTTGGCTTGTGTTTCCGGTTCATTCTTTTGATTGTCTATTGTTAAACATTGAAACTTACATCAAATTTGGCGTGTTTAAAGACCAGCAGCGCCTTCAATGAACTAAAAAAATTGAAAACATTGCTCGTTACTTCATACAGTGGTTACCGGAAGGACAACACTCCCATTGAAAACTAAATTTCAAGCAAAAATGATATCCATTCAGCACAACAAAGATGCTCTTTCTAGCTGTGCTGACAGATTTAGTTCTTCCAAGAAATGAACAACAAAGGAATTATCATACAGGAGATATCCCCTTGTACCTTGACCAGACGACAATTTAATGAAATACAAAATAACCATATTCCGAAGAAATACATCTTGTAAACTCAATACCCGAGTTAAAAACAAGAAACAATTGAAACAGTAGTAATTCAAAGCCGAAATCTTGCAGTTTCAATCGTTTCTTGTTCTTAACTCGAGTATTGAGTTTACAAGATGTATTTCTTCGGAGTAAGTTTTTTTATCCCCGTATATTTCCCATCCTTCCAGTTTATACAGTATATGTTATTCAAAACAAAACTTACGTCATCCAAAGCAAAACTAGCCTGGCTGGATCCACGTCTTACATGCTTGTTGAATGTTTCTAAAAAAGGAATGTCTCAAGATTTATTCCTCAAGTCTTGTGAAGGTGTGAAAATAACGTAACCGCCCCAGCACTCGACTTCGAAAAAATTTCCTCCGTCCAACTGGAAACATATATTACGAAGTACTATATACTACGGGTACGAAACATAATATACCACGCGGGTACTACGGACCCGAAAGTCAACCCCCGAAAACGATACTTGAAAGTTTACATTGTACTGTTAGCAACATCACCAGGGGCACCGGCACTGGGGGGGGGGGGCAGGAGGGGCACCTGCCCTCTTGCTTTTTGCTGGAGAGACAAGGGGGGCAAAAGTGCTCTTCAAGTATATATAAGAGTTTGAGACGCCTTAGTGATAACAAAACCTGCTGTGGCACTGTAAATTGATGAAATTGGATTCATATTTGAGTCAAAAAATGCAACTAACACTCTAAATTCCCGGATAAGGACTTTAACAGGTTTAAAATTTTGTCGGTGCCCTTCAACAAACGTTTGCCCGCCTGGCCATTTTCAGGTTGCGGCATTCCTGAACATCACTTACCAATAAGGCCAACAACGCGGGTATAGATCTGCAGGAAGTCATCAAAATCTACAGTTCCCTTCTTGTTGGAATAACGGCAAGTAATGGCAGTCAAACATCGCGTGCTCATCTTGATACCTGCGGATAAGGGAATACATTAGGGTGGCTAAATCATTTTAGATCAAAATCCGAAGAAATTATTTTAAATTTCCTTCATCAGTTCTTCTCTAGTCTATGTGTTATAATATTATCGTTGACCGCAGCACATAGCAGGGATGGGAAAATATTTTTCTTTCTGCGACCTTAGATGCAAGAGCGTAACATTTCCAAGGTACTTTTTTATTCAGTTTGTTAAAAACCTCCGAACTTCTATTAAGACGCCGCTTACACGGTACCAGATCCCCATGGTCTCGATATCGAGTTCGCTCAGTGCGCGGTCATATATATATATACTCTTACACTTTTTCTATGATTAGTTGTCACTAGATTCTGTAATATTATCGTAAATGAATAGCCACACTCGTCTTGCAACTATTGACATCGTGGCCATTCGGATCCGGTACCGTGTAAAGGAGTCTAGATGTTTCTAAGACTATTCTCTTATAAATATAATGCCATTTTCACAGAATAACTGCGTTTCGATTCCCAGTATTTGTTCATTACAGCTCTCGCCACATTTTAGCAGTTCAAGCTAGGGTCAACTGGAATGCATTTTCAAGCATATCATCTGCGATTTTGCAACGTGATTGTTTTCTGCTGGTGAAACATGAAATATTTTCTGAGAACAAAACAGCATCCACAATGCATTTTCGACCCATAATGCATCACCTGAAGTTGTTATAAAGTCGTTTTTACTTACCCAAAGCATCTAATACATCATGCAGTTCATACATGTCCAATGTTCCACTACGATCCTTGTCATACTTCTTGAACTCGGCCTATATTAACCAAATTCCAATTTACAACTTTAAGTACGTAAATTAAAACATCATTTTGTGGAAACACCATGTAAATTTACTATCGCATATTACGTGGTGTTTCCACAAAATTATACTATAATTTAATATTCACCATGCACACATACGAGGAACATTAAGTAACTATTTACAATACGAACAGTTGAGCCTTAACACTGAATAAAACTCTGATAAAGCACGAATTGTGAGTATGTCGAATAGCTTCAAAAACGACCCATTTTATACCCAGGTCTTGGTTAGTATCAAAAGAAATTTTCAATATACATGTTGTCTAATTCGTATACAGACTCCTTCAGGGCTATGACTTATTATTTCGAAAGCTCTCTCAATATCAGTATCTGAGTATCATGTTTGACATTTAGATTTTTGCTTTAGCCTTTGCCCTTTGGATGTATGATCATGTAGTTATCATGCAAAAATTACTCCTGTATTTTGAAGCGCGGGTGACGCACGTGACTAAGACTAACCACAACTCGATTCTTACGTGGCATTGTTTGGTAGTAGCAAGCGTTTGCTTGAATTCATCATATTCCAGTTTTCCCGTTCCATTGTCCTGATTCGTGGTTAAGGAGAAAGATTGTTGTGAAATATACAATTAGAGTTTTTTTTGACTAACCCAGCAATAACTTCGAAAAAAAAACTGCATCAACCACGAGGTACTGTACCCACTGAAGTTATAACCATGATCCGAAATGGTGGCGAGTTGGGTAGGTTATCGTATCTATCACAGCAGGTGAGCTAACATATGCAGTGATTAAAACCTTTTCTGCATACACCTAACGCCTAACCCTAACACATGCATTTCAAACCATTCCCCACAAAACGGCATGTGAGAAAGACGAAACCAGTGAAAGAGCACAATTGTTATCGCGAAAACAAACTAAATAGAATGCAACCACAGAAACGAGCAATGACATAAACATCATGAGAACGAGGGTTGTACGCGGTAGTTCGTTCTTTTGTTTTGGCCGTTACGTTCGTCACCGTTTCGTTCCGTTTCGATAGTTTCAGTGGCTACGTTCGTTTAGTTTAAACGGCTTCAGCCATTCCGCTTTTTTTGGTTGCTTTGTTTTGATAATTTCGATGGTCACGTTCGTGTCGGCCGTCCCGTTTGGATGGTTTCGTTCGGTCTTCTGGGTTTTAGCAAATTTTCAGCCAAACTGAGTACAGATCATAATCAAGGATACATCGTACATGCTCACAAGACTTCTGCATGTCTCAATGTTGAAATCACCATCACCAATATCTGAAAGGGGAAAAATAAAAGGTAATGAAACATCGAAATTGGTGAACTCTGAAAAGAAAAGAAAATCTAAATATATTTTTTGTTCCATAGAATGAAATCACGATAAGAACCTTTGCTAAATGCAGCTTCCAAAACCTTCTTGAGTTCAAAGGCATCAATCTGCTCATCCTAAATAAAGCATAAGCACAAACGTTTGCTAGATAACTCTTTGCGAGTCTATTTCCTACATGCGCTATTGGGCTCGTCAGTCTTAATAGACCTTTCTCATAATGACGTCAAATGCGTGTTCTAGATGTTAAAAGACATTTGATTAGCTCAAGAAAAATGTCCAGCCAATCAAATTTCACGTAACATCAATTTTCCGCATTTGACCTCATGAGTTGTAACATCAACTTATGCTAATAAGTGCTATTCTTTGGAAGCGACGAGACCAGTTCCACACAGCCAGATACGTGAAAATTCCAACAAGTCTGTTGTACGTTTGTTGCCTTGATCGTCAAGCCGTGATTGTCAATTCTGCAAATATCAAGTCTGATTTTCATAGACTTTTTATGCAACTTGAGGAACTAACAAGCTTCATGCAACATGCACCAAGCCGGTAAAATCAACTGTCTTAAGCAACAGTCTTAGGCGTTTTGGGGTGCGGGTGTGCAGACCTTCTCGCTGTACAACACCACAGACTAATAATACACTGCATATGCCTTACCGATCCAGCAACTCTCTCAAAGAATGCACGATATTTTTTATCCATTTCGGCATCTTCACTCGCAGTGATTCTTGGCTTCACGTCCTTCGTCATGCGTGTTTGGTGATCTTGAACGCTAGAGGATTGCGGAATAGAGGTGAATTTTTGAAAACAAACAGAATCCTACATTGAAAGAATTTGATTACGAATGCAAGTGTCGCAAAAATTATCTATTTCCACCAAGGTAAACATACTCGCTTTTTTTCTCTTTCTCGGAAAACAGACGGACCAAAAAATCGCCTTCTTCATTCGCATCGAAGGTCGATGGCACGATGGCATAGCTGCCCGGCTTCAGCTTGAAACGGTTTGTAATTTCTCGAGCATTGATGAAAGTATTCGAGCGAGCAGTTGAAGCATGATACAGGAAATAATCCTTGTCCAGACGAGACGCCTTTAGATCTTCCTCCTCGAGCTGAAAATGTACATAAGATGAACTACAGAGCGCTGAAAATAACGGCCGGCCAACAGAAAGAACGGGCAGTGTTAGGGCTAGACCAGGTAAAGTCCATCTCTCAAGGAGTTCTAAGTTTGAGAGACAGTGTTAACAAAGTTTATATTAGGGCATTGAACACCCCTTGGTTTTTTCAATGATCATGTTTTGACCAGCTAAATGTTTTTTAAACATCAGTGATATTTTCATTCTTTCGGGATAATATATAATATAATCTACTACAGACAATGTTATTTGGATGGGCTTGGCTTCAATAGGAGTACAGGTACTGTATAGGTTGTAATACAAGCTTTTGAGCATCTAGGTTAGACATTACTGCAAGGTAGGTGAACATCAACCAGAGCTGATGACTGTCCATTCATAACCCCCTCTCCCCCGTCAAGTAAAATCTTTTGTACCTTGTAGATAGCAAATCCAATGGTAAGGTTGGAATTTGCACCCAGTTTTCTTCGCAGCTTTCTTCGTCCAACTTGCATGAGACTGACAATCAATGTGCAGGAATCATCGTCATCATCATCATCAACATCTACCAAAGTCACTCTGAAATTGAAAAATATACATGTCTAATTTGCTGTCAAAACAACACAACTCCTTAGTGGCATCACAACAAATAAAATACATTAGGTGGTTTGAAAACATGTTAAAATAACAATGCAACCTACATACCGTAAACCTCCAACTATTACCCCCCCCCCTTCCCACGAATATAGCCCCCCTGCCTATAAGCCAATCAAATCACTAACATTCACACCATTCCAAATATAAGCCTCAATATAATACCGATAGTAATGTTTGTTTGTTTGTATGTATGTATGTTTGTATGTTTGTTTGTTTGTTTGTTTATCTGAACATACTAATTTTTGTTTGTTTTACCCAAAATGTCATGCATGTATAAGCCTCCCCATATATAACCACCATGCATAAGCCCATTAAAAAAGGCTTACAAACTTGTATAAGCCCTGAGGGCTTATAATAAAAAGGTTTACGCTATGTTGGTCACTGAAACCATCAATTCTATTGTCCATGGTTGTATGTGATAGCTAGGTACAGCTGGTTTCCTCACCTGAACTGGGGATTTCTGTGAAATGTATTTGGGTTGTTACGGCAACCTCCAGCAGTGCTGCCGACACGCCATCTATCTTTATGCATATCTGCATTCCATGTCGTTTTTGCATTCTCAACGTTCGCATCAGGACTCAACATGCAAATTTCCAGCCGTTGGAAATTGCCAATGAAATCCCTATAGCTCATCCTGGTGAAACAAGAAAGAAAAACATGTTAAAATCACAGAATAGATGTTAAAACTATCCCATAGCAGATGGAAGACAGTTACTGTAAATTTTTATTCACACTCATCAACTTTGATAATTTTTTATAGGTTTTGGTAAGAGAACACTTATATCTGTGAACTCTCACTTTGTTTTAAACAGACGATAATTATGACATTGAAAAACTCAGGACCATGCTACCTGCATGGGGTGTATCACTCTCTAACAAAATTTCCATAGAGGACCTAGATTTTTCAACAAATTGGCATTTATAAAGAAAACAATGTTTCTGGTTTGCAGACATTTTCTGGAATACATACCAGAATTCACCATCGTCATCAAAAGTCAGTTCCATGTCTTTCTTCTCACGGTCAGACAACAGACTCCATTCTGATGACCTAGGCAAAATATTACCGTTGGTAAGATCCTTAGCAATTTCATACATTCATCAAGTGCGAAAGTAACAAGCCTACATGATAAGTGATACATTTTCTTCTATATTGACTACTTTAGGTATATGAAATGGTCACACTAAAATGCAACTTGAACTAAAGTGCATGCTAAATTCTGCAAATATTTTGCATGTTCTTGAGCAAGGTGACACATTTAAAGTTCACAAAATATTTGTTCCACTGACTTGTCTCCCCAGGCACCAGTCCATTCTCTTTCATTTCCCCAAGGATTGCGAACTCGTACAAGTTCCACCTCCATTTGACCAGATCTTGTTTTTGCATTAACCTAAAATCAGTTTGCTTCCAAATTTAGCAACCACAAACAAGGTTGTGTACTTTCTGAGTGAACTAAATTAAGCATTACTATACAAAATTGACTGATAATGATTGACAAATATCACTTCCACAATAATGTGACAACAATGTAATTTGAATGAATTCCTGCAATTCAATGATTGATATTGTTTGTTCCTTTTCTACCTTTCTCACTCCAGTCACAGTATAAGCATGACCCATGACCAAGCCATTGTCCAACTTTGCTTCAATTTGGTTCGGCTTTGCCTAAAACATGTAAGTTATGCATATTTTACGAATAACCTACTGTGTTACAAGGCTACAGTTATATTGTAAAGTACAAGTTATTGCTATAATTGAGGCCTTATCACATTTTAGTACAATCGCATGATAGGGGAAAAATAAAAATTCTCTTCTCCTAGATTACTTGCCCTAGAAGTGACTATGACACAATAATCACCTACGCGGTTTTTCAAAATGGCCACTAATTGTTTTGTCAATGTGACAGATGCTGTTTTGAAATATGAAACATATTTTTATCACTTTTCACCTATGTCATTTATTATACCTCAGGCTTGGTGATTATCGGTGAATACTCACCTCAACTTGATCTCAGTGAATATTCACCGATAATCACTTCACGTCTTCGGCAAATAATTGTTAACTATACTCACATTAATACTGCAACCCATCAAAGACTGCCTATCATGTGCTTTACACATAATCTTGAAGAGATTTTTGGGAGCTTTTTGACCAAGATCAAATGATTCTGTCATTCCACCTGTAAAATCTTCCATAGCCTCACTAGTCTGGCCACCTTTCAATGCCTCATAAGAGCCACACAATCTGATGATCAAAATACAAAGTCAGATCACTCTCTCTTAATTACAACCAAATGGGAATCAAGCTCAAAAATACTTCATACTTTGCATAGGCCTTTTCCATCAACGCACTCCAAAATTCATTCCTTGACTTTGAATGCACAAAGATGAGTTGATTGTTGATGGTGGGCAGACGATCATCGATAACAACATCTACCCATTCCCCACCTTGCCAGAAACAAAAATGAAAAGCACCACAGTATTCTCTCTTATCAAAGCCTTGATCATCAGTGGGACAAACTCTCTTAAACAGTTCAGGGTACTGAGTCAAAGATGCAATGCCTGCCAAGAACCAACAATCTCCCAAGCGTCCTTGTGCTACATCCATTCGACTGGCACCTGCATCGACTAGAATTGGGTTTTCCACCATTTCCTAAAAATGATAATTAGCACTGTGCCATTTGCATTCAAAAACAGATAAACATGCATGCATACAAGGGCAAGTGTTAAATATCTATAACACAGAAGAGATTAACTGACAAATAAGGGGCTAAGTAAGTAATTTAGGGTGGGGAAGGAGGGGGCTGGAATTGTTCCAATAGTTAGCTAAGTGCAATGAGCCACCTAGGGAGGTCTGTGTTTTTATGTATGTTTGTTCCATCAAAAAGAATCATTTACATAAGATCATATTGTGCAGAAAAGCATTAACATACATGCACTTTGAGGATTGGAAAACTACTTTTTGGACATACATCAGATTGTACGTTATTTCAGACATTGGAAAAGTTTAATTACTAAATAACCAGGCCATTCATATTCAGAAACTATCTTATCCTATTAAGGCATCTGCACTTAAATAATATGTACATGCAAGGGTATTATACATATTTTAAATTTGGCCATAGACTTGGATGAACAGGAATTTAGTGTCTTCAATGCCAGAATGACATTTGACAAAGTGCATTGTACATTCAAAATATGCTAAATTTGCTCTTTTATTTTCTCAAAAAAACCCAACAACTTAGCCTTAATAACATAGCCTTTTACACCCACGCATTCATACTTAAATTAAACCACATTAACACTTGCAAATGAACATAAGTTATTATAATAAGAATTAAGTGAACATAATACTACCCCAAAACCTGTTTACTTTGTAATAATTAAATTTACACGTATATAAAAGGCTTAGCGTGCCTCTTGCTCGAAAAATATAGGTTCTAAACAGCTAGTAGCAAGCCATTACTAATAACACAAGACCATTATAATAACTAGTATGTTAAAATTATGTATATAAGCGTGAAACTTAATACACATGAAATTTTGTTAAAAAATTAAATACTTTAAAGGCATTAGGCAAATATATTGCTGAGAATCGTATTCAAGAGCTGTTCCGGTAATTGCACACGGAAAAATATTCAAAGTTGTTGAGCCAATGTTTGACAACGCCCTGACGATTGCCGCAAATGCATCTTCCTGATTTTCCCAGAGGGCATAAAATACTTTCTGGTCTTTTCTAACGGTCATTTATGACGATTTTTCAAATAATTAAGTCAAGTACATTCTTCAATAACATCTTGCACTCAAAATAGAACGAAATAGTTTACAGTATAAAGCGCGCCGAGAATATTTCGGAATGAATTCTACATGAACGATACGAAATGTTTTGACACATGCGAGATGCTATAAATCGTGAAATGCTTAGCAGTTGGAATAGCAGAATATCTCTTCATCTGCTACTGCGGCATATTAAGACGATAACTATTCACAAACTGGTTCATTCGCCGTACATTTGTGCACGTTTTGGCATGTTCTCGTTCAACATTGTAGCGAAGATCAATTGTGCATTCCACAAGAACGTTAATGATTAAAATCGGCTTTGATGCGCATCAAATATACATTTACGCACACATTCGTATATTTGCTTTAGCATGATGCGATGGGGAGCCAGAATAAAGCTATAATGCGCTATATATTTCGTTAAGCGATACAAGTTCACTTGCATGTAATGAAATATAATTTTTTCGATACAAACAAGACTGGCTCATCAGCTACACAAACTTACAGTTGGACGACGCCAAACAAACGGACGTGGCGGGCGACGGCTTGTGAAAACATTATCGTCAATTGCTTCAAAATCAGGATCTTCGTACAACCGTCCTGATCGTAGACACGACTGCTTGATCTGTTCGTACGATTGAGGCATTTTCCTAACAAAATTCAAATGCAAACAAAGTACTTATTAGTTGCAAAATAGCCCCGCGTCATAGAGCAAACGGTCACCTCAAAAGACCAAAGAGAAGCTCAAATTTAATGGTTAAATATAATGCCCGGAATGTTTTGAGTTCAACAGCTCGGATGACCCTCGCGGAATACTGAGCTAATGCACTTACCAATGATGTTAAAACAGATTGATAACAGTCGCTTGCAATATATTCACTTACACTGCAACAAATATTAACAATGTCCGACCAAGGTACCGGTCAAGTGGTAAACAGCTTGGCAGAAGCGTTTCGATGATCTCAATCGTATCAAATTATGCAAGAAATTCCATTCTTTTGGGAGGGGCTACACGCAATGTCTTTCGAGAATATTTAGCACATTATTAACTCATTCATGCATAATATTAATAACTATCATTAATTATTAATATTCATGGTAGAAAGCTTCGATTTGACTTCAGCCACGTTACTTTAGTAAAGCGATAAGTCATTAAAGAAAGACAAAACTTCTAACTGTTGCGTTTCAAACCGAGTTTTTTTATTTTCAATGTTTTCGATCCGCCATCTTGGAGATTTGAGAAAGGACATACAACTACGTCATGTTACATGCATATGCAAGGTGCCTTCCTATTCAAATTCACGGTATGTGAAAAGTTACGGCAGAAGGATCTGTTACTACTTTGCCACTTAGCAGTCAGCAACATTTGTCAAACACTGTTGACAGTTTTGCAAAAAGTAGATTTATCTTCAGACTAGCACAAGAGACTGGCAGATGTCAGGTTTTGTCATAATTCAGTTTTACCATGCTTGCCAAGTTTTGCTTGCGCACATACCATATTCATTAATTGGTTATCAATGCCCACCACAATTGATGGCAGTTTTTTTCATTTGGAAATTTAACAAAGCCTCAAGAAAGATCAAAAATGCAATTTCAAATTGAAGGCAAACCTACGCATTGCAGTTTAATAAACTCTTTTGAGAATGCTGCAAAATTATCTACTGGTCAGACGAAAATGAAACAGCAACTTACATTTTAGCAACAAAACAGGCATTACATGCTATTTTTTATGTTACAGTCATGCTCCTGCAGAAACTAGCTAACAGGAACTCAAGGTATTTCGAGTTTTCATTCTAGTTCTTACACGAAAACTTTACTTCCAAGCAGAAACATCAACAACAATATCGTTTTCATTCATAACACATCTTAGCTTCTACTCTTTCTGACAGAAGCAAACATCTTAATTGGCAAAAGCACCCTGGTTGACTCGCTCTTCCGAGATTTAAGGCTATAGTTTCCGTCTAGCCGTGAGAATATCAAAGTGACCGATGTAATAGAGTATGTACGCAGATCTACACTTACTATGACTAATTTGAATGCAGCCAACAAAAGAAAAGGTAGATCTAAGGTCTAGACTATATTATATTGTCGAGAATGACTTTGCTAAGACAGTCACGGCCAAATGGAAACGAGGCTTAACTTGGAGGAAAATCTGGCGCGACTTGCTTGGTATCTTAGAAATCGCCAAAGCATGCAAAGAGACTCACGTCAAACCACAAACAGAAATTCCACCCACCTTGTCGCATAAATATCAGTAAAATGCGTGAAGCCATCCACCTCGCGTGTCCACTTCTTATTTTTCTCCGGTTCCGTTTGCCGTGGCCCGTAATTCCTGGGATGTATGCTGAACAAGTCATCCTGAAATGATCTTGTCAATCTGTCTGGATCGCGAAAAAATTCTGAGTGTCTGCGCCGGAACATGCTCTTGAAATCAGTCTCGAACGGGTCATAGAGTCCTGTTTCCATAGCTTCACTCGATCGAATGACTTTCCCATCCATTGTAGGCATGTTCCACGAGTGTTTTCGGTCATTCCATCCCTGCGAGGCATTTGCGGAAGTTCGCGAAAGTCTACGTTCGTATTTCAAATTATGTTCATTATCCACTTCGTCCCTATCACAGTCCGCAAAACAGCCGTTAAACATATCGTCGTTGCCAAAGGGAGTCTGTGTAAAATCTTGATGGGGAGATCTTTCTGCGTAGATGACGCTGTGACGTTGTTGCCTCGTTTTTCTAACGGTAAAACTCCGTCTCGATGGAGATTCATCTATTCCTGTACTTGCAAAGTTATCTGGAGGACTGTTCCTCGCCAGCCTGTATAAGTCTTCTTGAGACATTGCGACGTTTGACCGAGTATTTATGATGCTATAAGCAAGCTCAATACATATTCAACTCAATTAGATTGTCTGCATCTTCACAGATCCGACTGCCTTCAAGTCTCAGTTCTTCCCATTCCGAAAGGCTTTGTTTGGGGGTTCTGGTTAGTTTTAGGCGATACCTGTTTGTGGTAATGAACGAACTATGAATTTTTAACAAGATCTCTTTAATTACCTGCAAAATAAACAAAGGGCCCTGATTTTCCCATAATATCTTAACGCTAGAAGTCAATTTATGTTTGGAATAAGGTGCAGTGGTTTACGAACTTAAGGCATTCTCTTGAATTCGACCTTTATTAAAAAGCGCTTCTTCTGAAAACTAGCTGCAGGAGAACGTGGGTTTAGAATGACTTAGAACTTCAAATATACTCGTACGCTAGGGCTTTGTGCACACGAGGTCGTTTCCGAACGTTTTCATTTTGAAATATTTCAAAAAGCTCCCAACTTACTGGCATATTTTAACGCAAACAAGCATGAACCTCATCTCTGGACAAAAACTAATGTCTTCATGCGATAAGTACTATTTACAACAAGAGCGGCCGTGTTGTATCAGCATATACAAACTCGAGCCGAAGACGAGAGTTGTATATCTGATACAACACGGACGCGAATTTTGTAAATGGCTTGTGAAACTATCCAATTTTATAGATCGATTTGCGAAGTAATTTTGAAATACATCTTATATAAGACGAGAAAATCAAAGTTAAAGTTTATAAAATTGAACAGAATTCTGTATCAGAGTATACAGACTCCTTCACGCTCATGATTTCTTTTGTGTTTCCTTTATGAATTATTAATGAGTTTCACAACAATTTATACCGTTTATAATCGTTTTCATTTTGACTGCTGTAAAAAAGCACGGAAACCGTGTGCACAGAGCCGAAGATTAAGTGACGTAAGTGACTACAAACTGCTTTCAACGACATGTTTGAAGAAGCTAGAGTTTGAATTTCAATTATCGAATTATAGTATATTAAAAATCAAAATAGTGAAAAATTGAGTTGTTTCGAAATAGTTTCATTGATGTTTAACAAAACAAATCTTTAATTCGTTGAACGGTTTGGTCAAAATTAATCTCGTCGTCAAGACGCTTCTTTTTTAAAACCACTTGTTGTGACCACATGACGTCAGCATTGCTCAGATCACTGCTTGTTAATAATTAGTTTGGTTTGACAATGACCTGAATAGAGTCAAAATATCATGCACCATTATAATTTGTGTTTAGCTGTGTTTAAAATAGCTCATATTTTGAGGTTACAAGATGGCATTATTATTATTCGGAGTATTTTTTTTTCTTATATTAATTAAACTTCTTCGCTGGTTAAAGATATTGAGGAATCATAATTAGCAAATAATCCAGTTTTGCTGAATCAGGAATTACAGCACATCAAAAACGCCTTTCTTTCCATTCCCTCCGGCAAAGCGGAATCATGTAAAACAGCCCCTAATTCACCCCTTGTCATTTCATTCTGAGTAAAACCAGACAGTGCGCATCACTCATTCGAACAGTAGCGTTTGTTCATCACCACTCTCTCCTCCTTAAAAAACTGCAGAAAACTAAAGGAATTCAGAGGAATCCAAAAAACCTCTGCGAAGGAGAGTCATGTAAAGCACTCTATTAGCGCTTGTAACTAACAATAAATTTGGTAACCTTGGTAATTAAACGACTTATTGCCCGACTTATCACACTAATGGCTACAAGTACTTGCAATCAAAACAATTGTAAAATGCCAAGTTTCGGTTAGCCGAACAGCATGTTATACAAATGGCTTTGACTGGGCGAACAGTTCGGTGAATACTTGAGCGAGACTGGCATTGTTTTGTCTCGTCCACGAGCATAATAATTGCCCACCGTAACATTCAAAACAGTTTAATCAAAGAAACATTCGCCGAAAACCACACTTTAAAAACCCACACTTTGCCGAAATGAAATAAAATAAAACTAAAATAGGTAGTAAAATAATTTGTCAAATGCTATCCAGTTGATCTGGAAACACGGAAAAGTACTGGCACTAGTTGTCAAATGGAAATCCATTTCTCCAAATATAGTTTACATTGTTTCTAAATTTCTGGCAGGCTTGTAATTTTCTTTACTAAAGACAGTTACGAAGTTTCAACAAGTTTCACAAAGGAAAATAAAAGATATAAGTGGTTAAAAACAGCAAAATGGATTTCTATTTGGTGGCTATTTCCAGGCCTTTTACTCACGGTCAGACCAGCTAGATGTCCTATGTAAATTAAATACATTTCAGATATTAGTAAATATTTGTGTAACACACAGAGATATACAGCAGGGGTTTTTTGAGTTAGAGTTAAATACCGAGAAGGAGGGATGTATGTCATATACAACCCCCGAGGACGCGCAGCGTCCGAGGTCTGTATATCACATACATCCCGACTTTTAAGGTATTTAACTAACTTAATTTATTTTTGAACAGGTTTTCTAAAAGAGTCTTTTGACTTTAAACAATTTAAGTCGAGATTCGTCGAGATTTTTCCACAACTTTGATCTAATTATTTATTCAAGGTAAATAACCTATATACAACCCGCGGTACATCAAAGAAAACCGACTCAAAAATAAATTAAGAACAAAATACGACCTTTCGTGCGAAGTCTCTTCGTTGATAAGTTTAGAAAATTTATTATTTAATTTCGTTTTTTGACAGTTCGTCCATCTTGCATAGTCTACAAAAAAGCATGTGCAAGCGTAAAATGTGCTGATTAGAGTTGACAACGTGTCAGAGCAGGAAGACGCCGGGCTCAATTTACATGAAGTATAAACAAATATCACACAATATCAATGTCACGGACAAACCATTACGCGTACAAGACTATGCTCCAGTCCTCCGACATGTTCACGGCAGGTTTCTTAATGGTCAGTCGGTAGGCAGCCAAGTCGTGTTGGTAATCCAGTTTTCTTGTCTTTCCATCTGAATAATATATTATATTTATCGCGGTCAAGGGTCTTATTGTCTAATTGACAGACGGACCGCTGTAAATTGCCCATCAACATTAAGCCCTTCTGTCAAGTGGCCCAACTTCCTGGTTGGATTCTTCGTGCGGGTTGATTTTACTAAGTTTTATGCCTTGCGCAATAACAAACATGTTTGATATGCGAGAAAAGGTTACACGAAGCCCAAAACTCAATAAAATCCACCCGCACATGGTGAGCTATCGACTGAGCTGAGCTCGCGTGCGCCACAGGCTTTGATAGACCATTCCCTTTTTCGACTAACTTTTGAATTCTATTAGCATTCTATTGGGAAAATCCATTAGCACAGCTGGAAAGAGCATCCTAGATTTAGTAAAATAGTGACGTTTGGCTGCAAAACATTGTAGGATATGGAAAATATAGTCTTGCGAAGTTTGCGAATTTTGTATACTTTTGTATTACGCGCGGAAAAGTGTAATCAGAATTCGAAATGTGATTACACTTTTCCGCGCATAATACAAAAGTATACAAAAGTTGCAAACTTCTCTGAACTATATTTCCACATTTTACAATGTTTTTGCTAATGAATATTCCTGATTCAAAAGTTTGTCTAAAAGGGGAATTGTCCATTTAATTGGCTGTACTCAAAAAGATCGCACTGTTAATTACCTTTATCAGTCACAATGATCTGCGATGGATTTTGACTCATCCCCATTATGACAATGCGTTCCAGCCAGGACTTTGTTTCATAATGAGACGAACTGTCCAGTGATCTGCGTGGAAAAAGCGTGAGAACTATTACGGATGTGTTCACTAACTGAACTTCAACATAAAATAATTTACCTCGATTCTAGTTTTCCTTGTTTAAATGTAATTTCGCGATACTCATACTTTCCATTCTCATAATCGAAACTTATTCCATCATCTAAATAGACTTTGCCTTCCGCCTCGCCCTAGACATGATAGAAGTACAGTGAGAAACAGCGGGGAGGGGGGGGGACGTTCATAATCTGCATTGCACCCACCACCCCTCCTCCACCACCCCACTGATTAGGTAGATTAAAAAGCACATGCACAGATAAACACCTTTTTACTAAGCGCCACAACCAGAGTATAAGGATCCTCAGTCATGAGAGATGAACAACGTCGAATTCGTTCTTTTCGAGGAATTACACTTCCACCCCGTTGAAAGACTGGAATCTAAAGACGAAAAACGGGCGTTATGTCATCAGGTGCTGGCTGGAATAATCCAAATAGATACAGGGGTTTCTTTCAGATCTTCCAGCTGCAAGTCTTAAAGGTAACAAATCTCTGTTCAACTTTAGTCGGCCATTTTTTATTAGTCAATACAGTGCCGTGCCGTAACATACATTCGTGTTAACGAATCTTAAAAAAATCGATTTCACAAGAAATTAATTTTGCTAAACACGAATATATGACTATGCCTTGTCCCCACTTCAATTATCGTGGTTGATACGGCAATGCAATAAGAACAGTACAGCTTTACCATATTAAGCGGTGTAGCAACGTGAATAGTTTGACCACCAAGATGGAACTTGTTGCCAGATAAATCGTACCACAACTGTCAAGAAAAGAAAAGCAAGCTTCCATGAGCTAAAAATTTGGAGTAGGGCTTTCTCCCTTGCCCAATTTTCATACTATACTGCCGCCGTACCCCGTCCTTGTCAGGAAGATACACATCAAGTGTGGCTTGGCCTTGTGTTGTTACTGGCTTCACTAAGAGATCACGACCTGAGAAAGAAAAAGTTAGAGTGTACCGCACGTTAGGAATCATCCTTTAGCCGAGCAATGAACAATACATCTGAACCAAATCGAGTTGAAAAATTTTTAAGCACCCCCCCCCCCCACCATCCTCTTAGTTCAACGACCATCTTCTCATACTTGTCTGGCATTAGGTCGGTTAAAGTCCGCCCCTAGTGATTATGTTGAGTAGACCGGGGAGATTCTTTACCTTGAACGGACTCGGTATGTGCCCGCTCATTTACATTTTTGTGTTTGAGCCCAAACACACAATATCAAGGCTATTGCCGCTGCATGTTCCTAAACTCGCTATTCCCTCTAAGTACCCAGGGACTGCGCTAGTTTGGAAAACGCTGACTGATACCGTCACATAATGTCGATGAGTACATGTTGATAGTACACAGATACCTAGCAAGTATTGATCTTCCATGGTAAAGGTTGATTTGTCCTCGGGATACTCGACCCACAGTGGTCTGAAAATCAATTCAACACGCAATTGTTAATGATAATGAGCACGTGGATATGACGTCACACAATTTCATATTCATAAAATCCAACTATTAATCCCCAAACCAAACGAATTTTTTCACTTGTAACAACGAAAGTGTTCCTGGTTAAATTGAATTGAGTTGCCATGTTATAAGTAAATAAACATCAGATTGAATACAAATTGATAAATAATAGAGAGGGGCGACAGACCAAACACAGCCGAATACGCGAAGCTGCTGCAAATCCAACCAAGGGTGGATTTACTAGGGTGAGTGCACACTCCCCCCCTCCCCTCCCCTCCCCTGGCAGACCACTCCCCCACCAGATTATCCATATGTGGAGTAATGTAAAACCTCTCAAACGAATTGCAAACACCAAATAACAAATGAATAAATAGGATATGTTTAGAAACACATCCATAGCCGAGATTCTGGCTAACTCCGACGAGACATACGTTACAATAGGCGAACCAGATCGAGATGCCTCATGAAACAGCGTGTACCAGAACGGCAGCAATGCATAACGATGCCGTATCGCTTCCCGCATCAGGTTCTTGTATCTGTCTTCAAACAACCACGGCTCACGGCGCTTCGTGTCCAGGTGAGCATGCGCGCGGAAAAAGGGGAGATAGGCCCCAGCCTGAAACCAAACAAATATTTCAGCAAAAAATATTTTGTAAAAATACCTCCACTCATCAATGGACCATTCCCCTTTTAGATAAACTTTTGAATTGGAGATATTCATTGGCACAGCTGAAAAGAGCATCCTAAACTTAGTAAAATTGTGAAGTTTGGTTGGAAAACATTGTAAAATGTGAAAAATATAGTCCTGTGAAGTTTGCAAATTTTGTATACTTTTGTATTATGCGCGGAAAAGTGTAATCAGATTTCGAAATGTGATTACACTTTTCCGCGCATAATACAAAAGAATAAAAAAATTTGCAAACTTCACAGGGCTATATTTTCCACGTTTTACAATGTTTTGCAACCAAACTTCACCATTTTACTAAATTTAGGATGCTCTTTCCAGCTGCGCTAATGAAAATCCCTAATTCAAAAGTTTGTTTAAAAGGGGAATCGTCCATTGAAGCATTCAGTATCGAATTTACCTGATACCATCGCACGAGAAGTTCGCCATCAGGATTCTTGAAGAATCCACCAACATCGGCTGATAAACATAAAAAAATTGCAGTTAAACCAAGCCAGAAACCCCAACAGAAGCAGAAAACGAACAACCGGTGTGACTTTCCCTCTACCTCCACTAAACTGCATTCCAGTTACTCCCAGTGTCAAGATCATTGGCAAGGACATTTTCAAATGTGACCATTCCGCTATATTATCCCCTGTCCATATTGCTCCTATAATAAATAAACATAATAGTAATCTAGTTGCAACAAACTGGGATAAAGTTACTTTGTACTAATTAATAAGCTCTATCTGACTTGATAACCGATGCCAATACACAAATCCGTAATACATACAATCTTGGCAGTAAAAATCGGCGTGAAAACATGCGGATATACAGCAGGAGATGAAACACAGAGACCACCTTACCATATCTCTGTGTTCCTGCAAAGAAAGCCCTGGATAAGACAAACGGTCGTTCCTTGTCGCCAGATCTTCGTTTCAAACCATAGTACGTGGACATTTGATTGTAAAAACCGTAGAGATTGTGAACATCGCGGTTTTCCCACCCGCCATAGTGTACGGCGTCCTTATGCATGGTGATCTCGGGGCCATTGAACACGGAAACCTGGTAACGAAGATCAAGGCAGGGGTGACCAAAGGAAAATAGATTAAGACAATAATTCGACATGTGAACACATTTTTAACGTGTTGCTAGGAAACGATAAAGGCCACGGGCTTACCAAGCGGAAAGGATGTGTGTGCAGGGGGGGGATACACTACAAATGTATAGTACCCACCTCGTTCATATCGTTCCAAACGCTCAGGGTTGGAGTGGAGCCCTTGTACTGATCAAGAGCAAACTTACTCGCCCACCAATCCCTCACGACCGGATTGAAGAAATCAATCCAGGACGATGAACCTGAAATAAAATGTTTCAAAATAAAATTTATATTTTATCAATGAAATAATCACTTCATTGTATGAGAAAGAATATTATTGTCTTTCCGTTGTTTTCACAATCCTCCAAAGTTCCAACAAGTTTCAGAAACGAAAATAAATGTGATTAATTAAAAATAAGAAAATAGATTTCTACTCGGTAACTGCTTTCAGGTATTAATGTCATTTACTCACAATGAGAGCACCAAAGTTACCTGGCCAACACCATCCTTCATAGTCAGCGCCGTCCTTGTTTTTCACGTAGTAACCTTTGGAACTTGCTTCCTGGAGGAATATAATGTGCAAAACACAGCTTGTCAACAGCTTGTAAACAGACTTGTTTGCAGGTTGGTTAGAATACAAGAAGCTTACCCTGTGAATATGATAATCGTCATCCCTTTTAATATGCGGATCCACGATCGTCACCATCTGTGAACAAAAAGTAGGAAAATTATTGAAAGTGTAAATAACTCAAGTGTTGAGTTTATAACACGTATCTCTTCAGAAATTTATTAAATTGTCGTTCGAGGAAAGTTTATTAAGTGTACATGCTTGCGGACATAGTTGTTACAAGATACAACTACAATGAATGAGTGAGACCATTTATGCAAATTGTTTTCCTAAAGCCGCTTTGATTTGGTGGGAGCACCCCCTCCTGTTCTAAATGTTGCAAGTCTTTAAAGCAGGGGGGATTTCCAAGCACATCCAACTGGATCCAGTAAAAAGTATACCAGATCTCGTCGCACTGGTTGCAAAACTGAGCCTGGATCCAACCTGCATCACGCATCCACAGAATGAGCACAGACCTTTCCTGGCTAATCAAACGAACATTTCCTATACAGTACGTACTCTTCTTCCTTTAGCGGCCAACTTGTTTTGCATTTCTTCTGGGTTTGGAAACTTGTGAGAATCCCATGTCATGTACCTAGTTGAAACAATTGAACACGGTTTAAGATTTTACACATGCACAAACACAGTATGATAAATAACGAACTGTATCATGACACTGTCCAAGATTCTTTTTAAACTACTACATTAAGATGTAAACTTGCCATGTCAATGTTTTCACAAAGGTTTTGTCGAGAGGTCATACGGACTTAAAAACATGTCTGAACTTTCAGTGTCTCGAATTTCATATAATTGGTCTATTTATCAAAAGCGACGCCATTTTGAATCGTGATGCATTGTGGTCCATCCAGGGTAAAAACCACCATGTAAATGCCGCTATCGTTAGAGGAATACGCCGTACAGGAAAAAATACTGCGGTGAATGTTTTCTTAGTTACAATGGGGGATGTGTCAATCAATATTCTAAGCACTTTATGCCATCAGTGTGCACATATGGGGTAATGGATTTTAAATAACTAATTTCATTCGGATTTATTTATCCTCCTAGGGTTTCTCTTGTTCTATAAGTTACCCTGTGCATTTGTGCGTTATTTACAATACTAAAAATAACGGTTCTCTTCCATATATTTTATTTATGGCGGTTTAAAACAGTTAAATTACCCTGGGTGGACCACAATGCATTGCGATATGCTCAAAATTCAAGATGGCGTCGCTATTGTTGAAAAACTCAATTCATGGAGCTTATACTATACTTTAAGACATCATTTAGAGACAATATTTTCATTGTTCCATTACTAACCGCTTTCCATCTGTGTGTTCAATATCCAGCCACAAAACGTCATATGGAATGTCATGTTTGTCAAAGTTAGCATCAACACTAAAAATATTCCAGGCAATGGTACACGACTTAGCTGAAAGTTGTAACGCAATATCTGGTATAGAGCAATATTATTGTATAATATACAAAGCTGGATCGAATATTCGCAGAAAGCTTCCACTACATGCAGGTGCTCCAGAAGGAATCGAGCTGGTAATGCCTTCTAATTGTTAAGGGTAAATTAGTAATGGTTTTTGTGGCACTTCCCTCTAATCGAAGTGACAAAGATTTGGGAGAACTTGCTTTAAATATTCGTGAATAAACTAACTACTTCCTTACGTGATAACATCGTCTTGATCGTTGTAGTTCCAGCGGCACTGGTGATAAGCAATAGCAAATACCTACAAGACAAAACAAATTGATACAAAAATTGACCAATCCAGAAGTGGAGGAGAATCAAGTATCAAGCTGAGTTATTGGCAGGGTAGAAGAGGGAGGGCAGCAAAAAAGGGGGGGGGAGCGGGAGTGAAGGTCGCCTGCCCACCAGAGTCTGAGAGTACAGTAATCATCAATATGGTGACTAAAAACTTAAGAATCGTTTTCTTTTACAGTTTTCATTCTGCATTCATATATTGAGAGGCTTGCTCCGATATACATCTCAAGTCCTTACCGGGGGCAAGGTCGCAGGGCCGGTTAGTGCGGCGTATTGCTTAAATACATCGTGAGGCTTGGGGCCTAACATCACAAATACGTCGATAATCCCACTTTCTGACATCCAGTGTGTGTCAATCTGCTGCGAATTCTCCTCCACGCTGAAGAAAGACATTAGTGAGTCCAACATGTTCTGCAAAGAAGCAAGAGGAAAACTTTAGTTCCACGAATGAAAGACTTGCACGATATGCCATGCGCAGTCGCAAATTGAACTCTACCTTCTTAGCATCCTCCGTGCTGATATCAATCCATGTTTCAGCGGCATTCAACCAAAATACTCCGACAGTTTTGTTCATGCTGAAGAAAATAAGTACAAGTAGTAGTTGCAGAAAAAGTTTTCCTTTATCATATTTGCTATCGACACTCACCCCCTCCCCCCCCCCCCCCCTTTAACATGCATCGAGACGAGCTTTGCAGGTCAAACAGTGGTACTGTAGAACAAGGAATGTCGTAACATACAATGTAGATCCCAGCTCCTGAATTTGATAAGGCGTTATATACAAGTTCCTTGAAATTTGCATGGTTATTAACAATACCACTATAATTTTGTGGAAACACAACGTAAAGTTAGTATCGTAAAGCTTTCGTTCCATAAGCTCGGATCTTTATCAGTGTTAATAATGCTCATGGAATGATCAATGATCAGTGGCGGATCCAGCGTAGTTCAAAATAAATTATAGCAGCTCAATTTTAAATTCAAAATAACTTTATAAAAATGTCATTGGTTATGAATTTCCAAAGAATAAAATCTTACCAATGAAATTGCTTTGAAGGTGTTTTAAAATATAAATATATCCAAGAATGAGCTGTAGTAATTTATTTTGACCTACGCTAGATCCGCCACCGTCAATGATTACCTAATATGAAGACCCGAGCTTACGGATCGAAAGTTTTGCGATGGTAAATTTACGTGGTGTTTCCACGAAATTAGAGTGATACATTATGCATAGTGTACGATAATCATGAGACGTTAGTATTTCATATACCTGTGTGCCAACATGTAGGGAATAGATCCGTATAAAGCCATGCCATTGTTCAAATCGTACTCAAATACGTCCAGATTGAAAAGTCGATACGGTTCTTTGCCCCTAAATAACATGGTTCAAATTGCTTACATCTGAAAATGATACGAAAAGTTGTAGATTCAGGATACTGTAAGCTGAAGTGGGAGGACAGGGGACATCGTTGAGCGTTGAATGCGCGGGCCATCTAGAGGATTTCCAGGATGTGGCTTCAGAACCGCGAAAAAGCGATTTGGGCATCGAACTCATCTGCAGATTTGCCAAGTTTACATGCAAATCAACATGGAGAAACTCTATAAAAACATACATGGTCGATTTGAGTGCCAGGGAATCAGCGTGTTCAGGAATACCGTAGACATTATCAAAGCCAAGAAAAGAGATATCCAGACCAACAGACGATGGTCCTGTAACATAATTTTACCAAAATCATAAAACGTTCACGACTAGCAATGTGAAACCATCTTTGGCTGCAATTTGTAATACGACTTTCTCCTTTAGAAGGATGTGATCATGTTAAAAGATCACAGCAAAAATTTCAGGCCTTAAACAGACCTTTAGGTCTGGAATCTTTATGTTCGTGAAATGATTCCTCCCACGACTCTTCTTCGACTGGTTTTGGCTCTTCGTCTTTTGAATCTTCCTCAACATTTTCTTCCTGTAATGAATTTCATATGGATTTTTATACAGTCTGCACCAGAGATACATATTTTTTACTAAAGTATATTTGAGACAATGTTTCCAGTATTGGTGGTACAGTCAAAAGCACATGAAAACATAGGCTTTTTCCCAATATACCCGCAAGCAAAATTTGATGGAAGACCTTTTGTCAGAAAGTTAGTGGCTATCTTTCCAAAAGGGACAAAGTTTAAGGTCCTTGCTAAGACGTTGAATTCTAAATGTCATTTCAGGTAGTGAAAGATCCTTGTATATTCTTGTGTAATAACGTATTGTACATTACTTATGACAGGTATTCCATTTAGAACACGAAACTTGCCTCATCTTTGGGCTCTTCTTCGCTGTTTTCATCCACAGCAATAGTTGGTTCAGGGTCTTCCGCCTTCTTTTCCGAGTTGCTATGAAGGAATAAGACAACTGGTGATAGGAGACTGGTTTTTATGCAAGCTAATACACTAGAACAATTCCTAGTCTATAGCAAACTGTCTGGGATAGTCTGATACTTTGTCTCGTTCAGCAACGGTATGGAAGGTAAAGGGGTGAACCAAGTTCTACATTTCAAGATTTTGCTTAATTTGAACTAGACAATATTAACAAATTCCAAAGAAGAGAAGTTTTTTTGTTGTTATTAGAAATCTCAAGACTTTCTATGTTTAACTAAATAATTGCTTAAAGTGTCTTGACTTAAACTTTAACTATACACAATAGCCACAAAGTTGCTTCACAATGTCCTTTTTTTAAATATTCTATTCAGCCCAGAAATTCCAATTTATCACTGCTAAACACATTTTTTCTGTGTTGATTTTGATTTAAAATACTTCCCAGAATTATTATCTAACTGATAACTGAAGTGTAAGTTTGGCATTTAACACTTACAAGTAACTAAACAGAGAACCTAACAACGAGTCTGATCTGAATAAAGAAATACAAGTGAAATGAATTAGACATTTCCACAATATTTCACTACACTATAATACATCCTACCATCCATCCTACATACTCGATAAACAATGATTGATGCTGAAGCTCAATAATCGTTCTTATCCCCTAACAGTAACATTAATCCCAATGGCCTGTGGAAACTCAGGCCAAAATTGGGATTAATAGCCAAAAGGAGAGATCTGAATGACTAACGAGTATTCTGCTGCCCCCAAGACTGTTAATTGGCAAGCATGCACATTGTAAACCTAGCGTAAAAAATTTGCATTATCTACACAATACGATTTGTAATATAACACTGTCAGACAAAAATCAATTTCAATGCCACATTTTTGCTTGTTTGCTGATGGTGAAATCTGACATTTCTACATGTTTTGTTTTTACACATGTTTATTCATTCATATGCTAAATCATATCATGTAGACACTAGCCACAAGGGCATGGGTTTAAAAATTCTCAATAATGAATCATCAACAATAAATCATGATTATTCTTCTTATAATGCTCTACTCTAAATCTAATCTTCTCAAGGCTAACTCCCACATACCCCAGCCATATTTACATACTTTTAAGGCAGGCAAAAAAAATGTGAAAAAAATATAAAACTTCTTTGCCCCTTTTTTTCTCTGTCACACATGGTAGCTTATTTTTACCTCACAACAACACAAGTTTTGGTCCAACTTACGGTTTCTTGGCTTGGTAATGCTCAAAATTCATTAATCCTTTGGAGTTCACTGAGACAGCAATTTGATTATCAACAAGAAAGTCCAAGCGTAATGGCTTCTTTGTTATGATCAAACCATTGTTGTTAAACTTGACATGAACTTGATGATCACTCTCGCTAACTTTTTCATAACTGCAATGGAAATAAAATACAATTAACACTACAGACTTGCTGCAAGTTTTCAATTTGAAAGCTTGTTACAACTTGTCATTTGCAGACAAGTTTCAAACAACTTGCAGCAAGCCAGTTGATAAAATGCTTTGACAATAAACTTTGCAACAAATCTGTTCACAGTTTGTTAACAAGCTGTCACATTAGGCACTAATTAAGCTATGCATATTTGTCCTGATATTAGGTTGTTGTCAATAAGTCTGTTGGCAACAACAGATTTGTTGCAAGCTTATATCTAGCCTTGTATCTCAAAACACATAATCTAATCACTATTATGTCAAATATAACCCAAATTTAACCTAAAGTATCTCTCATGACTTGCCTTGAATGAGTAGGTTCGCCCACTAAAACATCTTGAACTTCATAACGTTGGTGGATTGGATTAATTTCATTAATTTTAAACCTAACTGTATTATGTTGCAATATGATTACTTGAAGACTAAGGACTACATTTGTTTTATTATTCAAAATTTGTACATCTATGATAGAATCTGAGAACTGTATTGAACCAGGAACAATTGAATATGGGCTTTCGCCAAGTGGAATGGCCCTGTTTCGCCTAAAAAAAATTAAGAATTCATGAATTAAGATAAATGGTGATAGTAGCAGATTTTTTCCACTGGGAACTGTTGAGCACTTTAGATGAGAGTGGATGTATTTTTCCCCAACTCCCCCCTCCCCCCTCTTACTAGCCTTGCCCATAATACCTGGTGCATTGGACCATGCACCAGACATAGTATTTTTCAGATTCTTGTATTTAGGTAGATACTTAAAATTATCAAGCACACATCTATAATGTAAAAACATGGTACTTTATAGTTCACTGTACTTAAATAACACCAGTATGCAGCCCTCACAATTTGCATAAATTAATTGAGGCAAACAATTACTGCCGATAATTTCAGCATCGCCCCATTTCAGCCGCAATTTTTGTTGTTGCCAAACAGGCAAAAAAATAAGGAAAAACCTTCAAAATGTTGATGAATTTTCTCATTTTTAACACAATGGGCACACGTGCATTGCTTTAAATTAGAAGCACAATTTGCAATGGCCGCAAAAAATTTGTCGAAGGCAAAAAATTGCTGCCGATAATTTCATCTTCAACGGCATTATCAGCGACAACTGCTTTTTGCTGCCGATAATTGCAAGGGCTGCAGTATGTTTTTAGTCTTGAATTTGGTGCTTTGATGGCGTGTATTTGTCTTGTTTACTTGAGTATGATAAAGTGTAAAATTTCCCAACTTTCTAATCTAGAATACGATACAAAACTTTCGCAAAAGTGAATACAAACTTGCAAAAACTGCTGTCTTCACATTTCTTGAACTTTGACATGTCTATTGCCAATGAAGGACTAACAATGAGAAATATCACACACACAAAGGACCTAAACCTAGAATGAAATTACAGAGCCTTTGAGTTACTGATAACCCCCCCCCCCCCCTTCCAGCCCCAGGGATATTAATAAAGGCATTTATAGTTGTGCTGCGTGCTTTTTCCTCTTTAAAACATTTGGAAACTCCCCCAATCCTTGGAAAAAACCTCAGAAATTAAAGGTCAAACTTTCTCTTATAAAGGAATTTGGTACCCCGTTCAGACTCTCGTAAAGAGGGGGTGTGAATGAATACCAGTAAAACGTAACAGATTTATTTATCTCATTTTAATACTCTGTTGCTACATCTTATTATCTGTTGCAATACCTATCTAGCAGAACATACAGAGCTTTCAAACAGTTAAATATCAGAGACGATCGACATTTCTAGAATTCTAAAATTACCTTACAAATTTACGAAAATCTGTCATTTTCCGTCGCAAAACTTTCTTCCCAAAAAAAAACACGTTGGCAAACAGGTAGGCTTTAGTCTCCCGAGAGATGCGCGGTTTTATAGCCTACGATGCGCTCTAATGTAACTGGAGTAGCAAACCGTGCCAATCGTTAAATCGTTTCGTCACTCTGCCCCCCCCCCCTGGTTACTCCCACTAATTTTCCACCAATACACATCTGTCTTTGTAATACAATGCCTTTCCTTTTCGACAACTCACTTTTATTGCTTTTCTCTACCATTCATTGGCCACTACTGTTTTAATACACCAATTAGCAGGATGGTATTATAGCCACCTTATAACCACATGGTTTATACAACATGCCATTGTCATTGAAGGAATTTGAGATCTAACTTAGCTTTCTCAGCTTCGAAGTAGATTGAGCTTTTGAAATATTAGGAGTTACCGTTGTTGTGTATTTTATGAAAATAGTCAGTGGTTCCTGCAATCACATTGTGTAGAGGTTAATAATTACATGTTTTAGAATATCTTTTGCATTTACACACTTTATACTACAGTCTATATACTACACTCTGACTCATAATCCCCACTCATTTATTTGAAATATTTACTATATACACATTTCGTATTTACTTTGAAGAAATAGACACTTATTAGCAAACAAATATGCATCTTAGTGGCAAATATGCAACTTGTTCATTCATTTTTCTGGAACATTTTCTCCTATCCACTTTAAGTATGCTGGGTTCCCATCATCAATCTGTTATGACAAAAATAGTTAGTTTGACAAAGTATGATAGCATTGGTTTTTGACATTTTCCAGCCCACAGACCTTGGTAGTTATAAATTCAGCACAGTCATATGGATGTTTCTCCCTAAAAGCAGAGAATCAAATTCAATTATACCGTAGTAAAACTGAACACCAGTATTACATAGGGAGATAGCATAGCCAGGTTGAGACATGGTCTATGCATTTGCTGACTAAATATTTTATTAAATGAGCTTTTCGTCACTTATGCAACCTTCAATGGGTTAACCCAGAGTAACTTGTCGAAGGCTACAGTTAAATAGTCAAAAGCACTGGTCACCCGGAATGCATACAGTTCTAATATAGCGTTCAGTGGGACAGGGTCAAAAGCTCATTTAATAAAATACTTAGTCAGAGTATGTATATTTTAACCAGTATTACAGTTGATCCACAATCAGGAGCATAGGAAGGGGCATGATTTTGTTTTCATGGGGGGGGGGAGGGAAGCACATTTAGGGAGGGGGAGGTCCTGTTAGAGAAGTTCTGAATAATCTATAATCCTAGGTAAATATTACAAGTAATCCAAGCTCCATTTTCGTAAACCAAAATATCCCTAAAATCAACTAACGAAACCATCAGAATCAATATATATCCTTAAATCCTAAAATCTAGTCTAAATAATCCATAATCCCCTTTGTCGGCTTTAAATAACCCGTAATCTTTTTTAAAATACCCAAATAATCTATAATCATAAAATCTAACAGGGCCCAAGGGGGAGGGGGGGGGGGAAGGAAACACCAGTCAGTCAAGACTTACTTGATTAATTCACCCAGCTCCTTTATTCGAGATGTTCTTGTCTTGATTATCTATATGTTATATATATATTAATGGTGATGTTGTACTTGGGTAAATATGATATGATATTGTGATGCTACTCCGAGTGTAAGCCACACTGGGCAGGCTGAAAAATTTGCCTGGCCACAGTGGGGCTAGTATTCCAAAGGTCACTGGTTCGAATCCCGCTGTGGCCAGGCAAATTTTTCAGCCTGCCCAGTGTGGCTTACACTCGGAGTGGGATCACAATATCATAATATCTATATGTTGTCCAGATTAAAACAATACATACAAAATAGATATACAATTCTAAACAAAATAAGCATTCAAAACTCACCATTAAAACCTCACTGTCAATGTTTACTTTACCTTCCCATACATACCTTCAAATTTAAAAATGGTAATATTAAATTTCTAGTGAATATAAATGTGTATAATATTAATAATCAACCTACCTAGATTCCACTCCAGAAACAATATTTACACATGCAACTAATTTCTTGTCAAGCATCTCACTGAAATATCAAAAAGATGTGGTAGCAACCATGAACTATCACTATACATGATGGTATCAGAGCCTGAAATAATTTGAAAAAAATTTAATGGGATTTTTTGCTTCAGTTTTATCACCCACCCCATTGGATAATGCCAAGAAAGATAATTTTAATTCCGAATTTCCAATGGACTTGGCTGGTGACAATGGACTACTTAAAAAATACCTAGGATTGATCTTTAGTTTTTAAGTATTTAGGGACCATTCATTATTTATGGCTGGGGGTGGGCTGGTAATATCTACCATAAACCAAAAAGAAACTTCTTGACCCCCCTTATTTAAAAAACAAAAAATCCATGACCCCCCCCTTGATGAAAATACAAATATATATTAAAGTATTAAACTAGCCCTCCATTTCGTATTTACATTCATATTTTATAATCAATATTAGCTTTGATGAACAAATTATTCAATAGCAGGTGACACCCCTCTAGCCTACTGGCATATTTTTTATGACCCCCCCCCCTAAAATTGCCTAAAATTTTGGATGGCCCCCCTACATTCTTAGGTAATATTGAAAATAGTTAGGACAAATTTTTGATCAATTTGGCATTTGGTCAGAAAAACTGGATTTTGGTTGGAAAACCACCCACAATTATTTCCAGCTCTGTGGTATGTATTAAAAGCTGGAGTGAGTGGAGATGGTCCCTTCACTTTTGCAAAGACGAAGTACCTACACAACACACCTGCACAGCAGGGTTACCAAATCCTGAAAAGTTACTAAACTGCAGCCAAAAATTTGATGCCCATGTTTATCCTAATATTCCCCTGAACCAACCACCCCTGAAGCCCTCTTGATGGCAAGATGGCTTACAATTCTGGTTCTAGACCATCATCACCCTCCACACATTTTTCTCCACCCCTGAAGCCCTCTATAGATGGCTCTATGTTTCAATAGCAGCATAGGAATCTTTGTCTGTGGCAAAAACTGGGGGGTCATGGCTCCCCAGCTTCCCTTCCCACTCCACAGTCCCCGAAAACTGAACACATAATTTCATACTCAGACAACTTTGCAGCAGCCTCTTTATCATTGATGGTAACAAAAGCAATTGAATATTTTTCACCATCAGCCATTGTGCATATATTTCTTGCAGCACTTTTGTAAAATGTGCATCTGACACTGTTACCAAAAATGAAAGGGATAACCAACGACAGAATGCGCATGATCAATGGGATCTGCCAAAAAGAATGAAGCCAACACGTGCACTTCCAACCCGCAAAATTAAAAGTGTGACCGAATCTTTACCCGATAATTTTAAGGATGTAAACAAAAGTTAAAACTTCTTAGAAAACTTGTAGACCTTCTGGTCGTGTTTCAGAAGTGCAAGAAGTTTCTCTACCGCAAAAATATTGCTCGTTAAGCAAATGAAGGCAAACAGAAATAAAAATATTCTATAAATAATAAATTAAATTCATAAATTTTAATTAATACAAAATGTAAATTTGGATATAGTAAATTCTTAGTAAATTCACTCGCGCGGTTGTCTTGGAGATTGGCACTAGGGCGGCTTCCCGGATGTTTGGTCCACAGATCCAAGCCATAGATGTTAAAATATTGTAATTTGGATCCACTTTCATTCTTATCGCAATATAATCAGCAGTTTTTTCACCTTTTTCAAATTTAGGATTGCACTTATTGGCTTAAAGAGATTTAGTTATGGTAAGTCATAGTGTACTATTTCTTGTCGACACCTTGCATAATGTTTTTGTCGCTTAGCACGGACTCCACCGAGCAGTTTGGGAAACGTTTGCCCCGAAAATGTTAATCTAAGAATTAGCTTTGTATAAACGCTCAAGATATTTGTCCGGATTTGTTCCGCAAACATGCCATAAATCGAAACTTTTGGTAACGTTGTCATCATGTTTCGTAGTATTTTCTTGACGAGATGACAAAGTTTTGCATCACTTTCGTATAATGTGCAATGCAGATGGCAACAAGTGAAAATTGATGTTTTATTTACATCTTGCGATCTGTCAACATTTCTGCTCGTTTTGTGCAAAAATGGCCCGTTATTTCCATTAAATTTATTGATATTATCAGTAATAACGTACCCTAGCTATTTCAAGCCTATCTTCGATTATTCGATGTGTATATTTTGCTTTTTGTTACAAGGGAAATGAATTGACATTACCGACCGATATGGTCACACATTGTAAGTACTCTAGCCATTGCTTTGTTTTTATTGTAGATAATTTTTCCGGACTTTGCAATTACCGGTTGAAGATCAGAGCTCTTAATTTTCAAGACAACTGAGAACTATTATAAATCTAATTTGCTGATTTTAGAATTTATTCCAAAGTATTTAGGCTAAAAATTATGAGACTCAGATAGGCACTTTGCTGCGCAGGATATACTCAAAGACGTTGAAATATAATTTAATATTGTGATATGTTTGGTTGAAGACAAATAATTGCACTCAACTCTTTTTTTCCAATTCTAGCAGCTGATAATTCTATTCACAAAAGGGAGAAAGTTAGGATTTGTTAATGTCTTCACTCTTTAGAAAGAGAAAATTTTTAGAGAATGAAATACTGAAATGAGTAACTATAGGCTGTTTGTCTGTATTTACTGCATAATGATTAAATAGAGAAATGTTAGATTGCATCAACACTTCATTCCCCTTAAAATTGTCAAGACCCTTAAAGTTGTGATCACAAGAGGCCATCGACAACATTTGTTTTATGCAAATTATATTTGCAAGTTGGACTAAAAATTGTGTTTAAATGTTGTTGCATTTAATGGATTACTAAAACGTTAACCAGTCTTATCAGCTGGTCATTTATGGAATTTTTTGACCTCATAGAAAATGCTAGATAACTAATTGTTAAGTTTAGTCTGGCTAGCCTTGAACACAAGCTGACAGCAGACATGTGGCCATGTCATTCCAACATATCACTCAACAAGAGTGTTTTTACAATGATCCATTAAATTCCCTTCAATTCTAGTTGAACCTGAAGAAATTAAACGTCTTGGAAAAAGATTTAAGAAATTAGATTTAGATCATTCTGGTTCCTTGTCTGTGGAAGAGTTCATGTCATTACCAGAACTGCAACAAAATCCATTAGTTCAGAGAGTTATAGAAATATTTGATCAGGATGGGAATGGAGAGGTGGATTTTAAAGGTGAGTTAAAGCCCATCTATCTTGAGATGAAGTGCTTAAGTGCTTTCTCTCTAATATATTTCACACTCTAATATATTTGACAAAATGTCAATTGTTCTACAGTTGATTAAAAATACTACAAATATTTCACGTCTTTATTTTCTTCAGAGTTTATCGAAGGTGTTTCACAATTTAGCGTAAAAGGTGATAAGGAATCCAAACTTAGATGTAAGTTGTTAGAATTTTGATTGTATTGCATGTTGTGATAAGGTGCGACTCTCTGTCTACTATAGAAACCCCATCTATTCCCATGATTTAACCTCCCTGGTTCTTTTACATTTTTCTACAGTATTTTGCAGTTGCCAACATTGTAACTTGTGTGCATTTTCTGTAACAATTGCTGTACATTTTCCTTCTAGTTGCATTTCAAATTTACGATATCGACCGTGATGGCTTTATTACAAACTCCGAACTGTTTCAAGTTCTTAAAATGATGGTGGGCAATAACTTAAAAGATGTACAACTTCAACAAATTGTAGATAAAACTATATTGTATGCAGATAAAGATCAAGATGGCAAAATATCATTTAGTGAATTTTCAGAGGTACAGTAATTAACATGGGGCAAAGCCCAGATGTGATCAATAATGATATGGAATTGTGTCTAGGCTACCGGGGGGGGGGGGGGGGCTGTGCTTGTGCCTTGAATAGATTTCATATTTTATTCAGTGTTGTAGCCAGCCTGGCCTAGATGTGCTGCTGTCTGCTAGTTGGTGAAAAATGGTTGGCAATAATCATTTCTGACAACTGTATTTGCAAGTTGATCAACCATAGTGATAAACAACAGTCTTGTGGCTTTTCACCAAAATTTAGTCGTTTAGCTACCCCATTATGGGTATTGAGTAAACCAAGACTGCAGTTCTTTTCCATTTTGATTGTACATACTAGACGTACCAGATCAAAGATAGCAAGTCTTCAGGCTATACTGCAAAGCTTAAACATCATCCTTTCACTTAGTACTCACTGTTTGATCTTGTTTCAGATGGTTGGCAGTTTGGATGTACATAAAAAGATGGTTGTGGATGTTTGAAAAACGGCATAAAGTATAAAATGGCAATATATGGACCTACATTGTAATTACTAGATTTCTTGAACAACTTGCCCCTCAATCCCTGCATGCTGTGGATATTCTGTATAAAATGTAGAATAAATATTTACTTATACAGTATTCTAAACAAACATTTTTAATGTGAGTTTTCTGCCAACGATATACATAGTTTTTCACAACAATTGGTCATGGAACTGTTGCTTGAACTGAACAACAAAATAACTTAGAATTTGGTACATTTAAGATTGAAATTTTCATATTTAAGAGCTCTTCTCTAAGGGTTTAATTTTATGTGCCTGCTTATTTTTGAGCATGTATATTGGACCTTTAACCTTTTAGACGAAATTTTGAAAAGAATCGAAATAGGAAAAAATATTACCACAGCTTGAAAGACCATCCTGAACATAGTAAAATTACAAAGTATAAAATGTTGTAAACTGTAGGAAATATAGCCTTGCGAAGTCAGCAAATTTTTTTGTAGTTTTGTATTATCCGTTAGAAGTGAATACCCAAGGGTATCAACTGGGTATTATTTCCACCTGTAATACAAATTCCATTGTTGTGAAGGTCTTATGAAGCAATGCTTAATACTTCCCAACAAGCTGTCAGTGTTGTTGATTGTCAGAGAAAAGTTTGGAAAGTGTTCTAGTTGTTCTTTTCAAGTAACTGTACATGTAGTTCCAACTCCAACCACTGCAGCTTATTTTAAGCAGTTTTAAGTAAGTGGAGGCTTCTACCATCAATAGTCCGACTTTTAAAAAGCAGTGAATACTGAATAGATGTACTATTCTCCATCAAATGGGATCTTTGATAGTGAATACTTTCTCTATATGATGCACTTTATTTGTGGCAGGTATTTTCTCCAGTAGTGTCTTTCATGCCAGAGCATTGCCTAAAATTAGGTGGTTGGTAGCTTCCTGTTCCTAGTTTTGCCACACTTCCTGCTGGTATAAACAAGGATTTGATTCATTTGGTTAAAGGTGGATAAGTAACCCAGAAATCCCAGACAAAATTAGCTAGAACACTGGAAGTTTGAACCTCTGCACATGAGAGCAAATCTGCAGGATACAATTGATTGTCGTTTGCAATTGTCATTCTGGTGTATGGAAATGAGTTGTCTAACCACAACTCTTACTTATCATTTCAGTAACAAACACTGCAATGTGACATTCCTTTGCGCGTCTACTTTTTCACATACACCAAGATGAGAATTGCCTGTGACTTCGACTCAAGAGGCCTGATAACATAGTATGGTTCTGTATTGTTTTAATGAAAATATTCTTTTAAAAGTTTTCATTTAAATTATTTATTATATGAATAATCAATTGTATTAGTTAAATGATGATAACTGTTGTTGTATTAATTATATTCTAATTACTTGAAGGTGTTTAAATATTCGTCTAATCATATCACCACCAGACCCATACCTACCGTGGCCCATAGAGGACATGCTGCAAATAGAATTATTGCAGTAACTTCATTTCAACTTGCAGAAATTATATTATTATTGCAATAAGTTAAAAAGTTGCTGCAAATTAAAAAGTTGCTGCAAGTTATATTTGAAAATGTAAGATGAGTTTTCGCCCCATTTCGCGAGTTCGCGAATAGCGCAGCCATGAGACATCCACATGCAAATCGAGACTAATGGTACTCTAATTGTGGGAAATTCTACATTCGTCATGCAAAGTACTGTCATGGTTGTGGTAATTGGTAAAAGTGTCAACCAAGCAAGTAGGAATACAAATAGAGTTAGCGAACAAGGGGCATGAAGGCATCTACTTGGGGGAATGAAGCTGATGGTGACAACAGTCCCGTGTGCCTTCTAGTCAGTCTTTAATTACTTCAACAAATGTACGACCAGTTACTTTCTCAGAATTTGTTCTCAGAAGGAAAGCGATCAAAGCAAACATTTTAACAGAAAGAGAGATGGGAGAAGAATGAAATTACATGAAAAACCTGCGAAATCAACCGAAGTCGAAATCAACATTGGCGTTATGACAAAAAGAGAGGATGTTCTTGTTGTTAAAAGAGCAGTAACTCTCACTGTAACTGTACGAAGAAACATTAAATATGACGAATTAGTGAAAGAAAGCAGTTAAGAAGCATTAGCAAAACAATGTCCAAAACAATTTGATTGAAATGTTAATATTTTGTTTAACCGTATGTATACTGCTTTATAGTGACAACAAAAAAAGCAGATACGTACCCGGCATCGCCTCGTTGATTGGAACATTCCATCTTTTACCTCATGAAAATATTCTTATCATTGCACCCGTAAACATTTATTTGTATACTAGACAATATTCAGGCCTCTCTTGCTCCACACATTTAATGGCTGCACTTATTCCATAATCAAGAGCCAAGTCGTTGAAAATACTAGCCAAATAATCATCTGAACATGAGCACAAAAATAAAGTGATTCGCCTGTACGACTTGTTCATTTTCCTTTACATCTCTTTAAAGTAGGGTACGTATCTGCTTTTTTGTTGTCACTATAAAGCAGTATATACATTTTAATCAAATTGTCTTGGACATTGCTTGGTTAATGATTCTTAACTGCTTTCTTTAATAATTTGTCATATTTTATGTTTGTTCGTACTGTTACAGTGAGAGTCACTCCTCTTCTAACAACAAGGCCATCCTCTCTTTTTGTCATAATGGCTTCGCTATTCGCAAACTTTCGTAATGGGGCGAAAACTCATTGTACATTTTCAAATACAACTTGCAGCAACCTTTTAACTTGCAGCAACTTTTTAACTTGCAGCAACTTTTTAACTTGCAGCAACTTTTCAACTTGCAGCAACTTTTTAACTTACTGCAAGTTTTTAACTTGCAGCAACTTTTTAACTTGCAGCAACTTTTTAACTTACTGCAACTTTTTAACTTGCAGCAACTTTTTAACTTGCAGCAACTTTTTAACTTACTGCAACTTTTTAACTTGCAGCAACTTTTTAACTTGCAGCAACTTTTCAACTTGCAGCAACTTCTTAACTTACTGCAAGTTTTTAACTTGCAGCAACTTTTTAACTTGCGGCAACCTTACTTTGATTTCTGCAATAATAATATAATTTTTGCAAGTTGAAATGAAGTTACTGCAATAATTCTATTTGCAGCATGTCCTCTATGGGCCACCGTACCTTACCTCATTACCTCTCCTCCCCCCCGTCCCCAAAATCTTTTTTCTCTTAATGCAGTTGCTCGGTATTCATCGGACTTGCTCGTCGTATTTGCTCGTTGAGTCGTCGGGTATCGGAAAACGCCAAATTTATTTTTTTCAAGAATGGCGTGGTCAAAACGTTTATTCGAAGCGATGCAGCCTTTATTTCAAGGTAATATGCTTTATTTTCTATCAGTAATTATAGAAGAGTATCTATATTTATGATATGGATGAATTTTATGTACAATCAAGCTAAATTTAGTGAAATATTTGAACAACAAACTTTGTATTTCGCACGTGAGAAAACCAAACTTAGTCTTCGCTATGGGCAACTGCCGAAATAAAAACTGCAGTTTAGATACAACTACAATTTACTGTTAGTTTTTATGTTTTTTAGTAATAGAAGTAATAATAACTTGGGAATGAATACAGCAAAAAAATTTAAGCAAAGTTTTTGTGTAAAAACGTTTTTATTTGAGCTGTAATGTACCATTCCCATTCACAGACATTCTAACCTTTGAACCTTCACAAACAGGGCACTTCCAAATGTTCCAACTTTCCCTGACAAAATCTCATAGTTTTTGTTTCAAGGCCACAGCTTGCCTGAATTGTGCCCATATGAGTCTTTGTACTTGTGTTACTTCGGGACAAATCGATTAAAACTGAGTTGGCAGGACAACATAGTCTAAACCGGGATATCATGGCTAAAATAGGATGGGTGGAATGTTTGCATTCATTTAACTTCCAAATTAATATCATCTCATGAATGTTCCATTTTTTGTAATGAGGTCAGAGGTGGTATGGGCACAGACCTGTTGTCAACAAGTGCCCACAAACCTGTCATTTGCAGACTATTTAAACAACTTGTTGAAACAACCAGCAACAAGTCTTTTGACAACTTGCTAACAAAAATATTTTGCAAGTCATGCAAAAACATCCTGATATTGTCATGGCAATGTCAGCATGATGTCAGCAGACTTTTTTTGCAGTAGTGGATTTTGATAGCTGGCATTCTACTTGCTGAAACATTTCTCACCATTTAGTAGCAATCATATAGTCTACCCATATCCAATAAGTCTGTACCGCCTTTAATCAAGTCCCTAGCAATAGTAAAACTTTCATTCTAAAGTTAGCAATTTCCAAGATGCTAAATGACCTCTGTAAACTGTTTTGACAATCTAAAAATAGCTTGACTATTTCATGCTGATAATTTACTTAAAATTGGTAGTAATTAAGATGATTAGGAGATCATTACATTCAGTAATAAGCTGGATAACATTGTGAACTGAAAATATTATGACATGAAGTATATATAAATATATCTCATGAAGTATTCTTGTATTAGTGCATATTGTCATTGCTACCACATTGCTACTAATAATTATCCTGTGATGTTGCAAGACTTTGTTTAATGTCATATCACACAACTCCTCTATGAATGGGGTGTTGCTTATTCAGATAATTATTTGAATATATGCCCCTTTATGGGATAAAATGCAGACATGTCCAATCAAATTTTTGAGTTGCTTGCATGTTTTATGTTTTTAGAATTTAAAATTAAAGATGTGTGATGAAAGTTCCAAATGCCTATGTGAATGGGTGAAGGCTGATTGGTCATGAAAAGTGAATGCTGTTGATGAAAAGTGCACAAAAGGTCTCAATATTTTGATGTTTTATTTTGAATTGAAATGTGTTTGATACTCTGTAAGATTTTCAATAGTAAGTTTAGATAAGTTACAAAAAGGCAATGCTAAATGTTAGTGTCATCATTATTTCATCATTTTACAACAATTGAAGCAGTTTGTTTGTTTTTTAAAATTTTGTTGGTTTCGAATAAATTGTATTTCTTTTTGGCCTAAAAGTTTATAAAAACACACTAAAAGGCTTTAACATATTTTAAAAATCAAATCTTGGTGTTTAAAGTTGGGATATTGAAAAAAAAATCAAATTTCAGTTGCAATTAAGCATGTGCTTTCAAATCCAAAATTTTTTTGCTGTCTTGGAACATTAAGTAAAAAACCAATTGAAATTCATGTACAATAAATTGTTCTTTAGTTTGTGAAGCATGGTAGCCAGTAACTATTTTTGCTAACAGCAATAGTTTATTTCCAAAAATTGGTTTAAGGAGATTGAGGTGGCTTTATCAGAAACAATGAAAACATTCAATACTGGTACCATACTAGAATTAATATTTGTCTCATTTGAAATGTATAAATCATGTGCTTTATGAAGAAAAAAAACTTTTTGAGAGTTTTATTTTGTTTCCTGGTATACCATTTCAATCTTCTTTTGTTTAAGTTGACTTAAAGTGTTAATGTTAAAGTTTAGAAAGTTCATTTGAAAATCACAATAGTTGGATATTTTGCTGGAGCATATTGAATATTATATTTTGTACCAATTTCAGAAGCCATTAAAGTACAGTACAGTACACAACACCCTAAAGTTAAAACTCTTTGTTGTTTTGTAACACTTTATCTTTGAAAAAAACTTTGTGATTTTTATTCAAGCTTTTTAAATTTAAGATGAATTACTTTGGTCAAAATAATGAATACGTCATTGCAAAGTGGAACTTGTTTGAAATTGAGATGAATTGAAGCAGTAAAACATACTTGATTTAGTGGAAGTGTGAAATTGTGAAAGAGATTGTATTGCACAAATATTGCACAACTGGACAACTAGATTCTTTAGGTTAAACTAACTGCCTATAAGGCAACTACATTTTTTTGATCACTTAAACACTGGTTTTGCTGTTGTGCTTTATAACTTCATTTTCTAATGTTATGTGGGCAAGTGAAAAATGCCCTAAAGCAACCAAATTGTCTGTGCTGCCTGCCACAAGGGGAACCACTTTTCAAAATTTTTAAGTCCTTGTTTTCACAGTATGTGAACAAATAACAAACTAACAGTGATACCAGATTTAAACAGATAAGCAATCACTATGGTGGTCAAGCCAGAAGAAAATACATTTTTATTTCAAATGTTTAGTATTGATGCTCAAGATTATTTTGAATTTAATTTTTAAAAGATCTTTCCTGAACCATTCATATTGCCCAGTTGTGGTGGATTTGTGTTTAGGAGTTGAAAGAATTTTTTATTTTATATATCCTGCATTCTCTTTGCTTCAGTTGAAGTTTACATTTCAAATAGTTCCACTTTGTAACACGTGCACTAGTATAACAATAATAATATAAGAAAACAGGTTTGCATGGCTATTGAACATGGTCTTTTCAACAAGTAAGTGAAGATAAGTTTATGCTTCAAGATATTTGTTTTTAACCTGACAATGATGCCTTGCTAAATTTACTGAATTCAATAATTAAGCATTTACACGAATAGAGATTTTCAGTGCAAGAAAAATCTTATATGTTTTGACTTTTTGGTTTTGTTTTGTTTGACGCTGAAACTATAATTTGATGAAATGAAATGAAATGAAGTGCTTTGTTCCATTGAAAATCATAATGATTTTGCACACATTTTTTATTGTATAAAAACTGCTCTACATTGTTAATTTTCAACAAAATCCTGAAAAACTGATCCGCTATTGCATAACGTCAGTAGTAACGAGACAACCTAAACGGTTTTTTCAGGTTTATTTATGAGTTAGTGAGCTTTTTTTGATTAAAAATTGGCATTTGGATTAAGATAAGAGCGAAATTATCAATATCAGACTACTTTGTAAAGATTTTCAAAGTTATCTCGACCAAATTATCGTAATTAGCGTAGAGGCTTGTGTAATTGCACACGCGTGAAGGAATGTGATGTCTATTTGAAAGAGTGTGAAAGAATTGTCTAATTAAACTTTTATTCGGGATAACTTTTTATCCCCAATTAAAAAATTTCAAGAGATTTGTTTTTGAAGAAAAAAGAGGTTGTGCTCTACACAATATCCTAAGACTGTTTAGCATTTCCTCCATATATTGTTGGATTTTTGTTTAAAAAAGATTGTCAAAAACGATTTTAATTAATTCGACATTGTCAGGTTAAAAACCCGATTAGAAAATACATGGCTCTGAAGGTTGAAATTTCTTTTTAATTTCTTCGTAATCAAGTGATTGTTTTATCGCGATTTTTGCAGTTTTGTTTACTGAATAATAAAAAGGGTTTTTTTACTGAATGATAAAAAAACTCAACTAAACAAAGTGGTATTTTTTCTCTTGGAAAAGCGCCTTTTTCCTCTGAGACTTGCATTACTTATGTAAACATCAGTCAAGTGGGTTTTCTCCGGGTACTCCGGTTTCTTCCAACAAGGATATTGACAGGGTAGTTGAGATCATAAAAACATGACTAACTCTAACTCTGAGAAACTTTTTTAATTGTACCTATAAGATGTTCCCGTCCACTTGCCAGAGGAAATTTTAAAACTCTTATTAAAAACGTTGCTTCTACAAAATAAATTGTACGCATGAGCCATATATATTCTTTGTAATTGTGAAACAACTCCGTGTTGTATGTTGTATGGAAAAATATATCACGTCCAGTTGTTTCATAATTAATTGTATCTTGAAGTATAAACATTTATCTTGAAACATTTATTATCAACAAACCAAAACTTTAACATCGCCTTTTCGCTTGTGTTCATTCACTTGCGTTAAGCGCAATGTCGATTGATCTCTTTTTCCCATGTTCTGTTTTCTTCTGTTGTTATTGAAATAAGAACAATAGCTGGCAGTTCATCCTTTTTTGTTGTTATTCAAATTGTAATCTTTACAAATTCTTTTCAATAAATTATTTACAAAATTTACATGTGACTCTTTTAATTAAAAGTTCAATTCCCATGGGAATTGAGAAATTGAATAAAAAAAATCCCCCTACCCCGGCCAGCTCCCCAAGAGCTACTTCCACCTAAGTAGGAGTACTTATACATACATAGTATAAGTACTTCTACTTAATTACAGTGGAAGTAGCACTCGGAGAGCTGGCCGGGGTAGCCGGCGAAGAGAAGACCAACCTTGCAAATGCTAATGCAAATTGCTAAGTTGATCTTCTCTGGAGAGCAGCCGCGCATACCTAACAAATTAAGACAACAAACGTTAGTGACTTAAGTACCTAGCATGCAAATTTTATTCCCAAAGCCAAAACGACAAGTGCCCCCCGCTGATCCTACCAACTGCCTACCTGCCTCAGTTCTAAGCTGTCTCCCTCGGTTCTAAGCTCCTGCATTCCATTCGTTACCCTCACATTCCTCGCCACCGCACAGTCACTCGCAGCTGATAAACCCGCATGCACCACCACCACCCCGACTGCCACCCAATTTAAGTCCGAAAATTAAAAGAATTAAAATTTTGGTAAAGTATGTATATAGTGTTTTATTCTGATATTTTAGGTAATACTCAGAGAAAAACATCGAAGGTCCCTGAGGCCCTATACAAAAACAGGTCAGCTGCGTACTTGTCTTTATACGCGGAACTTACAAAGTACAAAATATACAAAACTTGACCTGCAATTTTGTTCAAAATGTCTTATCATAACGTGCACTGATAATAAAAAAATTAGTTGAAATAATATCATACAGTCCTAATAATTTAGCTGTGTTGTTTTTGTAATAATAATATTTACTCAGGAAACTTTTTCATTGACATGATTTTCAACGGTAGATCTGGTTTGAAACATACTTTTAAAAATTGTAATTCCTTTAATCAGCCTAACCCCATGCAACTTACACACGGCTCACACCCTCACATTCCATACATTTAGCTAATAAATTACGTTATAAACAAAAAAGCAAAATAAAAAGATAAATTACGTTATCTCTAGCTACTTAAACCCACTTAAACTGAGTTTTTGATCGAGTTTCTAGACAAAAAAACCTTAGCTGAAAGGGCATGGGCTTTGCATTGTGTTAATTGGTCCGAAGCAAATAGAAACATTATACTTACCAAAGTCTGAGGCTGGGTCAAATAAGCATGGGAACGCAAAAAGTATAAATCACTTCAAAACGAAGGTGAAACGGAACTCAAGTTTTTTTTCACTCAAGACTTATTATATGAGAAGTAAAGTTACTTTGCATATATAGTTCAAAAGCATCGAAATATTTTAAAACTTTCCCGCAATTCTCATACTTATTCAACCGAAACACCTTCATTTGTATGGCACTCGCAGCTGCTCTCAAAACACTTCCGTAATTGGCTTTAGTACACACAAACAATGGTCTCATTGTTCCTGCTTACTAAAACAAACCCGAAAGCACCAAGATACTTATCATATTTAGGGGCTGATTATATGATCCCGCTAACCCGGGATTACGTGAAGCGTAACATGATTTTGAGTATTGAAATAAGTCATAGTTTACGTTGTAAAAAATGTTTAATCCTTGATTGCTTGAGATTTTCGTTTTGTAGAAATATGAAGTAAACAAAATGGTGTATATTGGCATTAATTTTCTTTAAATCTATCTTCTTATTGATCAATGCTGAAAAGATTCGAACTTTGGTCGTTTCGTTTCATAAAAGGACAGTTTTCAATACCTCAAGATCATTTTACGCTTCATTTAATCCCGATTAAGCGGGACCATATACAGCTAATTCAAAAAAGGTTGTCCCTTCAAAATACAAAATCTAAATTCCAAAATACAAAGTCTAAGATCAAAATACTTTGTGATAGGCTTCAAATGTAAACATATACTCTTAGAAATATTCCACTTAACAGAAAATACCTCCTTGTACAGTGTATATCACGGACTGGAAGTTAAAAGTCGACTTATGTGTGTGATGTGACATACTTTATATTTGTATTTTGTACTTTGTAATTTGAATTTTAGATTTCCGAAGGACAACCATTTTTGAATTAGCTGTAATCAGCCTCTTACAATCAAAGAGGATTGAAGATTATCGTTATTAATAATGTCCTAACATAAAATCAGATACTAAAGAAAACTGCATTCCCATGGGAATTTAAAATGCGAAAAATCTAACTAATCCCACTGATTTTCATGCATGTACGAAGCAAATTAACTGAGAAACTAAGATATAAAATATTCCCCTGGGAATTAAACGCATGCTAATGTCTAATGAATTGAAAAAGAAAATAATTATTAATTGACCAATCTATAAATATATTATCACCACAACTTAGTGTTATTAATATAAACTGATTTTGTGAAAAGTTCAATCCATCATAATGAAGCAACATGCATTATTTTGGTTTGTTTTTAGAAACAACCACGATCCAAATGTTGGAGGCAAAATTTCCTGCTCTCAAGGTATTGTTTCTTTCAAAAATATTTTTAGCAAAAATGTTGTTTCTTTAGCTGGGGGTTTAAATTGGAAATTGAAATCAAACAAAAGTGTCATATTTGGAAGACAGCCAAACTCTTAGAACATTTCAAGTGATTTTATATTTTGAAAAGTTATGGGCGGCCGTTACCACCAAAAATACAACGCATGTAAAATGAATCGTCATAAAGTGAAATGACTCATAAAAATGACAATTGATTCGATATGTTTTGAAATGACTTAACGTAAGTCGGTGATATGATTGGACTAGATCAGAAATGACCTGTCTTTATGTGAAATGAATCATTAAATTGCGTAGTAAATCAATATGTGCCGAGCTAATTCGTGCAAACCAAGAGGATTGGTTTAACACGTTGTGCAATGACTTAATAAGTTATAGAGAAATGATTCGTTCAGATCTGAAACGAATTATTCCGTATTGAAACCATTGAATGTGTTCCGCAACGGTGCAATATAATATGAAATGGCTTAACTAAACTTGATATCACTTGGCAAAACATGAAATCATTTAATCGAATTCGATATGATTCAGCTAAACGTGAAATGATTCGACCACATTCAATGCGACGTAATCTGAAACGACAAGACGTGAAGTGAATCATCATGATGTGAAGTGAATCGATAAGATGTCTCCACTTCATGTTAGCAATTTCCTTTTAATAAACATAACAGAAAAAAAACTTCAGCGGGAGTAAATTTGCATATATTATCATATGTAAAGTAAAGCGCGAGAAATGCAAAACCTTCGCTGCCCTCGACTTGAGTCGTTCACACACAACACGCGCTTAACTTTTTGTTCACAAAATTAAAGGTATGTATGTTTTAACTGTTTATTCAGCGTTTAATCTATGAACTCCCAATTTAAGTGCGCTCATTCAAGTTATTTATTTATGAAATAATACAAAATTCGAAGGAAAATATCAAAGCATGAACATTTGAAACAGTGCAGTCCAAAGTTCAAGTGAGCACATTCTATTGAAATTATAAAGCAAAGGGTTGTAAAGCATTTTGATGGCTAAAAGTTGAGCCAGCACTGAGCTGGCTGAGTTGTACATACCTAGGGTAATTCTATTTACAGCCCACACCCCTCTGTAGACCAGTTTAGAGTAAATTTTAACCCTTAAAAAATATTAAAGTCAACTTTTAGCCATCAAAAATGCTTTACAACCCTTTGCTTTATAATTTCAATAGAATGTGCTCACTTGAACTTTGGACTGCACTGTTTCAAATGTTCATGCTTTGATATTTTCCTTCGAATTTTGTATTATTTCATAAATAAATAACTTGAATGAGTGCGCTTAAATTGGGAGTTCATAGATTAAACGCTGAATAAACAGTTAAAACATACATGCCTTTAATTTTGTGAACAAAAAGTTAAGCGCGTGTTGTGTGTGAACGACTCAAGTCGAGGACAGCGAAGGTTTTGCATTTCTCGCGCTTTACTTTACATATGATAATATATGCAAATTTACTCCCGCTGAAGTTTTTTTTCTGTTATGTTTATTAAAAGGAAATTGCTAACATGAAGTGGAGACATCTTATCGATTCACTTCACATCATGATGATTCACTTCACGTCTTGTCGTTTCAGATTACGTCGCATTGAATGTGGTCGAATCATTTCACGTTTAGCTGAATCATATCGAATTCGATTAAATGATTTTATGTTTTGCCAAGTGATATCAAGTTTAGTTAAGCCATTTCATATTATATTGCACCGTTGCGGAACACATTCAATGGTTTCAATACGGGATAATTCGTTTCAGATCTGAACGAATCATTTCTCTATAACTTATTAAGTCATTGCACAACGTGTTAAACCAATCCTCTTGGTTTGCACGAATTAGCTCGGCACATGTTGATTTACTACGCAATTTAATGATTCATTTCACATGAAGACAGGTCATTTCTGATCTAGTCCAATCATATCACCAACTTACGTTAAGTCATTTCAAAACATATCGAATCAATTGTCATTTTTATGAGTCATTTCACTTTATGACGATTCATTTTACATGCGTTGTATTTTTGGTGGTAACGGCCGCCCATAAAAAGTAACGATGCAAGTGTTAATTCATTTGTAATCTTAACCTTTTCACTCAATTTGTTGCTTTTTTTCACAACGAGAAGCAATAATTTTGTTCAACGAGAACAATAGAATTTACTTAAATCCTCTTTGATTCTTTAAATAACGAGTATCTTGTCTTCTACTAACTTACATTGGTGCAATTCAACTACTGTCATGTCAGTAATATCTTTTTCATTTTTTTAACAATCTTATCGATTGTTATTCTTTTCTGAGTCCATGTCATTTAGGATCATTCATTCTGGTCTTTTCTTCTTGCATTTCTTCACATCTCATCACCTTTTGAAATGAAAGAATTGAATAATTAGATCATGATTACTTATAACTTATAAACTACTTTGTTGTGAAGGATTAAGGGATTCGTCACCATACATTTAACGTGCGCTGGAATTCCTGTGATATGAACCTATGACACAAAATAGTGGAGTTTTGAAGACTTTTTTGGGTATCATTTTAGCATTTTCCCTAACATGCGCGGTTAAATTTATTTTATTTTTTCGAGCAAAACCTGGATGAAACCGCTGTAGAGTATATAAATTGTATTTAGGCTCACACAGGATCAATAAAAAATGAAAAAAAGGAGTTTCAAAGTATCAAAAGTTAGGAGTATCAAAATATTTTCATTCATGCGTGCGTCATGTTACAATGTTTTGGGAAATATTCTTGTGGAAACTCAAGTCGAAGCCGAACGTTGGGAAACATCCCAAGTGCACGGACTACTCTATTCAAGTCAGGAAATTACAGTGAAGCACAAATCAATGTCGGAAAATTTAGATTTTTCGTGTAGGATTCTTTGATCCTGCACAGCAATGACCAAGGTGTCGTAATTGTCTGACCAAGCGCCTGTCACCTCTGACATCGTAAGTTCAATCTCCACTTCAGACTCGTGGTACTTAAGTGAGGAGTTAGTCAGCGCTCTGGCCATTGTCGGCCATGCTCCGGATATTCCGGTTCCGAAAAGTTAAAAGCGTTGTTGGAGTTGTAAAATATCGGTAATCAAATTTGACCCGGGTAATTTAGGTAAGGTTGTTAGGCAAGGTAACAATATGGTTGAATGACAATACGTGTTTCACTGTTGTTATCATATAAATCTGATTGAATAATATAAACTGAATGCATAATTATTGAGACGAGTAACTACCTCAGATCATTATAGTATAGGAGGGTGTGGATGAACAGGATTAAAAAGATTAGGTACATCCTAGGTGAGGGGTAGTAGGGAACGGAAGGGTAGGAGGTAGATTTGATTGCAATGGAAAGCAGAGGGGAATTAAACAAAGGAGCACTCGCTGAGTATGTTAACCCTAGTTCTGTCTGAATTTGAACTGAAGTCTGAATTTACTGTTTCCTATGTAGCATGCAGAGTATCAATGGACAGAAAAGGTCTTGAAGAAAAAGACAGAATAAAAGTGGGTTTATAAAAGTAAAGTTTATAAACAAATAATTAAGAAATTATTGATACAGCAGTTGATACATCATCATAATAAAAAACTGTCGATTGATCTCCATAGGGTAGGTGTGGTCTTACTGGAGGGTAGGATTTAAACAGCAGGTGCAAAAATGATTTTTTAATATATTGCAATATTTGGCTTTCTTATTTCTTACCACTAAAAATTCTTGAATGGCATTGTTTGGTGTGGCTTCTCCCATCGTATTCTTATTCATCTCTGGAATATCTAAAATGTAAAACAAAAATATATGTTTGAAAATGGAAAAAATAGAACATATTAAAAGGCGGCAAATATTTTAATTTCTCGACTAAAATTAATGTCTCAGCATTAGCCTGAACCTGAATCAGCTATTCAGCTAAATTACTCGGACTTTACCTCGAAAAGTCTTCGTTTTAATTAAGTCGCCGGCAATTCATTTCAAACGGTTCTCTTACGGTGCAGCTAGAGAGAGAAAAATAGAATCTCAGTCATATATGTATATATCAGTACATTTATCTAAATTTGATTAAATTTGAAAAGTAAGCTGGCAGAGTTTTTCACACGATATAATATTTAACAACTAAACCATACGTACAATAGTTAGAGAATACTTACATGTGTAATAAAAGTCCAATATTGTTGATGTCCAACTACACTAGAGTGATTTTCGTTGCATTGTAAGATTGGACAAGAAGACGACGCCATTTTGATTTTGAATTTTCACGAGGACTTCTTATTTTATTTCGCAATTTTTGTTCCATTTCTTCGACTTTTTAGTTCGAACTTGCTTCTGATGTCTTCTTCTTGGTGTCTTCGACATTTCTATGGAATCAATCAGCACTTTAAAGACTTTTTGTGTGCATATATTTGGTCCAAACGGAGAGATTTTCAACGAAACTTGCTCGAAGGGGACCAGCAACAAGTGACGTCAGATGGCCATCTTACTCTTAAAAATACCCGTATGTATAATGTTAATGATCTGTTTACGAAGATGAAAACAGATTTTGACTGGGCAAATGTAGTGTTTTTGCCATTATTTCGTAACTCATATCTTTCTTTTACTTTTTTACTTCTAGTTTACTTTGTTAATTCGCCTAAAAAACGCCTGTAAGGGGCGTTTTTGTATATTTTTTTTATTTGCTTCCTAATGAACAATGAAAGACCCGTTCGAGTTTTCACTGACAAACATCTTCGCCTCCGTGGCCGAGAGGTAAAGTAACTGTCTTCCAACTTGCTCACATTGTGACTTTGATTTTGAGTGGTTCGTGGACCTGTCAAGTCCAACTGAGTTTTTGTGAGAATTTAATTCTTCACTCGCTCAGTTGGACAGATCGGTCCCCGATCCACCCAAAACTGAAGTCAAAGCTGGGCGTGGAGTGCAGGAAAACACTAGGCAGTACCTCGAGGTCAGGGAGGCAATCGTTATTGTCTGCATGTTTTAAACTAATATTTAAGCAAATTTCCTTAACTTGACTGTTGGGGACAGACCTGTATGGTTGGTGCATTGAAGACTTCTCGCCGTTATTTCCCTTCGTTCAAGAAGACAAGTTGTCTTCGTCGAGAAATAACGACGAGAAGACTTCAAGGCACCACTAAACCACTACACTGTCAAACTACAGTGTAGTGGTTTAGCTGGCTAAACCTCTACACTGTGCCAATTTGATATGGCGGACTTCTTCCCAAAGCTTACGGTGCAAGAAGCATGGATGCGCAAGATGCGCAAACACTTTAAAGCAAGTGTTTTCTTTCAGGAAACGTAAAAAACATAAACTACACGGCCTTAATTTAGCTGGCCTTGGTTTAACGATCTTTTATATCAAGGTCTTTGCAAGAAAGAAAGTTGAAGTTTGCATAACTAAGAACTGTTGCGCCTTTCTTTTTGATCGAGCTTTATATGCCATTACGTTCAGTGTCCTTGATATGGGAGTCATTTATTTATGGCCTTGGTCTAATTCCCAAACACTGAATGGCAGTCTTCAGCTCTTTCAAGTGATGAGATAACACTGCAACAAGATGGCACTGCGTTATCACTAACGTTGTAACTCACACGTAAATGACTGACAAACACATAGCATATTCTATAAGCCTTAATTCAGACTCCGAGATTCAGTTTGTATCAAACAGAAAGCTTGATGTTCACAGCTTGCATATAACATGACATTTTATAGATCACAAGGAAACTAAGTGCATCCCCGTTGTCTTACAATCCCAAACTAAAGTTACCAGTGCGGCTAGTGCATTCCGAAGCACTCATTCAACTATTTCATATTTTACACAAACTGAATCGCTGATTTCTTGTAAAGCCCCATACAGACGAGCAAGTTTTCCTTGACAAGTTTTATTTGCTCGTGTGTACGCGAAAAAATTGACAATTTTTCCTTGACAAGGAGCCTGGTTTAAAAGCTAGTCCTACCAGCTTTTCGACAAGGAAACTTGCTCGTGTGTACGTGCATCAAGGAACACTTGACAAGGGAATTTTTGTTTACGTACTTAATTCGTGCGGCCTCGTAAAAGTTGTCAGGAAAAAAATATCAAATTTCGCGTACACAGGAACAAATAAATCCTGTCAAGGACAACTTGTCGAGGAAAACTTGTTCGTCGTACAGACGTGTAAGTGAACTCGTTAAGAAACTTGTCAAGGAAAACTTGCTCGTCTATACGGGGCTTTACTTACGGCCTATAGAATATACTATGTGTTTGTCTGTCGCTTAAGCGTAAGTTGACAAATTGGTTACAGGCGTGATAACGCAATGCCACCTTTTTGCAATGTTATCTCATTACTTAAAGTCAAAGAGGTAAAGACTGCCATTCAGTGTTTGACAATTAAACCCAGGGCTATATTTTCTACTATGTTTAATTTGTCAGGCCTGTAACATCAGTTTCCTATCGAGCACGCTTTACACTCACAGTTTGTATGTAGTGACTAGGCAAAGTACAATAACTCTGTTGCAATGTTATCTCATTACTTGAAAGAGCCAAAGACAGCCATTCAGTGTTTGGGAATCAAACCCAAGGCCATAAATAAATGACTCCTTTTTCAAGGACACTCAACGTAATGGCATATAAAGCTCGATCAAAAAGAAAGGCTCGCGGAAAGTCAAAAAAGACAACTTCGACTTGCAAAGGCCTTGCCATAAACGATCGTTAAACATATCTAAATCAAAGCCGTGTGATTATGTTTTAAGTTGTTTAGTAAGCATTATCGTCTTGACTCTTTTCTGGAAGAAAAAACTTGCTTTTATGCTTTAAAGTGTTTGCGCATCTAGCACATCCATGCTTCTTGTACCGTAAGCTTTGGGAAGAAGTCCGCCATATGTAACTGGTACAGTGTAATGTACCAATACACCACTAAACTACTACACTGTAGTTTTAAAGTGTAGTGGTTTAGCGGGGCCTTGTGAGGACTCCTCGTACTTAACTTGTCTTCTTGAACGAGGGGAAATAACGGCGATAATGCCCCACATCTTTAATAATTTTTATACAACATCGTTCTCAGCATTTTGAATTTGGGAATATCCGCTGTCGCAAGCAAGCTGATCACCAGTCGATGAATTCCGTATGGAGAAAAATTATTGTGCAAATTCAGCGATTCTGACTTTCACAATGCGTGCAAATTTCATTTTTGCAATTCGATTTTTCATCTAGTGTGCATGCTATCTTTTGGGGGTATTTCATGTCAACTCTCCTGGATCGATGTATTTTGGCCAACACTGCATGGTCTATATTATTGGCTAGTATGGACAGATAGGGTTGCTCAATTGTATTCAAAAGGGGGCTTTCTCTGTACTTTTGTGACGTCCTGAAGTGAGCCCTCTTTATACCATAGATACCTAAAGTTGGTCGACGTTTTGAGTAACAAAGATTGCTTAAAATAACAGCGTAACTCATTTTTAATACAACTTGGCTAGCTCTTTTCCTTCTTGAAATATTCAACTTTATTCGATAAATAAATTACAGAACTTATGACATGACTGCGCGAGTATCTTTGAGATCGCAAATTTTGTAGAATATTACAATAAGAAACTACTAGAACTGTGCTGTACTTGTGTAAACTACAATTAATCGATTAGTGTCTGCACTTTTGTGGAGAATATATCGATCACGTTGCAATTACTGATGATTTTTGAAGTTGTTATGCACTGTGATGACATAAATTGTGTAAATTGCCTCCCGGCGTTGTATTTCCACATAAAATTTTAAAACGTTGCTCATTAATTTAACACATCATTTAACTAATATTTAGCTGAGATATCTCTGCAAAAAAACTTTTGACATGGACATATATACATGGTTACATACAGCATACATGCAAAAACGACAAGGCATTTAAGCTACAATCCTGGAAAAAATATTCGTAGACTTTTCAAAAAGTTAAACCATCTTTTATATGTTTCAACATAACAATCTGCCTTTCGCAAAAAAAAAATTGAATTGTGATTCGAACCCCCCCCCCCCGGACAGTGTTGGAAGAGCGAGCGTTAATTTGTAAGGTGTGTGACCTTGATTCCAACATTGTAAAGGAGGGGGGGAGAATAGTGGAATACCATTAAAGTTAGTCAAGTCTACGAATTAGTTTCCAGGATTGTAGTACGTCAACGTCACACTTTCCTAAATACAGCTGAGGCCAAGCTGAGGACGAGTCCGCAAAAAGTTATTTTCCGGAAATTTTCCGTTACATTTTAGTAAATGGCTAAAAACGTGTCACTAAAAGCTATTTTAGGAGATCCTTTCAATTGACCATAACAACAAAGCATGTATGTTTTACCAGAATACATTGGTGCATCAAGCAAACATGACTGAAAAAAATATGCCAAGAAAAAGAACGTAAAACTTTATAACGCCTAAGGACGTAAAATTTTATAACACCTAAGAAAAGAAAACTTAAAAATTTCACAACAATGCATTCTGGTGAAATTCACATCTTTTTCTTCGCCAGTGTCAATTAGATAAATACTAAGAAGATACTTATGAAGAATTATAATACAGCAAATACTGGGTGTTTAAAAATTAAAACGTGCAGATTGTCTCAAGTTACTTCTGTATGACAGCCAATGCAACAAATTCTACAAAAATAAAAAATAAAATGTTAAATACGTTTTAAGGTGGCTCGATAGTCTAAATCATGGAAAATTGTACTTCTTTCGCCATAGAATCTTTAATAGTGCACGTGTAAAGCTTAGTTTCGGTAATTACATAGCTCTGTCTTCATGATTGAAAAAGTTTTGTTATCCTACCGTTTGTATGTCCAGGGACATGTTGTCATGGATAAGATGTGGAATTTATGCTAATAACTTATAATTAGAATTGAGTTCAAACTCAAAACATGATTTCTATGTTCAGGCAAACAATGAAGAAACTCTTTGAAATACAGAGAACAGTGCTATTGAACTGTGCAATGACCTAAAATGAAGCTCAAGCATTCATCATAAAACATTTTATGGTGGAGAGATAAAATTTCTAATGAATTCTGACTATAAAACCATCTTAAAAAGTTTCTTTACAGTAAGACCGGATCGAGTGAGTACTAAACCATCAAAAAATCTAAAACCTTTAAATATTAAATCTAAATAGACATACCATCGAATGTGACTTTTCTGTCAACTCGAACATTGGTGGCATCGATTACATCCTGCACATCATCCTGTGGTTCATCCATACGTTTGAAAGCTTCACGTAAATCAGCCGAGTCGATCAAGCCTTAGGACGTAAACAAACAGTAGAGATTTAGCAATTGGCAACTTCTAAGCCCTCTGGAGTTTGAAGAAATCTTCAAACTAATCGGCAATGGTAAACACAGATAGGTTTTTTCAAAGATTTCCCGTGTATTCTTCAGAATTAACGCAAGAACAAAGCAAACTGAGCAGTACTTTGGATAGTAGTAACAAGTGTTCAAGCAGAATTGTGAACTACGAAAATTCGTTAGTGGGAATTGTGTGAAACTTAACCTGTAAAAGGTCTTATAACAGGAAAAGTGAAACATCGGTGTGAGAACAATACGAAGAAAAGTGTATTCTTCTTGGTTAGTCATTCTTCTAATCTGTTTGCTCCGATTTTAGAAAGTAGGTACCCTTACTATAGGTTGAAACAGAGTTGCCAAATGCGGGGGGGGGGGCGGAAAAAAGGAAAGAGAAGACATGTGACGAAGGAATTAAGCAGCTTACAGTTTCAAACGTGTAAGCAGTTGATCACCAATCATACCTGTGTCTCCAGTATCAAAACAACGGAAAGCTTCGATAAGCTCCAAATCTACTTCAAGTTCCGGTTTATCGTTAACCATCAAATCAATAAACTCCGTAAAGTTTAGAACCCCATCGCCTGCAAAAGACGAAAGGAGCCTGGTTGAGCAAATTAAATGATGAGAGCAAACACCTTTACCACTGAGATGGTGGTGGGTTCGACCACAGTTAATAACATGCATGCTTCGGAGTCTTGACTATACTGCTCATTCAAAATATGGCTCTTATCGCTTCATCTGTGTATTGTTTCTACTACGAATAAACTAGCATTATAAAAATACTAATAATAGTTAAGCAAGAACAACCGAGACCAATATTCAGCTATTGGTTGTTTACGCAAAAATACAATATGCGCGCGATGATATAGGAAACGAATCTTGCATAAACATGGACAATAACATAGATAATTGAGCTCTATTATTTTGCATAAGTAACTGAGCCTTCAAACCATATATAATTCTATTGACTGTCGAGTCCAACAAAGATATGACTTGAACTCAAATCGAGTTGTTTTATTGTTCGCCTCGATTTGAAAGTCGTACGTTTTCTTCATGGAACTCAGTATGGTCTAAATTCTTTGAAATGAAATTGTATCGTGATGTATACCGTCATAATCGACTTCGTTGATGAGTTCTTGTAAATGCTCATCTTTCGGATTAGCTCCCAGACTTCTCATCAGAGGACCGAGTTCTTCACTGCACACCTTGCCATTCCCATCCCGATCAAACAGGTCGAAGGCATCCCGATATTCTGTATTTGATAAAATATCTCAATTAACTGATTGCAAGTTAACTATTTGATTTGTATAAGAAATTTCATGCTTCAAACTAGGCCTAGAAGGATGCAGGAACGAAACAGCCGAGCGACGATCAGAATTTTTTGACGTAGCCGCAAGTTTACAGCTAAGATGAGGTAACTCATGTCGAACTCAACAAGCATTTTGAGGCTAAAAATAAGGCTGAAACAAGTGAAATGATGAATAAAATTTAGTCAGCCTCTTTCTAGGTTTCATGGTAAACAAAAACGTAACTATAAGTTTAATTTTGTGCAAACACATAAATTTACGGATAGTATTTCCGCAAAATAAACTAAACTCAGGTACATTGGACAAGTCTTAATGTCACAATATGTAATAACTGTGATCGTTCGTTATGCTAAAAGAAGCAAAATCATTTTGCCATATAAAAACTACGAGATAGCAGACAGCAACGCATGACAATCTGTGCAATTTCCAGTCGTTCTATATGATAGAATTTGGTGAAGAAAAAATAAATTTGTACCGATATAACTGACCTTCAAGCTGGTCTTCTGTGAGAAGTTTCTGAAAACAAATAGAAAGATATTACGCGTAGTTATGTTTGGCGACTGCCTAGTCACTTTCATGTTATTATTCTTTGTATCAAAGTTTTTACCAACGAAAATCTTTATCCTTGCTTTAATATAAAAAATATTATAACCGCTTGTTATGAAGAATTATACAACTAAAAACGGTGCTAACTATTTTTGGCACGAAAAGCACTCAAGGACAAAAGTTTCGCTAAAAATTGTGTCAAACCGACTTTTGAAGTGTAAAAATACACTGATAATGGCGAAGTCAATTAATGTAATTTATATCTACTACAGTATAAATATGCAGTCGTGTGTAATAAACAAAACTGTTTTATCACAAAACTGAAGACTAGATAACGAAGAGCAAATGAATCACATACCATTCCTTGGCCTGGATCCACCGGCATTTTTCGTCTGAAATGTTAAAACTGCACAAAAATCACAATCGAAGCACTTTATATCTGAATTAAACTTGGTTCTTGTCGTAGTGCAGAATGTTGTACAGCTTGGGTCGCTACGCGCAGGTACCAGTAAAATAATGAAAACATGAATATAAAACAGACATAACTCAAAGCTAGCAGCAACCAAGCGAAGCTGGAGAGAATTGAAACGTCCTGCAAAATATGAAGTTTTGCCCAGAGGCTTTGCCAACTTTAGCCTAAAAATAAGATAGATACTATAAGTGAAGAGCGAACGTGATTCGTAAAAGACCATTCGTTCATTCATGTCGATACTTCGACCTATTACCCAAAGAACGAAATGGATACCTATCAGAGCGTAAGCTAGCTTCACGAAACTACCATCGGCTAGCTATCGTCACAAAAAAGCAGGAAGTTGAAAAGTGCATTTATACACGACTTTGCCAGTAATCTGAATATACTGGTTAATGCCCGTTGGACATATTGTTGGACATTCGATTACGTACTTGTGATTTCAGTTAGTGTCTCCATGTTGTTTCCAGAAGTACAGTTATTTAATAATTGCGCACTGCTTCTCAGCTTCTAGTTTAGGTTTTCAATGTTCTTGTGGTTGGAAGGAACACACAGATTTTGTACCATAAACTATTTTACAACGAATCACACACGTGAATCCATGACGACACTCCGATTTTGTAAACGGTCCGACATGACCCCGTAACCAGAAGCAAAGAAACACGATTTCGACTTTTCGGACCATGCGAAGAATTGCCTCCCGCAATTTACCTTCTTTATTTTAAACCACAACATTTTTGTGAATTGGCGATGTTCTTTGCACACGGATTGCTTCATGTTTGTGGATTTCCATGCGTTGATACTTGGGGTAATTTACTCTACTCAGCATGTAATTTGGAAGGAAGAAAAAAGAGCGGAGAACATTGGAGAAATGTCAAGATAATAAAACAAAATTCAATTACACAAATGTTCAATTTTATTGTTATTTTCTAAACTACGTTTTTTAATTATATTTTTTATTTGATTGTCAATTTAAGGTATTATAAGAATAAGAGTGCATTCCCTGTCGCTGAACGTTTGTACACGAAGTCTAGTGTCAACAAAACCGTTCATTCACAGGCAGATCGAGCTCAAGCCACGGCAAGAACAATGACTATTCACATTGTGGTAATCAATCATATGATATACAAGTTTCACATTTACTAATGAATATATATAACTATATCAAGTTATGGTTGACTTATGGTGCTAGGATACAAAATATTTTGTAAATCCAGGTTTACAAAATCATCAAGAATTGATAATCAGTAATGTCTCTTTCAGGCTTATCTACCCAAACAAACTAATTTCTTCATCAAATCTTTTATTCACGTTTTAAATATGTTTTATTTTGCAGCGAGCATCGTCAGTGGGAAAATGGTAGACCGCGGCGTAGTTGCTTCCATCGCTTGTGACACCGTCTTTTAACTTCTGTTGCCATTTCACCAACTCTACCGAAACCCCACTCATTGGATGGATCCACCTTAATTCCACTAGAAAAAAGCCGGATGACATCACTAAATTCGTCATGAAGTTCAACAGTTGCCATATCTTTCCAGTTGATCGTTTTTCCACAGCCAGACATTGTACGCAACGAGCTATTACTCATATCCTGCTTCCCTTTCTTCTGAATAGTAAGCTTATTACTCTCCCACGCAAATGCAAAGGTGCGAAACACTGCGTACTTTCCGTCCCCCGTGTCGCTGTCAGCTGAATCTGCATCGCCACAAGTTGTATTTCCACTGCAACTTTCTTTCTTCGTCCAAACCAAACCGCAGTAGGGACACTTACGAAATTCACACACACCATACTCGCATTGATACGTAAAGCATTCTTTTCTGATCTCGAAGAGCACTGTGTTAAGTTGATTAACCATGTTGAGAACATGACCAGCTTCAAGGGCTGCGCTGTCCCCTTCGAAGGTAAAATTATTGTACTCCGTCATCCTGTCCTTGGCATCAGCTATCTTATCCGACATATATGTTAGGAACTCGAAGGCCAAATCAACTTTGTCCGATTCGAATTTTTTTCTTTTTTTATCGAAGGCTTCCTTTATCAGTGAAAACATCTTCACTTCATCGTTGATAAACTTCAAAATCTTTCTGTGGTTGTTGGGGATTTCAAAGAGTTTTGCAAAATTTTCATAGTTGACGGTCACGGTATGTGTTCCTGTGCACGTCTTAAGTATCTTCGGCAATAAGGTCTCAGCTTTTGTGGTCAACCTGGATACAATAACCGCGTCGATGCCCAGCTCGTCATCAATTGCCGATTTGAGGTCTTCCTCTTTCCATTCTACCAAATCCATGTGCGTAACGAAAACACCAATGACGCCATTAGGAAGGTCAACAAATTTATCCATGTACTTGCAAACATTGTCGATCACGGAGTCGACACGAGGCTGAGCCTTGCTCACGATAAAAATTCTCGAGGCCGGTTGGAAATTTAGCGCCCCAGCTATCCAGATATTCTGTTCTTCTCTATCTTTTCTGGAGTTGCAGCCTGGTGTATCAGCCACGATGAGGCTGCCGTCTGGTACAATGAAGGCCTCGGATGACTTCGTGAAACTTTCGCCCTCATTTGAACTTCTGTCATTCTCGCCGGTCAGTTTCTCCACTATGGTTGACTTCCCAGTCCCAACGTCACCCACAAAAACAACATAAGGAACAGAAGTCATCGGTTTATCTACAAAAGATTTGCATTGCTGCATAAATTTCTTTTTCATAACGACCAGTACATTGATGTAACCTTCTATGGTTTATGAATATAATCTGCGAGGCAACAATCTTAAACTGTTCCACGATCCTTAACTTAACCCCCCAAAAACCTATTTTTTACAGAGCATTTGTATATTTTAGGTTATTTGCATGAGATAGTATGTAAATTTGTAAATCTTACATATTTATTTCACAAATAGATTTCCTTTTTCCGTGCGCCTGTACTGTATTCACGGATGACGTCATGGCGTGAGAAGAACAAAAAAGTACGGCACAAGATGAAGTGCCGTGACTTTTCGTCTAAGGATTAGGGATCTATTCTGTGACGCCTACAGTACAGGAGCACAAAAAATAAAATCTATTTGTTTTATACAATAAAAAAGCTTAAATAAAACCGGCGAAAACCTTTTGCCATGCCATTGGATGCACGTGTGATGTGCTGTGCGTGTGTATTATAGTAACACACAGTTCTCGGTCAATGAAAATCCAAAATGAACTCTTATCATAGTATAATAAAAATATATCACTGTATATAATATAACAATTAACTCATTTCGCTCTGGCCGATACGCAACAAAAACTAACGAATGTCATTACCGTCAATGGCCATCTTAGCAGGAACGTTTTCAAGTTTCTTATCCAAAGTAGCTTCACTTTCTGTTTTCATGAATTTGTAGTCTGACCGAAACGGAAAACTTGCGCCTCCTAGGGTTGAGAAAAGATAACATATTTAACGCTTAGATGATAGTTAATGTCTGCCTATTTTAAAAAACTCACTGAACGAATTAGAGTGACAAAAATAAGTTTGTCTTTTAATGTGATTGTGCTACAGCTTGAAAAACAAAATAATAGTACTATTAAGTTCCTTGTATGTTTGCATGGTGATTTTCAAATTAAAATATAATTTTGTGGAAACACCACGTAAGTTTACTATCGTAAGTTTATTATCGAAACACCTCGTAAGTTTATTTATTTAGTTTATTATCGTTTATTAATAAACTTACGTGGTGTTTTCACAAAATTATATTTTAGTTGTACCATTGACAATTAATTCGCTTTGCTTAGGATACTTGCACAACAAAAAACTTACAAATGTCATTACCGTGCATGGTCATCTTTGTTGAAATATTTTCATGTTTCTCTTCCGAAGAAGCTTCACTACCTGTTTTCCAGCACCTGTTTTCTGACAAAACTGGAAAATTTGTGTATCCTAGTGTCGAGAGAAGATAACATATTTAACGTTTAGAGAATACCCACCAAGTCTGTCCATTTAAAAAAAACCCACTGAACGATCGAAGGCTGGAAAAATTAATAATGTTTACAGAAGAATAGATAGCATACCGCGATATTTCCAGCCAGTATAACTTCCACTTCCTGAACCGTCATTATTGTACATGCTCGTATACGTTTCTAGACGTAAAATTGATTTGATGTACTTTTACTAAGTATTAAATGACCAGGAAACATGGAACAAAATGATACTTTATCCTTCTCAAACATGAAGTAGCAAACAATGATTAATTTAAAATGATGATAGTATGAATACTATAGACTTTAAAGAAGCCTAAAAATTCTAGGGATGGAGGAGCAAGTACTTGAAATTGTTTGTCAGGCAATTAGATCCGCCAAAATCTGACATGTTGCAAATCTCACATCCAAAAAACTATATAATTAGCAGAGCGTTTTAAAATGAATAATTTAAGTATGAATTAATTATATATTATTTATCAATTAAAGAATATATGTTATTCAAATCAATTTTGCACACTTCTACAGTGTTTTACCATTGCGATTTGTGGTTTAGCTTAGGTCACCTTAAAGATTTTTTCATTTTAGAGGTTATCACATACAACATATAATTTAAAATTACTTTATTTTGTATAAATTATCTAGATATCCGACAACATCAAACTGAAGGTGACAAAAAAATTTGCTGTAATTTGACTAATTATAAACAGCAGAAAAACATTTCTGGATGTCCCGTACGACTCACACGGTCGCCCAAAAAGCCATGCATGACACCAGAGATAAAAAGTGACTTTAACTCGAAAATGCTGAACTTTAATATATGAAAAAATCACTATCGACCTTTCGTACAACCGACTCCAGAACAATTCAAATCTATCATGTTATAAATCACATACTGAACTAAAACATCGAACATTTTGTATTGATATATAATTAAAATAGATGATTAAATTGTTTTGCGATTCTGACCTCTACGATAGGACGTTTCTTGGGCACTAGTTTCGGTGTCCATTTTCTCAATTGTTTCTTGTCCTGAAAGCGAAATTTATCAGATTAGCAGTTATAGTGCAGGCTATGAATAAAATGTATGATTTTTTTAACAATTATCAATAACCATGGTTAAATAAAAAGGCACTATTTTGCCCTTTGAAATATACTAATCAGTTGAAATATTTTTTTATCTTAAAACTTAAGATTTTCACTGTTTTTTGTATTTCCTCGTGTAATCTTCACTCCATGCTTTACAAATCATTAAAAGTTTTGTCTTTGTTTAAGCGGATAGACCTAAAGCTAATGTCAATGAAAATTTTAGAAGCACTCTTTTAGAAATACGTAACTCACCGATACTTAAACCGATTATTCGTTATTATACATGCACGTCAGCTTTATTAATGTACTGTATGTGTACGAAACAGAGTCCAAAACAATTTTTACCTTTCCCTTGTATCCCCCCTTCGGAAAAACAGTCGTCGACCTCCATATCTGTACCTGTATCACAGTGTGAGAAATCTATAAAGTCTATAAATAAGAAAAAAGATCAATTTTAGGTGCCATTAATTTCTTGAAAGTTTCACAGTGGTAATTGAATGATCGTCGATCGTCATTCATACACATGTATATTACATATTATGCAGGTAAATAATATCAGTTAATGCTCTCATCTAAGCTTAATTAACATAAACATGCATCTACGGGAAAATTCATCTCCCATGCAGCCTTCAATCAAGTCCTTAGCAACAGGGTAGCAGCGGCTTTTAACTTCCTATTTACTATTTACAGTTTCTGTCGTATATTCAACGCGGTAATTACTATACTCATCACTTTAACACCGGTTTCAAGTAAGTTTTTGCCGTGAAAACTGCAAGCAGTTTTTTGCTCGATAAAACACGGAAATTATTGCTTCTTTAGAACTTTGTTTGGGTTTGAATTATCCAAGAACAGTTTATATGGATCGTTTGACGCCTAGCACGAACAAATCACACTGGAATCATCTTACGCTATTTTGACTAAACATTTCTCTGCTTTTAGTTTCTACTCTTTGGTCGTGCTGTGTAATATGTGCACTGAGCTCTATATATTACTGCAACTACAATCACAGTCGATCTCTGCAATATTCCGAAATCGTTGCGAAGTTCAGATGTTCGTTGCGAAGTTCAAAAGTTCATTTCAGAATTCGCAAACTGGTTTGTAAACTAAGCAGTTGATTGGCTTCTTTGAGTTCAGGGGCCAATCAGTTCAGGGGCCCTTGTTTACAAACCGGCTTGCGAAATGAACTGAAATGACCTTCGCGACGAACTTTCCAACTTCGCAACTGGGCCGTGTTACGTGCCTCCAAAAGATGCTTAGAAAACTGATTCCGTTGCACCCCTCGTGGAACTATACGTAATTTTTACATGAATCAATAAATAAATAGATGTTTATTTGGTAATACTGCGTTATTTTGTATTTTGTCGTTTTTACACTGAAGTCGGAAAAAATGGAGAAAACCTTACAAAATTAGAAAACCCACAGGGAAAATCTATTTTTCCAGTCTGCGCGTGCGCAGTACCTCTTCATCTGACATGCGCATGCGCATTTGCGACCAAAACAATGGCCGGTTTGCTTATTTCAAAACGTAAAAATTACTGTTTTTCCTAATTGTGCAACTGGTTCGCTTGGGGAGGAACGGATTCTGTTTGAGTACATTTTTATCTATTGATTCATGTAAAAATTACGTAGTTCCACGAGGGGTGCATCTTTTGGAGGCATGTAACACGGCCTAAACGGAGTTCGGAATATTACAGAGAAAACTTTGTCGAAATCGTCGATAACTGGGCGCCTTAGGTTCATCTTGTAACACATTGCAGAAGATAATGAATGAACCAAGTGGTGGCTACAAAGAACAAGGGAGAGGGGGGAGTATATTTACCGCTGTCTACAATAAACCAAAAAATATCTTACCTTTCATATGCTCTTTAAATATATCACCAACTTTCCCAAGATCTTTGTCATTATCTGCTTTAGCTTGGTTTTGCATAATCTCGTACACTGGAGTGAAATGTGATTTCTCGTTCCAATTGGCCGGGAAAACGGTACAATTGTTAACGTCTTTAATTTCTCTCTCTAATTCACGCATGTTTTGAATTTTTGGTGGGGCACCCGTATTCCATCCGCGCACGTTTACGCAGGGGTCCTTGTCTCTTACGGAGGAGCGACTTGAAGATCGGTTCCCTTGAATTTCCTGAGACCAGCGGTGGTCTAATTCCTCGAGGGCACACTTCTCTAGAATTGTCGAATCTACTGCCTTGGAGCGTTTAGAAGGCGTTGCAGTTACCGCTTTCCACAGCCAGGCGCCGGCGCAGAACTTTCCACAATATACGAAACTGCAATACTTGTCGTTAAATTTCTTTACTGCATTTTGTTTGTCCTGTCTCGTTGGCATTTTTAAGATTTTTTTCGCCTCCTTAACTGCTTTGTCATTGATCGTAAGAATGACACCAAATTCTCTCACTTGATGGAAGCTTGTTTCACTCACGATAACGGTGGTAATGTCACTCGTACCCTGATTTTTATTTCGATGTGATTGATGTTTAGACGGATTATCTTTGCTGTTATCAATTCTAACCCCCCAGCAAGGTAATTCTTTCTGTGGTTGCCAGTTGGACCAGGATGGAATCACGCGTATTTTGGACCGTTTTTCTTTGCACTCGTTCTCTGAAAAGAATTTTAAATTGCTCTTCGTTTCTCTATACTCATGTGAGTAATCCTCGGGAACGATCTTATACACAAAGCCCTCAAGCCCAATGGCATTTTGTGATTTAAATTTCAAATCCAGGAACTTTATTTCGTCTTGGTATGCTCTTGTCGCATTATCCCCTCCTGCTGCCTCCGATTGGGTCAAGTCACTTCTCTGTCGGGTATCCTTTGAGTTTTCGTCTTGTTCCCCAGGGATTGAAGCTAACCCGCGCTTGCTGCGAGTTCTAGCACTTTCTAAATTTGCTCTTCTTCCCGTGCATTTTATTACTACGGTTCCGAGATGTGCCATGTCACGAATAAGGATTGAGTCACCAATACGTTCATCATTTGGTATTTTATGTGCGCTCAGTTGATCATCTTGTTTAAAATTTAATCTCACTCTACTTCTTTCCAATAAGTCAGAAACGACTTTGTCCTTGTGTATGTGTATTATTCTTTCATAATTAGTATCACCAACTCGTTGAATGCATATACTCGACATGCAACTGTAAAAAAAATTATAAAAATAACTCTGAGACAAATACTGAAAAAAGTTTGTTTGTTGTTCGAAAAACGTGTTTGGTTGTTGTGTTTTTTGGGCAGAGAGAGAATATATTTTTACATAAAGTCAGACTTAGCTGTGATTTATTCGCATTCGCGATAGACGCAGGACAACTTGTAAACTTTGTCAACGTACGTGATGAAAAATAGGCTCGCTAGGCGTGCATGAATCTACGAGTTTCAATTCCACGGCAAACATAAATAGGACACTATGTTAAACCTAATTTAACTGGAATATGCTTAAATATCATTAAAAGTTTAAAACCAATATTGTTAGATGTTGTGAAAAATAAAATTATATGATCAATGGCATATTATATAATTCTCATGTTAAGTTAAGGCAAACATTAATCTCAAATCATACCATAAGCAGACCTAAGGGCCTTCATTTTAAGTACTGTGGTATACATACAAAGGATGGCATAATTGAGAAATCTGAATGCATTATATCACTTTGGAAGGGCCACAACTGACCTTTTTAAAATATTGAAAAAGAAATGGATATATTTTAGTCTTGGCAGAGTTACATCCTTTTTAGAGAAAATATTGTTCGCTAACGATTTCAGAAGTAGACAACTGGAGGGCGATTATTAACAATGCAACCACTTGCCAAAACTGTGTTTACATTCCCGTGCATTTACAAGTATTGTTGCCTAGCTTGTAAGAGCTTTATAAATTCACAGCAACTCACAACATATTTCAACACATTTGGCACAGGCACAACTTGTTATAAACAAATTGTGAGATTCACATGTGTAGATTTCAATATTTTCAATGATTTCGAGTAAAATCAGGATGCCATATACGTGTACATCTACATCTTAATAATACCGTGAGTCTGAAACTAAGCTCAGCTATTCGGGTTTATAAGAATTATATTGATATCACTTATAAGTATATAGATATCAATTAGAATAATTTATGTTGTTATATTTGTGCTAACCTAGGAGCAGATTCTTGACAAACAAGCATTTCGAATCGGTCCGTTGTTCAAAGCTTAACCCTGAGTAACATAAAATTCAAAGGCAAATTCCCAGTAGCTTGCTAATAAATTTTTCACAAATCAAGTTTTGATTCATAGTAGTTTTGATTTCTGACGTTTCAAAACAAATCGACAGGTAAAAATATAAAAACTAAAAGAGCAGGTTAAATTTTAACCCAGGGTTAGCTCTCACCAAGCTTTGAACAATTGGTCCTAGATCACCAGCAATGATAATTTCCATATCTTCATTGTCAACTAGCTTGAGAAATCGTTCAAATTTTTGAAATATAAATCTAGGCTAGAATCGTGGCTCGTGGGCCACTTTTTTGTTCTTACCGCATTATGACGTCATACCGTCTATAACTGTCTATAACTGAACAGACAACGGCGAAATGTAATCTATTTGTTAATTATATAATAATCAGAGTTCATTCTGGATTTTCATTGGTCGAGAACTGTGATCTATTAGAGGACAGACGCACACTGACGCCATTTCAGCGACAAGCCAATCACAGCAATTTTAGAGTTATCGACAGCCAATGGCGTGCTTTGTTTTGTATAGATCATGATCACGTCAAATGGCGTGCTAAAGTCGCACTACAAAGCTTATTTTGGCAAAAATTTTCACATTTTTATTATAGCCTTACTACATTTATGATGTCTACCCTGTATCTATAACTGAACAGACAACGGCAAAATGTAATCTATTTGTTCTATATAAAAAAAATGTGAAAAATTTTATCAAAACAGGCTTTGTAGTGCGACGAAAAGACTTTAGCACGCCATTTGACGTGATCATGATCTATACAAAACAAAGCACGCCACTGGCTGTCAATAATTCTAAAATTGCTGTGATTGGCTTGTGGCTGAAATGGCGTCAGCGTGCGTCTGTCCTCTAAGAGATCACAGTTCTCGACCAATGAAAGAATCCAAACGACCAAATCCAGAATGAACTCTGATTATTATATAAAACTGAACAGACAACGGCAAAATGTAATCTATTTGTTAATTGCAATTAGTAAAGGCTTGCTTTTTTAACATTAATGGTTCCACCCATAGCAACATGAACGTTTTGACCAATAAACATCAAGTTTACTGTAATAATACGAAACAAACACGTAAAAAACGCACGGTCACGCTCAATCGCAAAGGGCAGTAGCGCATGAACATTAGTGACGGCAAAGTTGCAACTTTGAACACCGCGGAAAAACGTCTGCGCATGCGCAAGTACTTGAAAATATTGTGGGGAATTTAAATCCCGTTTCCTGAAGCAAAATCATTCCTTTTAGTTGCTGAAGATAAGTGGAACAAACAAAACAACATTAGGACGAGTAGTTTGGCTATTAATAAGTAGTTTTCTAAGGTTAAGAACACAAAATTTAATTTAAAAATTGACGTTTGAGTCCGAGAGGCGTGCGAGTACTTCTTGAAAAATTCTCGAACACCGGATTAAAACACAAGAGTTTTGCAAACTGTGAAAGAGTTTTGCATTTGCATATGCTTAAGTTGTATAGCAGGTCATTACCTTTAAATAAAGTCAACGCAAAATTTTTTCATTCTACGCAAAAAAAGTTATTGGCAAAAATGTGGATAAAATTACCCTATGGAAAATTTCCTTGTTCATTCGGTCGAGTAGCTTTCGTAAACAATAAATTTTTCATTACTCACCTTTGGCCTGCATCTAAAATAATATTATTTTCTAGGAATGTAAACTACAATCATTTCTTGTTTTTAAGTTCATACGTTCGTTGGTTAGCTAATAATTTTACTCCAAAGGCACATATGTGAGGTACTTCTTTTCACCGCCATATTGCAAAATAAACAAGCTCGAAACACCCGATTCATCAAGCCAATCTCAGTAAAATTGACGCATGCGCAGACGTTTTTCCGCGGTGTTGCAACTTTGGGGGGACAGAACAAAAGACAGAACACCTGTTTTGACTGTAAACATAAAAGTCATATTCATAAATCATATTTCACTGACTGTAATTTACATAATGTGGTACAAGATTACAGTAAAACGCTGACTGTTTACAATAAGTGACTGTTCCTACCCTCTTATTTTTCGTCTCTTTACTTTTTGTACTATTAGATTTATAGTCTTCAGGGGGAGGGGGCATTTTGAAGTAATCTTATTAAATACTGCAGATTTCGATTTACCGTTTCAGGACATCCGTTTCCGGCGATTGTTTTCCCGCTAAAACGAGCATGTTGCTAAGGACTATTATACTTCGCGTTACTATTGAATACCAAGTGCAACATATATTGTAAACTTTATTGGTGATAAATTGAACCACAGTCAAACGGCACGAGTGCAAACGGGACTCGAAGTCCCATGCGAGGCACTCTACCTTTTTACACACAATATATAAATTACTTCTACTAAATAGATTATACATGCAGCAGTTAATATCAACACATGCCAATTGCTTGGAGCTCAGACAAGTGATTAAAATTTTTATGCTATGTCGAAGCTAAATGTCTCAAAACAGCCCACGCTAACTCGAAAAACAGAAACCATGACAGAAAAAACCTGGTCACAAACAAAGGGCATATGTTTACGTAGTGTGATCTGTGACACGAACAACTTCGATACATCGGCAAACACTTACAAGTAAAATATTTACTTCACTTGAAATCAGAGTAACATACCTGCTGTATGAATCAGACATGGTTGCACAAACCAAAACCAACACTTGGAATACGTCACCGTAAATATGCTGTGGCCAGCAAGTTCAACTGTTCACTCTTCGTATTTTATTATTGTCAACCACTTGGTTAATTTCCGGCACACCTTGGGTTTTCTCAGAAGATCAAAATGAAACTCATCGTCCTACTTGGAAGTAGCAGTCACAAGAGACAAAGGTTACAAACTGCTTTCACTTATACTTAAGAGGTACTGTCCCTATTCGGATCCTCATTGTGCTAAAAGACTATCTATCAAAGTAAGTCAAGTAAGTGTTGCACATTCCTTCTTTTGCTTGCAAATATAAAGCCTTTCCGTGAGGGATATGTGGGTATATAGTACCTCAATCATAAAATTGCTGATAAACACTTTTTTCGAATTGCTTGTGATTACAAGGGTACAGTTGAAATGATTGATATGCGTTGAAATATAGACAACAAAATTGCCACAACTTAGTCTAATTATATCAAGAAACAGATCTTAGAGTCAGCAGGAATCGATATTTTATGTTAACATGCAATGAACTTAGGTTTTTATTCAAGTTGGAGCAATTTTGCTGCGCATATTAACCACACCACCTTAAGGAACACGAAAAATCAAGAGACAAAGAACAACAAACAAATAAATTACCACATCTTCATATAAAAGAACAAATTTTAAGCCTTATACGCTAATGTGTTAAAAATATATTCGACCAAATTTAATACACACTACCTATGTAGATTTCACACTGTATTTGGACAAAGTACTTACGTGTCTCTGTTCCGAAGCAGGCTTACTGTTGAAAGAAACGCGTGGAAAATCCAGTGGCTAATATGTATTTCTAATAAGTCTAAAAGAAGCAATCATTGCCTGTCTGAACAATTAAACTAAGAGTGGAATGTGAAAATGAAACTGAGAATATGGTTCCACGAAAACATAAACAGATGTGCTCGCACGGATATCCGGTTTGATTCCAGAAACGTTTGTATGATTTGTCAAGAAATCGAAAAAAATGCAGTGTTGCAGCGTCAAAGTCGTCTTCAAACTGGCTGACCTCATTTCTCAATTTTTAAAAACATTAACAAAAGTAACCCAAAACTTAGCCATGACCATTATTGTTTCAGAATGCCAATCACAAATTATGTTTATATTAGGTTTATATTAGGTACTAGATATTTCTGGCCCTTTGGCTTTGTGACTTTTTTTCCTGCAATATGATGAATATATTCAGTTTTGAGTGAATTTTATTGCTATGCGCTACGTTTCCAAGTGAGTAGACAAAAACATCATATTTTGATGTTTCGCAAAGTGATTTTACAACTTCACCACGGATATTCCCCTTTGGAACAATATTAGTGAAAATGTAACAGGTGACATAACTGAACAATCTGCAAGCTGGCTGCCTTACTTGTCTTGAAATTATAGAGTAACTTACCCGCTACACAAACTAAACCAAGTTCAACTGTTCACTCTTCGTATTTTATTACTGATAACCACTTGGTTAATTTCCGGCACGCCTTGGATTTTCCTAGAAGATCAAAGTGAAACTCATCGTCCTACCTGGAACTTCGGAAGCAGAAGTCACAAGGGACTGCTTTTATTTACATTCACGGAATAATTGTCACTACTCGGATCCGCATTGCGTTAAAAGAATATCTATCTGAGTAATTGAGGTAAGTATTGCTCATTCGTCTTTTTGTTTGCAATTGTATAAAGCATTCTCCGTGTGGAATACGATCCAGCAGATACATAGCCAGCCGCAATCGTGAATGAATGTTGATAAACACTTTTTTCGAATTGCTTGTGATTACAAGGGTAAAGTAGAAATGTAGGCAACAAAATGCCACAACTTGGTCTGATTGTACCAAGAAACTGATCTTTATAAGAAGTGATTAATGGTTTTCTTACATTTTGAAATAGTACTGAGGAATCGGTATTTATGTTACTGTGACTGTTTTGGAGAAAGTACTTAATACGTGTCTCTGTTTCGTTGTTGCAGGCTTATTACTGTTGAAAGAAAAGTGTGTAAAAATCCAGTGGCTAATTTGTATTTCTGGTAAGTCTAAAAGAAGCAATCATTGCCTGTCTGAACCAACTACAAGCGGAATGTGAAAATGAAAGTGAGAATATGGGTCCACAAAAACATAAACAGATGTGCTCGCGCGTAAATCCGGTTTGATTCCTGGATCAATTCTATGCTTTGCTAAGAAATGAAAAAATGCAGTGTCAAAGACGTCTTCAAACTGGCCTGACGTTGTTTTTCAATTTTTAGAGCAACCCAAAACCTAACCATAATCATTATTGTTTTACTGGTCCTTTGACTTTTTTCTTGTAGCAAGATAAATATTTTCACAGTTTTGACTTAAGTAGATTTTTAGACTTAAAACATTATTTTGACGTTTCGCAAGGCGATTTCACAACTTGAGTAATATGATGTGTCCCTTTAGGAAAATTTAGTAGTCACAAGAGACGGCTTTTAGTTACATTGGCTGAATAATTGTCACTATTCGCATCTTCATTGTGCTAAAAGGATATCTGTCGAAGTAATTCAGGTAAGTAATGCTCGTCCGTCTTTTTTCTTGCAATTATAAAGCCTTCGCCGTGTGGGAGAGAAGTAGGTATGCAGCTAGCATCAATCGTAAAATTGCTGATAAACCCTTTTCAAGTTTCTTGATATAGGCAACAAAATTGCGCATACACTCGAACAAATTATACACACTACCTTTGTAGACCTCCTGGAGTATTTGGACAAGACACTTACGCTGTTTCGTTGTTACAGGCTTAAAGAGCCGAGTGGAAAATCCAGTGGTTAATAATATGGCTTTGCGGTAAGTCTAAATGAATGAATCATTGCGACATTGCCTTTCAGCGGAATGCGAAAATGAAACTGAATGTGGTTTCGGCGAAAGCACAGAGCGAAAGTGTGGCGCATATGTAATAAGTGATACTCGCGCGGAAATCCTGTTTAATTCCAGGAACATTTGTATGCTTTGCCAAGAAATAAAGAAAATGCAGTGTCAATAAAGTCGTCATTGCACTTGTTTACATGTAGAAAACTGACGTGACGTTCAATTTCTAAAAACACCAAAAGTAAGTCAAAACCTAACCTATACGTTTCATCTCGAATCCGATTCAACTTGTTCAGAATTCGGATATATATAAAAAATAATCCCTTCAGACTGGATTAGATATAAACCCTGAACTCAAAGAAGCCAATCAAATTTTACAGTTTACAAACCGGCTTGCGAATTCTGAAATGAACTTTTGAACCTCCCAGCGAAGTTCGCCTATGATTTTGCTGTCTCACGGATTACGTCATATCCACGCATTTCTGGCAAGTACATTTCTTAGAATTCTAATATAAATGTATTACAGAAAATTCAAAAATGGTTTCTGCTGTTGTATCAGCGACAAAAACATAACTTCATTACTTGAAATCTACAGGGCAACTTCTTTTTATATATTTGACATATTTCTGTAAACCAAGGCAATCCAGCCGAATGTTTTCTTAAAATCGTGGTTGATTTGACATTTCCCTATCCAATTATATTCCTTATAAAATCCCGCATGTGTACTTGCCAGAAATGAGCGTGCCTATGATGCCTACCCAAGCTATCCACTCATGACAAGGAATACCCCGAGTTGCACATCTATGTATTCTTAGTCTATGATAATACAGTGAAAATTTGGCTGAAACGGACTGCAAAGAGCGAGGATTTATTCTCCGTTCTTTAAAAAAGCAAAAACATGCTCTGTAAAAACCACAGCTAAATCCTTGTTCTTTAAAAAGCCCCAAACCTGACTTGAGAAAGCATAGTGTATTCTTGACTTGCAACCCAATCTCTCGGGACACACCAGACAATGTTTCTCACCCACGTTGGCTGGTGCCCACAATTGAACTGATAAAATATTCCTTTGTACTTCACCACCAACATGGCCGACGTGCAAGTCAAGAATATTGGAATATAATAACTATAATCAGTGACATTGAAACATGGACACCCAGTTTGAAAAAATATTTTCAAAATTATTAGCAGAATTATGGCTAAAACCCTTATTCCCCCTGTTCAATGTTGTATTTAGTTGCCCGGGAATTATAAATAACACACAAAACGCAAAATGAGATAGGATTGGACTAATATTATAGTCTCACAACATTGAAAAGGGGGGGAGGTGGTTTACAGTTCAGATTTAGCTTAGTCGGTCCACCAATTATGTCACTGATCATATCAACAAAAAGTAGTTCTTGGGTTGTCACATTACATGTAATTATAAAGTTGCTGAGGATACTCATATACTTGGTGGTATGAGTGTGGGGTTACACAAAACGCGGGGGTACCCATATCACTGTGATACCGGTCTAAAAATAGCTTTAGTGACGTCTCAGCTTTGTTTACATGTAATATCCCGCGAAATTTGAATCGTTTTAAATTTTAGGCTCATATGCTCTGTATGTTTTATTAAAAAAAATTAGATTAAGTTGAAAAAAAAATTGTCGTAAACCTCGATTGAAACATGACTGAGATCACAAAAATACCGTTATAGTCTAGCGGAGTGCCTGCAAATTCGGGTAGGATTGACCATTTTGGATTGGATGGAATTTTTAAAATTTACCAATTGTCCGATGCACACCTCTAATACACTGAAAGAACATAAGTGTACAAAATATTGAAAATGACGTCACATACGTTTGGTAAATGGAAACAAGTGAAAACTTGCGCCGAAAAACTGATTCCAACCAAAATATGAAGAGTCCTGACCAAAAAACTAGAAAGCGGTATATTACTATCGAGGCTCGTGTTCTCGTCACTCAAAACGGGAACCTTGTATACCCATATTTTTTCGATAAACGTGAAGTTGTTTTTTTAAGACATGTGAATTGTGAAACTGCTTTTCTGCTTGCTGTGAAACGTGACCGGCAACTCACCCAGTAGTCTGCGATAACACACCAAAGAAATCTAACGTTATAATACATTCGATATACGTGTATACTAATATGATGAGACTGTATACCATTATTATATTTCATGTCCCTTCACTGATTTTAAAGCTGCTTTATTAAAGCTGCAAGGTGCACTAACTTAAACAAAAACTAGAAAGCGGCAGATAACTATCAAGGAATCTCTTTTGCCATTCCGGAAAGTAATTAAACTTGGCGACAATGGGCCGTTGTTTAGTTGTCGTTTGCGCCTGATTTTTCCCTATTCTGTGCGATCAATCAATTTTAATCGATTTAGCGTTCTCGATTCCCAATTAATATCTTTAATTATCTCCGCCGTGTCTTCTCCGTGGGATTCTTTTATATTATAAAATATTAAATTATCGCGCATGGACCTTGCTTGGAGGTCAATGACGCGATTATTTAAAGTAGAGTTCAATTGTTCAAGATTTTCAATTCTTTTTTTTTGTTTCACCTTCGCTTTTCTTTAGTTGTTCATTCTCTTTCTTGCCGATATCTTCGACCTCTGCGTGGACAAAAGTAATCGTATCTTTGACATCCTTCAACTCCTGTTCTAAGCTTTTCATACGAATTTCAGCACTGTCAAGCTTACTATAAGCTTTCCCATTATTGTCTCAAACATGCGGTAGATATCCACGCTCTTTTCTTCTTCCATTACCTCATTTGTATCGTTGTGCCTCTGATTCTTCGATTTAGCTGGCTTGGCGGGCGTATTAGAAAACGAATTATTAATATTTTGCGCACCGCGCTTGGTGGCGTGTTTCCTATCCGCCATCTTGACATAGGGTTCATCTATTGAATTCGCTAACAAATGAATTTGTTTCAGGGATCGAATCCGGACAAGAATCAGAGATCCACACTACGTCATTCTTGTGGGAGACGCTGGCACAGGCAAGTCTACTTTAGTCGAGAAACTGACTGCAGTTAGAGGGAGGATCTCACATGACAAGGATAGTTCAACCTTAAGTTCAGAAGCTTTCTGTGTCCCGGATGGCAGTCTCATCGTGTCCGATACCCCAGGCAGCAACTCGAGAAAAAATAAACTCCAGCACAACGTTTGGATAGCAATGGCATTTAACTATCGACCTGTATCTAAAGTCTTCATTGTTGTCAAGGCCGAAACACGTATAGATTCAGTCATCGATGATGTTCGCAAGTATGCAGATAATTTCCTAGAACTTCCACCTGAACTAGTGGGAGTTCTTGTCACCCATATGGATGTAGTGAAAAGATGGACGGAAATAGATTTCTCATTAGCCGTAAGCGAAGATTTTGGTATTGAATCTGTTGTGTATTCCGCTCGCGACACTACAGGAGGTAAGCTAGTGCGAGACATCCTGGCAACCTGCAACCAGAAGCATCAACTGACGGTTGATAGTGAAAACTTTTTGAAGCTTTTCAAAATCCACAACCATCAACAAATACTTCTTAAATACACAAACGAGGAAGTTGCTCGATTCAGAGCAATAAAGAGAGCTTTTGACATACAACGTCAAAAGTATGGAGAGAAGGACCAGGTGGACTTGGTCTTCGAGTTCCAGGCATATATGACCGATGAAATTACCAGAGCGCAGCAGAGAATGTCTGAAAAGAACGGCTTTACCTTCTTCGGTGAAAAAGCCGCAAATGAAGCTGGCCACACCGCAAACCTGGCGAATAAGCTACGAGTGGCACTCTTCGATATCAGAACAGAGTGTCTTAAATACCAATCCGACCAAAATGCTTCTGAATTACGCAAGTGTCCATACTGCGGTCATGTTTGGGCAAAAGTTGAAGGCTGTGATGGCGCTACGACCTGTGGAAATCGCCCGTCGACTCTCAATGATATGAGGAGCTCAGAGTATGCAGTTCTAAGCACCTATACATTTAGATGGTTCGGTGACAGGCTTCGTATAGAAAAAACTGGCAAAAAGAAAGTGTCCTCAAGCATGGATCCAAACAATCGTGGGAACAATGCAGGTTGTGGCAAGTCCATCACGTGGAGTAAAATGGCCAAAGCTGATGTCCCTCCAGAATACTGCGACGCTGGGCAGGTCAGCACAGCTGATATCAAGGTTCTGCCACCCGAGGCAACAATGTTCGAGGAAAAACTAGATGATATGTTCAAATCGGCTAAATTTCGTATAAAGCTATCAAAACCACGTTGAGTTAACGTGCAATCAGTTCATTGTACACAACATTGATCAAAATTTTTACTTTATTATGCTTTTTATATAAGGACATACATACAGCTTAATTAATGAATATACCATATGAAAAAACATTACTATAAATTGTTACTCTTATATAAGTTTCATGTGTTCACTTACTAAAAGCTTGTACAAATGATCTCATTAACAGATTGTTATTAAATACGAGTTGTAATTTCACGGACATATAGAGGATATTACACGGTGGCGCGAAGATACGAATATTATTCTCGAGTGGTGAAAATAATACCACTGAGAATGCTCTTCCATTCACTACAAAATATCATGTAAATGTTACATAGGGGAAATTGAAATTTGATATATCATTCATTAAGCATTATACAATTTATACTTTATGCTTACCTCAAAGCAATCTTTAGTATAAAATATTTTTATGTGCCTGGCAAAACATACAGTAGCCTACAAGCTAGCTTTGGTAGTGTTTCTGGTGTTGTGACTAAACAAGCTACATCACTTAAAAAATTGTGGTTAAAACACAGGCAAGAGTTTCGAAAAGCAAGACAGCGGCTTTGTTGGTGCAAAATTCTCCCTTCGATACTCTTCTAACATTAGCAAATCATGTCGGGGTTTTTTAATACGAGAGCAAGGCTCCAAGGTCCAGGAAAACAGCAATATGCATAAAAAATTCACCCAACCAATGTTAGCCAGACATATAATTCTTATAGAAATTCATTTTTACGGGCATGCAATAAAATTGTCGTGTTTTTTTGTGTATTATATTTCTATTTAAACCTATAACAAAATTGGGTTATGCTTCCATCACACATTTAAATTGTTTGTTGCATGACATGAAACATAGTTAAACAAGCATGAAAGTATAGCCCAAAATTGCTGGTCATTGGGAGATTACTTATGAAACACATACCCGAAATGGCTCGTGCAAGTTTGTCGTTAAACATGCTTTTAAGCAATGATGACTGGAACTAGTTTAACTTATTGATTCTGAACTATTAGAATCAATCGTGCCATGCGCCTCAGAGCTTTTCTGCCTGATCCCACTTGTAGCATTTGTCTTCTTTGAAGAAATACCATACCTCCTGATTACATATTGGCAACTGGAGTCAGGAATGATTACCAAGATGCATCGGGGTGCAGAGACATCGAGAAAATTGACACTCATGTCTTCGATCAGGTATTTGTTAAAGTTATGATTGGACACTTTGATAAATGAATACAGTAATACAATCTTTTGCTCCTGCCCACACATGTTCCCCTTTCCTCAATTAATTGTATGGGCCTATGCACTTGCAACAAGTGCGTTTGTGAAAGAAAAACGTCTTTTTAAATCCTAATCTAACACAACTTCTCTAATTTTTATTAAAAATCAAAATGAATTTGTCAACTTTGATGAAAGCAAATGGGCGCACACATGCAGGCTAATACCACCGCTAGGTTTCATCGATAATAAATAATAATGTATATTTTTGTTTGGATTACATTATTGTAATAAATAATAGATTAATTAGCTACCCTACTCTCTAACTTATTCGGCTGAGTAGATCTACAGTTAGCAAGACAGTCATTCCCAAAGTTTCTGTAACCACATCAAGATTTTGCATGGGTAAGTTCCAAGCTTTGAAGAATTTGCTTCGAGAAAATTGAATTTGAGTGCTTCAGGGTAATTCTTGACTTGCAAGCAATCTCTGGAGGCACACCAGACTGCTGCTCGCTAATTCTGTCTGATGGCCGAAACAGAATTGATAAAATGTTCTTTTGTGAACATTTGCGACGTGCAAGTCAAGGATTCTTCAATTTTATTACCTACATGCAAAATTGACACGACCGTGACCTAAAAACTTTTACATTCAAATTTGCCGTAAGAGTCCGGCCGATGTGATTGAGCGAATGTGATAAATACGTGCACCTGCATGCCCTTGCAAAAGCAAGCTAATATCGGTTATTGTGTCAGAGTAAGAGTCACGAAAGTATCCCCTTTTTATCACGAAATTGGGACTGGAATAAAAGAATGGCGGAACATTCGTGATCGTAACAAGAAAGAGTAACTTAATATTCGTCCCATACTTTAGTTTGTGAGAGACTTGAGGAGACAGTTCCAGATTCGTACGGCAAGAAAAACTTAAACCAACTTAACGTCACTTTACAAAGTGTGTTTCTACAAAAATCTATTGTTCTCGTTCTCTTTGCCTGAATTAGTCGTCCATGCGTCACGCTAGGTGTAAAACGTCGAGCTTCGCGAATGTTTATGTTATCTAACCGTCGAGTAACGCTCGCGTATTGCTCGCCCCATTCCCAAACACTGCAAGCCCATTTTTTTAAACTGCTTACGAAACCCTTTGAGTCTATAGGCGTAGAACGCAGGATTTACGGCTGAATTTGCATAGAGAAGAACACGCATCCAAAATCTGGCTACTGGGTGTCTCATCGTTGCCAAAATGATACAAGATCATGATAATTCTGGGATAGACGAGAACGATGAAAGCCGTGATCACAAACCCGACAGTCTTCGCGGCCTTGCGCTCCTCGCGGGAGAATGGCGCGGCTCGCGGCTTGGAGTCTGGGGCGACTTTTGAACTAGTTTTGTTTTCCGAAGTTGGCGCGGTCGCAGCACCATTTGCATCCGCACTTTCCCAAGAAATAGTTTTGTTTTTCACTGGATTATTTTCATCGAGATTTTCACAGGATACTCTGCTGGCATTAGTCGCCGCACGGTTCTTATAGGTTTGGGGACTGTCTTGAAAATTATTAGCGTAGCGGATAGGTTTACCAATGATGTGAAAAATATGATACCAATGTTGCCGTAAGTGCGAACACTATGAAGAATATCAGAAATGGTGTGTCCGACACGCCTGGAAACTTCGGCAAGTTCGTGATAAATCGACATGAGGGAACGAATGGTCTCTTACGAATCACATTCACTCTTCATTTACGAATCACACACGTGAAACCATGCAAAAAATTGACTCCGGCAATTTGCCTGCTTTATTTTTAACCACCTTTTTCCTTTGCGAGTTGGCGATGTTCTTTGCACACATTTTGCTTCATGTTTGTGGATTTCCATTCTTTGATGGATACTTAGGCGTAACCCACTTTACCTGGCTTGTCAACCGAAAGAACTGCGGGAGAACATTAGGGGCACGACAGTCCAACAAAATTCAATCACACAAAAGTTGGGTTTATTGTAATTACTTTGCTAAACTAAGTTTTTCAATCACGTTACTTAATAATTTGATTGTCAATTTAAAGCATAAATTGCTAACAATAAGAGTTCGTTTCCTTTCGCTGAACGTTTGTTCACGAAGTCTATAGTGTAAAACTAAACACTTTAACTCATATCCAGAGCTGAAGCCACCACCACAAAAATGGCTATTCACATTGTGGTAATCAGTTCTATGGTATACAAGTTGCACATGTGCTAATGAAGATATTTTTAAAATTATATCAAGATTGACCTATGAATGATAGGATACAAAATCATGCTATAGATATACAAATATCATCAAGAATTAATATTAATCAGTAATGTTTCTTCCAGGCTGATCTATCTACACAATTAACTTGTTCATCATTTTTTTTATTTACGTAAAAATGTGCTTTTTTAGCAAGCATTGTTAGTGCAAAAATGTTAGACAGTCATCTAGTTAGGCCTTTCACAAATTTTATAATTTCACCAACTTTCCCGAACCTCGATTCACTGGATGAATCCACCTTAATTCTTCTTGAAAAAAGCTGAATGGAATGACTGAATTCGCTAGAAAGTTGAGCAGTCGCCATATCTTTCCAGTTGATCGTATTTCCACAGCCAAACGTTGGACGCGAATGTCGATAATTCATATCCTGCTTCCGTTTCTTCTGAATATTAAGCCCATCACCTCCCCACGCAAATGAAAAGGTGCAAAAAATTGCCCACTTTCCGTCCCGCGTGTGGCTGACAGGTGTTTTTGCATTTCCACAAATTTTATTTCCACTGCAACTTTCTTTCTTGGTCCAAACCAAGCCGCAGTAAGGGCACTTACGGAATTCGGACACACCATGCTCGCATTGATATTTAAAGCATTCTTTTCTGATCTCAAAGAGCACTGTGTTAAGTTGATTCACCATGTTCAGAACATGGCCAGCTTCTAGGGCTGCGCTATCCCCTTTGAAGATGAAATTATTGTGCTCCGTCATCCTGTCCTTGGCATCAGCTATCTTATCTGACATATATGTTAGGAACTCGAAGGCTAAATCGACTTGGTCGTTAGAGACGAAGGTTCTTCTCTTTCTATCAAAGTCTTCCTTTATCAATGAAAATATATTCACTTCATCGTTGATGAACTTTAGAATCTTTCTGTGATTGTTCGGGATTTTAAAGAGCTTCGCAAAATTTTCATGGTTAACGGTCAGGTCATGTGTTTCCCTGCACGTCTCAAGAATCTTCGGCAATAGGGTCTCAGCTGTTGTGGTCAACTTCGAAAAGATAACCGCATCGATACCTATCCCGTCATCAATTGCCGATATAATTTCTTCCTCTTCCCATTCGACCAAATCCATGTGGGTAACGAAAACACCAATGACGCCGTCAGGAAGGTCAACAAAGTTTTCTGTGTATTTGCAAACATTATCGATCACGGAATCGATACGAGGCTGAGCTTTGCTTACAATGAAAATTCTTGAGACCGGTTGGAAGTTTAGAGCCCCAGCTATCCAGATATTCTGTTCTTCTCTATCTTTTCTGGAGTTGCAGCCAGGTGTATCAGCTACGATGAGGCTGCTGTCTGGTACAATGAAGGCTTCGGATGACTTCGTGAAACTTTCGCTCTCATTTGAACTTTTTTCTTTCTCGCCTGTCAGTTTCTCCACTATTGTTGACTTGCCAGTCCCAGCGTCACCCACGAAAACAACGTAAGGGACAGAAGAAGTGCCCATCATTCGTTCATCTATAAAAGATTTGCATTGTTGTAGACGTTTATTATTCATAACAAACCAGTACATTGATATAGAAGACCTTTGCAAACGTCTTCATAAAGAAAACAACACCAGGGGCCGGTTATATAAAACTCTTAATCACTTTTTTAATCACTGTTTTGTAGTTAAATAGTGATACGTGGTTCTGATTGGTTGACGTTTCCACTAATCATAGTTAACTTTAATCACTTTTTTATACAACCGGTTCCAGGACTGCAAGGATTTAGATTTTCGACTTGCAATCTTGTGACGGCCGAAGCCATACTTTCTGGTGATGTCGTCAAAACGTGAATATGCTAAGGTCCATGCACTATTATTTAAGAGTTAAAGACTGTTGTAAGTGTTTTGTTTACAAATAACATGCATGAGCCAAATATACAATGAACGAAAAATTTTCTGTAGAAAATTTTGAGTTCATTGTACATTCAGCAAGTGCGATATTTGTAAACAAAACACGAACTAAACAGTCTCTAACCCATTAAGTTCACTGCTTACACTAATTTAAATACAGTACGCCTGCGTCTTTGCTTAGTTTATTTACCCTGTAAATATTGCAATGCCCCTCTTTGTTTGACTTTTCGTACTTTTAGGACTTGCCTCGTCATTATTTGATTAATTTTGTCTTCATTTTATTGCTTTGAAGACATTTTGAATGAACACAGGTATATGTAAACAATATATGCTGCCTCTCGCGCTTGCGGTGCACAAAAATTTCCAGTCATTTTTGGGCCGCCTATGGTTTTCCATGCTTTATTGTCAATACTGCACTCAAAAGGCTCGTTGTTACCAGGTAACAAAAACACACGTGATTGATTTTGACCAATCGCGTGCGTGGATTTTGTACAGTAATTCATCTTGCTCAACATACATGCACAACAAAAACTAACGAATGTCATTACCGTGCATGGTCATCTTAGCAGGAATGTTTTCAAGTTTCTTATTCAAAGTAGCTTCACTTTCTGTTATCACGAATTTATAGTCTGACCTAAATGGAAAACTTGCGTCCCCTAAGGTTGAGAAAAGATAAATATTGGACGTTTAGAAGATTAATGTCATTGTGCTATAGCTTTCAAGTAGAAATACTATTCACAATTGATTCATTTTGCTCTAGATACTTGCACAACAAAAACTAAAAATGTCATTACCGCCCATGGTCATCTTAGCAGGGATGTTTTCAAGTTTCTTATTCAAAGTAGCTTCACTTTCTGTTATCATGAATCTGCAGTCTGACCTAAATGCGTCCCCTAAAGGTTGAGAAAACATAAATATTTGACGTTTAGAAGATTAATGTGATTGTGCTATAGCTGTCAAGTAAAAATACTAATCACAATTAATTCCTTTTGCTCTGGATACTGCCACAACAAAAACTAACAAATATCATTACCGCCCATGGTCAACTTAGCAGGAATGTTTTCAAGTTGCTTAACCAACGTATCTTCACTTTCGGTTTTCCTGTATCTGTATTTTGAAAAAAGTGGAAAACATGTGTCCCCTAGGGTTTAGAAAAGATAACATATTTAACATTTAGGATAATTTAAATGTATTTTAAAAACTCACTGAACAAGGCGTGCTAAAATAATAATGGTTACATAAAGAATAGATTGCATACCGCGTAATCCCCAATTGCGACCATAATAGCTTCCACTTGCCAAATGTTCATTGTTGTACATGTTAGTAGAGGTATCTAGACGTGAAATCGAATTTATTTCTCTATCTCTTTACTAAGCATTAAATGACCAGCAAACATATAACAAAATGGTACCTTATCCTTCTTACACATGAAATAGCAAACAAAGATTAATTTAAAATAATGATGGGATGACTACTAACATATGTTTTTATAAACTTTAAAGAAGCTAAAAATTCTAGAGACAGACTAGCAACTACTTAAAATTTGTTTGTCATGCAATTACATCTATGGTGGTGTTTCGCTCGCTACTCAGGAGAACACTCCTAACAAGCAGCCCTAGTATCGCGCGGTCACGTTACCCGCCACATTTTGGCGGAGTTAAAATTGGGAGTGGGGGTTACTGAACAGTTGTTTTGTCATAGTATATGTCAATATTGTCAAATGTCTAAAAACACTAAAGGAAGGCAGATGTTTAAAGTTATTTTTAAAAAGTAAATTGGCCAAAATCTGGCAGTACTTGGCTTTCAAATGATTACAGAATTACGTGCTTTGTGAGCTTACGTTTTTTCCAATTTTCACCTTCAGGGTTTTGCAAATGGGAGCTTCCTGTCGGCAAAGGTTGATGGTCAGGATCTTCTGTCTCCGAAATTGAAATGTATTTGATTAATAATTTGTCTGTAGAACCTCAAAACATTTGCATGATAAAAACGGCATTAAAAATTATTAAAGTACTGCATACTTAACGCTCGTCACAAAAATATTTCGTGCACTTAAGTTGGATAAGACTCGCTACCAGTCCTAGTTGGCTCAATAGCTCAATTGGTAGAGTGGCGGTCTAGAAACCCAAAGATGCGAGGTCGAATCCCGCTCGAGACAACGAATCTTTAAAAATATAGGAATAAATTTTTGTCCTATAATATTTGTCTTAATATTTTTCAGTTGTTGCTTGTATTTTGTTTCACGCTCTAAAGGCGTGTAATATATTTTGCATCCATGCACTCTGGTCAAAGAGTAGAGACTACAAAGAGGGACCACTTCAGTCAAAAAAGCGTAAGGTGCTGTCGTGATGATTCGTCATGGGCGCCATGTTCCTAGCCAGTGCCCTAAGCAGAAGCATTTCCCCCCGGTATTAGTAACCATTTTTAATAGTTCAGGGGGGAAATGCTTCTGTTTAGGGCACTGGCTAGGAACATGGCGCGCATGACGAATCATCACGACAGCACCTTACGCTTTTTTCAATGAAGTGGTCCCTCTTTGTAGTCTCTACTCTTTGCTCTGGTTGAGAGAGAGCATCTCCAACAAACAGGGGCGGGTTGTACGAAAGGTGGATAGCGCTATCAACCGAATAGTGATTTTTTGAACTGCCGCAGACAAATATAAAAGAGTGACTTCATGAGGTGGACATTCATGGTGATATTATAAATTTTGCAAATTAGTTTTTAGCTGGTGGGCACAAAATGGAAGCTAGTGATATTTCAGGGGGGGGGGGGTCCGTATTGGTTTTTGTATGTATGGATGGAGGAAAATTGTGTTCTGAGCACTTTAAAATCCCTAATTGTCATTTCATTGTCAAATATTGGACTATCCGACTATTACTACCGTTACTCAATGTGTCCTGTACGACCCATACAACACTTTGGAAGTCACACACGGAATCATCCAAAAAGCAATTACACCAGAGATATTAAGCTCGTAGGAGATAAAAAGTGTCTTTAACTCGAACTTTAATATGCGTTATATCTGTTTCTGAACATGTTTAGAAAGTTTGAAAAATCACAACTTGTTGGATAGAAAAACATTTAAGGTCATAAAACTTTAACAAAACAAAAATAACTCCCTTCTCATACGCTTGTCCTCTAACATATGTTAATTTGCTTTTTGAAACCATTTTTGGCCGCAATGCAATCTGGTAAACTGTACATCCGCCACGGTCAATTGCAATGGAGAATCAAATTGTTTTGTGATTCTGACCTTCACGATAGGACGTTTCTTGCGCACTAGTTTGGGTGTCCATCTTTTCATTCGATTCTTTTTCTGAAGGTAAATTTATCATATTAACAGCGAGTCTGGTGGGAATAGCACTCTGATTTATTGCAGGCTATGAATAAAACGTGAGATTTTTTAGCAATTATCTGTGGGTAAATAAAAAATAATATGTAATAGCTAGTTTGTCCTTCGCAATCTTTGCCACATACTAGACTGCAGTAATATATTTATCAGGAGTCTTTGTTCTTTATTGTTTCTTTTGTTTCCTAGTGTGACTTTTACTGCCTTCCAAGACAAATCATTAAACGTTTGCTCCTTGTTTAACCAGATTAATCTAATGAAAATTTTAGAAACACCTTTTTGGAAACAAAGTTTTTTGTACGCAGATTAAGGATTTTCACCGGTTGAAGATATTACTGAAACTACAATAAATTGGGGGAACTATAGCTGACCCTCTCCTGCAATTCATCGCAGACGATACCCACCAATGAACCAAAAATAAAAAAAGCTGTCTTACCTTCCATGTACTCTCTAAATATAGCAGAAACTCTTCGAAGATCTTCGTCCTTATTTGCTTCAGCTTGGCTTTGCATGATCTTGTAAACAGGTGTGAAATACGATTTATCGTCCCAGTTGGCCGGGAAAACAGTCCAACTGCAAACTTCTCTAATTGCTTTCTGTACATGACGCATGTTTTGAATTCTTAGTGGGTCACTCCTGTTATACACGTGCACTTTCACGCTAGGGTCCTTGCTTTTAAGAAATTGGTTACTTAAAGAACGGTTCCCTTGAATTTCCCGAGACCAGTAGTACTCTGTTTCCTCGAGGGCACACTTCTTTAGTAGATTTGTCGAATCTTGCCCGTTGGGAGGTTTGACGCAACAAGCATCTGCCATTGTTGCTAAACAGGCGCCGGCGCAGAAATTTCCGGAATATACGAAACTGCAATATTTGTCGTTAAATTCCTTAACTGCTTGTTGTTTCCCCCGTTTCGTTTTTATTTCTAATATTTTTTTCGCCTCTTTAACTGCTTTTTTATTGATCGCCACATTGACAGGAAACTCTCTCACTTGATAGAAGTACGTTTTCCTCACGATGACTCTGTGTATCCCACTAGTTTCCCGATTCTTATTTCGATGTAATGTGAATTCAGATGGATTATTTTTGTCAACATTGCTATTAATTCTAACCCCCCAGCAAGGTAATTCTTTCTGTGGTTTCCAGTTAGACCATGATGGAATCACGCGTATTTTGGACCGTTTTTCCTGGTGTTCATTCCCTGAAAAGAACGTGGACATGTTCTCCTTTCTTTTATCAACATGTGTGTATTCCTCCGCAACGATCTTATACACAAAGCCTTCAATAAACTTACTATGTACTTCGAGTTTTATATTCAGGGCGCATATTTCGTCCTGCTTGGATCCGTATTTCGCCCCGGCTCTTTTCGTATTATCTCGTCTTCTGGTCTCCGATTGGGGCAAATCACTTCTGTGTCGAATCTCCTTGGAGTTTCCGTTTTGTTTCGCAGAGATTGAGGCAAACCCATGTTTTTTGCGAGTTGCAGCATCTCCGCGTATCGCTCTTGTTTCCGTGCGTCTTATTACAATGGTTGTGAGATGTGCTATGTCACGAATACGGACTGAGTCATCAATACGTTCACCATGTGGCATCTCATGTGCGCTCAGTTGATCATGTTTCTCAAACTTTAATCTTAATCTACTTTCCTCCAGTAAGTCAGAAACGGATTTGCACTTCTTAATGGCTATTTCTTGAACCAATTTACCATCATCTCGTTGAATACGTATATCGGCGTAACTGTCAAAGTTAAAAAAAACGTTTGTTCAACTTTCTATTCGGCTGTAAACGTTTAATCTGACAGATAAAAACGACCATGCGACATGTCTACAACGATTCAGGGCAGGTTTATTTCAAAACAAGACACCTGCTAACTTGTTCACCCCGCCTGCCTATACATCCAGAGTTAAATAGTAAACTAGATAGATATTTTATTAAAACATGTACATGGCAGCAAAACTTTTATGTTGCTATGGGCGCTACCAATATTACTAAGGCAGGCCTTAGTTACTTTGGTAGCACCCATGGTAGTCGATCGTATTACCTAATATGTACATTCGATATACGTGTATGCCGATTAGATTAATAATATGACCATCTAAGAAATTGATTACGTTTAATATATATTTCCTGTCCACTGAATGTTGATTTTACATCAGGTCATTTTCCAAAGCAGCAAGATGAAGCGGACTGACATGAATAGCGACAAAATTTTAGTTTATCAGCGCCAACATTCCATATGACGCAATATTCATGTGCTGTGCAAAAATACATCCGCTACTGCCTATTACAGCCAAATAATCAAGAGAGCAAATGAACGTCCTAAAAAACCTAAATCTGTCGCCGAACACTTGAGTAAAATGCTTACTTCACTTGAAATTTTATTAGAGGAACTTACCCGCTGTAACTATTAAACATGGTTGCAAAAACCAAAACCGAGACTTGCAATGCGTCACCGTAAACTTATACTTCGCCTTTTATTGACAACAACTTGGTTAATTTCCGGCCCGCCTTGCGTTTTCTCAGAAGATGAAAGTGAAACACATTGTTATACCTGGAAGTAGAAGTCACAAGATACAAAGGTTACACAACTACCATGAAACTTCTTTCATTTATAGTCGCGTAGTCAATGTCACCATTTGGATTCTCATGAGGCTGAAGGGATATCTGTGTAAGTATCGCTTATTCGTCGTTTGGCTTGTAGCTAAAAAACCTTTGTCGTGTGGGATACAGATCTGCAGTCGTAGCTATGCTACGACTCGCTTAGACGAATTCCTGGGATTTTTTTGTAAGGGTATAAAATATAAATACGGGATAAAGACTGCTACAACTTGCCAAGAAACAGATTTTGGACGATGTTTGTAATAAGAAGTGATCCAGGCGTGCGCCGAGCAGTTTGCTATTCCATATATTTTATATAATTAGAGCCAAGCCGGATGTTCTTTTGCGCGTAATACTCTAATGAATATTGATGTGCAAGTTCGGAGAGATTCGGCAATTCGCAATTTAATTTCCGATTTAACTTTCACCTAGTTTTCTACAAACCTGCAATATATTTATTTTAACTATTTTAAAATAATTCTAAACGCTATCTCGCCTTGTACATCAATATTGCTACATCGCATCACAAAATTGCAACAGAACACCGGTTCAGCTCTAGATTTTAATTAAAACATTTCCAAAGTGAAGTTTTGCATTAAGAACCTTCTTGTTGTTCACTATATACATGTCTAAAAAATTGTTTCGTAGAAATATTTTAGGAGAATATGAGTTTAACTGATGTGTTGATCGACGTTAAAATTTTAGATAGAAGTGGAAACAAAACGGAAACGATTGCGACATATTGCGTAATTACAAACTTAATCGACATCCTGCGATCAGTCACCCGTTCCTTCGCGATGTATATCTGCCATGAAATCTGTCAAAATTTGTCGTTTTACAGTAAAACATTTTGGGTTAGAGTTTTAGCACGGAGAACCTTGTTTTCTGCCAGAAAATGAGGTAATTAACCCAAATTTTACCCCCCTCTCCCCCGGAATGGCCGAATTTATAGCTCCCCACGCCCCGCCGACAGGCGGAGTAACTAGTAGGGCTCGATATTTGTTCTAACATAGGTTGAAATTTTTTTCCTGAGTTCCAGAAATTTTATTGGGCTTACTTCACCTTAAGATTACCACACTTTCGCATAAAAAGAAAGAACTTTAAGCCTTATGCCATTGCGTTTAAAATATAATCGAACAAATTACACATTGCTTTATAGATTCGTGCTGTATTGGAACAAGTTGTTGCTGTCGCAGCCTTACTAAGAAAAAACCAAGTGGAATATCTAATGACTAGCATGGCTTCCTGGTAAGTCTACATAAAGAAATCGTTGACTTTCAGAACCAACAACAAGCGAAATGTAAACATGAAAGTGAACGAGTGGTTCAGGCGTTCAGCGAAAGCATACCGCATTAATGCTGCATATAGCCGATGTGTCTCGACTGTATGCAAAAATATGCTCACGCGAAAATCGGGTTTGATTTCAAAACCTATTCCTGATTGTAACTTAACTCATTAACTCCCACTGAATTAACCCCACACATACTGGTGTGCAAATCCGATAAGAAACCCATCCGATCTGATTTGTTTGGATTTCAGACAAAAAATAATCACGTCAGATCGAGACGGTGAGATTTGTAGTCCGATCGAATTAGAACCCGATTTTCATGCAGCTATTGGAATTTGAAACAAAATGTTTTTAGGTAGGGTGAAGTTAGACACACTTGTTCGCACTTTGCCTTTATTACTATCCTTAATTTTCGAATAAATATCTTATCCTTTCTTTGAAAATTGATTGTTTTCACAGTTAATGAACACGAAAATACTTGCATATAGCGGGACTAGTTGAAAAGGTTAGCGCTATACTAAGTGACATGGCAAAGATACGTCAGCAGTCTAGGTCTAGATTTTAGAATTCGGGCGGGGAAAATATGTCCCCCCGTTCGTTGTTAATCTTTTTGTATAATACTTTTTTCTGATATATATTAAAAATTTTGTTTTAGATAAAAAAAATTAAAACCCAGCTAATTAGTTATTCTATTGTTCTAGCTGTCCATTATTTTTCACAAGCGTCCATTATTTTTTAAATATTGGACGCTGTCCATTATTTTTCAATAAACAGCAATATACATTTAATTTAATTTATTCGTCATCCATGAAATAACACACCAAAACTTAATCGTTTTAGTTATAACACTCAACATTTTTTCACACTGATTTTTATATCTCCCGCTTCAATTTCAATTTCCGTATTCTTTCCCCCTTCCTCATTCTCGTCTTTTTTAACTTTCTTCTCTCCAAAACTATTCCCTCGATCACCATGCAGAATTTTACGTCGTCTCCCAACGAAATGTCAGAAAACAGGTCTTCACTCACGTCTCGCTGAATACATTCTCTACCAGATCCAAAATCGCACTCAATACATTGTCCGTATCACTTCCCACCTCTCTGCTACTGTACTTCGACTTTGTTATGAACAATTCTCCGTCGCTTTCACTACATTCTGCCATTCTCTTACAACTTCAACCAACAACCTCGCACTTGACAATATTTGCTGCATGTTCATTCCTGTATGACGTCCATTATTTCCTACGCATACGTAAATTCACTTGAAAATTAATTTATGCAAGCTGGGTTTTAAGCAGTCTAAACGCCTCAACCCAATCCATTATTTGAGAGAATGAACTGCACCTCGCCCTGCGGGCTCGGTCCATGTCCATTCTCTTAAATAATGGATTGGGTTTTGGCTTTTATCCTTTACTTATATAACACAGAACGAGGGGGATATATCTACCCCCGTCAGCAATCCGCGTTTTAAAATTTGGGTGTTAAAATTTAAATGTGTGTTTTGAAATTTTAATTTAAATCAGCGCAATATAAAAAAAGTGTCCAGCAAAAAACTAATTACAGGCTAAGACTAGAAAGCGGCAAATTACTACCAAAATTCGTATCTCTTGCTTTTGCTGACAATCGCATTTGAAAAGAGTATGAAGTCTATCTTTGAAGTCGCCAGCAATTGAATTTGTTTCAGGTATAAGAATGTTATGAGAATCAGAGATCCACACTACGTCATTCTTATGGGAGACGTTGGCACAGGCAAGTCTACTGTAGTCGAGAAACTGACAGGAGTTAAAGGTAGGAGCTCAAATGCCACGGAGAGTTTCACGAGAAGTTCAGAACCTTTTTGTGTCCCGAACGGCAGTCTCATCGTATCCGATACCCCAGGCAGCAATTCGAGGAAAGATAAACTGCAGCACAACGTTTGGATAGCAGGGGCGTTCAACTTTCGACCTGTATCAAAGATATTCATTGTCGTCAAGGCCGAAACCCGTATAGATTGTGTCATCGATAATGTTCGCAAGTATGCAGATAATTTCATAGATCTTCCCCTTAAACTAGTGGGAGTACTTGTCACCCATATGGACGCGGTAGAATGGACACAATCGGAATTTTCATCAATCGTAAGCGATGATGATTCTGGTATCGACTCGGTTGACGTTGTTTATTCCGCGCGTGACACTAGAGGAGACGAGCTACTGCGTGACATCCTGGCAACCTGCAAGATGCAGCAAAAACTGACGGTTGACGATGAAAACTTTTTAAAGCTGTTTAAAATTCATAACAATCATCGAAGCATTCTTAAACATACAAGCGATGAAGTTGCTCGATTCACAGCAATGAAGAGAGCTTTTGCCATAGAACGAGAAACGTATGGAGCGAAAGACCAGGTGGATTTAGCCTTCGAGTTCCAAGCATACATGACTGATGAAATTACAAGAGCGGAGAAGAGGATGTCTGTAATAAAGGGCTTTACCTTCCTTGGGAAAAAAGCGGCAGATGAGGCTGGCCACGTCGCAAACATGGCGAATCAGCTACGAGTGGAACTCTTCGATATCAGGACAGAGTGCCTTAAATACCAATCTGACCAAAATGCTTCTGAATTACGCAAATGCCCACATTGCGGTCATGTTTGGGCTCTTATTGAAGGTTGCGAGGGCGAAACAACCTGTGGATATCGCCCTACGACTGTCAATGATATGAGAGACTCATCATATGCAGTTCTCAACACCTATACATTTAGATGGTGCGGTGGCCGCCTTCGTATAGAAAGAAGTGGAGAAAAGAAAGTGTCCTCAAGTATGGATCCAAACAACCGAGGGGAAAATCCTGGCGCAGGTTGTGGCAAGCCGATCACGTGGAGCGCAATGGCCAAAGCTGACGTCCCTCCCGAATTCTGTGAAGCTAGGAAGATCAGCACAGCTGATATCAAGGTTCTGCCACCCGAGGCATCAAGTTTTCAGCGTGACCTGTCTAGTCTGATCAAATCAGCACAACATGGTATGAAACTGACGAAACCTGACGAGATTAACAAAAATGACATCACGCCAAAGAGCAAAAATTGACGAAGATTGACTTTAACACGTACTTTCTATAAGCATAACGATACATAGTTTAATGAATAAATATGTATTTTCTGTAATAAGCACTTAATTAAGGCACGTGTGGGTTAATGACAAAATATCTCAATAATTTTTCCCACTTATATATAAGTTTCATGTTTTCTCTTACCAAAAGCTTGTATAAACGATCTCAAGAAGGGATTGTTATTAAATGACAAGTTGTAATTTCACGAATATATACGATGTACCGAGTATTATTGTTTGTACTGTTGACGAGTTTATAATTAATATTTTGAAAAGTCCTTTTTGTCTATGACGATGATTTTTCATTCAGTAAAATCATACAAGTATACGATTGTAAGTGCTCTAATTTGATTGGCTACTCTACTTGCTATCCATTCCTCGATAGATAGCGAGTAGCAAAACAATAATTTTCCTGGTGTATTTTGTTAAGGATGTATAATTGGGTCAAAAAAACTATTCAAATGAAAGTCCAGTTTATGATAAATCAGTTCTTAGGTCACGTAATTTTGTAACACAACACACGTTTTTGATGATTCTATAAAAGGTTACTTTAAATCTCAAAATGTAGTTTGTTTATCGTGTTTCGCGTTTTTGGCCAAAAGTCCAAACCAAATTTTAACATTTTTCTTCAATTTCAAAAACAATTTGTTGTATTATTTTTAACTAGATTTCGAAACAAACGTAAGCGATAAAAGTTTTATTGAAGAACAACGTTTCGAAGCCATCATGGCCTCATTATCAAGTTCAAATAACAAATATAGATAATTTTTACAGTTAAAATTGTTTAAATGACGTTTACAAATGACGTTGACAAATGACGTTTAATCAATTGCGCAAGTTAATAAGTTCAAATATATGCGCTAAGACGCGCCAAAATACAATATATAAGTATAAACAGATAAACTAAGACAAAGACAGGCAATCTAAACTAAAATACATAAAATATTTAAGACGCATTGAAGAGCACAAGGGGTCGATGATTGGTCAACACATGATAGAGCATGGTGAAAATACCGCGAGAGTCGATGGTTGCTTCAAAGTACTAAAAAAATGCCGTAGCAAGTTCGAGTGTCTGTTGTTTGAAATGCTCTTCATAAAAGACATTCAACCATCTATGAACAAACAATCGGACTCGATACGTGCTAAGTTATTTACTTAGCTTAAATATTTTATGTATTTTAGTTTAGATTGCCTGTCTTTGTCTTAGTTTATCTGTTTATACTTATATATTGTATTTTGGCGCGTCTTAGCGCATATATTTGAACTTATTAACTTGCGCAATTGATTAAACGTCATTTGTCAACGTCATTTGTAAACGTCATTTAAACAATTTTAACTGTAAAAATTATCTATATTTGTTATTTGAACTTGATAATGAGGCCATGATGGCTTTGAAACGTTGTTCTTCAATAAAACTTTTATCGCTTACGTTTGTTTCGAAATCTATTTCAAAAAGTTTGTTGATATTTTTAACTAAGTGGCTTAAAAATAAATTTTTTGTTAAATTCTACTAAAACAATTAGATTACTTGCGCTCAATTTTTATGCGGGGATAGTTGATTCGGGCTTTGCCCTTATGAACTATCACTACATAAAAATCTTGAGCACGTCTAGACGAATTTGTCAACTTTCCTACGTGTGATGAAAGCAAATGGTAAACCCATACAAATCTCTTCCGACCCCAAACATACAGGACAATACAACCTCTAGTTTTCATTGATAATAAATAATAATGTATTTTTTGGTTAAGATTACATTATTGTAATAAATAATACATTAAAAATTAGCTACCCTACTCTCTACCTTATTTGGCTGAGTAAATCTAAAGTTAGCAAGATAGTCATTGCCAAAGCAAGCTAATATCGGTTATTGTGTCAGATTAAGAGTCACGAAAGTATCCCCTGTTTATCACGAAATTGGGACTGGGATAAAAGAACGGCGGAACATTCGTGATCGTAACAAGAAAGAGTAACTTAATATTCGTCCCATACTTTAGTTTGTGAGAGACTTGAGGAGACAGTTCCAGATTCGTACGGCAAGAAAAACTTAAACCAGCTTAACGTCACTTTACAAAGTGTGTTTCGACAAAAACCTATTGTTCTCGTTCTCTTTGCCTGAATTAGTCGTCCATGCGTGACGCTAGGTTTAAAACGTAGAGCTTCGCGAATATTTTTCTTATCTAACCGTCGAGTACCGCTCACGTATGGCTCGCCCCATTCCCAAACACTGCAAGCCCATTTTTTTAAACTCCTTTCGAAACCCTTTGTGTCTATAGGCATAGAACGCGGGATTTACGGCTGAATTTGCATAGAGAAGAACACGCATCCAAAATCTAGCCACTGTGCTACTGGGTGTCTCATCGTTGCCAAAGTGATACAAGATCATGATAATTCTGGGATAGACGAGAACGATGAAAGCCGTGATCACAAACCCGACAGTCTTCGCGGCCTTGCGCTCCTCGCGGGAGAATGGTGCGAATCGCGGCTCGGAGTCTGGGGCGACTTTTAAACTAGTTTTGTTTTCTGAAGTTGGCGCGGTCGCAGCACCATTTGCATCCGCATTTTCCCAAGAAATAGTTTTGTCTTTCACCGGATTATTTTCATCGAGATTTTCGCAGGATACTCTGCTGGCATTAGTCGCCGCACGGTTCTTGTAGGTTTGGGAACTTTCTTGAAAATTATTAGTGTAGCGGATAGGTTTACCCATTTTTCGCACAGTCTTCGTGATGATGTGAAAGATACGATAATACGTGATACAGATCACCAATGTTGCCGTGAGTACGAACACTATGAAGAATATCAGAAATGGTGTGTCCGACACGCCTGGAAACTTTGGCAAGCTCGTGATGAATATTGCCAGGACCCATATTGTCGCGATCGCACCGAGGACTTTCCAAATGTTATATCGAATGGAGGTGGCGTATTTCAACGGCCTCGACAAGGCTAAGTAACGGTCTATGCTGAGACAAACAAGAGTTGATATAGAGGCGATAATGTTCACTCTTCCTACGAAACCTGCAACTTCGACAAAGCTTTTGGGTATGGTGCTATCGTATTGGTAAGCAATGTGTTGCGACGCTCGCATGGGGACTAGTATGGTACACACAAGGGCATCGGCGACGGATACGGATACGATGAGAAAATTTGTTGCATACTGGAGGTTACGGTTGCGAAGTACGGCGATTATTGTGAATGAGTTCCCTAAGGTTCCCACGAGGCTGATGATGATTTCAAAGACAGCAGCTGCCAGGACTGCCCCGTAGTCCATATGAAAACTTGATTGCGCGCTTGCAGAATGATTTGTAGTGTTGAATGTAGGTTGAAGCGAAGGTATCGCCATGTTAAGTAGTGTCTGGGAAACAGCTTAGCTGAATTTCTGTAGAAAACGAAAAACACTGTTTATTACAATGACCAAACACTTCATATGTAGGCAGTGGGTAAGCCAGAAAATACAGTTAAGTCCATTTTAGGTAAACTGGGAAATTAATATTGCCTGCGTGTAGCGAGACAAAGAGAACAGGGAGGTTTGGCGACCTGTTCAGAAGACATTGTGGATCATTTGTTCAAGGATTGCTACTTTTACATCACTTTGACTTTGTCACAAATTTGTACTGAATAAAATAAAAAAAATGAAAGGCTGTTGACGTCAGTGCATGTAAGTTGTTTGGGATATTTTCTTTATAATATACAGGGTGTTCCAAAAAACCCCAAAAACTATTGAAAATGATCTATTGTTAGACTTTCAATGCCTAGCACTGAATTGAACCCACGAGTGGATAAACTATTGACATAACCGTAATAATTAATAATAATACTCAGTGCTGACGTACATTTTGAAACGGCACGTCGCACGCTTGAATGCAAATCGCAATATATTGGTGGAAAACCTGTAGTTTATATAATAAACAGAAAAATACGTGGGTGCTTGGAAATACCAGATTTATTTGTCGTGTTGAACATGATATTTTTCCCTCGTTCGCTGCGCTCACTCGTGAGATATCATGTTCAACACTCGAAATAAATCTGGTATTTCCGCGCACTTATGCATTATTCTCTATTTAAATATTAACTATGTGACTTTGACGGACTGACAGTTGGCGAAACAATTCGTTGGCGAAATGACCGGATCCCCTCTGACATAAGCAGTCCTGCACAGCCCGGAGGATGACTCAGCTGTATTCTTGATTCAAGAGTCATAGAGCAGAGCTATTTGTTCTCTTTAAAATATAGATAAGATATACCAAGTAAAAGACTAATATTTGTCGCTACTAAACGACTCATAACTGGTTTGTTTATCACGGTATTGCTCATTTATCCTGCTTATGAAAAGGCTAAAAACAGGGTGAACGATACCTCTTGTCTTCACCAGACAGCAACGACTCTATTTAAGAGCCAAGAATAACGATGTAATCTCGATGCAATCCTTCAAAATCTTTCTTTGATGAAGAAACAAGACAATGACGTTGATGTCACAACCCCCCGCCCCCTGACGAAATATGATCGTTTGATTATTGAAAAATATGTATTTCCTGTCGTATATTGGTCATTCAGTCAGTTGGAACGATAATAGTTCCGCTTTGTGCATAAAAAATAGTGGGCTGTGATAAGTATTTAAGCGATAATTCAAAGCTGGAGTCGGTGCCACTTTTTTGAATGGAAACTATACTTCTGGAGTTGGGAGCATTGAATTTCTTTATGTAATGTGAACTCAACACGAGCGCAGTCATGTTGTGTTGAAAATACAATTGCTCGCCTTCTGCTCTGCTATATTCAATTATTCAATACGACAAAGCCGCTCGTATTGTAAACATTATACATAAAAGTCAAAACTCCCACTTAAAAACAATTAATAACTTATGAAGAAAGTTGAAAAGAGATTATAATCACTAACCGCAAACTTCTTAAAATTTCATCTCTATTAATTGTCTTTATTTAGCTTCAATTTTCAAAAGAACCAAATTGGCGAAATAGCTGGCCACCCACACTGCTCGGCAGAGTTTTGCATTCCTTATATATTGCACTCGCTTTTATGGAAAAACATACAGAGTCGATAGGTCATGTTTATCGTCGATTTCAGGTCACTTTTTGCTGTAATATTCCGAACTTCGCAACGACTCAAACTGGCTTGCGAATTCTGAAATGAACTTTCGAACTTCGCAACGAACTTCGGAATACATTACAGTGAAATTGTGAAAAATATCACCTACATGCACATTACGCAATTTAGCAGTGACGGGGCAATTTGGTCTATCAAATAAAATGATTTATTATATAAAGTACAGTGCTTTATAAAGATTTCGGGCACTGATAATCTCACATGTGAGATTATTTATGATAATTTCACATGTGAAAATTATCGCTTTTTTAAACAATCTCCAATCATAGCTTCTGGACATTTTATACTGGTGGAAAACCTGTAGTTTACATAATAAACAGCAAAATACATGGGTGCTTGGAAATATCAGATTTATTTCTCGTGTTGAACATGATATTTCTCACTCGTTCTCTGCGCTCACTCGTGAGATATCATGTTTAACATTCGAAATAAATCTGGTATTTCCGCGCACCCATGTATTATTCTCTATCTATTCATCAATCGCTTATCAACAAAACGTTTATCAAGGGTTCAAAGATTCAGCATGGAGATGGCCGTCACATAAATGTCTTACCGGATTAGCAACTGCATTGAGCATATGATTAATTCTATTAATTCTGATAAATTTTGCGATGATATTAAATTTTAAATGTTTGAAATAGCATATCAAATTTTGAAACGTAACCAAAAAAGAGTCAAAAACTTTAGAATATAAGCACAGAATACGAAATGACAGAAGGGTCGCTTGTCCTCAGTGCAACATGTCCTCCGATTTTCATGCAGTTTTTTGGCCAGAATAATAGCGGAACAGCTAGTTGAGACAAGCGGCTGAGGACAGTCATTGCACCCTGTCCGCTTTACTGAAATTCCAGTTCAGCGTTTTTATTCCCCAGAAAATGCAATTGACTGTCCAGACCTTGAGTAATGCAACATGCGCGAGAACACAGACTTCGAAGTTTCCGACTCGTGTCGCCAAAGAGTAGAGACTACAAAGAGGGACCACTTCATTCAAAAAAGCGTAAGGTGCTGTCGTCATGATACGTCATGGGCGCCATGTTCCTAGCCAGTGCCCTAAACAGAAGCATTTTCCCCCGGTATTACTAGCCATTTTTAATATTTCCGGGGGGTGACTTCCTCTGTTTAGGGCACTGGCTAGGAACATGGCGCCCATGACGTATCATGACGACAACACCTCACGCTTTTTTGAATGAAGTGGTCCCTCTTTGTAGTCTCTACTCTTTGGTGTCGCCCTTGTGTTCATCATACATTCCGTGATACAAGGGTCAGTGCACGATTATCAAGGATTATCCCTGATAACGTAACTTATAACAACTATCATCAAATATTATCCCATTCGATCCATAACCCGTACAGAAATATCATTCTGAAATATCATTGACTGAGCGATGGAATACCAGCTTAACCATAATCGTCCACTGTTCTCCTATGGCAGTATCCATAGTTATCCCTAACTGCTACCTTGCATACTCCTATTCAATAAACCATCTTAGCCAGAATCTTCCGTCGTCTTTCCATCTATCACCTGGATTCCCATACTCCTTGCTGAACCAATGATAGATTTACACACAGCCTCCAATGTGGCATTTTGAAATACCTTGTCTGTTTTTTTGACTTCAGCAATTTCGTAGACATGTTTTAAGGTAACTGTTCCAGCGACCTCGCGTCCTAAAATAATAGAAGGTTCATACTGATGTTCAGGACCATCTTGATTGCAAGAGGAAGACAATTTTTGAAAGGCGAGAATTCGCTTTAGAGTTTCTCAACAATCGTGCTCAGGCAAACTGGAACAACAGTTTTAGCAACTTTTCATGCACTAAGATTCAGTGGCAGTAATCTTTAATTCAAGCTTGTTTTTTTTTGCAAGCATTGCGTAAGATTGTTATTGTAAAGCTTTTGATCCGTACGTTCAAATCTAAATCAGTGTTAATGATGATCCGAGATGACGGATTGAATGATTTGCAATAATAAATACACCTGCTGGTGTTTCTACAAAACTAAACGTATTATGGTTGTTCACCATGCGAAATTACAAAGACCTTAATCTCGATTTCATTCTAAAACAAAGATTGAATTGTGAAGCAGTCCTGTTCATCTAACAATGGCGAAACCCGCCTTTTTTAGGTCTAAGTAGACAGCACCGTTCGTGTGACAGAAATTTCGCTTCTTGTTCACCAACCCTAAAATATTCCAGATATGTAACTCTAGAAGTATGACGGCATTCTAAATTTCATTTCAAAGCTAAACAGTGAATAACAGCATCAGTAAATGGCGTTGTTTTGGCTATTCGTTAACTCGTAGCAGGTGGCAAAACTAACTTTAGCTTATCTTCACACAAATTTCTTGTTAGAAGTGACTGAGGAGCGAAGCTTCCTATTACTAAGTATCGTAGCACTTCACGAAAGTCATAGAATCACTACAAACTTTGAACTTTATTACAAATGGAAGAACAAGAAACAATGGGGGAACACCCTGTGCGAGAATGCGAGCCTATGTCAGAACACCTTGTTCAGGATGTGTTAAAGAATTTGACACATATAACAAGGCGGACAAAAGAAAACGAAGAATTTAAGGATGCTATTGCAGGACAACTCAAAAACATTGGCTACGATTACTTTCCCGAGGACGAAGGCAATCTTTTCCCGGAACATGTCATTAAAATACTCAGAGTCGCAATTAACAACACAATGAGGACAACTGACTTGAACGAAAACATCGATGGGCGTAATGATGATGATGATAATCAATCAGACATAACTGATGAACCACTTCGAAAAAAGCTGGCAGATTTACTTGAAATAAACGATGGAAAATGTGTTGAGGATTACTTCAACAAAGGTTGTTTTGCATTGATGTTTTATATTTAGCCCAATCCACCCTTCCATTCTCTTTCAACCCCCCCCCCTCTCTCCCCTGGGTAATAAAATAAGCCCTCAGGAGGGGAGAAAATTTAACAAGGAGGTATTAATTAAGGTAACAATAACTGCCCAGTCAGTAATAATTCAGTAATGATTTTGTTTTGGGAGATACAACTCATACAACTTATTTCAAACACTGAATTGCTACATGTGCGGGGAAATATTAATATATAATCGCATAATAACTTAAAATAAATTTACCAATATCAAAAACATTTCACAACGAACACTTTACACAACGATACTAACATGAATTGTTCACCATATCAAGAATCGACAACTTTTAAGACAAAAGCCAACTCATGGGACAAAGGCCTTGAAAGATCTTCTTACATTTACCTAATGTATCATGTAACATAATATAAAGATACATATTATACATACATAAGATAACACGTACTAAGATCATCACTTCATCCTGATAGTGACTAAACAAAAGTCTACACGTAGAAATATAAGTTTGTCATGTCAATTTTCGAGGGTTTCGTTGTACTCTAATTGTAATTAAATAATGTTGACATTTGTAGGTTGGGAGGAGAGCTTGTCCTCGGCTCGATCACCACTGGATCTAGCAAAACACTTGAAGAGAAGTGCACCGCTTTGGCTGGTGAAAAATCTTTTAAAGAATCAGTTTGATTTTAAATGGGCTACCGAGATCGGCTTTCCTTCTAGCTTCAATTACTACGAATTCTGCGAGGCCCAAGGCAGCTTAAAACACTTAAAGTACAAGCCTAAAAAGGCACAAGTGAAGGTGGAATTGTATCATGAAAGCTTAAAACGAAGCCCGAGTGAGTCACGACTCAGTGAAGAGCAGCTGTGCCCTCTGGTGTACGTAAAGACCACCGAAGGATGGAGAACGTGGCAGGCAAACGGCGGGAAAGTCGGGATAGTTAGGAGTAACGAGGAGTTCAAATGGATGCACGAGTCAATACGGAATTACATCCTGGATAATGCAGACGAGATGCGGGGTGATAACGAGGGTGATCAGGGTAGAAAGGAGAAAACAAATTTGGAAAAGGCTTTAGAGAAGCCGGCACTTTACTGGGTGGTTGTCAATGATGATTTTCAAATTGCTCAGAATTCACAACTGAAGGAGATTGGTCATACACAGGTTTGTTTACTCAATATTTCCTGGAAATTCAAGAAGTTTTGATCAAGTCCTAAGTGAAAAGAAAATATTTTGAAAAAGTCTTACATTATCAGATAAAGTTTTGATCGTACTCAAAGGTTAAAAAAATGTCTATCACTAAAAGCTGGACAGAATTCAAATAAAAACTTACAAAGAAAATTTTTCCAAGGACGAGGGCATTATCTCGAACCGCTTTACGTTCTATTCTCTTGCACAGGTGTTTGTAGGCAAAGCCGAGAACGGCATCCGAAGGGCCTGGATTGAGGACACTGGTGGTCATGGTGATATGATGAAGAGATGCGCAGATCATGTGCGCAGCATGACGACATACGAGCCGTTACGACTCAAGGGAATGCACTTGATCGATGCAAGACTTGTGCTTGGAAAGCTCCGTAATGACAGGTGCGGGGTATTTCTGCTAAAGACATTCGGTGACGATTCAGAAAAAGCGACAATCACGAAGGAAAAAGCATCGGCTGTCTGCGGAGAGGCGAATGCAGAATGGAAAAAAGCGAAGAAGGTCCACGCTGAGACAATGGAAAAGTTAAAGAAGGCGGAACAGTCCCAGCAACAGGACAGGTAAAAAGTATAAGGAATATAAAATTTTGGTAACCATATACGAGTTCAAAGCTACTGTTTTAAAAATATTGCGAATAATTTGTCCTCGTCACAACTGGGCGTCTTTCAAGCCAACAATTACAACTTTGACAAAATGGTTTTGCCACATAAATTATTTTCAAATACAGATTTCCAAAGCTTTGTATGTATAACATATTACTAGTGCTTTGGGTACAAAATTCATTTGAGGTAGACATAAACTAAATTAAACAGGAGGGGCGTCAACAGGGAGGAAGGGGGGGAGGCCGGGTAATCTAAGCAGGCAGCATAAACAACATCCTTGAATTTCCTCATTTTCGGTAATTCTATTGTCACACACGTGACATTGCTCTTTATTTTGGTATCACAAAAACCACGAAGACTAATGGACTGCTATGTCACGCGGGTGAAGGGAGAATCATCCTGTACTTTATTGTATTTTCTGAAGGATAAAGGAACTACGACGTGCGAAACACGCAGTAGAAGTGAGCAAAGACGCACTGGATCAGGCAGCTGAAACTGTAAAGAATGCCCAGCAAGCAGTACTAACAGCTGAAGCCGCTGTGGTCGAGACATCAAGAGAAGAGACTGACATGGTTGTCCAGTCACGATTGAAAACTGCCGAAGCAAGACACAAGGAAGGAAAACGCATCGGACAGAGCAACATGAATATCATTCCTCAAGACAGTGATGGAAACAAGTTGGTCTGGAAACCGAAAAACATGGCTTTTGGAATGAACGAGTAGTTTGGTTTCAACAATGTGTTTTTTTTTATTTTTTACACACAAAATTACTAGCTACTTCTTCTTCACATATTATTAAAAGATCAACCTCCGAGTTTAAAGGCAAATTTACTATCATTGCTGTACCTAGTACTAATTTGAAAACCTATAGCCTATAATAGATTTGCTGCAACTACAAAGATGAAACATCGTCAGAACAAGTAGATCTTATAAGCTCAGTACACACTAATTGAGAACAAAACACAATTTCAACTGCAATATTTCAGTTTGATTTCAAAAACACGTTTTTTTAGGTTTGCGGGTTAGTTTGGAGCGGGACCCCCCACAATTTTTTTTTGGGGGGAGACAATATTTTATTCTGAGGTGGCCTTTGATATGCTGTTAAATAGATTTTAATGTCAATGAAAGTTACAATAGCTAAAGACAAATAATTCATTACAGTAAGGTCAGGTGCTAAATGCTACAAAACCATCTTGCTTAAGAAATAAAAATTTTGATAAAAAGAGTGTTACGACAAAAGAGTTCATACAGAAGGTTATCTTCAGTGAGTTTTGCCCATGTGAATTTGTCATGGTTTGTCAGCCAGCAAGTGCCCTAAATAGAAGCATTCTCCCCCTGGAAACAATTAAAAACTGTTCATTTCCAGGGCGTGACTTCCCCTGTTTAGGGGACTAGCTGAGTGATGAATGATGACGATTTCTGAAACGTCAGTGTACATCTTAGAGCCTCAATTAAATAAATACAGAAATTTCACCAGTGTTCGTCACTGGGCAAGGAATGGGTGTCTATTCTGCTTGTCCCTCATAATCTATCAACGTCTGAAAATATTTGATTTGTTCCTTCGCAAAGTCCTTGACAGCTTTAAATTCCCTTATCGTCGAACTTTTAAGCGCCTTTTTAGATTCCTCGAGAGCTTTGTGGATGAAAGTTTGTTTGGATGATTCCATCCTCCATCTATTGTAATACTGTTCAGCATGTGCCAGTCGGTATTCCGCTTTACTTAATCTTGTCGTAGGACAACCTTTTTCCTCGACGGACGCATCGACAACATCCAAACATTTTTTAGCGTGATCCACATCTGTTTGCAAGCACATTTTGCGCACAATCTTCCCCCCATGATAGAAAACGCCGAGCGAAAGTCTAGCCATACTAATCAGTATTCTCTGCTTTAGATCGACCAGGAGATTTTCTGGAAAATCCTGAAGTGTAAACGTGCATCGAAGAGCACTTTGGTAATGCTCCATGCACTTATTTCTCAAGTCGCGTTCCACCGCACCATCCAGTTCTTTTGCTATAGCGATTTCGAGTGTTTTAGCTCTGTTATGATATATCCAAGGAATGACAAATATAATCGGTAGCTGTTGAGAATTCTGTAAAGCAACCACACATAACTCATCACATGCCTTGTAGTCACCTTGAGCCCGCGTGACCACACCCTTCCAATACAACCATCTGATACGATAAATTCCATCATCCGCAAATTTTGCCGTTTCCTTAAAAAGGGTTTCGTTTTCGTTCAGTATCGCCTCTGCTTTACGAAAACATCCTTTTCTCAAGAAACTGGCAGCTTCTTGCTGCTGAATTAAACATTTGGTACTTGCATCAGGACATTGCAATAATTCGCTCTTATACGCATTAAAATCGCTTTCGCGTCCGTCATTTCGGAGTTTAACTAGCTTCCCAAGCATTACACAGTGGTTTCCCAATGCTTCCGGGGAGCTCCAAGAACTGCGACCGACGAGTTGTGGAAGCTCTTCATTCGAGAAAACGTGCCAATAGTCAGTGAGAAGGTATTTCTCCGTCCACTCGCGGAATTCCATTTGTTGGACCTCTCCGTGTTTGTCAAAAACATAGCTTTCAGGTGGTCCCGTCGACACTCCTCTGTCGTGCGAGTTAACGGAGATAACAATGATATACCTGGCCTCCTGTGTGTTCGAGACCTTTTCAAAGAAGATATCCCATTGCTTTTCTTTCTTCAAGCCCACCTTGTTGTCAGGCCAAACAAACAGCTTATCAATAGCGTTCTTAACCTCATTAGTTATTTTTATTTTGTCGTCAACATTTTGTCCCCACGCGACGTACTCACCGCTGTCATTAAACTTTATTCCGTAATAAATATGTCCCCCGCTCCCGTTTGCAAACGCTGAAACATAAAGCAACAGTTTGTTGCGTGGATTGGTCATCCTTTTAGCAAGACTAGAATTCTCAGAAGCTTTATCTTCCAGACATTTGAACTGTACGTCTTTGCCCTCTTCTAAAGGAACTGCTTCACCGTGGGAAAAGACTTTAAGATGAGTGCCAAGAACGGTCCTCTTCTCTCGCTTCTGCTCGCCTTTAATAATTTCAACGACATGCACCGCCGGCGTGCTCGAAGGCACGCGGTGAACTTGAGTGGAGCTTGTACAATATAGATTGTAGTCCACTGTATAAAGTTGTGAAGGCCACAATTGTGTCGGTTTAATGCGATAGTGTATTTCCAAGAGGTTTCCCTCATACGGTATTTTCTCAATAATTTCACGCATTACTTCAAGACCGAAGGTTTCTTCTAATTTCTGTTCGATTTTCCGTGTAATATCATCTGAATTCTTCTTAGTGTATGCACTCATTGAGAACAAAATTAATTTTCCGCCACTTCTGCAACTGTTCAAAATTGCACATATGGCATTGAGTACCTCTTTAATCTTCTGCTTGTCTTTAGCCCGATCACTTGACGAATACTCGATTCTAAACTCCATCCAGATAATCAAAGAAAAAAATTAAAAGAGAGCTTCAATCTAAACAACAACAATGACAACAACACCTTCTGAGTCAATTCAGAAAGGTGTTAATTATTCATAACTGATACGTATAACAGGTGGGAATTTTGTTGGGAACATGGGAATTGTTTTTACCTTGCTCGATCAAAGGTTAAATTTGACCGTTGTTTGTTAGTCAGGTCCTGTTAGAAAATCGATGATATATAAGCAGTATGAACAATGCAAAAACATATATTTCACAGCTTTCAACAACAGTACAATAAAGCACTTGATAATCTGAATAAGCCGGATGTTCTATCCTTGAATATTGCAACATTGCCGTCATTATTGCAATGTTATAAATGCGCTAATTGCTCCGAGCAAGTTGTACAGGAACTCGTAATAAATAACATACGCAAAAAATACTGCATTGTTGTAAGCTACTGATGCAATTACATATTTAAAACATTAAATTAATAAACCAAATAATATAAATATTTTTTACTGTTCATGATTTCTTATAATAAATATTAGAGCCCAACATATAACTTTTAGTAAAGCCATCAAAGCATATACTATTAAGATTTTAAAATACTTTAATTTGTAACGTTTCATCTTTAACTTAAGACATCTTCATACTAATAGTCTCAACACATAGCTCACCATGTGCTGGTGGAATTTATTGAGTTTTGCGCCTCGTGCAATTTCTCCTCTAATATACCTGTATAACATGTTTCATATGAAAGAAAAGGTCTAAGCATCTGCGGCACAATAAAATATGGGTTGTTGTTTGGTATATCACAGCCCAAGAAACTGAGGTCGAAGAAATCATCAAGATGTAAAGAAATACCACAATTCAAAGCCAAGAAAGATTGTCAAATGGTTTAAATTTCACAGCCAGGAGGCTTTGAGGAAGGAAGGTGAAAGAGTAGGGCAACATTCGCTGCAGATTTGCAAAACATCTCAGAGCATTGTCACTTCATAGAGTGACATGCTTCGTGGTCATCTTGTTTGTGGAATCAATATATAACTACTGAATAAAGAGGCAATTGTGGGCAGAACAAGTGCTTTGAAGGATGTTGGCAATTTGCATATGACAAAAACAAATGCAAATTTAGCAAGATGGACAGAGCATGAAATATCATGCACACAATAATGCTATGTACATTAAGTATCTCCATTAGAGCAGAATTAGTTTACATTAGAGCAGAATTTTGTTGGTGGAATTAAATGTGTCATTATCTTTTTCTGCCTGAGAGCTCACAAACAAAGAAAACTCCTGCTTTGCACACAGAATTCCACCTATTGGATAAGAGGCTTATGGTGTAATACTGTGTGTGGATATCATTTATGAATTTCAATATGTCAAAGTTGCTCAGGCTACAATAAGTGAGCAAATGCATGAAACATTTTGAATTTATGGCTCTCAATCACCATTTAAAACTACTTTGCTAAAACTACTGAGAAAGTCTGACACTACTGCCTACTGGTTTGGTGATTTTTCCAATAAAACCATTCCTTGAAACATCTCAGGCGATGGATTACAAACTACCACTTCAGATACCTGGCTTAGACGCTCCTTTGTCGATACCTGCAGCTTGTTTTAGGAAGAATGAGACAGGAGGTGTTGTGGTTTCAAATGAATAACTTCTGTCTGCCTGGAAATGAAATTGAAAATGTGATATAACTTGAAATAGAATTACAAAACACAAAACAACATACAGTCAAAAGACAATATCATTAACATAGCCAATTATGCTGTCAATTTCTTGCCTTGCTGGTCATTTTGACAAGCCATATACAGTAAAATAAAAAAGAATTGTTATTTACCTGACTTTACTTAAGTAATTAAATTATGTCATTATGCACAAGTCAATGGCTTGCCATATGTAAGGGGTATAAGGCAAACCTGAATGATATAACTTTAATACAATTTCCCTAATGTAGTTGTCAAATCATGTGAGTTTGCCTGATATGACACATACTTTAACGCATATAGACTGGCCTGTTTTCTTATCTTATAGTTGGACAAAATCTTATTACAGTCGCAGCAATAGTAGCATTCCGAAAATATTTGACCAACTCATTTGCTCAAATTTAGCACAGTATAGGCAATAGACAGCAGAGCCACTCAATTGAAGTTTGTGTGCCCATGCATATCACTACCATTATGGTAGCCAGTCAGTTGCATTTTCTGGCCAATAAGAACACTGAACTGGCTGGTGGCAGCCAGTAATCTGCATGGGGAGCCATGTTGCCATGCTGAGTGGCCCTACCAGTGAACTCTTAATTAGACTGGAACGATAACTTGGCCGCCATCTTTGAAGGCAAATTGGTTATCAATAGATTATCAAGATCAGTCCTTTTCTATGGTATCTCTCGGTGTGGTTGACACCATTTTTTTGGGAATGTACTGATATTTGATGTTTTGATTTTGATTTAAGAGGTAATTTTACGGTTTATGAACTTATAACCTAGTTTGCAATAGTCTTTTTTAAAAATAGCAAATACCTTGAGAAAATAGTACTACGACTGTTTACGACATTTGTAGTTGTTGCCGCCATCTTGGCTTCACCCAAACGTAGAGTTTTTGTCGGGAGTTATCGTTCCAGTATTTACAGAGTTCACTGGGCCCTCCTGTCCATTCCCAATACTGTGACTTTAGGAGTTCCTCTCATCAATTCCTCAAAATTTTGAAGAAGTTCATTAAAAGATTCACAACTTCCTGTTAATTGACCAATCAGAATGCTATCTTATTCGTGAGCATTGCGATTGGTCAATATGGTGAAATTTTCAAACTTTCCAGTCTGGCATATACCCATCTCACACAAGTATTTTACACTACCTTAAACACTATTCTCGTTGGTATAGGAACGCCAGGCTTGACATCCTTTGTTTTGTCGTTAAAGTCTTTACAAAACTGAGAAATATTCACGCCTTTCTATAAGACAGAAGTTGAACTAAAAGATGAAGTACAAAGATGAACTAAAAGATAGACAATTTACGGTGGACTTCACGAATCACAATAACGCATGTAAAAAGATTACTACCTGCCCTAACTGTGGACCTAATGGTGGAGAAGCAGAAGCTTTCCCTGCAGGAATATACGTTCGTAATCTCCCAATAATTTTCCCTGACTTTTTTGCTGCCTTGGCAGACATCTTGAAAATACCGAGCAACCTCGTCCCCAGGGTCTTCTTGAGTTTGTGCCGCGCGACGCCGCGTGCGTGACAAATATGTTGAAAACTTCAAGATTCTCGGGACTATTGTCAACAGGCATTATAGTCTCTTTTTCAAATAAAGGCTGTGTCTTAATTGTCAAAAACCCAGAGTTCTAACCTTCTGAATACATTTGACTTCTGGGGCCGATTGTATAAAAAAGCGAGTAAGGTTAACTATGATTAGTGGGAACATCAACCAATCAGAACAAGGTATTTTGTACTTAATCACTATTTAACTACAAAATTAAGAAAACAGTGATAAAAAAAGTGATTAAGACTTTTATACAACCGGCCTAAAAAAACATTAGCATGAACATTAATATGCATTAGCCTGAACATTAGCATCTTGAAACCCAGGATACAGATTACAACAAGATGAGAATGAGTTTGTTATATTTCGATTTTATTATTATATCTTTATACTGGATTTCAAGATCTTCAAATTATGTCAGTTTTACTTTTTACATAGACTGGTTTTTATCCTTACTTGATTCACCAGTCTATTCAGTATTTATTACTTTAGTAAAATCCAGTGAAAATGACGCATATTTAGTCTGCTAGCTAGTTTGGCTCATATTTTTTCAGTAGGAAATGTTTTATGAGGAAGATGGTATGGCTTTGATGGATTGAAAGTCAGCAGAATGTAGGCTCAGGAAATATGAACGATGGATTTTTTCAACAGATAAAAATCACCCTGCCACAATCCAAGCAAGACAGGGTTTTCCTTTATGTCTTTTTTAGGGCGTTGCATGCCTTGGGTGGATGAGAAACCGAATCGCTCCTTCTTGATCTAAAAAACTGGCTTTCCCCCTTATCCAAAGTTCGTAACAACAGAATCATTCAAGTAAACAACGCTGAGAAAGCCTCTTGCAGAGCTCGTTCGCAAGCGATTTCTTCGCCATATCCTCCTGCCCGCTCCAGTGCCTGAGCAGAACGGATGTTGGACAAGTATCTGACAAATAAAAGATGCAGAAATCACTAAAGTTTTGAAGTTAGATTTGACAGAATCAAAGTTGCATATACTGACCAGAGGACCTCGTAAACTAGCTAGAATTGATACTTACCCTTTGCTTTTCAAGACGGTAGCAACTGGGGGCTTAGGTCCAAAGTTCTCCACTTCTAACGGTTTATAAACATAACATGGTGCCGTTTCCTTTATAACCAAAGGTACATGCTCTTCTTTGTTCTATAAAATACAGAGAAATGTTATTATCTTATGTTAACCATGCAGTAATCTTTGGTTTTGCGCGTGTTTAAATCTATTCTCTTGTCAAAAAAAGAAATTTTATCCTACCAGCTTGAACACATGAGATTCCCCGGCACTGAAAAACAATGACGCTTTTTTGACCGGCTTATGACTCGCAACAATTTCATCGACGGATTTTGATGAGCTTATCTGAAAGGCAACGACTTAGGTCACGGACAAATAGTCTTAAAATGGTTTGCAAAAGAAAACGGCACAGGTGAAAAATGTTCTTACCAAGTCATCAAGCAACGCTTCTTTCTCCTTTCTCTTCGACTGTTCCTCTTCTTTCAAAACATTCGCAAATTGTGCTCGCCGTTCCTCACTTTCTTTACCTTCCGCCTCGATTTGAGATTTAACAAACTCTTCATCGCGACTCTGCTCAAAATATTTACAAACTAACTTAGGTAATTACACATTTGCAACTCTAAATTGTCAAATTTGCGTGCACTTGTGGCAAGTATAATGTTTAACATTTGCAATTTTCACCTTTTGGAGGATGTGAAGTAGGGGATTGCCTATTGATGTTGTTGCAAGACTTCATGGAACATTTGTAATTGATCCACTGCAGCACATCCTTCAAAAGGAGAAAAAATAAAGCACAGCTTACATTTTTCACAGCGTTTTTCTTTATTAAGATTTCATTCTCTTTCTTATACTGGTCAATTTTTCTGTTTGTTTCATCAATTTCAACGTTGTTTGAAAGGTTCCAAACTAGGATACAAGAAACAGTTAGATTTTCTAGACATGCATATGAAATGTTGGAAAATGAAATGCATTCTTTATCGCACCTATGGTCTCCAGTTCTTCAAGGTAATCATTGTAAGCTCGCAGTGGATCTGCTTCTTCAGCAAAGTCTTCCTCTCTTTTGTTATAACTGAAAATTTCAAGCCATTGAAATTGTTACATGTACTTCACATGTGGAATTCGCGTGATCACATGTGAAATTCACGTAATCACATGTGAAATTCACATGATCACATGTGAAATTCACATGATCACATGTGAAATTCACATGATCACATGTGAAATTCATGTGATCATATGTGAAATTCATGTGATCACAAGCAGAGTTCACATGACTGGATGTTATTGTCTTGTGAAATTTTTGTAAGGGCTGTTTATACTTTGTATCGGGTTACAAAAAACCTGGATAGTGCTTAATGAACAGTTCCTATATATATCTACTACAAATCTTGCTTCACTATGTACATTTTGATAATTTTCTTTCTAATATCAACTTCTTTCTCCACTATCAGATCTTCAAACTGTTGAACTCGGAAGTCACTCCTCCTCAGTGCTGTTCCACATTCTGGACAAGCGGCCGATGGTCGAGTGAACAGAACATCAACACAGTTAAAACATCTGTAGAAAAATGAACAAATATGCTGTTGCCAGTTATCCTGACAAGGTTTCTGAAATTTCATCTGTGCGGTGGGTAGCATTGTTTAAATATGTACAGCCATTCTAGGCAACATTAACATAACTGGTCATAAAATTGCTTGAGTAAGGCTGTGGTCATTATTACAGAAGGGGGGGGGGGACTAGGAGGAATTTAGCAGAAATTGGCCGTAATTTATATATAATTCAGTCCACTTTCACCACTTGAACTAGATTTTTACTTCCTTATGTCACAATTTTAATATCCCCCCTTAGTACCCCCCTTCTGATGCTGTAAAAACTTCATGACCCCTAATTTTCCTCCTACCCCCCCCCCCCCCATCCCATCCACTTTGCAGTCATTATTTTGATTGTAGCCTAAAATAAAATAATTAATCACCCAATGATGGGGAAGTTTTTTTGTAGATACTGTTTTACTTGCATTCTTGTGGTATTCCTTATATCTGAGATCAATTTTCGGTAGAAGGATTTTAAGTAAAAACAGGGGTACTATAGTCAGAAGTATGGTTTTAATGCTTGTATATTTTTGGCTGTTTTTTAGTACAAAATTGTACAAGTATACTTACAATTTATGGCCACAAATATTCACCAAGAGTTTAAGTTTAGGATTTCGATATTTACTAGTCTTGCATTTTGGACATTGTTGATCGAGATCCATGCCTATTCAATAAAATTGACCTCCAGATCTTTTTGAACTCCTTGACGCTGCCATATTGTTTTGTCATTCACTTTCAGAAGTACATGGAAGTACTTCGTATAAGAAGGAGTGAAACGCGTATAATACCGTCGTTTGGATCTCAAGATGAACAATAAGAGATGAAAAACTAGCGTCAAGATGATTGGTCCATACGATTGAAACCCCCCATTCATAGACTTGAAAAAATAGACGAAATGCGACAGCGTTTTTACCTAGGACTGCATGTTTATATAGCTCGTTAATTGTTACAATTTTTTAGATATATTGCTAGTAAACACTAGAATTCTATGCCTCTTTCAATTCTATTAGCATCATCACTTTCTTCGTTGATTGTGGACAGTGAACAAATCGTCAATCCCTTATTTGCATCTTGCCAAGTATCAGCGTTACCTTTAGGCCAACCACTGTCTTGGTTGTCCCCTACAAGCCCCCCTCTACCCTGTATCACCTCTTCAGACCCTGTCGTGGATCCTATATTTATCCACGGCGCACGATCGTTCTTGAGAAGGTCCCAGTTGTCCAAAAGAGGCCTGGACACTGGTTCACGTTCACACTGAGCGCATATACTAAATTCCTGGCTATCAAATTTGTGACAGTCTCGTGGCTCGTTCAAGGATGCCCGTAAATCTTCGTAAACAGATTGGAACCTGTCGTAAGATTCCGATGAAGCAAATTTCATGTCCACGCATGCACCTGGTAACGAATCTGAATACGAGCCTGAAATTGGTAAGTTCAGCGGTGACCATGCTTGAAGATAACTGCGCACACATTCCCGTCTATCCACCTCACTGTTGTTCAAAGTTCCAAGACTAAGCGTTGTTAGAGCAGATTTCCTACCGTTTGAAACTTGATCAAAGTTTTGAAAAGTCATTGCTAAATCATCGATATTATCTGCTAACAATCTATCGACGATATCATCTCTATCCCCAAACGATTCTGACCCAAGCGTCCCTTCCGTACTATAACCATCCTTAGATAACCATGAAAGCGTATCAAGGTTTTCGCCTTGTTCACCAATGTCTTGAGAAAGGCAGTCTGCCTTGCTTGAAGGGTTGGATCTGCTAACTATATTTAAATTCTTTTCTGCATCGCTCGATAACTTTTGTTGGTCTCCATTCTCTTCATCAAAACTTCCTGTAGGTGATTTTATCTACAGGAACATAGAACGAAATGATTTAAGCTAAACTGCTTTCTCAAGTTTAGTATGTGCGAACGATGGACCATCAATATGTACAAAAACGTGACAATCTATTAGAAACAAAACCGATCGTGAGTGATATGTTCCCAGGACATTTCATGTCGAATTTGAGACCAATTCGCACAAGATAACATTGCATAAAAAGCGAAAAAAATTTCTATCAAATTAAGACTTTTGGTCTAACCTGTTTGTCCTCATCGCCGATGCAAAATATCTTTTCTTTCTGATAAGCGGTTTCACATTCATTCAAAGCAACCATCATCTCTGACTCTTGTTGAGGATCAAGAAACTCTCTCATGTCATTTTTTACTCTGTGAGGGTTAATGTTAAGGTCGTTCGTTGTTGTTCCTTGGAAGTTCTCTTCCACCAAATCTGAAACATCAGTCACGTTGGGTACTTCATGACGTAGCTCAACAAGAGAAGCTTGAAAGCTTGCAGTGGATGTTAAACATTGCTGTACTTCTAAATAATAAAAAAACATATAGTTTTTTACGTAGTTCTAGTCTCAATGGCTAATTGTTTAAAAGCCGGTCAGATTAACCCTGGGCTAACGCATAGAAATCAATGAGAATTTCCCTTGTTCATGAGTTTGAAAATATTTCTTCAGAAATCTTGTCTGGATGAATAGTAGTTTTGGTCTCTGAAGTTTTGAAATAAACAGACATGTAGAAATACAGAAACTTAAACACTTGGTTAAACTTTTATCTAGAGTTAGCGCTAACAATGGAAGTTTAACACTAATAACGACAGCTTATTGTCATGTTACTGCAGTAACACCTATATATACTTGAAATACTTTAAGGCAGTTCATTCAGGATACTACATTATACATAGAATGTATCATTACGTTTGAGATTTTTTCATCTGGTTCAAACACGGGCCGTCACAGCTTTGATGTTAAATGAAGACCTCCAAAAGTAGTGCAAAGTGATTGATACCTGCATTATCTATTTCTTTCGGCTCCTCTCGTTCGTTGCACAGTTCACGACTGCAGGTCTGCTGTAGGTATTCAATCTGGGAAAATAGTATAAAATGGAAAATGATTCTTTTCACAAATTGTTTCACTTTTGTAAAACTTCAAAAATTTCTTAACCTGCAAATGACCTTCGTAAGGAAAAACAGGTAATTTTTTCTTCTAAAACATGTCCTTCTCATTACAACGTTGAATAATCGTCAAATGATAAAATACCTGATTCGGCGTAACTTTCTTTCCTCGTAATATCATGGCCAGTCTTGACAACACATTACCCATTGTCATCGGCATTTAAAGTCTGTTTCATCTTGACACCGTCAGATTTCAGCAGCTACCACACTAAACTCAATTTTATTAGCAAGAAGAAGACTGTGACGCAGTTTAATTCTGACGTCATAATGGTAAATTGCAGGCTTGCGCATTTGATGTCTTTCAATGAGCACAATAATATGGGACAGACGGCAATCAATGGCGGGTAGTGACCGAGATGATGACTTTGTCAAATGTACATGTGATCAAAGTCTCGGAGAAAAGTTTTTGTCTTGCGAAGAGAACAACAAATGGATAAGAGTACATTGATTTTCGCTGAATATTTTGTGTTGTAGCACTCGTAAATTAGGGAACGAACGATTCGTTTGTAAACTGTTGAGTCAGCATAGCCTAGTCAAGAACAGACATATTAGTGTGTCCTTAAAATTTTCATGTCGAAAATACTCAACCTAACAAACGTGCGGGCAGTACTCCTTACGAGGAATGCTTGCCAAACTATTTTTCCCATTTATGCGGGCAGTTTTGCTCCTTAATGTTGATATTTTTAAAGCTATACCCGCTTTCATTCTTGCCTCGTAAATTTCCATTTAAAGACACGAATGTAATTCTACCTACATGTTTTGCTGGACACAATATTTTTTTCTTACATCATTAATTCTATCAAATTATAAATGATTTTTACAATAGTAAACTACTAAATCTACACGATATTTATGATAAATTTATCTCAGAGGTCTGTAAAACTTACGAAGATTTGCAACAGTACACGAACGTCCGGGAAGGTGGCTAAGGTTTTGAACGAAATAAAAACGACAAAAATATTTTAATGTCTTGGTGAGACCACTGTATGTAATGTCGGTGTCAGTTCGTAAGTCTGTTGGTCAATAAGCAAGTTGGTCTGTTTGTAGTGGTTGGTATAGTTCAGTGGTTATGAAGTGTGTCATTGGTCAGATTGTACAAGTTAGTTATTGACTAAGTTAGTTGGTAAGTACGTCAGAAAGCCAGTTTATTTTTTGTCAGTTTGTACGTAACATGTGCAGTTACTGAATATGTCTGTCAGTTGGTGATTGGTGTGCAAGTGATCTTTGTTCAGCAGTTGGTGAAACGCTCTAGCCGCTAAGTGAGTGGCACAGTGAACTGTAATACAACTAGTGGTATGTTTCTTGTACGTTTGCATGGTGAATACAATATACTTATTAAGCTTTGTGGAAACACCACGTAAATTTATTATTGCAATAATAAATTTACGCGGTGTTTCCACAAAGCTTAATAAGTATAACTAGTGGTATGTCATTATTATCTGTATCTACATGTAGTTGTTGGTAAGAAATTATTGAGTTAGTCAATGATAAATGGTACAGTCACCAAGTGTGTTGGTCAATAGCTCATTAGGTGTATTGTTAGTTGGTCTGCAATGGTTGATAGTTACGTCAGTTCGTCAGTTTGTACAGTTAATCATAAGTCAGTTGGTGTAGATTTCTGTTCATCTTTGTACAAATTTGACGGACCTTGGTCTAACTTATCTAATTCACCGCTTTTATTTACAATTTGACTGTGATTTATTTAATGCAGTGAATTAGGTCATACACACACAAGTCCATGTCAAATTTGTTCATCGTTTGCTGGCCAGTCGGTCAGGTGGATTGTTGATAGTTTGTACGGTTGGTTGTCAAATGAGCTGGTGAAAATATCAGTTAGTAATTAGTAACTTCTGTTGTTGGTACGTTCTCCACTTAGTTCAAATGTGGGTTGATCACGCAAATGATTATTAAGTCAGTGTAGTTAGCCAGGCCAATACGTCAGTCAGTTAGAGACAGAGTAAACTATAAATAATTTTATGGTCAGTATATGGTTAGTATTCTGTATATGGTTGCTGATATAGGTTTGTACGTAACACTGTTAGTCAGTACGTCTGTGGGTAATGTTTAAGTAACGATAGTTTGTCTCCAGTTATAGTTAGATGGAATAGTTATAAGTTTGTTTTTTCTCGACACTTTGTTGTACAGTTTAGTTATACGTGGTCAATCAGTCTGTTAGTTCTAAAGTTGTTGCTAACGTCAGTCAGTCAGTAAGTTAGTTTAGTTGGTCAAATAAGCTGTGAGTAATTTCATAGTCAGTATACGGTTAGTGTTCTGTTCTTACCATTTGGTATAGTTGGTTTGTACGTAACTCAGTTAGTCAGTACGTTTGTGTGTAATTTCTAAGTTAGTTTGTTAGTCGTGACAGTTTGTCTTTGTCTTTGTCTTATACGTTTGGTTTTGCTAGAATGACTCCATCAGTCTAAGCTGTTTCCCCTTGATATGTCCACGACACTAAGTTTACGACGAAATAGGAACTGTCAGTTTTAGCATCGATCGACAGTCTGATGTGGTTGGTAAATTAGAGTTTAATTAAGTGAGTTGGTAAAAGTCACACAATCTACTTGATAAATAAAAGTGGTCAAAGTCAATGGTAACTTACGTCAGTTTATAACAAGTAAGTAGTTTTAGTATAAAGTCAGTTGGTAAAGTCAGTTGGTAAAAGTTAGTCACTAAATCTACTTGATAAACCAGTAAAGAAGCCAGTTACGTACGTCAGTTGTAAACTGCTGCCAATGACTGTTAACAATGGTGGCAGTTGAGAAAAACAGTAGTTGTTGGTCAAAAATTGTCGGTTCTAGCGAGTCAGTTGCTACAATTTGAGTTGTAGTTAGTTAGTCAGTAAGGTTTGATGACTGTCAGGTTGGATAAGATCAGTATAAGGTTTAGTATTTGTCAATAATTTAATGTGGTTTGTAAGTTAAAGTTTTGGTAAGTAAAGGTTGTAAAAGTTTGTCACTAACTCTACTTATAGTAAATCAGTTAGTTAGAGTCAATGGTGATGTACCTCAGCCATCTTTAACTACATGTAAGTTGTTGGATAAAGCGAGCTGGTCAAAGTATTGACTTTTTCTAATCGTAGCAGTTGAGATAAACAGTATTTATTGGTCAAAACTTGTCGAGTTCTTCAATAATAAAAGGTTGAGTGAGTTGGTCAATGCTTCGTTAGGTCCATAGTCGATAGTTGATAGTTACGTTAGTTGGTCAGTTTGTATAGTTAGTCATCATATCCGTCGTCATATTTAGTACCTGTCATGCAGTTGGTAAGTTAGAGTTCCATAAAGTCAGTTGGTAAAAGTTAATCACTAAAACTGCTTAATAAATCAGTAATGTAGTCAGTTGACTAAAGTAAACAGTAACGTACGTCAGTTGATAACCGGTTAGAAGTGTCGTAAGTCAGTTCGTAAAGTCATTGTTAGTAACCAAATCTATTTTTAATAAATCAGTACAGAAGTCAGTTGGTTAAAGTGAATAGTTATATGTGCATCAGTTGATAACTGTGTTAGTGTTTTGATTGAAGTCAAGTTTGTCTTCGTTAGGTCTGTTTGTCATCAAGTCAGTAAACAAGTCATTTAGTTAGTACATTCTGTAGTCATATGTAAGTATAATTGACTTATTAAAGCCATATTCTGAGTAGATCAGTTGGTGAGTTCCTTACTGTCAGTGTTAAATGTATCTGGTTTTAATGTTAGGGTTATGTAGTAAGTCAGTTGTACGGTAACGTTGTCAGTATCAATTGCTTGAGTGTAGTTAAGTTTCAGTGGATAGTTCATTCATAAGTTAAGAAGTTGTTCGTTAAGAGTGTAACTTAGATCATTATATGTGTATATCAAGGTCAGTCATTGTTCTCGTAGAGTTTGGTCTTTGTTTTAACAGTTGTTGTCCGTGAAGTATTGAAGTACAAGTATAACTGATCAGTGAAAGATGAATGAAGTATGGTATCAGTCTGCATTATTGAGACTAGGTTTGTCAGTGCCTGCCATAGCTAATCGTTGTTCGTTTGTAAGTTTACTAGTTTTTTTTATGTGTTTTTGTTTGTTTGTTTTGTATTCATTTCTTCAGTTGCTACTTTGTTTGTCTCGGCGTAAGTATGTAAACTACTTTGTTTCTCTATGTGTAAGTCTGTAAGTATGTTTGTTTGTGTCTTTGTTCGTCTGTTAATCGTGTCGTCCACCACAACCGTATCATAGCAAAACGTATCGTTTTCTGTTGTGTCTATCTCATCAATTCTACCTCACGAAACAATGAAATACGCTACGTTTCGCTACGATACGGTTGAAATGGAAAACGGCCTTTTATAGTTTGTTAGTCTGTATCTCTTTTGTCTGGTTGGTCAAGTGTTCAAACGGTATGGACTCAAAGTGATAATTGTAATTGTAGTTCTGTTGTAGTTGTTTTCACTGTATGTATTTCGTTTCGGTTTGCAGTTGTTGGTACCACTAAAATTGAAAATCACTGCGACGTTTAACAATAATTTGATGTACAAACAGAAATATCGCAATAATTTTCATTGATCTATAGCCTTCATAGTTGTTAGTCATTTGTAACGTAGAGCTGTTAGTGAGTTTAAAGTTGCCGTCAGTCGTTACGTCATCAGCGTTGGTAGTTTGTCAGTTGCGTCACGGTCGAGTATCGTAATGTGTCCTCAGTGTACGTAATGTGTCGTCAGTGTTCGTAATGTTCCGTCAAGATGCGGTCTTACCCACCTGGTAACCTATTAAAATTGGACAAAACAGTTCAGTCGAAATAAATGTTCTGCACTAAATTATAACCGTTTTGTTTTAAAAAATGCCCATCAGGTTCCGTGCACTACCATATCTTCTTAAATCTAACATAGAATTAACCCTGCATAATTTAAGTTTTGCACATTTTTGGAGCGCTGGTAAGTTTTGACCAAATTTCTCCCAGGAAGGCGGGCTCATATTTTCAGCGGACGTTTGATAAAAGACTGAAAACTTGTGTTTCATTGAGTCTGCTGCATATTTTGTGTGCGGTCCCACTAAAAATATAAACCCGCACGAGTGGGACAAAATTTGTTCTTTATAACCAACGTGAATCATATGAGGACATTATGTCTACAATTTGCGTTGAGTCATGTTCAAAGTTCGTGTTAATAAAGTCGTTTTCCCTATTTGGATTTCTGATAAATATATTTTGTTAGATTATTGCTTTTCGTCGTTAAACTTTATAAGTTGTTCTTCGTAATTTGTCGATTTTTCAGTCAGAGTTAGTTCTTCGTTCATATTAGTCATTCATTTTCAAGTGTTATAGGTCTCTTCGTTATTTTGTCAGTAAAGTCAGTGTTTCATTCAATTCAGCTGTCTATCACTTCTTCCGTGTCCGTTCTGTTGTGTTTCCAGTTCCGCGCATTTTGAATCAGTTTCCTTATTCGTCTCATCGTGCTTATAATTGTTCCCATGTATCGTCGCTTGTCTTTAATTTTGAATGACACCGATTCGTGCTACAGTAGCTTAATTGTTATGTGACTGTGTTGTTGAAATTATCATGTTGTGGCAATGAGGTATATTGAAACTCATAAAAATTCAGTATGTAGCCAGTTGCGTCCTAATTTTCCATTCTTTATCAAAATATTTTTTGGCCCCAAACATATATACAATGTATTGATCAACACCAAAGACTGATCCAACGAAAATAAGTGATCATTCACACGGAATGAATGTAGCGAAATAGCTTCCAATAAAGGACTACCAGATTCAGACAACATACCTTTAACGTTTTGAAATATACTTATCTCAACGGAGATGCTTTCTACGTTTCAATTAATGTCTGCTTCTGGACTGCTGCCCTTCATGTTACTTCTGACAGCAAGTTAATGGAACCGTAAAAGAAAGAATCTAAAATAAACAATAGACTATGAGGATTTTTGGTGGTTCGAATTTTGAAGAAGTGGAAGGCGAACTACGGATTTGCCCGCTAAAGATTGGGGCCATGCCCTGCATTTCTACGCCTATCAGTATTCATACAATACGCACTGCAGAAAAGTTGTTTTTAGCAATAAAAATCAACACAAAACAAAAAGTACCAGCCTAATTGACTTTGATAGTTTCAACTTTCTCTATCTCGCATCAGCGACCGGTAAAACTCTCGTATCAACTTGGAGCGGTTTAAATGCTAATGACAGTTGAGTTTGTTGATGCTAGTTGCTAATTTGACTACCATCCTTTGACTACCATCCTTCCACTGCACGACATAGAAAATATTTCCCGAGTGGAACTTCAACGGACTTCTTTGCATGTGTGACGGCGATTCATATACAAAGGAAGATAACTAGTGTCGTTTTCTTGGCCAAATCATTTCCAAACGACCGTTGATTTCCCGCAATTAAGACCGGCAGCACAAGCTGTGATTTATTTTCCCTTGCAACATAAGTCAATTTATGATGATTTACATGATTTGCTTTGGTCTTAAAAAAAGTCCGATTACGTGTTATAAACTGTTTCAGAAAATTTTCCATAAAAAACAAACCTTTCGAGAAAAGCGAGTGTTTTACCCAAGAATGAGCTGAAAAGGGTACAAGGAATATTTTAGGAGGTTTAGAAAATACCTTGATTTTCATTTATATCCCATCGTCAAAAGGAATCGTTCATTTTTACATGTATTGTTCATCGTTAGTCCGTTGGCTTCTATTTCTACAAAATATTTTAACATACGATTTGTCAGTACTTTGTAAAAGCAACTAAAATCTTCAGTATAAGATCGGTTCACGTTCTCATTTAATTCACTAACCTTAATTGAAAAGCATATGATAAGTCGATGTTGTGATTCTAAAGAACAATTCTAAAGAATTCTAAAGATTTGAAGAACAGGACACGGTTAGCAAAGTATAACTAGTGCTTCGTCGAATAATATAGAAGTTTCAGGACGAAAACAGCCTTCGGGATCAATTCAATCAGCCTGTGGTATTAGCTCAAGAGTTTGTAGGGATTATTTTCAACATTTCGACATTCGACCTGCTGTTTTTAATTTAGTGATGCGAGGAACGAGACTGAAATTGTTTCCTTGTACTTTCGAATATTTCCTCATAATTCTATCCAGTATTTGTTAATTGAAAATGAAATGTTTGAAAACATTTAAAGTTCAGTAGAAAAGCATGTCTGAGTGCAGTCATTGAAGCTCGGAAACCAGTGAACTGAATAAGCAAAACATATACACAGTGTTATACTTACGTTTGTCATTTGGTTTGCGATGTTCTGTCAGCGTAAGAATCCAAGCAAAACACGATTAAACAATGCCTTACCGTCGAGGTAAGCAAAGTTACACTTCGCTGCAAGCATCAAAGCTTGCTTCTTAGTTCATTCCATTGCAAGAGTAATTGAAAGACAAAGTTCACTAAACCTCATATCCAATTTACAGTATGATCTGATAGAATTCCAACGGGGATAATTGCTCACGCCATGCATAAACAATGCACGCTTGATTGGAAAACCATGAACATCTACTACGGCTGATCGACTTGACCAGGTAGAGCGTTCAACCGTCGAGATTTGGCTGGTTCACGGTAAACAATGTATAACGGGTAGGATTGCGTAACTACGCAAAATTAATACATACTGCGGGAAAATTCGGAGTTTTAAATTCAAAACCTAAATAAGTATTCTTCCCTTGTAAATGTACTCGCATCTTATTTAAATACACGTATGCCTTAATGTTAGACTGCAAAATTAAAGTAAATTTCGCACTGTGGGTGTAATATTTACAAATATATATATTACTGCATGATATCAATGTTATTTGCTTGTTTCGACACAATGTCCCTGATATCAAAATACTAAGAGCATTGACAGTAACTGCATGGCATGCAGACTAGTAAACAATGTTCACTCAATTACAGTTTAAAGTTCTAACTGTTGCTCAAAATTAAAATTCGAAAAGTTCAGTAGTAGTACATAGAAGTACTAATTCTCAAACAGTGATTGATACATTTAAATAAACATAAACAAATCATCACTCAGACGTAATATACATTCATTGGGAATTTAATTCGACATTCAGAAATGGAAGATATTTTTCCCTCGACGAAATAATTTGTCGAGGGAAAGAAAGGTAAAGAGGGAAGGTGTGAAAGACACTTTCCAAAACGAATTTTTAGCAAAGCTGACAAATTTACGCAGCCCTTGCAAATTTGTATAGTTCTATTCTCTGGCAAAATGAGCGAGAAATTTTCATTGTCGACAATTCTACTCGGAGGTGGCATTTATCATGCACGCTTTACACCCGAAAAACGTTTGTCTTTCTCCCCACACGAATAACGAAACATACCCCCGGGTATACTTTCCTCGTAAGTCTAGTGCAAGCAATGACACTCTGCAATGACATTACATCTGGACTGCCAGTGAACTTCATCAGCAAACACTCTCATATTTCGGCCATCTTTTATAACGCTTTTTGAAGCCGAACAGGCAGCCAGATGTATATATGTCAATGAGTGCAAGTCTCACAACTTATTGTTACATGGGATGAGGAATTCCACGTAGTGCGGATGCGAGATTAATTGCCCCGCCACGCGAGGTTCTTCGGGATTTTTACCCGGGACAAAAACACACGATTCCCGCGACTGTTGAAAAAAGTAGACCCCTTGAAAATAAAACTATAAAGGCGCAATCTATGCATTAATTCGACATCTTGTGCACGTGGTAAATTTATGACAAGAGCGTGTATAAGATCTTGTGTACTACTCGAAATTGTCTATCGTACCTGTTGCACATTACCGCTCTGCTTCCACTGCCTAGTAATCAAACTTCATTCTGTGAAGTGTAAAGTTCTCATGTAATAAGTATTCTAGCACCCGCTCTGGCCTGATTGGATCAAGTTTTCTGAAGAACAAAGCATATTGACGATGTGAAATGATTCACCAACCTCATTCCCAGGGCCTTATTAATGTGAAACAATTTTCCAACATAAAAATGTTTGTAGCAAATTATCGGGTGCTTTATTTCTGTAACAAAATTTTCCAAATATACTGGACAAATTGCTCATGTGACAATCGCCCTTTGCCGGCGCCTTCCACCTCACATTCCGTCACAGAGGCCCTGGGAATGAGTTTGACTTAGCTTTGCTGATTTGACTGCAGCCCTGCCAACAAAATCGCTCTTCAAAACAGACACAACATAACTCAATCTAACACTGTACCAGCAAGAAACTTTTTTAGTTTGAACATTCAAGATAAAGGAAACGACATAATTTACAATTACATATAATATTTGTCCACGCAGAATTTCATAAGAAGGAATATCAACCAAGTTAAAATGAAATCCGTTCATCTTCTACAAATTTGCGCGCGTGCGAGACTACCCAACACAACCACAGCCCGACCAGCGAGATGATGGGTAAAAATAGATTTTCTCCTAGCTTCAAACACTCACACAGTTATTAGATAATAGTTTACATTATAGGTGCTGTTTAAAATCATTCTTACTATGCTTGATGACAACGCCTTGCTGTTGTTTTATACATCCCCCCATTTCTTGTGTTGGTAGATTTCGCTAAGCACCGTCCTGCACTTGTGGGTCATGAGCAAAAATTACCACAGTCACGAAATAATTGATATACAGGCTGCATAAAAAATAGCAGACCTTCTTAAAATTCAAATTGGGCGCCACCCTTTGTATTAAATTGACAGCTCTGAAGGCTTCGAATTAACGATACGTAAAAACACAAGGTGCTGTTGCCAGGAAATCAATAATATCGTCCCGAAACTCCAATGTGCACAAGACCTTGTATTTTTGTGAAGCATTACATAATTCAAAGCAATCAATGTGAACACAATAGATTGAGCTTAAAATGATCGACTCTATTTGATGCACCATGTATAAAAGTTATTACACAATTGCCCATTGTACCCACAAGTGCTTATACGGAATATCATATTTTCCCCCGAAACGCTTATCGAAATCTACCAACACAATTTCTCGGAAGTTTAAATACATCTATAAGCATTTACATCACTCGTGCAATCTTGCGAGTCAGTGTTGTTAAAACCAGGAGGACGAATTAAATACTATTTACATCATATTTTAGACCCTTGTTTCACAGTTACGCCTCCAGACAAAGGAAGAGTTCACTTTCTTCCCACAATATTCTTTGGACATTTGTCTTCACAGAATATGCACAAAAAAATCCAGAAGCACTTTTAAATACAAATTCGAACAAAACCAGTACTCCCAGCCTCTTTTATATATTCCGTCCAATATTTTCGGGGCATACTCCACAGTTCCAACCGGGCAATGCGCGATGGGACAGCCAAGAAAAGATGCATCTTCTCCCTAGATATCCACATTACACTGCGGCGATCCTCGGCTTCCCGATCGCAAATCCTCGAATATTTCTAAGAATTTCGGTTTACTCGCCAAATCCAAGAATTTCTCGCGAATGTTAAATTTCTCGGAAATCTAAGACTAATACCTCGTCGAGATTGTTTCAATTCCCTCTGCAATACAATTTCTTTCAGATTCCGTGTAATTTCTATAACATTTCCTAGTGAGATTTTCGCGAAAAATACCATCGCAACTAGCAATTGTTAACATAATGCGACAACGACACGCCCGCGCCAGACAAGCTTCAAAGTTCCAATTCGTTCGCAATTTTCGAAGCAATATTCTTAAAATTGATGGAGCTTCCTGCAATGCGTTTAAACCGAACGCCGTTGAGGGAGAGTCGAGGCAGTTTACAAACCTCCATCTCCCACTGCACATTGTTCATTTCAGCAGGACTACCGTGAGCGCAAATTAGGAGAAATTTCTCCCGCTGTTCGTATTCGCATCTATTTTCGTCCAGAACTCGTTTGATCTCGTCCATCATGGTCAGCGGATCCTTCGAGCTGGTCGTCTTCATACTCCATGTAAAACGTAACGCTCTAGGCTTTTCGCTTCCTACTTCATTCAATCCCCTGCGAATGAAATTGCAATGACGTTTGCATTAAAAATATGTGAAGAATCGCGGGGCGTCTTACTTGGAAAAATTTCAAAATCTCTGCGGTGATGCATTTAGTGTAAAATTTTAGATAGAATATGTAACATGGAGCTTTCTTCTTTTTAGAAATCGAAAGATTCGGTTAAAATGACCAACGGCCTCTTTTAAGAAACCAGAACTACATTTTAAATATATTTTTGCTGGATGAGGAAGATCTCATTTAACAACTGTCGTACGGTATTGGGTAGCTCCAAATTCAATCTGAAAAATTATATAGCTTGAAATTTTGCGAGGAAATACCTTGAGTAAAGTCCGGAATACAAACACAAATACATACAAAAACAATACACATGACGCAACACTAAACAGACATCTCAAATAACCAGTAACGTGGCAACTACCAAATGTCTGTTTGTTGGCAAAATTTGGGCAAATAATCTTTATTGTAAAACCTGTCCAAAAAACAAACGTTCAGAACTGACGCAGATTAACACTGCGATTCATGTCAAATTATACGTCATATTCAATGTCACTTAAAATGAGATGGGCGCTAAACGGGGGAGGGAACAGTTGCAACGTCACTGATGTGGTTGTAGAAATTTCGCTCTGAAGTTATCTGTGCAAGAAATATTGTGCAAGCTTGGAAATTTCTAAGTGCAAATAGTACGAACGGTAATATCCAATAAGACGTATAATATTTGAGACGTACAGAAGAGGTAGAGAGTTGAGGCGTAGTGAATAATGGTAAAATTTGATAAAATAAATTTAAATTTACATGAAAAATAACGGAAATTTAGAATTTAAACGTTTTTGGTAAGAGTTTATTTCAGGTACATGATGATGTTGGTTCTAGATAGTCAGTGGCCACTCTCAACATTCATCTACCTCTTCCGGTACACATGAAACACACTTCAACTTTCAGCCAATGTTATTTACAGAAATACACAAGGTCTCAAAGCTGATTGGTTCATATCTGCCAAAAAAAGGGTAGCGGTTTCTCTCATCTTCGATTTCGATACATCAAAAGGAGATTCGGATTTCATCGGCATAAGCGTTTTGTATCAAAACGCTTCGTGTGAAGTATTTCATGTGTACCCACATACCCCTATCATCACACTCGCACGCCCCCCATAACCTTCCTTATCCTTATCTTTCCCCACCTATCCACACTCACACCTTTCAAGCCACATTAGGTTTAGTTGATTGGTTTATCTGAATCAAAGAGTTTAGGGATCAAATCACAGGTTAAAACACGATTAATTAATATCGAAATATCGTCAAAATATCCAACGGTTGTGATTAGAGAACTGTTTTAAAACTATGGGTTAGCATCTCGGGGTTATTTAGTGATCTCTTTTTAACTATTAATGCTATTGTAATATACTAACCTTAAACCTTTGGACAGTAAAATATGCCTAAGAATCCTTCAACCGAGCGACACTTAAGAAATTCATCGATATTTCACTCATATTTCTCTGCTCAATGCTTAGGCAAACAACCCTTCAAACGTCACGCTTAACATAACACATAAAACATCACGGTGTACTACTTGTATATTGTTGCATAAAGTGTATATAGGCAGCACAGGCAATGAAGCGCAACTATAGGAGGTATTATACATAGCGTATACAGCGAACGTTATATGATTTACTCATTAAAATTTAAATTATTTTGGTTCATAGTTATTGGAACATGAGACCAACGTTTTGCATGTAAAGATAAACGTTTGCATAGGTATGTTATGATTAAAATAAAACAATGCCGTTTAATTCCGTCGTACTGTAATTTTGTTTAGATGGTTAATGTTGATTAGTGTTGATTAGCAATTTATCAAATCAGATGTTACTTACGATTTGTGGCCTTTCTTAAATACTCATTCCTTCAGAAGCGGAAAGACAACAACCAAATTAAAACAAAACAAACCTTCTATTAAACCGAACGAACCTTCGACTGAACCGTGACGTAATTTTACTTATCAACGAGGTTCGTGTGGGGCTCGTGGCGTCATGAGGCATGCCACTATCCGGACCATTCTCCTGGTAATGTTTCTGCCGGGTTTGGCCACCATGAAATGTGCTGCGCTGTGGTGTTTGCCGATGACCAAAACGACTGTTGGTTGTGTTCGCTGGATCTGCACCACGCGTACCAGGAGCGGAACTGGTGAAGTGAAACAGAAAAACATTAATACAACTAGCTGATCTGACCGTGAGTAAAAGGCCTGGAACTAGCTACCAAATAGAAATCCATTTTGCTGCTGTTATACACTCATATCTTTTGTTTTCCTTTGTGAATCTTGTTGAAAATTAGTAACTGCCTTTAATAAAGAAAGTTATAAGTCTGCCCGAAATTTAGAAACACGGTATATTATATTTCATGAGAAATTTGATAATTTGGATCGAAAAATGGATTTCTATTTGACAACTAGTGCCAGTACTTTTCCGTGTTTTCAGATCAATTGGAATATAAAACCATAAACAATCAAAGAAATTCACTGAAAAGCGATAATTTGGCTGATTGTACATCATTGTGATTGCACATTTGGCTGATCTAATCTCCATGATCTTACCCAGGTCGTAATCGATCGTTATCTCTCGCGACAGCCACGGGAGGTAGCGATCGTCGTACGGGACCCATCCGACTCGAAAGCGAGGTCGGCTGTTTCATCCTCGACGGTGGACCACCTTTTGTACTGAAAATCAGAAAATCACCAAATAAGATCATTGTTTTCTACAAAAATCTCATCGACTTCAGGCGTGTCGTTAAATAAAAGACTGCTTCAACCAGGGTCTTAGTTCTTAGTTTGTCTTTACCGTTCAAATATTTAATTTAGGGTTGCCTCATGGCACTCTCACGCCGTAATTTATATTTATATTTTTAACTTTGAAAAAAATGATAGCGATATGAATTTTATTTCATTACGACGAAGTTTCGACGCTTCTTGAATCCTTTTCAAGTTAGTTCTTACTTGAAAAGTTAGTTCTTACTTGAAAAGTTAGTCTTACTTGAATAGTGCTTACTTGCAGCTTGAAAATGATGCAAGAAGCATTCAAACGTCGTTGCAATAAAATAAAATTCATATCGCTATCATTTTTTTCAAAGTTATTTTCACAAAAGGTTCTTGCATTGTTTCCAAAAAAAACAAACAAAAGTCGCACGCGATCTACGCCTACGGACACAGCGACTACAACATATCGCAAAACTTCATGTAGTAACAGTCTACGAGCAAGAAGTACAATCTATGTACACATATCTACCAGCCTTCCAGCTAGAGGAAATATGACAATCAGCTGTGAAAGGGCCCGTCTTATCAATAATAGCTGGTTGGCTGAGACCATGTGTTCACCAGGCTTTTTCCGCGTCAAGCGATCTTAACTACACGTCGTTCTCACCTCGCTCTATTGCCGTTGGTTTGAGACGAGACGGCAGATGATTGGTTGTCGCTCATGCTAGTACCAGACCTCTCCTGCGCGGCATTGTTTTTCTTATCATGGTATGCATTTCTCCGGATCTTCTCGGGAGGTAAACTGTGTTGCTACGGGTTAAGACTTGATATTAGGGATGGTAGTAAAAGGTGTTGGAGGGGGTGTTCTGTGGTCTCATTACGTAACCCACCTTGTCAAGTACTGTCACCCTGTGGAAGTATCAGAAGCCGGAAGGCACCCTCGACATTCGTCAGAACGTCCCGTCTTCACGTAAACACAAGGTTCGAGTTACATTACTCGAAATGGGAGGCTCCACCCCATTATACCTCATTACTCTTACGTACCCTTCCACCAACTTTTATCCTCCTGGTTCCTCGATCTGGTATCTCGTCTTTATTCGGATTGGACGCCTGGCCTAAGATGACCCTGTCGATTGGCGGAGCGATGTCATCTTTTTTCGACTCAGGTTTTTCTGACGTGTGCGCGCCCTTACCCTCAGCCGAGTTGTTCGCTCTACAGAATAGAAATTTGTAATGTTCTAATTGAGATCTTTCAAACCTAGTGCACAATTCACTGAATTTGGACAAAATATTCTCAATAACACATATCGCAAGGAAACTTACGAGTGTAATAAACACACCTCAAGCAATTCACCATAGCAAAGAAGATGGCGGATGTCGATTTTACCCGAATGCATTGCGGTCTGAAATCGTTTAAAAAGCCAAATTAACTTATTTCGAAGTACAGACGGAAGATATCAGGTTATGCTTCACATTGGTGTTAAAATTTCAATCCATTAGCTTTGCTTCTTGTAATCTTTTCGCGGGTATTCTTACTCGATACCTGCAATGCATTCTGGTAAAATCGACATGTCGCCATCTTTTTTTTGCTACGGTGAATTTCCTGCTCAATTTTACCTGCTATACGCATGCGCCTTATGAGGAACCCTGTCTCCTTGCGAATGTCTTCGAACTAACTCTCGATCTCGTTTAGCGCCGTATCGATCAGTCTTGCTTCTTCCCGTTGCGCTACCGGATCGTGACGGCTCTCGAGGTGGTGTCGTTAATGATGACGTATGCGATGACGCAATTAGTTCATTGGTCGTTATCTGGTGAGATGAAATTATTACAAATTATGACCCTGGAGTAAACTGGAGAGGAATTATTTGTGAACCTACCGAAAGATTCGCACGCTTTTCATCAAGCAGTAAATACGTCGCCATGACTTCGTCGTAACGATTATTCAACAAAGACGTCCTAATTTCTTCTTTTGTAAAGTTCATCTGGATCATCACATCTGTATGGAATACACAAGTGTAGAACCAGCGCACGTTTTTTTATTATTACTATATTATTTTAAAAAATTTACCGTCTAATCTTCTATACATGACCTAAAATCTACGAATCGAAAACACTTCCTGGCTCTTAGGCGAGCGGATTTACCAAACAGACTACAGTCTAACTGATAAGGATTTCGAGGTACCTGCGATTTAACGTCCTTATCCGTGAACACGAGAAAGGCTTACCCCCTTGAGCTGATGTGAACGTCAAGGGCAGCCCTTTCTTCTCGATAACATTAAGACCTTCAGTAAAGATTGCCTCAAAGCGACTGCTGGCACATATCTTGTGGGGTTTTAAAAGTTCACAGAATGTTTTGAAAATGAACGCTTGTTTATTTGTTTTTTTCTTACCAAGCCGTTTTTCATCTGTGAAATCTGGCGACGGTTGTATGTACGGTTTCAGAGCATCATCTTCATGGCCAATGTTCATCCATTTGTCAGACATAATTTGCTAAAGATAAAATATACGATACTTTAACACTTCAGCAAGCAGAATTTGGAGGAACGACTTTTGAATAGTTTTCAGAAATGCACAAACCTCAAGACGTGCTCTCTTCATTGGATTTAAAACTAGAAATTTCTTAAGTAAGTTTTCACAATCTAAAAATACGAGACAGCAAGTTGACTATAGCAGTTAAAATTGAAGTGGGCGTGTCGAAGTCTGATCCAGTCGAAGGCCTTTACGCAGCACTACCTTGGAGCACAGACTACCATAGTACAAAGGAAGGGGCATTTAGGTGTTGTTCCTAACCCATCCTACTGATCATTTCCTTTAGGAGGAAACCAGAATACCAGGAGAAAACGCATGACTTTTGGCTACGTCATAAGCCCAATAGAAGAAATGAACCCACAATCTTGAGTTGAAAGGCGGTCAAGAAGTATTAAGTATCAACTACAGTATTAAGTATTTAAAACAGAAAGATCTACACTTTTGTTATTTTCTCTTAAAATGAAACTGCTACAAGGTAAATTCTGAGGAAATACAGTTTTAAGTACCACAAACCTGTTGACATATAAAAAGGGATTCTGTATTTCCCACGTAAAACTCTTTCCCTCAGTTCCTGCAAGGTCAAAAGTTGGCAATTACTCCAAACTGGAATTGTAAAAGATAGATTAACTGTTTAAGTTTTGTGCTAGCTTTTGCCATCAAATTCTGCTTACAGTATACAAAGAAAAAATGTAACGTGTTTGCTTGACCAAAAAATTTGTTGCAAAAATGTTCAGAGCATTCCTACACCTAGAGGAAAATGAATTTCTCACCTTCAAGTTCTGTCCATCAAATGGAAGAGAACCGCTGACTAAAGTATATAAAATAACTCCTAAACTCCACACATCAACTTCCGGCCCATCGTATTTCTTTCCTTGAAACAATTCTGGGGCAGCATATGGTGGACTGCCACAAAACGTGTCCAGTTTGTTACCAGGGGTGAATTCATTACTGAACCCAAAGTCTGCTATCTTAATGTTCATGTCCGAGTCAAGCAGCAAGTTCTCGGCCTAGAGAAGAAAACAGCCATTCAGGCATAGTTATGTGTGGATATTTATTGCTTGAAGTCAGAAATGATAAATGCATAAGCTGAATTAGTTTGGTTTGAAAGCAAACACACAGCTTGGCAAATCATAGTGATGTGCCTGATGTCATGGACTTCTTTGATCCAGAGCAGCAGAGGCATAGGGGAAACTGCCCCCCCCCCCCCCATTCAGGGGTGGGAGAAGGGGTACAGAACTTTGCACTAATAACTTCATTTGCATGACAAGTTGTTCAAAGCAACCTAGCTTCAACTTGTGACTAATTATTTTTTGATTATTTTTATGCTTCACAGAACATTCTTTAGCATCATTTAGCAAATACAATGAATACAAAGATTATCAGCAGATTCAGCCACACAGGCTATACAGTATCCATTCATAACCAAGGCATAAACCAAGAAAATAATCGAGAAAAGCCCTAATTTACATGCAGCTTCCCACACAGACTCAAGTTCCTCTGGCCTCCTATTCTGAACTAGAGATGTTTGCAATACATCTACCATACTTAATTATTATGTTCACCACAAATTTCTACCTTTAGATCTCGATGTATGACATGCTTCTGATGACAGTACTGAACTGCAGACACAATCTGAAAAAATGCAAACAAGCTTATATTAAGACATGCTATACACAGACTGGAATTCAAGAAAAAAACAACTGAATACAATTCTAATTCAAAATTTATTCATATTTATGGATGTTCTTTAACCTGTCTGAATTTTGCTCTTGCTTCCTTCTCCTTCATTCTCCCATGAGCAACAAGATAATCAAATACTTCCCCTAAAAAAACAAAAACAATGAATAATTGAACACAACTAATAAGATTTAAATAATTTATGCTGTAGCTTCAATTTGATTTGAATATGAAGGCAGGGGCAAATGCATGCTTTACACAAGTCAATACTTTGTGGACAAACAAAAACAATCCAGTATGTGTAAATACAAGTAATTACAGAATCTAACACAAAGAAGCTATGATTTGATAGCATAATATAGTTGGAAATTTGTTACCAGATATCTGATAAGATATTTCAGATATCTTCTGATAAGGGGAAAAATTTACGACAAAGTGCTTAGAAATGATAAAATTACCGCCAAAACATTTGTTGGAACAAACTAGCATGTGACAACAAATACTTTATACCTCCACTTGCATATTCCATTACTAAATATAATGTCTTGTCTGTTTCAATGACCTCGTAGAGTTTGACTAATCAAATAAAAAAGGAGGTAAAATAAAAAGTGAGAATCTTAAATCCAAATGTTACTTTGGTTTGGTTAACATGACGGAAATAACAACCAATAAGATGTTGAAATATTGCTGTAGAAATATGAAGTGCACACTAACCTATATTGGGATGATCTAAAAACTTCATGATGCGAACTTCACGAAACAGCTGTAAAAATGAGAGAATATTTTAGAAAAAGTTGCATGGATGATCAATTAGATAATTTTTTTCTTCTATTAAGGATATCAATCCCAAGGGCGGCATCAGGGGTTACTTCTTCCACTATCCGAACATATTTTACTTTACAAAATAACTTTTACTTACAAAATCTTTTTACTAACTTCCCCCCCACCCCTTTTCCAAGTGGATTGTGGCTCTTCACCATATCATAGATACACAGTTGCTATCCTCATTTAAAACACTATTTACATCTTCAGAACAAACAGCTTTAGCTCATGTAAAACATCCAGAAACATGCGTAAACACACATACAGGAAGGCCAACAAATTTGCATAATTATTGTCAAGGAGTGACAGGTTACAGATTCAAAATAATTTAATGTGTAAATGTTTGGTTAGTGTCTTAATGTCATCCACAATAACTTTCTTGAATCCATTATATTCACAATAAATTGAAAAAAAGACACGAGATAATATTGTGACAGACTTGACAGCAAGCTTGTAGAGTTGTAACAGAAAACAATGGAAATATTAAGCTTGAATAAATTTCAAACCAATAATTAGTGTTGACACACTACATTTTATATGTAAATGACCAAGTTGAGTTTAAAAAGTTACTGCATAACATTATAGTTATTATACTTAGTCAACAAGACAAGTGTTTTGATTTTTCCCTAACCTAACTATCATTTTAAAACATCAAATAAAACATTGCAGCTTGTACTTCTAGGGGGGGAGGGAGCATTTATGATGACGGGCAAAGGTTAGAAAAAAACAGATGAGCATATAGACAACTTATAAAAGCACCATACAGTTTAAAAATATATTTAATACTAGGCCCCAGATGAGGCAAAGGCAAAATGAAGCTAAAACAAAATAAAGCATAAGCAACTTTGCTGTGCTCAAGTAATTGTCTTTTGGCCAAAACCCAAAAAGTGATGCCTAAGAGTCTGGACTTTCAGACATTGGCAACACATTTCTAAATCTCTCTAAAGTTTATTTGGGACTCTAAAATACTTGTACATAATAATAAACAAACAATATTTGAACCAGTTCAGCATAAATTATCAAAGAATCTTGTCCATTTTCTTAATTCTGCCTACATCTCATGATGCGATGTATTTAGATTAACCAAAAACAGATTTTATCTGGCGTTTTACCAATTTAATGTTGCATGTTAATTAAATATCATTTAAGTAACCTAATTATACTTGTCAGTGGGGTTGCAGCATATCCATTATGCTTTATGCTTCTAGGTTGACTCAGCTATTGTACAGGAATGACAAAATGATGGCTGGAGACAAATTATTGAGTGCTGTTTTGCATGTATGCTGGTCAAGATGATACATGCCTAATGTCAATATGCAACCAAAATTGTTGCTTCTGCTTGTAAATATTAAAAGAGACAATAGTTTTGATACTGGTCAATTGAATAAGATTTACTTATGTCAAAATACTGGTACCATACCTAAAACAACATAAAGACACAGGCAACAACTGAGTTAATCCTCATGGGAAAAACAGATCATCAGACAAAACCACTAGGGAAGCTAAGCTGCAAGCACATTTTGTGCTGCATTATACTGTTATCACGTACTTCTAGCTGGTTTTGCCCGAGGCCATGGCCAACAAGAGCAATTTTGAGCATAAAACAGGTTTACAAACTGAAATACTTTTGTAGCTATCTTTACAAAACAATAACATTGTTTTGCAATTCTCAGGGGATGCATTGGAGCATGTGGTAATTTTTACAAATATTAATGGGAAATTATGCTCTTAACTTTTTGAAATATTAAAATCAAATGAAAAGAAAATTTTTAAGACACCGATTAGAAGTGGGGGACGTTGTAGAATCGTTAACATAAAAGATGGTAACATGGTTAGGGTATGAATCAAGCATAAGGTCTGAGGTTTCCACAATTTGTTGAATTTGGGGGCACACAAACACTGGAAATCATATTTCACTTTGCCAGCAAAGGCAAAGATTGTAATATGTCAATCAATAAAGCTGAATTATACTCGACAAGACCAATGTTTCCTGACATATTTCCTTATTTATTGTACCTATTGCACAGAGCTGTCTCAAATATTTATAATGATGCCGTTTTAGAATAGTCTTCTCAATTTCCTAGTTCGATTTTCAACAAACGCTATCTATAAACATCTCACAAAAAGCATTTCGAGACATTAGATTGTAATTAAGATGAACCAACTTTTTTATTATAGCTCAGTTCTGCCTGTTGAACGTGCAAGAAATATATTAAGATTTACAATTACACGGACAATTAAAAAGACGGGAGCTTTACTTGGGAAAGGGAAGCTGCAGATAGCGTGTAAATAGCTGTTGTTTTGAAATTGTTACGAAATCTTAGCTTACAGAATTTTTTACGGCCATTTAAAATCGCCGGTCAAGCCGAAAACAAGATGAAAATATATAACGCTTTTCAGAACCTAAGCATTTAAGTACTTACCTTCTGTAAACTGCTTGGATTTAACTGTGTTTTATCGATTATTTTGATCGCAACCTTAATACACATAGAATAAATTATGAGTTGGAAGATATATATATACATATATATATTTGACTAGCTTAGATTGACGAAGCTTTCATAACAACACACTCGCTGCTATCGCTGTTTTACACTCAAAAATATGTGACATGGGTTCAAAATACAAGTGTTTTGAATAGACGAAGGATTTGGTTAATACCTCTTTATCCGTTGGCGTGTGTTTCGCTAGTTTTACTTTGGCAAAATTTCCTTTGCCAATAGTCTTTAGAAGTTTATAGTTTCCAATATGAATATCATCACTTCCCGTGCCAGGTCGGTTTCTCGAACGACTTGACGAGCTGGACGACCGTGGCTCTTCCTGGCGAATGAAACACATAAAATTCGTTAGAAAATAGCCGAAACTACACGCCCAAATAATCGTAGAATAAAGCCAGACAAAAGGAAATATATTACTTCACCTTTATTAGTGGTGCACCTCCTTCGTTTACGGTCGGCAGTGCTCGAGTTGTCGACATTTTTAAAAATAACACACGCCGAACTTGTCACAAAAAGCTCTGCTGACAGCTAGTAAAGAAAGCTGTATAGTTCCCTCGCTTACAAGCCGTTCATCTCTGTGTTACAACATAATAACTCGTATCTTTCCTTCATTCGAATCGGCGTTCCTTTTGAGAATGCTTCGCTCGTTACATTAAACGCTCAAGGTTCTGTTCGCCAATGTTTCGCCCATAAAACAGCACATACAAGAAGGCCAATTGTCCTTAATACTGGCACGGAAATTTCACCGCTGGTTTCCTTCAACGGGTCGAAAAATAGCCAGATTTTTGAACACACAACAAATTCTAAAGCTTTGAAAAATGGTAGATCGCCTTCGAATTGTTACCCTCCCGAACATTTGTGCAACATTTCCTGATTGGACGAACGCGATCACGTGAGGCGTCTTATAACTAGAATTTATATTAAACACCGGAACCCGACCAAACCTTGTCTCACAATATGAAAAATTTCTAAATTTACTCTGCACCACAAAACCAAATAACATACAAATTACACTATCGTTGTGTAGGAACAAATATTTTTTCAACAATGAAGCAGTGGTCCAAAGTATGTTTTCGATTTAGCTTTCTTTTCTCTCCCGATGCATATTTCTTTCCACCTGACTAGTAGTGTCACAGACGTAAGTACCCCGATGGTCATTCATATAACGTTTGTCTAGCAAATGTCAAGTTGGCAGGCAACCTCGGTCAATATTCAGGAGCGAATTAGACAGATATGGTTGAAAATCATTCTTAAATGCGTGACTTATTTCGATACCTAAGGGGGGAAATCCTAAAAATAACAACAAATATGGATAGCTTGAAAAATTAATGAATTTATGAATGCATTATGTGAATAATTAATATTTATCAGCGTTCGACCATAAACTATTCATAGCAATTATTCAACGAATAATGAAGACAGATACTCGTAGGTTTCGAGTATTTCTCCGAAATAGCAAGTGGCATGGGTTAATATGGATTCTTTTCACTGTTTAGCATTCCCGCATATTTCGCTTCAAAGTTCGTGTCCGCATGTATGTCCCATTGAGCGTGTTCATTCTGTAACTGCATTAGTTTTTTGTCAGTCAATTGCATTTTCTGGACAATAAAAACGTTGAGATAACTTTTCTGCTATCATTCTGATCTGTAAACTTGTTCTACATTTAAGTGGATCTTCTGTTCGCTAAATATGCCCATCCAGTAAGACTGAACACGTGTGAGCGATATCCAATGAAGCTACATGATTTGTGCTCGATGTGGCACCAGTACGAGTCTCTTTTTCTAACACTGAAATTTGATTGACATTCAAACAATTTTCAAGGACGATCAGACGATGGTTAATTTTTTATCAGTTTATCTTTGGAAAAAGTTTTGCCGCGATCATTGTTTTTGATGAATGGACTAGCATACGAGTTATCAACGTTTAGAGCTGTATAATCAACAAACGTACGAGTTATCAACGTTTAGAGATGAATTGAATGGACTAATATATGAGTTATCAACTTAGAGCGTACCCGTATGAGTACTTGTAATTCTGACTTGCACTGCTTCTTGCACACTGATGTTAATTAATGGTACAAGGTTTGTACATAAAAAAAGATAGTACAACTCGACTAAGAAATGGCTTGAATTACATTGGGATCTTGAAAAACTGTTCGCAAAGAGCTTTTCAAGTTTTGGTTAAAAAACAACTGTGACAAAACGTCGTGTGTTATTGCAGCTGAACAAATTTCCAGTGTAACGACACCGCCCCTTCGGATTTGCTGCAAGTCAGGAATTCAATTGCTCGTACAATTACCCATCAAAAGATATCGATTATCACACAAGATAAGGTCTGCAAAAAATGTGCGGACAGCGCTTATCTTCGCGCACCAACAACATCGGGCATTCAACACTCCATAGTGAGGCTGTCTTGCAGAATTTAAAATAAACATATGGCCCGTTCATGAAATACATCCTTATAATTCTTTTCAATACTTCCGCCCACAGATTAGGTTACTTGATACACAGTAGTGTACGCCTACCTGTGTCGTGCGCTATGAATGAAAGGTCAGTGCCGGTTAATGAAAACACTTAATGTCATTTAAACGTACGTGATATTTCATTGTTCCGAGAATTTTCCAATTCTAACTCCAATCCAAAAACTTGGACGCTACTAGTACTATTGCAGGTGGCATCGTTTCTAGAAAATCACACGCCCAATTGTTTAATTTCTGAGAATTAAACTTATGTCCACTTCTGGGCACCCTAGAGTTATTTCAATCCACATTTGAAACGAGCAGAATGTGCGAAGATAATTGAAAACAGTAGCTTCATGAATTTTGCTTAGAAAATAGAAAAGGCGGTCTCTTTCTAATATTGAAGATTCTAGTAGCTGCCATGAAATTGCTGTATGCTGAATGATTTATAAATGATGAAAATGGAACAGTTTGTCAACATGCATATCCCTAAAAATGTCAATTTTGCAGAAGCAGCCACTGCGTCTATTTTTCACTTTAGAAAAAACATACTCCGAAAAAAAACATCTTGTAAACTCAAGATACGAGCTGTTAACAACATGACAATGAACAGTTTTATGGTGATATTTCGACTCTATTTCAAAGTCATTATCAAACTAGAATGAGGTAGTGGAATCTGGTTTGACAATGACTTTGAAATAGAGTCGAAATATCACCATAAAACTGTTCATTGTCTTGTTGTCAACAGCTCATATCTTGAGTTTACAAGATGCTGTTTTTCGGAGTATGTTTTTTCTTATATTTTACTAAATTGTCTGCTGGTAAAGGGTTTTTTTTCACTTTAGTGTCTTGAAAAATTGGATTACCTTTACTTCTTTACGAAAGGCAACATCTCTATGTAAGCAAAACACGTTTTCGCATGGAGTTTCGAGGTTTTCTTGGTCAACCGAGAATATTGATTTAAGTATGTTGTCATTAACAAATGTGATTAAAAATTACCACGTTGGAATATGTGACAGCTTGATTAACGCGATTAGCGTTCTCCAAACTCTGGTCACGTCTTGACGGTCAGGTACGATGTTTCTCCCTGGAACATTATAAACGTTCCAACGTTCAATATAAAATTCAAGCGCTCAAAGCCCTGCGTTCGCCCATAGATATCTCATTCGCCCTCTCATCAAACCTTAAGCCTGCGGCACACGAGAGCTATCCGCTAAGCATGAACGAGAAACATTTGCTCATGGCCGATAGCTCTTGCGTAGGACAGGCTTTATGGAGATTATAAACTTGAACAGTAGCCACGTTTCCAGTGTAAAAAGATGAAAGAATCGGTTTCACCCAAGATAGAACGTGACAGATTCTCTTGATTAAGCATGAACACAGCAATTTCGATTTCTATCCAAAAGCGTAAAATGTGAACTATGAGCGCGCAAGGGATGATGGATTATGGTTTGTCTTGGACCTAATACCCAGATAATTCCCTTTGTAGCAAGTAAATATTTCGTCATAAGATGCCTATATGCTCTCATTGCAGTTTAAAAAAAATTCCGAATTTAGAGATGAAAAATTGAAAATACGCAATAATTCGTCATCCGTGTAATGGATTTAACGTGAATACTCTTTAACATAGGAGGCAACCCGACTCGCAAATATACCAAAACCTTTTGTCCAATATGGCGATCGTGCATGACGTAACAAACACATCAGGAACTCCACCAGGATATCCCAATGAATCGACAGCTCTACGCAAACCACATGAATCTTGCAGCGGCAAGTTTAGTTTGCCTCAATGAATTTGTAATAATCATAAAGCAGGTATGGTAACTTAAGAAAATGAATAAAATTTTTAAACCCCAGCCAAGATTTTGGTAAATATATTGATAATCTTGAGTGTTCAACTTCAATTTTTAACTCTTATCCTCGTTATTTAAAGCAGGACATGAGACTCACGAGAACTCTCATACGAACTCTCGCTTCTCAACTCTCATCAACTATCATGCAACTCTTCATGCCTTCGCGCTTTACGTAAACACCACGCATGTCAGAAATAGTCCAGGTCGTCGCGCGTGGGAAAAAACGAAAAGCAGCGTAACAGGAAGAAGGGAAAACGCTGGCAACACGAGAAAGTAGAGCTTCTCGGATATTGTGAACGTTAAAGCCAATATACAAAAAAATAAACAGAAAATTATAAAGACCGCTCCGTATCCGCTCTCAAACAATCTGGCCGCGTGAATTCGTAATGAGAACGTAATATCTAAAAATAGCCCCAGTGATGTTTAATTCCGTGGTTAGATTCATGAGAAGCTCAAACTGTGAATTTTCAGCAACGTCAAGAGAGCAAAACAAAAAACTAAGGCGCTCCCATACGATTTACGCTGCTGCACACGGCGAAAACAATTTAACAAGTATTTTATATGTTCCCCATACTGTGAACTTTACATGAAACGCTGTAGGGTTATAATAATTAACTTATAAACTTTTAATTCTCAGGCGTTAGCTAGTGTTCCGTTCGAGAATAACTTTCGCTGCATATCTCAGCAGCGAATCTACCAAGAACAACATCTCCAATCAATTTTGCCAGTGTTGATCCACAAAAACATATAGCCTTCACAACCTTAACGAGGAAGTGAGAGTTAAATACCGAGAAGGAGGGATGTATGTCATATACAACCCCCGAGGACGCGCAGCGTCCGAGGGCTGTATATGACATACATCCCGACTTTCGAGGTATTAAACTAACTTAATTTATTTTTGAAGAGGTTTTCTAACAGAGTCTTTTGACTTAAAACAATTTAAGTCGAGATTCGTCGAGATTTTTCCGCAACTTTGATCTAATTATTTATTCAAGGTAAATAACCTATATACAACCCGCGGTGCATCAAAGAAAACCGACTCAAAAATAAATTAAGGCAGAATTGAAACTTTCGAGCGAAAGCCTTTTGTCGTTAAAGCATCTTCGGATTCTGCTATTTTAATATTTAGGTAGTTTAAGATCCTTCGCTTTGGGGCATGCTGAGAATAATATACAATCCCGGCTTTGAAATGAGTTATACACAATTACATCAACATTACGCTCTTTGTGCTCGAAGCATTGTACACTCATTAGAAACACGACAGGATACAAGTCATGTAACTATATGTTTATTACAAAGCTTAGTACTGCATCTGTTCAGTGAATCCCACATTGAGTTAGGCCAATATCTTATTCGTTTCAATTGTAGTGCTTTCTTACGAAATTTTCCGTGGAATTTCGGTCAAACGAAAACGCTTCATATTAACATCGATCAAAAAGGCCGAGCAGTTTCGCATGCCAAGTCAACATACGCAGTTTTCACTAAAATTTCTTCTCCTAGGCTAGCTGGTGGATGTTAATCGCGGGAATTCTGATGAAAGTTTTGAGCACGAGTACTCTCAAGTACTTTTCCATTCATCACAAAATCGGCTAGCTTGCTGCGAGTGATTTCGTCCAATCACAATCTTTGACTGTTTGACTGATTGTAAAAGCAATCCCCCGTAGTCTTAGCGAGTTCTCGAACTCGTTTTACGATGAGAGGAAAAAAACTTTCAGACGGAAAAATTAATTTAACTGGAAGCCTCGCTTAAAGTCAGAGCTCAGAGATTTAATGTAAACGAGCTTAATGAAACATATTATATTTTTATCACAACAACATATAATTTTATCTAAATACTCTTATATACAAACTTTAATTTATCGCGCCTTTGGGAGCGTCCATTGAAACATAATTTTAAAGTACTGTAGTCTATAGATGTGTTTAAGCAATGTAACTGCTGTTTTCCCACAAAACATTTACTTCTCAATTCAAAGCAAATGCGTATCTCTCGGGGATTAAAAAGTTCACAAAGGTATACGAATGATAAAAAAGGGATATCGGATCGGAAATATAAAAAGATATGACAGCAAAAGCTGTAATTATTTTCGGGAAATGGAGCCTTTTTTCAACCCTCGATAGACTTTTAATTAAGAGGTCGCCATGACCATAGTAACTTTGTGGTTGGTGGATTATAACAATGAAACACAATTAAAGATAGAAATTAGTTTTCTAGATAAAGATGAATCACAAACAATGACGACTTCTGTTTCATAAGGCCAACAGACAAAGCCTGATCCGTTTTGGGCTCGTATTTACCCATAACAATGCCAACTTTAATATTGCTAATATTGTTATGACGTAATGTGACCGGATACTGCATAAAGACGTGTTAAAACTCATTTGTGGCAAAATTTCCTGGTAAACCTTAAGACACTTTTCCTGCTTATTTTTAAAAACAGTTTAATCGCTTAGTTTTAATGGTTTAGAAAGTTTAATTACTTCGTCAGACATAAAAACACTTGATAACACAATTCGGCCCAATCAGGTAAAATGATCAACCTTTGTGATTGAATCTCATCATTGTTTGTGATTCGTCCTTTAGAAACTAACCAGCGACAAAGAGCGTTGGTTTAGGCTTGTGACGCCCCACCCAACTAAGAATAATTTCAAGCAGATATCTGGTGTTGTCACAGATTTCCAAGAAATGGATCTTCACTACTCAGTTTTTAGCCAGTACCGTGCGGTTTTGCTAGAAGCTGTGCTAGAATTTGTTAGCCTCATTACTCAATTCGTTCAGATACGATAGTTACTGTGCGTAGAACATATATAGCTGTCTGAAGTATGGCATGAATGCTTGTGCGAAGGTCTGATAGCGCTATCCAACAGATAACTATTGATGTTTTCAACGCTGCAAAAAACCTTAAAAAACTAAAAAAAATAACGGATATGGGCTTGGCAATTCATTAAAAGTAAGGTCAATCCATAAAATACTAAACTTTTAATCTGTGTCAAACCGATAACAGTTTGTTTTCGGAGTTTGAAAAAATCGATTTCCGTTAGATGGTGTTATCGCGCCTTTGTGCAACCAAACCCAAAGGATAGAACCAGATTTACAACAAAATATCGCGAAAACTATTCGTAGACAAACACGCTAAAACAATGTAAAAGCTCGTCAAAGGCGAGGCTAAATCAATCTCGTTGGGGCATTGCAAGTCCAAATATGCCAAACACAGACACACTCTGGCTAGAATTCTGGGTAAGATTACACCAGATCATCTTAGAAAGGATACAAATCTTCTGCGTTTCAAACTAATGCTTGAAAGCATATCGATCATCAAACAAAACTCTTTCTTCCATACAATGAGCCCTCGTTTCCAGGTGCATGCGCAAACCACGCGGATGGCGACATTTAACGTTACACAACTCACACACGATTGTTTCAGGGAAAGGTTGCGATGACCTGGAAATGATAAGTTAGCCAAAGTCAATGTGAATTCCGCGGTGGTATAGTGGAAACACATCACATGATATTTCACTTTTATGTCTAATAGGAAACACGCGTGGTGTTTCCACAAAATTCAGGAAATACAGTTATAGTATAGCGGTCAAGATCCACAAGTGTATGTTTATCATATTGTAAAGCAAATATCTTTTTCTATGAAACTTAAAAGGTAACCTTGCCACACCCCTACTAACACCTCCTCCCCAAAATACCCCCACATAAAAATACCCCATAACTCCCCAAAAAATCCCCAAAAAATACTACCTTCCCCCTCCCCCCCCCCAAAAAAAAAAGAATACAGCATTTCTATTCTGACCTCTATATTCAGACAATGTTTTACGATCAGGGAAGAAAACATTGATGTGAACACGTACCCTCCAGACAGCTCGTGTAATTTCTGAACATGCATTCTTCTCTGAACGATATGATCTGGAATATTATCCCCAGCAAATGTCGCCTCGGTGACAGCAACGCCATAGTGTAGGGGGTATAATATCGGTGCGTCATCCAGGTCTTCATCATGGTATGGCGAGAGCAAGTCCTTGCTGTCGATCTGCAGAGAAAGTCAAAATGTTTCATGCGCTCTTATTTCGGGCGCAAAGAGTTAGTAAACATTCTACCGAAAGTCGTGCTTTCTTTGATCAGTAGTTCGCACAGTAAAAATATTAAAGATTCTTATACACCCCCTCTGCTTACATGTGAAACTAACCTATTTCAAATCATGTGGTTTGAAATGACTTTTTTGGCCATTCAAAAATCAATTCATTTGAAATGGTTAACTTTTAAGAAGGCTCAAGCAGAGGTCTATTCAAACCCTATAAGAGGGGGGGGGGGGTGACGGAGAGGGTGATCTAACGTACTATATACGATTACCTCATTCCAATGATAAGCTTTGCTGGTGGGGCACATTTGTCTGTCTTCCCGATGACTCAAAATCAAACTGCAAGACAGAAAGGCACTAAATGTATAATCAAAAACCGGAGTAAAATCCTGGAGATATGACAAAGATCACGAGTAGCACTCACTCGAGCAGTAAACGTCTAGAGTTTTGCTGAATTTTTTGCACAGCGGCTGTGCCCCACTCTGCCACAGACTCCTTGGAACCCACGGCAAGATTTATGGCGTTACGACAAGAGTTGATCTGAAATGCAAAGTACACAAATAAAAACCATGATCTGAATGCAGACGCACAAATTTACACTCTTTCTCAAAATTGCCCGAGTTTTATCGCGAACTTCAAATTGTTTAAAATTTTAAGTTTTTACATTATTCTTATAGGCTTTGTGTACAGAATATATATAGTACAGAAATTATAGTACAGAATATATGCGATACTTTTACAATACTATATCAAAATGGAAACATCGCAATATCTACCGCAAGTAAATTTGATATGTAGTCTAATTTGATGATAAAATGGAATACATTTATCATGCACGATATAGATTTGCTGTTTATAAACCCGACATTTGAGCGAAGAATATTTTCGTAAAAGGACGGTTAATTTTCAAAACTGGAGCATAGAAAGCATACCTTTACTAAATCATCTTGCGTGAAGGAAAAATCAAAAGTCAATTCAATATCATGATCGGGCAGCAATGGCTCTCCTGTAGCTGGATCCCAACCCAGACCGATTATTGCACCAGTATAGCGATCCTTGTTGCTGTCCGTTCTGAATTCGGCACAAGGAGAGAAAACCAGACCAATAAGAGATGCCAAGCCATGAATATTTGGCATCAATGTCGTATCCCTGAAGGCAGAATACAAAACAAAGTATAAAATATACTATAAATCAACTTTATTTCCTTAGATTTGGGAAAACATACAGCACGCAACTTTATTATTGTAAAGCTTTCGATTCCTAAGCTGATTGGTTGCATAAAATGATTAACTATATGATTAGTGGAAACGACATCCAGTCAGAACCACGTACTTTGTACTTAAACACTATATTTAACTACAATGCTGTGATTAAAACAGATCAAGAGTTTTATACAACCCGCCCCAGATCTTTATCAGTGCTAATACAAAGATAAAACTCTTGATCTAACAGCTAATATTCGTATCGACTTATCATTACCTTGCGATCATGACATTGCTTGTCGCATTGATGCCAATATTGGAGGCAACTAGAAAGCGGTCGTGTTTATCCTGTGGTTCGTCATTTAAAGCAACGCTGTTCACGGAATCTCGCTCGATCTTCGCAGCTCTACAAAGAAAGAGCACAGTTTTCATTCAGTTTACAAAGCAATTGTGATGGTAAATTTCGCCTCGTGTGCACCCAAGTATTTTAAGTACACAGTGATTTTCTTCGAAAACCCCGGTGCTCCTATCCTAGTGTACTTGAACGCACAAGAACGCCAATGACATTGTAGACCTCCAGTGCACGTTGACCGGCTGTATAAAACTCAGTTCGGGTCAGTTTTTCAAAGCTGGTTTAGCGCCTATAGCGGGTTAAAATTTAATCAACTGTCTTAGTTTGTGCACGTATTTCAATGCATCCCTTTTTTTCTAAAAACAATCGATCCAACAAAAGTTGTGATAAAATATTTTCAAGTTTAGAAATAAGCACTACGAAAATTTGCTTTGAATTTGAAGTTAACCCAGGGTCAAGCTAACCTGGTTTTCATCAACCGGCTCATGGAGTCATTCAACGTAAATAAAATTAGGTTTACCTTAGTCTTCCCAAACACGTCATGTTGTAAAATTGCATCTCGTATGGATTGAAGGGGCCACTAAGGGTCACCTAGCAATAACAAAAGTTGCTAAGTATTAAATTACCTCAAACACCACAACAAAACGTGATATTACTGCCACGCGTTAAAATTAAACCCTCACTTAGACATGCCAATTAAAAAGCGTCAAACACAAGCAAGTCTTGTGTCAAAAGTTAATATGATTAAATGTGTTAAATGCTTCACTTGCTCGTCTGCACGTTCATTTCGACACTTGTTTTCACAATAAGCACTCTTTCAAAAGTTCCATGCTAGCTTTGCTACAAGTGCACTTGTTATGGAAAGTATTGACAAAGCACGGTTTTGCTCGTCTGTATCATCAACAAGAGACCTTAGAAGTGCTTACGTCACGCAGTTTTCAATGCATATAAATACAAGGTAAGATTTTCCCACATGTTTCCCACATTGCATTGCAATTCGTTGTTTAACTCTGGCGTGATGTAAGACGACCTTTAACGTCTATCAAAACTTGCCAAAGTAAATTCTTGACTTGTACATATGAACAAATTACACTTATCAAAGAAAAACTGGTCATAAAACAATTGTTCTATATACATGCACATTTGGTATACTAAACTGGCCATACATAAACTTGTAGTGAAACAAAAGTAAACTTGCTCATCTGCAATTGGCCTCAATAACATAGAGATTATAAATAACACTAGAGGAGGCATCGTATCTTTTTCACTGAAAATAAAAGGGAACGCGTTTTTTGGGAGGCAAATTCAAGTCCCGGATGCTGGGCCAGGCGCTTATTGGCTGAGTTAATGGTTCCTTAGCAACCACCTTAGCAACAGTAGAAATCTGTATGAATTTTTTCCTCATCGTTGTTGAGGTCGTTTTGCCGGTTTTGTGGGCAAAATAGTACGTTTTCAATTGTTTTTATTATTTTAGACAATCTGAAATGATATTTTCAATATTTTTACGAGGAAAAACATTTCAAAAAGCAGAAAAACTCGTCTTAAACGACTTTTTTGCCTGGGACATCGTGAATGAGTGAACATCCGGGACTTGAATTTGCCCCCAATCGCCGCGCTCCCAAATTTTACCCTCGATGTCTCCTCTAGTGTTATTTATAATCTCTATGCTCAATAACATCATACGACTGTACCTTGGTAACCATGCCTTCCTCGCCATTATAGTTTCCAGTCAACTGCGCATCAGCTAAAGTCGAATCAGATTCGATCCATCCAGTTGCTTCACTATCGTCAGCGTCATTTTCAAGGCTATTTTTTACTTCAAGTCGAGCGACTGCATCTTCATGGGCACGCTAAAGTTGGCCAAAGAATTTGCCGTTAGTTGAGAGTTGACTTATTAGGAAATGACGTTTTTCTGCACTGTAGTTTATCTATACAGCACCTCAAGGGTGAACACAAAAAGTTAGTTTAGTCTGGGCTTCCTCCAGTAGTAACATTGGATCAACAAGAGATGATCCTTACTCAACCTCAAGGAAGAACAGTTTGGAATTGTAGAGCTATCCAATAGACAAACTTAGTTTAGTTTAGGTTTTCTCTTGTGTAGTAAGCGAATAGTGAAATTGTGAAACCTTTAGGAGATAGGTGGAGTAAGGTCAAGTTCTTGGCCAGGAACTAACAAAACTACAGTAACTAGTATAAACAAGATATAAAATATTTTAAAGCATAAACAAAGTTAACGTCTTTTACGGATTTTTTTTCACTTATGACTTGGACGTCTTTATCAGATCTTCAGTTTACCTAGAGCTACTATAATGCACAGGCTTTTAGCCCCTACACACAATAAAGCCCCGTACAGACGAGCAAGTTTTCCTTGACAAGTTTCTTGACGAGTTCACTTGCGCGTCTGTACGACCAACAAGTTTTCCTTGACAAGTTTTCCTTGACGGTCTTTGTTTGTGTACGCAAAATTTGACAATTTTTTCTTGATAACTTTTACGAGGCCGAATGAATTAAGTACCTAAACAAAAATTCCGTTGTCAAGTGTTCCTTGTTGCACGTACACACGAGCAAGTTTCCTTGTCGAAAAGGTGGTACGACTAGCTTTTAAACCAGGCTCCCTGTCAAGGAAAAATTGTCAATTTTTTCAAGCACACACGAGTAAATAAAACTTGTCATGGAAAACTTGCTCGTCTGTACGGGGCTTAAAAGTAAGACTGCAACCTTCGCAGTAACTTACAATGGAATCATAGGATTCCTCAGCAGCTTGACCGTAACCTTCAGCGATCAAAGCTTCATGGATATGAATATCTTCCTCGTCATTTTCTGTATTGATAAGATCAACACGAAGTGCGCCGTGGAGTCGAGAAAAAATCTGAAACGGTAACAGAATCAGCGATAAACGACTGCGAGATGATAAAATGAGTCGCTTACCATTGATGTTTACCTTGATAACCAATTTCTTTTCCAACGTCAATTCCTTGAATCTTTCGTTTGCCTCGACATCCCACTCTCCGAATACAGGGCGGACATTACACAAACGACACTCAAACGCCTTAAAAATGAAAAGAGAAAATGAAAGAGTCTTCATTCATCCCAGTGGCGAAGCCAGCCCGACATCTGGTCATGCAAATGCAATTTTTGCAGTGTTTATAAACCGTGTAAGGAGTCAATTTCTAAAGAAATGGATAATGATAATGATTAAAATTTGCAAAGCATTACCAATTTGTCGGGCTGGCTTCGCTACTGATTTACCCCCCCCCCCCCCCCTTTGTCATCGATACGAACATTTCTCTCATTTGATTTCCTAACTTAGTTTTTTACACGCTTTATTTATTTCGACTTGATTGCAAAACCATCGTCGGAAAGAGAAAATATTCTTATATTCTTTAATTAAAACCTGCTTCATGTATCCAAGTATAATTTTCTGCAATCACAACGTGAATTTATTATCGCAATAATAACTTTACTTGGTGTCTCCCCCCCCCTTTACAGTGGAGAACTACTGAGTACTAGCCGGGCGGATGGGGGGGGGGGGGTAGTACATGGGGATCCCTCGCTCAGGCTATAAGATAGAAACGAATCGCCAGCGAGGCTTCGAAGGGACGACAGTGTTGTGCTTGGAAGGTCAGAATACCGTAAAGTTGTCCTCCACACGCCATGATGTGATATTTCACAGACTTTATTACAATTCTCTACATCTGACTAGCGGGGGCTATGACGTTACGCCCCTGCCTCTTACCTTTCTCTTCCCCCCTTACTCCCCCCCCCAACCTACCTGAAACGGTAGCTTCGTGTGCTCTTCGCGTATCTTTCGCAGAAAATGTATAGGAATGGTGCCGACATTTCCCCAGTCAACATACATCACTTCAACTTGACTATTTTTCCAAGATATCACTTTGGCACGGTAAAATCTTTCGTCCTCCGCGAAGAACGCCAAACACAGCGAACCGGGTGGGACATACGACGGCATTGGCTGAAAATTAAACATTTTAAATTCAACTTTCACGGTGTTTAGTTACGTTTCTAAAACGGAAGGATGTAACCAGTTAATACTGATCAATACTAACCTCGAGAGCCGCTTCATAATTATTAATATCAAACATGAGCTGAACAAGTTTAGCTGAATTCAGACGTTCACCAGGCATCGCCCAGAAATGACCTGCGTCAATGACCTACATGTAAGAACAGTAACGTCACATTCGCTGATCTCACGACAAGAACAGCATATCAGTCATTGTGAAATTCATGAATAATGGACGATTCCCGTTTTAGACAAACTTTTAAGTAAGGAATATTCGTTAGCACAGCTGAAAAGAGCATCCTATACTTAGTAGAATTGTGGCAAAGTTTGCACATTTCGAAATCTGATTACACTTTTCCGCACATAATACAAAAGTAGACAAAATTTGCAAAATTCACAAGGCTACATTTTCCACATTTTAAAATTTTTGCAGCCAAACTTCACCATTTTACTAAATTTAGGATCCTCGTTTCGGCTGTGCTAATAGACTTTCCCAATTCAAAAGATCTTCTAAAAGGGAAATGGTCCAATGACGAGGTTTCCCAATTCAACTTTCCAGATCGCATCACATACATATGGACATACCCATGTGCACCTCACACAAATTAATCTAAATCAGTCGCAAACACTCGTGGCTGTAGCCGTACAGACAGGCAAGCTTGTACTTTGTCAATTTTTTCCATGACAAATACACTTGTTGAAAAGCTGACATGCTACATGTAGTTTTAAACAAGTGTACTTTTCACAGAAAAGATTGGCAAAGTGGTGCGTACAGGCGAGCAAATCAAACTTGCTACACGATCTTGCCGTATAAAACTTGCTGTCTGTAAGCGGCTTCGCTCGACTGAAGAGTCATTTCCACTGAAGAATTGATAAGATTTCAACGCGGGGTCAAACGAGCCTTTAGCCGAAGACTTACCTCGGTAACATAAACGTCCATAAAACCAACTTCTGGCAACTCCAACTACACGAGAAAACCTTGAAGTGAGTACCTAACACATATTGCCCCAGTCTTCACATAGAGTTCAGTAGGTCTTACCTCTTGAGGTTCAAAATCATTCTGCGCCTTATCCGAAGAATCTTTAATGGAAGCCATCACTCTACACGAGTGAAAAACAAACTGCTTAATACGTGGTTCATTGGTCACTTTCAAATATTCAATTTTAAGAAAGCAAATGTGTTTTTCACAAAAATGTTTCCTAGATTGCACACACTAAAAAACATGACAAAATAATGACGGCAAACAATGTTTCAGATTTAGCTCAAAACTTTAAAATGAAAAATAGCACAGTGGCAGGACAAAAGGAGAATGGTAACACCTGTCGGTTCTTAAAGATGTCGATTTTTTGGCAGCAGCGTTGTTGGCGGTCTTCTCACTCATTCTTTTTTTACTATTTTCCGTGACATACAAGGTCAGTGGCATCTGCAGATATCTATGAAAGCATTCAAAGTGTTTTAGGTTAGGCAACTTCCATTTTGGTTAAGGAGAATCATATTTGCTAAAACAATAATTTAACAGACGAGTATAAAAAAGACCTCATTTTGAGAGCCAGGTAAACAGCAGGAACAATTGGAAAGTAGGAGTTCTGCGGTCTCTCGAATTCAATGTAAGCTCTAAAATACAAAAGTATTCACTTCTTTAGAAATTGATTGTTTTCGACGGTCAACGAACATAAAAATATTTGTATAGCAGGACAAAATGGTCGGGCTTGTTTTTACACCCGAGACCAGCATTCATGTATTTCGATTAAGACAAAAGAAAAACAAAATTAAAGAGAATAGAATTCAGTTCCTAGAGGATTTGTCAGGGACCAAATCACGTTAGCCATTTCTTTGTTTAGGGCCACAAGTATGGCTATATATAATGCGATGTAAAACTAAAAGAGCTTTAGTGATGAAATATAAAGAGTTTAAGAAACGGATTAGAAACATACAAGCGTCCCCATGCATTCTCCTACCGTCTTCCTTCAAAGTAGATATTCTTTCCAAGCCCACAGGGTCTAAACATTCTTGCAATAGCGCTGCTGAAATGCTGGCCATACATTGGCAAACCTTTAACCTAGACAACATACAGCTACGGTTCGTACAAATCAAGAAGAGTGAAATTCAAGGACGTTTCAAGGACTTTCAAGGCCATCTATCAGGAAATTCAAGGACTAAAAAGAGTTGTTAAATAATGCTCTAGCAGAAGCCCAAATAAGTTTGAAACAGATTTAGAAGTTATGAACAATTTAACTTTTAAATGCCAAAAATGTCCAGATACCAGAGCTCGACGAATTAAAGGTTTTTCAAACACTTCGTTATACATTAAAGGAGTTTCAAGACCTTGGATTTGTGTATTCAAATTGAAAGACATTTACAGGTAAGTAAATTCAAGTTTTGAACGAAGCCTGAGTCTGTTACATGTAATAAAATTCAATTGGATCCATACATGTACTTGGATGTTGTGGGGAGGTGAGTACCTTCCCTAAGATGGGGCACCTCCCTCCCCCCCCCAGTCCCAAGGTGCCACTGTCCGCTACAGAATCGTTCCAACTTGACATGCACATACCATAACAGTGGTGAATGGATCGTGGCCTGACATCGTTTTCAACGCTTCGCGCTCGTCTATTTCACCAGACATGAAATAATTGGGATAGAAGCTTCCACAGATAACCATCTGGTAAACGGTGAGATAATGCAGAACATGAAAAGCAGGGCAGACAAAACAAAGGGAAACATCTAAACACCCGAAAACATAGCATCTTTCACCAGCTGAATAATTTCTTTGAGTCCGTTTGCCGTGGTCATCGCGCTGCCGTCCTACCTGAAGACGAGGAACCTTTCTTTAAAACGTCCAATTCTGCTTATGATATCGTTTAGTTAGTGAAAGATCCTTTGTTTTTGTGTGCTTTTGACTGCACTACCTACGCTGGCAACGTTAGTTCGAGATATCAATTGTGTTTATATCGTTTAAGCTAGTGAAAGATCCTATGTTTTTGTGTGCTTTTGACTGCACTACTGCCACTTGTAACGTAAGTTGTTAGCTCGAGATAAATACATGCAAACCAACTTTCGTTAACTGTCTTGGAACAACGGCCAAGAATGAACACACAATCTTTGGTAAACAAGACTTAGATATGATTACAAACCTTTAAAATCAACTCATCATGTTGGGTAGAATCATGTCTCCTGAAATTACACAAACAGTTGCAGCATCAAATGGCATGACTAATAATTCAGAATTTACACACTTTGCACACTCGAAGTCTAGCTTGAAACTGAAAACGGCTTTTCATGTGTTTTACTTCACAGGAGATTAGAAGAGCACAACGCTGTTGCTTTAAAAATATGTATACATTCTTGATGGGTATATCACTTACCGTTGATGCAAAGCCCGAAATGTCCGTATGTTGAATCTCTGAAGTCTCTCAGTCAGTTCATTAACTACCTTCTCAACCTGGAAAAAATGACAACAGCAATGCGAACACCAGTATATCATCTTCTGTTGCTAGTACAGTAAGTCTGAGAGCTGTCCATCTCATGGGGTTTTCAAAATAGCAGGTTTGAATACCTCGCGAATTCTGTTTCGCTGAATAAATTTCGATTTGCACCAACCAATTTCTCCCTTCAAATGACAAACAATAGCCAAATGTAGCAAGTAAAAAATTGCATTTCAAAACTTAAAGAGCTGTCAGATATTACTGGTATCATGTTACCTTCCTTCCAAAACCTCGAGTGTTGCTCATTTTTTTCCACTCCTTAAAAATGCAAAATGTTCAGACCATACTGTAGTTCATAACACAAAACTATCTGCACTGGGTCTGAAGCTTAGTACCACAGAGTAGTGAAACAGGGCCGCTCAGCAGTGCAACATGTCCCTCTGGGCAGACCTGAGTAATGCAACATGCGGGAGCACACAAATTTCAAAGGTTGCGACTGGAGAAACATTCCTGTTTATTTCCTATTCTGTGATTAGCACGGCGCATACTTAGAAGAATAGAAACATAAACTTACTTTGTAAGCATTTAGAAGCGCCAGACAATCACTGTCGGATGAATATGACCACGACATTCTCCATCTATAGAACATGTTGAAATACATCAAACGAGGCATTCGTAATATCAAACACATACATCGAGACACAAAGTTACCATACCTGTAAGCGTTTAACTCTTGCTTGAACGGTTGCGCAAAAAACGAGCGCTGACTGAGGCAAGCACCTGGAACAAGAAAAAATGTGTTCGAGATGGATAATAAGGCTGTCATGGTATACCTGTGGACTATCACACATGGTCACTAATTTGCATGCCACAAAGTTTATATAGGACCGTCATCTTTAATATTTAAGCAATCTTACTTGGTCTTTATCTAGTGATGCAACTTAACTATTGCTTTTATTATTAACAATTAATGAAACTATAACAAATGCTTGTATAGGCTCCTTTTCATTCAGATTCATAGCACGTATATTTAAGTTGATTAATACTTCAAAACTAACCGATGACTATGGCCTCTTCCAAGACACCAAAAACATGCCCCAAAACAAGCAGCTTTCCGATACGGATATTGCACGGCATCTCTGCGAGAACACGGCCGAGAAACGTCAGTTCTCCATCGTGCGGATTGATCTCGCCATGTCGCATTCGAGTCGTCAGAGCACCAAGCTATTCAAGTAGGAAAGTGAAGAAACTGTCTTAAGAAGTATAGATTGAAGAAACACTGGTGGGGAGTGTCAAGCACGCAAAATCATGCGATCACCCATGACATAAATATAGAAGCAAAAGATACAAGCCGGGATAACTTATGACACATGTTTCGCGAGAGTCTTCCCTTAAAACGTCAAAGGCTTGTTTATATTCTCTAACAAAGTGGTTCTTCAAACATTGATATGAACAAATTTGGATCGCACATGCAGCAAAGGCGAGTTTCCAATACTAACATGGCAGATAACCGGTGTTTCCTACTCTTTCATCAATGGTACTTAGCAAGGGAGAGAGGACCCCCTCCCCCACACACACCAACAAATTCTCGCCCTGCCCGATTGGGTATATAAATACGGAACACAGAATTCCCATCCAAATCTTACATCATCATAAAAAAACACTCGACGAAGAGCACCAAGATTGTGACGATGAACTTAAAAATTTCATTGCGATATTTACATTCAACATGCAGCTCGCGACTGACCTCTTTAAGAATCAGGACCTGTATCTCGATAGCGCGGACATCAGGAGGCTGAATAGCAAGAGCCAGGATTGCCTTGGGAGCACCAAGATCCAAAACTTTCACTTTCAGAATGATTTGCTCCAGTGGAGCGCGCTGAACACAAAACATTCGTGGTAAGTTCATAAATCAATCAACACAATCCACGCAGATTACAGTCGAATCTATTTCGGTGAAAATCGACTAAAATTCCCAGATGAAACGGTTCAGTATTTTCTTACTTTAAATTCAGGAATTGAATAGGCCTCCATGCATCTTTCGTAGAATTCTTTTGTCACCATTCGAAAGCACTTTCCCGCCGACACTCGACCAGCTCGACCTAAATATCAAATGCACTTGAATTCACCGTAGCAAAAAAGATGACGGCATGTCGATTTTACCAGAATGCATTGCGGGTATCAAGTAAGAATAGCTGGGAAAAGATGATCAGAAGTAAAGCTAACGGTTGAAATTTTAGCACAAGTGTGAAAATAACCTGTTGCCTTCTGTCTGTTCTTCAAAAGACGTTTAATTTACATTCTTAAATGTTTTCATACTGCAATGCATTCTGGTAAAATCGACATGGGGCCATCTTTTTTGCAACGGTGAATTACTGATGATTGATGCAACTTGAATAGCAGACGGACTAATACCTTATTTAAATTGGCATACATACTTAACTATCCCCTAAGCCCATCGAAAAGCTGCCTACAAGCTGTGTTTGCAATGTGTTTGTAAATACGGTATTGATAATATCCGACTTGCTGTAAGATCACACTTTATATAGTGAACATTGCAACATTGTTAACTCAACATTGTAACAACTTTTAGAATCATGACTCTGTACAAGACTTGTTGAAACAACTTTGTGACTAGTCTCTGTAACAACTTCAAGCTTGTTACAATTTGTTAACAGCTTTCGAACTTCTCCCAACAAGAGCACAAGACCACAGAATGCCAACACAAGAGCAGATTTGAAACAGTAGAATTGTAACATCTTCTGAGTGCTTGTAATCGGAAGGTGCGTACCTTTACGTTGAGTTGCAGAAGCATGGGATGTCCACTGCATTCTTAAACTTTGATAATTCGTCTCCGGGTCACAAACGAGACATTTCACAAGGCAAAAGTCGATCACTAGAATGCGAAATGCATACAAAGTGATGTAATTTCCTTGCATTTATACGAATTACACAAACGAGCAGCGTGCTTTTACCATATTTTACATCCGGAACTGTTATTGAACTTTCCGCGATATTTGTTGACAAAATAACCTACAAAATTCAAATTGCACTTCGTTGTTTTTAATGTTTGAACTTGGAAAAATATATTTATGCTTTATTTTTATCCAAAACAAACCTTTCTGTATCTTGGCCTTCCCTCTTCTGGCTTTGGTGGCTTTCGAAAAACTTGACTTTGTTCTTCGCTCGTAATTTGAGAATGCAAAGCTAATACCCAGAGACTGTGGAGAAAAATGAGAGAATCGTTGACAAATCTTAGGTTGTTGCAGTCCTGCAACTTAATGCAATGCAATTCTGGTCTTCCACCAAAACGTTTCCTAGCATTTCTTTTGTAATTCAGCTCTTAACGACGTTTTTTAGCGACTGAATGAACGTGTTTTAAAACGCATAAAATGTAGATATCAAGGTAGGAGTAATTTTTGCTTCAAGAAGAATGCCAGACAAATACTTACTGTCTTTCCCAACATACACTGTTCAATATTCTGTCCATGTCTTTTATGTTTTCTATGCCTGTGAAAATGCAAACATTACTAAAACTAGGTACGCAATGCGTACCTGTGACGTCACAACGAAGTATCAATTTGCTGGTCTATCAATACTCATGACCACAAGCACGCAAATGTACTTATAAAAAAATAAATGCAAATGCGTGCACATGAGGTCATGATTTAGCATGTGTCCTCCCCCCTTACTCCCTCCTCCCAATCTTGGACAGGGGGTAGTTCTCACCTGGTAGAAATACCAAAACACTTCCTCTGTCACCAGCAAACCCATTATCTGTCGCACCCTGTGCATCCACTTCCCAAGCATCGAGCAGACCAATCAGAGAAGCCGCAGTGTGATATTGCTCTTCCTCGATGCCTGGCTCTCCGGGGTCTAACATTGGTAAGCTCCGCTAAAACAGATAATCACACAATTTAATGGACAGTTTGCACAATAGTCTAACATTCGACCTAGGCAAAAAGAACAAAATCTTTTATTACAGCCAGAAAGAGGACCCTAAGATCAGCAGAATTGCAGAGTTTGGTGGCGAAATGTTATAAAACAAGGAAAATAAAGCCCTGTGATGTTTGGAAATTCTGTATATATTTGTATTACGCGCGAAAAAAGTTACCATTTTCGAGCTAAAATTGCCGCGAAAATGGTAACTTTTCCCGCGCGTAATACAAATACATACAAAATTTGCAAACTTCGTAAGGCTATATTTTCCGTACTTTTCAACATTTCGCCACCAAACTTGACAATTCTACTAATTTTAAGATGCTCTTTCTAACTGTAGTAAATTGCCCCAACCTTGCGAACAGCTTCGGTGATTTCATGCAAATAATATTCCTGGACATGATACGACCTTCCTTCCACTGTGACTACAGGGGCTCCTTCTAGTTTGCCGTTGATGGGCAGGGAGAAATAACGAGAGAACATATCACTGTCCAACGTCGCAGACATCAGCACCACCTTGACATGTTTAGAGTTTGTTCTCAAAAGTTTTCTCACAACAAGTAACGCAAAATCTGTGTCTTGGTCACGTTCATGTACCTAGAAAAACAGGTAGAGATTTGAGCATTATGTTTGTTGAATCAGAACAAAATTCAGATTACACAACCAAGCCATATGGGCCTGTTAATGTAATAATGATTATACAACAAACTGAGGGAGAAATATGTGGGAAATTATGTAATAATACGTGTTCATTCTGCATTTTCATTGGTCGCGAGCTGTGTGTTATTAAAGTACACACGCACGGATGACGTCAACTGATGGCGTGATCTAATTTAGCTAATTTATTTCGCGGGTCTTCGCATGATTTTTGTCAACTTTATTATAATATAAAACAAATAGATTTCATTTTTTTGTGCGTCTGTACTGTAATAGATCACAGATGACGCCATAGTGTGTGAAGAACAAAAAGTCACGCACTCGACTGCGTCTCGTGCGTACTTTTTTGTTCTTCACACGCTACGACGTCATCTGTGATCTATTACAGTACACACGCACGCAAAAATGAAATCTATTTGTTAAACAAACAGTATAGCTTGATATTTCTAGGGCAAGTACCAAGGAAAACCACGCCATACCATTTCCAGTTGATCTGAAAACACGGAAAAAGTACTGGCACTAGTTGTCAAATAGAAATCCATTTTTTGATCCAAGTTATCAAATTTCCCATGAAATGTAATTTATTTTGTTTGTAAATTTCTGGTAGTCTTACAATTATCTTTATTCAAGACAATTACGAACTTTCAACAAGTTCACAAAGGAAAACAAAAGATATAAGTGATTAACAACAGCAAAATGGATTTCTATTTGGTAGCTAGTTCCAGGCCTTTTACTGATGGTCAGACCATTTAGTTCTTTTCCCATGTATATTTTGGCTGAACTTTCTGAAATATAATTAGTTGTTCTAATACACAAATAACAGAATTTTTGATTTTGCATGCAATGGCACTCAAAATTTTGTTGACATGATTACCAAATCCTGGCAGTTTAAGGCTGTTTTCCACTTCAAGCACACTGAATTAACAAGTGATAATGCCATCCCTATTTGAAACGCTACAAACTGCTTGAAAAATTGCAATTTTAATCATAAAAAGTACCTCATCTAACACAATATGGGTGTATTCATTCAGAGATTTAGCTGTGATCAATTTTTGCAGCAGTACACCAGTGGTGACATAAGATAATCTTGTGTCATCACTGACTGTCTTGTCTCGTCCCACTTGATATCCCACAATGCCACCCACTTCCCATGAGCGCTCCTGGCATACTCGTTTTGCAATGCTGATTGCAGCAATACGACGTGGTTGGGTCACAATTATGTTACAGTAACGTTTCTGTCTTATATAATGGTCTAGAATGTATTGGGGAACTTGTGTGGTTTTTCCTGAACCAGTTGCACCTAATAACACAGAAGAATGTCACATTTGATCTAATGGATTGACTATAAGATATCTTAGCATAGCATAGCATAGCATAGCATAGCATAGCATAGCATAGCATAGCATAGCATAGCATAGCATAGCATTCCAACTCTTCCCTTTCTGATCCACCCGAGTCTACCACACTATACCCTACTCTACCTCCAACCCTACACTAATATACCCTATTTTACCCAATTCTATCCCTAGGTTTCTACCGATTGTGCTCTGCAACTGCCCATCTCACTTTGCAATAACCATTAAACCTCTCCTACCTTGAACTACGGTGACAGAATTACTTTCAATGGTACCGAGAACTTCATTTTGAAACTTTGTAATTGGCAAATCTGGGGAATATGTATGCTCAAATGAATAGTTTTCAAATATATGTGCATCCTCTTCCACTTTAACTGGCATTGGGCTTGCTGTATTGTCTGCAATATCAAGGTTTTGAAAGTCTCCACTAAGCTCTGGAAAATCTGCTTCAGTTGGTAGATTTGGTTCATTGTGATAGCTGGAAAGTAAATTTAGGGAAACATTTGATACACACATACGCCAAAGGCCCACATGTATTAAAGTTGGATAACATACATATATATTGTTGGGCTTTGAAGACAAAAGTATGCCATAGTATTAGACTTGTGGCCATGTTGGATGGCCCCACTTTAGCAGCAATGCTATAGATTTCTTAGATTGAAAGCTTTCAAAGAAATTAGTTTTTGTAACAAAAACTATGTTGATTCACTCCTTGAGTGCCAGACAACAGAGTATGGCAGTTTTCGACAAGATCGCGGGTGTGGAGAAGGCACAAATCTTAGGTGCAGGTGCGCAAAACAGTAGCCAAGTGCGGACCATGAGTGAGTTAAGGGGCAAAAGTAACAAAATATGTGTTAAAAACAATGACAATTAGAACTTTGGGGGCAGATTGAATGGGGGAGAAGGAAGGCAGGTGCACTAATTTTGTTTTTCTATAAAAAATCTCAGGGGCACTGTCGACATACTCGGCAGCCTGGCTTGAGTGGGGCCATTCAACATGGCTGCCAACCTCAAAATAGGATGTGTTTCCTGCTTTAATTTTTTCGAGATTTCTTTATCACGATGCACTATCCATTTCAAATAATCAATGGCCTACACACTAGGCTTCTTTACATTCATACATTTTTATTTTGCATTTTATATTCCAACACATAGGCATATTCATTAATCTTTTCATCAGAAAACTTGCCTTGCAGGATCTTCAGTCTTCATTAACTTGAAGTTGATTTCATTTCTTCTAGAGACTGCAGAAGACTCATTTGGTCGCCTTCCTTTTATTTTAGGGGCACTTTGAGTCTGTGGTCTTGGTGCAGATAAATTAAAAAAGTCATGTACCATGGAAACGGTTATATTGCTCGAGCTACCAGCTCCATCCATAATAAAGCCGTATGAGAGATACAAAACCTTTTAAGCAATAGGTTTGCTTGTGTTCAGCTCGAAGAACAGTCAAATTTTTGTCAAATTTTTTCCACACAAGCCCGCCATGTTCCTCACCAGATTAGCACGTTTGTGAGTTTGACCTTTTCATTGTCTTACATGACGTATTCCGATATATTGAAGTTCAAACATCTAAACAACCACCTAAATTGCATTAAATCCCACAGCAAAGGACAAAACAGCAAAGGACATAAATTAAAATCTGAAAATCGACTTTAGGAACCGATTGACTCGTAAAGCAGGACACTTTTACCATTGCGCGCTCACGAAGCGCGCGCATAATTCTTGCGCAAGCCAACGCACCTTGATGCGCGTAAGATGCAAATTTATCGCTTACGAATTGATGCCAGTGGTCGCAAAGAAAATGTTATAAATCACAAATTTTAACATCCCCGTCACTGCACCTTAATTAAACATCATTTCACGACAATTTTAGTTTATTTTGTATCATCTTGTCAATTTCGGAGGACTACATTGTCTGGAAAACGACTGTCAGCCGAGCTACAATAAGCTTTTGTAGTTTGTGTACAACACGCTGCCAGGCGCCAGCCGAGGTTGTAGCTGCAATATACTCAAAGTTGCAAAAAAGCCACGGGTATGCGGGTATTACCCGTGAGGCAGTTTTGTAAAATGGACAGTCAGTGAGGAAAGTTTCATGCCAACGCACTACATAATATATCCTAAACACTGACATAACAAAAACATTAATAGATGATGATCTATCTATTCTACATAACAACAAAATTAATAGATGATGATCATGCCTTCTTTCTAAAAAAAATAGTGATGCATTCATAGAGATTACAAATAACACTATATTTATAATCTCTAGTGTTATTTATAATCTCTAGATTCATTCGCAAGATTCATTCTGATCTTCAGTTTGGAAAGCCCAACATTACACCATTTTGAGGAAGGTTTGCAAACTTTGAAAATTTTGCTCGGAGGAAGGTTGAACGCTTTTTGCAACTCTGAATATAATGTGGTATAGTCTCGGCTGGCAGCCGTGTTGTACTCCAGTATACTACATAAAATAAACTAAAATTGTCGTGAAATGATGTATTGAGCAGTTTTTCTGCTAATTTCGGCTGAAAGATGCTGTACTGATAGTCTGTGCTTTTTCAATGCTTAATGTGGAAATTTAGTCTAGCATGTAGAGTTTTACAAAACCATGTCATAATTCTAAAAGTTTTTCCAATAAATTATTGAAGCAATATTACACGACATTTTACAAATATACAAGTTAAAAGATTTTAATACAAAAGTTCAAACAAACATTGACGATATCCACTGGTAAACAGAATCGGGAACTTTCCCAATGAAACCACGAGATGGGTTAAAAACACTTTCCAGAATACGCACGTTTGAATGCGATACTTCAAATGGAATGTCCTGCAATAAGAATGAATGGTGGAGCTTTCAGAGCAATTCTTGTAAATTGGAGTGCATTTGCTTGCATAAAGCTTGCGACACGTTACGAATGTTTGCTGGCTAAGGCACCTCTTGTTGTTTGTGTCAGAACTAAGTTTATTGTGGAATACTGCCTACAATAAACCAACACTTTGAGATCTCTTTTTCAGGTAAATCAGACACAAACCACAACAGTTTATTGAAGAATACTGCCTACACTCTGCCACCACGTTTGAGATATCTCTTCCCTTAGTTCTGACACAAACTACAAAAGCTTATTGTAGTCTACTATATACACTAAACCACTACGTTGAGATTCATTTCAAGTAGTTTAGGCATACCGACAGACCACAGTATTTACAACAAAATCACTTACTTTCTTTTCAGATTTTTCAGACGCAATTGGTGCAGTCTTCATCATGTTGTTAACATCAATCATACATCCTACAAGATTGCTTTGAACTTCGTGAGCAGTACGACTGGCGTGACCTGACGGCATTCTGTTGCTAATAGTTTTCTTCTTGCGCGGAGTCTGTGGGGTACCACTTGACACTGGAGGTGCGGCAGGTTTAGCTCTCGCTGAAAAGTAGATATTACAGTGTAAGGATACTTTACAACACCACATCAAATCACACTCCACTCCACTTAACTCCATACCATACCATACCATACCATACCATACCATATTATATCATACCATAGCACAGCACAGCACAGCACAGCACAGCACAGCACAGCACAGCACAGCACAGCACAGCACAGCACAGCACAGCACAGCACAGCACAGCACAGCACAGCACAGCACAGCACAGCACAGCACAGCACAGCACAGCACAGCACAGCACAGCACAGCACAGCACAGCACAGCACAGCACAGCACAGCACAGCACAGCACAGCACAGCACAGCACAGCACAGCACAGCACAGCACAGCACAGCACAGCACAGCACAGCACAGCACAGCACAGCACAGCACAGCACAGCACAGCACAGCACAGCACAGCACAGCACAGCATACCATACCATACCATACCATACCATACCATACCATACCATACCATACCATACCATACCATACCATACCATACCATACCATACCATACCATACCATACCATAAATCACCTCATAAACACTTACATTGTAGCAATGTACTGTCATTCTCAGCCATTTCCAACAAACACTGCAGCTGTTGGTGAACGTCCATGAGAGTCTTCCGCAGTACAGTCTTTCTGCCAGCAGTCAAGCCTGCTATTGGCACTCCACTGATTGCTTTGTTGTTGAATGCATAAATACAATCAACATGATCATCACCTTCCTCGTCGAGCCTTTTCGATAACAGGTTTGTTGAACTCACCCAACTGATGCTTATTTCATTCTCACCGGCTTCCTCCACGCTCCTACCTGTGAAAAGAAAGCAGGGATTATTCGAAGCTGGATTTGCCCAAACCCTTTTAAAAGGGTCTTCGCTCGAAGAAAATCCCTTGCAAAGATCTTCTGCTCAAATGTTTTAAGATCCTATGTATACAATCTCGTTCCCCGAGCCTGCGATCCCTTGGGAAGGAAACGGAGGCTCTGGGATAATCCGTGATCGACATACAAAAAACTGTATGTCGCCCGTACAGCGCATGCGTTGCAAATAAATAGATTCAATAAGCCGTATTAGGGAAGAAGCTGGTATATAAGTGACGTTCCATGACCAATAGGCAATATACAAATCGTATTTTTCGGTCGACAACAACAGCCTTTACCGCTTCGTATTGACACTCCTTCAATTTGAGATTCTTCTTACCCAGTCGCTCTAACGCTTCGTCCACCACAGAATGAAATAAAATAATATTTTCCACTGACATTACAAACGAAATAGTACAAATACTGTTCCAAAAAACTTTAGAAAAATGCTTTTGTGGCTTATTTCCTACGCATGCGCAGTACGGGCAACATACAGTTTTTGTATGTCGATCACGGATTATCCCAGAGCATCCGTTTCCTTCCCAAGGGATCGCAGGCTCGGGGAACGAGATTGCTATGTATACTTTTGACGACACTTTTACCACGATGCACTCCATGTAAACTCCACGCCGGAGACGCGCCAATATTTACCATATATACTACTGTGACTCGCTACATGCACGCCGTAGATCTCGGACGTCTTGTACATGCACCCTGGCTGATCCTTCTTGTGTAGTTTAATGAAAAATATGGACTCACACACATTCCTTACCTTTGAGTTGTGCACTGCCCGCATTCTGTTTAACGGGAAGGTCGGGCAGGAGCAATAATGGCGAACATTTTACACCAAAACTTTTCTTGACATAAACCTCCAACTCCGAGCCGAGGAATTCGTGCATTTGGTGCAACTTGAGTAACTTGGTCCAGCGGTACAACGGACCACCGTGCGTCTTCACTCCAAGAGACTGGTAACTAACTTGACGTTGCAGGTATTCGATATAGCTCAGTAGATGATTCCAGGTTAACTGCACTATGTTTACATTATTGATCCAAGACTCCATAGTTATAATTCCGTCATCAACTATATACTGTTCCTCCTCGCACTTGATGGAGATAGATCCCAGCAAATCGTGGATCACTGGCAGCGGGATCTTTTGCCCGGTCGCCCTGGAGATAAAAAGTCCGGTAACATTACCATGTAGTTGCCCGCGAGTATCAATGACGGCGGTAAGCGTAGCTATGGCTCGTGCGGCAACCCATATAGCTCTGAGCTCTTTTTTAGTCTCACGTTTTACCAAGAGATCTTGCTTCTCTTTCAATTTACTTTCGGTATCTCTACGAGCGAATCTCGTGACACCACGCGACGGTTTGGGAGACTTCTCATTGCGTTTTCCTGCCTGTTTTGCAAACTCATTTTTCACCTGTTCCGTCTTAGCAAAGTAGAATAACGCAAGCTCTTGGTAGCATTTTCTCATCAACCTGAAGAAGTGATAATACTAGATCATACTCTACAATTTAATTTTAATACCTAACCATACTATACCATCACATGAAGTGCATACCACACAACCAAACTAAACCATACAACATAAAATTGCATGACATCATATTCAATTACATCATCAGTGGAGAAGCCGGATGTTAATTTTTGGTCATTTAAAGGTAAATTTTTTGTGTTTATAGACCATATAAGGAATCAATTTCTGAAGAAATGAATAATGATAATGATCTAAATTTGCATAGCATGACCAAATTGTCGGGCTGGCTTCGCTACTGCACATTACATCATAGCAAACCATACAGTACAACATCACATCGCATTGCATAGCACCATACCACACCACAGAACTCCACAGAATACCACACCACAACATACCACACTACACCACAACATACCACACTACATCACATCACAGAACACCACACCATACCACAGAATACCACACCATACCACAGAATACCACACCATAACATACCAACCACACTGCAGAACACCACACCATACCACACCACATAACGCCACACCATACCACAGAACACCACACCACAGAACACCACACCATACCACACCATCCCATTGGTTTCCTTTCTACTCACTCACTCGAGATTATGATCAAAACTGTAGGTCTTCGTAATGGAATCAATGAATGGCGTAATGACACTCCCATCAGAACACTCCCCCTTGCTCCAAAGAAATCTCTGACACACACCTTAATAAAAAAATACATTCTTGGCAAAAACAAGCGAAATTCGTTTTACCGTAGTAGCTCAACAACGTTAGGGACCTTAAGCATACAAGCTTATTCTAGTGCGGGGACGTGATAAAAAGCAGCCTTAAATTTACACTTGGAAAAAACTAGTGTTATTAAGAACCTCAATTTGCCGGACGAATGTGCCACGAGAAATTCTGATAATATCGCATTGGCACACAAAAAGGAATAGAAATTTTATAATCGCTTGAGCGTTTTAAACGTCGCCGTCGCTCTGTTTACAACTGCAACATACAGATTACCACGTCTTGTATACAACGTCTAAATTTTAAGCTGGGATAACTACTACTTTGAATTAAATCTTACAACCTTTCACAATCATCAACCCCGTGTTTATATCAATCCTTAAACTGTATTCTTTTCATACAATGGGCAATAGAGAACATTTTTTTCCGCAATTATTTAGTTCAACATTATTTAGTTTGCCGTCGCCGTCGTGTTACCGTCCTACATGCTTAAGGTCGCTAACGGCGGTTAAAAACGTTTAGAAACGTTTACTTCTCGCTGCACATACTCAATCAGGCAACGCAGAGACGGGGGTATTTTAGGACAGGACAAAACTAAAAATAAACTAGTCACAAGCAGTAACTGACAAATATTTGCTGACTTATATTTGACCTAGCCCCCTCCCAACTCGCTAAAACTCTTTGTGTTCCTATCTTCGAAACTCTAAAACCGGTTTTCCACCAAGCGAATTTGTTCGCCTGACGCGAAGCGAAAATAAGAATTCTGCAACGGTTGACGAAAATGTTCGTTACTTCCCCCACCAATCACATTGTTGAATTGTTATATTTGCTTAGCGTCGCGGGAACAAATTTGCCTGGTCTAGTGGAAAACGGGCTTAAGTGCACCACAGCTGATTCCTTATCTTACCAATTAGAAACAAGAACTCGCTTTCTAATGGATTCTGGTCCATCATAGCTGCGGTAACTATTTCGAGACCTTCCATCAAGAACGACAGGACGTCACGTATAGTTTGTGTTTCACTGGAAGAATCGATCTTTTGAAGTTGGGCACGACCATATCGCAGTTTAGTCTCAGCCAATAACATGTTATGAGGCAAGTAAATACTGTCGTTGGTTCGTGAAGTTCCATCGCTGCCAGAGCTGTGGATATTATCACCAAGCGCAAGAATCTAGTAAAATTAAATGGTCTTTTATTTTGTGGTGCTGTACAGCGGCCAGCCCACTTGGCTTGGCCCTCGCTTCAATTACATACATTTAGAAATGCACCTTCCACAATACCTATCATCTGTTCCCACCTGTTCTCTGAGAATGGACTCAGCATTTCTATAACTTTCACAGCTCTCTTCGACCGTGGCACCAAATGTCTCGGCAATGTCACCGTGGTAGATCAGCATTTTTACCAAGAGTAATGAGCCTCTCACAGAGAGTGGATGCAGCTGTTGTAACATACCTATGGTTTCCTGAAAAGAGAGTACGGGATATGAAGTTAAGATGAACATGACTTGGAACTATTTCATTGTTTTTCTTCTCCTCTTTCCTTCCTAGCCTTCCGACCGATCCGAAGGAAGGACGGATCGGTTACCCCTCTTCACCCCTCACCGCCTTCCAGTCACACACTACTTTTACACTTTTTCCTACCTTCAGTACATTGAAACCCTCCTGCGTTAAAGAGCCACCCTTGAGACTCAACAACAAAACACCAAACTGAAACTGAGCCACTATCTCACTGTGACCAAACGCCTCGCTCTCGTCCAGGCCCTGTCCACAATGCTGTTCGGCCGAGCCGGTCAACGCCACAACACTTCGACTAAACCCAGCAATTCTTCCCGCGCTATTCTCCTCACAAAACAAATACTCGACAATCTTCATGCGGCAAGTCAACCACAGGTTCGCATCAATGTCAGACTTCACCGAGCCAACATCTGAGCGGAGACTGTCGGGGGTTTTAGCCAGATCAGGAGAGCGAGAGAACGCTGTCCATGCTGAACCAAGCCTATATGAAATGTAAGAATATCATTTTTCAGTTATACATTTAACAGTCAAGAATATTTAACAACACTAAAGTGTATACATGAATTTCGAATAGTAACTCAGTTTCATTCAGTACAGTGTACAATACTGTTGTTTACGAAAAGTACATCTATGGAGTGCTTAACCATTACACTTTCAGACATTTTCATGACCTTACACGATATTTTATTGAATGCCAACAAGTTATTCCGAACTTTTTACTCAGGTGAAAATGTTTGTGGTGTTAGTCTGAGTCTAGGCTTATGGCTAAAGGGGATAGACAAGAGGTCGGTTTTCAAGATGGCAGCTGTTTTTCAAGATTTTTCAAAATGAAAACAAATCAACAACTAGACATTTATAACATTCCTAAATTGAGGTTAGGTTTAGCGTAAGGGTTAGGGTGAAGTTTAAGAGTGTTATAGACGTCTGGTTTTTTATTCGTTCTCGTTTAAAGAATCTTGAAATACAGACGCCATTTTGAAAACCCTCTCGTCTATCCCCTTGAGCTATGACCATTGGCCTATATCTATTCCAAATTCCATTGGGCTAGCATTGCAAAGGTCGTAGATTCGACCCCCACCCACACTTATGAGGCAGCAGCAATGTTTATACAGCAGCAGCAATGTTTATACAACACGTAACGTATGGATAAAAAGTCGTTAAGCTGTGTACTCACCGAGTAGCATCGTGCTCCAGTACAACACTGGCGTCCTCCAATGATCTCATGCATTCATAAATTGCTTTAGCTGCGCGAAGGCTCTCCAAATGCTGATGAAGAATATTTGCCAATTCTAATTCGACTAGAACCAGAGTCTTGAAATCAACTGGTTTAAAGAGATGACCTGGATAAAAGACACCACGCTACGTCATGAGAACAATGTTTACTGTGCATTGGGGGATTGTAGTGAGGATTACGAAGGAGTGTTTACATGGCTTCCTTGGCTGAAAGTGCTGCAGTACAGCCTTCGAGTACGGTGAGTCACCTCTAAAGGGTTAAAGTGTTAAGACACTTAAAAAATTATACACATTGAGCAAAATTTATCTTCTGTGCCTTTGCAATGCCGGTGTAATGCTCTCACCACTAAGCTACGAAGGTGAATATGTCCTTCGTCATGTGCATGATTTCCACTCGAATTAGACACATCAAAATTTCAGAAATTATTTAACATCGAGGATACCTCTAGCTTCAAGAAAATCTCCCATGTTCCTCTGATCTCCCAGAATTCCCTGACGTAGTTCTTCGAGCAGGAGTTCAGCCCCGGCTAAGAGATAACTCTAAGAAGAGCACACAAAGTTGAACTCGACTGGTTAATAGGAATTTAGTCAATTTACTGAATACTACATAAAGAGCTTTTTCATGCATATTACCTTGATAGTGACTTGAGAGACATCATCTTCAAATATTTTGATCACAGGCGTATTTGATGTTTTGGACACTTCTAAAAAAGTGATGGAAAGAAAAAGTATTGGTTTGAATTGAATGGAGAATGTTGTTCCGCTAACACATAGTCACCATCCTGTTGCATATTTGAGACAAACTATCTCGTCATACCTAATGTATCGCACGTTTCTCCTTGCAATTTTTCAACAAGTCTACATGAAACACAATAAGAAATAAACCACGAGACTTGAGACAAAGAGGGATCAGCAATAAATAAATTAATTAGTTTGGTCTGGTCAATTAGCTTCCTCACACTTTGGTGAGCGTATTTACCCAACACGCTATTGGGGATCTAGGACAGCTACCATATCAATGTCCTTTTCAAAGAAGACACGAATGTCTGTAAACGAAAAGGCATAAAGACAGCCCCTTCTTCTCGATTATTTTATTTAAGACCTTGCATGGGGCTCCATGTTGCAAACATGGTCTTCTAGCTTAGACCTAGATGGTGTTAATAGCGACAGTAAATTAACAGGATAATTCGAATTTAATTTAAAAGAAGATTCATCACTTACTGGGTCTTGACATTTTGCGGTATTGCATAAACACATGCAGCAATCTCGACAAGAAGACGAGCTTGTTCCAAGATTAAGCATCGAGAAGCCTCAGTTCCATAACACGAAGCAGTAGCAGGGGATAAACGGTTGGAAATGAGGTTGGTAAGAGCCTAGAAATATTAAGAGGGCCAAGAAATGAACGAATGATCTAGTGAAGAGGTTAAGAGTGCAGTTAAGAGTTGAACCGAATTTTAAAGTGCACAGATGAATCTGGTCGAAGATGTCTCTCTTGTAACAGCCACCTAACGGCTCATGGCTGATTATAGAGCAAACCTGTGGTGAAATACTAACATAGGAGCTAGTCTGTATTAATGATCAATATTATACTAGACAGGTTCAGATTTCGCTTCCAATACCTCTACAGCTACCTTAATCTATCTTTCAGCCAATCAGATGCGTCGTACCTATCCGATTAACCTATCAAATTGTTTAAAAATCGGAAAAGGTAGCGGTATTGGTATCTGAGCTTCTTTACTACATACGTAACAGTACACAAGTTGCAAACAAGTTGTAACAAGCCTGTTCACAAGATATTGACAAAATCGCTTCGCACTGCTTGTATAAAGTTGTTGGACCATCATACTGTATAACATGATACAGCTTTGTTAACCTGTGGCAATCTTGTTCGAACACGTCTGCTCAGTCATGTTGGAACAACCTTGTTACAAGTCTGATATTCCCCACAAGCTTGTTGCAAGGTGTTAACAGCTTGTTTCGAACTTGTTGACAAACTGAGACGAGCGGTGCAGACACAAATTTTCTATACAGATTTTCTATACAGTTGTGAGCTGTTTACGTGCGTACTTTAAAACCCAGGTAATAGACCCCGGGTAAAAGACATGTGTTGTATTTATAATAACTTCATTTATTCATACTGGAATGTTATTTTCGTCATCCAACGGCTTGTCGCTGTAGAAACTGTCAAAGATCTGGAAATGAACAAAACGTTACTCTATTTTAGTGAACGTTGCAACCACATCAGTCGTTTCAGTTGTATTATGTTTACCACACCTGAGTTTTTCGTGCCCTTTTCTCATTCTTTCCGAGCAACAGTATGTTCAGCACGTGATAAGCATGAGAGAACATCCTCGCTTTCGTAAGAGCACGGACCTTTAAGAAATACAGGAATTCATATTACAACTGCGACCTTCGAGAAGATTTTTTCGTGATATTTGTTGGGTTTTTTATTATCTAGCTTCGGCTATCTAGAGTCACAACAACAGCATATGCCACCTAATCCACCCTGAGGGGGGAACTAAAAAACCCGGAGGAAAACCACGTTGACTATTACACTCTTGAAATGCCTGGGGGCAATTGTTCAAACCTAGGTTACAGTTTAAACCACTGTATTAGTTTCTCTATTCTTACATGTCTGTTTCTTTCAAAACGTCAGAATCATTAATCACAACAAGATTTGTGAAAAATATTTTCAAGTTTATGAACAAGCTAATAGGAAGTGCCTTTGAATTTTACGTTAACCCAGGGTTAAGCTAACTGACCTTCGAACAACCGACCCTTGAGGTGGGAAAGGCAAGTGGTTTAACCAACCAGACACCCGTTGAATATAACACTCCACTTACTCGAAGAATGAGAACTTTAGTAACCCAATAATCATTCTCAAACACGTCACTTGAAATATAACGAGCCAACGTAAGCAGAGGTAAAACCTGGAACGCAATATATGAGGATATGAATGATAGACATATATTTTTCCAGGGGGGGGGATGTTAAGAATGCACACTATTCCGGCGATCATGTTGATATCGAAGAAACTATACTTAGTTCTTATGTATGCCAAACACTCGAAACAACCTGATCTCGCAGCTCGCATGGCAGAGCGCTGGGCTAGTAGGCTAAAGCGCGCAGGCTCATACTGAGCCCCCCCCCTGCCCGGAGTCGATATAAACATGCAATAACAAAATTAACCTAAATTATTTAATATCGTTGAGGGTTACCTAATCACGTGTGTCTGCAACCTTTGTATATGCACTTTAAATGGAGACAGACAAAATCGACCAACGTTTTTTCATGCCCAATTCACATTTTAAGGTCACTAACATACCTAGCTACTATTATATATGCTTGAGGAATATTGGCGTAGAAGTATAGACACGAGTGAATAGCTCCTGTATGAATCTATTCTGAAACATCATTCGTATGCCTGGTTACTTTTGTCCTAATGTATCACTTCGCAAACCATATAAACAAACGTTAGACCATTTAATCTATTACGGTTTTTACCATAAGATAATGTCCCGTATCAATCAACTCCTCTGCTAACCAAACTATAGAGGACAACAAAACTTTTGCATCGCATCGGAAAGGGTCAGAGAAGATATTAATGCCCGGTATTAAAGTGCTGACCGGGAAGCCATTCCCGAAGTCATACAGAGCGAAGTCACAGCTGGATGTAGGATGAGGTAGACTGCTGGAAAACATCGCCTAAACAAAGTATTGACATTTGTTGAAATTGCATGGGAAAGGAATGCCAGTTTGCCATTTCTAATTGTATGTCAACTGTAATGACTTGTACTCAGCCTGGAACGCACATATTGCAGCAAGTCTGCTGCAGGCTTGTCACCTTGCAGTCGATCAGGATGCGTTTGCATCGCTTGCTCCGACTTGATGATAACAAGTTTGCTGCAAGTTATCAACAGGCTTGATGCAAGTTGTTGTCAAGACTTTTTATCCACATGCTTGATGCAAGTTGTTGAAACAACTTGCATCAAGTCTGATTTTCACAAACTGGATGCAACTTGATGAAGCCAACAGGCTTGATGCAACTTGATGATAAAAAACTTGCATCAAGCTGGAAAAATTCACAACTTGGATCAAGTCGGTGGCGTTCTGGCTGTGCACAGAGACTAAATCCCACGACTGAATGAGTACAGTCCAATGGGAATGACGACTTTCCAGTACAATCATAACTCTACCTTAATCAAAGAGGCAGCCACACAGCAGTAATCAAGTCGTTTATCGGCGTTGTCAGTTTGGATATACCTTGAAGAAAAACAAGAACCGTGTTAAGACCCTGTCACACGGTGCAATTTTTCTTGGATCTTGCAACGCAATTCTACTCTTAAGAGATGTAAATTTGTGACAAATGTTTTGTAGTATGTTAAAAATGTATTAGCAAACTGTGATGGAAACATGTACTTGCCAATTTTACATCTCCCAATAGTAGAATTGCCTTGCAAGTTGCAAGAAAAATTGCACCTTGTGACAAGGCCTTTACAAGAATGAATACGATAATAAGATAAATAGATGAGAAAGCAGTAGTTTACCTGGCAACATTGACAGCAGTAACAGCTGCGAGCAAACATCCCCACATACCACGTTTCTTCAATAAAACTGAGGGTTCCGCGTGCACTGCATCATGGTAAGGATTAGGACCAGTCTGCCCATGGTCTGACTGAGAGACTGGGGAAAGGATCGTATCTAGAACCGTCTGCCACCAGCGATATGCTGATCTAAAGTTGACATTAAGCAACGCAAGTAAGTTAGGTTAGACTGAGCTACAGGTAATTATCCTTGCTCGAAGCTCAAAGGCTGGGTTTAGATCCTTCCTCTCTCCCTACATCTTTTTAATCTATTCAATGTTTGAATGATGTTCCAATCTTTACTCTCTCCATCCGACCCTTCATACTCCTCTCCTATCCTTCATCTTACCCCATCTATCCTCTTCCTCTCTGACATCCTTTACAATTTTTTACATCCTTCCAATCCTCCTCCTTGCCTTAACACTTCCTTGCTTCTAGTGACTTTTCTATTCTTTTCTACCTTCCTCTCCATCATTCCTTGTTCATCTTCCATCCCTCCTGTATCCTGTGATGTCCCACAGTATCAAAATCATACATTTTGTTTCCGATACCTTTTGTTTCCGATATGAAGCATTATATTTCCAATTTCGTTCATCGCCTGAGCAAGGAGAGCTCTTCTTCCGTGAAACTGGAGCATTTCTAAAAAGCAAAAAAGAAGAATATTATGTGATTTAGGCAATGTATAATCGAAGGAAAACAACAGTTGGCATGTGCGAAGTACCGTCAAGCTCCGCTTCAAAAGAGGTCAAAACAAAGTTTTTTGATGTTTCCTCATGGTTAAATTGAGATGTTTATAATGAACGTCAGTAGTCCAGCTTACATAAACTCTTATCCTCAATGCTTACGCAAACCTAGCATTACCTACCAATAGTTTTATCATAAGATGTTATAACGATAGCCAGCTGAGATGAAGTAAGCGGACATTTCTGTATATCATCTATCTTGTCAAACTTTAGATCAACGATGTTGGACGGTGCTGCAGTCAAGCTTTGATCTTCTGTCGGAACAAACGCAACACGAGACGGACTCTTCTTAAAATGCTGACCTAAAAATGTGCAATATGATTGTTGAACATTCCTTCCGCTTTGTCATCTTTTGTATATTTATTTAGCTTCGCCACAAGGCAGGGTCACTACAACAACATATGGCAATTACTATGCGCCCGTATAACCTAACCCATCCAGTCAACTTTACCAAACTGAATACCCAGAGAAAACCCACGGCTTTTGGTAAAGCATTGATTTATTTTGCCAAAGCATTGATTTATAGTCTTTAAGCATAGGTTTGAGTCACATTGAGAAGACCTTGATAAAAACCGAATCCACTGTATTGCAATTACTGAATTCACCCAATCACATGGATTCCTGTTTACCTGCATTTTGGCGCAAATCTCGCCCCCCCCCCCCCCCCTCTCTACCTCACCGATATAAAAACTAAAGGGCCACGTTTTGAGCACAGATCAGTATACTATACTTACCCAGCCCGGCGAGATATCTCAAGAACAACTCTCGACTGTGTTGCAAAGCTCTTGCAGCACAATGCTTCAATTCTACAGATTCTTTGAGCAATTGTAATGCACTTGTCTTGTCCACAGGCACGCAGAACAAACACTGTGCATTGTTATCATCACTGTAGACATCGTGTGCCTTCGGGTCGATATGAACACCGGGTTCAAAACTAGCACTGGCCGCATTCAGGTTGATCTTTAGGTCCTTAGGTTTGCCAGTATCAGGAGACAGGAGCACATCTGGTTGGGTGCTCGACACACCGCCATGCTCTTCAGCTTTTTCCAAGAGCTTCTCTTGAGCAAATACCAGCAAGGGCAGGACTTTCTCTGCGTAACGTCCCCTGTTTAAGACGAAAATATATCAGATTGTACCTGAATAGATTCTGTAAAGCGTGGGGGTTATTTTGAGCCTTAAAAGGTCCATAAGTCATCTGTGGTTGTCTATATTCCACCATTTCTCACCAATTGAAAATCTATCGGAGGCATCTACAAGGTATACTAGATAGAGTACATATATCCACATAGGAATGCTTTCCCAATGCTTTGCTAACAATACTGGTATTATGATATAAAATTAAAATATATTTTTTTGTGGAAACACCACGTAAGTTTACCATCGCAGAGCTTTCGATCCGTAAGCTCGGATCTTCATCAGTGCTAATAATAATGCAAGGAACAAACATACAAGGAACTTAATACCGGTATTTCTTTTTGGAAATGTTAACACTGCACAGCCAAAAATGAACAACCTGTTCCGGCCTGATGAAAACAACATGTTTGACCAATGACCAATGTTTTGCTGCCAACATTGTTCAATGTTGTCAACAGTACTAAACAAGTTGTTGAGCCTGAACTAGCCTGCAACAAGAGTAACAATGTTGAACAATATTGTTGACAACCTTGAACAATGTGGGCAGCAAAACATTGTTCAATGCTGTTTTCATCAGGCCAGAACAGGTTGTTCATTTTTTGCTGCGTATAGGTCGCCAGCGGTGATGATCTTACTGAACATGGCCAGTCAGTTCCTCTTCTTGTGAAGTCGTCCTAGAACTACAGACATGAACCGTGCTATGTTAACATACCGAGAAAGAGCATTGAATCTTAGGATGATATCGACCAGCTTTTCCCACTTTTCTTTGTAAAACAAAACTTCCATACAGTGCATAATGACCCGCTTTATCCACACGACATCAGCTGTGGTCTGATCATCAAGATATTGCTCAAATATTAGATCTGAACCACCTTTCTCCGTTTCAATATCTCCCCAAAATAACACCTCTGCTTTCTCATTACTATCAGATGCCTGATTAAATGTAGAACATGAAGTAAGTTGAACTTCAGTTGAAAGATAGAACGAAAAGGTTTGTAAACTGTTGTGCCTCGATTCAACGGTCAATTACCTTAGTCCTCCCTTTCGATGCTTCTTTTTTACTTTGTCTTATGTTCAGAAGCATGTCAAGCAACATATCAGCAGCAAAATAGAAAGCATTCCAGGTTATCTCAAAGAGGACATCGTCTGTTATCTGAGAGCTGGGATCCACGACGAATTCCAACAGCTTTTGTCTCATGTTCCACAACTGACTGCATGCATTTTGAAGAAGACCCCAGCATTTACAGCGATATGATAGAACCTACATATACAAACGATAAGTCTCAGTCATTTGACCACTAAGATTCCTTTTAACAACGGTCTCTGGTTCATAAGACAATGGAAATACATCCCTTGAAAAAGAACTGTTACTTGTCGAATGACCTCGTTTTCCTAGAAAGAAGCAATCTATGACGTAAGGATAAGGTACAAAACGAAGCAAAACTCACCGCAGCTTTAGACAAGTACTTGGCAGCATTATACACATATCTCAGATATTCCGTTTCCTCATCAACTCTTAGCTGTTCCCTGTGTTCTCTGAAGGAAAATACACTGTGGTTACTGCCATGGTTCTTTCTCAACTCTGGGGTGGATTGAAGGATGTGCGAGAGTGGGTGGGTGAGTGAGGAAGGGGTAGGTGGGGTTAACCGACTCTCCCCTACCCTGGATGAGGGTTGCCCACAGTCGCCACATAAATCCCTGATGAGAAGTGCAGAGCAACCTTCCCATATCGATGAGTTAAAGACGTTGCTTACTTTTTTTTCAAAGGACTCTGTCGGCTTGGCTTTTCAGTGAACGATATGACAAGATTCTTAAAAGCTGACGGTGATTCCTTTAAAATTGAACTACGTCCGCGAATAAGAACTCCACTGACATCAAAACCAAACCATTCCGTGTCCAGTACATGGACATTACTGAAAATAAAAGATGGGAAAGAAAATACAACATTAGTGCCGGGAGATATAGTAGAATATATTTATTTTTTGTTCAGGGCAGAAGAACTTTCCACATGTATTCAAGATTAACTAACAAATTAGAGAACCGGAAGATCAATAATGATCATTACTAATAACTAATTAGATCAAATATTAATATTATCGTTGTCAACCAACGATTTTCTTTTACCTCTCGAGGTTCGAAGAGTCATCGCTTGATCTGTCGCTTTTCTTTGCGTTTCTCAAAAACATGCGGAAACTAGCCGAGGCACGGAGGATATTCCACTGTAACAAATCATACAATGAGTTTTACAACTTATTGATTAACATTATTAAGATGATAAAGCGTGGAAAAATAATTAAGAGCTTATTGTAACAATAAACACCTTGCAGCCTCAAAAGCTGCATTATGCTTATGTTTGTGAAACTCATTAATAATTCATAAAGAAAACACAAAAGAAATCATGAGCGTGAAGGAGTCTGTATACTCTGATACAGAATTCTGTTGATTTTCATAACTTTTAACTTTGATTTTCTCATCTTATATAAGATGCATTTTCAAAATTACTTCACAAACTGATCAATAAAATTGGAGAGTTTCACAAGTTATTTACAAAATTCTCGTCTTCGGCTCGAGTTTGTATATGCTGATACAACACGGCCGCTCATGTTGTAAATAGTACTTACAAAAAGTAGAATTATTTAAAATGTCTTTAAATACAATATTTATAAGATTTAACTTCCTACCTGACACCGCCAAGGATTTTCTTCCGCTGTTATTGCACGCAGCTTTCGCTTCTTTCCCTCTGCTTTCCAAAACCATGGCAGCATCCCTTGCAAAGCCTCGATTGCCTGGAGAGTTCAAAGAAAATTTACAAGTGTTCGGATTCTTTCCCTTCAAGCAAGATAGCGTCGGTATTGATAAAAATGTTCATCAATTCATCATCTCAATCAACTTACTCCTATCAGATCTTGTTCATCACCAGTTCGTACTTTCTTTTTTGCCTAAACAGTAAAAACGGACAACAATTTTCCTCTTTTTTCAAGCATAGGAAAACACAAACAAAATCACAGCCGTGAAGGAATCCATGTTGATTTATATAAAACTTTTGCCTTGGTTTTTAGGTTTAAACGACATCTATATTGAAAATACCTTCGTAAACAAACTCAAAAGATGGGCGTGAAATAGATCGTCTTTTAAGCCATTTTTAAGCCAATACTCACAATTCATGCCCATGATAGAGCACTTCTGCTCATACTTTGAATAGTACACAAATAAAGAGGTTTCTCGACATGCATGCAAAAAGATATCACTTGTTCAAGACTGATACAAGCAGGATCGTACAGTTTTGTAACATCGACATATTGTCAACAATATTATTCAGCCACTAGCACTGTTACACCTGATTCAGGCTGAACAATATTGCTGATAACTGTGAACAATGAGGACAGGCCAGCATTGTTCACTCCTGTTTTTACATGAACCTTACACAATTCACCGTAGCAGAAAAGATGGCGGATGTCGATTTTACCAGAATACATTGCGGTCTGAAATCATTAAAAAAGAAATTAACGTCTTTTAAAGAACAGACAGAAGACAAATGCGTTAAAATTTCAATCCATTAGCTGTGCTTCTTGTTATCTTTTCCCAGGTATTCTTACCTGATACCCGCAATGCATTCTGGTAAAATCGACATGTCGCCATCTTTTTTGCTACGGTGAATTGCAAGTGATACTTTCTTAGCGCATACCTTGCGAATAATACGAGGAACACTTGGCGGTGTCCTGGCTCTGGGACTTGTGGATGTATTTTTAACCGGTCTGACAGGTCTCTCGTTAATGGGTGGTGACGTGGTGTCCGGGCTGGGATCTTTAATCTCAGCCAATGTCTCAAGCAGTTGTCGCATGGATTTGGTACATGCAGCTTTCTTCGGTGCAGGCTGAAACAACATCAAAACGACTCTAATTGTATACATGTATATAATTAACAAATTTAATAAACTAACTTCAAAAATCATTAATTATGCATGACCTAATTATCCAATATCCAGTGCTAAATAAATCACGTGCATGCCTCTTTATACCTGCTGGAGAACACTTCATTATCCAACAATACAAAAGATGATTGTCATGCAAATTATATAAAGAATTTTATATAAAGATTTTTATATAAAGATTTCTAGACAAAGATTTGGCTTTATTATGCAAATGTTTTTGAAGCCATTTAAAACACTCGCATGACGTGTTTTATTATGTACAAAGCCACTCCGCGCTCGTGTCCTTATGACGAAATAAAACACTCCTGCTCGTGTTTTAAATAGTACTTAATAAAATGCATTATAAAATGAGAGAGCCGCGAAATACCTTTCCATATTCTATGATAGCTGTAGCAAATTTCTTGTTTTTTACTTCTTCAGCCTCGAAGTCTGTGGACTGGCGAACAATTGAAGGCTTCTCAGTTGAAGGCATCAAAAAATCGTTACGTCTGAAAATGGATATGTTCATTAAATCTTTACAGCACATCACATTACAAACTATACCGTATCAATAGCCGAAACAGTGAATTTGAAAAGAGAAACTGCGGAGAGAAGTGTTAGCTATTAAAAGGGAAAGTTTTGGCTGAAAGAACTGTGAGACGAATGCCTGTCGTATTTGATACTATTATCGACTTTATTTTATGAGGGAAATACTTGGCAGAAACTAATACTGATAGGGATTGACTACCTCACGGGCGTTCTTTGTGGGTGACGTCAATATTTTTGGCATGCGGTTGCTCATACAAATTCGTTATTTATTCGTAAATAATCGTAAGACTATTCTCACTCACTGGGACTGTACCTACTTCACCAAATTTAGCAAAAGCGCGAGCCCGAAGGGCGAGTAATGATTGTCGCGCTACGCGCTCCCTCTTTAGCTAAATTTGGTGAAGTGGAAACAGTCCCAGTGAGTGAGAATAGTCTTACGATTATTTACGAAGAAATAACGAATTTGTGTGAGCAACCGCGTGCCAAAAATATTGACGTCACCAACAAAGAACGCCCGTGAGGTAGTGAATCCCATACTGATAGCTCTTAGCAGGGCCGTCCCAAACAGACTTGAGCATAGTATGATAGGTTGGATCCAGCCAGCTCAAATAACTACATGTCTAGTACTTGACATAGTTTGGTCATCATCACAGTAGCTGATAGTTGTTGATGGTTATTATCATGTTACTGTATTGGAAATTATTGCATTTCAAAATATTCAAATCACTGTAGGTTGTCACAATAAGCTTTCCTACCTATTAAGCCATATTTCGGTATCATTCGACCACTCCAGGACTTTTTCTACCATGTCACCAGCTAAGGCCTTCTCCGCAACCATCACGAAATATTGAAGATATTTCGTACGTCTCTTGAATTTCATTACTAAAAATTGAATGAAAGATTAACAATAAACTCCCTGGGCCGGTTGTTCAAAGCTGGGTTAGCACTAACTCTGGGTTAAAGTTTGACCCAATGTTTCAGTTTCTGTGTTTCTACATATCCGTTTATTTGAAAACTTCACAAACCAAAACTACTATTGATCAAGAGAAGATTTCTTAAGTAACATCTGGCAATACTATAAAATAAGCTGGAAAGTTTGGAAAGAAATTTTACGTTAACCCAGGGTTAAGCTGACCGGACTAGCCCCCTGTCTTTATTACATCGTGAACGAAGGCTGTCATACCTTCTTTATATCCGTCGTTTGCAGCCAGAGCTGTAACGTAACCTGTCAGTACAAGTGGGTCTTCGGAACCGGTCAATTCAAAATCATTCCTAAAGCTTACCACAGCTACAAATTGTAAGACAGTAAAGTGTTGGTGACGCAGTATAAATCGGTTAGTAGGTGCCGGGAGCGCTGTAGCCGGGGAGGGGGTTCAGATAAGAGGTTGTAGCAGTTCAGACAAGGGCTCGCAAAGATAGCCCTCGGCAGCCACACAACTCAACACCAATTCTGAGTCCCCCCCGGACCCCTCAGGAGTACGATTGGATAAACAATGAACGACCCCTCGTCACTCTTAGGTAAAATTACTTAGTGAACTGAGAGTAAGATTAATTCAGCTTAAAAGAAAGTTAGCATAGTCATGATATTACCTAGCGCTAATATTAAGAAGGAAAATTTTAGAACTGATGAGCTATAAGCTATTAGTTAAAGTTTCTGGGTACCTTGATTTGCCCGTTTTGTATAAATAGCCTCCAAAGACATGAGCTCATTCTTTTGAGAAGCACCAGTTTTATTCGACTGTTCAGGTTTCGCATTAACTTTAGCGACTCCTCCCTTGGCCTTCTTGCCTTTGCTTTTCCCTTCTTTCTTCTTCAGTTTTGTCCCGACTTGCTGTTGGCCAGTGTCGTTGGGGCTATCTTGAGATATGATCAAAGATACAGTGGGTACTAGATCCGTCGGTGCGTCGATGGTTAAGAGCTTACGGCCACATTCCTTGATGGTGTTTGAAAGATCCCTCTCACCCCATATTAGAAGCATCTAAAAATTGAAGAAAATGTTAGTCCAGTTCAGCTTTTCTCCTCTGGTCCATTGGATCAGTACGAATGTCCTTTTATATGCATTTTAGAACTGCCAGGGACCGGTTGTTCGAAGCCCGTTTAGCCTAAACGGTGGTTAAGCTCAAAATAGAAACCAAGTTTATAGATTCATTCAACAACCAAACTAAAAGTTTTGAACCTTAATAGAATGATTATGCTTACAAATACATATTTACTGCAAAATATTTAAGTCAACTGTTTAACGAGTGATGTAAGACTGTTATTTAATTTTGACTTATCCACCGGTTACGCTAAACGGGCTTCGAGCAACCGGCCCCAGAACAATATTTCATGTAGCTTGCTAAAAGGGAAAGATCACCAAAACAGAATATGTCAAATACTGTGCACCCGTAGAACCTAATCTACCCTAGCCTGTCAACTTTCTCTGTGAGACGAAACCCACGACTTTCGACTAGGTCAAGCCACTTTGATAAGACCCAACTGAACATAAAACCATCACGTAGAGGTGAAAACATCAAGTATAAATTGATCTAGTATAAATACAATTTATCACGAGTATAATTAGTTAATATTGATGATGGATATTAGGGTGAACAATTTACAATTAATATAGTTATTCAGTATAAAAGTAAATTCGCTTTTGATTTAGTAGAATTTCGCACAAGAAGATAATAAAATGACCTTAGTTAAATAGTGCGTCATGACGGCAATAAGATGATACAGGCTGTCGTAGGTCATCGAGTTCTTGCGAAACCGATTCAGTGTGGGAATCTCTTGAATAACTGCGTAACACTGCAGAAGAACCTGAAAAACAAAGAGTCAGAGCTGCAGCATTATTGCCAACATCTACTGTACAATAAAGCTTATCCAGTAGAATTGCAACGGGCATGCAGGCATTGGCAAGATTTGCAAAATATGCGGTCAGTGAGGAAGGTTTTATGCCAACGCATTATTACATAATGTACTGTAGCAATTATACACTAACATACCGGTAAAAAGACTTTAGCAGATAATGGTCTATTCTAGAAATCATGCCTTCTTTCTGAGGAAATCATTAATTCTCATATTCAATTTGCAAAGCCCAACTTGTACAAGGTTTGCAAACTTTAAAAATTTTGCCTGCAGAAAGGTTCAGCGCTTTTTACACTTAGTTTACTGAATGAGTTTGCAACGTAAGTTTACAAACGAGCTTCTCAATGCTCGATACACTGGGGCCTTCGAGGAGTTTGTCCAAAATTCTCAGGGAACATCCAGCAAAATTTGAGCTAATCATTTGCTGTACGATACCGCCCGCTCACGTCTAACCATTGATTATTGTGATCTATACCTGGAGTACAGGTTTTGATGGTATCTTGAGTTGCAAAAGAGGAGCGACCAAACCATAACATCTTGTAAGACTTTGTAAAACCAAGCTATTGTCGTTCAACCATAAGGATGTTTGTAGCACAAGCAACATTTTCTCACATTGCCGCATTCTCAGAATCTGAGGGGGGAATGAAAAAGGAACATGAAAAAGTGATTCCGCAAGTAGGAGAGAATATGCGGAAAGAACGGAGGGAAAAGGGAAAGTAATGGGGCGAATAGGAGAAAAGGGGAAGAAAGGGGAAAAGAAATAAGGGGAAGAAATATGAAAAGAAGGAGAGATAAGAGGTAGAGAAAGGATGGACAAAGGTTGGAGAATAAGTGAAGAAAGGGGGACAAAGGTGGAAGAAGGAGATGGCGGGAGAACAGGGAGAAGAGGATGGGCAAAAGGAAGTAGAGATAGTAGAGATAGCAGAAAGAAGGGGAAAAGCAATTATGTTACTTTCACCTATGTATAAGAGCAGAAGCTGGTATTATTAAAGCAAGTAGAGTAGTTATAAATGTTCTTGGTACATCTAAACTGTCATATTTTTTCTACTTGTTCATACTTAGCACTACAGGAGATCTTAAGTTACCTGTCCAGGTAGAAGTGCCCCATAATCACACAGTGAGTCACAATAAAGTTTCCCATCTTGCACTGCAATATCCACAGATATAAAAACGCTTTGTAAAAATTGACGAACTAAGGACTGATTGCTTTCTGTCAGCATCTTCTGATCGCATCGATGGACATGAAGTGTTAACTGAACATCGGGAAGCGAAGCTTGTCTCTCATTTGACTTGTTTTCATCGTGTACGAAATATTTCCATAAAACTTGAGCTGAAGTTCTGGCAATGTCGTAAACACCACAACTATAGCCAGCCTAAAGAGTTGAATGGAAATTATTCTTAAAACTTAAATATTCGCTGCTAAGTATCAGCACATACATAAAATGTGCATTCATTAAGACATACAAAAGTTTTTTTTATTATCGATCTATTACGACAACCGTTCAACTGGATTCGAGCAATGCGGCCCATGGGAACAAAAGCAATGTTTACCTGAGTTAGATAAGTCCAAGCCATGATTATGGGCATTGGATGTGATGCCGGAAGAGACTGACTTGTGGGGCCAATCCCTCCCCCAATAAGATCACCATTCTTGTCATACGCTGCAACAGCGAACACGTACTTTTCTCCTTCGTTGAGATTGGTGACATAAAACCTGCAATTTGGTTCTGCTGGTATCTACAAAGAAATACCATCATCATGACTATTACCACAACCATCACTACATCACACCATAACACTGACACAATCACCACCACACCCATAACACTGACACACTCAGCACCTCACCCATACCACTGACACACTCAATATCATACCCATAACATTGACACACTCAACATCAGCCCCATAACACTTACACACTCACCATCACACCTATCAACATCACCACCACACGTAACAATTACTGCCACGCCCATCACGAAGACCATCACCACACACAACAGCAACATCGTCACTAACACCATCACCCACACCACTTCAAGCATAACCATCACCGCCACAGCAACCAGCACTAACCATCAACACTTACTACCACCACAACTACACCACACCACCACCACGAAGGAAGCTGAGAAGCAAGACTCACCTCTATCCCTGTTCCAAGGAGATCAGAATCATTTAACCTCACTTTCACATTACTACCGCTGGCAGAACAACCAAACAAACGGTACCAGTACACCTACATAAAATAACAAACATGGTTGGTACATGATTAAGTTAGGTTTCCTCCTCTGGTAACACAGGATTAATACGAGATGATTTTACTGCACCTCAAAGAAGAATACTATAGAAATGACGGATGTATAAAATACCTTTCAAAAATACCTCCTTGCAATTCTTACCTTTTTCTGGCACAATGGTTTAAATGGTGCTGGTCTTAAAGTAATTCTGGATGAACTACGAAAGACTAGGATAGGAGGTGGCGGTGTTGCTGTGGCTTCAACAGTTTCGGCATTTGGAGACCTTGATCTCGAGGCCAACACTTTCTCTTGTGTCTGAGATTTCTTGATGATATCATAACATACCTTTAGAGAAAAAGTGCTGCATACATTGACCTGTTTTCAAGTTCTACAAATTTCTATTATTTTCATAGATGAAACGAGTTTCCTGGGTCAAACGAGGATGATTGTGTTGGGAAAGCATTATGTCGTGTCTCCTCTAGATGACAACATATTTTAAGTCTTTAAAAACAAAAACTAGCATTGATACGGTCATCAAATATGAAATGTCTTCAAACGTTTTACTATGTTCATTGACTCTCAAGATTCCTCTTCCTTGAGTACTGGGTGGGGAGGGGGGGAGGTGATGTGGTGAAGTGTGAAGCGGATGGGGACACTGGGAAATCTCTCCTCTCTTCTTCTTCTGTTCCGTCAACCTTACCTGGAGATTTTGTTGCGCTGTTTCTTTTGACGTGTCTTGAATTTGTGTTGTGTGCATGAGAAGCAGCGCTCTTGTCAATGGGAGCTTGTTGTATCTCTTTATCAAATCTTGCACCCAGGAAGTATCATGTGATTTGGAATTCTTCACTTGAGATCGTGATATGGTCGAAGAACTCTTAGTCTTTTCGCCTGAAGCTAATGTCATCCAAGAGACACTTGGTCCACGTTCTAGCTTTGCAAGCATTCTTGTTAAATTAAACAATAGCTCCAAATGGATAATTTGGATGTCAACGTCGTTTTTTGAACCGTTCCAAGGTCTCTCGTTACTCTCTTGACCTTCAGATGAATCTTGATTTGCCTTGGTGAGAATAACACGAAATTTTGTCAAACACAGGGGTGGAGCTGGTGCGTATTCATACATTCAACTTCTACCAGACTGATTTCTTTTGAAGTGAACATTATTTCAAAAGAAATTGGTCGACGAAGAGCTAGAATAACATGTATGAATATACACCCCCTCAATCAACGTTCTAGTCCATCCCTGGTTAAACAATACACGATTTCTGTGTAGCTAACAACAACAACAGAATCAAACCCATTATCCTTAGTGCCATTACCACCATTAACACTACCAGCACCAGAAACCAACAAACAACCAGCACACCACTGCCTTCAGCACCAGAAAACACCATTCTTCTACTACCACCACACCATCACCACCAACAAAAGCACCAGAAACTACCACACTACCACTGCCACCACACCATTACCACCAACAATAGCACTAGAAACCACCCCACTACCACTACCACCAGCAAAATACCACACTACCACTACAACCATTACCAAACATCTTCCACCACCTCAACCAGAAACCACACTTACCACCACACTACCACCCCAGAATTACCACCACAAGCACAGAGCACTAAAGCAAAGTGAAAACCAATGAAAAATAAGGCAGAATTCGTTTCACGTATGTAACCGAGGATTGACCCCGCAGCCTTAATTAGAGGCTAAAGGCGTTTAATCACTTTTTGCATCGCCGAGAACAAGGTGAAATCTAATTACAAACAAACCTTGCTGTCTTGAGGAGGTTCACCATCAAATAGTTTTGCCATCTTCACCCTTGCTTCACTCACTCTCTCCGCACTCGACTCGAGAATATTAAATGCCATGTTTAGAAGCTCAAGAGAGGAGCTAGGAAAAACAACTTGGTACGGTCTACTTTCAGTTTCACCGCTCTCAGTCTCGTCGTTTTCTTCAAATTTGCCTTGGTCGCAGGTCATTGCCTCGTTTGCCTGTGGTTCAGGAAAAACATTAGGCAGTGTTGAGGTCGGGAGCTTTCGTGGGCAGAGATTACTCCAAACTAGAGTTGATACCACATTTTGAATAGGAAATATATTTCTAGAGCTGGGAGATTTGACTTTTAAGTAATGTTTACAATGTGAGTGGCCTTATTGTATTAAACAGAGTCAAGCAGAGCGCGAGCGATTGAATTCTTCATTCATTTTTTCACTTTTCCTCACTTAAATTGTCAAGCTCTGTTTCAAGCTCTGATGAAATGAGTACAAGAGTTAATGACAGTGGACAGATATTCTCCTAATCAACTGTATAGGACTTGATGAGAATTAACTAGCGGTAAAAAAGAGGCAAGAGTTGCAACATCTCATCAACACTAATACACCAAACTTACCATTTTTTGAACACTGGAGGCATTGTTTGTTCTCGCCATCGTTGACGCTTTGCATTCAAGAATCAGAGCAAGTTTTAAGGAGACTTCGGCAGCCACAATGGGGTCAACGTTGGACAAACCACTCCAATGTAAAACGTTGTCAATCGTAAGAAGAATAAATAACCACTGAAAGAAAAAGGTTGCATGACAATTATAATTACCTTCTTTGTAATATACAATTTTGTTCCGAAATAGCACTCCCGTTGGTTCAGTGGTTTGCGAATAAGATTAAAAGCCTGGAAGTTCAAGTCTTAAAGTCACTTTTTCATCTCTGACAAAGTCAATATTGCTGGCGTCAGTGCTTTTCATGCCTTCCCGTGACAGTTGGAAAAAATCATAATCCAGTGGATAGCGTGATCCAACCGGTCCCCGGGTTTACAAACGAAGGAAAGACAGAATGCGTAAACACAAGAGTGGTACTGTAATCACCTTATCACAATCTTTATCATTCAAAACATGACGACAACTGTCTTGATTTGCAGATACGACGCGCTGAAAGTAAGGTTTACAACGACTCCACAGAAATAACGTAGCATCGATGATCATGTCGACGTCCACGTACGGCAATGAAGACTGGAACATGTGATAAAAAATGGAATTAGCATTAATTTGGGGGAAAACTACAATCATGGTCAAAAATATTGGGACAATTGAACATTTATAGGCGTTAACTTAATACCTAGCGCCCCCTCCCCACCCACCCCGTTCAATGTTGAAAATTGAGTAATTCAACTTCAACATTCAATGGGGGTGCGAAGAGGAGTGGGGGGGGGGGGGGTTGTGATGTCTCAAGGACTTTTGGCCATGATTGTAGTTAAACATCTCGGGCCAGTCATCTGGGTTACCGCTAAGCGTAGGTTCACCCACTCTTCTAGTTTCTTGTGTTCTACTGCTCTGTTACTTCAAAAAATTTGAAAACCAAAACTATTGTCAATACAGACAAGATTTTGAAAAAATATTTCCAAGCTTATGGACAAGTTGCTAGAGTTTCACTATTTTAATCTTACCATAGGTGGGCCCAAATATGTCTGGAAATTTCGTGCACAGCGAGCGGTAGCGTACTGTTCATACGCGGTAATCTTACTCATTAACCCAGAGCTATGCTAACCAGCTTGTGAACAAGTGGCTCATGATCTAAACTATATGCTCAACTAGACACAACTGGTCAGGCTCCATCAGCCTTCTGTCTTTGTGATTGTTGCTGTAGTCTTGATATAAGAAAATGTGGAAAGCCAGAATAAACAGGTTGTCTTCGTTGTAGCTTGACAGAAATGCTTCATCCATACCTTTTAAAAACTTACACGTACTGGAAGCAATATATCAGACACTTACCTTTGGGAGCTCACTGGAAAACCCATTAAGAATGTTGGCCACAACCAAGAGCTCATCCACAGGGGATGAACTACCCTTATTACCTGAAAATTTACATACGAAAGGTAAGTTCCTCACTCTCAGGAATAACCGAGATCTGCGGCCTTGAAGATACGCTGGATAAATCTGACTTGATAAACTGGGGGAGGACCTGAGGGGATAGAGCAGGTCACGGAGAGGGCTCATCGCTCAGAGCTTGAGCTCTACTAGTGTACAGGATTAGCGCTCTTCAATCAAATAACCCGGGAAGACAGAACAGGGACTAAACAGAGAAGTCACTCAAGCAAAGAGATCATAAAATTGGCTACATAACATATACATTATACATAGCACCTCAACCTTTGAAGTTTTTTGTCCCTAAGCACGTCGCATTACACATGTTTATTATGCCAGTTCAACTGCATTTTCTCGCAAATAAAAACGCTGAATTTCCTGCTCCTCCATTATTGTGGCCATTCAGTTGCATCATAGACAATCAATTAGAATATTCTATTTGACTGTCTATGGTTGCATAAAAATAGGGGGTATGTTGCAGAGTTAGGTCGTTCTACCATTTATTTCCTATACTGTTCCCGAGAATCTCAATACACCAACCGATTGACGTACCGTGTGAGTTTTCATTCCCAGTGTTGTCATGCATTGATTTCTTCGCCTGTTTCCGTCCGGCTGTGTTGAAGAACGGCTCCATGGCAGCCAGAAGCTGCAGCGAAATGATATAGGCAGGCGTTTGAACCACTTGCGTGTGTGTCTTCAGTAGTGTAATGAATGGTTGCAGCAAGGCTTCAAATACCTCCCACTGTTCATAACTGAAAGCTAGCTTGATAAATTTCACCACAAACGGAAGGGGAACACCATCAATGCCTATATCATAAAGAAAATAAATTAGATACGAAATATAGAAAGAAACTTGATATAAAAATATCATCAAGTTCCTGATAATATTCGCCTTTCCGAATATCATTATGCCTTTCAGCCTCTTCGCTGTAAATCAACTTGAAAAGTGTGTTATTTTAAGGAGAGTTTTAACAAAAAAAGTACGTAATTAGGGCCCGTTCTTCAGTGACATACTGATACCATTTCCTGCGTGCGTAGGTTGCTTTACAGACTTACCGACCGTATCAATTCTGTAACTAAATTTATTGACAAGTTCCAATCAAGAACCGATATGAGGGGTATGGGGGATGCACCTCTTGCACCCGCCCAGTAAATCCATCACTGAATCTAATACATTAGGTACCTTGCTCGGATAAATCAAGTAGCGATGTACTGGACAGCTCAATGCTGGAAGGGTTCACCTCGGGATCAAAGCGCGTTAACCGAGCATTGTTGCCACTGGCGATAAGATCCACGCCAGCCACAAATAGCTCTGGGTAAATATCCAGCGTGATGTCATCAATTGATCCAGTAGGTGCCTTGCAGTGCAGAGTACGACGGTGAGTATCGCCCAAGGTTTGAAGGATTGCCAGGAACTGTGCGGCACTACCTTCAAATTTATCTGCCAGCAGTCTCTCTGTCTGGTTTCTGGGCCAGTTCGACTAGAAAGAAATTTTAGAATTTACTTGAATTCCTTCACGACGTCAATGTATTGACTGACCAACAAACAAGCGAACCAACCAAAGAACCAAAAACCAATCAACCCAGAGACAGACCAAGAACAAACGACTGAGGGACTAAGCATGAACAAACCAACAACTAGCAACCAAACAAACAATCAATCAATCTACACCAACCAATAAGCTAAAACAACTGACCTACAAACCAACCAACCAACCAACCAACCAACCAACCAACCAACCAACCAACCAACCAACCAACCAACCAACCAACCAACCAACCAACCAACCAACCAACCAACCAACCAACCAACCAACCAACCAACCAACCAACCAACCAACCAACCAACCAACCAACCAACCAACCAACCAACCAACCAACCAACCAACCAACCAACCAACCAACCAACCAACCAACCAACCAACCAACCAACCCACCCACCTGATGAACCAACTAACCAACCAACCAACCAACCAACCAACCAACCAACCAACCGACTGACGAACCAACTAAGCAACCAACTACCTGGCTGACCAACCAACTGACCGACAGACTAATTGAAAAGACACACTGACGAACCAACAACTGACCCATAAACTGATGACAACCTAGTTATTTATAACCCATTACATAAATCAACTTACGTTCAACGCCTCTCTTAGAGGAGCTCGTATTTTTGGCCGTAATAATCCTTTAGGTCTCTTACGAGATTCGAAAACAACCCGTTGAAAAATAAGCACATTAATCTTCACTTTAGCAGCCTGGAATATTGCTTTAGTCTCAGGAGTTGAAACCGATGTGCTAATCTCTTCAATGTCTGCAAGCTCTGTGATTTTCTCCATCGCACGACGAGCGAATGTTTCGGCATCTCGAGATTGTTTACAGTCAAGATAGCAGAGGCATACTGTAGAATAGAGAGTGCTTCTCCAAGGAACATATTTTAGCGTGAGTAAAGGAATGGAACCTTCCATACACATGCATGCCCACAGCATGTACTCCAGAACCTACACAACATTGAGGTACTGTTATAACAGGGATGCGTTTACTAGGTGGGGGCGAGGGTGGGGGTGGAGGGGGCACCCCTTAGCTTTGGATAAAGTGCAGGGGGCATCCCCTTGCTTTGGATAGGGGGTGCAGTAAGGGGTTGTGTTATTTTTCATGATAAGGCAATAATAACTAGCAGAAACAAAGTGAGATATCATGGTAATTTTAGTAGTAAATAATAATAATATCATTAAACTACCACAATTGTCAAATACTGCTGACAGATGGGTGACCGGCAGTGTGGAATGCATAACTGAATAACCAATGATATTTAGCACCACGGTTGGCCATTCCACTAGTTAAGACCCTGAAAACAAATTTCTGTCCAGCACTTACCAAGTTGCTTCGGCCAGTGACCATGAGATGTCTTGAGATTGTATAAATATGAATGGTACCTGAAGGAAATTGTTACAATATGTATGAGCTAAATGAGCTCAACAATATGTATGATGAGCCAAAATTGTCACACAATTGAAAACACATAGTGCATCTTACCATTGTACACAAGCCAACTAAAGGATTCTTCATGCAAAGCCAGTTGAGTGGTAAGCATCAAGACTTTCAAAAGTTTCAAACACTGATGGACTGAATCTGTGTTCTACAATAGACAGTATATAAATTATGGGGGACACAATCGAAAGCAATATATTTAGTTGTAAAAACTTTCAAGATTGCAGAATATACACTGTACATAAGAGACATTATTGTCAGCTTCTCTACCTGTAGTTTAGGATCCCATTCTGATAACATTTCATAAGAACACATAGTGTCTTCACAAATAACTTTAATCTAAAATTATAAAGTAATGGTCGGATATGATCACCATCATCATCACAATCATCATCTTGATATAACAATTGATTTCATCACAAAATAAAAATTACTAGCGTGGTCAGCACCAGATGTTATGTTTACTACCAACATCAATAAATACCATCACAACAAGCATGACTGTCAACACTGTCAATAACAACATTATCACCATCAATATATCATCACCAACATTATAACTACCTCTCAATTAATACACCAAACACCATCAACAGTATCACCATCACTTTCACCATAGTTGGCCAGCACCAGACATTACATATGGTACATTAATTTTGCATATTATAATGATCAGCATTCTCACCATGTGCAATATCACAACCACCACTATCCCCAATTATCAAATGCTATACATCAATATTAAAAAGCCTAACTAATTTTTAGTTTCCAAACATGAAACAGCAATATATCAAACAAGCTTACTGTGTCAACTGCTTGAGCATCATCTAAGCCATGCGGAAAGAAGCTTTCTTGAAATTTCTGAAAATCATTTTCAGCCACAGACTCAATACAGGTGAACTCGGCTGATACCTCTTGCAGATAACGAGTAAAACACTGAAATTTTGCCAACTGAAATGCCTAGTGATAAAGTATGCAAGTAAGCAAAACTGTTATTAAGTTTGAACAGACTGTAAATGTGTACATGCTCCAATAGTAACCTGTCACTTTCTTGTTAATTTTAAAACAAACCTTTATTGAATATAAAAAGCTTCCAATCTGCATGAGTTTTTCGTTAAAATATTGATGCTGGAGACGAGGCTTAAACTCTTTAAAAAGCTTCGAGAAATCAAGTTTTCTAAGAAAAATGATAATTATATAGAGTGTACAACTGGATACTAAGAATGAAGGTTAAAACATAGAGGGACATTAAAAAAGTGTGTTGGTACACTAGCCTAGTAATGTGGCACTTTGCACTAGCTCTGCTACAGTAGGCATTCCTGAATAATGTTAGTTGTTCTTGTTCTTCTATAAGGGGTTTTGATTGCTATTTATTTTGCAATTACTAGATTATGGCCCAGATTGGAAAATCTTCTATGTATTTTCTTTCAAATTTAGTATCCAGGCACACAATTTTCAGACTTTCCAGTCTAGAGTACCACCAATACATGGAAAACTGCAAAATTTCCAAGTAATGTTTCAAGGGACTTTACTATGTCACTAACCTTTTCCCAACATCCTGCCTGACTAGATAGCTATCTCCGCTTGAATTACGTTTTGCAAACTTGAGTAAAATGTTCTCCAATTCTTGTTCAAATGCGAAAATTGAAGGGTTTATCTTGGACTGTTCTGTGATAGGACAAATTTGACTCTTGAGCATTTATGACCAATTAAATATGAGATTTTATGAGAGGAGATAGGATATACATACTAGAAAAATATGTACGGCTTGAACATAAAGAATTATAAAATGGACAGATATATAAACACATATGAAAGATAACAATGTTACAGTCATATATAATAATTAATGACTACGCTATAATGGTGACGTCATAATGGTGAGTAGTGAATGTAAAATTATATATAGATTGTAAGTAGTTAACTCAGTAACGTGTTGTGTAATCTGTCAGTTCTGTTATTCAACTTAGATATATTTATGTTAATTTTATCTATTGTAGTTAGTTTAGTGCACGACCACATCAGCTATGCTGTAAATTTACTATCGTGTTTAAATATATGCTATATTATTATAATTATTATAAATGTACAATGTAATAAAATGAAGAGTATTATACAATATAGCAGACAGTATTTTGGAAATTTTACCTCTTTCGCCAGTTTTCAATATGTTAATACTACTCATTGTACAGTTTCTTTCAGTTTCTGGATATCTCAAGAAGAATAAAGTGGGAATCAGTCAAATTTACTCGACCCGACATTTTGAAAGCAATGCACTCATTTTTTGCCGCCATGTTGGTTTAACACTCGCCATCGTTTCTAAGCAACAATATTCGCACAGCAAGCCCAAGTCAAGTTCAATCAGAATTTAAAATATGAAAACCGTGCTGACAAACGAGGCCAAGAGACGAGTGTTTCATAACAGGGTTTATTTCAGTTTCGCTCTGGTTTGCTAAGTCTTTCTGACCAACCTTTTTTTGCCATGGATATATGCTATGATAAACACTCTCCTCAATATATAAACTAAGGTTTACAAAGAAATTGTTTTATTTCAAATCTAGTTACCACAGTTGCCTTAATATATTACAACTTTTTTTAAAACTTTATTTATAAATATATATATGTATACCTATACGACACTGCAAAGTCAGTAAAAATCCTGGACTTATACAAATGCTGTACAAATATTTCTAGTATACTTTTAAATATATAACATGCAGCAGATATATATAAATACTTTGTGCTAATAATACAAGATTATACAATCAATGAATCAATAATATGATCAATAATACAATCAATAATGTTCTCAATATGAGAACAAACGCCTAATACTCATGATTAAAAAATTGTGCATTAATTCCATCAATATAACAACATTCCAATTACCTCGTAAAACACGAGGTTTTAACTCGCTAATACACTTAACATATGTCATACATCATACTAATCACCTTGAAGCTAGAAACTTCTATAAATGTTTGTAAATGCAAATAGCAACACTTAGGGCTAGTAAGGTTTTTATACTTTTGTGCATTTTAAAGTTTGCATTGCAAGCTTTTAAACACAGAATATTTTGAAAAGTCACAGCTGATATAGATATTGAAGGAAAGAACTCCTAAAATGCTACCACAGCTGTTTGTTAGAAGCACGTTTTACAAAATACGTAACAATTTAAAAGGACAACAGATTTTGTAAGGTTCTCTTTCAGATACAATTTCTAGCTACCTAAATAGTTCATGATTGCCTATCGCTGTTGCTGTTATTGAATAATGAAAGGTATGTTTTTGCAATTTCGTTTAGGCAATAGTAATTTGTTACGTAGTTTCCAATGTGTCAATAATATTTTGGGTACATCAGTGTGCAAGAAATAGTGCAGAATGAAACATCTGGCTTTGAGTTTTGTATCGATATTGATCAATTAAATGCTGTTGAACACTGCACAGCAGCCTGACAAGTGGCCGGACTTATCAAAGTTAATCTCTCTCATTTAAACAAGATCTCCTATCATTAAATCTCCTTGTGAAGCAAATGCAAAACTGTTGCTCCGTTGAAACAAAGATACATGCCGGTTGTTTAGCGCTCGCTGCGCTTAATTTGAGAAGTGTGTGCTTTAGGGCAAGTGTGTTAAAAATCTTATTCCTTAATTCTCAAAGCACAATCATGCTTTTGCTTCACGAATGTTCAAAACTCAAAGCCAGTTGTCAAGTAATTCTATTTGTCACCGTGAAATTCTTAATCAAAGATCATGATAATGAACCGCGGATGACGGAAAACAAAGTGCAAACAACGTAATGTAAGTCTGCTGCAAGAAATCTGTTAGATTTTACTCTCATCCCAGTCTTGTCCTTCACAGGAATCTGAAATAACGATGACACTTGTCAGTGTGTGGTCTCAACCATTTTCATCGCCTGAAAATGCTTTTACGGCGGAGGAGAGATGCGGTTCAAGGAGGCATGCGTTCTTAACAAACCCATTTCATCTGTGAAAAAGTCAATAACTACATCTATTACAAACGGACAGAACATTGACTTCATTAACTATAGTAAACTCGAAAGATTTTGTCATGTTACTGGCCTCAGGATACTGTCTAATGTCAGGAAATGCTTATTTATAGACTAATTAATGGTCACGCACGGCAAAAATGCAACATAATTAGGTTCATGTGTTATCAATCTTCGAAGCACTTAAGGCCCAGACAATTGAACGTACATGTTAATCTGCACAAGAATGAACGTTTGTAAAAGGCGTGCAGAGTAACTTACATGTTGTAGATTTTCTAAATATTTCAAACATGCCAGGGTTATCTATCGTCCAACGGACACTTGACTTGCATGAGCTAACTGATTTCCTGATGCATATATATTATTTCAACGATGTGGAGGTTTATACAGCCAGCTTAGGTATAGTTCACACTCGTCCTAAGAACCGGCGAGGATGACGTCTTCTGGCCGATGTAATTGAGTGTATACTATATATACCATTGCAAATACAATGTAATTCCTCATTCTGAGGGAGAAATCCCCAATTCTTACGACAAGTGTAAACCAAGCTTCAGACTCGCTGCACCAAAGACCAGTATAGTGAATGGGCAGTAGGGCCACTCAGGAGTGCAACATGGCGCCCTATTTTATGCAGTTTTCAGCTTTCTGATTGGCCAGAAAATGCACTCTGGGATGAAGGTAATGTCGTGCGTTATGTAACATACATGATGAACATACACTGTCCATTTTTTTACTGTGACCATACTTACATTTGGGATACTCCCAAGTCTAGTAGGCAAGTGATCTGGTCTCCTCAACAGGAGGTAGTTTAAATGCCTGAATCCCTTGGATTGGCTGGAATGTCATCACAGATGCATCAAGATTAGGCGGGTGTCCCGCAAAGCTCTGAAACAAATTCAACGAAAGATTAATGCTAGTGGTATAAAGCATACCTAAATCTCTAGGCAAATAGTTTGTTTTTTGAGGATCATATAGCATTGTCCAAGCACTGGCATCTCTCTTCTGTATTAGCCCCTGGAAAACTATTTGGATTTGCAATAGACAAAACCTTCAACCGTTTGTTTACACTTGATAATACTTCATAATTCCTATGCCTGGTTACTATGATGATATTGTTCTAGTTAATGCAAGCAATGAGCATGACAAAGAGGTTTCTATTCATCAGAACAATCGAGACATGTCGACATGTTAAGTAGTGTTAGGATTCGGAAAATACCAAGGACCGGTCATTACTTCTGACTGGGGCAAGAATTTTCACTCCACCATTTTCTCTCACAACAAAATTTAATCTACCTATCATTGAAAAGTAAAAAAAATATTCCCCACCCTAACGAAACTTATTTGTAAGATATGAAAGAAATGAAACCCGAAAGCCAACGACTTTCAAGCTTACAAGAAATGGTAGCATGAAAAATTTTATTCACCATCCCCCCTCCCTGCTACCCCCACTTAACCATGTATAATGGACGCCCCCTTACTCTTCTTACGGTAAGATTGTATAGAAAACTTCTGCATGCTTTTAGCATTAGCCAATTCAACCATGAGCCAAATTTTCCCCAATGGCAATGAAAACGGACCTTTAAAAGGCTGCTTTAGCCACTATCAGAGAATTTTAAATGGGTCAATTCTAGGCCAGCCTGGCAGGATTCTACAGAAGGGTCAGGTGATTTGAAAATACGGAAAAGGATTTGTTCTTGGTAATCCATTTTTCACTCAAAACTATTAAATTGCTCATGAAATATAATTTTGTTTTAAATTTCTGGTAGACTTATAATTTTCTTTACTAAACATGACTATAGCTGCTAAGTTTCGACCGGTTTCGTAAAGCGAAATAAAAGATAAGAGCGAAAGCCATGCCGCAATAATTCCTGCTGTGTTCCTAGAAGCTTTGACAGTGTGAATCAGAGGCTGTTTAACGATCCTGCTCTGGCGGGAATGAGACAGGCCGATTTTGATGTAGAATAATTTCATTAAGACTTCATTAATATTTTCCATAGTGATAGATTATTGTACCAGAATTGTAAACAAAAGGCTCTTTAATTTCAAGAAGAAACTAATCTTTCTAAACTACGAGATCAATACATCAAAATCAGCCCGCATTCCATCTCGGCTCAGACATAATTTTGGCTCCAATTCACGAGCCTCCTTGCACCAAGGCAACAAAGTCATAACTCATAAATCAAGCAGAACAATCAAGTACGTGGGTGTCCCCCAAAATACTGCGACAATTTAAATAAGAGATTAATACGAGCAAAGCATCAGAAATCATGGCTAAACCTTTAGATAAATAACATAATTCGAGGTTTTTGAATTAACTCAAGGAGGTGAAAAGCTTACCCGGACTTTAACAATGCGTGGTCTGGAGTTCCCGTAGCTGCTTCGTTTCCAAAAAACTTTCTGCAACAAAACATGCGAAATTCATTAAGTTACGTTTGCCTGCTTGGCTTTTTCATTAGCCCCCTGCTAAGGACAGATAATTCTAATAAAAATATAATGCAATTGTGGTATCCTAACACGATTACGCAGCGAATTCAGCCTCTCAACAGCTGACATATAGCTTTCATTTTAATTATTTCAATTTAGGCTGAAGAAACACAGTCATTGTCACTGCACACCAGAAACACGCCCGCAAGCAGTTTGATCAAAATGAGAACATAATACGAACTGTTTCAGAAGCGAGGCAGACGCGTGTTTTTAAAATTAAAGACTTTAGCAGCGGGTGTCAACGCCCAGTTAGGCGCACAATGGAATGGAAGCGCTGCTAGGTTTGTATGCGACCATTCTCCTTTCTAGTTAGGAAAGTTTTATACCATGCCCACGAATATGTCGAACTAACGTTGCCAGTGTCATTAGTGCAGTCAAAAACACAGCTTCGACGTATTCACCCTTTAGATTTTATAGTGCTCGGAACATCTAATTCTGTTTATATCATGAGCGAAAGCCCAACTATGCAACAAAGACATCTATAAACTATCAGCCGGTCATGGACAACTACATATACAAAACATTTTAACATGTCTGTTTTTTTATTTCTCGTAGTTAAAAACGCGTATGAAGTTGAAGTAATACAAGTTACAACATGGACCTTTTTTCATGTGTTTTCCTTCATGTGTCAGAATTTTAATACGCCGCAAAATAGAACCGGAAAATATATATACAGTCATAAGATGTAACACTAAATAAAACAAATTCTGAAAATAGGAATCTTGTATTCTCGATATTCAGAAAGAAAAAAAGAAAACAAAGACGTCTGTGATATTCCGTCTTTATTCCAAAGACATTGCCAGAGTAGATCATCAAAAGACCTCAAACCAATCTATTGGTTTGAAAAGGTTCTTGGAACAAAGACAATATATCACCGACTCCGTTGTTTACTTGGTGTTTTTTTCATGAATATCGAAAATACAAGAGCCTATTTTCGGAATATTTTATTTTGTATTTGCTGAAGTTATCTGCTTGTCGTTTCAGGTAAAACTCGTTTGTGCATGTTTTGCCTAAATCGTATAGTACAGCCACGCAAACGAGGTGTGGTTTAAGCTGATTGCTTCTTCAACTGTCAACAGTTCAGTAATCAGGCAATGCGCCATGCATAGTTGCATTGTGACGCTAAACTGAAACACATCAACTCTCAAAAAACATTTGGTCAAGTAATACTTTTACCATAAAAGTGTTTTGAATGTAATCAAAAGCTGCACAATACGTCCTGATAACAAACTCTTCAGTTCATACGCGTGACCTTTTAATGCGCAAACGAGAAAAGGCGCACGCGCGCGCATTTTCCGAGTCTGCGCTGTTTTCCTGTAATTAGCATGAATTCCGCACGCAATCTTTTCTCGGAATCTTATTTATTTTTACTGTGAAATTTACAAAGATATTTCTTTGTACTTCAAAAATAAAGATAAACTTGTTAATCATCTTTGGAAAAATCGTGTGTGAGTGTCGACCCAAATGCAATGCAGGCAAGAACGCGTTTGGAAAAGTCGTGTTACATCCATCCCCCCCCTAAAACAGATAGAAATTTTACAGCATGGAAAAACATAGGATCAAAGTCCGAAGGCTTTGGTAATAAAGAGTATGAACTCAAGCTAAGGAATCAATCAACAGAAATTCAACAGAAATCCGAGCTGGAACATGACCTCAGTAAGAATTTTAACACTTTATAATAAAATTTTTTCACATGTTTACTGAAGTCATGGCGACGCTTAATTTTTCAACAAAACTTTGTAAAAAAAAAATGCGTAAATAAGACGTACTTAAGACGTTAAAAGCGGGTATATAGTGAAAAGTATTACAAAAGAAATATCGTTTTAAATTTTTGGGCACAATGTTCCATATATAGTCAAAATACGATTGTTGGGCACCAGCTTGATTACTTTTGCATGTCGATTCAAATATGGGAGTTTTGGAGCTCGCAATTTCTAATCCGACAGGGATCAAGCTATGAAGGGCACAAAAGAATGCAATTTACGCTGGTCAATGTGTTTTGTTGATTGAATTCGGTTCGAACAATGCGATTGAACGCGCGTCAATATGCGCGTCATAAACTCAGCAAGGCCAAAAAAATAAAAAAAAATAAAATTTACAACACAATTGACGAAAGCGTCACGTTTTGAAATGAGCATTAATAATTTTGCCCACTCAGTCTCAGTAGGAAGTTTAGTATTTAGTAGAACACAAAATATTGTGTTTAAAAACTTAAAACCTATCGTACCTGTTGCATTTTCTCGAAGTCAAGTGATGGACGGCTGTAAAATTTTTCGTGAGGAGTCATTCGGTGTCTTTTTCGTGCGTGACTGTCAGATGGGCGAATTTTCGCGTTACGAACGGGGCTTGTTTTTTGACAGCTGTCTTCGGAGCCATGTACGCCAGTTTCGTTGCTTTTATGTTGTTTTGAAAATAATTCTTTGACTTCTTCGTCGCTTGAAGAGCTGTCGCTGGAAAAGTTCGGTTGTGGCAAACGAGAACGCTTGACGTCGGACCATTTTCGCTTCTCAGCGGCATAGAGTCCTCTGTTCGGGGAAGGAAAAGTTAGACCACTTAACCTCAGACTCGCCAACTTTTCTCCGTTTTCTTTATTCTCGTTTCTAAGGGTTTCGTCTTCCTTTAACGGTTCAGTTGAGAAATGAAGCGTTCTTACATGCACGTTCGGCATACGACTGACAAATGGAGTGCGAACAAGGTCTTTCGATGTGTTGTCGGAATCTTCAAGCTCTGTTTTACAAACCTCTTCTACGAACGAAAACAACACAATGTATTCACTTACAACTTGTTCCGATGCTGGGGTGCCTTAATGGTTTCCAAAACAAAGACAAAGCTTTTTAAAGATATTTTATTATATTGAGCAAGTTAATTATCTTAGACTTACGCTGCCACGTCTGCTGTTGTGTCCCGTCGTCAGAATCTACTATTTCCCCATGCCCAGCTGACACGAATGACCCCTAATGAAAGCGAAAAGACAACAATGGTCATAACTTCCTACTCATATTTGGGTAAAAATACCAAGTTCGGCAGTGACACCAAGCTAAAATAGCTGCTAGTATTAGCAATTCAAACTCACGGCGTTCTCGTATGGCTTTACTTCGTTTATTGACTGCGTCTTAAACTTTGTTAAAAGTTTGAACATTGCTTCCTCTGTATGGATGTGTACTGCTCAACACTGTACTGTTGGGAAGATTTGAAGATAGACAAGGCAAAAAGCCTTGCTAGCCTTGCAAAGGCCGGTGTGTACGCTGTTTAAAGAAACAAACCAGATTCGGGTTAAATTAAGGCAGCTTTATTTACTTAGCAAGTCTAATAACAAGCTCTTCAAATATCCACAATTGACTAGCAAGCAGCCAGGGATTTTATAAGTATACATTATGACGTACAGCATATAAGCCCACACAAATTTACAGTTGCTGCATCCTCTGCATACGGAACTGAAACGTATCCTGAAGCAATTTTTACACTATCTTTTTTTGGATCAACATAACTTAAACAACCATAAAGCTTACTATAATTTTTCTGATATTAAACCACAAGCTTTGTTTTTATGCACTTGGCCTTTGGCGGCTGTCACAGATATTTTACGTCAAACCGTGTACAGAATACGAAGCCTTTCATTATTAAAATACTACGCTGGTCACGTTTTTGCTCTTGACAGCTACGATACCGATACCCCAGCTTGTATGCCTTCGCTCTGCGTCGACATGTCTGCTGTTAAAAGTTATTATACCACAAAAAATTTTAATAGTTTTCGGGTAATTTCACGCAAGCCCAAACACAGCTGTCAAATAGATGAAGGCCGAAGCCTTGCTTTGCTGTGCTGTATTGCGTCCAACAGGCTTTAAACTATCGAAAAGCTATGTCGCGTTACTTTCTACATGATATCAAAATATTGAGTCATGGACACCTCAAAGGTGAGAAAATAGTTTACAACGGTATGTGAAATTGACATAGTAACACATTACAGTAGACGGTCTGAGTCTGCCGACTTTTAACGGGGAAAAGGCAGCTGAAACGCTGTGTTATATAAAATAAAATACAGCAAATCTCTTATAAGACACATAAACATATACATAGTGAATGACACGAAGAATAGACATAAGAACCAACGTACCTTTTCATTTACTCGTGTATGAAGCAAGAGGAAAATCTGACTCTCGCCGATTTCACTCATGCATTAGTTGTTAATGTAAATAAGCTTCTCGAACGACTAGTGCCAGGCCACGCATAGACCCCTGGGAATACATGCTGCCCGCTGATTGGTCGAGCAGTCAAGTTATTAAAGTCCACTGGTCCAGTCACAAAGGTCATGACCTTTGGAACCTCAGTGTTTGGAACTACGTGCAAAATTGATGATAGAGCATTTTCTTACGGCAAACTTTCGGTTTATTTTTGTAGCCTTGATTATTGATCGGTTGGCTGAAACAATCCGATGGACTCAATCATAAATCGCAACAATGCGAATTTGAAATTTAATGAAATTTTATTAAAATAACTTGCATTTTTATTCTATATTTTTAAATATACTCACATTGCATCACCATATATACCAAAGCTAGGCCTTAGTAACATTGGCTCCGCCCATAGCAACATGAAAGTTTCGACCAATGAACATCAAGTTTCATAGTACGAAACAAACATGCAAAATGCGCACGGCACGTCACAGTATGGGGGCTGAACAGTAATTTCACTCAGGGGCAGGCGAGGTAAAAAACTTCAGAGACACCTACCGACACGAGTGAGATTAGGGCTCAGTCCCCCTACTGTGGTCCACGTCCAATTGCAAATAGCGGTAGTGCATGGTGCATTGAATCCTACATTTATTCCGTATGAGATGATATTTTTTACATAATCTATATTATACATCTAAAATATATTTAAATACACTGATTTCTAATTATTACTTAATATTTGTATGATAAATAAAACCACAAATTTAAAGTTGTGGAAGGCTATACAGAAAAGCTAAATTTATTTTTCTTCGTCAAAAGTTGAGTTACGTTTGTTTCCAGTTTCTCTATTGTTTCTCTTTGTTCCAAGTTTTTCCGCACCAACTAAAAAATAAAATAGTAATTTAATCTTTAGGCTTCACAATGCCATATCTTCTCTATTAAATCTTCTAGGGTATAATGGCTGATTGATTAGTGTGAAAATTCCAGAACCATGGACATTCAGTAAACTACCACTAACCAGATTAGGACTTATTGAAATGGAAGACACCGCAAAATTTATCTGAGTGTTTCTAAGTTTCTCTGTCTTCTGGTTGATTCTAAAAGTCGCATTATATCCGACGGATAATTGAAGCCAGCAAGATTTTTTAGGGGAGGTGACAAAACTGAAATTCCATAGTAAGTATTGATGAGGAGAAAAGTATGTTATATGCATGTTTTTCTACTATAAAAACACTACGATTATGACTTTCGACGAAACATTTGGAGATATTTTGTTATTCTCGTAATGAAGGCCCCCCGCATGTCTTGCATCTCCTTGCCGGTGCCTGATTATTGCCGTTGCTTGTTGATGGCAAGCGAATCGAAACGAATCTTTGCCGTTCACAGACATTAAAACCTTTGATTATAGTCATCATTGCAATATCACGACTAATGCGATCAGCACAAAGAATTGAGGAAGTGATTAGATGGCGACAGATTAGGAAAAGTACAAGTAAACATTTCCTTTTTAATATATTGGCTTCTTCATAACAGCACGACTTTTATTGAAGTTGCTGTTACCGTTGACACACGATTAAGTTTCTGTTCTCTGCAGCAAGTCATAAGTTAGGCAACAACAAGAGCAATATAGATTTCGATTTGTGAAAGGGGAAAAGGAAGAGGAAATGATGTTTATGGATTGACTAGAGTTATTGAAGTCGTAGTCATAGTGGTTTTATCAAAGTGCATTATTCTAAGATTAAGTTCGTGAAGCAATGAACACAGCATTGATCTGGAGGGTAATTGGATGAGGATCAAGAGGCCCCATTTAGGGTAAAAGCAGCTTGATTTGAATTATAAATTGTAGTTTGCAGTGACTATAGAATAGCACGGGTAACTGCATAAAAGATGATGAGGTGGATTTGCATTAGAAAACAGCCTTCTTTGTGCAAGCGCTAATATTATCGGTTATCTGCTGAGGAACCCCACCAGACTTTTCCATTAACGACCAATGCTAATTCTTTTGATAAATTTACCGAGACTCTCCATCTGTTAACCAAAACGGGGGCACGATGTCCATTAACTCCTCGTGCATTGATAAACTGATCTGGTAACAACAATATAACTGCTGCGCGGTATCTGCTATAGGAACTCGATGTAATCATAGTGTTTGCGGACACTTATTCAAAAACTATTACGAATACAGGTATACATCTATCAATTTAGTAGAATTGAGCACACTAAATAGTCGCCTACCATATTATTTTCCTCTTTATAATAAGCGACGAGGTCTACCAACTGTTCTCGCGACATAGAGACCAAAGAATCTGAATGAAAAGGAGCAATTCAGCTCACAGAAATACTGCATTGTACTACTAGTACAAATTGAACACGCTTCAGTACGAAATAGGCTATGAAATGTGAAGTACGAAAAATTCTATTGTACAGTAAAAAAATATGTATTACAATAAAAAGTGTAATTATTTTGTTTCCAGAATAGTACTCTCTAAATTTAACAGATTAGCTTGAGAGATTTTTTTCACTCTTTTAAAGTTTGAAGAATTTTTCAATCTAATAGACTATTTTTTGATCTAACAGATCAAAAATATACATTGAGGGATACTCTTTCAGTGTTCCAATCGATCGGAATATGTCACTCAACTAGATTGTTTTTCAATAGAAAACGTATATGATCCCTAAAAACAATCCCAAAAAGATTGAAAGTCCAATTCATTAGATTGAATTTTCAATCGTTTGTGAATTAAGACATGATCAGCATTCAGATGTAAAAAAGAAAATCCGACATGTGTGCTCAAGTGCCGGTAAGTTGGATCTGGTTGGATACTAAGTATAGACACTAAGCTCTTTCGGTGCTTATATAATATACAATTGTATGTATGGATAGATATCAGGGGGCTGAACTTTTAAGCCGGGGTAGTGCTCCACCGGATAACGATTTGGAGTATTGCCGTACCATATACCTTATAACTCAACGTTGTGAAGTTTTAAGAACCTACAAATTTCAGGTAAAATACCTTTGTCATCAGGTATACGAAGGTCTTCGTTTTCAGTTTGAACACCAATCGAAACTTTATTTTCTTCCTTGTTTAGTGGCCTTCAGAACGAAAACAGAAAACGCATGATTGTGTAAGCTAAAGTGATCAGGATATTGGTCATTTGCAGTTACTGAGAGTTCCTAAGAATCTTCAATGCGAAATTAATCAATGACATGAGAGCAAAAGGAAGGATCTAGAAGCAAAAATCAGTATCATTAGGGATTTGTCGTCTCGTCTTCAAGGCCCCTTCGAACAAAAAACAAACGTGTTTCCTCACTTACATCATAGATTTCATTGTCATTTTGCACTCATGATATGCACTGAAGTTGAGAGTTATCTACCCTTCCATCGAAAGTCGTGGGTTTTCTCACGGCAATTCGGTCTCATATCAAAGTGAATGTTGAAAGCGTGAATGGAAATTTGCCCTTAGTTGACCCTTGTGTTCCCTCTACAGACACGTGTCGTGTGGCAACACAGTTTAAGGCACCTTTTATAAACCTTCGAGAAGAGTAAGTCTGCCCGCACCTTTCAACTCAACACAGGCTGAATAACTGCACAATTTTTTTGGACAGCACACTTTTTTTAAACTGACCTCTCGTTATCATTTTCGTTACTATTACCATTGACGCGAGGGCTGTTTGGAAGAAAATTATCAGCTTCTTGTAGCTCCTGAAATCAGTGATAAAATGCTCGCTACACAAACTCCTAATTATTTCAAGAGAGGCCTTCAGAGCCAATCAGGGGCCGGTTGTTTAAGGCTGGGTTATCGTCAACCCTATAGGTTAAAGTCTAACTCACTGTTTAGATTCTTTATTTTTAAATGTCGGTCTCTTTCAAAACTTCAGCCCAAAACTACTCTGGTGATCCAGAGAAGGTTTCTGAAGAAACATTTCAAGCTTGCGAAACAAGATCCTTGCAAAGTAACTTTAAATTTTGCGTTAACTCATGCAGGGTTAAGCTAATGGACTTTGAACAGCCGACCACAGATTTTGTTTTAAATGTCGCCAGCAATAATGTTCGCTCACTTGTGCGAGTACCTCCACCTACTCGGAGAAAATTAAACCAAAATGAACTTGCATGCTATATGTAATTACCCTTCTCAACCAATCAGGAACAGTGCTGCCTGATTCTGACAAATTTTGATTGTCGTTGGCGGGTACATTGTTTTCGGCCGCGATTGCATCGTCAAAGTCCTGCCAAAACATAGAACGGATTTGCAAACTTTTAAAATACTTCAGCATTGCAATGTTTTCGAACAGCCAATCATTATTTAGAAAACTTCAGACTTACATCCTGCAGCCATCTTGGTGTCTCCACTTCGTCATCACTTAGAATATTCCTCGCTCCCGAATCCTGACTGTTAGTAAATGGATCATCGCTACTTAAAGACAGTGAACTTATGCTGGGAGAAAATGAGTCGCCCATATCACTGGTTCTGTCATTCGAGTTTATCATTGGTACTACAATAGAAAGGTGTACATACGACATCATCTTAGAACCAAGTTCTTTAAAAAGCTGTGGGAAGGAGGATGACAAAAAGGGATATACTCTTTAGGAAATACATGATAAAATAATTTCTGAAAATGCACATCTTGTATTTTCGATATTCAAGAAAATACAACGGAGTCAGTGATATTTTAAACACGCTGTCAAATTAATAATTTGGTTTGATGTCGTTTGATGATCTGACAATAAAGACGAAATATCAATGACTTCGTTGTCTTCTTGTTTTTCTTGAAATTACCATTCACAAACAGGCATTAATTCATGTGAATCAGTCAAGTTCTCAATATCAGTCTGGTGCGGTCTCAGCACTAACGTACAGTGAGGGCGCATGTCATGTGCAAAAGTAGAACTGGCATCCAAGAATGCAATGACGATTCACCATCTTTGGCTGTTTCATTTTTCACTTGCCTACTTTAGCACTTCAGACCAATGAACTCTATATTAGACTCAAAACGATAACCTGACCACTATCTTTGAAGCCAAGTTGACGTTCAAGTGCTAGTAATGTCAGGAATATTGCCAGAAATCTACAGAGATTTAACTTTTCATTTTGATTAGAAATTTATGTTACGGTTTTCAATACGACCTAGTTTGGGTAAATGGTATTCAAACTGTTTACATTTATAGTTGTTGAACATAAATTTCCGCCATCTTGGTTTTACCCAAACATGAGGATTTTATACCATTCCAGTATTTATATAGAATTCACTGCTTCAAGACTGCCTTCCACTCAGGATAATTTTCCCTCAGATAGGAGCAGACAGGAAGGTTTCTTTTGTAATAAAGTAACGCCAGAGCGAAGCTAATGTCACGATTATACAGAAAATTTTCCAATCCATTCCTGTCTGTAGGAAAATTATCCAGAGTGGAAACAGGCCATTAACGTGTATTTCCAGTTGCAATCAAAGGCACTATAGTACATTTGGTAGATTCACTTCCCACTCACGTGATCGTGGGGAGTTTGTTGCGCTCGGAGTCTTGATAGCTCTGCTTCCAAGCACGCGATCTGTAAAAAGACGAAATCAACGTCTTTCATCGTGTTCCCTTACGGTACACAGCTCATGTGAAGTTTGCCGCGATGGGAAATAATGGTAAGAGACCTTTTTTATGATATGTTCTAAGGATACATGCTAATTGTGATATGTGCTGATCGCACAACAGTCGTGTCTTGGTAGACAAATATATTTATTTTGCTTTATAGGGTAAATACCAGCCTTATGATTGGACTTTTGAAACAAAAGTCACCATTGTTTGTACAAGGATGACTAAATAACCAATTTCTAACCAATTGTAATCAATTTCTATACTTTATTGTCTTTCATTGTTATAAACAACTACTCATAAAGCTGTTGGTATTGATTTATATTTTTACTCACGGCATTTTTTATGGACAACAGTTGACAGTAACTAATACTGATAAACATGTAGCTCTCTCTACGTGTGTTAATTTTTCAGAGGGAGGAAGAAGGGAGTACACGGACGGCCTACGAGATTTAACGTGAAACGCTACACAAGAGTCGGCATAGTTTCTTTCAGTGGCGAGAGCAATGTCGTAGCCAGAACTCGCGATCCTCTGTACGAGGAATCATGGGTCTCTAGGAAAATGTAGATCACAACAAGACCTAGAAAACTTTCCTACTTTTTACAGCCTTCAAAAAATGAATAAAATCACCATGTGGAAAATAGGTTCAACTCGCGATGCTCGATGAACAACCAATGACAGAAATAAGGTTGACCTCACCTGCAACAATGATGGTATGCCAATACCGACATGCCAAGTCTGTAACCGCATGGAGAGAGCCAAATATGGGCTTGGGTAATGACGTCACTGGTATGCCATCCTTTGTCGTTTTTTTAATATAAGCAATAGGTATCCCTAGCGATCCGTTGTCCCCTCGACCCCAAGAATACACTCGATTTTCTGTAAGGAGATGCAAATCACGAATGAAAGGTACGATGGACGATCAAAGTAGTGACTTGCGAGGGAAAACATAAATAAAGGCAATGACTCCACTCACTTGCTGTACATACAATCGTATAGCCGTCACCACAAGCCGCTGTCAAAACTTTATCGCCAGATAAAGTACTCTGAACACGACAAGGTCCTTCGTGATGTTTATAATCACCTTGTCCTAACTGGCCATAGGAGTTGTCCCCGACCGTAAGGAGATGACCATATACTGCCAAGCCAAACACAGCGATCATTATCAAAACGTGAAAGCACAACATGTAACCAGAAATAACCGTATGAATGGAATGGAAACACGGGAGTTGAGAACTTAAGAATTTACCAGTGAACTCTATAAATACTGGAACGATAACTCCAGATAAAAACACTACGTTTGGGTGAAGCCAAAATGGCGGCAACAGCTACAACTGTCTCAAACAGTCTTAGTACTATTCTTCCGAACAGTACTTCCAGACTGTATCGCAAACTAGGTTATAAGTTCAAAAACCATAAAATTACCTCTTAAATCGAAATAAAAACATCAAGTATCGGTACATTCCCAGAAGAATGGTGTCAACCGCGCCGAGAGATACAATAGAAAAGGACTGAACTTGATAACCTATTGATAACCAATTTGGCTTCAAAGATGGCGGCCAAGTTATCGTTCCAGTCTAATTTAGAGTTCACTGGAGTTAACTGATACATTAATGGCTTGTGTTGTGATACGGCCTGTTATGCTTTTCTTTGGAACCTTGTTACTTCACTTTAAATACATTTCAGGACTTTGTATTTTCATATTTTAAACAGGAACGGTGATGTGCAACTAGCTATCGACATTTCATACTTTTTTCAGGGGAAGCAAAGCCGAAAATGTTTTTGTAAAACTTTTTAACCAACATGCAAAGAGAGAAATTTTTGCAATCGAAAATTACGCAAACATTGACATTGCCGTTCTTGTTTAAATATGTAAATACACAGTGCTCGTCTTGACCAGTAGTAGATTCGGTGCCTGAGGGTTTGGAATAAACGTGCATGCAGAAATGCACAATCAATAACAGCAAGTCGGCCATTTGGCAATTTTCCAAGAAATTGTTAGCAGGTAATGCAAGTCTCAGGAATAATGAGCATCACCAAACTTACCGTCAACAAAAGCTGAATGTGTTTTACCAGCGGAAATACTCCCAATACAGTATCTGCACAATAATGAAATCAAAGTCAGGAGCGAAATAAACGCTCAAAGTTTCACACAAATAGAATACCTGGTGAGGGATCTGACGACGGTGGGGACGTTTGAACAAAAAACATTTCCCAAGTTCTACAAAATTAAACATATATTGTAAGCACGGAAATGCAGAACTTCAATATGGATTTTATCAGCTACTAATTAACAATTAGATTACGAGCAAGAGATTTCTATGCGGTGATAGTTGATGAGGGCGAAGCCCGAATCCATTGTCAACGCATAGAAATTGGAGCGAGTAATCTCATTGTTTTAGTAGAATCTGAGATAAATAATTGGTTTTTAAGTCATTTGCTAAAAAAACTATAATTACAAATTGTCTTTGAATGGAAAAAAATACACCAGAAAAATTATTGTTTTGCTACTCGCTGTGAGTAGAGTAGCCAATCAAATTACAGCACTATGATTCTACTAAACATGTTTGAAGAATTCCCTATCCGTCCTTCTATCAGATTCGTTTAAAGCATACACACCATGAAACAGAAACGAAGCAGCGCAAATTTACCTTGGTATTTCTCTTCTTCAAGCGAGGTGGAAGATTTAAAGCTAAGTTATTGTGTTCGTTATTCCCGAACGCCAAAACACGTCCTGCCGTCGTGAGCAAGAATGTTCCATCACAACTACAACACACCGACTTAATCTTGTCCGTCGGAGGATTCACCTGAAAGACTAAAATTTAGGACTGTTTCCACTCAGGAAAATTTTCCTCGAGACAGAAACATATTGATATGCCCCCCTTCGCTTTAAAGTCAAGAATCCTAGCCGAGAGATCACAAACGCGCCTTTTCGACTTTGTTATAGCATAGGAACGATTAATACACGAAAGGTATAGGTTCTTTCGCTACCTGAAATGATAAAGTTAACATCGACGTTTCGAAAGAAGGCACTTCGTGGGGAAGTTAGTGGTGATGATAGGAAATTTCGAGCGAAGAAATGTCGATTTTCACGTCATTGTTTCAGGTAGTGAAAGAACCTACAACTCTCGTGCAGTTATGAACTGCACAACCTTCACTGGGAACAATAGTCGAAGATATTATAGGGAAGATCATATAGACGTAAATATTGTAACCCTAATTCGCCTCGTTTATTGTTGCAAATAGGACCAGTTATGTCAAAAGATTGGAGATATGATTAACAATTAGTCGCCGAAGGCGACGTGATTACAAGTCTATATTCACTGAGCAGCGACTAATTGTTTTAGTATAAATTTCCAGGTGTTTACAAATAATAATCAACAAAACTTCATAAAAATTCACTTCAAATATGTTACTTTATAAAAAACAGCAAAATGCAAAAAGCTATAGTCACTGGCCAATGACTATCACTTCTGAGAGAGTGAATCTTGACCAATCAAAATGCAGGAAAATTAAATAGTCACCTGGAAATTTATGCTAAAGGTTTTTAGACTTACACACCTTTTGTGGTGTTGCGTAATCTTCCTCGTTCCCAAGTCCAAGGCGGCCTATTTAAAGCAACAAAAAATCAACACTCGAAATGCTTATAGGGAATGAAAGCTGAACGAAAAGCCCCACACTTAGAACTTCAGACAGAAAAATATGTAAAGTTTGCACTTTCAAATTTTTGCAACAACTTCAAGTGTGATTTTGCCTTTCTGGTAGATGTGAATAAGTGGATTAATAACGAGTGTTCTGAATGATATGTCACGTGAACATTTGTGGTTGACACGTTCACGTCAATCAAAAGGAGAAAATCGCCGTAGAAATCGCAAGGAGGATTGAAATAGTAAACATCAAGAAGAATTGAAAGAGTAAACAAAGATCCAGATTCCTACCTTGCTCGCCACAGCCCCACGAGTAAACACCAGAATCTAGGATATATGATATATGTATGATACATTGATACAAGAACGTTTTTGTTAATATAACGGCTCTATGATTTGATAGTTCTTTCTAAATTTCACTTATGCTAATTACCGGCTAATGCTACAACATGACAATCGCCACAAGACACTTGCTTCACAGAATCCTTCATGAAATATTCAACAATATTGGGTTGGCACACCTCGTCTCCGAACTCCTGATCACAGCCAATACAACCGTAATAATCTGAACCGAACATGTACAGTCGACCTTCGTCTGAAAAAGAATGTATTTGATTCAAGCTTAACTAACTTTAATAACGCTGCATAATTCGAAACTATTTTCTCTGAAGTCAAACAACACTTTAGGACGTCCCTGTCACCGAATTCCAGATTCCTTTACAAAGGACGGTTCTCAGAGGCGTAGGAACGAATTAAAAGTTGGGGGGCTGAACATACGAGCGCCGAAGGCGCGAGCTCTGTAGAGGGGTCCGGGGGCATCCTCCCCCGGGAAATTTTGAAAACTAGAACCCTGGAAATGCCATTTCCGGCGATTTGGGCACTTAATTTGGAGGGTTTTTTTATTGCAAAAATGAGCTAAATTTGGCACATTTTTTTACAAAAAATGTGAATAATGTATAACGACTTCAAAAAAAAAATGCATCAGTTGAAGTTTGGATATTGATCAGTGAATGTGGATTTCTGATATCTATACTAAATGCTTATTGAAGTCAAATATTGATTTTATGGGTCCTATAACAATGTAATTAGATATTGACACGAGAACAGAGAAATTATCTGGTTAATCTTGGTGTATTCTTCCAGGAAAAAATGTAAATTTTTAGGCTCTAAATTGCTCTGAGAACCAATCTGGGAACCAATCTAACATTCTAACCATTCTAACACACTACCTAACGCAACATTCACGTGATTAAAATCACGCCGGACGGATTTTTTTTTGGGGGGGCTTAGCTCCTCCTCAAAAAATTTTGGGGGGCTCGAGCCCCCTCCCCCCAGCCCCCTGTTCCTACGCCACTGACGGTTCCTGAAAACAGACTAACCCGTGACACAGCCGGTAAAGTCTTCACCACAAGCAACTTGTTTCACTGCAGTCCCATGAAGCTTCTCTACGGTCTTCGGGGTACGACACGAAGCTTTCAAACTGTGGCCAAGCTGTCCAACCATTTGGCTCATTCCTTGAGTTGCCTTCAACATAACAGACAAACACATATTACGGTGCTACGTCTCTTTCTCCTCTAAATGCATTTATCTCCTTCCAAACTTACAGCCCACGTGTAAAGTTCTTTTTCCACGTTTACGACAGCAAAATGAGATCTGCCCGCAGCAACCTTTAAGCAAAACATATGGATACAGGGACCGCAGAGCGTTTTTTTATTGGTGGGGCTAATCGAGCACCGAAGGTGCGAGATATCTAGAGGGAAAACTTTTGAAATCAAGAGCCCTGAGATGCCTGGAAACACTTCTAATTTCAACAATCATCGTGAAGTGGCATATAGTTTTTGCCTCGATTCTTATATTTTTAATGCAAACATATGCATTGAACAAAAATTATTGGTGGGGCTTTAGCCCAGCCAGCCACCCTGCTCCGCGGTCCCTGGGATAAAAATATAAATAAATGATATAAGTATCACCAGGGTATGGTCCTAACACCAGGGACTCATAGGTACTCCTCCCCTTCGCCCACATACATTGCATAATGGGCATAGTGAAAAACACTGTTTAGTCCATTCACACCACAATTTCAATTCTGAAATCATCATCAAGTTAATATTAATAGTGATTCTAAAAACAGTAACATCGCCAGTATATTCCTCGTACATATTTGTACTAATAATGCTACTCTTCAGAACACACCTGCAAAACCGTGTTGCCTCCTTTGAAAATATCGATTTTCTGCGGAGTTTGTTTACCTCCACCCCAGCAAAAAACCTGTTGAGAAATAACGGAGTGTAATTTGATAATTGAGTTCAGCTGGTTTCTTCTGTGGTAGCAAATCTCCGGTACAGACTGGCGAGGACGTCATGCGTTTTACAGAAACAAGTAGAGTTATCTTACCTCGCTTATCCTCGATGATATTACTGGCTGAATGGGTTCGGCAGCCGACACGAGTCTAAAAATAGGTACGCAACGCGTACGTTATTTTGATTGGACAAGCGGGTGACTTACGCAACTGAGTGATTTTTATAATTTAAATATCCAAACCTTGTGTGACGAGAGGACATATTCAGCTTCCAAATTTTTCCAGACATCTCCCTGCAGAACAAAGATAGTGAGGGATTTCTTATTTATACAGAAATGACAGAATTTAAAACGGAAGATTATAGAAAAGAGGCTTCATAAATTTCGTTTCTAACGTGTCCAACATACATACATGTCGAAATTCAAGCTAAGAAGAGTTGAGAAAAAACCAGCAAATATCATTTCCACCCCGATTGAGAGACATTTGCCCTTCAGAAATTATCCCAAACATCAAGTGAGGTGCTACAAAATCTTCACAAATTTACTTTCTCTGGGCTTACCCATGTATTGAAGTTAGCAACGGGTTTCTCGACACTTCGTCAGCAGAAGGTCTTTCGTCTGGATTCTAAAAGAATTTAAAATAGTGTTGATTTGAAATCATAGAAATATTATTTCTATGATTAAAATACGCAACCAATGTAAAAATGTTGGCCTAGAATATTGGACAGCGACACTGATTACTTAAAAAGACAAAATCAAATTGCAATTGCTGACTGTATAGCTCATAAGCTCACCAGGAAATGAACGACTCAACTGCCGCAGAAAGGCACAATTGGCCCTGATACATTACCTGAGATAACAGACTATTGAGAAGAAGTCTTATCTCAGCAGAATAATCTTCATGTATGTCTGCATATTCTCCTTTTACGATATCCCAAATTAATTTTAGTTGGTTCTAGAACAAAGTTAAATGTTATTTCTTCTTCAACCTCTTACTAAAGTTTTAGATTAACTGAGCTTTAAATTCAAGCTTGGAAGATAACTAAATGAGTCTTACTGTGGCATCAAACACCTTCTTCAAAGTTAACATTTCGTAAAGCACACAGCCAACTGCCCATAAATCACTTTTAGAGTCGTATCTATAAAGGACAAATTTCAGTTACTGGTATTTGACCAAAAGACTTGTTTGTTTAAAAACCAGTCAAATTTCTGCAAATTTGGTGTTAACTTCTCAACTATTACCTTTCACCTTTGCAAAGTTCTGGAGACATATAATATGGTGTACCCACAACCTAGAATATTAAAATAGGTCAACATGTTAATAGTCTGTCAACTTGGACCTAAACTGTCAGTCAATAACACAGACACATCTGCATAATGGTTACCAAAAATGGTCATTTTCACATTCAGGGTTTATGTTGTTGAGCAAATAATAACAATCCTTACAGTTTCTGCCATTTCTTGAGGGTCTTCAAGAACTTTGGAAATACCAAAATCACCAAGTTTTAATAATCCAGACTTTGTCAGAAAAATATTTAATGTTTTAATATCCCTGTAATTATATACAAGACAGTTCTGTCAGTTCTAATTCTTCTTCCTAGGTCTCTAAGAAATGGCATTATCACACAAAATTAGGAGAACATCTGGTATATTAGAGTCAGTTACCTATGCAGTATGTCATGATCATGGAGATGTGCCACTCCACTTATCAACTGATAGAAGTCATGAAGAACAACCTATTAGAGAGATATATTGGAGATTCATTGAAAGAACACTCTTGCCCTTTGAACAGTATGCAATAACCCAGGCTCTGCTGAGCCCTTTGGGTGCAGGGGAAGGGGGGGGGGGGGGGGAGGAGGCTGGAAGAAGATGCCAGAGCTTGTAGTCTAATACTTTTCAAGATTTCAGCTATTAAATAATCCACTGAATCATATGTTTATCACATTCATGCACAGACTTACACTTTCTTCAAATAAAGACGTTGCCCTATTGATTTTTTCATGCAAGCTTCCACCTAGACAAACATGTAAACAATATTACTACACAACAACATTGCAGTAGCTGGACATGGGACATACTGGAAATGAAAGACTATTTATTATATATATACATGTTTATATACCATTACAATATTCCATTTCAATAAGCAAAAGATTGTCATCCATAAAATGGTTAAAATATGCAACAATATTTGCATGATTTAATAAGGACAGGATCTCAATTTCTTTCATAGCATTGTTTCGTTCTTTTTCATTTGCCTTCGATAAATCTACTTCTTTCCAGACAACAAGACTGTTATCCTGCAGCATAAAAACAAAAATAACTTGATTACATAGAATTTAATTCTAAAACAGTGGGCTAGACTTTAGCATATAGCTCCAATGATGGATCTATACATGTATGGTGCATAAAGGCTCTTTTCCACTCATCACGAACATGAACTCACTAGCTTGCTGCAAGTGATTTTAACCGATCTCAATGTGTGATATCTGTGCTAATTAGATGTAACTCGTGTAAGCATGAAATTGTAGTGAGATTGCAAGTTGGTTTAGCCCAGGGTGCATTCTGTGTAAAGTTCACGCCGAAGATTCATGATTGTACGCCGACTTTTATTATAAATTATATTATGATTTTTGATACTCCACGCCGAAGATCTTCGGCGTACGGGACTTCAAATGCACCCTAGGGTTTAGCCAACGCAAAAGAGATTAAGACAAAACTTTAGGTTTGTGATCTATAATATTTTTTTCAGATTTATTTGCTCTGTCATGCACCACACTCTGAATTCATCCAAAGGTCATATCTGCTTAAAAAGCTGCACACAACTGCCCAAAACTGTCAAGACAATGTCATATACAGCTCTAATTATTTCTGAGATTTTCACATTTTTCTGAAATGTGCACAAGCGTGCAATTTACATGTGCTAAGCATATACAGTAAGTAGTTGGAGAGACGATATATTTTTCAAATGTATTAGCCTAAAAGCACGCCGCTTAAAAGTATCCAGACAATGTCACACATTATTAATTATTGACGACATTAAAGTTTTATATAAATCGACTGATTGAGCGAGAATTTACAGAATATTGCATGCACTATGACTTCAAAACCAGTATTTTAATGTGCCAAAATAAAAAAGTACTTAAAATAACATTTAAACCCACTTCTTTAAGCTCATACACGTTCTCTTTTGCTTTGAATAAACAAAACGAAAGTGTGAAATTAAATGCATACATTAATACAAGACTTTCACCGCGCTACCTCAATTTTTCTGTACAAATTTGCTTCTCCAAACGCCCCTCTACCCAGAGTTCGCACAAGGATGTAATCCTGCTGAGCATCGGATCCCAAAATATAGCCAGACATCATTTAAAACGTAACTGTACAAATGTCAACAATCAAAACAACAAACTAATTAGCTCTCGGCTCTGCTTCATTGCTTCGATTTTTCCGCATTCAGCAAAAATACAAAAGTGTACACAGTAACAACATTGTTCACCACTAGATTTTGATGAAGAACAGTGGATTATACAGAAACATTAAAAACAGAAAATTGTTCATGTCAACTTCGATGTTTTGGAAACCAAAACATTTTATTTAATTTAAAAGTCCAATGTTGTCGTTTTTAGGCCTTCAAAAAACCCGCGAAACACGGCCGTGAAGAATCCAGTGAGCTGCGTATATTAATATGTATGTGGAGTGATAACTCGTGATCAAATTGAAGAGAAGACATGCCAATATGCCATAACCCCTGTCTTTTTTTTTATCGTCCTGAGTCTGTTTATATTTTAAAACGATTTGAAGAAAAATGCATGATTTTGTAAACTAGAAACTAACCTGTATCTGTAAACTAAAAATTAGGATGAAAATTGCTAAAAACTGTTCAAAACTATAACAGATTTAGGACGTAAAAAAAACCTTCAATGCTGTCGTGTCTTTGTCAAACCAGTGAAACTTTTAAATGAATTCTACCATTCCCTTTACACCTCTGGACTGGTATTAATAATACACGAAAAACTGAAGTTATCACTCCAGATATATTCTGGAGCTCACTGGGGAAACCCCCGAAACATTATATTTACATTTACACCAAGTATTCACCAATTTCATCATGGCTTCCCTTTCAAAATATCCAAAATAAAAAATAATAAAATAATCATTGTGTTCCAAAGCAATGGCCTTGTTTTTCCAAAAGCAACAAGATGAACATGTTTACCAACTTTGCGAACAGCTCGCAAGAGCTGTCGAGATTATTTTAAGTCCAACTTCTTCGCAAGACAAGAGAGTTGAAGCTACGAGGGTTAGTGTGCTAGCTTTGTGACCATAGATATCTCATATACACTAGATAGCGCATCTGTATATCAAAAAGTGAAGCCAAAAATCTCAGCGGTATCCCCTCATAACAATAGGCGGCGGCCATATTGGTCGTTCCCACTCATAAAAAAAAATGTTACAGAAAACACTATGTTTTCTGACATTACTGCATTTGTGTATATAACACTACTGCATTTGTGTATACATTAAATACTTTTTAGCTGCATAAAAGAGGACTTACTGTCAACTTTGCCCATTTGCGCAATTTTGTGCAACACAAAATACACAAATTATCATGCTCCGGCGTGTCAACTCTGTGGGAACGACCAGCACCTGCGATTTGGCTTCGATATTCGCCTTTGCCCACAGTATGGGATGCACCATCTAGTGTAGATGAGATATCTATGTTTTTCAGCTTTTGGCCTACAAACATGCATACTTGTTAATGCAAATCTCGAAAACAATACCTAGAGAGAGGATCGCACTGTATTTACATACAAATGCTATCATCCACAGCATGTGGTCCAAAATAGGTGACGTTTGTACAAATGGACAATTTGACATGTGTGAACCCGTTAGCCAAAACATTTTCTCAATGATTTATGGTAACTGAACAATGTGGGTTTCAGATTTAGTCAGCATTTAGCACTAATAAGCTTTGGGCCTGTACGTCAAAGAAGGACACCTACTATAAGTGCAGTGTTAACACAGTAATGTTGAGTTTTGGAGAACAGTCAGCCCAGGGTGCATTCCATGTAAACTTCATGCTGGAGATATGCCAATATTTTTTATATATACTATTGTGATTTGCTAAATTCACGCTGGAGATCTCCAGTGTGGAGTGCATGGGGTGCAGTTTGGCAGTAAAATGCACACTGCATAATCCGATTGATGTCCAATACCGGCAATCTGAGTCCGATGGACAAATCCATCAGACAAGTTTTACGATGGATCCGATGGAGTTCTTTTTTAAAATACACAGTCACGTGACAAACATACTTATACATTACGTAATAAATGCAAATATTATAACTATGTAATCTACACAATATTCGGTAAGCTTAGTAACATATATGTAAACATGCTAAACGCTTACTTTGCTGAAAGTATCTAAGTATGTATTAGGCATAGAAAATAGAAACTCTAGGTCCCTTAGATGGTCCGATAGATCCATCGGACAAAAAATGACGTAATCACAAGCTAGGTTTAATTCAATTAGAGATGTCCGTATGCGCCCTGCCTGGTGATTGCCCTAGCCTAACGAAAGTCAGATTGTCCGATGGATCCGATGGATCCATCGGACAAGCGTGTTTTCCGTCGGACAAAAAATTATCCGATGGAGAAAAAATGACGTCATCACAAGCTAGGTTTAATTATTCAATTAGGGATGTCTGCATGCAGCCTGCCTGGTGGTTGCTCTGACCTCGTGAAAGTCAGATTGTCCGATGGATCCGATGGATCCATCGGACAAGCGTGTTTTCCGTCGGACAAAAAATTATCCGATGGAGAAAAAATGACGTCATCACAAGCTAGGTTTAATTATTCAATAGGGATGTCTGCATGCAGCCTGCCTGGTGGTTGCCCTGACCTCGTGAAAGTCAGATTGTCCGATGGATCCGATGGATCCATCGGACAAGGGTGTTTTCCGTCGGACAAAAAATTATCCGATGGAGAAAAAATGACGTCATCCCAAGCTAGGTTTAATTCAATTAGAGACTTGTGCAAGCCGACTCCCTGGTGATTGCCCTAACCTAAGGAAAGTCAGATTGTCCGATGGATCCGATGGATCCATCGGACAAGCGAGTTTACTATAGGACAAATGATTTTCCGATGGACATTTAAAACTTCATGTTATAAATATGCATTAAGACAATTGTTACTTGTATGCGCAGCTATAAAGTGAACCCGTATCTAAGCATATTTTATACAATTATATATGTGGCGATAAACCCGTATTCTATATAAGTAATTTAATTGAATGTGTATTTATTATATCTGTTTGACTCGTTCTCTGAAAAACCCTTATTAAGAACAAAATAATATGAATTGTGAGAATTGTTATATTTGTATACACAACTATAAAGTGAACTGTGTATGTAAGTGGCGATAAATCCGTATTCAAAGTATGTTTCAGTACAGCAATATGGCATATTATATTTACATATTTATAAATATATATGGACATAGCGTAGCCAGGTTTAGACATAATTTAAAATGCAACGTTCTCTGACTAAATGTTTTATTAAAAACGGGCTTTCGACTACCTAACTGTAGCCTTCGACGGGTGAAGCGGAATGAAACTATTTACAAGTTGTGCGATGAAATGCGATATCAAGTAGGGAGTAATTAGCGATTACATGTTTTGCGAACAAGCGTAGCATATTGTTTTGGAAGCGGCTAAGAGTTATTGTCAGAATTAGTTATTACAGCTGTATGCCAAGATTCTAATGTTTTTCGTGTCCGATAGTTACCACTATCTATTACTTTTCCATTATTAAAGCCAATTCTATGATCAAGATCCCATGCATGCCTATGTTTGAGCCTTTTTTACAGTTCTTTACACTTCTAATATGTTCCTTTTTTCGCGTTTCGAAAGATGTTCCTGTTTCACCAACATACGACCAAGGACAATCAGAGCAAGGTATATTATAATATAGACAACATTGGTGCGTTGCTCAGGTGCGATTTGTAGTTTGGGGGAAGGAAACATTCTTTGTAGGGTTTTCAATGGTTTAGTCGCCACTCTGATGTTTTGTTTTCGTAAAATATATACGTCGTAGTGCGTCGGTTATTCCACTTATGTAGGGTAAAGTGACATATCCACTTGGTTTATCGATATCATCAAAACGTTTGAAGAATTGTTCAACAAGCTCTTCAGGCGATGGCACGATGGTGTTAGGAGTCGAATCTCTTAAGATTTGTTTGACAATTTTGTCAGGATAGCGGTTACATTTAAGAGTTGTTCTTGTGTGGTTGAGTTCGTCTTGCTTGCTAGCGTGTGTGCTTGGTAATGTTAGTGCTCTGTGCATACTAGTTCTAGCTGCGCTAATTTTGTGTTTAATGTTATGGTGTGAGTTACAATTAAAATCAAGATATCAGTCGGTGTGTGTAGGTTTATTAAGTACATCAATTTTGAGGTTGTTACCATGTCGTGTTATAAGTGTATCTAAAAGGGGGATTTTGTTGTCCAGTTCAAGTTCAATAGTAAAAGAAATATTAGGGTCAATGTTGTTTAAAGTGTTGAGGAAACTAGTAATAACCGTCTTTTTAATTATGGAAAAACTGTCGTCAAACATAAAGCGTTTCCATGTTTTTGGTTTTGTTTGTGTCATTTCAATAGCAGTATTTTCAATGACTTCCATGCATACGTTAGCCACAACCGGACTAACTGGGCTACCCATAACACAGCCATGAATTTGTTTGTAAGTCACGTCGTTATAAATAATTAAAATAGTTGTTGGAAAGTGCAAAATCTAATAGTTAAATAATGTCGTCAATGGTGAGATTAGTGCGTAAGGCTAAGGTGTCGTCCTGTTCGAGTTTTGTCCGTATCTAATGGCAAGTTTTTTGGACAGGAATAGCGGTAAATAAGGAAACGACATCGAATGATACCATAGTCTCATCATCATCAATCTTCATGCTACTTATCTCTCGTGCAAATTGAGTAGAGTTCTGACCAGAGTTATTATTCATGTTCTGGATTGGGTAGAGTATTTCTGTGAGATATTTCGAGGTGTTGTAAAGAGCTGAATCAATGCAATTCACAATAGGTCGTAACAGGTAGCCTTCTTTGTGGTATTTTAAACATCAAATCGCACCTGAGCAACGCACCAATGTTGTCTATAATATACCTTGTTCTGATTGTCCTTGGTCGTATGTTGGTGAAACAGGGAGATCTTTCGAAACGCGAAAAAAGGAACATATTAGAAGTGTAAAGAACTGTAAAAAAGGCTCAAACATAGTTAGCTATGTTTGAGCCTTTTTTACAGTTCTTTACACTTCTAATATGTTCCTTTTTTCGCGTTTCGAAAGATGCATGGGATCTTGATCATAGAATTGACTTTAATAATGGAAAAGTAATAGATAGTGGTAACTATCGGACACGAAAAACATTAGAATCTTGGCATACAGCTGTAATAACTAATTCTGACAATAACTCTAATTAAGCCGCTTCCAATACAACATGCTACGCTTGTTCGCAAAACATCTAATCGCTAATTACTTCACTTGATATCGCATTCCATCGCACAACTTGTAAATAGTTTCATTCCGCTTTAACCCGTCGAAGGCTACAGTTAGGTAGCCGAAAGCTCGTTTTTAATAAAATATTTAGACAAGCGCGTTTGCTACAGGACAAATAATTATCTGATGCTCCATGGACATTTAATATGGACTTTAACATGGTCATGGACTTCATATTTTAAGTATAAATTGCGACAATTGTTATTTGTATGCGTAGCCGGTAAACCCGTATCAAAGTATATTTACATTTATACATTTGGCGATAAGCCCGTATTCTATAAGTATGTTTATATACACAGCTATAAAGTGAATCCGTATCTGAGATGTAACATTTATATACAGCTATATTTCTATAAAATGCTTGGAATAAGGAGTTTTTTTCGCCACGTATATGCACAGGCTCAGGGCAAATTAACTATAATGTACGTTGCCATTGGCAAGTCATAGCTATTTTGAATTGTGAGCGTACTTTGATATAGGTTATTCAAAGAACGAAGTGAACGTATAGATATATGCTTACATAAATATTAATAAACATAATGTTAAATCTTCAAATAAGAAAACATTCACCATTGAACCAAATACACTATTAAACCTAATCAATTTATAACTAAATTATACTTTGTTTTTGGTAACGGCGTTTTTCAGAGAACGAGTCAAACAGATATGAATACATACGGAGGTAACATTTATATATAGCTATATTTCTATAAACATGCTTGGAATAAGGAGGTTTTCTCGCCACGTACATGCACAGGCCCAGTTAATGAGCATTGTCAAGTATACTTGCGAGAAAATAATTTGATGCAGGGTTCTTAAAAAACGGGGTGAACCTAAACATATACCTTACGTGCTTATAACTAACATTAATAAGTACTGATATTTTAAAAGAACAGAGGATTGAGCATTGAACTAAAACGGATGTTATTAACCTAGTTTGTAAATTTACGTTCAGTATGGCATTTTTCAGAGAACGAGCAAGCACATATCAAAACCCATGCATGCAAGTAAAATTTATATAGCTATATGTTTCTAAACATACATACGATACGGGTTCATGGCCACGTACATTAATAAAACGTGAATTAAAGTCCTATAAACATATCTTTCCAATGCAAACAAATGAATTCATACAGATACGGATTCACTTTATAGCTGTGTATATAAACATACTTATAGAATACGGGCTTATCGCCAAATGTACTGTATAAATGTAAATATGCTTTGATACGGGTTTACCGGCTACGCATACAAATAACAATTGTCGCAATTTATACTTAAACAAGACGCCTGCTAAGGCGTTCACTCCGCCTGCCAAACGAAAATGGGCACAAGGCCAGGCAGGGCTGTAACTAGAGCGTTCATTGGCGGTGGGGTATATTCACTTATTTCTGTTCTGCCCAACTAATTCCTTTTTAAATCAATTATTATTAGGGTACCTTCCAAGGCATTTTAAGACATTGCTAGCACATCTTATGTAATCACTAAGATAACCAAAAATCAATGTCTGAGTGACCTGCCAGGCACTCTGTCCAGAGTCCTAGTAGGATTGCAGTTTTTAGAATTTAATTTAAATTAAAGACTTTCATAGTACATATGTTAAACAAGATTCTTTTGCCATAATACCACCAACATATAGCTGTTTTATTTTGCAAGTAAAGAAAATTTTACTATAAGTGTATACAATACATCAATCTATTAAATCCATCAATTTATTAAATGTATTTTGTAGCACACTGCCTGAAGTCTCCATGATATAACTTGTTGGGAAAATGTTGGCTAGCCTTTTGATATATTGACAAGCTTTGAATTAGATATTTGATGTGTTGATAAGGTGTCAGGTAAATGTTTGGCATGTTTATAAAATGTTGGTAAGGATTTTGACTAGTTGACAAGTTTTCGACCAGACTTTTGACATGTTGATAAGATCTGAGTTAGTCTTTTGATATGTGGACAAGCTTTGAAATGGACTTTTGACATGTTGATATGCTCCTAGTTAGACTTTTGGCATGTTGACAAGATGTCAGTTAGGCTTTTTGCTTGTTGACAAGATGTCGGTTAGGCTTTTGGCTTGGTGACAAGATGTCGGTTAGGCTTTTGGCTTGTTGACAAGATGTCGGTAAGGCTTTTGGCTTGTTGACAAGATGTCGGTTAGACTTTGACCTGTACATGCCCACAAGTTGTCAGTTAGACTTTCGACATGCTGACAAAGTATTTACTTCCAGAAAGCTTCAGGTGTCAGTTAAAACATTGGTATATAGGCAGGGTGTCTGATAAAGTTTTGGCAAATTGAGAAAGTGCCAGTTGAAATTTTACTAAATTTAAGTTAGAATTTAAGTTAAATTTTGTTCCTTTTTTTATTTTGCATTTTTGAGTTTTTTTCTTGCTATATTAATAATTATAGCAACAATCTTTGCAATAATCGACTTAAAAGTATTTCTGTGATCTGTATTTTCTGTGATATCCAATTTGAAATCCTTTCTCTGAGTCAACTATTCAACAACAAACATGTCAATTTTTTATAAAGAAAGTTATAAATACTATAGATAAAGACTAAAATGCCGCACTCAGCTATGACTGTTGACGTTCTAACAAAGCAAGCATTAAAATCGCTCATAAAAACAACAAAAATTAAAAAAATTACTAAGCTATTCTTAAGCTATTAAGTTTGAAGTCTGAAGTATCCACGATATAATTTGTTGGGAACTTTAGACTAACATAATATTATGTATTTCTGGAATTGGAATGTAAAATGTCTCTTACCTTTTATAATTACATGAGATCCCACAAGCAAATAAATCATTTTGCACGAAATATTAGCATCTCAACATAGGTAGAAATAGAAAACCAAGGAAAGCAATCACAACGTGTTTAGAATTAGGAACACATTACACATTTCCTAGACTCATTCCTTAATCATGGAATGATGGAGTCTATCAGAATTTGCCGTTTTAAAACATTTCTGGAGCAATGTTTTGATAAAGAACCCTCCTGTCCCTTTTTGTTAACTATTACATGTTAAAAAAGTGCTTTGTATATAGATATTTCAGTAGAATTTGCGTTTGATTCTTGTGTAGAAATTTCTAAATTTCCTTAAAAGTAGGAATAAACCAGAAAATGACGGAAACACGCTCTCAAAACTTCACCGCGACACATCGCTGGAATTTGTCGTTTTAAAACATTTTGCATGAGAATCTTTGCACGTAAAACCTTCTTGGGGTTTAGATGTTCTAGCATACATGTTAAAATGCGTGTTTTGTTGACACATTTCGCTAGAAATTGAGTTTAAACGCCGTGTTTAGGTCGGCTCACGCGGTTTGTGCCAGTGGTATCACCCATGAGCGCTGCACCGACTTCTGACACCGAAAAAAAATTTAAAAAAAAAAAAACAGAAACGGGGCGAATTTAAAACTCCGCCTCGCCTACGGCAGGCGGAGTAAATATGAAGTACATGTTAAAGTCCATATTAAATGTCCATGGGGAATCAGATAATTATTTGTCCTGTAGCAAACGCGCTCGTCCGACCTGGCTTGACAGCTATATTTATAAATATGTAAATATACCATATTGCTGGACTGAAACATACTTTGAATACGGATTTATCGCCACTTACATACACAGTTCACTTTATAGTTGTGTATACAAATATAACAATTCTCACAATTCATATTGCTTTGTTCTTGACAAGGGTTTTTCAGAGAACTAGTCAAACAGATATAATACATACAGAGGTAGAATTTATATATAGCTATATTTCTATAAGCATGCTTGGAATAAGGAGGTTTTTTCGCCACGTACATACATGCACAGGCCCAGTTAATGAGCATTGCCATTGTCAAGTAATACTTGCGAGTTGCGAGAAAATAATTTGATGCAGGGTTCTTAAAAAACGAGGTGAACCTAAACATATACCTTACGTGCTTATAACTAACATTAATAAGTATTGATATTTTAAAAGAACAGAGGATTGGGCATTGAACTAAAACGTATGTTATTAACCTAGTTTGTAAATATACGTTCAGTATGGCATTTTTCAGAGAACGAGCAAGCACATATCAAAACCCATGCATGCAAGTAATATTTATATAGCTATTTGTTTCTAAACATACATACGATACAGGTTCATGGCCACCTACATTAATAAAACGTGAATTAAAGTCCTATAAACATATTTTTCCAACGCAAACAAGTGAATTCATACAGATACGGATTCACTCTATAGCAGCCTGTGTATATAAACATACTTTTAGAATACGCGGGCTTATCGCCAAATGTATAAATGTAAATATGCTTTGATAGGGGTTTACCGGCTACGCATACAAATAACGACTGTCGCAATTTATACTTAAAATATGAAGTCCATGCTAAAGTCCATATTAAATGTCCATGGGGCATCACATAATTATTTGTCCTGTAGCAAACGCGCTTGTCCAACCTGGCTTGACAGCTATATTTATAAATATGTAAATATGCCATAGTGCTGGACTGAAACATACTTTGAATACGGATTTATCGCCACTTACACACACAGTTCACTTTATAGTTGTGTATACAAATATAACAATTCTCACAATTCATATTACTTTGCTCTTGATAAGGGTTTTTCAGAGAACGAGTCAAACAGATATAATAAATACACATTCAATTAAGTTATTTATATAGAATACGGGTTTATCGGCAAATATATAATTGTATGAAATATGCTTAGATACGGGTTCGCTTTATAGCTGCGCATACAAGTAACAATTGTCTTAATTCATATTTATAATATGAAGTTTTAGATGTCCATCGGAAAATTATTTGTCCTATAGTAAACTCGCTTGTCCATCGGATCCGTCGGATCCATCGGACAATCTGAGTTTAACTGATATCTGCTTCCCATGAGTCATGACGTCATTTATTTTCCATCGGAAAAATACTTCTCCGACCGAATATACGTTTGTCCGATGGATCCATCTGAACCATCGGAAAGTAGATTTGTCCATCGGAGTCAGATTGCCAGTATTGGACATATATGCATAATCCACATATATCCTCTCATTCTTTGCTATTCTTTCAGTATATTCAGTCTGCATTTTACTCCTAGTCTATATACAGCCTGAATTTTCCATTGACTGTGCTGGTGTTAGGTAACAATTGGCTGAGATTTGACAGGCATTTCATGCCTAACCATAGAATAATATCTTTTTTATTAAAGGTGTGTGAGGAATTCAAAAACAACACGACATATTTAACACGTTGTGGAATGTACCTGTATTGCAGTCATCCAAATTTTATAGTTAAACATTTTGGCCTGCAACTCATACAACATGCAGTTAAGTATGTCAAATACAACTCTCTTTGTACAAAAGTACACAATATTAATAATCTACATAAACTAGAGTAAGTATAATACCATGTGTTCTCATCTTTTCAGGTTTAATTGGAATGACATGTCTCTTGAAGAGAAAAATAGTTTGAAGTCACTATCATTAGAATTTATTCAAGAGGTATTGAAATTAACTAGTATATACATCTACTTTCTGCCTTTCACAGAATAGATAATAACCAGAAGTGTCACTCAGCAATGTGCCCCAATTTTTATGCAGTTTACTGGCCAAAATTACAGTGGAAGCTGCTGCCAGTAATGTGTTTGAGTGTACTGGGTAGAAAATGCAATATGCTTAATGCATAAGGATGCAAACTTCAAAGGTTTCAGCCCTAGTGGCCTCTCTGTTTATGTAGTTCCTATTCTGTGCTGCTGTAGGGCATGGCCTTTTGAACAGCCAGTTTAAATTCATATTCATTATATTAATCTTTAGTGTACAAATTCACTTCTGGACGAACCAACATACATTAAAGATGTGATTGCAAAAGTTACAGTTGAAATTATGAAACGAGAATGGCCCCAGAACTGGCCAGAAGTTATCGAAAATCTCAGTGAAATATCTCAGAAAGGGGTAAGACACATTACATTTGAATTTACACCAGATCCAGACCACTCATACGAAGGATTTACTTGTATTCTTGCAGCCATCACAGTTGTTCACAGTGCTACGGACGCTTCTATTCCTGGCTGAAGAGGCGACAAATGTGGATGGAGATTTGCCTCCACAGAGGAGGAAAGATTTGATGTCTTCATTAATGCTCATACTTAAATCTTTGTTCAAGTTTTTCATTCAGACTTTGCAGTGCAGTGCAGACAAAATTAAACAAATGGTAAGTAAAGGGACTGAAATATATTTCACATACCTCCTGCTGCCAGTCATGTAACCAAATTTGGGGGGGGGGAATACTTGGAAAAGTTTTTCTGGCTGGGGCCAACTCCCCCAATTTAATAAACAATGTTGAATTTGCCTCTACTAAAATTTAAATTAAACATTGATTCTTTTATTCATTTAGAAAACACAACATAATGACATCAAACATGAAGAGGTACTGCATAAACTTGAGAAATTTTAGTCAAGGTTTAAAATCATGGCCAAACCACGAAACATCCTTTTCAAAACATGTTCCTATAAATATTTCCCTGTTTGCCATCCTCACAAAACATTGGTGTGGAAATAAAATTTGCCTTCTGGCAATAAAAACGTTTCTTAAAGAACAAAAGCATTTTGGTGGCACAAGCTATATTTTCAATTTTACGTATTTCCAGCATGAGAAACTTTATTGTTTTTCGAATTAGACACGCAATGTTTTACACACAATTCCTCATTCCTGCAAATGCAAGCAATGTATTTTAAGATTTGTGTCATCTAATTTCGTCACCAAAATATTTTTAAGGTCGTCGTACAGAAAGTTCTTGCCGAGTCAGTTTTAGCGACACTGTGTGGCTATGTCGAATGGGTGAACATAAAATTCTTGGTTCAAGAAAAAGATATCTTGCTGCAAACTCTGTGTTTGCTGCTTCAAGAAAACGAGCTTAGAATTAAAGCTGCCGAGTGTTTGGAAGCAATAGCTGGAAGAAAAGTAAGCTCGTAAAATTATTGTCACCGCAATATCATCGTCCATGCACATTGGACAATTCCTACTAGACTAAATTTTGACCTAAGAAAGAGCATCGTGAAATGAGTAAAGTTTGGTCGAGAAACTAGCTACCAAGTAGAAATCTATTTTGCTGTTGTTAATCACTTATATCTTCTGTTTTCCTTTGTGAATCTTGTTGAAACTTAGTAACGGTCTTTAATAAAGAAGATTATAAGTCTGCCAGAAATTTAGAAACAAAGTAAATTATATTTCATAAGAAATTTGATAATTTGGATCGAAAAATGGATTTCTAATTGATAAGTAGTGCAAGTACTTTTCCGTGTTTTCAGATCAACCGGATTATATGTATTGCTGGCGGGCAAGCCCGCCAAATTTGAACAGAAATTGGCAGAGAGATGTGAAACTTAGAATGTTCGCTAATGTCTAGTTTCTATTTGGTTCTCACTGTCGTCTACAGTCAAGATCTACCGTTTCTTTTTGAGCTGTTCACAAATTAGTCCTATCTAAGTACAGATAGGCTCTAACACATCAGTCACTTGAATAGTACATTCACCACTAAATGAAAACTAGGTTTAAAAACTGTTTGGGAACTGATACAGAAAGTTTTGATTTACTGTAATATTTCTTTGTTAGGGCGCAGTACTTGAACGCCGTCCCTTACTGATCTTGTTCAGTATGGATGCACTTACTCTCATATTTTCATCCATCAAGTAGGTTTACGAGACACGTTGGTTGGCTTTTCGTGCCATTTTATGTAACTTGCAGTATTGGCAAAGTTGTGGCACAGACCTAAATCAGTTTTTGTTGTCGTCGGTTTTTTTAGAAATATAGTTGAAAACGATGAAAATAACGATGATGCCGACCATGTATTTTTAAAGCGAGTCTGTAATGTATTAACCTTGCTTGGTCAGACACAACTGGCTGTGGTTTGGGTAAGAACCGTACTGTACCTTAATAACTGGGTAATTTGTCACGTGACAGTGTGTACATTAGGCGTACCTATTTTTATAATTCCAGGGTGCTTCTGCTTGCGCTGATGTTGAGGAGCCAACGCATTTTAACGTCTATCTCGAGGCGTTGATATCTCTGCATCGCCACAAGAACATGGTAGGTCTTGGGGCAACCTTTCTTTTAGGCACTATTTCTTGCATATATTCGCGCTACGCGAGGCTATTTATAAAACTGGAATGTCGTGGCTGAAAGGGTGCGAGTGTGTTAAATGTTCCATTTATTGTTCATCATAAATGTAGTCAATTTAGTTAAGTCATGCATTCTCTTTCTGTATAGCTCACTTCTGAGATCATAAACAAGACGTGGGCAAGTTTTCTTAGAAACAAAACAATTTCCAGTAATCCAACCTTCTGCTCATTCATACCACAAATCCTGGAAATATCAAAAGCGAAAATTTCAAGGGTAACAATTGAACAATAAAGTTTTCTTAGAACCAGCAGGCAATCATGTAGTTTCATAGTCTCTTCTCTATTGTTTTTGTGGAAATGTCAGATTAAAATTGATTTGAAACAATCGAATTCTCTTTTAACACAGGGCCTGCATCCAGGTCACAACAAAAGTAAAATATTATACCCAGACATAGATTTTGGTTCGTTCGCGGAAAAATATGCCGCTTGGACAAGTACGTATCACTCATTGCTTGGCTTTTTCAACAAGATTGATTTAGCTTAACATTATTGTATGTTGCTAGCATGGTTGTAATAACTCTTAGTTAACTGGTTTGGGTTCGTCCCTTGATGGCACTTGTACATAATTGACTATAAATTACATCCTTATGAACTTTTCCTCAAGTTTGAATAGTTTCAAACGTAACCGTTAGTACAGCAGTGCAATAAACAACGAAAGAATCTGAAAAAAACAATCTGTCTCGCGCTTCGAATACGCCTGCATTTTAAGCCGAAACAACTGCGAGCTCAAACTCAATTCCGTAGAACTCTTGCCAGACATAAAGTTCTTGTTCTTAACTTCTTATAACCTCTGAACCCGCACAATAGAGCTTAGAAGTGCTTACGTCATGCGGTTTTCGAAATACAAGATAAATTTTTGCCACATGTTTCCCACATTGCATTGCAATTCATTGTTTAACTCTGGCGTGACGTAAGGACCTCTAACGTCTACTGATCATTGACAAGTTTCCCGTGCTATTATTTTATGGGGGGGGGGGGGGTTATTTTCTCTTATATCTTAAGTTCGGTAGTGAAATGCAGCCTCATCAACCTCATCGCAGTTATTTTGACGAGGAGTTTGAAAACGTGCAATATTTAGCTTCTTTATTCTGGTTCGAGTTCGCTCTTAGTTTCCCAATAACCTAATATTTGTTGTGAACATTTTACGTAAGTCTTTTGTATTTACTTCTGTGTACATTTCGTTAGCTTTGCGCAAGAGCACGAAAGATATAGTCCAAGAAATTACGTCACGTTATCCATCCGATGCTTTCCTGCATGCTGCATCATGGCTACTCGAACTCACTGGAACTCCAATCACAAGAGAAGGTGGGTGATTCATGGCGTGGGCACGGGGGTGCGCGACAACCATCCTTTCTGTTGATCTTCCTCAAAATGTTGAGTAGTAAATGTACAAGAGCAACTGATGGGTATGGTTGTCAATATTATCCAATTTTTTCAGAAAGGAGAGTCTCATGTGATTTCCAGAATCAACAAACGTACTTAAGGCCATTTATGATTTTAGTGTTCAGTTGCTAGAATGTTTACATGAAACCTCGCTGACCTTTCGTATTGAAAGTTTCATCACGGGTGGTACCCCCCCCCAGTGTTGTTTTTGGCATCTCTGCAATGCCTTAGACCTCTCACCCGCTCTCGCCCGTCCCATCCTCTGAACTTCATCTCTAAACTTTCTTTATATTTCTAATGCGTTTTAGTTACTGAAACAAGTCGTGAGTACGATGACTGGGACAGTTTGACAAGTTTTGCCAGTTCTGTCCTTAATAAACTATTCAGCAACGACGAATCTTTCATCAAGGTAAGGCGCAGAGGGCAATGAAATTGATCGCTACATTCCGTGGTTTATTCTACACGAGACAATTGTAGCTTAGAGATACTTGCATGCATGTGTGCATGGGAAACCTAGAACTCTTTATAATTTTCAGGAGTTGATAGGATGTCAGATCAGAATGGATAACGTCACAATCAGCTTCTTTGATTTGGCAAAAAAATGCATGGAATCTCTCGTGCAATATAATACCAAGGTATATACACGTACGCTTGTAAAGCTTAATGTTCTAATAATCAATGGCTTACACCTCCAGCTTTCGTTGCTGGAAACCCAAGGACTACTACACACACAGTAACTTGAAAAGCACAGAAAATAAACAGCGAGAAATATGATTGTTTTACAAACAAATCACCAGGCCAGAATAGACCATTCCCCTATTAGACAAACTTTTGTGGCACAACTGGAAAGAGCATCCTAAATTTCATACGATTGTCTAGTTTGGTTGCAAAATATTGTAAAATGTGGATGATATAGTCCTGTAAAGTTTGCGAATTTTGTATACTTTTGTATTACGCACGGAAAAGCGTTACCATTATGTGGAAATGTGGTAACGCTTTTTCCCGCGTAATACTAAAGTATACAAAATTCTCAAAGTTTACATTACTATATTTTCGACATTTTACAATATTTTACAACCAAACCTCACAATTTCACTAAATTTAGGAAGCTCTTTCTAACTGTGCTAAAATTGTTTTCCAGTTTAAAAGTTTGTCTAATTGTGGAATGGTCCATTAACCTGAACCTTTCCTTTTTTTTTTGACGTTTTTATCCAGGCTCCTCTCATACAAAATTTAATCATCTCGTGTTTTGAACCATTTTTACCTTTCCTTCGATTTGACCATGAACTGATGTTAAAAGTTATACACAAGGTAGGTAAAAGAAATACCTCAAGCCTCGTGTGGCTATTGATACACGTCCGTCATGTCATCTATGTACTACTCATCTATGTACTATGTACTACTTTACAATAAGATGTTATATATTGTTGAGTCGGTCTTCTCTGATGTATCGCGGTCAATAAGGCGGTTATTGCCCTTGAATAAATAATCAGACGGAACTTTTGAAGAAACATCGAAATATCTTCACGAAAAATGGATTATTGTAAGAAAACCTCCTCAACAATGAAACAAGTCAGTTAATGCTCATGATCTTACGCAATATATCACTTATTCTCGTTCGAGAGCATCAACTCTTACGTTATGCGCTACCAGTAAATGTAGAGTTGTTCGATGCGTGTATTTTGTGTGGTACTTCGATTGTACTTCTATTGCTTTACGGTTTTCGTTCAGATATTCGCCATTGTTTCTAACAAACCACCAGACGCCGAGAATGTAAGTAATTACTATAATAAATTAAAGTTTCAGAATGTTTTTCTTTTCGTATGAAGAGTTAAAAATGGGTTTCATCAGGGCTAAGTCAATCTATTGATATGGTCTGGGCATTTAACCAATGCCTTTGTTCGTGTTTATGCTGACTCGTGCACGGCGAAGACGATGAGTTTTTTTGGTATAATGAAGCAATCGTCCAATAGCGTTGCCTCGCTGAAGCACTCAACCGTACTATTAAAATATTAATAGGCAACTTTCCCAGAATTTTGCTGTTTCTAGGAGCTCAGATGAACCCCTAAATGTAGTATACCACCATATAAAAGATGAAAATACCCGGCGTTCAATCTTAAACATTGCCCGGAGTCCCAATTTCGACTTCAATCCTCGTCCTCGTTTGGGCTGAACTTTGTTGTTCTTATACCCGCTCTCATTTCCAGGATGAGTCTGAGTTTAAAGCGTACGAATGCAGACGGTCAGCGGCATCATTATGGATAAGACTCTGTCTTTCACATTACAAAATATTGGCTGTAAGTTCCAAGTGTTTATGTTGCTTTTTATACAAACGATTTGCTCCGAGGTATTTTAAGCGATTATTTTTTCACAGAATATCATCGATGACCTCACAAAACATATTGAAATTTCGTACGAGAAATTTAACTACACGAGTCTTGAGCGTTCTTTAATGGCAGAAGGCTTGGTTGTAATAAGGTATAGACTGACAGCTGAGCTATACTCACTTACTTTGACAGCTGTGGAACCTCACTCGATCTTCGATGGACACAGATTTTCATATTTCTTTTGTAGTAATGGCTTTGGAAATTTTGAGAAGCAGTCAAAATACTTAAATGAGCTTTTAGCTCCTGTCAAAAAGCAATGGATGGGTCCCGAAATTGAGCAGTATGTTTGACCTTTTTGTGATACAAATTTCAATATTACAAATTAGTTGCTGGAGTTTCTAAATAATCTCGTAGTTACTCAGTTAGTTGCTAAATGATCAAAATAGTTTGATAATTAGTTGCTAAATTATCTAGGTCGATACTTAGTTACTACGTCATCTCATTCTGGCATCTTTTCGCTTTTTCTAGGGCGTTGTCATCACCAGAAGCGTTCATTTCGTACATTGGTTTAGATAATACAAACGAAGGTGAATAATCTGAAGTCTGTGCAAGTTATCACTTGTAGTTTTATTAAACAAGATATATTCACTGTCTACTTCATTGCAATCATTTGTATTTTATGTGTGTTTGTTTGTATTTCAGAAGAGCAAATGGTGCAAAAACGTCGATATACGGTGAGATTTAGATGCAAATGTTTTTATATAGTTGTGTATTGAATGAATTTTCTTGCCGTATATTGCCATCGCGAGTGCATGCATTACACAGCCACTTGTAGATTTTACTGGCTTGGTGTAATTTTTCATCAAGTTGCATCATTTGCATCTACGTGTTAGCGTCGTCAAATCGGACCATATGGAAGTTGATATTTGCAAACTTGCTGTCATGTTGAAACAACTACCATAAAGCATGTGGATAAAAAGTCTTGACATTCAAAGCCTGTTGTTGATGAGAAGCCATCTAGCTGCAGGTATCATCAAGTCGGAGCAAACGAGGTGCACGCGTCGTACAGATGTCGACCTCAAGCCGGTTTTCCACTAGCGAATTTTTTCTCGCGAAGCGACTTTTTCTCTTTGTTCTTGAGCTTTCAGCTGCAACCATGCGGAACTAATTGAGCTTAGACAATAGAGGAAAGTCGCTTCGCGCGAAAAAATTCGCTAGTGGAAAACTGGCTTTATACCGCACGACAGCAATCCTGCAGCCAGGCTTACTGCAACTGGTACGTTTCTAGCTGTGCATATAATTATAAGCGGATTATTTACCAATTAACTTCTCCACTTACATGATTTGAGCGTTTCTAGCTCAATATGTGCCAACGTTATATTCACGGTGTTCTCAAGCGTGTGGAAATACCAAAAGATCCAGAGGTATAGTGGTTTTATCGGTTTAAAACGTCACCTTCTAAGAATAGGTGGTGAAATTGGCAGCTGTTGTACCCGTACAGGCAGTCTGCTTTTTGCTCTAACTTTTCTTTTCAACTATTCAGGAGCAAGTCAAAGGCGGTTTCAAAGCAAGAATCCAAGACGAAGCAAGGAATCCTGCGATATCCGCAGTTCTTCCTTTACTTTCCAATATGTTTCATCTTAACAGGTTGCATTTACCTTCTTAATACTATTGATTGTGTTATTAGTAAACAATATGCTAGTTCTGTGGAACCTGATTATGTAATTACTATATTGATTATTTTAATGATTGTTTAATCCAATTGATAAGCTTATTTGTGTCTGATCGTGTGAAGTTAATGATGATTAATGCAGCAAATCAACTTTATTCCAACCCCCCCCCCCCCCCACACACACACACACACTTTCTCTAAGAGGACAAATCCGACTAGTTCGTTCTTCATATCTTTTTTCAGGGTGTTTAGTAGTATATGGGATCCGTCAGTACGCATGAAAATCCCTCCCTATTTTCAGCCAGCATTGGAGATACACGAGTCAGAGAAGGCCGCAATTTTTGGTGAGTCTACTAAGTAAAGATAAAAATAATAGATGTCGATCTCGTCCAGTAACTCTACCAATAACATTTCTGTACTCTCGGCCTTCTTTGTAACATTGAGATTGGTTTTAAAATATCGACGTTTCTGTAATCACAAATTAAATTTTGAAGTTTTGAAGAATTTATATCGAAAAATCTTCGAGGAATTCAACATAATTGAGCAATGTATTGCTGCCCAAGTTGCTCAATTTTGTCAATAATATTGCTCAATGACTGCATTGTTACACCTGAATGAGGGCTAATTCAGACTCATTGCTGAACAATATTGTTGACAATATGGAACAATGTGGGCAGCAAAACATTGTTCAATCCTGTTTTTAACAGCTTTAAAGAAGTTGTTTAATTTTTGCTGAGTAGAGCACAGATACATATTTGCAGTGACCACAGAAACCTTAGTCTAGTGTAGTCTAGCCTTCATAGAAGTATTTTTTCCACGTAAGGGATCGACGGGCGAGGTGGTCCCGAAGAAAAGCCGAGGGAAGAGAAAGCAAAGAGAACAAAAGTCGACGATATGAGAACTTTCCTGTTTAAGCTAAATGAATCATGGTAAAGATGAATGAATAGGGCTATGATATCGCATGTGAAACTATCGTTAATTCCGTCATTTGTTTGTCGCTCCAATCTTAGACAAAATTTTTGACTACACTCCAATTATTTGCTCTACGCGTGCGTACCTAACCACAAACATCAATATACTACCCTCAATATACCCCTAGCCCCCCAAAAAATGTTGAATCTATGCAAAATGCTTGCATGATTTGGACATAAAGCAGCATTGATCAGTGGTTGCAACATGGATCAGCAATGCGCCAAGAAAATGACGAGGTGGCCAAACATGTCGTCAATGCTTTGGCCAGGATTGTCGTATTGTACATTGTCGATATCAACCTTAATGGAATTTACTGTATGTTACGTATACATGGTTGTTGTCTATTTCAGCGCTATGATGTTGTCGGATTGTTCGAGGCTAGGACAAGAGTATTATAGCATGCCACGGCTGGGACAGCATCTTGTCACCTATGTTGTACAACCGTGGAGACATCTACCCAACTATAGATTACGTAATTTCATTCATATCCTTTTTCTAAAATAGTCTGTTTTTTATAATTGTAAAATCTGTACATTAAAAGCACTTTATCTTGCTAGATAATGTAAAAACAGGAGAAGTATTATGTGAAACATGGTTATTATGGCTGTACGATATATATATTCACAGATCTAGATGTTAATGAGAGAGGCCTGTTATACCAATGTAGTATAAAGATGGTACACTGGAATAACAGCAACCAATCATTAAACATGTGTGTCTCAAAAACATTTAGATTGGATGGCGGCGCAGTCAATTTTGTCTATTTTTCGCAGATTTCGCATAATTGAGAAATTGGTACAAATTATATTGGGGGTTTTCCTTGACGAATTTCTAAGTAATTTCCTAAAGATGTACTGTCGTGTGTGCCCGCCATCTCACTACGAGACAGCGGTCGTTCCCGTGGTGGTTTCTGCGTTCACCTTTTTGGTAGAGGTACGGTCAGTGTTGACGGAATCGCAACTAGTGAACTGTTAATTCTTCCCGTGAAATCTGACTCGTTTCTATGATTTATAGCATTTGAATAAAGATTGGGAAGTTGTACGGAATAGAGAGATTGTAAGGTGAGATGTTGTTTATCTTACGCGGGTATTTGAGAGGGCACGAAAAAAAGCGTACGAGATGGTCGAACTGATCGAGACACGGGCATCAGAGTGGGTAAACTGTTCATAGTATGTGTTGACCTTGTGCTTGCTAGCAAATAAGTTTAATTTCATATCATTTGTTAACTGCAGTACAACATCTGCATAAGCATTCTCACATTACAGTTGAGTTTCAATCCACCCTGATTCACTTCATTACTGCGCAGTGAAACCAAAGAATAAGAGACAGTAAGACCTATGGTAACGTTGTGTCGATTTGAGCATGTGAGATAATCCGGAACTTATCAAATTAGTTGATGCTGTAGAGATGTCTAGACGAAAATTTTCTATTTCACCAGACCTCATCTATTGAACATCGAAGCGGCCGAGATTGACGAGGAAGAAGAACAAGACAAAGATAACGAAGTTATTGAGGATCAACTTGTCCACCTTTTGACGAAAAGCTTCCTCGAAACATTCTGTATGTATCACGGTGTTTTTGCGACCATTTTGAGGAAAACAGTGATTGAAATGTACCAAATTTTCCAACACTAGTTGCGATGTGCACATTGAAGAGACCAGGTACTTTCAGTACCAATAACACAAGTGCGACACAGGAAACATCAGACGATCCAGGTGAGTAGAGCGAGGTAATATTCTGAACTGTTGTCCTTGGATATGAAATCAGGGGCATTCTTTTTTGGTGTCATCCGTCCAGCGTAAAGGCGGCTTTCGTGCAGTTTTTTACAAGTATGTTTTGACGGAGAGAATTCAGGAGTTCCCAATGATTTAGCATGTTTAGTAATTCTATTTGTTAAATAAACTCCTGGTGCAGAAGTAGCAAACACGTAGTAACATCATACTAAATATTTTTTAGCGATAAAGTCGGAAAGTACCGATGATATCTTAGAAGAGCTTGCCAAGTTTTTACTGAAACATCCAGTAAGAGAAATTGAAAATTTACATCTATTACTATCGTAAGTACGTATCTGCTCAGGTTTAATAAAAATGTGCTGTTTCTATTCCAGGACACATGCAAAATTGTTTTATTCCTTCCGTTCATCGCCTTGCAATGGCCGGACTCGGCATCTTTTGTCAAAGCTGCTAAGCTATGCGTCCCATTTATAAAACAGGTGGGTAGCCACGCACATGGTACAATATTATAGATAAAAAATTGTGTGTTGTCAATGAAAATGAAGCATTACTAGAATCTAGTTCAACCTGTTTTGCAGATTGTCAACAGTCCACCTATCGGTGTTGCGATGTCAGAAGAAATGTTCGTGCAACTTTTCACACTCTCCCTCAAGGTCAGTCTAAATTATTATAGCCCCACCCCGCCCCGTCTCCCAAAGGTACCCCCTCCCGTACTGCTAGTATTTGGGACGAACATTATCCCTCTGGGAAACGATACCCAAATATGTTCTACCGGACGTATTCGTTTTCTTATGTAGGGTCTGCAGTTCATGGGACATCAAGTAGAAATACAATCTCAACTACTACGAAACGCCGTCGTTATTTACGATACCATGGTTAGTATGGCTGAGAAATAAGGTTGTTTCTTCGCCGCTGCGATGTCTGTAAGTGTATTACTGTTATCTGTAAGTTTCTGTCCCATTAGGGTTATTAAAATATATCTCCTATTATAGGACTCAATAACTATTACTGGAACTAAATGCTGCTATGCTTGTATAAACACTTCTCTAACAATCTTTCTATTTCTGTTATTTAGCGCCCACTATTTCCAGGTTTAAAGAACATTCTCTTGCAAGTTCCAAATGTGGATAGTGCGGCGATAAATGTACGTCCAACTAAATCGCTTTACTGAATGGTGTTACCAGCCATTCTATCAAAATAAATTTTATAAATAGAAAAATCTCGGCTAAGTTATCAGTACAGCTATTTTTATCCGGTTCGAAAAAACCTGCTTCAGAGGCCTCAAATACTCAATGAAAAAGGACGTCACAGCAGGCATACAGTTATCGTCGGGAATGAGCGGATTAGAATCGACACCAAAACATGCCTGTATGAGCCACAATTCTTTGGCTTCACTTTCTCAGCTGGAGTCGACCTTTTCATGCACTGCACAGTTGAACGACGTCTTCATAACTGTATCATGACATTTTTTGTTCCAAAAATGACTATTCACCATTGTAGCACGTTTGGTTTACCCGAGGTAAACTTCGCGTGACACCATAAGCAAATTAGGCCAAGACTAAACATGTTATCACAAACATCACAGGGCAAACCAATTTAGCCACTCAACTACTGTATTTGTCATTAGCATCTTATCTAGCAACTTCTAAGTTTTGTCTTATCACTCGTTTCATGTCAAGCTCATGCACATTGAAATGTCAACCGTGCCATCTGCTTTTGGGTCTCTCACTGACCCCACAAGTACGACTGAATAGGGAGCGTTTGAGATTCTAGTACTGGTACATGATCATTGTTAAAGATTCTAAGGGAATTTTAGAACTGTCTTTCTCCGTGAATTAGACCGTTGTGTGTTTAGCAAAGTTGCAACAAAAGGCAATAATAAGCAATACTTTAAGATGCATATACAAGCTGATGTTTCTCCCAAAAAGTTTTTTTAGTTTCCGTTTGACAATGACTGCAATATAAAGTCGAAATATTACTTTGTGTCTTGTTTTTTTAAAAAAACTCGAATCTCGGGTTTACAAGATGATTTTCGGAGTTCGTTTCGTCTTATATTTGATCAAATTGGCTACGGAAAAACGACTTTGGGTAACATGCTAAAACATTGTCAGGAAACAATGCTTCCGCACAATTTTTCCTAGTTTTCCTTTAGAAGAAAATTTAGCACTTCCGTGGTAAAATAGAAAGAACGTATACATTGGCATCCCCAAACTTGCAATATCAATGTGAATTTGCATGAAATTATGTTCACTTCCTCTATGTATTTCATAAACATATTTTGTGTTGTTTTAGAACTACGATCTTGTGCTGTTGTCTGAGAACAATCACACTGAGAAACAGAAAAAGAAAATATTCAAAGAACTTCTATCTGGTCTTATAGGAGTAAGTAGATGCTTTGTGAGTTATATAGTGTACAGAAACATTTATATCTGATCGTGTGATGACTTTTTTTATACCTCCCTCCTCCCCTCCCCACTTGGATAGATATTTTCGTAAAGTCGATTTGTCAGGATCTGTGCTCGGTAGTTTCATGGTTGCTGAAGTTTTGAAATATACAGACATGGGCTCTCCAGTTATTTCTACGTTAAAATGTTTAGCACAACCTATCCTCCAACCCACACATCGAACCTCAATAATTATTCATCCACAGCTTGAGATACCCACAGGGGGTTAAAAATTAATAAAATAATAATTGTTTTGTATTTCTTTCAATTAATCTGTCATATTCTAGACTTACACTCGCTCACGAAAAAAGACAAAAAAAAACAGAATTGCTTACGTAATGCATTTTTGAACCAATAGAAACCTAGATATATTTATCCTACATGTTTCCCAGGTTGCATTGCAATTCATCGTCCGACACTCGCATGACGTAAGCGGTTCAACAGTCTAAAATTCGGGATATTATCGACCAAAACATTTCACAGTTTGCCAAAATCGGTTCTTAACTGATTAGAGTGTGCGCACGGCTGTATGGAGATATTGTTGGTGTCAAAATGAGTGTTTTTAGTAAAGTTGAAAGTTTTAAACCACAATGCGCTTTTGCCTAAAAGTTAATGTTAGTTTCAGATCAGGTTTGAGATGGTCATAAGTGCCTCACTGTTCTAAAATACCTTGCAAGCCTTGTGCTTTGCAATCATCTGGATCTTGTTGTCAAAATATCCTATCTTTTATATTGTCTAGAAAGAAGTTGGTAAAATGTTCCAGAATGATGTGACGATATTGAACCTTCCTGCCATTCCTGCGGCCAAGAAAGAAACGTCGTCTGGTCTAGCAGATACGGAAAACAGCGATATAGGCCTGACGAAACTTTTCGAACCGACGAGAACATAGAATCATGTACAAATTTGCCAAATACAACAAACGTTTTATAATTAAAAAAAAATATGTACTTTGGTAATTAGAATTGGGTTTCGTAATTGAACTCTTGTTAGCAAGGAGTATATTTTGACTCCTGAAGATCTTCACTGATCGTTATCAGTCAACAGTGGGAGGAGGGCGATATTGCAAACTGGACTGATGAACGTAGATTAGTACGGCAAAAGTTACAATTTTAATTGCGCGTGCACAGTCCAATTTTGTCTGCTTGCTAAACGAGTGCAAATAAAAGTTCACGAGAAAACCCCGTACGTTTACAATATAGGGCGTTGTGGAAATTCGATTATTGAAAAAATGTAAAGGTTTAAAACGGCGATGCCTTAAACTCAAGCTGTGAATTTGCTGAATACGAACACTCGTAGCACTCAAAGTTATTTATTATTGATGTCCTGCATGAAGACATTCCTTTTTTACAGACGCGCCTGTAAGGAGCCGAGCCGAAGGTCGTAGACTCCCAATTTTGAGGCTCACGCTAGGCCCGGTTGGATACGGCGAACACAATCACTCCCATTAATCTCCTGCATGCTTCAACTATGAATTTCAAGCGCAGATATCGCGGAAGAGACATACCTTATCTTTTAATAAATACGACAAGTCTAGCCGGTAAAGAATAAAACATTTTGTGTTTACTTTATGTAAGGACTGTCGTCCGAGAGAATTTGTTACAATTTTTGACCGCAATCTATTCAAAACTACATTTTTCACAGCGTTGGCACATGTGTCGTGGTCTTGCCGGCCGCCAGTTTTGGGCGTTTCGATCAGACATTCGTGCGGTTAAAGTTCCCATCAAAAATTACCATATAATTTCGCTGTACATAACGAGATATTAGTCTCTAGAAATCTTTATCTGTCCATTCCAACAAATTTAATCTTCACTGATTAAGCATGTAGGACATGTTGGCGCGTATTCCTTTGCCTGGCCACTTTTATACTGCACGCGAACGGAATCACAATAATATGTGTTTTGAAATTCCACACAACGCAGGGATTCTACGATAATTATAATGCGTATAGCCGTGTGGGCTTTTATTACTACATTTCTGACGTGCGTCACGATTGCTTGTTTAGTTTTGTGCCTGTGGATGCGACATTTATCCAAGCAAATACGGAGCCCGTTGATACAAGGGAGAAGTCGGAGCTACGAAACGAAAGTCATCGAAAGACTCGCTGTAACATCTCGGTTAACAGTTGTGTGAGCAAAGATCGCTTATTAGCACTTTTGAAAATTCAACTCTGAAGCAAGCTTTTTAGTAAAAGCTTTGACTCTAATGGCACAAACAAGACTTGTGCACAAATCAAAAACTTCAGATAAAGGTTTCCTGGCAGAAACGGACGACCTTTGGCGAAAGGGTTTTTTTGAAAAGGTTGGGAATTTTTTCAATGAAACTGAACGACTTAACAAAATAGTGCAGAAAGGACTAGCTCATGAGAGCTCACTGACTAAAATTACATCTAACACTACATAAAGGAAGGCTCTAGTTTTGGCTACGATGGAAAGCCAGCTCAAAAATTTGTGATCATTGATACTTTTTAAAGCTTTTATAGTCCAGCTGCGTAGAACCCAAAACTACACCATACAGACGGGCCTTTCTGGGCGTTTGGGTCTATCTTACTTGCTTTAGTGTACAACAAATTTCCTTGCCATTCATTCTCACTGACAGTACTGAAAATGGAGGCCTTTTTAGCATGTGTAATACGTCTGATGAAAACGTTGTACATTTATGCACAATAGTATACATCTCAATTTGAATCGTTATTACAATTCACGGCCCACGTATGAAAACCTGTGAACAAAACTGATCAGAAATTATAAACATCAATTGTAAGCCGCACCGACCGCGGAAACTACCAAGATAGCGTATGTACGGTATCAGAATTATGTAGCCAGTCGTCCTATAGTTAATAATAAATGCCTTGTATATGCAAAGCATTTTACGGAGACCGGTTTTTAGAGCTGATTATAGGATTTTAGCGTGGATCATATGCTTAATAGAAATATGTTAAACTTAAAAAAAATACGTTATCTTACCAAGGATGTTGTGTGTTGTAACTCGGAGTAAATACTAGACGATTAAATTTTTTTTGCTACATATATATACCCCCAAACCTGAATTGGCGAGTTGTTGATATTATTTCAGGCAACCCCAACACCTTGTTTTCCCTACATGCTGCCGATTTTACGTCATCGTCATGTGATTAAAGCACGTTTACATACGAATTTTTTGTTGTGACCACGTACATCAGGCAGAAAGGCGTTAGAGTATCGAATTCAAAGGAAAAATTGACAATTCCTCATGTCCACCGCCTGACAAACTTTAAATGCGCAAAAAACGCACACAGGTTATAATAGTTCTAATGTTTCCACATTGTATTAATGATTTTTCTTAAAACACTTCCTGAATTTGCTGTGTTGTACACGAACAGGCGATGTGTTCCATTACACGACAAAAATTACACGATGAAATTGTGCAAAAGCTACAACAAACCAGCATACACAAAGACATGTGTTGATGAAACCAGGCCAAAGCAATGTTGCCCTGTCGACATTGTTCACAGTTGCCAACAATGTTGTTAAGCATTCGTCAAAGTGTAACAATAGAGAGGTTGAGATTCCGTAACCTGCGAGGCAGGCGCTCTCGGGCTTAAGGGGGAAATTGAAAGAGCGCCTGCCGCCATCCTACCGTAATTTGAAACACGCCCATATATTAATGATGTCTAACCTTTCAACGACTAACCAATCACAGCGCATTCTATTATTAGGCCAGCGAGATAATTATACATCTCGCGGGAAAACGTGTTTACAAAAATAATACCCATTGTGTTACAAAAATAATACCCCTTGTTAATTAACTACAATCTCGTCTCAACCAGCCAATGGGATTTTTTCGTGGCCTCCGAACGAAAAAATCGAAAATACGGGCGGATGGCGGCAGGCGCTCTTTCAATTTCCCTCTTTAAGATTGAGAGCGCCTGCTTCGCAGGCTAGACTTATTCATGAAATTCCTCATTCCGTCACGGGTAAACTTGTTCAAGAAACTTGTACCAACGTCCGTATACTTAGTCCGAATTACAACATCTGTTATTTCGCATAAAATCATAGTCGTCCTAACAAGCAGAAAAGATATCATCAAACCATGCAGACACTTGATGAAATATCATAAACAAAACGACGCTTTCCGTACCCGTTCCGGGCTATCTTTCCCCCTCTAATGATTACTATATGTATACAGTGCGGGCAGCACAACACTGTTTTGATCTGTTAACGTAGGTTCAAAATTCCTTGCTGTGTAGGAAACTATATTACTGTCAAGCAAGAAATTCGGGCGGTGTCGATTGGATTGTCCCTAACAGTTACCTTGCTTATAGACTGGTGCAGATCGCTTCATCTTGTCCGTTCCCTGACTACTTTGGATGATTTGATTTGATCCTTAAGCTACTTTTTTCCTTTGTGTAAATTTGGTGCAGAAATCTTGACCTTGCCTGGTATATAACGTGAAAGGTCAGCGTCCTATAGAAAGAAAATGAATTCGGAAGTTAGTTCATTCTATGTTCTTATCTGGATCAATACGGAAACACACGAGATGATAGGCGGGACGAGGCAGCCTGATCCTTAAAATAGAGAGTAGCGAAAACTATTTAAGAACTGTTCCGCTATCCAACATTCAGTTATCGGTAAATTAATTTGATTTAGGTTTTCACCTGTGGCCACAAAGAGCAAACAATGGTAGTTAATGAACTTTATAGACAGAAACGTTCAGCGCAGCGTTCAGAAATCTGCCTAAGCCCATGGAAATGTGGAAATTTAGGCCGGTTTCAACTGCGTCCATTATCGTGTAAACATTCAGTACACAGAACTAACCTTGACGCTTTTCAACAAATCCTTTTCCCGCGCTGTTGTCTCTCGAGATTGAATGAACGAATGTAATGCTGTTCTCGCGGCTACACAATAAAAGAAATCAGTAGCCTTTCAGATCGTTTGAACAACAATATTCACGTATCTCTCGTTCTAGTTTGGCCGGGAATGACAGTTGAGAAACCATTCATGTAAGTTCTAGCTTTTCAATCCTGATAAAATTTAAGGGTTTTGGAGTAATCCTTGCAAAATATAATTACGATATATTTTAATATTGTCTAATCAGATACCCTAATTTATGCCACGTGATAAGTCAATTAATCCTGAGAATTTTCCTCACGCCATAGAGCAAAAGTCAAATAATGGCAACACTGTAGTTTGATATAAAAGTGGAATGTACCACGCTCCAGAGTTGTATTCAAGTATTTCTTCATCTGACTGCGTCCCAAAATGTTTTTTTTTGACAATTTCGTGTTGCCTTATTGCTATTTTAATGCTATTTTCCCACATTTAGTTGTTCACGAGATACGTGGGTACCCACGCGCTGACCTCTCGCAAACAACTTGCAATGTGGGAAAAAGCATAGAGATTATAAAAGAATAGAGGCGGCATCCTGACTAAAATTCAGTCAAGCTCGCGGGACAAATTGAAGCTCGCTAATGGGGGGCAAATTTAAGACCCGGATGTAACATCTTACATCTATTGGCTGTTGATCGACTGTTCACAACAACAGATTGAGAAAGCTGAGAAAAAACTTTTTCCGATTTTTTCGCACTAAGAGTTTTTAAATAAAAACTAAGGCGAAAATGTTAAAGATTAGTGCGGGATTACCTTGGAAGGTTTGAATTTTGTGTTTTGAATACAGGATAAAGTTGGGTATGTTTAATATTGAGTATTTGTGAGCGAAAATGCAATTTTTGTATTCGAAAAATCAGATGAACACACTAGAAAAGTCCTTAAAGTTTAAATACATCGCAGTATTGTGGTTGTACACCTTGTTGCACCTCTACAACAATTTTGATAACTGTTTGAAGGCAAATAAGTTCAATTTGTGTTCAGATGTGGGATAATTTAGCAGATATTTTGCAAAACCTTGCTGCGAAAAGCCGGTCAAAAACTGGTTGCTATGCGTTGCTAGGGAGAACCTAAGGTTGAAAAACTCTGATATTTACACAAAAATCTGGCTGTCTGCACCTAAAATTACAAAAACTAGAAAGCTAAAAACATTTTTTCCTAGTATAGTCAGTATCTGTGTGCATCATGGTCATAAAAACAAGCAAAAATTGACAAAAACAGTATGCTTTCATCGCTGTACATCCGGGACCTAAATTTGCCCCCCATTAGATTTGTTCAATTTCTCCCGCAGTTCGTCCCGCGATGCCCACTCTATTCTTTTATAATCTCTATGGGAAAAAGGCGGGAAAATTTTCATATTCCAAAATGGCGGAGATTAAAATATCAATATTTAGTCAAAAAACGAAGGAATTGCACAACACTGGCAGAAACTAGACGGCAGAAACGACAATAAGGTACACGTAATAGTCAAAAAATATTTTGGGAAGCAGTCAGGAATGTCAGAGGACTTACAGAAGGTAGAAGAAAAAAACTGGCGAAGTCTTTATATGGTATGTACTCCATGTACATGTAGTTCTGGGTTTTTTCTGTGGCCTATTGTCGGTATAATACATAATTTATAAACTTTTCGCTCGGGGAACTCGATAAAATTTTACCCCAATTATCTCTTGGGTCGAATTCTCGTCGCACCATGTCTATATACGATAATACGGTCAGGGTTTTTTTGGGTGACACCCTGTATATCAAATTAAAGAACCTTTATTGTTCTTAACAATACATATTAATGTTCTAATCCCCTTTTAGTCATTTTTCATACGTCGCATTTTAGTTGCCTCCGATGCAATTCAAACAATGGGTATATCAAGCACTTCAAGTGCATTCGACGCGAGTGAAATGCCACGTAAACAACGGGTTTAAAAATAAATTTATGTGTTTAGAGTTCTCACATCAAATCAAGAATACACAATACACTAAAAACAGAATTAACTATCAGTGACCTTTATAGGTATTTACCTTTTCCTCTGCGTCCTGTTCCAGGTGTTAGCTTTACTTTAAATCTGAAATCACCAAGATTATCCACTAACTATTTGTGATAATTATATAGTATTTGTAAATTCTGAACGTTCATTCGCTGAAAGCTGCGTAAAGCCTTTTTGCAAATTTGTCGAAAATTCTTAACTGCAAACACGGTCAAAAAACATTTGGTGACATTACAAAAGAGGAATAACTCTAACACCGAGCAAGCTGAAAAATACGGCCATGAACGAAACTACGACCTTTGGAATGCTAGGCCAATGTTCTGCCAACTGAGCTACGCGGTGAGATCGGTTCGAGTAGGTGATATTTCGGAACTAATTCTAGTCCTTTCGAGTTGCTTTGTCATATTGATGAACAGAGAACACATCTTACTTGTAGTTTTGTACCGCTGTGTATGGAGCACATATTGGTATAGCAAATAACGTAATATCTTCTGAAAATGGACACCCAGTGAGAGAATCCAAGAGACCGACTTCATCCTACCAAGGTATAAAAGAGATTGAATTAGAGTTTGGGTTAGTTTATCCGCAGTTTCGAGCAGAAATAAATATCTACGATACCTTTTCAACATCAATTTCATCAACTTCTTCTGACTGTAAAAAAAATCAAACATATTCAACAACTACAACAACAGACCGAATTAGCAGGACTTGAGATCGAGGAAACAAGTTCTACTAATCGATTGTTCTACTAACCAATTACTGAAAACTAAACGTGTCTTATAGTGATTTCCACTCGGATTAACGCACATTTACCCTGTAGAAATTATTCAATATCAAGTGAAGTGCTATAAAATTATAATTGATCTACTGGTCAATACCTTTACTTCATTTTCTTGTTGTTCACCTGCATCATCTTGTACCAAGGCTGGGACCAAATCTTCAGCGATATTTTCCAAAGCCTCGCCACTTTTCCCAGTTGATGGTTCACTCAGTTTCTCCCTAACTCTGTTTTCAAGCTGTTTTCCAACATCACCATGAGCAGTATCCTTAGTTACCCTACGTTCACCCTGCTTGTTCTGCGCACTTCCCTTACGTCCCTTACTATCCTTGCCCTTCTTTCGTTTGTTTTCTTTTGGAGCACCAGCTGACCCTAAGAACTGCATCATTAGTTCCCGGTCCTCCTCGTCCTGGTCGCCATATTTTTCTTTGATTTTCTTTAATTTCATCTTTTTCCCGCGCTTCGTCGCGTTCTGCTGTGCAACAGGTTGTTTTGTTTTGCTAGAATCGCTTTCGCGTTTATTTGCCTTGGTCCCTGCAGCTAGAGGTTCATTTTCTTGAGTTTCTGTATTATTTGTATCGCTCACTACACTTGAACCACCTTTTTTCTTCATTTGTCGACGTTGTTTTGCACTTAAACGTTGTTTTCGAGTCTCGTCGTCTTTTCCTACAGACCTCAAGTCCAGTACCTCGCCATCACCGAGATCAACAAAATCTTCAGTGGCCTGAGAACTAGAGGTACTGGTTCCACGTTGTAGTTGAAATTTTCCGCCACTAGTGTATTGGAAGTCTATGGATGTATCGGGATAGGATAAATTACTCTCATCCTCGCTGCCATCCTTATTTTCTGTACTTTCTTCCACACCTTTAGATCCTTCCATACCCTCGTCACTATTGACAGTTGTACCTGAATCCTCACCATTATCCCCTTCACCATCACTATCTGTGATTTCTTCGTTTTCTCCAGACTTGTTGTCAGTATCCTTTCCAATACTTGTTTGTTCATTATAATCCCCCTCATCCCCGTCGCCATTGTCCCTGTGATCCTCGTCTATCCTTGGTTTAGTATTCTCTGCATCCCCAGGTATCTCGGCCTCGCTGTCTCCGCTGTCCATTTCTTCAATATCCAGTTCTTGATCGTCAGCTGTTGTGCTTGTACTCTAAAACGAGAATGGACATTGAGAATGGACATGGGAATTTCAATCGATAGACAAATCATTATACTACCTTGTACTGTCAGTTAAAAATCCATACAACGGTTTGTCAAAATGTATTAGCGAGAAAGTTTGTCAATTGCAACAACTTTAAAAAACTTTTCCTTTTAAAGCTACAAGTGCTGATAACTGCTGAGACTCTATTTAACAATTAGATTACGAGCTCGAGATTCGGGCTTCGCCCTCATCAACTATCATCGCACAGAAATCGAGAGCGCGTAATCTAATTGTTTTAGTAGAATCAGAGGTCAAACATGGAATATTCAACAAAAAATTTGATTTTTAAGCAATCTTTTTAAAAGAAATCTCTGAAGGAAGATGATTGTTTCGCTACTCGCTATCTATCGAGGAATAGATAGCGAGTAGAGCAACCAATCAAATTACAGCATTTGCAATAGTACAGTATACTAGTATGATTCTACTAAATCCACTTAATCACCCTGCAAGCTCGCTGTGAGTCTTTCGCTTCTACACAACCATGAATGCACAAGTTTCAACTAGTCTGTTAATTAACATCTTGTAACAGACTTGATAATACAATCAGGATGCACTCGCATGGCTTGCGACAGCTTGTAAGCGAGTCTGTTGCAAGTATATCAAACAAGAAGTAACCAATAAAAAACTTTTCAAGCCAAAACATCTTCACCCACCTCTGATATCGAATCATCTTCAACGGTTTTAATTCTGCGTTCATTTTTATGTCCTGCGACGCACGTTTCGTCCAAACGAAAGAGAAACCCAAAGCCCATGATTAAGTAACTTGGCGGCAAATAATTCTTCTTTCCTCGAATCATGAAACTGCCAGTGGTCAAGTACTCTCCAGTGGGCGCGGTCTTGGAGACCTGGTGATGAAATACCCACCATGCACTGGTGATAATACGGTCGTTCCATGCGCTACTGTAACATATCGCCATACAACCTGCCTCGTTGAGCGTCTTCGGTGGAACATCCTCTGAGGTATGGTTTTTAATAACGATGCTTGATGCTCCATGCAAGTCAGCATGAACATAGATGTCGCCTGTAAAGACGAAGATTATTGAAATAACAATACGGCGAGTTTCTGACAGCTGTAAAAGGAATGTTATAAAGGAACATTGATTTATTGATTTTCTACTCTATAGATTGATTTTCTACTCTATAAAAGGTAAAAGCCAACCATTTCTGGGCTGCCTATGCTAGAACCAGCAACAGAATGGTTGGAAGTTTCCTTTGCATTCCAAGATTAATCCAGAGCTAAGCTAACTACGTGTAGATGAAGTCGATTGTTCCAAGCTACAAGTTAGCGCTTCTGTATTTCTACACATACGTTTATCTCAAAACGTCAGAATATATTAATTCCTTTTAAAGCTAATAGAAAATATTTCAGAAAAAAAATTTCCAAGGTTACAAACAAGCTGCTACGAGCTACTTTGAGTTTCACCCCAACCCATGCAGGGTTTAAAGGTTTAAACAAATGGCTCGTCTCACGGACACTTACCAGGCTTCAGATGTCTCTTCACAATCAATTCATTTTGCTGTTGATCTCGCCCACCGATTACGAGATAGTTTTCAGAACTTATAAACCAAAAGAATTTCTCAAACCTACAGCAAGGCAATAAAATTCAAACAGCATGATCGACAAAAAACTTTGACCAAAGTTTTGGAGCTTATGGCGGAATGCTACCTACTTTGGACCAAAACATTTGAGATAGTTTTCAGACAGTTCTGACACAAAGCGACACTACAGTACTTTACAAATGTGTTCACGGGACTCTACGAATCAATTTAAAAATATGAGCAATACTTACCAGTAAACTTTTCTTGCTTTTCGTATGCTGGTTGTCGTAGCGACCTCTTTTAACGTCTCCTTCGTTTTCTTTTCAGCAGATTTTAGCGCCTTTTTTGAAGCCTCGACAGTCCGCTGTTCTTTGGTTGCAGCTTGCCGTTTCTTGGTGTAGTAGCTAAATATAGCACATGCTTTAACATTGCACAACCATATATAGATATATAGGTAAATGTTGTACCTCAATTTCAAATTGTCAATCAGACACCTTAATTTGCACCTCGAATTTTCCTCAAACCATAATTCAAAGTCGGATACAACGCTGTAGGCCAGTGGCGTGGTATAAAAGTGGAATACCACGCTCCATCGTTGTATTTGAATAATATGCAACGCTCCAGCGTTAATATTCGAGTTCGTGCACTCCCGCGCGAAACTCTCGCAAATAAATAAATGTGAAAATGGCCGGAAATTTTCATATTTAAAGTACAACATGGCGGAAATCAAAATATTTCACCAAAGATGAAGAAATTTCACGTATGTTAGACAGAAGACAGGCTAAACATAACAGGAACTCTATAGGAAATTCTCAAAAGACATTTTGGGACGCAGTTGGGGATGTTGGAAGGCTTACAGATGAAGAAATTCTCGACACAATCCGGCTTTCATATTTGTATGTACTCCGTGCAGTTTTGTTTTTCTGTGGCCTATTTTTGTGTTTAATAAATAATTTATAGACCTTCCGCTAGGGGAATTCGATAAAATATTACCCCCAAGGCATTCCCCAGGCTCCAGGGAAACGCTCGGAAACGAGCTCGTGTGCACATAGTCTTAGTCTCAAAGCTTGTTCGGACTTTGTGATATCTTCTTCCATTATTGCCATTACCGACCTTTACTATGTGGGTAGCGAAACATACAAACAGCCTATAAGAGAAGGCACTCACCTGCGCGCGTTTGCATAAGCTGTGAGTGCAAGATCAATGTCAACCTTCAATGCATTCGATTTCTACACAATAAAAAATAGACAATACAGTCCTTGTCAATTCTCTACTCTAATCACACTTAGGATCGCAAGAGCAGCACATTACTAGGACATACTTTATGTCGTTCTTGATGGTCATCGTCGTCACTGTGATCCTCTTGATCAAAATCATCCCTACACAAAACAGAAGCCGGCTTCCCGTTTAGGAAAAATTTTCTCAAAACAGATAAATTTTGTAGAGTAAGTATGTACGCAGCAAATATATGAACAACTTGTTATAATCTTGTTTGTTGAAAACAGGATTGAACAATGTTTTGCCGTCCACAATGTTTTGCAACAATGTTGTTTAGCACTGTTACACCTGATGCAGGCTCAAAATATTATTTAATATTGACAACTATGAATAAAACTCCGTTGAAACGATACCGACAAGGATTGAAAGCAATCACAAAACTCTAGCGTTCAGCCGAAAGGCAATTACAGACGAGCAAGTTTTCAATGTCAAGTTTTCATGTGCAAGTTTAATTTCCTCGTCTCTACGCGCCTCTTTGCCATTTTTTTCTATGACAAGTACACTTGTTCAAAGACTAGCATGTAAACAAGCGCACTTGTCATAAAAAATAATGGCAAAGTAAAAACTTGTTCGTCTGTATGTTAGCAAAGAAAACTTTTCAGAGAAAATTGGCCATCGGTGTATTGCAAAATTCTGTACAATCATGACGGAAGAACAAATTAGATTTGTCAAAGATGATACACACATCCACATATCAAAGTAAACGTGCCATAAATAACTTGTAACAGAAAACTTGTTCGTCTGTAAGGGGCTTATATTACCAGTATGAATACATGTGAAAATAAATGTGCAATCCGTATTGATTTTCTACCGGCAGCAAAATAAAAAGGTCGACTTACTTTAAGAGCATGCTGATGTGGTTGGTTTCGAGCTTCAATTGTTTTATTGCCATTGCCACTCGATCTCCCCGTCCCTGAGCTTCTTTTACAATCTTGTTGATTTCTATCCAGTCAATTTGATTGGCTATCGCACTGTTGACCACTTTAATTGCCTGGTCAACCTTTAGAAGAAAAGGATTAAAGATGATTGAGTGTTACTGTCTCTTCTTCTCGTGATAGGTGTTGGTGATTCAGTGGTTAGTACAGGTGTCTTTCATATCTGTGACTAAGGTGTTGGTAACACAGTAGTTAGTACATGTGTCCGAGATGTTGGTGACACAGTGGTTAATACAGGTGTCTTTAATTTCTGTGACTGAGGTGTTGGTGACACAGTGGTTAGTACATGCGTCTTTCATTTTTGTGACTAAGATGCTGGTGACATAGTGGTTAGTACATGTGTATTTCATTTCTGTGACTATTTCTGTGACTGAGGTTTTGACGACACAGTGCATAGTTTGTGAACTATCATCAGTACATCTGCATATTAGCAGTTCCTCTTGCAGTAGCATTTAAAACTACCACTACATACCCAGGATAACATACGTTCAACTGTGCTTACCAACGGTAAATTTATTTCAATTAACCTTGCCTTTTCTTTGTCTTCTTCCTGCAAGAAAAGTATAATGATACGATCTCCACCTCATACGTACATTTCTGGAGTTGTTTGGGCGTCGTTTTATGTTAGGTTGTGTTGTTCTACCTGGGCTTTTTGTAAACTATCCAATCTTTTTTCGTGATCTTTCTTGACGTTATCAAGCTTCTTTAAAACAGCTTTCTCCTGTTGTAATGCTTTCGTATCGAGCTTTTGACTTTCAATTTTGCTAAAGAATTCGTCTACCGCCTGTAAGAGTATACAACATGGTTTTTAAACATGAAGAACCTTAACCTAAGCAGAATTCAAATTCAATACATTCATCTTACTTTATTAAACGATTCAAATTCAAGGTAGGGAGAATCTTTATGTTGCTCAAACAAAAACGGATGAAATTCCTGATATCTGTCATGGAGTAAAACAAATAAATTTCGCCAGTTTTATTCTAATACAGATTTTTAGTTACCAGTCCTAAATGTAAAATGTACTTACGTCAGAAGCTCATTATCACCAGAGTTGTCTTCGACACTTGTTGTTGGTTTCTTTTCGCGCTTCTGGATTATATACCCCTGAGATTACAAACAAAACAATGCCGTTTAAATGACAACTATACAAGGATAAGTCCATGCCTGTATACTTTTTTTGTAGGGAGCCAAAAAAATTGCAGTTGGCACTGTGTGGTTCAAACTTGCCCGCTCTGCTTCAATTAGTCAAACCATTTGACAGGCATGGATACGTCATTCTTATAAAATGGTATTTTTTCGGAAATATTTGAAACCGTTACACTGTGTGATGATAGTGTGGTAACATCTCTTGCTACTCTACCTCATGTAAAATCTGTTACTTCTAACTACCTTTAATCTTAGTTTTAATTCTCGATGCATAAAATTTAAAGTTTTATTCAACATTAAAGGACTTACTTTACATGGCGAGTTTCTAGTCAATTCTAAATATTTTTCTGCGTTGATGAGTGCCTCCATTATCTTGGGGATATCTTAGAAAACAAGTTTTTTTTATGACCAACTGAAGTGACACGTCAAAATAGGTAGCAAAAGCAGGTACTGGTACGCAATGTGTACGTGACATCTTAAGAACTGGTACGCAATGCGTACGTGACGTTTTAAGAAACTGGTACGCAATGCGTACATGACATTTTAAAAATTGGTACGCAATGCGTACGTGACGTTTGAAAAAATAGGTACGCAATGTGTACGTGAGATTTTAAAAATTGGCACGCAATGTGTACGTGACATCTTAAAAATTGGTACGCAATGCGTACATGAATCCGAAACTGGGTACCATGCGTATGTCGCATATGATATTGAATCATAGCTTTGCAATTGCGTACACTACTTCTGTAACAAACCTTGGTCAATATTGATATCTTTTCCAATTTTTGCATTGAAATCAAAGCCAACTTGTTTAAGGCAATGGTCAAGTAATGCTGGACCAAATACTACAAAAAATGAGATGCTACTTAATCAAGTTGTTAACTAATTTTCAATCTGAAAAACTAGGCACATCACAAAGTCATGTCTTCCACTAAGGTGGTATTATAATTACCATGGCAGAACAGCTTTGTTACTTTGTATAAAGGCTGTCACTTTGTTACTTTGCAATATCATCATAGAGAATAATTGACACTAAATATTCTAACATACCCAAATGAGGATTTAGAATTTTCTTTAAGACATGACCCTCTTTTGCTTGGGAAAGAATTTCATGTAATCTATGAGAAATTTAGTTAACTTTGAAATGCCCCACAGTAATAACATTATAATCATGTTGAAATATAGTGGTTTAGTATATAACCCCACATCTGACTTTAGTCAATACTCCATGATTCACTCACTTTTCTGATGCCATCAGTGGCTCATATTGCCTTGCATTTTCCAAAGGATATCTCTCCCGAACAGCAAACCGAACATCTTCGCTGTCTGTTCTGGTCCTCAGTAAACTCAAAATTGTATACTCAAAATCAGTGAGGATGATATTACCCTGAAAGAATAATTTGGTAAAAAATAAGTTAAAGCAAGGGTGCATGATACCAAATGTGCTTTAAAAGAGCTGATCAATTTGTATAACTTACTCTGTCATAGAGTTCCACAATCAAATGGTACGCTGCTTCATTAGAACCAAACTGAAAGTCCAAAATTCTGTCAATTCCAAGCATTGAAATGTTCACCAAACGTTTTCCTGATATATGCTTGCGCATCTGTAAAAACATAAAAAAACACACAAGCTCAAATATAGTGAGCTAAATGTCATCTGTCCTTCTCAAGAGCTGTAAAATACTTCCTGCTAAAATTGATGTGGGGACAGTGGGGATACAGTGAGAACTCAATGTTTCTAAGAAAAACGATTTAACTTTGAATGTTTCGTCAAAAATCATAATCAAAGTGCTTCCATAGTTTAAAAAAGTTATATAATGGATGTGCTACCATATCATATGTGATTGTATCATTTATCTAACAACAGAATCCAGTCTATTTATAACATAATTTTCCCTTTGGTCATTTTGATTCAGTTGTTATGTTTCGATGGTTTCATTTTGGTTGTTTCATTTCGGTTGTTTCATTTCCAAGTTTCTGGTCTTAGTACATGCTTTGTTGGCAGGTATCCTGAATGTTACCTTCATGGCAAATCCCGACGGAAATGTATGTTTCGGCCATTCAAATTCAGTACTATGAAATCTCAATCCAGATTCAATTAACAAGACCACCTTGTGATCTGGTCTGGAAAAAAAACAATGATTCAAGTTCTGAATGAAAAATCTGCAGACATGGAAAAACTGACTCAAGATGTTAATTAATCTGTAGTACCACATTTTGAAAACTCAACTTACTTGGCCAATCTTATAAGATACGTTTTGTTATCTATATCGTAAATATTATTCACTCTCATTCCTAAAAACCTGTAGAAATTAAAGCAGAAACTACATTACCCATATGAGCAAACTAGACAGAATTAAATAAATATTGTTCACAAAAATAATTGATCCAAATTCCAAAACAAAGATGAACTAGGAATATAAATAAGAATACCTCACCTTTTTACATCTGTAACAATACCACAGATATCTATTGTAGTAAATCTATATTTCATTTTTACTAGCTGTAAATGAAAACCGTCAAAGACTAAAAAACAAGATTTAGATTTCTTTCCACAAAAATACACGTGAAAATTTGATCACATATCTCTATTTTGCTCTAGGGTACAAGGTCCGGTGTTATGGGTTGCGGCGATACGAATTTGTAACCCAGGAGTAAAGTCCCGATTCAAGATGGAGTCCACTTTTGATTTTTGGGAGGAAATTTTTGGAGATTATTTCATGCAAAATGATTGATTATATTATAGATATTCATACGTGATCCAGTAAGAAATATGGATACCTTGAGATTTCCAGAAATACCAAAAGAAGACAAATTGGAGGTGAATTATCTTTGAGATTCAAGCAAAAAATTTGACATTTGTCCACAAGAGATATCTGTTCGTTTGCGTATTTCAGCGTCCATATTTTGTAAAACTAAAAAATAAATGTAGATATTTATTCCATTTTGTTATATTCTACTTTCACAGGATTGGTACTATAGTAAAAGACGGGAAATGCAGGTTTGACCGTTTGACTGTTAATATTATACACATATATATATATGTATGTATATATATTATACAAATAATGAATGTTTATGAGTGCAATGGTAAGAATATTTTCATGAGGTGAAAGATGGAATGTTCTATTCAACGAGGCGATAGCCGAGTAATGTCCGAGAAATGTTTTGACGGATGGGATTTATTGAAAACAGAAAGAGTACAATAGTAAAAAACGTATAGTACTTTTGCACTCTGGAGAGTGCAATAGTATTTTCCTATTGCACACTTGGGAAATAGAACTTTCTATTCAACATCACGTGACCAAAATCAACCAATCACACGATCTGAATTTAACAAGGTATTATATATATATATATATATATATATATATATATATATATATATATATATATATATATATATATATATATATGAGTCCATGTTTTGTGTCTAATTATTTCTAAATTACTGAAGCTTATAGCACAATTTTGGACTTGTTTTAAACCACGTTCTTTTCTCTTTCGAACAAGCTATAATTCGTACTTTTACTCCGAGTAACGTATGTGCTATGACAAATTTAGTAAAAGCTATCGATTTGAGATGCCCTCCAATTATGCAAATTCACTGTCTTCATGGTCGCCAGTTCAATTTTTAATTTTTTCGCTTATTACACCAATGGTATTTCTGTTAAACTTAATAAAACTTGTTATAAAGCTTTACAGAAGATAACGGACCGTTTACTTTAACAAAAACCTTAGATTTATGGCAAAATAATGATCGAAATTAGCGTTTTGTTTATCCGCGTGTGCACAATGTTGTCGAAATTGCATAATGTCAATATTCATGTCGATACAAGCTTGAACTATCCGTTCGTAGTGCACGATAACGGTCCGATATCTTCTGTAAAGCTTTATAACAAGTTTTATTAAGTTTAACAGAAATACCATTTATGTCATGAGCGAAAAAATAAAAAATTTAACTGGCGACCATGAAAGACAGTGAATTTGCATAATTGGAGGGCATCTCAAATCGATAGCTTTTACTAAATTTGTCATAGCACATACGTTACTCGGAGTAAAAATACGAATTACGGCTTGTTCGAAAGAGGAAAGAACGTGGTTTAAAACAAGTCCAAAATTGTGCTATAAGCTTCAGTAATTTAGAAATAATTAGACACAAAACATGGACTCCGTTTTTTTTGATACGCCCTGTATATATATAGCACTTGTATATAGAGTTGCAGATAATAACATTACCATATTTGGTATATAGTCAGTTTGCTTTAATAGAGATGACATCACCACTCTGGACATATCCAGGTTACATAGCCAAAGATCAGATCCTGTTGAAAACAGGATGCAACAATATTTTCAGGGCATTTACATTGTTCCTGGTTGTCAACAAAATTGTTCAGCATTGTTACACCTGACGGCAAGTTGATTCAGGCTCAACAATATTGTTCAGTGGTGATGAACAGGAACAATATTGCCCAACAGTATTGTTGCATCCTGTTTTGAACGACCTACTATTACTACTATTTATCTTGCTAGTGTGGCAGTCAATTGTGCATTTTTAGCGAAGTCAAGTCACTGTAAATACTCTGTTATTGCAATGTAATTGTATCATACTCTTGATAACTCCACCCCTCGCTTTTGTGAGTCAAGTTGAGATTTAGTGACTAGATTTCTCACCCATAACTCTGTTCTGTAGGAGATTCTTCCAGGAATATTTCTGGGACCTTACTCTGTTGCTGCTAAATCTAAGGTACTCAAATTAAAAAATATTAACACATCCACCAATAGTTGGTTTTCAGTCGCATGTAACAAGAGCTGCATTTACACAAATAATGTGTTTTTACCACCAAGTGTTTTTACCAGAAGTAAAAGTATGCAAAGTCATGTGAATTAGACCTAGCTATAAACCACATCATCACACAAAATGACTGGTTTGTGTATTTTGTAATTACATATTCCTGGAATTTATGCCAGAAATATGAAGAATTTGATGTTCCTCTGTTTGTCTTGGCTAGCTAAGTTTCCTCCAAGAAAATGGAATAACACACATCATATGTATCCGACAAGATATAGAGGAAAGATTTGTCAAACCCAACTTTCCCAACAATTTTAAGTAAGTTGTTATATAAAACCACTGCTTGGTATTCTTTATTGTTTGTGGTGCTGAAGTTTTTCATTTCAAACTTTGCTTTAGGTATCTTGTCTTGAATATTGCAGACAAAACAACTGAAAACATTATTGAACATTTCCCTCTGGTAAATACATACACAAACTAATATATATATATATATATATATATATATATATATATATATATATATATATATATATATATATATATATATATATATATATATTATATATTTATATATATATATATATATATATATATATATATATATATATATATATATATACATATATATATATATACACTTATATATACTTATATATAATCCTAATCAGCATTAGGAAACTAAAAACAGTCTTATTCTTAGGTCAGAACATTTCTGGATGAATGCCAAAATACGAATGGTATATTAAATTATTTTTGTCTTGAAAATATTTGAAAAAAAACTGTTTTTCATTGTGTCAAACATGACTGTTGTTTGTTACGATTAGGTAAAGTGTTAATCCATGGCAACACTGGAATATCCAGAAGGTATACAAGGATGCATTCAGTTCATAATCAATGCAGTTATAGTTGTGTTTAGTTGTGTCCTTGTAAAATAAACTATATTTACATATTTACAAAAACATTTAAAGATTATATAACTGACCATAAATCTTGTCCACGCTTTTCAAATTTGCCATCAATGCAGCTATAGTTGTGTCCATCACGTGATCTAAAATTAACATTAACTGATAATAACTGGCATGCAACTATTATTATTCAAAATAAATCCCAACTCGACAGCATAACAACGAGAGCTGAGATTATGAAATGTTCTCATTAAATTTCAAAGGTATGATGACCTAATGTATAAAAAAAAATTTTTCATTTTGTCACAGTGCAGCACTGTTAATAGCATATGTTATGGAGACTTATGGAATCACATATAGGTATTCCTTGACATTTTACACATCATTTTTGGTTGTGCTTCATAATCCAGTTTAATTTACAAAGCTCAATTTGTTTCAGGGAAGCATTTCTCCATGTTCAAAAGAAGAGATTTTGCATTAATCCTAATGAAGGCTTTACTCAACAACTAACGGTAAATGACTTGGCATTTTAATTTTTGCAGCATTTGGACAAAAAACCTGAAAGCATTATTTTCATCATGCACTTTAACATTTGTACGAAATTTATTTTGTAAGTTCGAAAGACATCGTAAGAATAGATCATAAAATGTGCTTGTTTCTTCTGTTGAAGGAGTACGAGCCAATCTACTTAGCAAATTATCAGATGAAACAGTTTAACAGCAAAGAACCACTTGGGAACAGGGGTATGTCAATTATGGGAACTAATACAATCATACTGAAGCAAACACTTTTCTAAATAATACAGGCACTTTTCCAATATAAACAGTTCTCCAGCACAAACACTTCTCCAATAGACACCCCCTCAAATATGGGCACCTCTCACCTTAAGACATGAACCCTTCTCTAATACGTAACGCCCTTCTTGTACGACACCCTCAATTCTGGGTATCTTTCTGTTGCACCTTGTTCTTTAATTACATTACAGGTATACAATTTGGTACTCTGACACCTATCTAATACCCTCTCTTATTGATGCATTTCTCCAATAGACAAACCTCTCCGTAAAATATCCTCCTTCAGATATGGACACTACTCTGCTATCTCGTCTAAAAGACTTTCCAAATAATGGAATCTCTCTTTAATTGCCACACCCCCTTAATAGTGAGACCTCTCTCTAATTAGTATGACCACCAAGTGCTTTTATCAGAAGTAAAAGTATGCAAAGTCATGTGAATTAAACCTAGCTGTAAAGTGTAAACCACATCATGACACAAGATCATTGGTTCATGTATTTTGTAATTACATTATCCTGGAATTTGTGCCAGAAATATGAAGAATTTGCTGTTCCTCTGTTTTTCTTGGCTAGCTAAGTTTCCTCCTGGAAAATGGAATAACACACATCATATGCATCTGACAAGATATAGAGAAAACCTTTATTAAACCGAACTTTCCTAGTGAGACCTCTCTCTAATTGTTACAACTACCACCAGTGGAATATCACTCTAATAATTATATGCCTTTAATCAAACTCATATTTTTCTCTAATTGGTAACAATTATAGCAAAGATCGGAAGTAGATACAAAAAAACAGCAAAGACAAAAAATACATTTCTTATGCAGATACTGCTGTGTGCATCTTCAATGTCAAGTCTTTGCTAATAATTGCTGACATAACCACACTGCTTGTAAAAGAGGTCCATTTTTTAATACAGGGAGTGTAAAAAGATCTTATGAAGACGATGTAGAAGAAATGCAGTACAGCTGATAGTAAAAAAGATTTCTTCAAATGACTATACCCTTACAAGAATTACACATGATTACAAAATCACATGAATTTCACATGAATTTCACATGTAATCACATGAATTTCACATTGATGACATAAATTTCAAATGTAATCACATAAATTTCACATCTAATTACATGTGAATTTCACATGTATGACACGCGATTTCGGAACAAGTCATATGGAAGTTTTGTAAAGGTAATTATAATAGCACGATGCTAACAAAATGTAACTAACAGGACAAAAAAATTTTCCCAACATGATACCAACAAACATTTTGTATTAAATTTTGAAATATATTTCTAGTTGGTATTTTGTAAGAATTTTAACACCGTTAAGAAGGATTGTAAAGATGTATGTATGTAAATAGAAAAGATGTAATGGTTTAAGGTGGCTCGATAGTCTAAATCATGGCACATTGTACTTCTTTCGCCATAGAATCTTTCATAGTGCACGTGTAAAGCTTAGTTTAGGTCATTGCATAGCTCTACTGGTTGTCTTCATAATTGGAAAACTTTTATTCTCCTACCGTTCGTATGTCCAGAGATATCGTTGTCATGGATAAGGTGTGGAGTTTATGCAAATGAACTTGTAATTAGAATTGAGTTCAAACGGGAAACATGATATCTATGTTCAGATAAACTTTGACGAAACACTTTTTGAAATACAGAGAACAGTGCTATAGAGCTGTGCAATGACCTAAAATGAAGCTAAAGCATTCACTATACAACATTTTATGGCGGAGAGATTAGATTTCTAATGAAATCTGACTATCGAGCCACCTTAAGGGGTATGAGGAAATGAAGTGAATTAAACAATGGTTTTTGATCGACCGTGAGTTATAATGGGTATACTGAAGAAATCAGACGTTAAAGAAACAAATGATTTGTTTCATTACAAGCGTTTATGTTGTAGCATGTAGTCGCTAGCAAAAGTCGCAAAGCAGCAGTGAAAGCCGACCATATATTGGTAGCCAAATACCAGGCATATTCTTATTCATTAATTTGATTAACTTAGTTATATCAACTATGTAAGATATATTATATTTCACTATATTATAACTAACTTTATATACACTATATCCAAATTATCCATGAGTTCGGAAACTTAATATTTACCAGAAAATTATCTCTAATAATACGTATTTAAGAAATCCCACGACTTATATGCCTGATCAAGAATTTCGGTTTAGTTTATATGTGTTTAACTTCTGTGTGATTGGTGCGAAATTGCTGTAAAATTATTTCGCACAGCTGTGTAGTATACAGGGTGTCCCCAAAAAAGCGGAGTTCTGCATTCAAGTTTGAATCTTGAAAAGAATATTAAGCAATGAAACTAGTGTTTATTCTCGTATCCATTCAACTTTCTTTGGATAGGTTGTCTATGAAATTTGAAAATGCATCACATGTTCACAATCTGTATTCAAAGTGGCTATTCATAAATGGAAGGTGAACATTCATCTCATTTTTTATTTTTCGTAGTTTGTTGATCTTCTGTAATAAAAGTGTGTCTGAGGCAGCGTACAGTAAATTTTGTTTTTAAGACAGCTCAAAAGAAAGTACCAATCATTGTCTCATGCATTTGTAAGTCATAAAATGTAGTGAATGTATTTAATTGCAATCAGATCCATTTAATTTCAGTCAAGGGAATTCAATCAGAAAAAAATATTTTTCTTTATCGATATTTTGTGTAATTCTGTTAATTAGTATCAAGAATTACTTTTGCTGTGGAACATTAAGTGAACATTAGACAGTCTCAAACTACCCATGTGGCACCAAATTATGCCCTTTTTTGGAACATCTCAAAATGACCACTTGCGCTAAAATTGTTCCTGTGGTTGTATTACTTGCTTCAAGTAGACTCCATTTTTTTTTGGACACCCTATATACTTTGCAATGTGTGGCCCCGGTGAAAAACAACTCTCTTAACAATTGAGCTTTCGCTTAGTCCGTGTGTCACTTAATTTTCTCATCCGTAATTCGCATCCGTCTGTATTCGCATTTTATCCCCAACAGGATTAGACCATTGAACTGTAATACAACTGCAAGTCTGAAACACTAATTTCCCTTCAAAATTTAAGTTGTTTTCTTTTCCCCAAAGTCTCGAATTTTTACCTCAAATACGACCCAATTTTTAGCGATAAGTATTTCAACAAAACTGAATCACATTGGCTTCAATTCCAACCCCCTCCCCGACTTATCTCGTCTTACTTTTTGTTCAACCGTGTCGATGTTTAGACCTAATTAGTATGCGAAACCTGCTCGGGATTTCTCGACAGAAAGTCGAAAGCTTCGGATTCCGACAGTGCTCGAAAATTTTCCGAATTTTCCAATTTTTTTTTCTGCATGCACACGACGAGAAAAGGTCAAGGAGCAAAGATCACATTCGATAGTATTACTTTGTTTTAAGGTAATATGCTTTATTTTTCTGTCTGTATTTGTTGTGTAGAAGAGGTCTATCTGAATTTGTAGTATAGAAGAGTATCAAAGACATGGATTTTTTTTTATATCAAATTGGATTTAAGTCAAATACCGTGATGTCCGATACAAATACTAAATGAGATCGTAAATTTAATGCTCAGGTAGTTCAGTTAATTAAAAAGGCAGTGTTTTAATTTTGTGAATTTTGTATAAAGAGAGTATAAAGAGGGTTTAAATTAGCCTAACATGACATGCTAATGAACGTTTGGCAAATAGATTTAATATTTGCTGACTGCAGACTTGTTCCTTGATGTAGGGAGGATGTTAGCCATGAATCCCTAATTGGGATAGAAAACAGACTTTTTTTAGTCTGTTGAAATGGTGTGTGACAAGTGGTGGTAGGGGGGAGTAAACACAGTGCCATGCACTGGAGCAGGAGATTTGACCTATGTTGCTGGAGCCAGAGTGTGTCTCCCACAGCCTTTGTTTGTACTTCAAACTAATATGTACATCAGCCAAAATGTGAATAATCCTTTTAATACAGCTTGACACAAACATATGAAAAATAATTATGGTATTTACATGAAGAATGCAAAATTTTAAATATAAGACAAAGATTGGTGTTTCCATTCTATTAAATTTCTAATTTTTACAAATTTGTCGAAGTTTTAAATGTCCTGCCAGAGTCAGAGTTTTTCCTGGAACTGAAGACTGTCTGACGTTTTTTCTCAAAGTCAGGCTTTTTATGGCCAGGGCCAGAAAAACCCACAGTTTACACAGCAGTAGTTGAACAAGTCCATTTTTTATCTTTCTTAATATTTCTTATGATTTGTTTACTATTTCAGTTATACATATCCTAAATGAGTTACTTTGCAATTTGTTTGTGGGTCAATACAATGCTTCACATTCTCTTTCAACAACTGGCAAATTGCAAAATGTGAAATTGTAAAATGTATTGCCATCTTTCCACTTTTTATCTGTAATTTTCAAGTCTGTTTCAATTTTCAACATTTTCTAGATGTATGTCCCAGAAAGTTTTAAATTCTTGATTTACATCTTGCTGATCACGAAAAATGAACACTGTCAATGATGGAAAGTATACAAAAAGGTCTTGATATTTTCTTGTCTTGTTTAACTAAAAATGATTTTAACATTGTTGGCTTGCTTGTAACCAGTGACATGTTCATTGTGAAGGTTTCTGATCATCAATTACAATTGTTAAGTTACTATTTGAAATTTGGAATTTCACTATGAAAATTTACAGAAATTAAGCTGTAGCTGATGGAACTTCATCATGAAGATTTTGCGTTTTAATGTTTCATTATTTGATATGTATTTTGATTAGTATTACCTTTGTACATGTAATCAGAGTTAATTAGGTCACTGGTCACAAGAAGCAAATGATTTTCAAAGCATTTTTATTTTTTAAAGCCAAATAATGATAAATTGTTTGTGTTTGAAGTGTTTATATGTATTGTTTTTGCATTTTTGGCATTAATTTTAATTGGTGTCCTTTACATTTGAGTATTGTTAACAACAAAACACAACAGTTTTTATTATTTATCTTTGTAACATTGAGGAGATTGAGATAGTTGTATGAGAAATAAAAGGTCTCAAGAGTATCATAAAAAACCTTTTTAATTTTTATTCCTGTTTCTCCACTTGGTATTAAGTTTGTCAAAGCATGCTTACATTGAAACGTAAAAATAATGACGAATTATCATTTATGTACAAACATAAAGTTTGTATATGAACCTTTTGTTCAAAATGGGAAAACTCAAAAAATCTCAATCTTCTCATCTTTGAATTGACTTTCAATGTTTGTTTAAAGTTTCAAATGTTTGTTTGAAAATCACAAAAATTGGCTAATACAAGCTCTTTGTGCTTCTTTGGGTCATCTCCAAATTATACAACACCTTAATCTTGTCTCTTACTCAACATGTTGGCTGAAATAATCTTTTGTTTATTTTCCTCAGTCTAACACCACAAGTGTCTTAACACATGTATGGGATTTATGTGTTAATGACTTGCATATTGAGAACCCAAAATTGATGAATTCTATTTTCAGTCTAATGCACTTGCACTCATCAAACTGAATCAACCAAAGTCTAGTTTTAGTGAATTTTTACAATCCCGAGCATTTTGTTGTCACATCCAGTTCGGGACTTAGTATGTGCCATCTGCTTACAGTACCAATCATAGTTTCAATATCAAAAACAAACCCACAAAGTTCTACCACAGTTCTATTATGGTAGCATTAACCCTGACAATTCTGCAATTAGTCAAGTGTTATTGTTCATTTTATATAATCATGTGATTTTTCAGTCTGTGATTTTCAATGGTAATTTTTTTAACTTTGGAACAAACAGTGAAGGTCAAAAAATATAGAAATGTAAACTGAGCTTTGCTGCATTGCAAAGTGGAACTGATTTGTATACATATGAACTGAAGCACCAAAACTACTCTCCATTTTGGAATAGTGTAAGTTGATTAAATTTAAAAGCAATGTTGTTGTATATAAAGGGAACCAAAACCAGACAACGAATGAAGTTGCAAGAAGAAAACTTACAAAAATTTAAGGGATTGTTCAGTTGAAAATATCTTTCATGCGTGCTTGTGGCATTTGTGAAAATTATACTGAATGCAAGGATTAGTAACACCCAAGCAGTAAAGTAGATTTTTAACACTTTTAAACTTTTGTACTGAAACTGAAGTTAACAGAATTGCAGTTGAGTTCTAATGTTCTGCACAAGTAGTCTTTTAAAAAATCTTTTATGTTTGCATAGAGTTTGTGACATTTCAATTGTTATCATTTCTGTATTTTTAAAAAGGATGGCATTCAAAACAATTTTCATAACATTATAATTGACTTGGCCTTAGTTTAGGTGTTATAAACAATAAATTGTCACTGAATTCAAGTATTTTTTATTTCTATATTTCCTTAAATGAGTTTTTAAATCAGATTTAATCAAGCAATTCCAAGATGTTCTTTGGCCTGTGCTGGCTCATTTATGTTTGACAAATAAAATTAACTTTGAGAAGTTTGTTTCATTTCCTTGGCTTCAGTTTAAATTTATATTCAAATAGTTCCACTCTGTCATTGGTAATAGTAATATAAGAAAACAGGTTCACATGGCTTCAAACATGGTCTTTTCAAGTAAGTAATTAATAAAAGATAAAGTTTATACTTCAAAGAGATTTGTTTTTAACCTGACAAGAAGACCAAAATTCATTGTTGTTGAGCCGTCTGTATTCAGTTGCTACTGGGTTTGTTTATATTTGTTACTTATTTGGTTTATTTTAGTTTAATATACTGGAAAAATTAGTTTTGGAAGGTTGGAAAAATTTGATTTGATGCCTTTTTAAAAATTATAAGAATTGAAAGAAATTTTAAGGATTGTGTTGCAATTTAACAGTTTAGAAGTTGCACACTGCCTTTCGACTGTTTAAGATTGATGAACGTTTTTTCGAAAAGAAAAGTTGAATTGTTGACAAATCAGATTTTGAAATTAAAAATGTAGTACATTTCTTCTTTATTTCTTTTGTATTTCGAAAACAGAGTAATAATTCATAAGCAAAACACAAAGAAAATCATAGCTGTAAACGAGTCTTTCAACGTGATAAAACACACGTAAATTTTCACGAAAATTGTGCCTCAATTTTCTTGCTTTGGCTTACAGAACATCCATATTGAAAATTCTTTTGTGAACTAACCGAAAATATGGGTATAGAATGGTTTTATTTTGAAGCCATTTAACATACTCGCAGTTTAAAACGCTCGATTGCACCCCTATTCGTGTATTTTTCCTAACAAACAAGTATATTGAAATTGTGATAAAAAACACATAGAATTTGATTTGACTTTATGAGGAATCAAGAAGGTGAAAACATGTAAAAACATTTGAAATTTTGTGTTTAGCGTTATTTTCAAATTGTTAATTATAAATTACGTCTTGTCAGGTTAAAAAAGTAATGTGAGATATATGGCTTATAAGATGGAAATGATTACGTTTTTCAATTTTCTTTGGAACTAGATAAAAACAGAAATGCTTTCGCAAAATTTTTTATTGTACATTCATTTGATAAGTTTTATAAAGTACAGTGAAGAAGATAAATGTCAAGGCAATTTAGAGAAGACGTCTATTTAAAGGAATTGTTATTCTGCTCAAAAGACTTCAGTTAGTATGTGAACATAACTGTTTTTCCAAGTATACATTTTTGTATTTAAAAAACATAAGCCATATATTTCTTTATAATTATGAAACAGCTGTGTTTTATGTTTTACAATTATCTTTCAGTTGTTTTGTAATTATTTATCTAAGTATGAGCATTTATCTTGAAAAGACCAAGTTGTTAAGGGTAATGTTTATTGTCGTATTTCTGTCATGTTCTGTTTTCTTTTATTATTGGAATAAGTACAATGTGTGATAGTTAATCTTTTTTCATTGTCGTTAAAATTGTAATCTTTACAAATTATTTTCAATAAATTGTTTACAAAATTTGTATGTGACCCCTTTTAATTAAAAATTCAATTCCCATGGGAATTGAGAAATTGAATAAAAAAAATCCCCCTACCCCTGCCAGCTCCCCAAGTGCTACTTCCACCAAAGTAGAAGTACTTATACATGTAGTACGAGTACGTCTACTTATTTACGGTGGAAGTAGCACTCGAAGAGCTGGCCGGGGTAGCCGGCAAAGAGAAGACCATCCTTGCAAATGCTAATGCAAATTGCTAAGTTGATCTTCCACAGAGAGCAGCTGCGCATACCTAACAAATCAACAAACGTTAGTAACTTAAGTACTTAGCATGCAAATTTGATTCCCAAAGCCAAAATGACAAGTGCCCCCCGCTGATCCTACCAACTGCCTACCTGCCTCAGTTCTAAGCTGTCTTCCTCAGTCCTAAGCTCCTGCATTCCATTCGTTACCCTCACTTTCCTCACGATCGCACAGTCACTCACAGCTGATAAACCCACATGCACCACCACCACCCCGACTGCCACCCAAAAATTAAACGAATTAAAATTTTGGTGAAGTATGCTTCTAAAAATAATTATTTGGGTATTTTAGGCTAAACGTAAACTAAAAAGGTCGAATCGACAAACATCAAAAGACCTATACTAAAACAGGTGAGCTGTCTACTTGACTTTATACTTTTTTACCCTATAATATATCTTAAAATGTCAAGAACTCACTTAGGAGGTTTGTAAGCATACTTTCAAAAATTTTAAGTCCTTTAAGCCTTACCCCATGCAACTTACACACGGCTCACCCTCACAGTCCATACATTTAGCTAATAAATTACGTTATGAACAAAAAAAGCAAAATAAAAAGATAAATTACGTTATCTCTAGCTACTTAAACCCACTTAAACTGAGTATTTGATTGAGTTTTCAGACGTAAAACCTTAGCTGGAAGGGCATGGGCTTTTCGTTGTGTTTAGTGGTCTGAAGTAAATTTAAACCTGATACTTACCGAAGTCTAAGGCTGGGTCAAATAAGCATGAGAATTATGCAAAGATAAAAAGCATGTTAAAACGTGAAACACAACAAGTTGTTTTTTCTGTCAAACCCGTCTACATGGGAATGGAAATTATGCCCCTATAGTTAGTACAGTTACTCTATATGGTTCATGATCATCGAAATATTTTAAAACTTGACCGCAATTCTCATACTCATTTAACCGAAACACCTTCATTTGCATGGTACGTCGCAGCTGCTCTCAAACCGCTTCCGTAATTTGCTTTGATGCACACAAACAATGGCTTAATTGTAGCATTGTTTCTGTTTACCAAAACAAACCCGAAAGAACCAAGATACTTATCATATTAATAATCAAAGAGGATTCTCATTAAAAACTTAGTCTCCACCGTGAATTTAAATATTACCACGGAAAGAAATCATGTTGTATTCCCTTAGGGGGATTAAAATGCCCAAAAAAATACAGGGTGTCCCAAAAAACCTCAAAAACTATTGAATATAATCTATTGTTAACATTTGAATGCCCTAGCACTTGTTAAAGAATTAAAGTATCTTTGTAAAGTACGTTTGTTTTGCTCATGGGAATTTACATTTGTAACTTGTTTTCTCTAAATCAAATAACCCATGCATAAAATTTGATTGCATTTTTAATATGCACTCGTGTAGGTTTAGTTTTTTTGTCTGGCATAAAAATGGTTAACGCTGAGTATTACTATTAATTATCCACTCGTGGGTTCAATTTAGTGCTAGGCATTGAAATCTAACAATACAGGGTGTATAAAAAAAAAACGGCGCCCATCTTTTGTGTCAAATTATTTCTAAATTACTGAAGCTTATAGCACAATTTTGGACTTGTTTTAAACAGGATTGCCAGATTGCATGCATAAATTAGCCAAACTTTCAACAATGCTCTTTGTTTTTCATTGTATTTGCCTTTTGTTTTCTTTGTTTTTGTGACAGCACTAATGATGGTTTGGCTTAATTATTCAAGAAATCTGGCAACCCAGGTTTTAAACCACGTTCTTTTTTCTTTCAAACAAGCCATAACTCGTATTTTTACTCCCAGTAACGTACGTGCTATGACAAATTTAGTAAAAGCTATCGATTTGAGATGCCTTCCAATTATGCAAATTCACTATGTCTTTCATGGTCGCCAGTTAAATTTCTAATTTTTTTGCTTGTTACATAAATGGTATTTTTGTTAAACTTAATAAAACTTGTTATAAAGCTTTACAGAAGATAACGGACCGTTAACGTGCACTACGAACGGATAGTTCAAGCTTGTATCGACTTCATGAATATTGACATTATGCAATTTCGACAACATTGTGCACGCGCGGACAAACAAAACGCTAATTTCGATCATTATTTTTGCATAAATCTAAGGTTTTTGTTGAAGTAAACAGTCCGTTATCTTCTGTAAAGCTTTATAACAAGTTTCATTAATTTTAACTGAAATACCATTTATGTGATAAGCGAAAAAATTAAAATTTTAACTGGCGACCAGGAAAGACATAGTGAATTTGCATGATTGGAGGGCATCTCAAATCGATAGGTTTTACTAAATTTGTCACAGCACGTACGTTACTGGGAGTAAAAATACGAATTACGGCTTGTTCGAAAGAGAAAAGAACGTGGTTTAAAACAAGTCCAAAATTATGCTAAAAGCTTCAGTAATTTAGAAATAATTAGACACAAAAGATGGGCTCCGTTTTTTTTGATACACCCTGTAGATCATTTTCAATAGTTTTTGGGGTTTTTTGGGACACCCTGTATATTCAATAATTTATTTTTTAAATGTGTCAATGAAGTTAAATAAAAAACAATGAAATAATATGCTCCCTTGGGAATTGTCTATTTCCTCTTTGTCTTTAACCTTTGCTGTGTAAATTCATCTTAATTTTTCCTTTTTTTTCAACGAGAAAGAAAAAATTAACTTCAATCCTCTTTGATTTCTAAATAATAAGTATCTTGTTTTCTACTAACTTGTAAATTACCACTACTTTCTACAATGCCGTGTCTTCTCTTGTTATTATTTTGTGGTCAATGTCATCCAGGATCGTTCATTCTGATCTTTTTCTCTTACGTTTCTTCACACTCCTATCGCCTCAATGAAAGAATCGTACCCGTTAGATAAGTGTGAGGAAATTATTCAAATGGTTTTATCTCGTTCATGGAACATGACGCCAGTCCAGTAGATAACAAGCTCACTCATATCACGTCAGCCATCATAAGATAAGAAGAAAACTAATGTTACAAAATATTGTAGAATATTGGGAACTAGACGAAAATTTGACTTCAACAAAGCCTACTTTTTGATTGTATTTCCATCTTGACATCCGACGGACACGACTAACAATTCACTTCTTAGGTCGATGTCAATTCTTTCCCATCTTCTTCCGTCGTTGATTGGTGGTTGGTATATTCACTTTTTTAGTTGGCATCTTTTGAAAAAATAAACAATTACGATGTTTAGAAAACAGTTTACAAGACAAGCAAAGAAAACTACTTTAATAACTATTAGAGATGAACAAGATGCCTGCTAAGGCGTTCACTCCGCCTGCCAAACGAAAATGGGCACAAGGCCAGGCAGGGCTGTAACTAGAGAGTTCATTGGGGGTGGGGTACATTCACTTATTTCTGTTCTGTCCAACTAATTCCTTTTTAAATCAATTATTACTACGGTACCTTCCAAGGCATTTTAAGACATTGCTAGCACATCTTATGCAATCACTAAGATAACCAAAAATCAATGTCTGAGTGACCTGCCAGGCACTCTGTCCAGAGTCCTAGTAGGATTGCATTTTTTAGAATTTAATTTAGATTAAAGACTTTAATAGTACATATGTTAAACAAGATTCTTTTGCCATAATGCCACCAACAAATAGCTGTTTTATTTTGCAAGTAAAGAAAATTTTACTAAAAGTGTATACAATACATCAGTCTATTAAATCCATCAATTTATTAAATCTATTCTGTAGCACACTGCCTGAAGTCTCCACGATATAATTTGTTGGGAAAATGTTGGCTAGCCTTTTGATATATTGACCAGCTTTGAATTAGATATTTGATGTGTTGATAAGGTGTCAGGTAAATATTTGGCATGTTTATAAAATGTTGGTAAGGATTTTGACTAGTTGACAAGTTTTCGAGCAGACTTTTGACATGTTGATAAGATCTGAGTTAGTCTTTTGATATGTGGACAAGCTTTGAAATGGACTTTTGACATGTTGATATGCTCCTAGTTAGATTTTTGGCATGTTGACAAGATGTCGGTTAGGTTTTTGGCTTGTTGACAAGATGTCAGTAAGGCTTTTGGCTTGTTGAAAAGATGTTGGTTAGGCTTTTGGCTTGTTGACAAGATGCCGGTAAGGCTTTTGGCTTGTTGACAAGATGTTGGTAAGGCTTTTCACTTGTTGAAAAGATATCAGTTAGGCTTTTGGCTTGTTGACAAGATGTCGGTTAGACTTTCGACATGCTGACAAAGTATTTACTTCCAGAAAGCTTCAGGTGTCAGTTAAAACATTGGTATATAGGCAGGGTGTCTGATAAAGTTTTGGCAAATTAAGAAAGTGCCAGTTGAAATTTTACTAAATTTAAGTTAAATTTTGTTCTTTTTTTTATTTTGCATTTTTGAGTTTTTTTCTTGCTATTTTAATAATTATAGCAACAATCTTTACAGTAATCGACTTAAAAGTATTTCTGTGATCTGTATTTTCTGTGATATCCAATTTGAAATCCTTTTTCTGAGTCAACTATTCAACGTGACGTTCTAACAAAACAAGTATTAAAATCGCTCATAAAAACAACAAAAATTAAAAATTAGACTAAGCTATTAAGTCTGAAGTCTCCACGATATAATTTGTTGGGAACTTTAGACTAACACATGTATTTCTGGAATTGGAATGTAAAATGTCTCTTACCTTTTATTTGCCGTTTTAATACATTTCTGGAGCAATTTTTTGATAAAGAACCTTCCTGTCCCTTTTTGTTGACTATTACATGTTAAAAATTGTGTTTTGTATGTAGATATTTCAGTAGAATTTGCGTTTGATTCTTGTGTAGAAATTTCTAAATTTCCTTAAAAGTAGGAATACAACAGAAAATGACGGAAGCACGCTCTCATCGCTCCTCGGTAAAGTTTCGCGGTGGAATTTGTCGTTTTAAAACATTTTGCATGAGAATTTTTGCACGTAAAACCTTCTTGCGGTTTAGATGTTCTAGCATACATGTTAAAATGCGTGTTTTGTTGACATATTCCGCTGGAAATTGAGTTTAAACGACGTGTTTAGGTCGGCTCACGCGGCTTGTGCCCAGCGGTATCACCCATTAGCGGCGGCACCGACTTCATTGATCTGAATAATACTGGATCACGCATACATATGCCTCAAGTGAAGCCAGCAGAAATGACGAATTTGGAGTACCAAGATGGCGGACAGTCAGCATTTTCAATAGATAAATAAACTTCCTTATTTTAAGGAAATTTACGGAAATTGAAAACGCTGCTTAAAAGATTACTCTTACACCCGCAAAGAGCACTGGACCTGGAGTACCAAGATGGCGGCGATGACTTCAAAATTTTATTATGTATGCGTGATCCAGTATTATTCAGATCAATGACCGACTTCTGACACCGAAAAAAAAAAACAGAAACCGGGCGAATTTAAAACTCCGCCTCGCCTACGGCAGGCGGAGTAAAAAGGCAATTTAATTTTAATTTTGTGAATTTCGATTACAAAACATGCCTTGGACTGTCGACCAATTGATTTCGTCAGGCGATTACAGACTTGTGAGAGGAGGGGGTAGCCTAATTACTAAAATGTAGTGAAAAAAGGACTTTCCATCTAATGGTGGGAGCAAGTTGGCGGGAACACTGGAGAATAAAGGTCCTGTCACAATGCAATTTTTCTTGCAACTTGAAATGCAATTCTACTATTGGGAGATGTAAAATTGGCAAATGCAAGTTTCCATCACAGTTTGCTGGGGTTTTTTAACGTACCAAACATTTGTCACAAATTTACTTAAGAGTAGATTTTCCCTGTAGCAAAAAAGATGGCAAATGTCGATTTTACCAGAGTGCATGGTAGTCTGAAATTGTTTAAAAAGGCAAATTAACGTCTTTTAAAGAACAGACAGAAGACAATAGGTTATTTTCACACTTGTGTTAAAATTTCAATCCAGTAGCTTTGTTTCTTGTCATCTTTTCCCACGTATTCTTTCTTGATACCTGCAATGCATTCTGGTAAAATCGACATGTCGCCATCTTTTTTGCTACGGTGAATCACTATAGTATAGCCACTGAGCTTTACTAATATATCTGGAGGAGCGGCTCGGCATGAAAAAGTGTCGCCAAAAACATGGCGGATTTTGGCCTTTGCTGACGCCATATGGTTCCTCAGCCTACAGGTATTTACCACTGACCAACCGCGATCCTGAGCTTTTAAGAAGACCTTCGCCCCCCTGGTTTTTGCAAAAAACTTTTATGGCTTGGTTGTTTTCGGGAAAAAATCAAAGATAAAATAGGGTTTTTTTCGCTCGTGGACGCAAGGATTTGTAAAAATAATGTGGAAATGTTTCTTCGTGCAGGTAAGACGTTCGAAACTTTCAATTTTATATCGTTTTATTGCGGCTAAGTTTGCATTTTGATTTCTGAAGTTTACAGAAGTGCGTAAAAATTTTTTGTCAAACCGCTGATGCAAAGTCTGTTTATTTATTGGGTATATCGGTATAAACATTTCTGTCTTCAGCATCAGGCACTGACTTTTACTTTGATAGAGCTGTTTTTCATGTTATTTATATAGACAACAAGTTTTCCTTGACGAATGTTTATAGTCGTTTATCCATGATTTAAAGTTTGCCCATTTGCAGTTTGGCACTGAATTGAAATTATAAATTATATCACTTGATGGTGTGGAACAATCTCTCTGTGCCTGATAAAAACATTTATGCCTCTGTGACCTCATTTTGCATAGTAATTGTAGATTGATGTGTAGATAGACAATTAATTCAGCTTGTTTTTGAAATGCAATGTAGTGTTGTCAGTGGTGCATAAAAGATAACATTTTGGGCCATGTCTATAAACACAATATAATGTACATTGGGCTGTAACTGCTGTTTTTTCCTTTTTTGGGTAATGTGTTGGGTAAGATGCATTATGGACCTCATTTCCTATTTTGCTGTCCAACACCAGATTGGTATTTATCATGGGGAGTGCTGGACACTCAGTGGTTTTAATTGTTGCCTTGCATGTTTCTATGCATTAATTGAACACAAAAAAGGTAGTAAATTTGTTTCTCATTTTATTGCAGATTTTAAAGAGATGTACCAAGAACTAGAGCAAAACATTCCTACTGTAACATATGTATTCTACCATGTACAGCCAGCATGGATATATGTCATATATGTGTAATATGTTGTGCAGTACAACTGTTTTCTTCAAATATTGAACTATTAATCTGTTATCAATACCACATCAAAATTAAGAAGAGACCAGAAATCAAAGCCCATTTGTTTACACAGTGATAGTTATGTCATGATCATAATAGTATACAATGTAGTTTTAGGCATTATAATTGTAATTTCAGAAAACACCTGCACTACCAATGCAGAGATGGGAGATTCATGTCATCCTCTCAACCAACAGATAATTTAGCATTTTTACTACAGTATCAGCATAATATAGTATCCTCATCCCACTACAGGAAGCATACATTGCTCAAGTGGAGTTAGGATTACTTTTGCTAAATGTGGTGTTTTTCTTCAATGACTCATTGTTGGTTGAAATTACTAAACCTTGAATTTTTTCAATTTAAATAATACAACTATGAAGTGTGTCACTGTGGATTGGTTTTGTAAACAAAAATACATTTTTTAAAAAGTTGTTCACAAAAGTCCAAAGCAGTAGAAATCATAAGGGGAAAAGGAAGAGAATGCACAACTTTGATAATGGAGAGATGTGAGCTTCAGCCTTTCCACAACATTGGGGATTAGGCATTAATTCTGTACTTTTACTGTCAGCAGTCAATTCCCTCACTCCATGTCATACAAATATTACAGGTAGTACTCATTTCTTGTGTGGAGTGTTGATAGTGAAAAATTATACCTTAGTTAATTCAAGTAGTTTAAACAAATAATACATCTTTCAGCTGTATTGTTGTGGAATAGTTTTGAGGTAAACAAGTATAATTGTCAGATTATATACTGGTTATTCAAGAAAACACAAGCTTAAACATAGGGGGAAAAGAGAGCGAAAGCTTGACTCAAGCAAGCATACTTGAACTATATGCTTGAACGTTGTGAGCAAAATAATATACAACATTATTTGCAAAAAATACTTTAGGAGACACAAAAACATGTATGTAAATTGCAAAATATTTGTAAAATGCAGGACTTTCAGTTCTACTATCTACAGTAAACTATAAACATTCAAGACAGTTAAGAAACAAAAAGCCTTGATTTATACAACGTTCACATCAAAACAAGATGCCGATGGCATGTAAGCAATTTTAAAAACATTAAAGCATGATTGTAAAAACCAGGTATACAAACATAACCATATAACAAATGTTGATGTACAACAAAGCGGACTTAAAAGACAAAAATATTCGTTGCTAAAAATACGTTATACTCAACAATTTTAGCTGGAAATATTTTGTTTTTTGCTCGTGAATATAAACTACAAAATTTTACCAATATATTTCGAGGTTTTTTGTCCTTTTCTGTCCGCGATAACTTGTAAAACTTGCGCATATGTTTTTCAAAAGTTGGTGAAGAGTCCAGCAAACGTGAAAAAAGCTTTTAAAACCCCCAAAATTTACAGCGAAAACTAAAAGACAAAAAAATTTTTGAAAAAAAAACAAAAGGGGGGAGTGAAAGATGAGCCTGCTTTACAATTGAGCCCAGTCAGTGGCAAATACCTTTAGGCTGAGAAACCATATGGCGTGGATCTGGCGTCAGCAGAGGCCGAAATCCGCCATGTTTTTGGCGACACTCTGATTAATGAAGCAAGTATAGGAGCCACTCCTCCAGGTGTATTAGTAAAGCTCAGTGAGTATAGCTCAGTGCGGTGAATGCAAGGAAAAGTGCACCGTGTGACAGGGCCTTAAGTACGGTGGCCCACAACTGTCGCGTCAAAAGCAAAAGTCTCGCGTCAAAAGCAAAAGTCTCGCGTCAAAAGCAAAAGTCTCGCGTCAAAAGCAAAAGTCTCGCGTCAAAAGCAAAAGTCTCGCGTCAAAAGCAAAAGTCTCGCGTCAAAAGCAAAACGCTCGCCGCAAAAGCAAAACGCTCGCCGCAAAAGCAAAACGCTCGCCGCAAAAGCAAAACGCTCGCCGCAAAAGCAAAACGCTCGCCGCAAAAGCAAAACGCTCGCCGCAAAAGTAAGGAAGCATTCTGAAGACAATGCGAGTTTATTTATTTTGTTTCCTTTCATATACGGTGGCCGTATTTACTTAAGTATCTTCGACATTTTTATCTGAGAAATCTGTTAGTGAAAAAGGTTACAGTTTACAACGGGAAGCAAGATGTTTTGTACAGACTGTGGCACTCTATTGCCAAACGAAGCCAACTACTGTCCAAATTGTGGTGTCGTCGTTCATGGTATGCATTTCTAATCTATCTAATAAAAGCTTCATACATAGCCATTGGAAAGATGATTTTGCTTGTATAGGTAATCATCGCCGGGGCGAGTCCAGTTTTGGCAAATTTTCCAAACAACACTTGTACTATTAATCCCAAATTTTACTCGACATCATATGATTATTTGTTTATTATTACCATGACAAAATTACACACCTCGATCAAATGTTCAACATATGAAAAGCATTTGAAGCACTTTACCCAAGTCTGATGACTGATTGGGTTCAAATCGAACATTCAGATGATTGTTCTGTTGCGAAAAGGCTATTGTGGTAAATATTCAACGTAATTTGATTATGTCGTTCACGAAAATTTTAAAGAAATTTTACATTTTTTTGAAGGAAATGTGGTGAAAGTAAGGAGAAAATAAGGGTTTTTGTTTTTCAAAGTGGAAACACTGATTTGGCCATGCATGTGACCATTGATCAATTTAAAGAAAGGTCAAGCGATGTTTTGCCAAAATTGTGGAAATGAAATCTCAAGCGAAGCTAAATATTGTTTTAAATGTGGTGCTGGTAAGTGTTTTTCTTTACAAACTGTTGTTTTTAAAAAATAGTATAAAAATGTTTACAAGTTTATCTTTCGTAAACGATTTTTATGCAAATATTCCAATTGTTTAATATTTACAAGATATTTTTACTTTTATAAATTCTTAGCTACTCCAAAAAGAGCTTATAAAGATGAGAAAGGTGGGTGTATTAGAGTAATTTATTTTTTCTGTTTTGATTTACTTTCAGTATGGAAAGAGTATTAGACACATGATCATGATTTACATCATGTGCATTATTTTTATTGTGTAAATATGTTGTGTATTGTGACAAATAGGTTAGGAAATGGAATATTATTAAAATTTTGACTGATTCTCGTATTAAAAAAGTGAGTAAAAAGTGTAAAAGTTGGAAACTCGAAGACCAATTATTAAATTATAATTTAAGTAAGTGCTTCCACTTGTAAAGAAATAGTTTCATTTGATTAAACTTAATTTTCCTTGAAACTTTTTTCATATTCTATCATGCATCGCAAAAAATTACATTTTGTCACTAAAATGTTTCTCAAAAATTTTTTTACTGATATTGCAATGAAAATGTTGATAAAATTATTCAAGTTCATTTCCAATAGTCTTTGATTAGCTAATTTAGATAAGAAGTTGCAGGGGCAGATCAATTCTCATCTGGCAAGAGGAGTGCAAATTTTTCAAGGGGAGTGTGTATCGGTGTGCTACCAAGGACCTGACCGGACTTTGTTCATCTTCTGCCACTGTTGTTGGTTACGATTTAGTCATTTCAAACACCAAATTATGACTTACAGCATTATACTTAGCCTTTTAATGGAAACTTTCTTCAAATCAAGTCTATAATAATAACGTACATTGCACATGCTGTTTTTGAATTTTTCTTAGGGATGCAAGAAAACATTAGGGGGATGCAAGAAAACATTAGGGGGATGCATAACCCTCTGAGCCCCCCCCCCCCCCCCGAAAATCTGCCCCTGGATGTTGACCAATTTTCTATCCTATCAATTGCTCAACATTTTCTACTCTTCCATTCCAACAACAGTAAAATGTTTCAGATTTTCTTAATTTGTTTCCATTGGTATTGCTTGTAAATTAATAAATTAAAACAAATTTAACTTTTCATTTAGAGTTAAACTTAGATACATTTTCTCTGCAATTAAGATAATTTTTACAACTATTGGGAAAGTTGAAATCGAAACTAATGTGGTTTGATATAGTAAAAATAATGCAGCAGTCAATATAGATCCACACACCCCCAGGGCCAGGGCATAGTAGTCAATTGCTTTGCTAATGACCTAGTTTACCAATACGGGGGCAAAAACTTGCTAATTCCCCACTAAATTCCCGCTAGCCCCGGCCATGGGTGTAAATAAATGTAATGCCAAATAAATTTTATTAAAGAAACCAAAATTTTGCTGTACCTGAAAATAGTTCTTTTTTTCAAACTACATGAGGCAATATGTTCTTTTTGGGTAGATTTTGTACACATGTTGCAATAGCAATGACGTATGTGTCATTGAAACTGAGAAAACCTGAAGGCATGTAGAAATATCAAAATATATAAAAGAACTAGCTATTTTCTGGTAAATGAACTTTAAAAATAGAGTTTAAGGATGTGGTGCTTTATCAGATATAAGCTCCCCCTATATCGTGCTTGAAACAGCTTAAAAAAAACGACCCACTTTAAACCCATCATATAAATTTATTTTTGTAAAACATTCCAAAATAGATGTTTTATAAGGCAAGAAAATGAATTGCACTCCAAACCATACCATTACATGTACTGATAGTTTAACATTTTTGAGTAATGTTATAAGATCTATTTTTATTGCTGTATTAGATGAACAAGCCAGCCCAACAACATCTACTTTGACTATTCCCCCTGCTTCATCAAGTAGTGCTACTAAAGTGGGATTGAAGTCATTCACTGAATATAAAGCCTCCAAAGGAAAACAATGGAAGTCAAGAGTAACCATGAAATCGAAAAAAGATAAAATTGAAGATGTTGTTATTCAGGTTGGATTATTAGAATGGAATGATCGGGAAAGAAAATTGAAGTCTAAGAGGGGGAAACGAATGGCGCTAAGAGTATCTTTGAAAGATCCATATGTGACAATTCGTAAAAAAGCAATTGAGAAGTGGAAAAACTACCATAGAAATCTGTACGACGAGGAGAAAGAGTACATTTTAACATACGAGGATGGTGCCGAAGCGCAGTTTTTACCTGGGACTCATTCATTTTTCGACTTGAAAAGTTACAGGGAAGAGATAGGAAAAGAGTATAGAAGAATTGTATTTTTCCTGTGTACCCAAGAAGATCAAACTACCGCAGAGAAGAATAAAACATTCGATTATGCAGAAACATCATCTGATACAAGTGAGGAAAATGCAAGATACGAAAGTGAGCTTATAAAGAATGATGAGGAACTAGCCAAACAACTTCAATCGCAGTATGATATTGAGGTCAAAGAAGAAGTAATTGAGGTTCTCGATGACAGTGTACCGGAACTGGAAAGTGTTAACAACGCAGAAGACCTACAAGGCGATAAACAAGATGGCGTATTACCGTCTCAACCAGTCAATATGGGTGAGGAAGAGAACAATGAATCGCTCACTGAATCAAATCTCACTGATTTTATTCGAGTTATGGCAATGAAGTTAGATGATTCTGATCAGTTTTTTCTGGTCATAAGAAGAAACGCAAAATTGTCTAGAAAACTGAGTATGTGGCAGAGAGAAGCTACAAAGAACTCCCCGGAAAAAACTCTTCGCATATGTTTTACAGGGGAGGCTGGTATAGATTCTGGTGCTTTATCCAGAGAGTTTTTGACTCAGACAATAGACGAGATAGGAAAAACAATTTTCCCAAATGGAATTCCCGCTGACTCAATGCTTAATGTCCATAATGGCACCTTTAGAACATGTGGCCAGATAACAGCAGTTAGCATTGTCGAGGGAGGACCACCACCCGTTTTTTTAGATGAATGTATTTTCAATATGCTTGTGAATCCAGCTGTAGACATGAACAATTTGAATATCGATCAGCATTTTACACTAACGGACAAACAGCAACTTGATTCCATACGTAAGGATCCGAAGACCTATGAAGAATTTATTATTGAGCATGGATATACCGGCATAATTAATGTCGATAACGCAGACGCTATCATAGGGACAGTTATGATCAGTATAATTAGCAGAAGATTGTTGTACTTGTCTGAATTTCTGAAAGGACTGGAACTTTTTGGTGTCGCTGCCAATGTCGTTCAACATCCTAGTATTTTCAAAGAAGCATTCGTGAATACTTCAAGGGGTAAAGTGGATGCCAATTACGTGGTTTCCCTTTTCAGTCCTGTTTATTCTCCAGAAGGATCCTCCCGACGGCATATTGAAGAGCAAATTGTTGATTGCTTTCAAGATTTTCTCATAGAGCTAGAAGACAACGAAGTCTCTGGTTACACAGAAGCAATTGCATGGAAAAACCAAGATGAACATAACGAAAGCGAGGTATGTGGTAGTGAAGAATGCTTCCAATCTGCAGATCTTACACCAGCTGGAATATTAGGATGGCTTACAGGTCAAAAACACGAGCCAATAAATGGCGAAAATCTTAAAATAACTATCGAGTTTGATTACAATTGTATGGAAAGAAATCCCTGTCATAAAATTTGCTTTCCAATGGTTGGAGCGTGTGGACGTCAGATCACGTTTCCTGTCGTTCACATGAAAACTAAAGAAGAGTTTAACAGTGTTTTCATGACTGCAGTCAATAAAGGACAGTCGTTTGCGAAACCTTAAGAAGAAAACATTAATGATTTATAGTTAAATAGTAACTGCATCAGAGTTACTGGTTTCACTAACTAGCTACTAACTATTGCGCCATCAAATGAACATATCTGTTTAAGAAAATATTGCAACGTCTATATTTAGCATATCTAAAACTTGCAGTTGCTTGAGTACTCAGTACGTGAATTTCCTTGTTCATATTTTGTTTTAAGTTACTATAAATGAAATGTAGAGGTATTATGTAATATTGAAAGATCGATCGTTTAGTTTTTCTTCCATTTTGTTATTTTTATATGAAATTCTGGATAGCCTTGATAAACCTTAGTAGGTTTTTGTTTGGAATTGCCTGTGTCAAGTTGATATTTATCAGTTTTCACAGAAAATTTCTACAAAATTATATGAGTGAGTGTTTAAAATGAATCTTCTTTCAACGTACAAAAACTATTGAAAGTACAATGTTACACATATGCTCTGCTCTTGGCAAACAGACACAGGTATTTGCTAGTTTTTGTTAAACAGTTTTAAGGATAAGGGACAATGGCAACAAGATCTTGCTATTTTTGCATATCTTTCTATTTTTGCTGAAAGCAACGTGTTGTCCACCATCTTAAATTAGTCCCGGAAACGAACATTACATCACGCACGATATTTTCTTGCTTGTCGGTGATCAATATAAACTAAAAACTTTTCTCCTACCTTAAATTTAGAATTGAACAAAAGCATTCTAAAAATCTTTTGTTTGTTACTCAGTGTCTTAGAAGCCTTTTTGCTGGGCTAACCCCACACCTGACGTCTTCAAAGCTACAATTAATGAGGCTACGAATCAGTGTAAGATAGTGGATAGCTCATTGCTTTAGAATAAAATATTTTGTTTTTGGTCTTTAAGAGACTTTGTTATGTTTTGAATAGGTCGGGTAAAAATTTACCAGGCATGGGTTATCCCCATTCGAATTTTATCATTTTTTTTCTGTTTTTTATCAGTTAATGTCATATCAATCTTGTCGTGTAAATGATAATTGTTCAAAAGATACCTTTATTGTTCAACATGCATAGCCACAAATGTAAGCCTTCTAAACAATGCCAATGCTTCTTCCCAATTCGTTGGTTGAGCAAGTGAAAGTGTTGTTCGGGCATAGTGAAAATAATCTTGATACTCATTAAATTCCTGCTGTTCCAAAATATGCTGTTCTACATACTCGACTTCTTCGTTTGGTATGTTCAGGATCAAATTATTTATGCCACCATGATGCTCAGGGAGAAAATACAGCGAGTTTGGACGCCCAGGAATAGTGTCATGCCTGGACTTGCGGATCCTGTGAGTATTCCAGTGATGTTTAACGAAGTCGAGATGCTTCTGTATGATGTCAGCAAAGCAGTACCAAAGGCATTCCATATGAAGATCACATGATGTATCCAAAATTCTTTGGGACTCCAGATCAGCGAAGAAATTTCTCCACCAAACTGAGTAATGCCTGCCATAATACGACCACCAACCTTCAATTCGTTGATTTCGCGGGGAGGCAACATACCTGTGGGCATCAATATTTTCTTTGAAATAGGACTGAATAGAAGCTGCTAGACCATTTTCGGTCCCCAAGTCACTAACTAATTGAGCAGGACAGCCTCCAAATTCTCTTATCGCAGTGATATACATACGAGCAATATTGTCGGGTGAGTTGTTTGAACGGGTAACTCTAAGCCAAAGTATTTTCCTACTGAACCCATCAATCGCACCGTGAACTGGAAACCCCCATGGCTTTAATTTATCATACCCATCGAGATGCCAAGCGTGATTGGGTCCAGGGTTTCTATACAGTCGCCTTTTAAGGCGATGTTTCTTTCGAAGTTCAGTCCCTTCAGGGTCAATTTCTTTCAAAATGTTTTCGACAATATTCCTAGGAACATTTAGACCCTCCATTTTAAGACAATGCCAGATCGCCCTGTATCCCATTGACGACCCTGGACCATTAACTAGCTCTCTAATCCTTGCTTGAGCCCTCTGAAATGCATCTTCAAGCCTCGGACCTATCAAATTTCGACGTTTAAGACCATACTCTTTAAGACGTCTGAGGAGAGTACTGTAACTCATTTCACAATTATGGTGTTTCGACAAGAAAAGAAGGATTTCATTGTAGTCGTACCCACAGCTAAAATAATATTTGATAGTCTCTTCCTCATCAAATTCTCCTTCAGACTCCCCAGAGTCAGATGACTCACTGTTTTCAAACAGAAAATCTGAAATATCAGGAAACAATATGTAATAACTGTTCTTATTATTAGCATGACAGAATTACGGGATGCTGATTGCAATATTCATTAATTGTGCAGCAGTACAATTAATGATTTCAAAACAAACAAAGTAGCGGAAATGTACTGAATAAAATACGAAGAAAAGCTCCAAAATTTTGGTTTAAAAAGATGATGCTGACATTGAAAATTGTCTTTTGCAAGACTTGGATAAAGTTCAAATGCTTTTCAAACGTTGAACATTTGATCAAGATGTGTAATTTTGTCATGGTAATAATAAACAAATAATCATACGATGTCCAGTAAAATTTGGGATTAATAGTACGATTGTTGTTTGGAAAATTTGCCAAAACTGGATTCGCCCCGGCGATGATTACCTATACAAGCAAAATCATCTTTCCAATGGCTATGTATGAAGCTTTTATTAGATAGATTAGAAATGCATACCATGAACGACGACACCACAATTTGGACAGTAGTTGGCTTCGTTTGGCAATAGAGTGCCACAGTCTGTACAAAACATCTTGCTTCCCGTTGTAAACTGTAACCTTTTTCACTAACAGATTTCTCAGATAAAAATGTCGAAGATACTTAAGTAAATACGGCCACCGTATATGAAAGGAAACAAAATAAATAAACTCGCATTGTCTTCAGAATGCTTCCTTACTTTTGCGGCGAGCGTTTTGCTTTTGCGGCGAGCGTTTTGCTTTTGCGGCGAGCGTTTTGCTTTTGACGCGAGACTTTTGCTTTTGACGCGAGCGTTTTGCTTTTGACGCGAGACTTTTGCTTTTGACGTGACAGTTGTGGGCCACCGTACTTAAGGGTAAGAGGTGGATAGAGAAGGAGACGGAGCAGTTAGTTACAAGTGCAAGAAAAATTGCACCGTGTGACAGGGCCTTGAGGGTGGGAGGTGGATAGGAGGAGACGGAGCAGGATGTGGGAGTCGTGCAAGGTCGGGGAGGTTAAAAAAGAACAAGGAATGTTATGTTTTTAATGCCTTTTAGACTTTTCTTGAGGCAATTAAAATTCAAACTGTCAAATCCAAACACTGTACAGAATGGCCGACTTTACGTGGTCTTTAGTTTTTACACAACCACTTGCATTGTTATCTTTTGCAGTTTGTTTACCATTTCAGTTATCTATCTTCAATAGAATTCTTTGAAATTTGTTTGTAGATCGACAAAATGCTTAACCTCCTCTCAACAACTGGCAGATTATGAAAAATGAAATTGTTAAAGGTATTGGAATATTGCATGTACAATATTGAATATGGGACAATTTGGGACAGTATAATTTTGGACATGACGGTTTCATTCTCACCTAATTTGACGATTATTTTGTGGGTACACATACCGTGGAATCTCATGTGCTCCAGAAGCATTTTAATCTTAGAAAAAGTCAAATAATGATGAACTGTGTTTTAAAAGAAAGTTAGAATCTTATTTGGTTCAAATCAATTGAATTATGGCCCAAGAGTTCATGAAAACACATACAAAAGGCTTTCTTAAAAAACTGAAATATCAAATCTAGCAATTTTATATGTTATGCCTCTAAACAACACAATTCTGTTTCTAAAAATTGGTACCCTACTAGACCTATATGCATGATTATACTAATTTGGACATATTTATTTTACCCATTAAAATATAAATTTGTGTTTAATCATTCGTGTTTGTCATTATTTGACTTTGTAATGTTGGTTAAACATAAGGAGATTGAGGTGACTTTGCCAGAAACAAAAACATCCATTATTATACTAAAATTTCAATATATATAGCAATTAAAACTAACCACAGGAAATATATTTCTACTTTTTAATTGAAATGTTTCTGTTATATGCACTATATCATATTTTTGATAAAAAATTACAACACCTATGTTATTTCCTGGTTTACTATCTCAATCATCTTTTGTTTAAGCTGGCTTTGAGTGTTCATTTGAAAGTTTGGAAAGTTCATTTGAAAATCACAATAGTTCTCAATGTTATATTGGACCCTTTAAAGTTAAAAAAATACTTTGTAATATTTTATACTACTGGTAATTTATCTTAGATACAGACTTTGTGATTTTGTACTAGAATGTTGACTTTCAAACTTTAAGATGAACTACTTATTAAGGACAAAATAAGCTAGCACATTGTCTTTTGTTTACAAAGTGGAACTTGTTTGGAATTGAGATGAACTGATGCAGTTGTTCTTTAACTTTATCAATTAATTACATATCTTAAATGAAAAAGAAAACCACAACTTGCCAAATAAATTCTGTGGGCTCTTTTTATTAGCAAAGAAAAGATGTGGCGGATGTAAGAATTTAAGAGTAAAAAAGTTTCCTTGGACTAAAAAAATTGACAGTATGCCAGATTTTCTAGATAAACAAGCAGTACAGATGTTGGCCAATAATAAGTATAAGTAACTACAATTTTTAATTTTAAAAGTTTTCTATTGATGCCTTGATACAGTAAATACTTTACCAGAGTTCTTCGTATTACATCGACTTGAAAAAGTTTTAAGTCACACGAAGCTTTTAGTTGATACTATGCAATTTCAAATTTTACAGACTTCTTAATTAACATGCCAAATTTACCTTGTTGAACATAAGGTCTTTCCTGAGAAAAAGTAAAACTGTCTGGCATTATATGGAGTAGAATAATTTAAATTAGTTTGAGACTTTGATTTGATAACAATTTTGATTTGTACTATTTACAATACAAGTGACCGGGTTGTATCGGATATACAAACCCAAGCTGAAGGCGAGATATCTGACATACACAGATGCGAATGTTGTAAATGGCTTGTGAAACTCGTCAATTTTATACATCAGATCTATAGCAAAGTGATTTTGAAAATACCGATTCTGTAAGATGAGAAAATGATTTCTTTTGTGTTTCCTGTATGATTTATTACTTTATAAGTTTCTTAATTAAAATTACAACATATTGCCTACTGGAACTTTTTATATTGTTTGGTTGTGGTGAATTTGTATTTTGGCAATTGAAATATTTCTGAATTTGTTTGTGCATTTCCTTTGCTTCGGTTCAAGTTTACATTTCAAATATTCCACTTTGTAATACTTGCGTGGTAATAATAATATAAGAAAACAGGTTTACCTGGCTCTTGAATATAGTCTTTTCAACAAGTAAGTAAAGATGAATTTATACTTCAAAGAGATATGTTCCTAACCTGACAATGGTACCTTCCAAAAAGACTAAATTTAAATTGATTCTTCGAATAAATTTTTTACTTTTCAATCCAAGATCAATCTAAGTTATGTATTTCTACTTTTATTTTGGTCTCTTTAACACTGAAACTATCAATTGTATATAAAGCAACTTCACTATCGAGTGACTTCATTGGTTGCTGGGCAAAGCCAAAGCATTGATTTTTCGGCTGTTTTCAATGAAAAATAGAATTTTGCCCAAAGTTATCTCAAATAAATTATCACAATTTGAACAAAAAGCTTCTGTTCTTGTGCCCACCAGAAAAATGAGATGTCTGAGACTTTCTTTGTATTTTTTTGCGAAAAATAGATCGCATGCACTGTTATGCAAAGAAAAGTGTAAGAGATTGGTTTCTGAAAAATGTCGTGCTACACACAATATTCTAAAAATGCTTGGTTTTTATTCTATGTATTTTTGAATTTTTTGTTAAAAAAAATAAAGGTAGCAATGTTTAGTGCATTTCACATTGTCAGGTTAGAAACGCAATAAGAAAAATGTGGCTCCGAACATTACAGCTTGGTCAATTTGGAATTTATAAAAAAATCGTTTCTTCGTTGTTTTTCGACGTTTTGAAGGGTTGTTTCGAGTACAAAAAAGTATTTTTAGGAAGAATTATGTGCCCACGTTACATGTCTCAAAGCCATCAAAATTCGTTGGTAATTCGTGCATGTATTTTTTCTGACTTATAAAAGCACAATTGATTAAAAATAATATTTTTCTTTTGACAAAAATACCTTTCTTCTGTGAGGCTGGCTGTATTTGAAAAAGCGTTGGTCAACGCTCCGCCAAAACTCGTGGGTTTTCTCCGGGTACTCCGGTTCTTCCCACTGGGAGAGTTGACAGGGTAGTTACATATGGTTATAAAAATGTGACTAACTTTTGAAAACCTTTCTACTTAGACTTGTTAAGCCTTCTCGTCATCTCTATCAGTTGCATGTTTTGAGCCACATGTTTTTCTTTGTAATTGTGAAACAACTCGTTATATGCTGGGTAAACCTTTGCAAAACTCTCAAAATTTATCACTTCAAGTTGTTTCATTGTTATAATATATTTTGAAGTATAAACATTTACTTACGTTGAAAAGACCCAAGTTTTTTAGGACTTTGTTCATTCACTTGTGTTATTGTTCTCTCTGCCATGTTCTGTTTTCTTCTGTTGTTATTTTAATAAGTACAATGTGTGGTAGTTAATCTCTTTTTATTGTTATTCAAATTGTATGTAATCTTTACAAATTTTTTCAATAAATTGTTTACAAAATTTACTTGTGACCCCTTTTTAATTAAAAATTCAATTCCCATGGGAATTGAGAAATTGAATAAAAAAAATCCCCCTACCCCGGCCAGCTCCCCAAGTGCCACTTCCACCTAAGTAGAAGTACTTATACATGTAGTACAAGTACTTCTACTTATTCACGGTGGAAGTAGCACTCGGAGAACTGGCCGGGGTAGCCGGCAAAGAGAAGACCAACTTTGCAAGTGCTAATACAATTGCTAAGTTGATCTTCCCTAGAGAGCAGCCGCGCGTACCTAACAAATTAAAACAACAAACGTTAGTGACTTAAGTACTTAGCATGCAAATTTGATTCCCAAAGCCAAAATGTCAAGTGCCCCCCGCTGATCCTACCAACTGCCTACCTGCCTCAGTTCTAAGCTGTCTTCCTCAGTTCTAAGCTCCTGCATTCCATTCGTTACCTTCACTTTCCTCACCATCGCACAGTCACTCACAGCTGATAAACCCGCATGCACCACCACCACCCCGACTGCCACCCAATTTCGAAAATTAAAAGAGTTAAAATTTCGGTAAAGTATGCATTTTAAATGCAATTTATTTGGATATTTTAGATCAAACGTAAACAGAAAAAGCTCGTACATAAAAACAGGTGAGAATTCTATTTAAAATTTGCTTGCAAAATATAAAACTTAATTCGCATTTTTCTTAGTTAATAGTATAGATCAATTTAGTTGATGTTGAAACCTACTCTTAACTGTTTTGTTAGAAGTGACGACAGATTTTGGTTTTTAAGCATACTTTCAAAAATTTTAATTCCTTTAATAAACCTAATCCCATGCAACTTACACACGGCGCACACCCTCGCAGTCCATACATTTAGCTAATAAATTACGTTATAAACAAAAAAGCAAAATAAAAAGATAAATTACGTTATCTCTAGCTACTTAAACCCACTTAGACTGAGTTTTTGATTGAATTTTCAAACGTAAAACCTTAGCTGAATGGGCATGGGCTTTTCGTTGTGTTAACTGTTCCGGAGTAAATATAAACCTGGGGCCGGTTGTATCAAAGGCGTTTAGCTTAAACGGTGGATAAGTGAAATTTAAAAATCAGTTTTACACCTAGTACGGAACCGAAATTATGAGTTGAAATAGAATAAATATTTAGTTTTATATATAATTGTTCTTCTCAGGTCAAATAACTTCAGCTGGTTTGTTTATACAACATGGAAACGTGTTTCATATTTTTGACTTATCCACCGTTTAAGCTAAACGCCTTTGATACAACCGGCCCCTGATACTTACCAAAGTCCAAGGCTGGGTCAAATAAGCATGAGAATTAGGCAAAAATAAAAAGCAATTGAAACTCAACAGATCCACTAAAGTTGTTTTTTTTTTGGCAACTTATATCCTTAAGTGTAGATGACATGCAATTTTTAATGCCGTAATTCTCACACTTATTTAACCGAAACGCCTTCATTTGCATGGTACCTCGCAGCTGCTCTCAAACCACCTTCGTAATTTGCTTTAGTGTACACAAACAATGACTTCATTGTTCCTGCTTACCAAAACAAATCTGAAAGCACCAAGATACTTATCATATTAATAATCAAAGAGGATTCGCATTATGCAGTAATTACCATAAACAGACGCATCACCATTGAAACAAAGCATGCTGTATTCCCATGGGAATTTAAAATGCACAAAAAAATATAATGATCCTACTGATTTGCATGGATGTATGAACCAAATTAGCTAAGAAACAAAGAAATGATATATTCCCTTGGGAATTTAATGTAGCAAAAAGATGGCGGGTGTTGATTTTACCAGAATGCCTTGCGGTCTGAAATCGTTTAAAAACTTAAGGTAAATTAACCTCGTTTGAGGAACAGACAGATAGGTTATTTTGTCACTTGTGTTAAAATTCCGTCCATTAGCTTATGTTAAATATCATTTCACTGCTATTCTTGATTGATACCCGCATTAAATTCTGGTAAAATCGACATGCCACCATTTGTTTTGCTACGGTGAATTGGAATACAAGTCAAATTTTCTCGCTTTTTAACCAGAGAACACATTCTTTAAAGGTAGAACGACGGAATTGATCGTTTACAATCGACGCCATCTTTGTTGACGTTTGAAACACATGGCAACCACAAAGTATCTATTCATTACATCTGATCCTATCGAGCCATACATCTTTAAAGTATCATTCATAATACGCTAAAACTAACGATGAAATAGTAAATTGACACAAGTACTTCGCTGTAAACAGCTGAAGTAATCTGCAGAGTCAACCAAGATGGCGCCCAATCACACGAAATGACGGCATGTGCAAACCAAAAATAGTGACCAAATGCATCAACTATAATTTAGTGGCATTATTACGAAACTTATTTTTGTAAAACGTTCAATCCTACATGTTATTTTGTTTTGTTTTTAGAAATATCCAAATCCAAATGTTAGAGACGAAATTTCCAGGCGTTAAGGTATTGTTTCTTTAAAAAATATTGTCGACATTTACCATATTTTTACCTGTTTTTTGACTCGAAAATTGACTGCCAAACTCCTAGGTATTCTATTTAATTATTTTGTTGAATGTATTTGATATCAATGTTATTTCAATCCAATTTTTTTCACTTAATTTGCTGTCTTCTCTTTTTCATTAACGAGAAATATCTATTAAATCCTCTTTGATCCCTCAATAATAAGTATCTTGTTTTCTACTAACTTGCACATTACCACTACTTTCTATTACAATGTCGTGTCTTCTCATTCTTGTGGATTGTTGTTTTGTGGGTCTTGTCGTCCAGGATCGTTCATTCTTTTCTTTTCTTGTGCGTTTTTTTCACATCCCATCACCCTTTGCAATAGTAGAAAGAATTAAATCATGAGATGATAGTTACGAGTAATTTATAAACTATAACATATTAAACAATTATTGGATGAGGTTTTTGTGATATGCGGAATTATCAATGTCGAGGTAAGAGTTATCAGCCGAGCCGAAGGCGAGTCAGATAACTCTTACCGAGAGATTGATAATTTTGCATATCACAAAAACCGAATCCGATAATTGCTTTATTATACATTTTAAGTCTTTTTCCTCGAGCAATTGACGCATTTCGCCCTCGGAAGAGCTTAAAAAGGAAGATGCCATAACATGAAACAGAAAATATCGAAAAAATGTTGTTGCCATGCCAACCATTGATGCCAACGAATACCGCATACTGTAATAATCTGCACCGTAGGCTCAACATCCAGATAACTCAGTTATCTGCTAGCAGATAACTGAGTTATCTGCAGATTGTGTGATAGTCGCATTTATCTGCATACAACTGATCAATCACAACGCATAAAACAACTGCAATGTATAATAAAATAGTTTATTAATTAGGCCGGCCAAATTATTGTGTAAGCTGTTAATATGAAATTTTTTTATTAAAATCTCGAGAATCATTAGTAAATCGTGAACAAAACACAAAAGAAAATCATAGCCGTGAAGGAGTCTTTATTTCTCACACGCACACAACTTGCAGCTACCCTAATTTATGATTTTAAATCAAAATATCTCGAGAATTAAACAACACGTAAGGAATGTGTAAATTCTTAAAGCTCTTTCGAACAATAAAAATTAATATCTCGCACTAATCTCTCTCAAAAGCTCTCTCAAATTTATTACCAATATCTCTTCAACTATTACTTTGCAGGTGAAATGTAACTTCTATCAAAACTAGCTTACTTCAAGTTGTTTGGGAATTAAGATTTTACGTGTCAACGAGATCAAATATGAATCTAAGATGGCAGACAGCGCATTAAATTTCTATCTTTACGACCAACTCCCCAACGAAAGGCTTTAATTCGCTCGAAAGTCGAATTTTGTTTTTTTATTGTTTAATGTAGTGAAAGATCCTGTGTGCTTTTTACAGCACTGCCAACACTAGCAACGTTAGTGCGAGATGTTAATTTTTATTGAAACGAAAGCTGAACTGCTAAAGAAAATAGAAACGACAAGATAAAATCAAAAAACTTACTTTCACTCTATCTTTGGATCTTCTTGGCTTCGGTTGTTCTCGTTTCATCATGCTGTTTATGGTTTCATCTGGTTGGCGCACTCTCTTCATGGAACATCACGCCGGTCCAGTAGGTAACTAGCTCACTCGTGTCCAGTCAACCAACATAAAATAAGGAGAAAATTAATGTTACAAAATATTTTAGAATATAGGACACTAAGCGTTAATTGAAATTGACTTTAACAAACCGTACATTGTGATAGTATTTGCATCTTAACATCTGATGGAGACGGCTTGTGATTTACTTCTTATGTCGATATGAATTCTTTCCCATCTTGTTGCGTCATTAGTTGATGGTTGTTGTATTCACTTTTTACTTGGCATTCTTTGAAAAAAAAATTACGATGTTCAGAAAACTGTTTACAAGATAAGCAAAGAAAACTACGTTCACAAGCATTAGAGAGGACTAAGTAATTATAATAGGCGTGACAGGTCACAGAGGTTAGTCGACGAAGAAACTCATGGACAAATTCCCGGCATGATGATATTCCGATAGCAAGAAGTACAGCAAGTGTAGAACGTGTACGTGTAAGCTTAAACTGTATCTATGCAACTCCAAGAAAAGCGCAACACAAAATGGCGGAATTTAAAGACATTTCTGGTGTCATTTCCAGTTCCCTAACTTTCGCGGACAAATATATTTATATATTTTTCTCAAATTTTTTTGAAGTAAATCTAGATGGATTTTGTGAATAAACAAATTAAAAAAAGTATTGCCCACGTTAGGAAACTAGAACGGGCGCCCAAGAATGCCCACAATTTCTCCAATCTGGATTATATTTATTGATTGCGCAAATGACTGATAAAAAATAAGAGAGTAATAAAATACCAAATGGTTTCCTCTTCAAGATAGTGTCATACATGCGCGCGGCATTTCGGGATATTTGGGAAAACTCATGTTGAAGTTGAACCTAACGCAACATGCCAAGTACATGGATGACGCTATCCTGCTCAGGAAACTATTTAGTAATTGTCTTACAAAATGATTACAGTGAAACACAAGTCAACGCCACGGCATTTAAATTTCTCGTGTAGGATTGTTTGATCCTGCACAGTAATAGCCAAGTGGCGCAATCGTCAGAGCAAACGCCTATCACATGTGAGGTCGTGGGTTCAATCCTTACTTCAGACTCGTGACACCCATGTGAGGAGTTAGTCAGTCGTGGGTTTATTCCGGGTACTCCGGTTTGCGAATGTTGACTGGATGGTTAAAATTGTAAAATATTAGTAATCACCGGAACACGGGTACTTAACTAAACTGCTGACGATGAGGCGGAACTCATAATGAATTAATGAAAATGTGTTTCACTGTAGTTATCATATAATGTAATTGCCAAGCTGAATGAATAATTCTCCAGTAACTACGTCATATGAATAATTTACAATTATGAGAGTAGTGGGGGGGGGGGCAGCATAAAGATTGAAGTAGTGTCAAGGAAGGGGTACTACCCTGACGGGTACTAGGCGAAGAAGTAGAGTAAACAGGAGGAAGAAAATTAAATTGGAGTAAATAAGGGGGATTGGGGTAAAGAAGGGGAGAAGCAGGATAAAGAAACCAGTGGAAGGGGGTGCTATCCTGGAAGGAGTACCCGGGAAAGAAGAGGGTGAACAGGAGGAAAAGTAGATTGGAGAAAAGAAAGGGGAAATTAAACGGATCAGGAAATTCAGACTTGCAATTCAAATGAAAGGCAGCTCATTGGTCATGTAAACACTCGCTAAATCATGGTTCTCGCTTGCCTTTAGCTTGGAATCATCTTTGAATTTGAACTGAAAGTCTGAATTTGCATGTTTCTTGTATAGAGTGCAGTGTATCAGAACAGAAGAGGTTTTGAAGAAAAAGAAAGAAAGAATAAAAGTAAGTTAAAATTTGTAAAGAATAATGAAGAAACTATTGGTACAGCACTTGATACATGATGATAATCATCATTATAAACTCTCTATTAATCCGGGGGGGGGGGGGTATAATAGAGAATTTGCAATGATAGTAAGTATATTGTAATATTTGGGTTTTTACCACTAAATCCTCTTGAAAGTTCTTTTTGGCTGTGGCTTCTCTCATCACAGTTGTCTGTGCTTGTCTTGCAAAATCTCTGGAATATCTATAACGTGAAGGTAAAAAATAGAAACCGTAAAATAGAAAGAAATTTAAATCGTGGCGAATACTTTTTACGGTCTTGCTGGCATGACAAAAAGAGAGTATAGATTTATAAGATCATGTTGATTTATCCTTTATCTGAACTATATTTAACTTAGATTTTAAAATAGATTTCACCCTGGTAAGCAGACCGAATGGGTTTTCAAACAAGATAACATTTAATGACTAAAACGTGCACAGAATAGTTAGAGAATGCTTACATGTCGAATAAAAATCCAATACTTTTAATGTCCAACTACACAATAGCGATTTTCGTTGCATTTCTAGACTGGAGAAGAAGACGACGCCATTTTGATTTTGATTTCTCCCGACAACGGCAGATTTGTCTTCGCAATTTTTTTCCATTTCTTCGTCGTTTTAGCTCCAATTTGCTCGTTGTGTTTCTTTCGTACCTTCCTCGCCATTTCCGTACAATCAATGGACATTTACACTCAAGATTAAGACTGTATTGAGACTTTCAAAATGTTCGTCAGGAGACATAAAAATCGAAGCTTCTTCTTCGGGTTGCAGAAGCAAATGACGTCAAACGACCTTTGTCCGCCAGCAAATACCCGTATGTATAACATTCAATGATCTTTTTAGGAAGCTGAAAATCAGTTTTTATTGCGCGAACGAAATGTTTTTGCCATTATTTCTTACTCAGGTCTTTGTTCTACTACTTTACTTCCAGTTTAGTTAGGTAACTTGCCAAAAGAAACGCCTGTAAGGGACAATTTCGCATTTTTTTTTATTTCGATGCTGATGAAGAAGAGAAGACTCGTTAGAGCTTTCATTGGCAAATATCTTTCCCTCCGTGGCCGAGAGGTAAAGACAACTGTCTTGACTTCGATTTTGGGTGGATCGAGGACCGGTCCAGTTCAACTGAGTTTGGTAAGAATTTAATTCTGATCGGTGCTCGATCCACCCAAAACTGAATTCAAAGCTGGGCGTGGAGTGCTGGAAAACACTAGGCAGTACCGCGAGGCCAAGGAGGCAAACGTTATTTTCCTAGTGTTGTTAACTAATATTTAAGCAAATTTCATTAACTTGACTGTTGGGGACAGACCTGTAGGGTTGGTGCATTGAAGACTTCTCGTCGTTATTTCCCTTCGTTCAAGAAGACAAGTTGTCTTCATCGAGAAATAACGACGAAAAGACTTCAAGACACCACTAAACCACTACACTTTAAAGCTACAGTGTAGTGGTTTAGCTAGTCTTAGTTGGCTAGTGCCAATAGTGTAGTGGTTTAGCTAGTCTTAATTGACTAGTGCCAATAATATATGGCTGACTTCTTCCTAACGCTTACGGTACGACCATGGATGCGCAAAGATGCGCAAACACATTAAAGCCTTGAAAGCAAGTGTTTTCTTTTAGGAAAGAATCAAGGACGACAACGCTTACTAAATCAAAGCCGTCTAGTCATGTTTTAAGTACTTCAGCTATGTTTAACGATCTTTTACCAGATCTTTGCAAGAGGAAAAGTAAAATTTTGCATCATTATTAACTTTCCGTCAGTCGTTTCTTTCTTGATCGAGCATTATATGCCATTGTGTTCAGTGTCCTTGATATAGGAGCCATATACTTATGGCCTTGGGTTTAATTCCCAAACACTGAATGGCAGTGTTTTGCTCTTCCAATGAGATAACAAGATGGCACTGTAGAACGCGTGGTTTTATATAAGCTACGAGCGTCAAGATATCCTTGATAGGTAACTATTGATCCTACAATGGACACTTATGTTCACTGCCAATAGGAACGTTTCCAACTCACAGCTTGTACATAATGGATTTTATAGGTTGTGTCACAAGGAAACTGCAGTTCGGTCGTAAAATCAACTTGTTTTCAAGGTTGCCGGGTTTTAAACATTACTGACACTGTTAATGTTGTAGCTCGGAATTGTAAAACAACGGCGGCAATGCAGTTTTCTTGTGCCATAACCATATAAGCTACGACCGCCAAGCTTTATCCTTGATAGGAAAGAATTGATCCCACCAACGACATTTGTATTCTCTACCGATGGGAACGTTTGAGACTTACAGCTTGTACATAACGCATTTTATCGGTGAGTCGTAAAACCAACCTGTTACTGCTCAGCAAACTACCATTTCCCTCGATCAACGATAGTCGATGAAGCTTGGCGCTCGAGTTGTTCAGCTAAGTTAAACGATCTTTTATGGCGAGGTCTTTTCAAGAAGGCATGAAGCATAGATGCGCAAACACTGTACAGCCTGTAAAGAATATGTCTTCTTTCGGGAAAGAGTCAAAGACGATAACGCTTATTAAATCAAAACTGTGTAGGCATGTTTTAAGTTGCTCAGCTATGTTTAACAATCTTTTATGACCAGGCCTTTGCAAGAAGGAAAGTCGAAGTTTGCATATACTATTGACTTTCCGTCGGTCGTTTCTTTCTTGATCGAGCTTTATATGTCATTGTGTTCAGTGTCCTTGATATAGGAGTCATGTATTTATGGCCTTGGGTTTGATTCCCAAACACTGCATGGCAGTCTTCAGCTCTTTCAAGTAATAAGATAACTTTGGAACAAGATGGCAATGCGTTATTTACTATATGCCTGGTCATGCTGTAACTAATCATGTAGTATATTCTACAAACCTTAACTCAGAACGTTGGCTGTCACTTTCTATTCGTGGTTGCTTTGAAACATTGCAGATACTGCTAACCTGGCTATAACCTGTAAAATGCTTGGTTTTACACAACCTACGAGCGCCAAGCTTCATCGACTATCGTTGATCGAGGGAACTGGTAGTTTGCTGAGCAGTAACAGGTTGGTTTTACGACTCACCGATAAAATGCGTTATGTACAAGCTGTAAGTCTCAAACGTTCCTATCGGTAGAGAATACAAATGTCGTTGGTGGGATCAATTGTTTCCTATCAAGGATAAAGCTTGGCGGTCGTAGCTTATATAAATGATAAAACCACCCATTTTACAGGTTATGGCACAAGAAAACTGCATTGCCGCCGTTGTTTTACAATTCCGAGCTACAACATTAACAGTGTCAGTAATGTTTAAAACCCGGCAACCTTGAAAACAAGTTGATTTTACGACCGAACTGCAGTTTCCTTGTGACACAACCTATAAAATCCATTATGTACAAGCTGTGAGTTGGAAACGTTCCTATTGGCAGTGAACATAAGTGTCCATTGTAGGATCAATAGTTACCTATCAAGGATATCTTGACGCTCGTAGCTTATATAAAACCACGCGTTCTACAGTGCCATCTTGTTATCTCATTGGAAGAGCAAAACACTGCCATTCAGTGTTTGGGAATTAAACCCAAGGCCATAAGTATATGGCTCCTATATCAAGGACACTGAACACAATGGCATATAATGCTCGATCAAGAAAGAAACGACTGACGGAAAGTTAATAATAATGATGCAAAATTTTACTTTTCCTCTTGCAAAGATCTGGTAAAAGATCGTTAAACATAGCTGAAGTACTTAAAACATGACTAGACGGCTTTGATTTAGTAAGCGTTGTCGTCCTTGATTCTTTCCTAAAAGAAAACACTTGCTTTCAAGGCTTTAATGTGTTTGCGCATCTTTGCGCATCCATGGTCGTACCGTAAGCGTTAGGAAGAAGTCAGCCATATATTATTGGCACAGTGTAGTGGTTTAGCTAACTAAACCACTACACTGTAGCTTTAAAGTGTAGTGGTTTAGTGGTGTCTTGAAGTCTTTTCGTCGTTATTTCTCGATGAAGACAACTTGTCTTCTTGAACGAAGGGAAATAACGACGAGAAGTCTTCAATGCACCAACCCTACAGGTCTGTCCCCAACAGTCAAGTTAATGAAATTTGCTTAAATATTAGTTAACAACACTAGGAAAATAACGTTTGCCTCCTTGGCCTCGCGGTACTGCCTAGTGTTTTCCTGCACTCCACGCCCAGCTTTGAATTCAGTTTTGGGTGGATCGAGCACCGATCAGAATTAAATTCTTACCAAACTCAGTTGAACTGGACCGGTCCTCGATCCACCCAAAATCGAAGTCAAGACAGTTGTCTTTACCTCTCGGCCACGGAGGGAAAGATATTTGCCAATGAAAGCTCTAACGAGTCTTCTCTTCTTCATCAGCATCGAAATAAAAAAAAATATGCAAAATTGTCCCTTACAGGCGTTTCTTTTGGCAAGTTACCTAACTAAACTGGAAGTAAAGTAGTAGAACAAAGACCTGAGTAAGAAATAATGGCAAAAACATTTCGTTCGCGCAATAAAAACTGATTTTCAGCTTCCTAAAAAGATCATTGAATGTTATACATACGGGTATTTGCTGGCGGACAAAGGTCGTCTGACGTCATTTGCTTCTGCAACCCGAAGAAGAAGCTTCGATTTTTATGTCTCCTGACGAACATTTTGAAAGTCTCAATACAGTCTTAATCTTGAGTATAAATGTCCATTGATTGTACGGAAATGGCGAGGAAGGTACGAAAGAAACACAACGAGCAAATTGGAGCTAAAACGACGAAGAAATGGAAAAAAATTGCGAAGACAAATCTGCCGTTGTCGGGAGAAATCAAAATCAAAATGGCGTCGTCTTCTTCTCCAGTCTAGAAATGCAACGAAAATCGCTATTGTGTAGTTGGACATTAAAAGTATTGGATTTTTATTCGACATGTAAGCATTCTCTAACTATTCTGTGCACGTTTTAGTCATTAAATGTTATCTTGTTTGAAAACCCATTCGGTCTGCTTACCAGGGTGAAATCTATTTTAAAATCTAAGTTAAATATAGTTCAGATAAAGGATAAATCAACATGATCTTATAAATCTATACTCTCTTTTTGTCATGCCAGCAAGACCGTAAAAAGTATTCGCCACGATTTAAATTTCTTTCTATTTTACGGTTTCTATTTTTCTAATCTTAAATATTGACCTTCACGTTATAGATATTCCAGAGATTTTGCAAGACAAGCACAGACAACTGTGATGAGAGAAGCCACAGCCAAAAAGAACTTTCAAGAGGATTTAGTGGTAAAAACCCAAATATTACAATATACTTACTATCATTGCAAATTCTCTATTATACCCCCCCCCCGGATTAATAGAGAGTTTATAATGATGATTATCATCATGTATCAAGTGCTGTACCAATAGTTTCTTCATTATTCTTTACAAATTTTAACTTACTTTTATTCTTTCTTTCTTTTTCTTCAAAACCTCTTCTGTTCTGATACACTGCACTCTATACAAGAAACATGCAAATTCAGACTTTCAGTTCAAATTCAAAGATGATTCCAAGCTAAAGGCAAGCGAGAACCATGATTCAACGAGTGTTTACATGACCAATGAGCTGCCTTTCATTTGAATTGCAAGTCTGAATTTCCTGATCCGTTTAATTTCCCCTTTCTTTTCTCCAATCTACTTTTCCTCCTGTTCACCCTCTTCTTTCCCGGGTACTCCTTCCAGGATAGCACCCCCTTCCACTGGTTTCTTTATCCTGCTTCTCCCCTTCTTTACCCCAATCCCCCTTATTTACTCCAATTTAATTTTCTTCCTCCTGTTTACTCTACTTCTTCGCCTAGTACCCGTCAGGGTAGTACCCCTTCCTTGACACTACTTCAATCTTTATGCTGCCCCCCCCCCCCCCCCCCACTACTCTCATAATTGTAAATTATTCATATGACGTAGTTACTGGAGAATTATTCATTCAGCTTGGCAATTACATTATATGATAACTACAGTGAAACACATTTTCATTAATTCATTATGAGTTCCGCCTCATCGTCAGCAGTTTAGTTAAGTACCCGTGTTCCGGTGATTACTGATATTTTACAATTTTAACCATCCAGTCAACATTCGCAAACCGGAGTACCCGGAATAAACCCACGACTGACTAACTCCTCACATGGGTGTCACGAGTCTGAAGTAAGGATTGAACCCACGACCTCACATGTGATAGGCGTTTGCTCTGACGATTGCGCCACTTGGCTATTACTGTGCAGGATCAAACAATCCTACACGAGAAATTTAAATGCCGTGGCGTTGACTTGTGTTTCACTGTCATCATTTTGTAAGACAATTACTAAATAGTTTCCTGAGCAGGATAGCGTCATCCATGTACTTGGCATGTTGCCTTAGGTTCAACTTCAACACGAGTTTTCCCAAATATCCCGAAATGCCGCGCGCATGTATGACACTATCTTGAAGAGGAAACCATTTGGTATTTTATTACTCTCTTATTTTTTATCAGTCATTTGCGCAATCAATAAATATAATCCAGATTGGAGAAATTGTGGGCATTCTTGGGCGCCCGTTCTAGTTTCCTAACGTGGGCAATACTTTTTTTAATTTGTTTATTCACAAAATCCATCTAGATTTACTTCAAAAAAATTTGAGAAAAATATATAAATATATTTGTCCGCGAAAGTTAGGGAACTGGAAATGACACCAGAAATGTCTTTAAATTCCGCCATTTTGTGTTGCGCTTTTCTTGGAGTTGCATACATACAGTTTAAGCTCACACGTACACGTTCTACACTTGCTGTATTTCTTGCTATCGGGGTATCATCATGCCGGGAATTTGTCCATGAGTTTCTTCGTCGACTAACCTCTGTGACCTGTCACGCCTATTATAATTACTTAGTCCTCTCTAATGCTTGTGAACGTAGTTTTCTTTGCTTATCTTGTAAACAGTTTTCTGAACATCGTAATTTTTTTTTCAAAGAATGCCAAGTAAAAAGTGAATACAACAACCATCAACTAATGATGCAACAAGATGGGAAAGAATTCATATCGACATAAGAAGTAAATCACAAGCCGTCTCCATCAGATGTTAAGATGCAAATACTATCACAATGTACGGTTTGTTAAAGTCAATTCAATTAAAGCTTAGTGTCCTATATTCTAAAATATTTTGTAACATTAATTTTCTCCTTATTTTATGTTGGTTGACTGGACACGAGTGAGCTAGTTACCTACTGGACCGCCTTGATGCTCCATGAAGAGAGTGCGCCAACCAGATGAAACCATAAACAGCATGATGAAACGAGAACAACCGAAGCCAAGAAGATCCAAAGATAGAGTGAAAGTAAGTTTTTTTATTTTATCTTGTCGTTTCCATTTTTTTAGCAGTTCAGCTTTTGTTTCAATAAAAATTAACATCTCGCACTAACGTTGCTAGTGTCGGTAGTACTGTAAAAAGCACACAGGATCTTTCACTACCTGAAACAATAAAAAAAAACAAAATTCGACTTTCGAGCGAATTAAAGCCTTTCGTTGGGGAGTTGGTCGTAAAGATAGAAATTTAATGCGCTGTCTGCCATCTTAGATTCATATTTGATCTCGTTGACACGTAAAATCTTGATTCCCAAACAGCTTGAAGTAAGCTAGTTTTGATATAAGTTACATTTCACGTGCACAGTAATTCTCAAAGAGATATCGGCAATAAATTTGAGAGAGCTTTTGAGAGAGATTAGTGCGAGATATTAATTTTTATTGTTCGAAAGAGCTTTAAGAATTTACACATTCCTTACGTGTTGTTTAATTCTCGAGATATTTTAATCTAAATTCATAAATTAGGGTAGCTGCAAGTTGTGTGCGTGTGAGAAATAAAGACTCCTTCACGGCTATGATTTTCTTTTGTGTTTTGCTCACGATTTATTAATGATTCTCGAGATTTTAATAAAAAAATTTCATATTAACAGCTTACACAATAATTTGGCCGGCCTAATTAATACTATTTTATAATATACTGAGTGTCAAAGTTCATTTATTCCTGTTTCTTACTGGTTAAGAACGTATCACGTGATAGTGGAGAAATTCTATTGTCTCCCTGGCAACGTAGCTAAGCGGTGGACATTACTTTTATTCACCGGTAGACAACAAATCCACAAAGCCTCACGTAGCCATGTCAGGTAAAAGGTAATCCTTTTTACACATGTTTGATTGATTTGTGGTACTTTTCTTCTCTTTTGGCACTCAGTATATAATAAAATACTTATTGACTGAGACCTCGGGAAAGCAGTATGTTTTGTGGACCCTCGACATCGACAGTCTCTGGTCCACAAAACATACTGTTTCCCTCGGTCTCAGTCAATAAGTGTTAATTACTATACATTGCAGTTGTTTTATGCGTTGTGATTGGTCAGTTGTATGCAGATAAATGCGACTATCACACAATCTGCAGATAACTCAGTCATACAATAAGAATACATAGAAGGGCCACTCAGCAGTGCAACATGTCACACTATGTTTATGCAGTTTACTGGCTGCCACCACCCAGTTCAGCATTCCTATTGGCCAGAAAATGCAATTGACTGGCTGAGAAAATGCTAATAACGTGCGTAATGCGACATGCGCGGCTTCAAAAACTCCAAAGGCTCCGACGCGAGTGGCCCTTCTATGTATTCTTATTCTATGGCTCAGTTATCTGCTAGCAGATAACTGAGTTATCTGCATGTTGAGCCTACGGTGCAGATTATTACAGTATGCGGTATTCGTTGGCATCAATGGTTGGCATGGCAACAACATTTTTTCGATATTTTCTGTTTCATGTTATGGCATCTTGCTTTTTAAGCTCTTCCGAAGGCGAAATTCGTCAATTGCTCGAGGAAAAAGACTTACAATGTATAATAAAGCAATTATCGGATTCGGTTTTTGTGATATGCAAAATTATCAATGTCTTGGTAAGAGTTATCTGACTCGCCTTCGGCTCGGCTGATAACTCTTACCTCGACATTGATCATTTCGCATATCACAAAAACCTCATCAAATAAGTGCTTAATATGTTATAGTTTACTTATTAGGCTTTGTGGAAACACCACGTAAATTTATTATTGCAATAATAAATTTACGTGGTGTTTCCACAAAGCTTAATAAGTATATTGTATTCACCATGCAAACGTACAAGAAACTTATCATGTTATAGTTTATAAATTATTCGTAACTATCATCTCATGACTTAATTCTTTCTACTATTGCAAAGGGTGATGGGATGTGAAAAAAACGCACAAGAAGAGAAAAGAATGAACGATCCTGGACGGCAAGACCCACAAAACAACAATCCACAAGAATAAGAAGACACGACATTGTAATAGAAAGTAGTGGTAATGTGCAAGTTAGTAGAAAACAAGATACTTATTATTGAGGGATCAAAGAGGATTTAATAGATATTTCTCGTTAATGAAAAAGAAAAGACAGCAAATTAAGTGAAAAAAATTGGATTGAAATAACATTGATATCAAATACATTCAACAAAATAATTAAATAGAATATCTAGGAGTTTGGCAGTCAATTTTCGAGTCAAAAAACAGGTAAAAATATGGTAAATGTCGACAATATTTTTTAAAGAAACAATACCTTAACGCCTGGAAATTTCGTCTCTAACATTTGGATTTGGATATTTCTAAAAACAAAACAAAATAACATGTAGGATTGAACGTTTTACAAAAATAAGTTTCGTAATAATGCCACTAAATTATAGTTGATGCATTTTGTCACTATTCTTGGTTTGCACATGACGTCATTTCGTGTGATTGGGCGCCATCTTGGTTGACTCTGCAGATTACTTCAGCTGTTTACAGCGAAACACTTGTGTCAATTTACTATTTCATCGTTAGTTTTAGCGTATTATGAATGATACTTTAAAGATGTATGGCTCGATAGGATCAGATATAATGAATAGATACTTTGTGGTTGCCATGTGTTTCAAACGTCAACAAAAATGGCGTCGATTGCAAACGATCAATTCCGTCGTTCTACCTTTAAAGAATGTGTTCTCTGGTTAAAAAGCGAGAAAATGTGACTTGTATTCCAATTCACCGTAGCAAAACAGATGGTGGCATGTCGATTTTACCAGAATTTAATGCGGGTATCAATCAAGAATACCAGTGAAATGATATTTAACATAAGCTAATGGACGGAATTTTAACACAAGTGACAAAATAACCTATCTGTCTGTTCCTCAAACGAGGTTAATTTACCTTAAGTTTTTAAACGATTTCAGACCGCAAGGCATTCTGGTAAAATCAACACCCGCCATCTTTTTGCTACATTAAATTCCCAAGGGAATATATCATTTCTTTGTTTCTTAGCTAATTTGGTTCATACATCCATGCAAATCAGTAGGATCATTATATTTTTTTGTGCATTTTAAATTCCCATGGGAATACAGCATGCTTTGTTTCAATGGTGATGCGTCTGTTTATGGTAATTACTGCATAATGCGAATCCTCTTTGATTATTAATATGATAAGTATCTTGGTGCTTTCAGATTTGTTTTGGTAAGCAGGAACAATGAAGTCATTGTTTGTGTACACTAAAGCAAATTACGAAGGTGGTTTGAGAGCAGCTGCGAGGTACCATGCAAATGAAGGCGTTTCGGTTAAATAAGTGTGAGAATTACGGCATTAAAAATTGCATGTCATCTACACTTAAGGATATAAGTTGGTTGCCAAAAAAAAAACAACTTTAGTGAATCTGTTGAGTTTCAATTGCTTTTTATTTTTGCCTAATTCTCATGCTTATTTGACCCAGCCTTGGACTTTGGTAAGTATCAGGGGCCGGTTGTATCAAAGGCGTTTAGCTTAAACGGTGGATAAGTCAAAAATATGAAACACGTTTCCATGTTGTATAAACAAACCAGCTGAAGTTATTTGACCTGAGAAGAACAATTATATATAAAACTAAATATTTATTCTATTTCAACTCATAATTTCGGTTCCGTACTAGGTGTAAAACTGATTTTTAAATTTCACTTATCCACCGTTTAAGCTAAACGCCTTTGATACAACCGGCCCCAGGTTTATATTTACTCCGGAACAGTTAACACAACGAAAAGCCCATGCCCATTCAGCTAAGGTTTTACGTTTGAAAATTCAATCAAAAACTCAGTCTAAGTGGGTTTAAGTAGCTAGAGATAACGTAATTTATCTTTTTATTTTGCTTTTTTGTTTATAACGTAATTTATTAGCTAAATGTATGGACTGCGAGGGTGTGCGCCGTGTGTAAGTTGCATGGGATTAGGTTTATTAAAGGAATTAAAATTTTTGAAAGTATGCTTAAAAACCAAAATCTGTCGTCACTTCTAACAAAACAGTTAAGAGTAGGTTTCAACATCAACTAAATTGATCTATACTATTAACTAAGAAAAATGCGAATTAAGTTTTATATTTTGCAAGCAAATTTTAAATAGAATTCTCACCTGTTTTTATGTACGAGCTTTTTCTGTTTACGTTTGATCTAAAATATCCAAATAAATTGCATTTAAAATGCATACTTTACCGAAATTTTAACTCTTTTAATTTTCGAAATTGGGTGGCAGTCGGGGTGGTGGTGGTGCATGCGGGTTTATCAGCTGTGAGTGACTGTGCGATGGTGAGGAAAGTGAAGGTAACGAATGGAATGCAGGAGCTTAGAACTGAGGAAGACAGCTTAGAACTGAGGCAGGTAGGCAGTTGGTAGGATCAGCGGGGGGCACTTGACATTTTGGCTTTGGGAATCAAATTTGCATGCTAAGTACTTTCGTTTGTCACTAACGTTTGTTGTTTTAATTTGTTAGGTACGCGCGGCTGCTCTCTAGGGAAGATCAACTTAGCAATTGTATTAGCACTTGCAAAGTTGGTCTTCTCTTTGCCGGCTACCCCGGCCAGTTCTCCGAGTGCTACTTCCACCGTGAATAACTAGAAGTACTTGTACTACATGTATAAGTACTTCTACTTAGGTGGAAGTGGCACTTGGGGAGCTGGCCGGGGTAGGGGGATTTTTTTTATTCAATTTCTCAATTCCCATGGGAATTGAATTTTTAATTAAAAAGGGGTCACAAGTAAATTTTGTAAACAATTTATTGAAAAAATTTGTAAAGATTACATACAATTTGAATAACAATAAAAAGAGATTAACTACCACACATTGTACTTATTAAAATAACAACAGAAGAAAACAGAACATGGCAGAGAGAACAATAACACAAGTGAATGAACAAAGTCCTAAAAAACTTGGGTCTTTTCAACGTAAGTAAATGTTTATACTTCAAAATATATTATAACAATGAAACAACTTGAAGTGATAAATTTTGAGAGTTTTGCAAAGGTTTACCCAGCATATAACGAGTTGTTTCACAATTACAAAGAAAAACATGTGGCTCAAAACATGCAACTGATAGAGATGAAGAGAAGGCTTAACAAGTCTAAGTAGAAAGGTTTTCAAAAGTTAGTCACATTTTTATAACCATATGTAACTACCCAGTCAACTCTCCCAGTGGGAAGAACCGGAGTACCCGGAGAAAACCCACGAGTTTTGGCGGAGCGTTGACCAACGCTTTTTCAAATACAGCCAGCCTCACAGAAGAAAGGTATTTTTGTCAAAAGAAAAATATTATTTTTAATCAATTGTGCTTTTATAAGTCAGAAAAAATACATGCACGAATTACCAACGAATTTTGATGGCTTTGAGACATGTAACGTGGGCACATAATTCTTCCTAAAAATACTTTTTTGTACTCGAAACAACCCTTCAAAACGTCGAAAAACAACGAAGAAACGATTTTTTTATAAATTCCAAATTGACCAAGCTGTAATGTTCGGAGCCACATTTTTCTTATTGCGTTTCTAACCTGACAATGTGAAATGCACTAAACATTGCTACCTTTATTTTTTTTTAACAAAAAATTCAAAAATACATAGAATAAAAACCAAGCATTTTTAGAATATTGTGTGTAGCACGACATTTTTCAGAAACCAATCTCTTACACTTTTCTTTGCATAACAGTGCATGCGATCTATTTTTCGCAAAAAAATACAAAGAAAGTCTCAGACATCTCATTTTTCTGGTGGGCACAAGAACAGAAGCTTTTTGTTCAAATTGTGATAATTTATTTGAGATAACTTTGGGCAAAATTCTATTTTTCATTGAAAACAGCCGAAAAATCAATGCTTTGGCTTTGCCCAGCAACTAATGAAGTCACTCGATAGTGAAGTTGCTTTATATACAATTGATAGTTTCAGTGTTAAAGAGACCAAAATAAAAGTAGAAATACATAACTTAGATTGATCTTGGATTGAAAAGTAAAAAATTTATTCGAAGAATCAATTTAAATTTAGTCTTTTTGGAAGGTACCATTGTCAGGTTAGGAACATATCTCTTTGAAGTATAAATTCATCTTTACTTACTTGTTGAAAAGACTATATTCAAGAGCCATGTAAACCTGTTTTCTTATATTATTATTACCACGCAAGTATTACAAAGTGGAATATTTGAAATGTAAACTTGAACTGAAGCAAAGGAAATGCACATACAAATTCAGAAATATTTCAATTGCCAAAATACAAATTCACCACAACCAAACAATATAAAAAGTTCCAGTAGGCAATATGTTGTAATTTTAATTAAGAAACTTATAAAGTAATAAATCATACAGGAAACACAAAAGAAATCATTTTCTCATCTTACAGAATCGGTATTTTCAAAATCACTTTGCTATAGATCTGATGTATAAAATTGACGAGTTTCACAGGCCATTTACAACATTCGCATCTGTGTATGTCAGATATCTCGCCTTCAGCTTGGGTTTGTATATCCGATACAACCCGGTCACTTGTATTGTAAATAGTACAAATCAAAATTGTTATCAAATCAAAGTCTCAAACTAATTTAAATTATTCTACTCCATATAATGCCAGACAGTTTTACTTTTTCTCAGGAAAGACCTTATGTTCAACAAGGTAAATTTGGCATGTTAATTAAGAAGTCTGTAAAATTTGAAATTGCATAGTATCAACTAAAAGCTTCATGTGACTTAAAACTTTTTCAAGTCGATGTAATACGAAGAACTCTGGTAAAGTATTTACTGTATCAAGGCATCAATAGAAAACTTTTAAAATTAAAAATTGTAGTTACTTATACTTATTATTGGCCAACATCTGTACTGCTTGTTTATCTAGAAAATCTGGCATACTGTCAATTTTTTTAGTCCAAGGAAACTTTTTTACTCTTAAATTCTTACATCCGCCACATCTTTTCTTTGCTAATAAAAAGAGCCCACAGAATTTATTTGGCAAGTTGTGGTTTTCTTTTTCATTTAAGATATGTAATTAATTGATAAAGTTAAAGAACAACTGCATCAGTTCATCTCAATTCCAAACAAGTTCCACTTTGTAAACAAAAGACAATATGCTAGCTTATTTTGTCCTTAATAAGTAGTTCATCTTAAAGTTTGAAAGTCAACATTCTAGTACAAAATCACAAAGTCTGTATCTAAGATAAATTACCAGTAGTATAAAATATTACAAAGTATTTTTTTAACTTTAAAGGGTCCAATATAACATTGAGAACTATTGTGATTTTCAAATGAACTTTCCAAACTTTCAAATGAACACTCAAAGCCAGCTTAAACAAAAGATGATTGAGATAGTAAACCAGGAAATAACATAGGTGTTGTAATTTTTTATCAAAAATATGATATAGTGCATATAACAGAAACATTTCAATTAAAAAGTAGAAATATATTTCCTGTGGTTAGTTTTAATTGCTACATATATTGAAATTTTAGTATAATAATGGATGTTTTTTTTTCTGGCAAAGTCACCTCAATCTCCTTATGTTTAACCAACATTACAAAGTCAAATAATGACAAACACGAATGATTAAACACAAATTTATATTTTAATGGGTAAAAATAAATATGTCCAAATTAGTATAATCATGCATATAGGTCTAGTAGGGTACCAATTTTTAGAAACAGAATTGTGTTGTTTAGAGGCATAACATATAAAATTGCTAGATTTGATATTTCAGTTTTTTAAGAAAGTCTTTTGTACGTGTTTTCATGAACTCTTGGGCCATAATTCAATTGATTTGAACCAAATAAGATTCTAACTTTCTTTTAAAACACAGTTCATCATTATTTGACTTTTTCTAAGATTAAAATGCTTCTGGAGCACATGAGATTCCACGGTATGTGTACCCACAAAATAATCGTCAAATTAGGTGAGAATGAAACCGTCATGTCCAAAATTATACCGTCCCAAATTGTCCCATATTCAATATTGTACATGCAATATTCCAATACCTTTAACAATTTCATTTTTCATAATCTGCCAGTTGTTGAGAGGAGGTTAAGCATTTTGTCGATCTACAAACAAATTTCAAAGAATTCTATTGAAGATAGATAACTGAAATGGTAAACAAACTGCAAAAGATAACAATGCAAGTGGTTGTGTAAAAACTAAAGACCACGTAAAGTCGGCCATTCTGTACAGTGTTTGGATTTGACAGTTTGAATTTTAATTGCCTCAAGAAAAGTCTAAAAGGCATTAAAAACATAACATTCCTTGTTATTTTTTAACCTCCCGACCTTGCACGACTCCCACATCCTGCTCCGTCTCCTCCTATCCACCTCCCACCCTCAAGGCCCTGTCACACGGTGCAATTTTTCTTGCACTTGTAACTGCTCCGTCTCCTTCTCTATCCACCTCTTACCCTTAAGGCCCTGTCACACGGTGCACTTTTCCTTGCATTCACCGTAGCAAAAAAGATGGCGACATGTCGATTTTACCAGAATGCATTGCAGGTATCAAGAAAGAATACGTGGGAAAAGATGACAAGAAACAAAGCTACTGGATTGAAATTTTAACACAAGTGTGAAAATAACCTATTGTCTTCTGTCTGTTCTTTAAAAGACGTTAATTTGCCTTTTTAAACAATTTCAGACTACCATGCACTCTGGTAAAATCGACATTTGCCATCTTTTTTGCTACAGGGAAAATCTACTCTTAAGTAAATTTGTGACAAATGTTTGGTACGTTAAAAAACCCCAGCAAACTGTGATGGAAACTTGCATTTGCCAATTTTACATCTCCCAATAGTAGAATTGCATTTCAAGTTGCAAGAAAAATTGCATTGTGACAGGACCTTTATTCTCCAGTGTTCCCGCCAACCTGCTCCCACCATTAGATGGAAAGTCCTTTTTTCACTACATTTTAGTAATTAGGCTACCCCCCTCCTCTCACAAGTCTGTAATCGCCAGACGAAATCAATTGGTCGACAGTCCAAGGCATGTTTTGTAATCGAAATTCACAAAATTAAAATTAAATTGCCTTTTTACTCCGCCTGCCGTAGGTCCTCTGTGCCGTAGGCGAGGCGGAGTTTTAAATTCGCCCGGTTTCTGTTTTTTTTTTTCGGTGTCAGAAGTCGGTGCCGCCGCTAATGGGTGATACCGCTGGGCACAAGCCGCGTGAGCCGACCTAAACACGTCGTTCAAACTCAATTTCCAGCGGAATATGTCAACAAAACACGCATTTTAAGATTTTAACATGTATGCTAGTACATCTAAACCGCAAGAAGGTTTTACGTGCAAAAATTCTCATGCAAAATGTTTTAAAACGACAAATTCCACGCGCGAAACTTTACCGAGGAGCGATGAGAGCGTGCTTCCGTCATTTTCTGTTGTATTCCTACTTTTAAGGAAATTTAGAAATTTCTACACAAGAATCAAACGCAAATTCTACTGAAATATCTACATACAAAACACAATTTTTAACATGTAATAGTCAACAAAAAGGGACAGGAAGGTTCTTTATCAAAAAATTGCTCCAGAAATGTTTTAAAACGGCAAATAAAAGGTAAGAGACATTTTACATTCCAATTCCAGAAATACATATGTTAGTCTAAAGTTCCCAACAAATTATATCGTGGAGACTTCAGACTTAATAGCTTAGTCTAATTTTTAATTTTTGTTGTTTTTATGAGCGATTTTAATACTTGTTTTGTTAGAACGTCACGTTGAATAGTTGACTCAGAGAAAGGATTTCAAATTGGATATCACAGAAAATACAGATCACAGAAATACTTTTAAGTCGATTACTGTAAAGTTGTTGCTATAATTATCAAAATAGCAAGAAAAAAACTCAAAAATGCAAAATAAAAAAAAGAACAAAATTTAACTTAAATTTAGTAAAATTTCAACTGGCACTTTCTTAATTTGCCAAAACTTTATCAGACACCCTGCCTATATACCAATGTTTTAACTGACACCTGAAGCTTTCTGGAAGTAAATACTTTGTCAGCATGTCGAAAGTCTAACTGACAACTTGTGGGCATGTACAGGTCAAAGTCTAACCGACATCTTGTCAACAAGCCAAAAGCCTAACTGATATCTTTTCAACAAGTGAAAAGCCTTACCGACATCTTGTCAACAAGCCAAAAGCCTTACCGGCATCTTGTCAACAAGCCAAAAGCCTAACCAACATCTTTTCAACAAGCCAAAAGCCTAACTGACATCTTGTCAACAAGCCAAAAACCTAACCGACATCTTGTCAACATGCCAAAAATCTAACTAGGAGCATATCAACATGTCAAAAGTCCATTTCAAAGCTTGTCCACATATCAAAAGACTAACTCAGATCTTATCAACATGTCAAAAGTCTGCTCGAAAACTTGTCAACTAGTCAAAATCCTTACCAACATTTTATAAACATGCCAAATATTTACCTGACACCTTATCAACACATCAAATATCTAATTCAAAGCTGGTCAATATATCAAAAGGCTAGCCAACATTTTCCCAACAAATTATATCGTGGAGACTTCAGGCAGTGTGCTACAGAATAGATTTAATAAATTGATGGATTTAATAGACTGATGTATTGTATACACTTTTAGTAAAATTTTCTTTACTTGCAAAATAAAACAGCTATTTGTTGGTGGCATTATGGCAAAAGAATCTTGTTTAACATATGTACTATTAAAGTCTTTAATCTAAATTAAATTCTAAAAAATGCAATCCTACTAGGACTCTGGACAGAGTGCCTGGCAGGTCACTCAGACATTGATTTTTGGTTATCTTAGTGATTGCATAAGATGTGCTAGCAATGTCTTAAAATGCCTTGGAAGGTACCGTAATAATAATTGATTTAAAAAGGAATTAGTTGGACAGAACAGAAATAAGTGAATGTACCCCACCCCCAATGAACTCTCTAGTTACAGCCCTGCCTGGCCTTGTGCCCATTTTCGTTTGGCAGGCGGAGTGAACGCCTTAGCAGGCGTCTTGTTTAAACAAAAATCCAACAATACATGAAAGAAATGGTAAACAGTTTTAGAGCATAACCTTTTTTCAAAAACATTTTTTCAAAATCTTGGAAATTCCACTTTTATTAAAAGTTATTCTGAATTATAATTTATACAATTCTTTTAAATTCTTTCAAACAGACATCAAAATTCTTCATGTGTATGAAAGTGCAGAAGCTTTCTGTGCTAATTATGATAATTTCATGATATCAATAATTTTGCTCTTATATTAGTACAAATGCCTAAATTGCTATTTTGAAAAAGCTCACCGACTCATAAATAAATTAGGGTGTCTCGTTACTACGGAAATTTTTTACTAGTGGAACATTTTTTTCTGATTTGTTGAAAGTTAAAAATGTAGAGCAGTTTTTATATGGTAAAAAATGGGTTAAAAACGAAACCAAACGAACAAGTCAAAACATATTAGATTGTTGTTGCATTGAAAAAATGGGATCTATTTGGAATGCTTAATAATGCGGAAATGCTTAATAATTGAATTTAGTCAACTTAGCAAGGCACGATTGTCAGGTTAAAAACAAAATATCTTAAGCATAAAATTATCTTTACTTACTTGTTGAGAAGACCATGTTCAATAGCCATGTAAACCTGTTTTCTTATATCATGATTACTATACTAGTGTTACAAAGTGGAACTGTTTAAAATGAAAACTTGAAATGAAGCAAAGGGAATGCAGGACATATAAAATAACAAATTCTTTTGAACTGCCAAATGCAAATTCACCACAACCAAAAGATTAATTTTTAAAGTCTTTTTTGAAAAAAAGCTAACAAATCAACAATTTATGCTATTTTATTCCATCTCCTACTAGACAAACTTTTGAATTCGGAAAATCAATTAGCACAGCTGGAAAAAGCATCCTAAATTTCATAAAATTGTCAAGTTTAGTTGCAAAATATTGTAAAATGTGCAAAATATAGTCCTGTAAATTTTGAATATTTTTGTATTATGCACGGAAAAGCGTAACCACTATAGTTAGTTTAACCTACAGAATCTAGTTGCCTGGTTGTGGTTTTCTTTATTGTGTGCAACAAATAGTTTTTCACTTTTCCAATATCACATTTCCACTAAATCAAATATGTTCTGCGGCTTCAGTTCATCTCAACAAGTTCCACTTTGTATTTTGTAATGAATTAGCTATTTATTATTTTGACCTCAAGTAGTTCATCTTGAATTTAAAAAGTTTGATTTAAAAATCACAAATTCCTTTTCAAAGATTATGTGTTACAAAACAACGAAGAGTTTTTTAACTTTTAGGGTTTGTGTATTTCAATGGATCCTGAAATTGGTACAAAATATAGTATTCAAATATGCTCCAGTAAAATCTAGAACTATTGTGATTTTCAAATGAACTTTCTAAACTTTTAAATGAGCACACAAAGTCAACTTGAACACAAGAAGATTGAGATAGAATATCAGGAAACTTTTTAATTTTTTTTTCATAAAGCATATGGTATATGTTTGAATTAATGAAAAATACTAATCTTTTTTTAAAGTTAAAGTAAAAATTTTTTTATGTGGCTAGAAATTAATCAATGAAATAAACTTGGAACTCAATGTGTATAATAAAATTTTAGTATAGTATGGAAAGTTTAGAATGTTTTTATTGTTTCTAATAAAACCACCTCAATCTCCTTTAAGTTTAATCACTTTAATATTACAAAGGCAAATAATGACAAAATTGTTTATGTATGAAACAAACTTGGAATTTTTCAAATAAAGTGAATATAAACTTGAAATATGCATAGCATTCATGCCTTTGAGATCAATTTTTGAAAAAAAACTATTGCGGTTAGCAACAATGGTTACTAGTTACAATGCAATTACTGTCTTAACATATGTAACTTCAAAATATAATAATTGTTATGACCACAATTGTAAACAAGATTATGATTGTAAACAAGATTATGATTGTAAACAAGTTAAAACAACATTCTGACATTCTTTTTTTTCAATAACCAAACCTGAAAAACCATGATTTGATGCTTAAAACAGGTTAAAGCCTTTTAGTGTGCTTAGATAAAAAAATTTCATTTCAACTAAACAACATTTTAACTTTTGCAAAACACAGTTCATCATTATTTGACTTTTTCTGAGACTAAAATGCTTTGAGCACATGAGAGACTTTCTCTGATAAATGATTGCACAAAATAATGATCAAATTGGATGGATATGAAACGACAATTTCCAAAATTATATGTCCAGTCTGTACAATAATGAAACAATGTTGACACTAACATCCAGCATTGTCTTTTTGCAGCACGTACATAAAATAACTATATTTTTTTAAAAAGCATCAAAAATACAACCACTTATAATAGAAAATCATACTGAGTACTAAAAGCATTTCATTTCATTTCAAAGTAAAACATTAAAAAAATGAGACCTTTTTATCTACAGCATTTACTCTTCAGGATCAATTGGCCTTCAATTCACATAGGCATTTGGAACTTTCAACATACTGGTACACCTAAAAGGATTTTAATTTTAAATTCTAAAAATATATAACAAGTAAGCTACTTAAAGTTGATTGGACACGTGTGGATTCTGTCCCATAAAGAAGACATATATCCAAATGATCAAAGGAGCATATATTCAAATGATAATCTGAATAAGCATCACCCTATTCATAGAAGGATTGTGTGGTATGGGTTTCAACAAAGTCCTCAGCAAAATACTGTTTAATAGCAATGTGGTAGCAATACCAAAATGGTTTTAAATTCTAATCATGCTTCTTATTAAATGTAATTATTTCTTTAATACCAATTTTAAGTAAAATTTTGGCAGGTAATTTAACGTCTTGGAAAATGCTTACTTCAAAACAAAAGTCTTACTCATTGCTAGAGAAATGGTTAAAGGCTGTACAGACTCGTTTCATTTATTAGACTACATTATAGCCACTAAAAATGCTTAGAATTGTTTAGAAAGTAGAATCCCAACTATCAGAGTCCACTACAGCCAAAACACACAAGTTGCAAAAAGTCTGCTGACATCTTGCAACAACTTGTGGCAATAATATCAGATGCATATGCATGACTTGCAAAAGCTTTTTGACAACAGGTCTGTTGCAAGTTTTCAACAGATTAGTTGCAACAAGTTGTTGTAACAAGTTTGCAAATGACAAGTTGCAAAAAGCCTAGTTTGTTTAACAGAAACCAATACCAGCCAATAATTTTAAGAAATATAAAATAAAACATAATCCAAAGATTAGCGTCTTGAAACCCAGGATAAAGATTAAAACAAGACGATATTGAGTAGTGATATTTCGATTTTATTGCTAAATCATCATCAGACAGACTAGAGTTACAATATAATACACAGTCTTATATACAATAGTCATCACATGACATAATTACAAAGGTGTCACTCCCCAGAAATCACACTCTTACCAATGAATTCCTTTGTAATGACGTCATGTGATAACTATTGTATATAAGACCGTGTATTATATTGTAACTCCTGATGATGATTTTGCAATAAAATTGAAATATGTCTTTAATCCGTATCCTGGGTTTCAAGATGCTAATCTTTGGATTATGTTTTATTCTATATTGTTTAACAGACTTGCCGCAACTTGACAAGTTTGTTGCAACTTGTTCAAAACGGGTCTGTGTATATACTACCTTTAACCTCATCACGAATTTAAAGATGGGGGACAGGCAAGTGTGCATATTTTCTGCACATAATAATTGTGGGTCACTTTGGAAGTAATTTTGCTATTACTATATCAACGCAGTGTTACAGCCACACAAACAAATATTTTTCTCATTTTTTGCAACAAAGTCTGAAGACCATAGGTGAAGACAATGTATAGAATTGTGTATGAGAGCAGATATACAAAAGTATGGAAATAACATAGGAACATTTATGTTGAAGTACTGTTTGTGCTCTTGCCACAATAGCAGAGAAACAGAACTGCCTAGACACTTTATATAGGTATCATATTTCAATAATAAAATGCAATATGTGATTGGTAATATATAAAGTTGAAGAAAACGAAAGAAAGGATGCGGGTTAGTCCTAGTATCCCACGAAAAAAACTCGCTATGCTGTATATAAAATAAAATAAAATAATTGAAAAACTGTATCTTGTGTTCGTCAAGAGAATAACGCTGATCTATTGGGCCACATCGTCCAGGTTTTGCTATTTTTACATGAGTAATACATAAAATTAATTTTTTTCTTGTGCATTTCTTTGATGTCTCTATTTTGTCTTTCATGGCCCTCATGACCTGTCTATTTGAATACTTCCTTGTCGCAGTGCAGAAAACTTGTGAGCCATCATGTCTCTAAATGCTATTAAACCTCATCTTATATGGGCTGCTTTAGCAAGTTAATATGGCAACGGCAGAATTACTTCTGGAGTAGCCCACCGATTTTTATGCACAGAAATATGCACACTTGCCAGTCACCCACATTCAAGAATAGAATAAAAATGTAACAAATTTTTTTATGCAAACTTTACTTGAAATTTTATGCTTTATTTATTCCTGAGTCCTTACTGCTATCATTACTAACAAGCATAAAAAGTAACAGTACATACCATATAACTACAGTTTTCAATGCCCTATAGCACAGACCATGTATGCTTTTCACAAGTACAAAATACAAACTTTGTACATTGAAATATTTCGCTAAATTCGGTCTGATTGTCAAAATAATTCATGTATATCATAAATCTAGATACTCTTCTACATCTACTGATAGAAAATGAGGCATATTACCTTGAAATAAAGGCAGGATTGTTTCAAATATCTTGAAGGTTTTCTGCACGCCATTATTCTAACCAGACGAAAAATTTTGGATGATGGGATTTCCGACTGCAGACGAGTTAACCCGACACTGTTACGGAAGTAAGTCGATCACTAGTCGCTCAATTTCATACGGAGAAAAATTAATACAAATTCGGCCACTGCCACTATTACAGTTCGTTTGTTTTCATTTTTGCAATTGGATTTTTCATCCAATTTACATGTTATCTTTTATGGGTATTTCACGGCAGCTGACCAGTATAAATACATTTTGGCCAACACTGGTTCATATTATTGCTTATTACATGTGGGTAGGGTGGGGTCGGTTTGCTCAATACAGTTCAAATCCGGTAACATATTGTGGTAGGAGGTATGTATATTATGTATATGCTTACATTACCCCCTCCCCCAAACAACAAAAATGCCGATTTCCAGGGTCGCCACCAACCATACACCAACCTATACTAACAGGCTTTGTGAGTGGATGGTTATAACAATAAAAGACAATAAACTGTAGAAAATGGTTTTCTAAAGAACGAATCACAAACAATGATGGCTATTGTTTTCAAAGTCCAATCACAGAGCCTGGGCCACTTGTTCAAAGCTGATTTACCGTTAACCCTTGATTAAAATTTGTGTGTTTTAATACACGTCATTCCTTTAAAACCTCAGAAAAGAAACTGCAATCGAACCAGGCAAGATTTATGACAAAATATTTTCAAGTGTGCAAGCTCTCAGAAAATTTCCTTTGAACTTTGAGTTGATCCAAGATTAAGCTAACCTACTTTCGTACAACCGATCCCTGTTGATTTTTGGTTGTTATTTACCCGATTTCCATGGAGGGGGGGGGGGGGATTATACTTATAGTGAACTACAAGGTTGTTAATGCTGAAGTGAGTTAACTCTGAATGAGAGATTATGGGAGCGAGAGGTTTCCAACTGCGAAGAAGTATCCTCTTGCCACCGCGGTTAGGTTTATAGTTCACACTAATTTTTGGCACCATTGAATGGCGTCGTGTTTGTAGTCATTGTTTGTGTTTTGAGGTTTGCGGTCAGTGCGATAAAAATATCGTTGTTCTACTTTAAAACACACTCCTTCCTAAAATAGCTTTGCTTTTTATGGCCTTGCCTTGGACATATACAGTTCCTGCTTTTTTGATGTCATAGAAAATTCTTCACTTGAATGAGTTTTAAATTGGGAAACAATAACTTCATGTATCGCCATGCATAATAGCCATAAAGTATTTAAAAAGCCTAAAAACAGTTTTTTTCTAACATTCAAAAGACTAATGATGTGTGTGGTGTTGCTCCGATCGCGAGTTTATATCACGCTTGGCAAGATATTATACATTTAGGTACATGAAAATACGATACTCTGACTTTTAAAATCGTTCGTATAAGAGACCCCGAGTACATCAGGATGCAGTGCCCTATGTGCATGGAAAAGTGCTTGCGTGCTTAGGCTCCTCGTTGGGTACTGCTTAGTAGCCATAGAGGACAATAAAAGACAAAATAAGCTGGTATCATTGACCGCCATCCTTATTTTAGCGACTCAACCTTAATTGGATGGCATCCCGGCACTGCGTTTGATATTCAGCCAAAATCGCCGAGTGTAAAATATAAGATGGGTATCTCCCATGCATCCGCGACCTGCTTGGTCACGTTTTTGCTGCAATAGTCAGAATTCAGATTTAGCTAGATTTGACTTCCATTACTTTTGACAGTACTTCTTTGATACGTATTTGATTGGTTAACCTGGTAGATTTGACCAATCTCTTCGGTGACACAATGACAGCTTTAGTGAAGTTGTTGTAATATCACACATCTTACGAATACCAAAATCCGCCATCGATCTTTAGGTACTGTTGCCCTCGTAAAAAATGTGAAGAACAACTTTTTAAATTTGCAGTAGTACATTTATTTTAGTACAGGAATAACTCCCATTAAACTCGCTACTATTCTCAAACTTTAGACATGGAGAAAGCATATACACGCAATACTATAGCGAGGGAATTATTCAATGGCATTTCCAAGTATGTTTATTGTAAACTAGACTGAGCTCAACAAGTTTACCTCAACACAGCGTGTCATCAATTATTTATGTAGGCGAACAGGTCAGTTAAGCCACAAGCTGCGGTTGGAGAGAGTTATGTATCGTTTTTAGACAGTGAATGTTAGACAGTGAAGTGACACGGAATGTTTCCGAATGATTTGCACGACACTTGGTTAAGCAACTCGTGCGTCAAATGTTGCGCCTGACGATGGTCTTGCGACGAAGAATTGTCCAGTTGATCGCAGGAGCTGTTGTGCTCATATTTTATGTACAGTTTCAGCTGCTGTCTTTTACAGACAGAAGGCTGTTCCTGAAGAAGCTATCGTTGGCGTTGCCACGCGTTTCGGGCAGTTACACGTCGAGTAAACTTGATAAACAGTGTTCGTATCAACAAAAAAGTACAGCTCATAACGGCTTGACCTTGCTGTATTGGAGAAGTTCGTACATCACCGATCTCGATTCGTTCAAAGATTATCCATTGTTTCCAAAACATCCAGCTTCGGTAGAATTTAACACAAAAGCGTTACTACATCTGCTCAAGCGAATCTCAACAGGAGGATGGCTTTTTGGCTTGCTGCACGTACCCGAGACTGGGGATTATCGTTTTGCACTGTCCACCAGCGGCAGCGCTGAACTAAAGCTTAGCAAAAATGCAGAGCCCGAAGGATCTCGGGTTATAGCAAGTCTGGACTTCACGAAGAATCAGCCTAAGAAAGGGGAATACGACAAGTACTCGTCACAGTCTTCAGTGTCGGTTTTTCTTCGTAAATGCCAGGCGTACTATGTCGAGGTTCTCTTCCACACTCAGACCAAGGATAGCCACGTCGAACTGGCATGGGAAACGCCGAGATCTTTGAAGTACGAAGTCATTCCCAGTAAATACCTTTCGCCCTACATAAATACGGAGGATTTCGCCCACACTGGAGGCAACTTGCTCATTTTCGAAGATAACATCAAAATGGGTTCTCTATTTGGGTACATCTCGCGGCAAAAGCATTCAATTGAAAATGATATCACGGATCAATGGAGTAGGCTACCTTACATGTTATCAAGCCATGCTCGGAATTTGCCAAAATGTTCGCAGGATTTCAAGAGCTTTGCCCCTAGCACCAGGATGGTGCTACCCAAAGTGAATAGCAAGTCCACCGAAAACTTCGTTCGCGATTATTCAAGTCGCTTAATGAAAAGCAGTAACGGGTAAGCGCTTGGATTACTTGTTTTTTTAAGCTTATTTCGATTTAATACGACACATTGACAAATGTTTATCTTTGTGTAGGAGTAGATCGCATCAATATTTTTACCTTAGTTCATGATGTAACTTTTCATTCACATGCACGAAAGATGAACGGGGAATTTTTATTATGGACTTAATTTTGAGCGAAGAAAGATGAAACTGCCAGCCCAGCTACAAGCATCCTAAATTAATTAAGTACAATTGCAAAGTTTGGTTGTGAAATGTTGTAAAATATATGTTTGTATTAATCGTGCCGAAGCCTTTGCAAGGCAATAATTTCCGTAATTTACAACATTCCACAACCAAAAAAGTATCTAGGGTAAGAACTCTGCGCGGTTAACACAGATTTCTCTGATTATGATGAAGGCGTAGAGGAATAACACGTCCTATAGCTCTTTCTAGCTGTACTGATAGGTCTCGCTCTTTTGCTTAGGTTAAATTTGACTTTATAACGAGAATTCCCGACTGCATTAGAATTTGAGCTAATCCATCCCTAATACGTTAAATGCTACAAACGTTGTATATTTCATGTAGAAAATACACTTTTGCTGGAATTCACCACGCCGAAGAAAAGCGGCTTGGCGAGAAGGGCACAAGATATCTGATGAATATTGCATTCCTGGACAACATTATGGAGACAAGAGTCAGAGTTTCGGAATACATGTTTTATGAAAACCTCAAGAGCGATTTGTGCTTTGCTGATGACTTCACGTGGAAACGAGATGCAATGGTTACAATTATTGCCGTGATTCCAGACATGGATATCTGGTCGCATTATTTTATGGACCATTTGTCAGGTATGGAGAGTTATAATGAAATATTCATTTTAGTATTATTCCTTTAGTAAAACATGTATAAAATGCACTTCTTTTATGAATACAGTTTACTTCGGAAAATATAAAGAAAAGACTGAAGTTTACTTGTAATTTTTAAATAGTGAAAAAAGTATTTAATAAGTTATTCTCAGACCATATATTACCTTTAAGGTAGTTTAGAATCAAAGTTTGCCTATATTCTTTGACTTTGTATTAATGCAATTTTTCCCCACTGGTAAAACATCGACTTTCATTGGCGGCCATTTCGAAAAAATGACAACTAGCAAATAATGCCTCGTGTTTACTGGTCAGGCAACAAATCAGAATGCTTGAAAACCATTATCTACTAAAGAAATTATACTAAAATATAACATGCCTAAATCTTCTTTTTACATGTGCATAAGCCTAACAAATGTTCTCATTCTGTTACAGCCATGACAAGCAAGCTCCAAGATGCGAGATTCAGTGTTATCATAGTAGCAGCACAGGGTTTGAAGCAATACTTTCAAACAATAGTCACCCAGAATACACTTGCCTGGCACTCGCACGTTACACTGCTGCTCATGAATGCCAAGGAGATCCAAAATACCGAGAACATAGTGAAAGCGTGTGTCGCACGAATTACGGTGCCGAACACAATCATCTTCTTCACGGATATCCGAGTGCAATTGCCTTTGAAAGTCTTAGAACACGTTAGAAAGGTAAGCAATGGAGGTTGTATGACAAAAGTTTGCAAAAATGAAAGAGGGTGTCAAACCCCCACACCCCACCTCTAGTCGGTAGGTCCTAGGGGTCCATATCCATACCATTTAGACAAGATTCAGTGATCTAAATATTTCACCCAATGATTTTACCTCACTGGTCACCACGAAATGCAGTGACAATCCAAAGATTTTAATATATTTCTTCTCTATTCAAGCAAACAATTGAAGGAAAAACGATATACGTTCCCTGGCCTGAAAATTTTGACAAAGGATTCGCAAACAACGCGACGCTCATAAATCCACTGGACAAAACCAAGCCCGACCGTCCGCCAAGTTTCGCAGTGTATATCTCAGATTTGATGAAGATAACTGGGCAGAAATTTAACAACAAGCGGCACAATGTCAGAGCAGTTTGGAAAAAGACCTGGATGAACGACTTGATTAATGGTGCTTTGGAAGTTTACGTTAGCAAAATGACAAAGTTTTATTACTTTCAACGAGAAGTACATGTGAAATAGGTTTCTTTCTATTAAGTGTTTTTATACAAAATTTTGTGAATAGCTAGGTTTTACTAAGCTGCTTTAAAAAACACCCTTTAAAAGGGCTTACTACGGTCATTCACAAGAAATTGTTACATGCAATAGTCAAATGTATCACAGTCAATATAGATTTCCAATTCGGACTAAAGAAGATGTTACTCTGGGTTCATATCCACAACAGGAATGCGGAAATGGAAACCGTGCTTATCACTTTGTGTGAAAATGGACCAATTCCCTATTAGACAAACCTATGAATTAGGAAAATGTCCTAGCACACAGCTGGAAAGAGCATCCTAAACTTAGTAAAATTGTCACGTTTGGCTTCAAAATATTGTAAAATGTAGAAAATATACTCCTGTGAAGTTTGCGAACTTTGTATACTTTTGTATTACGCGCGAAAAACTGATACAGCCACGTCGAAATGTTGTCATATCACTTTTTTCCGCGTGCAATACAAAAATATACAAAATTCACAAACGTCACTGCAGGACTATATTTTACACATTTTACAATACCCCGTGGCAAACTTTACAATTTTACTAAATTTGGGATGCTCTTTTCACCTGATCAATAGATTTTCTTAATTAATAGTCGTCTGACAAGAAATTGGTCCACTCGTAATGTACAAGCTCGCACACTGACAATGCACTAGCAAGCACAGATACAAGTCATAAGTTTTACACAGAATGAACAATCTACGAAAGCCGACATCATAACGCTGACAGTAGTTGAATACAACGTGTCTTGATCTTTTTTCGTTCATTAAAAGACACGTTCTTAAACTGTTTCGATCTCTTTCGTTTTTTACTAAAACAAGTGTTTTGCTCCAGTTCATCGCTGTCTTTTCGCGCTAATGTTTCACGCGCATTTTCGTGCAACGCTTTAATTTGCACGTGCTCATTAGCATTTTTCGCGTCTTCGCTTACTTCCGCGTGCTCGATTGAAATTTCCGCGTGATCCTGTCCGTGTCGTGATCCCTCTGGTTCGTTTTCGTTTTTCCTCGTCTTAATCTCGTGCTCAGCAACAATGGAGGCACGCTTACTTCTCAATAAATCTCGCGTAATTTTCTTTTCTCTATTCGTTTCAAGTCCTTGTTTTAGAGAAGCGTTTACTTTCCCTCGAATACGACAGTGTTCCATTGCAGTGGATTGTAGCTTGGCTTGTTTCAAAGCAAGGGCACAAGCGCATGCATAATCCAGCGAGGTTCTAGACGCATAAAAACGCACAAGTTCAAACAAGTTGCAACAAGCCTGATCGCAAGGTATCAACAAGTTGTGCTTGCACTGCTTGTTCCGTGTTTATTGTAACAAGTTTGGAACAAGCTGTTAAGCCCCCTACAGACAAGCAAGTTTTCCTTGACAAGTTTCTTGACGAGTTCACTAACGCGTCTGTACGACGAAAAAGTTTTCCTGGCCATCTTGTCCTTGACAGGTTTTGTTTGTTCCTGTGTACGCGAAATTTTACAATATTTTTTCTTGGCAACTTTTACGAGGCAGCATGAATTAAGTACGTAAACAAAAATTCCCTTGTCAAGTGCTCCTTGTTGCACGTACACACGAACAACTTTCCTTGTCGAAAAGCTGGTACGACTAGCTTTTAAACCAAGCTCCCTGTCAAGGAAAAATTGTCAATTTTTTCGCGTACACACGAGCAAATAAAAACTTATCAAGGAAAACTTGCTCGTCTGTACGGGGCTTTAACAACTTGTAACAAGCTTGATGGCATTATTAGACGTGTTACAAGCTTGCTTGACAATTCGTCGTTTCGATAAGCAGAATTTGGCCCTTCATCGCGAAGTTATTAATGACTAATGAGCAATCGACCAGTTGTGAAGGAGATGTTTAAGAGCAGGTAACGAACTATTGACATTTGACAAACCTTTTTCCTTCAATGACGTCTTTCTCAATCCTGGTGATATCAGCTGCACAACCATGAGGAGACTTTGATGAAATAGCAAGGATATGCCACAGATGTTTGATACACTGACGAGCCTAGAAATGACGTCATTGTAGAGACATTAGTTACAATCCTGGCAAAAATTATGCGGACAGTAAGCTTTCTAAGGACAGCGTCACATCTGCCTGGCGTTGATCTTCGTTTAATAAATCCTCCCTCACCCCCCCTCCTCAATGTTGTTGAATGTAATTTGTTGTTGACATTGCCAACAACCAGTTTTCGTGATATTCCACATTGATTAGGGAGAAGAGGGGGGAGGAGGGATTTTTTTGACGAAGTTATAACAAAATGCGTGTAATTTGAGATCCGCGCGTGCTGTCCACAATAATTTTTGCCAGGATTGTAGCGTGGGCTTCAGGGAGGAAACATTTTCGATTTTGACATTCAAGAGAAGAGTCACTCAATAGACAAAGTCGGCTAATGTTTGTTTACACCGTTGCCACCCAATTCCCAATTTTGGATCATTCCCATGGTTCATTGTTCTGGTTTGCGAAAGAGCACATTAGAACAAAAGTAACCAGGCATACGGTGATGAATACGAGTTATTCACTCAAGTCCATACTTCTAAATGCGTAGTTACTTTTGTTCTCCGTTACGTTGCCGCAAGCTAATATGATAGTAACTAGACCTGCGAGTGATCTTAAAGCGTGAATTGGGTATAAACAATCATTAGTTGATTTTGGCCATGCCCTACAGAATATAGTGGGTTTTTATCAGGGTGGGTTTGGATCAGACTAGTTGCAATTGTACTTTCCATGGTAGTTCGAGGAAGTGGTTAATTTGGTTTTATTGCTCTACATTCTTTGATTATAAGACAGTTTAAATCATATTTACCCTCACTGCTCGTGCCCCCCACTGTTGTAGTTTTGTTTCAGCTTCCTGAGGTGTGATACATTTATGATCCACGTATGCCAAAAGCGTGTCAGCGATGAGGATTTCAAACCAAGATGGCTTAGGTAGTTTCTTCTCACCATCAAAGCACATGCACTAAAAGTTAGTAAAAAATTAAGAAAATTTATAATTTTGTTTAGTTGTACTGAACATTATCGCCATAGAAGTTCAGTTGCGGTAACACTTGTAAGTCATGGGAAAGGGGGGGGGAAGGGAGGTTAGCTATTTAGTTTTACATTTACTTACTTCATGAACAAGAACATATACGTAAGGTCTTAGTCGGGTGAAGTTAATCTTGCCTCTGTCAAATCTCAAGCTGTAACTAGGTGGATATTGACAGAGCTTCTCTTTCAAATGTTGCATGTTCCTCCAGTGGATTCGCCTCAAGACTTTCAGGTGATGTTTTTCTAACTATTGGAAAGCGAGAAAATTTGTGTCAATTAGATTAATAGATAAATACCACTCTAACAAAGAGGGTGCTCAGAGACATTTATGGCCCTGGGGAGGGGGGGGGGAGATTTGATCCAGGGGGTCAAGGCATACTCCTTCAGGGGGCTTTTAAAATCTGTGGTCTATTGGAATGGCAAAATCCTGCATCTTGAAATTACAAATTTTTAACCTTTTTTGGGGCCCTCCCTTTAGGTGAGGGCCCATTTGGGGCCCAAGACAAATCCCCCTCTCCTTTCCCTCTCTGTGCAACTTTTGCCAAATGCCCAACTAATTGGTATCCTGGTTACAGCTTACCTTATTCTCTGGTGGTTTAGAAATTTGCAGTTTTTGTGCAACATTGTCAAAGTATGCTCCAACTTCCTTAAATAATCTGCCAACGCCAGCATTTTCAGCAACAGGATCTGGGAAGCATAATTTGTTAAAAACCCACTAGTTTTGACTTAAATTGAGAATATTTCATGCTTCATAGCATGATTTACATAATTGTTGTCCACTTACTCTCACAAATGTCTTGAAAAACATGTCTAAACCTTCTTTGCAACATGCGGTCATTTTTTGCCTTTGACAAATCTGTTATCAAGCTAACTTTCAAGTCATTATTCATTACTTGATATAACTTTGGGCCATCATAATGTTCTGAGATGCTCTCTGACAGTTGTTTTTCAATATCATTGGATGAATCATTGTTTGTGGTGTTTTTCCTTGCATTCTCCACAAGCCCGTTGCTTGGCAATGGCGGTTTGACTTCTACGGGATAGGGCTCATCTGTTAAGAAAATTACTGTCATTTTTGTGGGAGTGCATAGGAATTTTGGTTGTACTTCCATGACACACAGTGGCATAGTTAAGGGGGGCAACCGCCCCCCAATTGTGTTCAAGACTATTCCAAAAGTCTAAATCTGTGTAGAAGTTGTGGGGTGGACCCCCTAGAATGCCTTCGCCCCTCGCTACTTGCCCCCCCCCAAAACAATGACCCTGGCTACGCCACTGGTGACACAAAAATAATACAGTCACAAGGGCCATTTAAATTGTTTGCTCTTATGCTGTGACTGCATTTACTATTATGGCATGTCATGGAAATATAACCAAAATTTTGCTCCAATAATATTAATAATTCTTATGTCGTACATTACCAGTTCTAGCTCAAACAGGTGAAAAGCAGATGGCTAGAACTCGAAACATCAAATTTCATTTTACAGACCCACAAATTTCTCAGTAACTTGTGGGTCTAATGTCTACCATAAATGGAGGGAGGTAAGAACTATGCCAACTAACAATTCTAGAGGGGTAAGCCTCACCCTTTCCCCTTTCAAGTAGTCATGGTTACTTTAGTTCTTTAGTAAGCATGCACCACCACCATGCATCCAATGCATGGCTAATAACAACTGAAATAATGGTGGTAACATTCATTCCACTGAGTCTTAAGCTGGACACCTTCATTGAAACTATATCAATGAATTAAATTACCAGGCAAAGGAGGCACCCAATGTGACTTTTTGCATTTCGTTTTGAATCTACAACGCCCATATTTTATGAATAAAATGCACATGTCTTTGCCAGCAGCATCTTGCGGAATATATGTACCATTTGCTGTAAACTTTCGTAACATTCCAAGAAAATAAATTTACTAGTTACTGTAATTTGACTTTATGAGATCAGTGGCCGTAGCACTCGGAACATGTCGTGCCATTGTCGAGGTGGTCGAACAGTTACCGAGAAGCTATCGAGCAGCGACAAATAATCCCGACCGAAAGCTCTTCGCTAATTTTTCACGATAACGTTATGGGAAGATATTATTTGATCAAACAAATTATACACTGTTCCGAAACTATATTGCCTTTGCTCCACTATTTGTGGTCTATGTATATTTTGCAAATAGAATATAAAAATCTAAGGGTGAACAATTGGTTTTCATTTTCAGGAAATTTCATTGTACACCGATTTCAAAATACACGGTCTCTAAATTCTCCCAAGCAGTCAGAACTCTGTTGTGGACATCGTATATCATGGCGGCTTGTTGAGTAAAATTTCGCAGTATAATGGAGTCGGATAGTGTGCCGAAAACCGCTTCTTCTCCGGCTCCTGAGTTAGATTTACTGCCGAAATATACTATACCTGGCATTCTACATTTCATTCAACATGAATGGACACGATTTGAAATGGACAGAGCGCATTGGGAGGTCGAAAGAGCTGAACTACAGGTTGAGAATTTATTGCATATATTTTGTTGGCAATGTCTTGGAAATGTGTCCATTTCTAGCTTGTAATATCTAGGATACTACACCCAAACCAAAGGAGGATACGTTTATAGTTTGGTTCAATTTAACTGTACATTTTTTATGTGTAAATTTGGTACTGAATGACAGATGTATTATCAATATGTCACCCAAAACATTTCGTGATTTCTGGGTATTTTTTACGTTATATGTCTTCAAAGGCAGATTAGGCCCCGAAAACTGATTATTCCTGGTGCCTAGTGTTTGTGACTTTCTTTTGTGCTTTGATATTGTGCTGATTATTGAAGAAAATAAAGTGTACTTTCATTGACATGGACATATTCTGCTAAAGTTTCCGCTTTCTAATCTTAATTGCTTAATTATGTATCAAGAATATCACAGGATCATAACATTGAATGTCACTGTTAATAACGCTTATATGAGGGTAATACATGCTTATATACACAAACTATACATAAGAGCTGTATGATGGTATGTTTGTATAACTCTGACAATGGTTCATCTCAAATTTAAGAAAGAATTTCAAAGTATTTTAACAATTATTGTTTGTGTTTACATTGTTGAATTACTGTTGACAATGGAGTTATACATGGGTGGTCGCATCCACATTAAGCTAGGGTCATGTGTTGGTGGATGAGAAACTTTGGGAAAGGTACAACTATTTAGGAAATGCCAAGACCTTGATATCTCTTTGCAAAGTATTTGAGGAATTTTATAACATGTGGGAGGGCAGTTTAAATGAATGGTCGTGCACACAAATAGTGTGATTAAACAACATACCTTCTTAATGAGTAAAATCATGCACAGCACCAATGCAACTCAATTGCTTATTTAAAGAACTGCAAGTTGATCCTTTCTTTCATTGAAAAAATCTTGCACATTTTTTGGATTAAGAAAATTATACCATGATTTTACAAGAGTAATAACATGCATGCGGTGCCTGTAAAAGATTTTCAATAGGGCCATATCCTTTAATGGCATCTGCAAGGATAATTAGTACAATTCCATACTATGAGCACTGTAAACATGTTACGACACTTATATTTCATACTCTGTTTATTGACATTTTAGGCAAAAATTGCATTTTTGCAAGGAGAGAGAAAGGGGCAGGAAAACCTTAAACATGATCTTATTCGTAGGATTAAGATGTTAGAATATGCTTTAAAACAGGAACGGTAAGTATTGATTATTGTTTTGAATGTTAACTTGCCCATTCCCTCATGCATGAAATATGTAATTTTAGGATTAACTCAATTAAGATTCACACAAGGTGTCCCCAGAGAAAACTCGCAAATAATGGCAGAACAAATATAAACACTTTTAACACATGTACCATGTGTTTGAAGTGAACTGAGGATCAAACTTGACACTTTAGACCTAGCCTGGATAGTTTTTATCAACCCCATTCATGGAACACTGCTACAAAACTCTGCTGGTAAACAATTGCCACGTTTTGCAACTGTTCACACAATGTGCGTTATTTTAAACTCTTGCAATTCTTGAGTTTTGTGCAATTTTTAAATTTGGCTGTATCATGTGAACAGGATCTTGAACCTGATAGATGTGATTGCCAAAACAGAGTGCAAATTTATCAAATGCTACGTTGAATGTAGGGCAAAGTATCATAAGTTAAAGTTTGGCACAGAGCCGAATCAAGAAGAATTGAAACCCCCTCAGTTCAAGGACACTCCTGGAGCAGAGAATGCTGAAACTCAACAGAACAGCAAAACTGGTTTAAATTGGCGGCAAGGAAGACAGCTATTACGACAGTAAGTTTGTTAAAATGTTACAAAACACAAGGAATTATCTGGATTGATGACCAACATTTTGACCTTGTGTACTGGTTATTAGAGTATTGGTAAATTTCCAAAATGGTGTTTGAATAAGTGTTATTGGGGGGGAGGGGGGCTGGGTTAGGATAGGTTTCAGGTCTCCAAAGTTAATTTTTCGCTTTCCTCGTGCTAGCCTGACCTTTATATGATTTTTGCATTCTTTAGGTACCTTCAAGAAATTGGTTATACTGATGCTATACTTGATGTTAGATCGTCTCGTGTACGATCTTTGTTAGGTTTAACCTCAAATGATCAACCGAATAAAGCAAAATCTGGTGAGCCAATAATGACCAATCATGTGAATGATTCTGAGGCTCTGGCCCCTAATAAACCTGGACCAATCAGGATAGCTTCAGCATCTACCTCAAAAGATGCTGACATTCAAATCAAAAGGTGGTTATAATGTCATATTATTGCTTTCATCTAAATGTTTTAACACTGTTTTTGACTTTGTAGCAATTAAAGCTCATTAATATTCATTTCTATGCATTGTTAGTCATCCGTTGGACCCAGAGGGTGTCACAGGTGAAGAAGTAGCAAATTTTGACTTCCTGCAAAATGAAGGGGAGGATGAAAATGTGAATGAAGAAGATGATGGAGACGATGGTGGGAATGCTGATGATGAATCAGATGATCGAGATGAAGACATGAAGGAACGTCGTGTTGTGAAGAAGGCAAAGCAAGGTACACTAATGAGGAAGAAAAAATATGTGTCAAATTCAAATTGTCCAATCAAAAAACTCTAGTTGTACCATGTGACAATGTGATTTTTGTGGTGTTGCATGCCCAGTGTCCGGTTTTGAGCCGAGGGTGTTATATTAAATTTATCATACTGTGATATTAAATTTATCATACAGCTACACGCACCAATTAAAAACAATGAAAAATGTTGAATTTTAAATTTCTGACTCAGTATTGCTCAAACATGTTTAAATTTTTTAGCATAAAATATATCATATATAGGTCCTTGGGAAATAACATCATTTTGGGTCTATAAATGATAAATATTCCAATATAATAAAAACAAGGAAAATGGGCAATTGCAATTAGGGACTAAATTTTGACCTAATCAAGAAGAGTAAAATCTCCCAGCACAGCTAGACAGATAGTTAGTTACACAAACAGTTAAATAAAAAAATTTTCTGCTTGTTTTCAGATGGTTTTGAAGAGACTGCAATTGGTGACCCAGAGACTGACCAAGCCCTGGCAGAGTTTGATTTTCTTGCTGATGAAAACAAGTCTGATATCTCAGATAATGATGCCCAGAACAAAGAACAAGGTAACTGAAATATTGTTGGCAGTCATTGATTGTCATTGTTACTTAATCAAAACTGTACTGAGGAGATTAAGATTATCTAGGACCATTGATTGTCATTGTTACTTAATCAAAACTGTACTCAGGAGATTAAGATTATCTAGGACCGGTTTTTCAAAGCTGGGTTAGCGCTAAATCTAGGTTAAAATTTAACTGCCTGTTTTAGTTTCTGTACTGTGTTTCAACATGTCTGTTTATTTTAAAATTTTAGAAACCAAAACTACCATTGATCATGACCAGACCTCTGAATATTTAGAAAAAATTCTCTTGTATTATATGTTAAGGTTAAGCCAACTAGCATTTGAACAACTGGAACTGAAAGTAGGAAGCATTTTAGATAAGATTAAGTAGTATATGTTAAATGTGTGTATTTCAAATGTATTAATACGTTGTTTTTATCTTTTTGTCTAGAATTAAACATTGTGAATTCTTCCTCCGCGAATGTAAGTCGATTGAGCGGTAATGCATATGTTTACATCAAATACAGTATAGATGTCACAATTTATTTATTTGTTGTGTAGGATGAGTGGGGCGTTGATTCTGGTGCGCTTGCCAAGTTAAAAGAACAATATAAGAAAGAAATCAAAAGAAAAAAAGATAAAAAACGTAAGGGCAAGCCTGTCTCTCAAAAACCGCACTTCATCAAATTTGGGAAGTGTCTGTTCAATCTTGTATATTGAATCTTGCTTTTCTTGCTCAAAAAAACTAATAAAGCCCGCAATCCACTTTCCGAGAGGCTTCTCCCAAGGGTTCTTTTATGAATTTGCCAAGTTCCACAAATTTTAATATTTAATTCCTTGCTCAGCAAATCCCTTTGTATAGAATGATTGCGCATTATTCTCTAAATTATTCAAGGTCCTCCAAGAGGCGCTCTTCAAGCTATGTTGGCGAATCTCAACGGAGAAGATGACGTCGTGCCTAACCAACCCCCTGCAATAGTCGGCCCACTTCCCATTAAAATGGCCGGAGGTCGAGCGCTGGCCGAAGTCCCTCCTATCGGGAACATAACCATTGAAAGAAACGCGCTTCCCGCCAAAAATGATGACGTTAACGAAGCGATGCCTGCTGGGAACGCTGTTCGAGAAAATGCTGATGATGGTTTAGGACTTGGTGACCTGGCTGGGATCACTGTCTCCAATGAGGCTGATCCCTTAAGTTATGACGTAGGTGGAATGTTTTGGTCCCTGTTTCTTGTGTTATAGATCCACTTGTTTATCGAGATCATTATTGGTGTTTCTTTAAAATTATTTTTTGTGATTATACATTAATATATAATTATTAAGACTGTACATTAGTATAATATATTAGTCTGTGATTAACCGATCAATTACTTCTAATTACTAAAAAGTGTTTTCGTACATAATCTGGGTTTTACTGATGAGCTGGTTCCCAGAAGGTAGACAGTGAAAGGTCAACCCCTCCCCCCGACACAACTCCTGCTACTTCGGCCCGTGGTAGTTCATTTAATATTTCCCCTCTCGATTGGTAAAATCATCGTTGTTCTATGCTTGAATAATCTGCAAGAATGTAGCCAGGCCCGTGAGTAAAACGAAGAACTGAAATTCGCTTTCAGATCGCAAATAAAGACGAAGTAAGACGAACATGGAATCCGAAGTTCACTCTACGGAGGTGAGGAGAGTTCTTTATACGAAATGAAGTGACTGATTTTAGGTCATCGTATTTATTTAATTTATTAACTTTATCAGATTTACAGTGAACATTACAACACACAAAACTAACGCTCAATGACACTCACAGTAACACAACATTAACAAGAACAACTGGCAGGGCAATCGCAACAACTCGCGCCAATTACTGCGACTCCTAATGTTTGACAATTATATAAACATAAAAAGCTATGGAGCTTTCCACCGCCGAGAGCTTATTGGCCCGAAGACACGATGTCTTTGCATCTGTTTCATTTTAAGGATTTCCTTTTTTGTGGATTGAAATATTGTACCCGTTTTTTACAGCCATTTCGACACGGTTCGAGCGATATGTTTTCATCCGTTTGAGCCTGCTGTTCTTACTGGTTCCGAAGATCACACTATCAAGTTATGGAATTTAAATAAAACTTTACCAACGAGAAAGTATGTGCTAGTATTATGTTGTGTTCTTGTAATTCAATTTACAGGTTATATACAGTGTGGCGAGGTATGGTATGGTATGGTATGGTATGGTATGGTATGGTATGGTATGGTATGGTATGGTATGGTATGGTATGGTATGGTATGGTATGGTATGGTATGGTATGGTATGGTATGGTATGGTATCGTTTGGTATGGTATGGGGTGGTATATTGCTGTAGTTTGGTATGGTATGGTGTGGTGTGGTATGGTGTGGTATGGTTTGGTATGGTATGTGGTTTGGTATGGTATGGTGTGTTATATTGCTGTGTATCGTATAAACGTAATTTGTTTTCAATTTTCAGAGGTAATGCGGCGGAAATCGAGCCAATCCATTCCTTTAGAGGGCATAGGTAGGTTTTTCCATCCTTGTTTTTTCGATTCGACGCTCGTAACATGTGCTAATCTGAGCTTGTTTTACATTCAGCGGGGCTATTTTATCGATAGAAGTAAACCAGTCAGGGGAGACGTGTTTCACAGCTAGTGCTGACGGCACAATACGCTGTTGGAATTTACCATCGTTAGAGATCGATCCTTATGGACTGTTTGGTAAGTTGCGAGCAACATAGACATGTTTCAGAGGCTGACACAAGGCTTCAGATGTTGATCCGCCTGGGGAGGGTGGTATTGTCGGCGCGGTCAAACGAGGAAAGGAGTTGGTGAGGGCCCACCAGATTTGCAATTGCAGTGGCTCGCGTTTGGACTCTCTTCGACTTGTACTCATTGTCATCAACTTTGAGGTTGTTCAAATTGTAATTGGAGATAATGAGGGTTTTTGTTCTCTTGACTGGTAATATCTTTCTCACAGGACAATGGGCTAGAGTTTAGAACGATTTCCAACTCTTAAGTCTGTTATTTTTATCTGACCTGGCCTTTTATAAAAGACCAAGAAGATCCGCAAAAGTAACTTACATGTGGCTGATGATTTGTTTCTAGATGCTAATACAGTCGGGAATGTGCTGACAGGGCATACGAATGCAGTCTGGGATCTAGCTGTTCATAATCAACAAAATTATTTACTATCTTGCTCTGCTGATGGTAGTTGTAGGATATGGAACCCAACTATTAAAATGTCATTAATAAATACATACCCTGCTACTAAAGGTAAGGTATGGGATGATATGGTGGGCAAAATGTGGATGTTATATGGTATATGCCATATATATACCATATATTTATGGTATGGTACTCTGTGTTGTATATGGTATGGTGTTACTGTGTAGTTTTATGCTATTTGCAGTTACAAAAGTCGTATTCGTTCAAGTCAATCTGTATTCTTATGTTCTATTCCAGAGCAAGGCATACCAACGTCTGTAGATTTTGTTCGTAATGAACCAAATCAATTTGTTTTCTCCACAACGACGTCGTTGTGTTCAATAATTGACACTGAGACTGGTGCAGAGATTGTTGCGTTGGATAGCAACCGAACATATGGTCAGTATACATAATTGCTATGATGCAACCACACATACGAGTAGATAAACCATCAAATTAGTTTACATACAAGGTTTTTGTTATACGATAGAAATCTTGTTTATCCAAAGTATATACATGTATTATAAAGTGAAACTTGTATTGTTTAGATAATACGCCAGCAACTCAAATAAATAAAGTCGTCAGTCATCCAACGATGGGTGTGAGTATAACTGCCCACGAGGATAGATTTATTCGTTTCTTTGATAATAATACCGGTAAGAAACATCGTTTTATACTTTACGTGAAAAATTTTACTTATCGTTCTATTGATCCCTTGCACGGTTCGCTCATTTGTTTATTTTTATCTTTGAAGGTAAACAAATTCACTCGATGGTAGCCCATTTGGATGCGGTCACGTGTCTTTCTGTAGATAGTCCTGGGTTATATCTGTTGTCTGGCAGTAAGTATTGTATTGTAACTAATAAGTAAATATCGTATTGGAATCCAGGCAATTACTCTATGCACGCCACTTCAGAGACTATCAACACCTGAAATCCTAGATTTCTAAAGAAGCCTGTACTGTGTGCGTCCACTACCCTATACACTCCATATGATGTCCTGGCTCTTCACTCGACATTGTCAGCTACCTCCGTAGCTTACTGGTCAGAGCATTGCACCAGCATGACAAAGGCTTAGGATCTACTCCTGCAGGGAGGACCAATAGTTGATGATGAATTTTTGTGAACTATTTCCAGCTTGAATTTCAGCTTGTATCCGTCGAATTAAGATGCATTTATCTTTATTACTCCATTATCAACTATCCCAAATCACTCCAAGACTGTCTGCACTACAAGTGCTACACTGTTACTGTAGCTGCTACTATCGAAAGCAAATTGCAATAACCATTTTACTTTAGGTCACGATTGTTCAATACGTCTGTGGAATCTTGAAACGAGAACATGTGTTCAGGAGATAACGTCACATCGCAAGAAATTCGACGAATCCATTTACGACGTCGCGTTTCATCCGAGAAAGGCGTACATAGCGAGCGCGGGCGCGGATGGTCTAGCGAAAGTATTCCTCTGACGTACGCGACCTCGTCTATCCCCATATACCCCTTGTAGTATAACCCTGTACAACCCGCAACACCCCTCGTACATCGCATAAAGCACAGCAATGATCTAAGAGTGTTTGTTATGGTCGTGAGCAGAATGCCGGTATTTATTATATTGCATGTCGGATGTGATGTTTTAGCTGCAAATATGTGGTTAATGGTGTAGAAAGAGAAACCCAGGATTCTCGTATAAGTATATTCTGAGTTTGGAAGAATTTCCAAGAAATCTTCGAGAAAATTGAATAGTGATGAATAGTTTTCTCGAAGATTTCTAAAAAATTCTTGCAAAATTCCTACACAGTCAGAAACAAGCAAATTACAAGACGTTTGCTGCAGGCTTGTTGCCGTGCAGTGATCAAGCTGCAAGTTATAAACAAGTTGATTGTCAAGACGTTCTATCCACAAGCTTGATGTAAGACGTTTCAACGATGTTTCAACAACTTGCAGTAAGTCTGCAAATGTCAAATGGCACCAAGTTTGATTTTCACAGACTTAATGCAACTTGGTTACTTTTATCCACACGCTTGTTGCAAGTCATTTGAACAACTTGTAGCAAGTATCTAGTTTCATCAAGTTTGTGTTTTCACAGACTCGATGCAATGATGAAACCTTCAGGCTTCATGAAAATGATGACAAGCTATTCGAACGATCCGAACGTTGTACCCCAATAAAATTATTGAGTACAACGTGTGATAATTCCAATACTTATTGGAATTGTCATTTCATGCATATAAAATGCACCCAAACCCTAACCGTGATAATCCCAATAATTTATTAGGGACAATAATTTTTTTGGGATACAACGTTCGGATCGAGTGACTACTGATGATGAAATCCACAACTTGCATCGAGTCTAGTTTCTGGCTGTGCATTTTGTGATCACGACAACTTTAAATAGCAGTATAACCCACCTTTATCTGCTGGCTATGCACATCATGAAGGGGATCCGAGCACATGATATTACCGACTCTGATGCTGCTGGCATGGGATACCGCTGGCATGGGATACCGCGTGTTCGTAACAATATAACATAATCACGAATGTAACACCATAGTGGGAACACTATAATAACATTAGTTCGAGCTATAATTTATTATGTACAATGCTATGAGTACAGAAATCAATGTGTGTATGGACAGCGTGCACACTGGGGAACAATTTAACGCTATTGCTGCTCATCCCCGACAACGTAATTGTTCCTTTTAGTAAATCCTATCTACACTAAATTGTAGTTAATATGTCTTGGCTGTGATCAGCCAACTATAAACAGTAATTTATAGGTAATCTTTAGATTAAAGTCACGAATAATATCCGTATTGTAGTACTCTTGTACTTCCCGAGCAAGAAATAAGCGAGAGACCTCTTTTCTTCGAAACCAAGGGTGCTTACTGTTTACAAAGTCAGAGCGGTTTGACTACTGTATAATACGACTTGCAAAACTGACATAGCTTCCATATTCAACTCAAAATGTCATTATTAGGTCTGAGCCTATATCACTATTTAATGCATCTTCTGCTTTCTCCAAACCATCATACTCTGACCCGTAAATGGGGGCAGTGAAATTCTACAGCGTGTATCAAAAATAATTCTAGCCTGTACTATACTAACCATTTTCTTGCGACTCTATCTACACTACGAAATATATCATGGGTTCCATCGATGCCCATGTACATCTGGCTCGTTATATCGACGATCCCACAACCATGGCTGATCTACAAGAAAAGACACGTCTTTTACAACTTCGAAGAAAATACCATGATGGTTAGTGCATTTGGTTACACTGTGGTTAACCTCGCTTTACAGGAATTTCTAATACCTTCATTGGTGTATGGTACAACTGGTAGATCAAATGGTAACTTGAGGGCTATACCAGCAGATTCTGGAAATACACAACGACACCAGGTGAGTAAAGTACTGTTAATATTGAAAAGGTATTGGTGATGTACCATTAAATATATACTTTTCCTAATTCTAAATGCAAGTTTCATCATGCTTGTTAACGGTTTTATCAAATTGCATTGTATCGACAAAAATTGCTCCGTGCGAATAGACCTCTTAGTTATGACTCCGTAGCAAGAGCTGTATACTGGCACAGTTTGCAATATTCATTCGCGATTTCATCGAAGAAAACACACTGACTTATAGAGTAAAATTTGTCCTTGTACCTTCACCAGAACGAGTTTCATCCAAGTTAAAATACTTTTCTGAAGAGTCCTAGTTTATAAAACAGAAACACGTTAAAATATCTACACACAGATTTGAATATTTTAGATAAACGTAGAATACTTACAAAATCTTGAGGCAAGAATAAAACACCAATCTCGTAGGATCTGATCATAAGCTGACTGCCGTTCTTCTCCAGGGCACCCCAAGCCGCTTTTGAAAGATTTGCACTGAAGAAAAAATACGGTGTTTGCATTTAAAATAGTAATATATTTATTGTACGATGACTGCACCTTGTTTTTTGTAGTCTTTAAGTAAAATTTAAAATGATCAAGGATATTCTAACGCTGATTCAAAGGATCTTACCTTGTCATAAGGAACCAAGCAGCCTTTGTTAGATCAGGGGATACTCTTGTGTAAGACTTGAGATGTGGTGAGGCACGGCTACGTCCCAGATTCTCGCTCTTCCAGCAGCTGTCGAATCACAGGTCAAACATTAATCCACGCTACCCAATGGACAATTTGCATGTTAGACTAACTTTCAGTCTAGCCAAGACAAACAAAATCTTTTACCACAGTTAAAAAGAGCATCCTAAAATTAGTAGAATTGCCAAGTTTGGTGGCGAAATGTTGTAAAACATGGAAAATATGGCCTCGCAAAGTTTGCAAATTTGTATACATTTGTATTACGCGAGGAAAAATTTACCACTTATCAGCTAAAATTGTATCAAAAGTGGTAACTTTTTCCTCGCGTAATACAAATGTATACAAATTTGCAAACTTTGCGAGGCCATATTTTCCATGTTTTACGACATTTCGCCACCAAACTTGGCAATTCTACTAATTTTAGGATGCTCTTTTTAACTATAGTAAAAGATTTTGTTCGTCTTGCCTAGATTGAAAGTTAGTCTAACATGCAAATAGTCTATTACATTGCGACTAGAATGTTCCATCGTCTTTTCATTGTTTTGAAAATCTCACTGTTTTCCAAGCTGTCCAGTCACTCAAAGGAGTCTAACGAGCTTCCATAGTCCGCATTTCGTTTCTCTACGAGAATCAAGGTATAAAAGACTGCCTGTGTTTGTGAAGAGTAGACTTATGCTGCTTACCAAAAGAAATCCTTTAAATATGCTTGCTTCGCTGCAGTTTTCCAACTGTAAGGCAGAGATCCTCCAGCTACATCCAGAAAAGGATAGTAAAAAATTACGCATTCTCTGGCCGTGTCTAAGTGTCGTATTTTTAAACGTATTTCTTTTTTGTCAAAAGGTCTTGATTTTTGTGATAGGTTTAATTTTATATAAGACCCAATTTTTAGCGTGAAATATTTCAACTTAACTCTGTAGTGAGACGTTCTTGACTAAAATATATTTATTTATTTACGAGCTTTCGACCACCAGTCTGTAGCCTTCAGTGGGTATATATACCCGGTCTGTGGCAAATGTTTAATACACCCATTGTTCGTTTTGTACCTATTTTGTTCAACTCTAGTCACTGTAGTCCATATAGTTAACAGTCAATAGTCTTCAAAAAGGTATCCACCGAATAGGATAGAAATTCAGACATAAAAACGACGTCTAAGATGAAAAAAGTAGTGTAATACACAACTTCATGCTGCCAACTGATGTCAGTCGCGCCGCGAAGAATTACAAATTGCTGCTTCAATATCGACATTTTATGCATTAAATAACGTACGTATTTCGCTCAAATCGATATGGGTGTAACTTTGAAGATCTTTTCCCCCGATAAGCTTAATAAACCATGTATTAATTGTGGTAGAGTCGAAAAATATTGTTATAAGTAGACACAAGTGTTACAGGTTCACTTTGTCGTTCATGTTTCTTTGTCGATTTCAGAATTCGTAAAATTGACCAATCACAGCGAAGCACAAAAGTTCTAAACATTTGCCGCAGACCAATTTGTCGATTTCAGAATTCGTAAAATTGACCAATCACAGCGAAGCACAAAAGTTCTAAACATTTGCCGCAGACCAAAATATACCATGACTTAGCTTCATTTTACACTAATTTATAACTCATTGTATATATACCCGTTGAAGGCCACAAACTGATGGCCGAAAGCTTGTAAGCAAACAAATATATTTTAGTCAGAGAACGTCTCACCTTTTTCATGATATCAATGGTGCAAACCAATCGCGCGTGTGGTTTGCATTTGTCGGAAGTCGGACGATTCTTTAAATATTTGAAAATGAAAAATCATCGTGTGCACAAAGAGTAATTTACACAAAAATATTGACGTCATGGAAGGTAATCTAATATGCTCTGACCTCGCTGGCAAGTAATTTGAGCTATAATTAGTAACACCCACATAAATGCCAACCATAATATGTGCCAACATACGTAGCAAGTTAGCAACAGAGCAGAACACGTGGAACAAGAAACGCGAAAAAACGCAGGAGAAATGGACACAGATTACGAGGAAAATGTGTTCGCCTTACCATGGGAAGATAGTAATATGGTGCTGGTTGTTGAAGACCAAGAACTACATGTTCACAAATGGATTTTGACATCGCAGTCGCCCGTGTTCAAAGCTATGTTTGACGGCCATTTTAAAGAAGCTAGTCAGAATAGAATCGCTTTGAAAGAAAAAGATTTGCGGTCGATGATACAGTTTTTGAGATTACTCTACCCGATGTTCATGTTTTCAGATTCTAGTGCACCACTATGGGATGATGAAATGCGATTGTCAGTAATGGCGCTCGCTGATGAGTATCAATGTGTAAATCTTCTCGAACAATTTATCGATGAAGTTAAGATCACACCTGAAAATGCGTTAAAAATTTTACCGTATGCCGTAAAGTACAGCGACGCTGCACTGCTGAAAATACTTCGTGTTACCACCTCGTGTGTTCCAACATCACAGCTGGAGAAAGCGTTAGCCACTTGGGAAAACAAGGACGTTTTTAACAAGATACTTCTAAACAAATGCCACTTCCTGGAATCTAGTGTCGTTGAGATGCAAGGGGCTTTGTTCGCTTGTTTAAATGCTTATTTAAATAAAGTAAAGAAATCCACTTGTATTGATAGCGATTCTCGATGTAGCCACGCTATCCGTATGCGAGACATCAGAAAAACAAAAAGCTGTCCTCATTGCAAAGAAAAATACAAAGAAGGACTTATTGCTCCTTTGACTATCTCTTCGCAGTATTTAAGCACCCAAGGTTTCTACAACGTGCTTCTGAAAGCAGACGATGTGGCTACCGAAGTTGAAAAACAAAAAAAGTAAACATTAAAAGTAGCCAAAAAAACAACGGAGAATTTGCTACTATATATTTTACATTCTATAACGTTTTTTATATTGTATTGTATGGGAATAAGATAAGCAAGAACTGTTTTGATATTAATATGTAAATACTGTAGTTTGCAAACGCTGATGACTGATGTTTATCATTTATATACCCCGAGCGAGGGCTAAAGCCCTCGGGAAATATCATCACTTCAGGAAATATTTCACTGAATCCCCCGAGCGGGAGGGTCTATAAATGATATATTATACCGAAAATCAAAAACTTCCGTAAGAATAAACTTTTAAGTTCTTCAAGTTGAACATACCTTCGTGAATATGATGCTCTAAAATACAAAATAGCCAGTTCTTTGTTTATTTTTATAACGAGAAGTACAGAAAATTCCTTTTAATTTTTAAATATTTGTGTTTTCAACGTCCTTGTCCTCCAAAATACTTTATAATTCTTCGTGAAGTTCATCAAACTTTTCGCACATTCCGCCATTTTTGTTTACGAAAACTTGCCAATCTGTGCTTGCGTGTACAAGCGTTGCCATGACAGCGTGAGATATTTACTGTATCTCACTTTAAAAGTGAGATACAGTGAGAAATCACCTCATCACGTGGTAGAAATACGATATTTTGATTGGACAATTTGAATTTGAGGTATAATATTAAATAAAATTGTTGTAATTTGACCTGATTACCAAACGTGACAAGTGCGTACGTATATAGCAATCCTTATTTAATTAAGCACAGAAATTTACAGACTTTAGCTAAACTTTTTAAATGTCATCGTTTTCATAAAATTTTAAAGAAAAATTGAGCAAATACGAATCAAATAAAAATTGCCGGTTGAAATCGCACATTTCCGCCGGTGTCACAGCGGATTTGTAACCCCACGGTGCATATCCGCTAGAGAAATAGTGCCGGAATCGTGACCCCTTCGAAATTGAAAGAAAGAAGAAATTTCCAAGTGTAAAAAAGCCTTCGCGATTTTTGTAAATACAAGGCATACAAGGTTGCAGTAACCAATGGAAAACCGTACTTAGTGTGCTCCAGAGTTTTAAAGCTGACAATCACTGGTTTTTTTTGTCTAATCCTAGGAGCATATTAAATGTAGCTTATATGAGTCATGAACCGTGACTTATTTCAATAGATCAAAATCATTAAATATGTAAGATTCACAGACGTCCCCATTCCGAGAAACGACTGCGCGTTCTTTCACTTTGGTTTGTGTGATTTCTGAAGCAAACAAGGGCCGACAAGGACGAATCAAACCTATACCGTAGTGAACACAGAATAAAGTACGAGCAAGAAATGGCAACAAACAACGACGAAAATGCATTCTCTTCGCCATGGAATAACAGCGACGTAGTGTTCGTTGTTGAAGAACAAGAACTTCATATTCACAAAGCGATTCTAATTTTGCAGTCACCGGTGTTCAAAGCTATGTTGGAAGCAAGCGAAGAAAAAATTGCGCTAGAAGGAAAAAATCTCAAATCGATGGTGCTTTTTTTACAAATGCTCTACCCGCCCTCCATGTTTAAAAAGTCCAAGGCACCGTTAAATGACGAAAATCGGTTGTCAGTGATGGCGCTCGCTGAAGAATACAAATGCGTAAACCTTATAACGCAATCCATCGACGAGGCAACGATCACGCCAGAAAACGTCCTGAAAATTCTGCCTTTCGCCGCAAAGTACCACCAGACAGCACTGCCCAGAATGTACAATGTTATCAACTGGAGTGCTCCAGCATCAGAACTGGGGGAAGTATTGCCTACGTTGGAAAGCAAGGAGACTTTAATCAAGATGCTTTTAACCAAATGTCACTTTCAGGAATCCAGCATTGTTGAGATGCAAGATGCCATGTTCTCTCTGATGCTTAACTGTTTAAAGGAAAAAAAGAAGGCAGATGTTGCTTACGAGTCATTGCAGAGCATAAAAGCACAAAATCCAGATGTTAATTTTTCTGGTTCATACTCTGGGTCATTAGTACACACTGTCGAGACTGCCTTGCAAGAGACAGTAGGTGACTCGCGATGTGCCCACGTAATTCAGATTCGAGAGATCGACAAAACAAAAGGTTGTCCCCATTGTAAGGAAAAGTACAAAGAGAAATTTTTAGCCCCGATTCCCGGTTTTGAAAGCCGCACGCAACATTATTTCGATATGCTTCAAAAGGGGAACGACATAGCCACTGCAGTTAAAGAAAAAAGTGAATAAAGAATATTAAGAACAAGCGACGAATGGCGAGGTGCGCTAAACTGATTGCGTAACTTGTTTCGAAACGACATAACTGTTTTGACATAAATAAATACTGAGAATAAATAACATTGCTTTAATTAATGTAAGCTATATAACTATATTCGCGTCTACCTTGCAGTATAACGAAACACAAACTATATACTCCACAGCACCCTGTCTGTGTAGTGTACAACACAAAAGCAGACAGCAAAATTATTGTTGCACAACATTGTATTATCAGGCAGCACCTTTTCTAAATGGATACTTGAAAATTGAAATTGTGACCTCATGCATGTTGTATGATACATACCATATATCTTGGTCAATCTTTGTATACATACACGTATACTCAACATTCTAACCATAAATCACACTTGATTCACGCTTGTGCGTTCAACATTAGATAGATTTAGACTGAGAACGTCAAGAGATAGTAGCGCGATAATCGAAACAAAACATCAGAAATGAGTAACTCTTTTTCGTACGCCATCTCGCGCTTTCTTGACGTCCGCGTCCTCAATCTATCATGTGTAAACTGAGAAAACAGCGCTAGAGCACTTCAAAGTTCGTTTACCTCTCATAACGAACACATCGCGAGAATAGCACTTATGGGGGTTTTCCCTGAGGCTATTGTTCTCCAGTCACTAACAAGCCTCGCTTTGACGTAAAGAAGTATCGCGTCAATGCTCAGTTTTTTGTCCACACAGCTTGAAAACATTCATTTGGTCGTTGAAGAAATAAAAAAATGTCTTCTATTTTGAACTCATCGATTGTTTATGATAAACTAGATTTGTACAATCAGCTGAGGCTTGCAGCTTATCCTTGTTTTACATGACTGTTAGGAAAGTCATTTTTTGCACTAAAACAGACTAAAAATATACATTTGTTTGCTGCACAGTACTTCACTGAATAGATTTGTCAAATGATTTTTCATTTAAGACTAATATGAATCTATAGTTTTTCATGTCTCTGAGGATGGCTCTAAAATAAATTTTCATTCATTTTTAACGAACTTAGAGAAATATCTTGTGACAAATGCTTTGCTTAAGCTGTCAGATTTACATATAATATGTTAGTATTTCATTATTTCTGACCAGCTCCCCAGCCTACATGAGTTACGTATATAATAGTATCGCATTTCAGAGTTTACACAGTATCACTGAAAGGAAATAGAACCACGAAGAGACAAGCGTATGCTGCATGAGAGAACACAGAATAAACTACAAGTCTACGAGGGAGAAATGGCAACAAAAATCGACAAAAATATGTTCGCCTTGCCATGGGAAGATAGCAATATGGTGCTGGTTGTTGAAGACCAAGAACTACATGTTCACAAATGGATTTTGACATCGCAGTCGCCCGTGTTCAAAGGCCAAAGGCAAAGCTATGTTTGGCGGCCATTTAAAGGAAGCTAGTCAGAATAACATTACTTTGAAAGAAAAAGATTTGCAATCGATGATACAGTTTTTGAGATTACTCTACCCCTCATCCATGTTTTCAGAATCTAAGACACCGTTGAATGACGAAAGTCGGTTGTCGGTAATGGCGCTTGCTGATGAATATCAATTTGTATTATAAAATCTTATGAAACAATGCATTGACGAAGCGGAAATCACAGCACAAAATGTCTTGCAAATTCTTCCCCATGCCGTTAAGCACCATCAGACAGCACTGCCTAGAATGTACGATGTAATCAAGTCTGGTGTTCCAACGAGCAAATTGAAGAAATTTTTGCCACAAATTGAAAGCAAGGAGACGTTTAACGCCATGCTCTTAACCAAAAATGTCACTTCCTGGAATCGAACCTAGTACAGATGCAAAAAGCTATCATCTCTTTATTGCGTGATTTTTTGAACAAAAAAAGCGAGGCTGAAGGATATGAAAAATCTTTAAAGGATGCAAGAGAGGATGTGAGGAGATTAAAACAGCTGAATAATAAGAATTCTACAAGTTCTCGCATTAACCGCGTAACGCCCAAACTCCCAATTCTTGGCATGGAGTGGGGAATATCTTTACCAAACTCACCAACTGTACTAGCAGCTGACTCCCGATGCTCTCACAGAGTTGAAGTTGGTGACATAAGTGCAATTAAATGTTGTCTAAATTGTAAAGAGAAGTACAGAGAGAAATTTATTGTTTCAATTCCTAATTGTAAAAACACAAACGAATTCCTGAAAATGTTACTAACAGGGGATGACGTAGCCAATGGTATTGCACTGCACAGTTAAGATATTTACAAATTATCAGTATCTGACTTTAACCTATCAACTGGAGTGCTCCAAAATACGTTGGAAAGCAAAGAGACTTTAATCACGATGCTTGATGTCACTCCCTGGAATCCAACATTATTAGGAAGTACCAATAACTTTTCTAAATCAGTCGATATTTGAAATTCCTTGTGGGCTCGTGTTGTATCATATATACCACATATCTTTTTCAATGTTTGTACATATATATTCAATTGAAAATTGATTCTAACTACAAATCTAGCCGCCTATAAATTGGTCTTGATTCTCACTTGTGCGCGCAATGTTGTTTTGCTGTATCGTTAGGCTGAACATTACAGCTACAATCTCCATGCTAAAAAACATCAGTATACAAAATCTTACAAACATAAACTTCTAAACTTGTTCGGACGTTTTCAACGATTAAAAGGAACTATTATTTCTATGGCCCCCATGATGCACAACAGACCTTACCCATAATGAGGTCATTTAGTTGTTAAGCAAGTAAAACTATTTAAAAATGGCTATATTGTTAAATGTTTTTAGGTTCTTATTTGGCCTGAGCAATGAAACACTGAACCATTGAACAATATTGCTTTATTCGCATAGTTTTACCCGCCTAACTACTAAATGACGTCATTATGGGTACGGTCTATTAAGCCTTCAGTTTAATTGAAATCATGTTACCTATTATAAAGTGAATGGCAAGCCTAATGGTATTGGAATTTGTTGCTAATGTAGTATCGAATGGAATGCATCACTTCGTTTTCGGTATATAGAGGGGAAAAATTCGCAAATGCGAATTTAAATGATTAGTGCCTTTTTTTTTCTTATATCTTTTGATTTCTTAAGACTAACAGTATGATGTGTAGCTACCAATTACCAAATAATAATTCCAAAGCAAGCACGAGATAACGATCACAGAAGTAGCAATGAAGATCTTTTTAGTCCACACAGGTTGAAAACTTTCTTTTCGCCAAACTTAGGCCGTTATAGCATTGTAACTCAAAGAAAAACATGAAAAAACCTGCGCAAGCCATCATGTCAGTGACCATTTGCAAAACAAGCACAAAATTAACATGCATCACGTGAATTAACTAATATTGCAACATTTCCGTCTTATGTCGGAAGTAGGCTACACATTAGATGTCTCAAAATGATTGTTCATTATCAACTTTGAGAAATATCTTGTGAGGAAATGGTCTGCGTACATGCTGTCAGATTTCATTTTGTACATATACAGTAACATCATTTCTGACCAGTTCCTTAGTCTATACTAGTTACACAAATCCCAGGCAATATATGGTATCGCATTTCAGAGTTTGACAAAGGTCACTGAAAAGGAAGCAGAATTAACCAAACTATTCTGGGAAGCACTTCGTGCGGAGCAAGCCAGGAAGAACCAAGGTGTGTACAGTGCAGAGAATACAAAACAAAAAGTAGACGCAAGAAATGGCAACAAAAACTGACGAAAATGTGTTCTCCTCACCATGGAACGATAGCGACATGGTGCTGGTTGTTGAAGATCAAGAACTTCATGTTCACAGATCATTCCTCACTGTGCTGTCGCCTGTATTCAAAGCGATGTTGGATGGCCATTTTAAGGAAGCAAGTGAAGACAAAATTACCCTGGAAGGAAAGAATCTCAACTCGATGGTACTTTTTCTAAAAGTGCTCTACCCACCGTCCATGTTTGAAGAATCGAAGCCATCTTTGAACGACGCTACCCGGCTGTCAGTAATGGCGCTTGCCGAAGAATATCAATGTGTGAATCTTATTAAACAATGTATCAATGAAGCGGAGATAACACCAGGGAATGTGTTACAAATTTTGCCTTATGTGGTAAAGTACCATCAGACAGCGCTGCCTAGAATGTATGGTGTTATTAACTGGAGTGCTCCGACATCAAAACTCGAGGAAGTATTACCCACGTTGGAAAACAAGGAGATAATTAACAAGATGCTTTTTACCAAATGTCGCTTTCTGGAATCTAGCATTGTTGAGATGCAAGATAGCATGTTCCTCCTCATGCTCGATTGTTTAACGGAAAAAAAGGAGACAGACGATGCTTACCGGTCGATACAAACAATAAAAACCGACAATCCAAAGGCTTACTACCGTTCTTCATAATACCAAGGATACTTACCCGATTCCGTTCGGAATTCCCTACTAAGTACTGCAGGCGACTCTCGATGTGCGCACGTTGTTCAATATAAGGAGATTGATAAAATAACAGGTTGTCCACATTGTAAAGAGAAGTACAAAGAGAAATTTTTGGCTCCTATTCGCAATTTATCAAACCGTACGCAATATTATTTGGACATTCTTCAGAGAGGGAACGACATAGCGACAGCAGTCAGACAAAACAAGTAAACAACGATTTGTCAGAACAAATAAATAACAATGATGTTTGCATATCGGGGTGATGGACCACATAGGCCATCCCTGGACTTTAACTGATAGCCCCCACTAATAATTTTTATATAGTTAGTTTTTTTTTAATTTTGAGCATATACTATAAATAGTCTATATATATTTTTAACTATTTTTATTTCACCGCTTTTCCTGCGACTGACTGAGAGATGAATATTAAGGTCGATCTACACGATTACAATTTGTCGCATATGATTCTTACTCTGGTGTATGTGATCGAGTAAACACGCGTAAAAAACGTCAGATTTCAACTTTCGTCATCAGCGAACGAGTTAAAATCTGGCAACATGGCTCGTCTCCATACGCCAGACTAAGAATTGTATGCGACAAATCGTATCGTGTAGGTAGGTCTTTAGTGAAGTAATGAAGCAGTAGTTTTACATTGAAACATATGGATCCAAATTTTAAATTAGTTGTCTGCGATATTTTAGTTGTCTTCAGTACATCGCTGTGCATTATGAAATAGCTTCACCTAATAGCTTGATAGCTTCGTGACATTGTCTATATAGTTTTAAGAACTTTCTTCGTCAGACGTACTCTTATTTAGGTAACTCAGTTTTTGACGTAGACATGCCATGCACCTGGTCTCTTGAGTGACTGCCCATGTCACAGAAATTAAAGTTTATAAGTTGTTTTGATTGAAGTTATGTTCGTTCAGTGTATGCCCAAGTCGCCTTTCAACCAAGTTTTAGTTTACTTATCTGTTTATAATTCCAAATCTACCTTTCAACGTTTAAGGTCTTGTGGGCTATGCGCTGATCGAGCTTTACCTCAACTATAGATTTATAGATTGATTGTTTTTCACCATAATGTAAATATTTTTGTAAATTTATAAGGGGAGTGCCTCGCATGGACTTTTTCAGTCCCGTTTTGCACTTTTCCTTTTGGGAAATAATCACTTATTGTTATTGTTAATATTCCCAATAAAGTTATATTGATTTAGCAGTAATTGGTTGTCTTCAGTACATCGCTGTGCATTATCTGCAGTTATTTTTTATTGAACTTCACGTGCATGGAACTGAAGAACCTCTCGCGATTGAAGTTCTGTTTGTTTCATTTGTAGGTATAATTAACAATTAGATTACGAGCTCGAGATTTCTATGCGGTGATAGTTGATGAGGGCGAAGCCCGAACAACTATCACCGCATAGAAATCGAGAGCGAGTAATCTAATTGTTTTAGTAGAATCAGAGGTCAAACATGGAATATTCAACAAAAAATTTGATTTTTAAGCAATATTTTTAAAAGAAATCTCTACAGGAAGGTGATTGTTTCGCTACTTGCTATCTATCGAGGAATAGATAGCGAGTAGAGTAACCAATCAAATTACAGCATTTGCAATAGAATACTAGTATGATTCTACTGATAGATAATATTCAATGGTTTTGAGTGTTTACGTCTAGCTGTTCTATAATATACTATTTACAAATAGATAACATTGCGCTGTTGTCTGTTCAGTTATAGATACATGGTATGACGTCACTATATGGTAAGAACAAGTAAGTGGCCCACGAGCGCCGTCTAAGCGACTAATGTTCACCACATTATGACGTCTACCGTGAATCAATAACTGAGCAGACAACGGCAAAATATTATCTAGTTCTTTTATATAGTAAAAAAGTGGAAAATTTTTGCCAACTTAAAGAGGGGTTACAGTCCGTAATGTAAAAAAACGCTTTGTTTACATTTTCAAATTCTATATTCGTAAAATATGACTTACTAAATGAATATCTGACACTTTTCTAGTTTGCTATGCTTATACATGAATGTAAACCAGAGTTTCAATTGAAAAAGAATTCGAAAAATGTGAAATTTGGACAATGTTTTTATTTGGTGGCCCACCTTTGTTATGAGCAGAACCGATGCGCAGAACGGACTGTAACCCCTCTTTAAGCTTTTTAGTGCCAAGCACCCCAGTTGACGTGCTCATGATCTACACAAAACAATGCACGCCATTGGCTGTTGATAGTTCTAAAATGGCCGGGATTCTTAAATGAAATATGCATACGTGTGACAGTTGGCCGATGACACTCAGCAGGAAACACAATTGCACAAAGCATCCAAGCGTTTAGTTTGTTTGCGTTGTTCGAAGCAAACCAAGGAAGAACTTAATTAACCTTATAGTGTCAAGAGAACACATATCAAAGTTTCTGCAAGAAATGGCAACACAGGAAAACGACCAACATGAGTTCTCCTCACCATGGAATGACAGTGACCTGGTGCTGGTTGTTGAAGATCAAGATCTTCATGTTCACAGATCAATTCTCACTTTGCTGTCGCCTGTATTCAAAGCGATGTTGGATGGCCATTTTAAGGAAGCAAATGAAGACAAAATTACCCTGGAAGAAAAGGATCTCAAATCAATGGTACTTTTTTAAAAGTTCTTTATCCATCGTCCATGTTTGAAGAACTGAAGCCACCTTTGGATGACGAAAGTCTGTTGTCAGTATTGACGCTTGCAGATAAATATGAATGTATCAATCTGATCAAGCAATGTATTTGTGAAACCGAAATCACACCCAGAAATGTTTTACAAATTTTGCCTTATGTCGCCAGGACCACCAGACAGAACTGCCTAGAATGTTTAATGTTATTAACTGGAGTGCTCCAGCATCAAAACTGGAGGAAGTATTGCCTACATTGGAAAACAACGAGATTCTCAACGAGACAAAAGATGCTTTTAAACAAATGTCGCTTTCTGGAGTCCAGTGTCGTTAAGATGCAAGATGCTTTGTTCTCTCTGATAGGCGATTGTTTAGAGGAAATAAATGAATCACGTGACAAACCAGTAAATACTCCCACCATTAAGTTTTCTGGCTGGGCAGTACCTGTACGTGCCTCAACCTCACAAACAACGAGCAACTCTCGGTGTGATCACACGATAAAAGTTCGTGAAATAAACGAAGCAAAAAACTGTCCTCACTGTAAAGAGAAGTACAAAGAAAAATTTCTTGCTCGCATCCCTTGTTGTAAAAGAAACACCCAACATTACTTTGATATGCTTCGAAAAGGAGACGACGTAGCTACTGCAGTTCAAAACTGCAGTTAAACGTCAAGCCCATGCGCGAGTATGACATTTTGTCGTTTTGTCATGTAATCTCTTAGTTATGATCAATTAATTGTGTTACCTAACCACTCAAACAATTTTGCACGATCAAATAAAGCAAAATATAGCTCCACTGTTCACTTCACTGTTTTAAACTGAGGTGAGATTTCATCCTAGTTCGTACATGTACAATTGACGTCTTTAACTCAGCCAGGGATGAAGATGTGACGTAAACGTGAAATAAGATTTCCAGTACACGGAGACCACGTTTAATGTTGTTTTGTGTGCGTCACGCGCGCATTCCTGAAGCTTTTTTAGTTTATACAAACAAATATCGCGCAATTCTTAGGTCATCTCTGGAATTATCTGCACATTCGTGACACTAGTGTGGAAAAAGATGACTAACGCTTAGCTGCTGGAAGTCGTGGGTTTTCTCCTGGTACCCTGGTTTCCTCCATCAGGGAATGTTGATAAGGTGGACCCAGTCTGACTGGATTGGTAGATTGCCTGCATAAATAGGCCAATTTTTTAACAATGCTCATTGTTTTCCTTTGTATTTGTTTTTTGTACCCTTTGTTATTCTGACTGTACTAATGACAGTTTGGTTATATATTCTTGTGAAACTCATTAATAATTCATAAAGAAAACACAAAAGAAATCATGAGCGTGAAGGAGTCTGTATTCTCTGATACAGAATTCTGTTGATTTTTATAAACTTTAACTTTGATTTTTTCGTCTTATATAAGATGTATTTTCAAAATTACTTCGCAAATTGATCTATAAAATTGGAGAGTTTCACAAGCTATTTACAAAATTCGCGTCCGTTTTGTATCATTTATGCAACTCTCGCCTTCGGCTCGAGTTTGTATATGCTGATACAACACGGCCGCTCATGTTGTAAATAGTACATAAAATCTACAAACCCTGATCCTAGTGGTCTAGTGGCGAATGTAGACGTGAGTCGCATATTTAGACAGTTAAGTACCCTAATAGTAACCCCATTTGTTAATCATTTTTAAAGAGTAATTCAGACTAATTCATTTGACTCACCTCTGGACCACCTCTGGGTTGGCCGAATTGTAAGTGAGTTTATACTTGTAACTGAACGTGTTAAAAATATTATAATTATGTTTCTATAATGTATATCATGATAATAACAAAGTTTTTTATGTGTAAAGAAGACAGATAGTCAGATAGGTCTTGTGGGCGCAAGGATATTAAATTGCGTGTAATTGGTGACAGGTGTGACAAAATGATCTGTATTGGATTTCCTATTTAGTCTATGTTAGTTACGCAAATGTGAAACAATATATAGTGTCGTATTTCAGAATTTACATACACATGGTCATTTAAAAGGAAGCAGAATTACCCAAACTATTCTTAGAAACAACCCTGAATCAAATTAGTTTCGTTCACGTGATTCGAGGACCAAACCAGGAAGAACCAAGGAGTGTAAGGTACAGAGAATACAGACTAAACTACAAGCAAAAAATGGCAAAACAGGACGACCAAAATGTGTTCTCCTCACCATGGAACGATAGCGACATGGTGCTGGTTGTTGAAGATCAAGAACTTCATGTTCACAGATCAATTCTCACTTTGCTGTCGCCTGTATTCAAAGCGATGTTGGATGGCCATTTTAAGGAAGCAAGTGAAAACAAAATCACCCTGGAAGGAAAGAATCTCAAATCAATAGCACTTTTTCTAAAAATGCTCTACCCATCGTCCATGTTTGAAAAGTCTAAGCCACGTTTGAATGACGAATGTCGGTTGTTAGTAATGGCGCTTGCTGAAGAATATGAATGTGTGAATCTAATTAAGCAATGTATTGATGAAGCGAAAATCACACCAGAGAATGTCTTGAATATTTTACCTTTTTCAATGAAGTACCATCAGACAACACTGCCTAGAATGTATGGTGTAATTAAGAGTGGTGTCGCAACAAGCAAATTGAAGGAAATTTTGCCGAAAATTGAAAGCAAGGAGATGTCAAACGCCATGCTTTTAACGAAATGTCACTTCTTGGAGTCTAAAGTAGTGGAAATGCAAGATGTTATTATCACTCTATTACGTGGTGTTTTGAAGCAAGCTAGGCATCCCTGCAGTATTACTATTACTAAAGGCTGTCCATGCCGTCAAAATATTGAAGTTGGGGAGATATGTAAAATCAAAAGGTGTTTCAATTGTCAACAGAGGTACAAAGAGGAATTTATTAATTCAAGTATTTACTGCAAATTCAAAACAAATGTTCTCGATATGCTGCAAAGTGTGGATGAGGTAGTTAATGGTGTGCAAACACAAGAACTGTATAAATAAGTGAGGTCACTTCGTTGCAGAAATATATATAATTACAGTTAACGACTCCAGAAATATATTTACACTGAAACACGTTCTAAGATTTGCAACAAGTACTATAATCACCGATGGAGTCTAATATTATAATTATTATGTTTGATCATTTGGTAATTACACGCTAAGTGAAAAAGATTTTTAAAGGACAACTCTTCATTGAGCTATAATCAACATATATAAATACGTTGAACTTTATGTGCAATGTCACGAATCACATGAAATGAATACGGCACAAAAATAATTATAATTGTAAATCAATATAGAGCAAAGCGTTGTTGCATTACGTAATTGTGTATTTTACCAGTGTCAATAGACCTTACAATAGACCTTATTCATTATGGCGACTATCACGAAAAAGAACTGGGACGAGAACATCAAAGCGAGACCTCCTGAAAAAGAAACGTACGGTACGAAATCAGTCTCTGCTCGTCTTTCTACAGGAGGCCTCTCTAGCCTTGATACTCTTGTCCCAGTTTTCTCCACAATGGCAGCTATTAAGAATATAAAATTTAAGATAAATAGCTATTTTGAGTACATAATTAAAACATTTACATCAGGACTTACCAACGTATCCTTCTAAACTTGCTCGAACATTCTCAACAGTTGGAAATATCTGGTGAGAAATGAATTTTCATCAAATTATTAACTTTCCTGGTTCCTTGTCAGATTGGCAAACAAAAAAAAAGTATTTCGATATTCAATCGTCTCCGATAACTCTTTTGAAATAGTGTTGGGAAAATTTGCGTTTCAGTCGGAAGCAAAATCATTTCCCAACAAATTTCAAAATGCATTACTAGTTTACAAAGGATTTGAGTAAACGCTATATTGTTGAACAAAAAATCTTACCAAATGCAAATTTGGATGATTTTCTAAAGTTTTATTAGTTGCCGCCATACTTTCCAACCATTCTGAACAAAGCCAATTTGATTTGTCTGGCCCAAGAGAACCAATACTGGAAAATTGACCAATCACAGGCCAGGAATCCACATCATCAAATTCTCCATAATTCTGTAACAACTGTAAAGCACAAAAAATCTTATTTGGGGTGGTAAAATGATAAGATACATGGTATCAAGATATCATGGTATTTGCGGTCAAATTTTTCCAACTTTTTTTCTGTTTGATAGAACACAAATTGATCAAATTTTTCACTACCAATTTGAAAAAAATCATTTTTATGACAAATCTCTCGAACATTAAATAAACTATTCTTCTAAGTGAAGCATATACTGTATTAAGAGGTGACTCGCAAACCTTTCTAAGTTTCATATGACCCCATTTGTCCTTACTTATTCCCATATGTCTCCCTGGCACCGATGCTAAAAGACGAACCCTATGTGAAAAAGTATACTTTATTTTAGATCGGTATCCTTACTAAATTTCATCCCCATTAAAATAATCCAGGCTAAGTGTCAGATCAGTTTAGTTTACCTTGCCTTTGACATATCGTGTTTTTCTACATGCTGTCTCCACTCAGCCAGAGGTCCAGCACCATAATGACGTAAATATTCCTGGCACAAGAATTACCAATCAGTTGTAATCGAATTTGGTTGACAATAAGCCAATAATAAAACCATCTCGCCTAACAGAAGGTCGGATAGCGTTATCCATCGGAATGATTGGATAGTGGTTTGGAAAATGCCTGGGTCAGGCCGATCGAGGAGTAATAAAGGGTAACATTGAAAATGTCGCCACCAGTGGATAGTGTTATCGAACCTTCCAGCAGGTAACTGACTCCTGGAGCCAGTTGTTCAAAAGTCGGTTAGCTTAACCCTGGGTTACGGTGAAGTTCGATTGTGACTTCAGAGCAGCTTGTTTGTAAGTTTGGAAATATTATCACACAATCTTGTCTGGATGAATAGTAGTTTTGGTATCTGAAGTTTTGAAAGAAACGGAGGAGTAGAAATACAGAAACTAAAACAGTGGGTTTAATTTTAACCCAGGGTTAGCACTAACCCAGCTTTGAACAACTGGCCCCAGGGGTCTATTGTACTGTGTTTGTACGAAAGCTGGTGGATAGCGTCATCTTCTGGGTAGTGATGTTTCAACTGCCGCAGAATTAAGGCATCAAAAGCAATGACACCAGATGTGTCAAACTCGTAAGAGATGGAAAGTTAAAATGCTAAACTTTAATATGGGTTTTACCAATTACTGAACATGTTTAGAAAGTTTGATAAAGATACTATCCGGTGGATAGTGCTAGTCATCTCTTGTGCAGCTGACCCGTTGGGTCGTTTTTTCATCATTTTTCGAGTCAAAGTTACTTTTAATCTCTTGCGAGTTCAATATCCTTGCTGCCATTACTCTTATGGTCTTTTGCGGCAGTTGAAACTGAAAAATCACTATCCCATTGCAGCAATCCTGTACCGATCAAAACCCTCTTTCTGATTGGCTGGTACTCTCCTGGTTAGGGTTAGGGTTAGGGTTAGACTTTTTCTAATTTCTCTTTACCTCTAAGTTACTCAATCTTATTATTTATCTCACTAAATGTGACATTGTCATATATAATTGTTAATATTTGATCATTTAGCAACAACCAATCAGAGGCGGCCTTTCGATCGGTACGGGTTAGCTCCCCCATTGACAGCGTGCTGTCCAGTCTTCGTAAAACCGACTCCTAATCTTTACCAAGAGATCTTTTTGAAAATGTGATTCATCTGCTTCGTTCTGGGTTTCTTGTGAATACTTCGGAAACAACGGACTGACCCATACGCTAAAATTATAAAAAGATAAATTCCGAGAAAGGTTTCGATTTACGCGAAATTAAATTACGTGATACGATTATCAAACAGATATAAAGAAAGTTATTGGTAAGAAAGATACCCCTGAGTTTTTTGGTCCCAATCGTTGTGAATAAGATTTGCGGTTGTAATGACAACGCGTATTCCTTCTGTGTACAACAGTAGCATCATTTTACTAAATGAAATGAATTTCATCTTAGCTAAACTATATAGCTGCTTAAACAACGCTCATAATACAAGATATTTTCCCAACAGAAAAACAATCCAAGGATGACTTTTAGAACTTCAAGATCAGCGTAGGTAATATATATAGGTACCTGTGATGCGTCCCAAACGCTATAGGAAGCTTTGCCTAAAATATCACATAAAAATCAACAGAATACTAGGATATAGAGAACAGTGAAACAGAAAAAGACAAAGAAACTTTATGTTGATGAGATGGTCATAAAATACTTGTTCTGAATGCTTTAGTTTATGGACAAATTTTTTATATTAGTTAAAAGTTTTAACCTGGAAAAGTTTAACATTTGGAAAAGGTTCAGCTTCACTTAGCAGTTCATGTTTTTTTTCTCTCTGATTCCCATGAACAATGAGTAATGGTTTTAATCTAGGAAATAACACAACTTTGAGCACTTCTCCTCCATATTTTTCCTAACAGAGAAAGGATAATTTCTAAATTGCTCAGCAACATCACAAAATGTTTTGTACCTCTTGTCGGCTGGATAATGTTTAATCAACCATGGAATGTCAAACATGTAGTTAAACTGTACTGATGCTTGTAGGTCTCCCATTTTTGATGATAAAATATCTATTTTAAATAAACTTTATAATAAAGATATCAATTTATACCACAATCATTGTTATCAACAATAAACCCTTACCATCACAAACAACATTTATCCCCACCATAAGCACAAATACCGTCACAATTTCAACAATCATTAGAACCAATAGTACAAGTGTAACACCATCACACCCTCCTGCTATCAGGGTAAGCCTATAATCACCTCTTAGTCCAACAGCCACTTTACTGTTGTTAAATTTTTCTGAGATATTTCGGACTTTTGTCAGGAAAAAAGGTAAATGTCTCATTTTCTCTGATTTATCGGCAATACTTGTTCCTGCCTCTTCTGGTTGGTCATCCACTTTCACCCGTTTTTGGACTTGACATTCCTCCGACTCATCTGCAACATACAAATGTGTAATGAAAGAGAAACGTTGACCTTTGGAAAGTATCTCAGTTGCAATGCATTAGTTTGCCTCCAGATGGAAAGTTTGTGCAATCTTGCAATCTATATATTTTCTATAAATTTTGTATCTCGGACGCACTTTCCAGTCTGGGTTTGCCTTACTTCACTCTTCGTCAGCTTTTCAAAAAAGAGTTGGCAGACAGTCCCTTACTAGGTATTCATAACCTTCTAACTACTCAACTTTTTCTACCCAGTACCCACCCTTAATGGAGTTTATACTTCACCTGGATGAGAGTATGTCTCTAGATGAACAGCATTTTTTCTATAACATTTTTCACCGTATTTGCACGCTGGCTTTTCACTTTCCCTCTTTCTTTTTTCGCTCATTTTATGTTTTTCACTTTGAAAATTTGAGCCAGTTTAATGATTTGTGGCTCAAAAATCATCGTTCAACTGGCGAGAATTAGAAATCTAAATGAGTCTAAACGAATCAAATTGCAGGATTTTAATATATTCCAAGTTTGTAATATGCGATATTAGAATTCAAAAATTAGTTGCTATGAAAGTAAAACAACATGGCGTCCGTTTTTGTATGAAAATGTTGTGAATGTTGTACAAAAATGGCTGAAGTACACATTATCGGCGAGATTATCGGGGCAAGTGGCTTCCCCTCGCATAACTTGTATTGCAAATGGTCTGTTCACGTGGAAGGTTCCTGGCGGTTGCTTGCAGGAGCCAAAGAAGGCCAGACGCAGGTTGACAACCCTCAGAACGAAGAGTGTGCAAAGTGGTGCCATCCCATTGACCTGCATTTTGCAACGAATGGTCTAAAAGGCTGGCCGAAGTTTCATTTCCAGGTGTGGTACCAGGATAGTTCTGGTCGAAATCAAATCTACGGTTACGGATTTTGTCATGTGCCTACTTCGCCAGGAACACACGACATAGACTGTGTGACATGGCGACCGTCTGGCTCTTGGAAAGAACAAGTTCGCTCGTATTTTCTGGGTGGTGGAGCACAGCTCAAGACATCTGATGTTATTTACACCGGAGCAGATAGATATAGACTCAGGACTATTGCAATGGGAACTGTACATTTGCAGCTCGGAATTATTGCCAGAAATTTTGACAAGTTTGGAATAGAATGCTGATTGCCAAATTATAGTACCACATGTCTATAATATATTACGTTAGACTTTAACATTCAGATATCTGACGCAAGATAGATGAAACTGCAAGATGTAAATATGTATAAATAGTTGTTATTGTGTATTTTGTACATTATCACTACGACTAATAATTAGGGTCTGATGAAACATTATTCACTGATCAATTGTTCAAAAACATGTTGTAGACATTTGGTCCTGGGGCATATTCAAAATCTACCATATATTAATGTATTACAACAAGTGCATATTATTTTTTCTTATCCATGATTAAACTGCAAATAAAAAAAATTTTTTCAAGGATAGATCTTGTTTTTTGGATAAAATCTGTAGAGTTTTTTTTTTCAATAAATATTATACTTCCTATTTTATTTAATGTTTCCACAACTAGACATCACATTTCATCAAGTTCATCTTCAGGAAAGTCACCAGTTTCAACACAAGATGGTTTGACAAAGGCACCATACTTTGGAGGACATTCGAAATACCTTTTGCCATTTACACTAGCAAGAAAAAGTGACATGGTAAAACCCAAATTTGTAGTCTGCTGGTATCTTGAGCACTTACTTACAATGTGGCTAAAATGCAATTGCTTCTGTTGCTTTTCTTTTTTGGAGGGGGATTAGTAACCCCCAAAATAAAGTGACTGTGTTGCAGGCTCCCTACCACGAAAAGGCTATCCTATTCTGATGCTGATTTCTCAATCACCAGTCATTACCTTCCATCATTTTTGCCAAATGGTTCATCATATTGCACACCAACCCACCATCCTGTTGCAAATTCAGTGTTACCCACAAACTTAACCACCCCCTTTCTTGGTGGCACACCCGATCTGGTTACTAAGCAACGAGAGTCAATTGTTATAGTTTGTGCTTTCTCTTCTTCCTTCCGTTTTGCTTCTTCTTTCTTTTCTTGTAGTTCCTTGTCCTGTGGCTCCTTGTCTCCAAAACGACCCAGCTTGTTGCGCTTTTTGAAGGCTAATAATGAATCTGTGAAGACAAAGGAACTCATGATAAGTTCAAAGCAGAATGAAGAATAAAATATATGGAGTCATTGATAACCAACCAGTCTTCTTCTCATATTCACTCTGATCCAGTTCAAATTTTTCCACTTTTGAAACATCATCAAATACACCAAGGACTTTTGATGGATCTGTGTTTATTACCTAAAAGTATTTAAAATTTGAAAAGATAGCTAGCCTCAAACATGTGGTAGGGGGAGAGGTATTCACAGTTCTGATTCATAACTCTTTCTACCTACATGTAACCTCATATTATCTTCTAATGGATAAGATCCCAGCATTGCAGAATCATTGTCAAGTTTACAAACAAGTTTATTCTGCTCATTATAAACTTCAAGTTCCATCATTGATGCTGTCACTCCTGTAATGATCTCCAGTTTTCCCTGAATAAACCAATTAAGATATTCGTCATATTAATATATTATTTCAAAAACAAATGCATTGTTTTATTATCATGTTTTCGTACCTTTAAACTTTCAATTGTCAAGTCTTTCTGAAATCTCTTTTCAGATACAACATCTCTTAGAGAACTACTAATTTGCAAACTTAACATTTTAAAACTAAACTAGGTACATCTAAAAATCTATGAGAGATTTTGGAATATTTTTTCCGAGATTAATATTTGTTCAAAACTTCTAATATTTATTAATTCAGAATACTGAGGCATTCCAAGCATTTGATTGGTTAAATACTCCCACGTGATATATTTCTTGTTCGACATGAAATATGGCGCGCTGAAAATTGTGTTGGAGGATTTGAACTTCGAACTTTATATGTGAAAAGACTCTTGTGAAACGCTTCAAACGATGCGTTTGAGTTGTGAAGTCGCGGTTCAGAACTGGTCGTCCACTCAAGGTTTAGTAAGCAGGCGGAAAGCAGCAAGGGCGAGTGTCACTATTGGAAGAAAACCCGGGCAAAATCAGGTGACAGAGAATGATGGCGGTGATACGGTGTTTTTATTGCTTTGTACGGCAAGCAACATGTCTGGTACAAAGTACAAGGTAAGTATGGTTGAATTTTAAAAGAACTCTATACATTGACTCTAAAGTTGGAGAATACTATTCTAATTTTATATAATATTGTAAGTATATTTTGATTTTTTAAGCGTGTCAATTTTTTTGTACTTGTGAATGAATAATGAGCACGTGGCTGTTTTTTGAGAAACTGTTGTAGGAAAATTTATCCCAGTGGACCTTTCTTGTAATGATGTCAAATGCATAAAATGTTACATGATATTTTATTGGTTCAACATTTTTTCTGAACCAATGAAATTTCAGGTAACCTTTGATGTCATATCATGGTTGACATATGAAAAAGGTCTACATTTGATTGGTTCAAAATTTGTCCTTAACCAATAAAATTTCAGGCAACATTTTGATGTCATATCATGATTGACATATGAAAAAGGTCTACATTTGATTGGTTCAACTTTTTCCTTAACCAGTAAAATTGCAGGTAACATTTTGAATCCACCTTTGATGTCATATTATGATTGACTTATGAGAAAGGTCTATTGCTAATGGAGCAAACTGTTACACAAATTGTTCGTACTCTGGTGACTCATGGTTGCTTGATTGTTTTGCAGATTTATGAAAATGTTGCTAACATTTTTGGCAAATTTGTAAAGGAAGGGAAAGCAACAATACGTTTCAAACAGCCAACTCATGAGCTATGTCTGAGTAAAGTAAGTTGTACTGTGTAAATAAGCAAGTTAAGATTTGAGCTGGTCAGGGTAAAATTAAGGTTAGGATTGGGATTATGGGTGGAATATTAATTATGGCTGAGATTAGGGTTGATTTCTTTAAGGGTTAGGATTTGGATTAAAGTTAGGATTTGGATTGAAGTTTGGTTTAGGATTATAATACAAAACTCTAAAACAACATTAAAACATACAAGTATATGGTTACTATCTTTAAACCAAGCTGCAACTATTTTGTGACTGGTAGATTACTGTCCAGTTTCTGGTGAAATGGTATTGGTTCACTTTATGTTAAGTAATTTCTAAAAGGTAAAAGTGTCTTAAACCCTACATAAATATCTGCCACTAGTAGTCTGCATTTCTTTTAGGCAGATCCACCAAGCCTATACAAATTTCTAACAGCTCTAAAAAACTCATCTAAGGACAACAAGAGTGTTAAATTACCAGTTCTTACTGCAGTAAAAAGGTCTGATGTTGAAAAAGTGAAGACTGATTTATTGATATACAGTGCTAATGATTACTTAAAAGCTGCAGCAAAGCTTCCTGAGGGCTTACAGAAATTAAGCGTGATTGGATGCCGGCTGATACGGTTTGACATGCGCATCCTTGCCTTGAAGCATCTTGTTGAACTTAATTTGTCGCAGAATAAGTTGAAGGAGTTGGATATCTCTTTGGAACGTTTGAAATTGTTGAGGACGCTCAATTTATCATCTAACCAACTCACGCATCTGTCATCAAAGATTTTCCGCTCAAGTAAATTAGTTACCTTAGACTTGAGCAATAACGAGCTCTCATCTCTTCCTATTGCTTTTGGAGCAATGACATCACTTGTGAATGTAAAATTGAACAACAATTGTCTTGGCTCGTTACCAAGTAGTTTTGGACAGCTAACGAACCTTCGATCGTTAAACATTAGTAACAACGCAATGGTGGTGTTGCCATGGGTGTTATTTGTCCAGTCTTGGAATGGATTAAAGCTTGATACCTTAGACATATCTGGGAACGATTTTTTACCAAGAGAACAATACAATGTCTCACACAATTTTTTATGTCAAACATTACAAGAACATGCTGGGAAAGTTATCCGAAGGGAAAGGTATATATTTGATTAATTTTGGTAATGGAGGGGGTGTCCACCAGGGTAACGATATAAGGTGACAGCTAATATGTTGGTGAATTTATGGGAGAGTGGTAAGACTAAATTTTAGAACTTCTATTGGTGTGGTATAAAGTCTTTATGTATTTTTTGCATAATAACTAGCTGATCTGACTGTTAGCAAAAGGCCTGAAAATAGCTACAGAATAGAAATAGATTTTTGGATTGTATTTAATCACTTATATCTTTTGTTTTTCATGACGAAACTTGTTGAAACTCAGTAATCTGTTAAGTAAAGCAAATTGTGGAGTTTAAGCAAGTCCATTTTTATTCGACAACTGTGCCAGTACTTTTCCCGTGTTTTCAGATCACCTGAAACTCATTTGGTGGCAATTTTAAGCATCAAAGATTATTTATATTCTAATTGTTGTTTTCTGTCGGGTTCTCGATCTAGAATACATTACAATCAAAACATGGTGGGAAAATATCTTTGCAATTTTCTTGATTCTGGCAAAGTCTGCACCAAATGTCTGCAATGGTGTTTTAATTGTATTCATTCAATCTACGCCAGCGACCCAAATGATTTGGCCACGAATGTAGTATCAAATAGAGAAGAAAGTGTTCCCTTGGAGATTTATTTTTGCTCCCAAATATGCGCTGATTAAGAAATGGGTGTTTGAAGTTCTGTCAAATACGGAAGATGAGAAGATCTCCGATGTGGAATTTAGTAATGATTAATTATATTTAATCACTATTTATACAATATTTCCGCATGTAAAATATTTAGAATTGTAGCTTTATAGAAAATGACAGTGCTAAAACCACGAACATTGGTTCAATTTTAAAATTAAAAACACAAACAACTAATAATCATTATTAGGGTACATATACGTGGTTGCATGGTTTGTCTGGTATGACCAACGTTGGCAGGGTCATAACTAGATGTGGGAAGGGGGAGAGTATTTCATATGTTTATGCTCTGTCCTACTTATTTCTTTTGAGATCAACCTTCAAAAAAAACAACGGATTTCAAAAGAAATTAAGACAGACCCCCTCCCTCCCCCCCCCCCCCTCCAATCACGGCTCTACTTGGTTACGGCCCTCAATGTCGGCACGACCTGTGGCCACGTAGGTTAACTTCTCTCTTATGTAAAAATATATTAAAATCTCAATAAAAGTATATACAGATACAGTATTTTTGAAAAAAACAACGTTGTGTATACCTTAACTTGGGTAAGTCGAGGTTAAGCCGTGATTATGTTACTTATGCTTGTTATGATGCGCTAGTTACTTGTGGAAAATATGATAATTAAGATGGCTTTCAATGTGGTTAAGATACAGATTTTTTTTTGAATCAGTAATATTTTTAGACAGCTTTCATATTTACAGTGTATACCTTAGTTAAAAATGTCCATTACTCGATTTACGAGGAACTGGTCTGATCGATAAAAAATGGTCAAAAGCAGCTTCATTAAAAATGCTGAATGTTACAAACTGACAATAGATCCTTGTGCCTGGCCCGCCTTCTCTTTTGCGACTCTCAAGAGCTCCTCGATACTCGGGCGTGTGTCGGCCTCCGATCGTAGACAGCTATCGACAAGGTTTCGGAAATCTTCGGAATATTTAGCTGAAATCGGAGGTGGAGGGTTACCCTCCATGATCTCATTGAGAGCGGAGAACATGTCGGTGCCCTGGATTGCGTAAGCAGGTCTCAGCGTTGACATCTCATATGCACAACAACCAACTTTCCATATTATGGATTTATCTGAAGTTTCTTCGTTGATTTCCTGTTATGATAAAAAGAAATTAATTTGAGCTGATTGAGAATTTGTAGCTTGCGATCAAAATGGTGTTACTTTGAGTGTATATTCACAACGAGCTGGTAAAAATGGGCATATTTTTCAGCCTTCCCGATGCGAAGAAAATTTACATACTAAAGTGACACCAGGAACATTATACATTCCTATTCTGGAAAATTGAAGAATCTAACAGAATGTACCTCAGGCGAAGTGTATATCCCCTTAAGACCCTCATCATCCACTGCCATAGCGTCCATCATCTCGTCTTCTTTGAATGGCATATACAGCAACAAATTATCCAACTTGAGATTTCCGTCTGAATCGAACGCAATGCATTCCGGTTTCAACTTCTCGTACTCCAAGCCACGCGAGCGCAAAAACACCAGCACCTCGCAAAGCTGCGCAAATGCGCGCCAGATTAGATCCTCTGGGATAGACCCGTTGGCATTACGTAGTTTTGTCTGGATATCCGTGAAGGAAGAAGGCGCATGCTCGAAGATTAAAATATCATGTTTGTTCTGCTTGAACTCCGCAAAACATCGCATAAGGTGCGGGTGTTCCACGTCTCCCCAGGACTTCATAGCGCTCGTGAGCTCTGGGGACTTCATACTCGGTCCAATGCACTTTAACATCACGGTTCGATTATCCAGCAAGCATTGCGCGGGGTAGATACATTTTGTAATATTCTCGGAATTCAAACTGTTTCTGTTCACAAAGAAGTCGTTGGTTGACAGCTCTCCTGCCAGGAAATTCACCATCGGTTTTGGAACTGGGAGCTCGGAAGCTTTGCACAAGCGGTCCAGTCCAACCGCTCGTATTATCGTCCTACGGCAAGAGTCCTGAAGATTCGGGGCCGCCTCGGCACGCTGGGCGGGTTCTTCGGGGTTTAGAATATCGAACCGGAGGTTCTTCATCATTTCAACTAAAGAATCTGCGCCCTCCGCCATTTTTGTAACTTGTTCGCACACCAAAGTCGTACGCGCGTTTTCTTAATGAGCACGTAATTTGCAATTAAAGCATTCACCTCACCACGTCATGAAATTGATTGGAACGCAATTAGGAGCTTGACTGAGAACGTAGACATAAGCAGAGTCTCGAGGTGTCAAGCGAAAGAATTTCGTTGAAATGATAAACCGTGTAGGTTGGCTTGTAGTTTCTTTAAATTCTATTCGTACTCGATTCATATTAATCTGATACTGCAGAGAACAACGAAAAATTCGTTGTCTCGAGCGGGATTCGAACTCGCATCTTCGGGTTTCTAAACCGCCGCCCTACCGATTAAGCTATCAAGCCAACTGGGATTGGTAGCGAGTGCACGAAATGTTTTCGTGACGACTTAACGCTTATCTTTGAGGACGCGCAGTGTTTCAATTCCATTTCAGAACCATCCTCAGAGATATGAAAAACTAGATTCTTATTAATCTGACATTGCAGACAACGAATTTTTCGTTGTTCTCTGCAGTGTTAGATTAATATGAATCTAGTTTTTCATATCTCTGACGATGGTTCTATTCGTACTGTTGATGATATGTTTTATTTTGCAAAATATCAGTCTATGTGTTTGAGTGAGTTTCACGTGTCATTTAATGTTATGTAATGGCGCGAAACATTGAGCCGACAGTGAAAACACAACTAATAACAATTTGACACAACAGTGAAGTGCACTTGGTGTTTATATTTAATGTTTCTTACGTTGCTACGTATACTTGGTCGAGATTGTTACTTTATTGTGGCAGGTTTATTATCTTCTGTTGCCCTGCACTAGTTGCTGAAAGTCACTAAAGGATTGAAATGGGGAAATTACTGACAATCTCTCTATAATATGAAATAATGCGGTGTTGTCTTGTCGTTTACTGAAAGGAAATGACCAACAAAAGATACCCAGCTTGAGAAGGAAAGAGGCGATAGAGCATACAAAAATATTCATGAAAAATCAATTGGATTTTTCTTCCAAGCGGTGGGGCTCCAAAGCCTCGTAATAGAACAACATGTTGGCAGATGAGCGAAATTCCTTAGGATATGTTGCGTTGTAAAGCCTGAAAATGGTTTCGAATTGTGGAGAGAATTCTACATGGTGTATTGGAAACCGTTCTGATGGTGTTGTCCTTATTGAATCTGTAGCAAGTATAATGATAACTATTGTCTGTTTTGTTGGGAATACGTTGGTTTGTGTGTGTGTTTACCGCGATAAACATCTTCGAACTGTGCCTAACTTATTCATAGTTAATCTCGCTATCACCAATATCCTTCTATCCGGAACAGTATGGCCTTTCTGGGCTGTCGCGTTGACCACAGGCAAATGGTCCACTACACAAGCGGCGTGCAACTTTCAAGGATTTCAAAATCACTGTTTGATGACCTCGTTAACAATAACTATGGCAGTACTGGGATTGAATCGTTACATCATGCTAGTCTACCCGTTCCATTACCGGCTACTGTTCAAGAGGAGGAACGCCTATAAAATACTCACCGTTCAATGGTTTCTGGCTATATTCTGGGCGTTTTTACGCTTCGCCCATATGGGTGGCTACGAATTTATACCAGAGATTGGCTTGTGTGAAAGCAGGGCTGAAAAATCGGTGTCTATATTCGATGTTACAATTCTTATACTGCTGAATACGCTTACTTTATTTTGTTACTATAAAGTTTTTACAATCATTAGAAAGCATATATCTAGCGTGCTACCTCAGGGTGCTACTACACATTGGCCGCCGGTAACGGGACCGAAGGCATATTATTACGAGGAGGTGAATTTTACAAAGACGTCTATGCTTATATTTTTCACTTATGGTTTATCATGGCTGCCTCTGATAATCTTTGCAATACTATCTCTGGCCGACAAGGAACTTCCCAGGAACCTGCTATTAACCTCGTGGTTTTTCATTGCGTTGAGCTGTGCATTGCATCCTGTTATAAACATTGCATCCAATAAACTGTTTCGTAAAGGATTTTATCAAGTACTGTGTTCTTGTGGGTTCGACTACGAATCTAATGTAACAACAAGATTAGGTGGTGCTGCAGATCCTGGAGCCGAAGCCGGATAACTGGAGTTAAGACATAGCAGAGTAACTTATAATTTAAGCCTGTTTACAGGAGTTGGCGCTGTGAATATCCTTGATGACTGATGGCCGAGCAAATTGTTTGTTCACATCGTCTAAACGAGGAAATTGCAGCACAAATCGCTCGTGTAAACCAGTGGTGTAAACAGGTCTTTTTAGGAAAGCATTAATTTATTGAAACTTACCAGGGCTGGACCATTTGAATTACGATTTAATACTGGTACTGATCTATATAAATTTAATCTACATATATATATGTATACTTTAAACTATATGTTGTTCAAAGTGGTTTTCATGGTTAGCTTAACCATGGGTTAACGTAAATTCGAAAAGAAATTTGCAATAACTTCTTTACAAGCTTGGAAATATTTCTTCAGAAATCTTAGTAACTGATGTTTTAAACTGAAACGGACGTCTAGAAACACAGGAACTGAAAGAGTGAGTTAAACTTTAACCCAAGGTTAGCACTAACCCAGAACAACCGGTCCAGTAGCTAGCTACCTTAAACTTGGAGACCTTTTTTGCGGCATTTTTTAACGCAAAGTTTCGCCTGTAGTATGGCCATCAATGAGCATGGATTTCATGTCGCGTCCATCCCTCAGTACGCCTTCGCGTATCTAAGCTGTTCTTTGGAATCTCAGCTGGTTCTTAGGATTCTCATTATTAATGTTACTACGAATGCGTTTGACACGCAGAAATATTGCGCCGGAAATTTGCGAGGGTTGTTGGAATAAGTCTGCGGCGCGGCATTTGTGTGTAGGCTTTATTGTTGATTTTCACATATAATAGTAATCTAAGTAAATAAATGTTCAGTCCCCTTGTATCATTCAGGTATAACTGGCATTGGTTGGTCCGGACTGTCTTAGATAACTCTCGGTGCCAGCCAAAGTGAGTAAATATCTATTCGACACATTGAGTTCAACGGGCCGGGAATATCTGTCTATCTATATGTGAGGATACGTGTTACGAGGAACGATTGCATTGTTGATAAATTATCTTGTTTCTCGACAGTTCCTGTACAAGTAGGGGGGAGTATGAAAACTGACAAGATTACTGAGACTTACAACAAAAACAGATTTGTACATAACATTATTGCCCTAAATTGTTGCCTGTAGTGATGTTTAGTTCTTTTTGTCTAGTTTTCGTTGCAAGTTTTAGCAATTTTATTGCTGGAAATGGTGCAAACATTGTTAGCGCCTGCACATCACAATAAATTAGTCATTAATAAATTAGTCCCGACTGCGAGCGAACATAATAAAATTGATCAAACCATGACAGAACAAAGAGCGTGATACGTATGTTTGCGTTGGCGAAGTAGATATCAGAAGCCAAAACAACAGTTACTCACGACATATCGCAAATATTGCGTATGGTAATTTTACAAAGAGTTCAGAGAAGCTGATTACGGAACAACAAGTGTACATGCTAGGTTAGGAGTGGGATATCTATGAAACTGGAACATATATGTTTTCGTCAAATTTATCTGTACGGAGCCCTGGAAGTGCCACTGATAGTACACCCTTTTTTTTGTTAAAAAGCAAACATTTTCTTTGTTACACAAACTTTTTTTCGGAACACAAACTTTTTTTCGTATAGCACAAAACATCGAAACACACCCTTTTTTCGAACGAAAAAAAGTTTGTGCTCTACGAAAAAAAGTTTGTGTAACAAAGAAAATGTTTGCTTTAAAAAAAGTGTGTACTATCAGTGACACTTCCAGGGCTCCGTATATCTGCTATCCGTTACTCAACGCACGGTACAAGTTTATAGATGTCTATAGGTCGTAGTGCGCGCTAGTAGACTTGTACAAGCATTTATTCTACATGGTTTTCAGACTATTCCCTAGACGTTCTGAAGCGTATGCAAAATTGAAAGACTGTGCTAGTGTGATGTCACCGCTCAAGATAACTAGGCACAGCACACCCAAGCCGATTATCCGTAATAACCTCCACAAACATCGGAGACAACCTTGGACTGGCCTGGTGATTCTTTCGTGTCATGAGTTTAAAAAGCGTTTCATCTCATCACGAATTTCGCACTGGGATCAAAGAACTGAACATTCGTGATCGTAAGATGAAAGAATAACCTGTGCATTGTTGTGACGGTTATTGCACTGATCTTAATCCATGCTCCGGTAGACACTCGATGCGCAAAATACAGGAAATTCGCTGCTGTTGTATTGGTGAAGTTAAAAATCTCCGTGAGGGAATTATTTAACCTAATTAAGCTGCAGTGTGTGGTAGCTAATGTCTTGAATGTCACAGTAAGTGAAGCTCACTGGTACCAATGGTTAGATTTGATATTGCTCCTTTTAAAATCACCAACACTACACCACAGAATAGCAATTAACAGAAGGACCACTCTATGTTGAATTTTAAAGGTTCAGACTTGGCAGTACCTTGACTTAATTGCTATTCTGTGACTATGTATCACGTGGCAGCGCTGACAATGACACCAATAGAAACTGGACATGCAATGCAATGAAACAACTCTTCAATAAATGCAGTATTATCTGTGATAAATATTTAATATATAAACCAGTTCATGGTCATGACTTAAGATCTTAGGTAATATATCTCAGTGAATATTATTTTAAAGCAATAAAAATGCAACAAGCTCCTAGGATTATTTTTATCATACAATATTTGTTAATTGCCTAGTACGTATCCTTACAAGATAAGATTCATATTTGCTACAATCTACAATGAAACCCTTCCTATATTTGGTTATAGGTATTGTTGATAATTACTTAATCATACCATGTTTTGGTAACTAGAGTTGCATTGTAGAGCAAAACTTACTGTTGGGATATTCAAGACTTAATTATGTAGCATATATTAGAATATAAATGAAGATAATATATTACAGGTGGGTTCTGATTAGTTTCACAGACTATTGTGAACTACTGTATTGTTGTAAAAGAGGGGCTAAGCTTGAACACCCAATATCTCTAAATATTGCACAATGATTACTAACATTATGTAATGTCTTAGATGTTTAGAAATATTTTCTTTTTGAACCAAATCTTATGAATTGTAAGTAGTTCATTTCACACTGTGTAACTTATTGAACTTATCAATAAAATGATAGTTTTTACATTAGATATTTATTAGCAATATCCAATTTTTAGCATATTGTATAAATCAAATGCTAACTTTCATACCAGCGACTCTTTTGAACTAACATCTTTTCCATTGCTTTTCTTAACCGACAAGCTGTGTTTGAGTTCAGTGTCACAATATAGGCACTTTTTATCTATATCAAATGAGCATGTTAGGCAGTAGATACAGGAACAATCCAAACCATGACATTGTTTAAACTCGGGTCTTTCTGTGTCATTACAAATTATACACCGTCTTGAATTAATGTGAAAGAACTTGAATAGGTTGGAAAGCCAGGGAAGTTGTTGTGCAAGAATTCTTGTAACTTGCAGTGAGTTTAGAGTTCTCATTTCACGGTGATAACATTTCATTTTCTTACAGCAATCGGCCATCAACTGAACACGGTCTTCCAAGATCTTATTGTATAAATAAAATACTCGTTCTTTCTCGCGCATTGGATAAAACCGGCTGCAGATGTACCATTGTAGTCTTGAAACGTGAGGTTGAAGGACAATAACCAACAACAGGAGAGAAAGGATTATTGGTATGATTATTTTAGAAATGGAACCAGGTGCATCGACAATTGCCAAGCAGGTATCATTGTTTTCAACTGGGATGCTAGAATTTACTTCTGAAGTGGATGTTGTGTTCACTTTGAAACCAGTTGTGTTGCTTAACTTTGTTACGTTGTTTTTCAGTAAAGTTTTATTAAATATGCCTGCAAAATGTTCACTGTCATTGGTTAGGTTAATATCACTCCTTGAATGGTCACTTTGGTGGTTGTTTTTAATGTCAAACATGCGGAACACATACAGATCAGAAACTATGAGAAACAACACAATTATCAAAGTTATTACATATGTTTTGAAATTACTCCACAGTTGTTTCTTTTCGGCATCTGTTAGGTTGAATACTGTGGTAGGCCGTACATGCTTGCGAAGTTCCACTTTTCGTAGTGGTAACACTGCATTTGTGTCGCACGAGCTTCGACTCTGATCGATAACCTGGAAGTGGCCAGTCAGGAAAAAGTTATGGAAATTATTGTATGTACTATAGTTATTTACATAACTATAGCCTTCATAGAACACAAATAATATGAGCAGCGGAAACAACATGCTGAATATTTCTAGGAATCCACAACCATCATCGTCACTGGCAACCTCGTCTAGAAATTCTAAAACGTCTTGGAATTCGGTGTGGCAGTATCTTTCTGAGAATTTTTTTGGGCAGCCTGCGAAAATTCCAAGAGATTTTGTTTCATTTAGACAAGAAAACACCTCTGATAGTTTGCATACTGCTGGGGCGATCTTGTAATCTTTGCGTCCGCACTTGTGTTCAAATTTTTCTTTGACAGATAAGCATCTTTGCTCCAGACATGAAACAGAAATATTTGCCGAAATATTCGATGTTCTCAATAGTAGCTCCTGTTGACGACTTACGCAGTATTGGGCTGTCTGGAAAGTTTTTGCAATTTCTCTAACCACCTCAGGTCGTTCATTCCTCAAGCATTTCACCGAGTTACCAACAGCTTTAACGTTTCCGACAATGTTACACAATGGTCCAGTGATTACGAAGTAACCGAGAATTAAATATAAAGCGAGTCTCCCGCCACGCGTACAAACACTGGGCAATAACAACAATATCAAGCACCTCATTCGTTTTCCATTCATAAAGCCAAGATTTGTGAATATTAGAACATACACAAGAACAGCAACAGCAGTCGACAACACTGCGTGACAATGGAGAAGGAAATAGACCGCAAGAAAAACGATAAGCGAAAGCAATAGCGACACGAGTGCAGCAAATATACTTCGAGGAAGAGACGTTTCCGACATGATTGACGCGTGTCCTTCTTTTAAGCCCTTTACGGCCGCTTTTATGCTTTCTGTAGACTTACTCAAACCAGATTTTACCATGCTAGGGCTCGCCGGTCGCTCTTCCATTTTGCTTGAGACTTTCGGCGGTTGTTTTAGATCCCCGAGATAGTTTTGTTCATTCATGTGCAGAGGCGTCGCTGAATTATTAACGAGTAAGCTCGGGTCTTCGTACGCGTGGCCGTCGTCGAAAAATTGCCGTTTGTAAGATTGGCAGATATTGTTCTTCTTCTCTGGAGAATTATTATCCCTCTCTGGCCTCTCGACGTTAATACTTTGTTGTTTTTGTAGTGTTTCTGGTTTTAGTGATGACGCAGGTTTGTTGTCATGCCCCTTGTCGCTTGCAGATGGCTTCGCGTCCTTCTTTTTACTACCTGCGAAAGTAAAAAGCCGCTTAGGTTTCCTTGGTAGCGAGCTGTCGTTGCCTTCGTTGCTTGTAGTATTGGCATCTACAGACATATCCGAAATATTGTTAGATAATTCGCCCTCTTTTGGCAGATCACACGTGCCGTCTTGTCCACTTGTATCAACAGATGCTGTCGGTTCTAAATCCTTCATTTCGACAGACGAGCTTTGTCGCGAAGTCTTTTTATCTGCTGCTGTAGCGGATTTTGAACTGGCGTGTCCTCTTGGCATATTTCCAGCTAATACTTACTCCGTCCCGCAAACCAGAAACCATTTAAATTTTCACATAATCTTGTATGTTTGTTGGGCGAAATTATCCAAACATTGACAACTATAGGTTACTTATAAATATATTCATTCTCAGTGCTATTGTCTTGACATCCGATCTGTGCAATGATCTGTGTTGACATCATCCATCAGCTGCTTGTCTCACTTTCATGTGCCTGTTTCTCGCGTAACTGTCAAGAATAGCCCAAATATTTTTTCGTTTTTGACTGGTACTATATCCCACTTGAAACCTTTACTGTTTTCTATCACAGGAGGCACAAAAATTTGCAATACTTTTCGCTTTATTAACTGCTTCAATAGCGCAAGTGAAGACAGGGAATCATTTGTAACGGAAGTTTCACATTACTATTTGATTTGAATATGATAAATATTCATTTTGTCTCATTTACTAATTATTGATGACTCTATTATAATTATGTCTGTGTGTACGTCTTTGGGGGGTCGTTTTTGCTCAATTGTATATAAAAAGACATAAGCATGCTTCAAGTTTATTAATACTTAAACATATTTAGGTATATTCCAAGAGATTAGACTACAATTTAAGCCAGACTCCTTGCCTGTTCAGTGTAGGTGTCCATGCTGCCAATCATACCAAACGTTTAATTTCATATTAATTGATCAACTCATTGGTGCATGCTAGAGAAGCGTGGGAAAAAGTCAAAGCAAAAATTGTTTGAATTTGTTGTCTAAACTTCATTAGAAGTTCACAAAAGTTTGAGTGGTCACATGATCTTACCAAAGAGTAGCATCAGTCCAGAGAGCAACATCTGATTTTAACACATTTTTTCCCCTGTTTTATTATTTGTTCCATGCATCAAATGTAGTTCAATTGGTCCCTTTCCTTAAACAAGGAATTTTCAAAAAATATCGACACCAGCTACCATCAGGTTGTAGACCTTCAATGCAGTATTGACGACACCTTTCCTTTCTAAGATTAAGCAACCGTCCTTCCTCCTTAAATGCTTTATATAACAAGACAAATGCATCCATGAACACAGCAATATGATGGTTGTAAAATGTTAAATGTTTTTCTAGATGTTTATATGAATGTGTTTCTTACTTCACAAGCACCTCTTATATTAATATTATGATTATACTATTATCAAGAGATAACCAGTGAGAAGAAAACATCAAAACACAACCAGAACACCATAAAATTTCTGGTACGTTTTAGATCTACTTCTGGCACGTTATTGACCTGAAAAGTATTGAACACCTGCGTACCACTTAGGCAGTGTCGGGCAAATTGGCAACATGGCGTCCTCAACTCCCATAGCAGTTGAGCAATTATTGGAAAGTAGAGTGCAAGAAATATCAAGAGATGGGCAAGAAACATACGTGCCGTATGTATTTTAATGCTTAGTAATTGTCTGTGAATTCATTTGATGATTATAATTAAACATAAATACTTTTTTGACAATTCTCAAAGACCGAATTAATCGGTATTATTACAAAGTAACTCATCCACCTCAAAAAATATTAATAACTATGATACAAAATAATGAAAGGGCATGACAAAAGAGTTAGAAAGAACTCTGAAAATGCCATTTCTGATGGCCTATACTAAAATCTAAAACATTAAAAGAAAACCATTAGAACAAAATGGCTGAAACAAAATAACTGAAGGCCAAATAGTCTAGTGAAACCACTGGAAGAAAAACATCCTGAGGATGTGCAATGTATAAGACACATTATTCTTCTGTTTCAGTTGTTTTGGTAGTTTCAACAAACTTGCACCCAGTGTCTTTTTGCCAGGCATAGGTAAAAGAGCCTGGGATATGCTCTACAAAGAGCGATCATGCTAGCATGTGCCTAGTGGCTGTACGAACACAAAAAATTGTGCATGTAAATCTGCAAATTGCCAGATGAAGAGTCATTCATATTTACATAACTTGAACAGAGTACGCTCAAAGAAAATGACACACAATATTGTTTGCTGTTGTTAAATTCTGAAGCTGCTAGGCCTGAATTTAATCAATTTATCAAGCTTTTGCATAAGTAATATATGCATACAAACTGACTATAGTATGTTGATATGTCTTTCTGTCTATCAATCTGCCTTACCCATCAATCAGCCTAACAAACCACTTAATTTGTCATTTCTCAAGTCAGTTATCAATGTCTGAGAATCTTGCCAAGCTTGCTCATAAGATTGACTTCTCCAAGACAAAAGATGAAGAGGAAGAAATAAATGAAGATGAATCAGATAAGCCATTGTTTCAACCGTCACTTTGGCCTTGGGATTCTGTTCGCAATAAACTAAGGTAGTTTGTGATGCTTATACAGCTATTTGCGTTCAAGCACCAAACGCAAACATTTTCGCGAGTTTTTTTATGTTTGTAACATGACGTTTGCCCTTTGAAACATTATAATGGTTACTTTTTAAAATGATCAAAACTGAGTCCACTTCACATGTAACAAACACTTATTTACAAGTTTTATTGCTTTTGTATCATTTGAAATCCTAAACAAGCTTCTACACCTCAAAATTGGTATGTTTTATAAAAAAAATGATAAAACATGCATCAAAACATGACATAGCATGATATTTGCAGTTACAGAACCATCGGGTTTTGTATCTAAATAGCTTCCATTTCAAACGGCCAAATGTCATGTTACAAACGTTACAAAATCTCATGAAAATGTTTGCGCACACAAATAGCTGTATAGGGCAGTGTGACTTAATGGTGAAATAATTCTCCATTATCAAAACTGAAAATTCTCTTTCCAAAGAAAAAAATGTCATTGCATACACATGGTGAAGTGGTTAAACCATTTGCGTTTAACCTCTAATGTCACAGATTTGTGTCTCAGTGAGAACTTTTCAAGCTAACTTGGAAAGTAAAAAGCATACAAGTCAACACCCTCCCGAGAATTATGGGTTTCCTCTTGGTACTGTGGTTTCCTCCTACAGGAGGTTGACAGGGTGGGTTGGGTGATGTCGACCCTTAGTAATTGGCTCACACTGTTGTGGTGATCCTGTCCTTTGTTGATCAATACATAAGGTAGAATAATATTGAAAAGTATTGGTTTTTCCTCTAGCTTTGTTTTGGGTAGACTACAAATACAGGCGCTACTTTTGCTCAACTTTCACTCGTTTTGGGAAATCGGATCAGGAAATGCACGATGCAGTATTGTTTTAAACTATTGTTGTTTTTCAGAAACACTTTAACAAATCTCAGTGTTCTGGTGGATGTATTGAATGTAGCACACAATAAGAAATATCTCTCACTAGACCCAGTCTCGCAACATGAAGTACCACCTAAGCCTGCTGTACGCTTGCTTAGCAAACGAAAGGTGAGAGAGAAAGACAGACAGATTTGAAATATTTAAAATCTCACCATTTTGCAAGGACAAATTAGTGTTAGGGAAATTTCTAATCAATGTTACTTGAAGTTTTTTTGCAAGAATATGGCTTCTTGTCATCACATGTGTATTATGTTTTTGCCAAGTCTACCTGTAGCAATTCTTCAATCACCCAGTACTATTTTTCAAGGACATTGCTAGAAATAAACGAAACAGCAAAATATCATTTCTTTACATAATTTGCTGTTTTGTTCCAATATTTTGTCATTTCGTTATTTCTTTTTTCATTGTTCCAGTTGTAAATTGTGAACTTTCATAAAATGTTCGTATCAAGTAGTTAGACAGGAATATAACAGACATGCGACGATGAGCGCAGAACAACTCTAGCGGGTTTCTTGTTACCACTCTTTACATGTAGATGGAACTACAGCACTTGACATTAAGTGTATGTTTTTGACACAATGCGCTTAAGATGGAAATCAAGCTTGAGTTTAAAGTCAATAAAGTGTCTTCGCCCAACGTATTATGGTGTCTGTGTAAAGTACTATTTTTACCATACTTGTGACATCATAGTGAATAATTAGGTTTTAGTCCTGCATGATCTTTTCTTGCAGCTTGTATGATAAATTTCTGAGAATTGTACTAACATATTGCTCACAGCAAATCAATATGTAAGTTAGCATAGAGGGCATTTGTATTTTTATCAGCTATTTTCCTTGGTAGAAACTGTGGTTTGAGAATATCGTTATGTACTGTGATGTCATAACTGTGATATTTGCATACTGTTCAGTGTGAAATGACTTAAGAGATACGCAAGTAAATAAAAATGGGACTTATTTTCTGTTGTCGCTACTCTGAGACGATAAATTCGTTTGAAATTTCGTTTCATTAGGCACTTTAGTGCGCTTTTAAATGTCTCGATATTGCGTTGCAGAATTTCGCTGATGCGAGCAAGATTCTGCTTCAAGGAAAACAAGATATGGCGTTGGGATTGGAAGAAAAAGAAATCCACATGGAGCAGTACGACTTTCATTCAGAGCTGATGAAGTTGAGACAGCGGTGGAGATTAAAGAAATCTGGGAACTTGATTATTGGCGACCTCTCTTACAAGTCTGGTGAGTGAGGGTCGCCTTGGTCCGTGAATTCAAACAGCAACTTAATAGACAATTCCTGTGATGCACTAAATTTTGATGCAGACAACACGAGCAAAGTCTCTCATCGCAGCTAAATCTTTCATCGCAGCTAAAATTTGCAAAGATTGGTGGCGAAATTTTCTAAACAATAGGAAATGCGAAGTTTTCCAATTCTGTATAGTTATATTACGCAGCGGAAAGCCTATATTCCATTTGAGACGAAAGCGGAGGCTTTCCCGTACGTAATACAAATGTCTAAAAAAATTCGCAAACTTCGCAGGGCTATATTTTCCCTTACTTGCCGCGTATGTCACAGTGCAAAGTAAATTGCGATATATCTTGCATTTTCTAGCTGGCTCAAAGTTCTGGCATACCGGAGCGTTTGAAGTTAAGAAAGAGACAAATGCTGATAACATTGCAAACAGTCTGATTGATGTAAATATTTCCAGTGATTTATCAGGTTTGAGCGAAGTGCAAGTTCGTGTCACTGACAGAGGTGGGTTCGAGGAGTTGTTGGTCATAGTGATTTTACTGGTACGCGTTTGAAATTGATGGTCCAAAGAAAATCCATGCTAGGGGCCTCCTTTCTTAATCATGTCTTTGCTTTAGACTCGGCTAGTACAACCTCTACTACCCATTTCAATACACCATCCTATCCAAAGGGTATTGCACCCTGGCACAAAGAGTTGTGTATTGCTCAGAACAACTTATTTTTCAAAGAACTGTTCGTCCAGGTAAGATACTGTTCGCCCTTAAATACAGAACTACGCATGATGTGGAGATCAATGTTAACTGAGTGCGTGCTTTGAATATAGCTTGCTCATGAAGCTTATCACGGCAAGGGAACATCAGCACACGTGGTGAACAACGTCATCAAAACTGAGGTAAGGTAGTTCAGCTTTGGCAGAAAAACAACATCCTTGAGTAAGGTGCACAGCTAAATACGCCACAGACTTGATGCAAGTCGGGGATTTCACCAGCATGATTCTAGTTTATCACCAAGTTGCATCAAGCCTGTTAGCTTCATTTAGTTGCATCCAGTTTGTGAAAATCAAACTTGATGCAATGATAGACTTCCTGCAAGTTGTTAAAGCAACTTGCATCGACCTCGTGAATAAAAAGACTTGAATCTACTTGCTCCAACCAGTTGACAACTTGCAGCAAAAGTCTTATCGTCAAGCCGTAGCAAGCGATGCGAGCGATCCTGATGTTGGCTTGAGGGCTGCAAGGTAACAGGCCTGCAACGTGGGCGTTTGTGGCTGTGCACGTACGAAGTCCACATGTCAACAATGCCACCAGAATGCCCCCCCCCCACCTTTTGTAGGTGGTTTGGTGCACCACCCAACCAGTTTGTCCTTCCCCTGCCAAGACACTTGCTACTAAGATGTAGTGTCCCAATGTTTGCCATGCAACCAAACATATCGGTAATATGAACTTTCGAGTCTCTAAAACGCCAGACTTGGCTCTCACGTCGCATGGTCGTTTTTACGACGTGAAATTTTGACCAATCTTTCATTTCTAGATATTTCCGCTGACAACGTTGTGCATCACGCACATTCATAAAGATGAAGAACATGACGAGGTAATAGACATGCGCTACTTGGTTATCTAACTTCCTGAAGAAAAATTGTCATCGATTGTGTATGAACCAACATGAAAAGATACCTGGAATGTGGTGGTCCAGGGTAAAATAGTATTCCTTTTGTGTGTTGCATGCAGTTTAGGCAGTATTCAACGATGGGTTCTCATTGTTTGTGTCTGAACCACCCTGGTTTGGTAGCGGTGGAGCTCTGCGATAACTGGTTTAAGAAGATATCTCAATTTTGGATACTATTTTACTGTCTGGATTTACCTAGATATTTAGAGCTAATGGCTTATTCGGTTAAATATAATCTTTCATTCTACAGAACCACATGGTTATTGATCAGCCGGCGGCTGAGCTGGGTGTCCTCGATTTCGCATTAAATATCTTACTACGTCAAAAACATCGATCGAGTCGTGGTCACGAGACCCCGCGGCCAGTCACGTCAGGGATTGCAATGAAAGACAACAGAAAACGTCGAGTCGCCGGTCCGTCATGCATGGTCTTGCATGACGTAGACCAAATCAATTTGAGGTAGCATTTACTTAAGAATTTTGACATAGGAGGAGAATGACACATTATTGATTTTGTCGTTCTGTATTCTTTAGTCGAAGGTTGCTGGATAAATTGATAAATATCGCCAAACATCACGTTCTTACGACAAGGTGTGTTTTAAAGAATTATTTTCTATAATGACGAAAACATAAAGGAATTTAATTTGTACATCATGTTTTACTCAGCATGTGTGCAGTTGGGGTTTTGTCTTGGATTTTCTGCTCGTCTTGTCTTGAAGGCCAGAGGGCAACCCATAGAAGTAATAGATATATAATGGGTACTCGGGGTAAAATGGGGTCCTAAAGGGATAAAATGGGAACTGAGAATAGCCTATTTTGTGCTGGGAAAAGGGAGATTCCATGCGCTGGGACTGGGATTTATTGGCCAAAAAACAATAGAAAATGGGAATGGGATTGTACAGCCAACACTAGGAATATGGGATTTGGACAATGGGATATAGTCAAAATTTGGGCTGGGAAACAGAAATAGTATTCCTCCCCCCCCCCCCCTCTGTAAATGAGAATAGAATCCCCGCCCCCTCGTCAGAACCCGGTACTCAATCCGCCATAACCAGGAGTGGAAAGAGTCAAAATGTCCATCGAATTTGTCATTTTGTGGAGAGAAAATTTTTGTGCATTCTATGTCTAGCTCGCGACTACGATTAGTATATCCCACACAACACAGGGCGCTTATGCTGTCCGCAATAAGATATACTGCTTTTTGAGAAGTGTTTCAATTCGTATAGGATTGATCGTGCTATTCAAACATTATCCGACGAAATACACGATCCGTTGATCTCGTGTCACTGGAGTAGTCTATCCACTGCAACGTCATCATTTGCTTCAATATACATTGGTTTAGAAGACAGAGTTGAAAGGTAGCTGTAATTTATCTCATTCATTGTGAACAATAACATTCATAATTGTAGATTTTATTACGCATTAGGGTGCCAAGGCGACAGATTTTGGACATCGTTAGAATTTGTAATAGAAGTAATGAGGGAAGGGGGATGTCGACCTGTGGCTAATATTTTGTGTGCTTCTCTAGAACGTGTTTGGCAGTCAAAGTTGATGTTGATACGGTTCATGTGACGCAACAAAACGGTGTTGGCGTCACTTTCTCCGCTGATGTTAATGAACTGAAATTCATGTTGAGAAATCAGGTTCGTTAAGCTGTACATCTCATGAAATCCGGAGTCCAGTCTAAATATTTGGCTACTGTCATGGATTCCTTCACGCTTTGGTTAACCATTTATACCAGTCGGTCGGTTAGTCAGTAATTTCAGGGTAACTCGTGATTCTTTCCACTTCAGGTACAACTTTTCATGCTTGACGTCTCCAAGAAAGTTGCATTGCGTCTTGGTTGGAATGCCAGATACAATAAATTTCTCGGAACTCGAAATACTACAGAACGCGATGAGCATCTCGTCGGACTGTTACTGTCGTGTCCTGAGAAGGAGAGGTATACAATGTGCTACTTTCTTTGAGCCTTTGATCTCGGGAAACACTTGAAGTCAATTAACCCTTCTGTCATAGACTTCTATCAGGTTTAGCTTTACCCTTTCTATTACCACCCGGGGCCAGTTGTTCAAAAGCCGGTCAGCTTAACTCTGGGTTAACTTAAAATTTCTTTCCAAAGTTTCTAGTAGCTTGTTGATAGTATTGCGAGATATTTCTTAAAGCGCATATGACACGAAATTTTATATTTTAGAATTACAGACTTCTTTCTGCGGTGATGATCGCAGAGTATTTTAGTTTTTAAAAAACATGATGCGAAGGGAATTATTTGACCGTTTTAATACGTGGCCGTGAGGCAAAAAACTGTCCTATGACTGGGAACGAAATTGCACCAAAATGACGTCACTGATGAGATGTATTTTACGCTCACTGACTCAATTTAACTCTGGGTAAAACCACTAACGTCATTATGACGTCATTTTGGTGCAATTTCGTTGCCAGTGGGAGGACAGTTTTTTGCATTACGCTTCACTTATTTAAACGTTTAAATAGTGCCCTTAGCATCATCTTTCTGAAAAATAAATTACACCACGATAATCACCGCACAACGTACACTGTGATTCTAAAATATAAAATTTCGTGTCATATGCACTTTAAGAAATCGTGTCTTGATCAATAGTTTTGGTTTGTAAAGTTTTAAAATGAACCGATATGTAGAAACACAGAAACTGAAACATTGGGTTGAACTTTAACCCATTGTTAGTGCTAACCCAGCTTGGAGCAACCGGCCCCTGGCTTGCAAAACAGCAAATAAAGATGGTTCAACGGGCTTGGGTAGCGAAGTGGTTGAACCAGTCGCTTTTCACCTATAAGATCAGCCCTCGTGTGAGCAGTATAAGTGAATGCTTTTCGGAAAACTGTAGTTTTCCTCCGAGTTGACAGGGTGAGTGTTAGGTGATGCAGGACCACGAGGTTGAGTGATTATGCTGTTGTGGCAACCTTGCCTTGTGGCGAAGCTTGATAAAAACACCACCCACCCCTCCTCCATGTAATCGTGTTTCTTTCTTTAGGGAAATTCTAATCGAGATCTCTCCACCGTCGAAGATCAAAATAAAGGTGAAGTCCCCGCAGTATGGCGGACATTTGCCACGGATCTTGGAAAGCGAGCCTAAGTGGGCTTCGATTTCACGCAATTATCACCCTCTGAACTATGAAAACACGCCAGGCAGAACATTCGTGGAAAAACTCACAATCGTATTGCAGGCCAGCTAGCTAGAAGGTAGGCAAGTCAGTGTACTTGTGTGGATACTTGTAGGTAGTGATGGATAGAAAATGATTGAAAAGGACATTTTAGGCTGTACTGCCTTTTGCAGATTAGGAGAATCTTGGTATTCCTCGGGAGGTCATGCGTTGTGACTCTATAAATTTACTCTTGTACATGCATACAACGATAAAAGTTGCATTTTGCAGCTCTTATAGTCTCGAATTTGGGAATAGGAAACTTCGAAATTTAAAAATGCAGAAAACCAGGGTGGAACAAGGGCTTAACACGTAAGAAAGATATCTGCACCTATTGATGTTAAGCCTTAGAGGGGACGGGCATACCTAGGAGGTTTTGACATGAATAGTTATGTACTGAGGTTTGATAAAAAAAAACAAAGACATATATTACATATATAATTTAAGGAAATACTTCAAGATTCGACTAATAAAACATCAACTCTGTCCTAGGAAATTGATAAAGGGTAAAATGTCAAACCTCTCTTGGTACGTTTGCACATCCTGCCCCTGGGGCTCAACATTGATGGTTTCATCAAACCGTTAACTCGCTTATTTCAAGACTAGATTCCTGACCACAGGCTGTATTCCAGTTTGAGATCAGTCCTCTTGAGTACTAAGCTATATCAGGTGTTAAAATGCCTATATTTCGCCAGATTTGTTTATCAGTCAGACGTCCCTCGTTAGGACATGTGGCCAGATAATTGTTAAATAGAAATATTTTCTCACAACATCTATGCTATATTTGTAACTAATCTTTCCACAAATATGTTTTCTCGCAATTGCTCCTCGAGATTGAGCGAGATAGTATTAAATATTAAATTCGATTCGTTTAAGTGAAGACCACCATAACTTGCGCGTTTTATTCCGCAGAGAGTAATTTGTAGGTTGTACATCTTAAGATTGGCTCATTACCTGTCTCAGATCACATGTTTACTGAACGGCTAATAAATGTAAGCCGTGTCAGAACACATTGATCTGCATGGCATGGGTTAATTTACATGTAAGCATTTGTTTGTGTTTCTTGTACTACCAATTTAAATACCACAGAGTATAACTTTCTTCGCTGTTGAGAGTGTTGGCTGGCTTTTTAGTGTAAAGACTTAAGATGTGAAAATTGCGGCACAGTGTTTTTAAGGGAACTTTCTTTGGTAACAAACTTCCAGAACGAGACGACAATTTAAGAAAGTAAATTACAAAAAGATGCATTTTAAAACCCTAAGATATGTATAAAAAAACAAAACGCAAATTAAAATAAAATAAGTGTGATTGTTTATCTATCTATTTATTATCTTGGGCTTTTAAGATTTTTACCTTTATCGGATTATGTTTTTTACATAATTTTTTTTCCTGTTAAAAATGAACGAAGAAAAGCACTTGAGACAGAAAATACTCGGCTATAAAGTCGCTTCTTAAACACGCCAGGCAAGTCGCTTCTTAAAGTCGCTTCTTGAACAGCTTTCTGTTGATTCTAGATTGTCTTCCCTGTAAAATTTCTTTAAAATCCATTAGGTAAAGATGTGTTGTCCTTTCGACATTAAAACAGGATCCTCGCTTCACACGTCTTGATCGTCTCTTTCAATTCAGTAATCTTAGACTCATTCCATGCAGTGCCCTGGCCTCGATTGAAAAGCGTTTTATGACTATGATTTTGAGAACCAAACATGGCTATAAGTATTCCACTTAAACTCCGCCATCAATTATTGCCGCTGTTGTTTCATCGTCTCTGCTGCTGTTCTCCGACTGTGTGAAGCCGAACACTCGGCTCGATTGAGAAGCGTCGTATTCGATTCGCAACAGGCTATATCAGTTCATATCCGCGTACGAACTATAAACACCCTGTCAATCATCGCTGCCAGGGACAGCTGCAAAATTATGTGGGCGCTTCATTATACGTTGGATATCTTCTAACATTGAGAACCTCCACTCTTGCAAGTATACTCAGCTATAGTATTGACTCTACGGTCAGTACGAGTGCTGTCCTTGAAGATAATTCTGCACTCGAGGAGGGTGGAAATTTTCATAAGATTGGTGTTAAGTAGGCAGGAACAAACGGCTGGTTAACGGTTAAGCAACAAGAGACATTATTGCACTCCATGGCAGATTCCAGTTCTGTTTCGCTCATTATTATATTTGTTGGTATCTTGTTATTCATTGTTACCGCGTTCATTTTATGCTGTGTCTTGTGTCGACTGAGAGGACGCTCTCCTGACCAAAGATCGTTGCCGAAAACGCGTTCAAAAAACGACTCGTGGCAGGAACGGGAGACGACAAACGTAACGGAGTTTTGACGCACGTACTATAACGAAAATAAGCCAATTTGATAACATTTTATACCATTGCTAAATATGTTTCAAAAACTTTTAGATTTGTTTTATAGCACTTGAAGAAAGATCAAAGTCTCGACATCGTGTTTCCCTGCTCTTTAATCTGTTTTTCAAAGGATTTTTTACATCTTTGTTACTATCATATGGACATTGCTGCATGGGATCAGGTTTTACAGTTAAATTTGAAAATGTATAAACGGAAATCATACGGCGAGTACTTTTGCAGTGTAATTGGCGGCGTCTGTGTACGTTATAAGATGATGCCTTAAATCAGCGGGATGCTTTGAGGATTTCGAGTACCGACCGTTAAAACACTAAACAGCTATGTCAGAGTTGTAGGTTTATTAAACCTGATCAGGCGTCAATTTAATCGCGCAACTTTGTATTGGATTAACCGTATTTACAAATACCGTACTTGTTAGTATATAATAGTTGCAATTGATTACTGAAAGCGAGATGAGATTACTACTTTAAAATTTTACAACTGATTGCCACGGGCGCAGATAAAGATGTATGCGCATTATTGGAACATAAATTTTAAGTGACTCCATTGTTAATAAGACGACGCATAAGCGTCTACGTGTAATATATTTCATGCAAGTGTAATCTATGTGTTTATTTCAGACACATGTTGAGGAAGTCTTGTTCATCTCGCGATTTCTGTCATGTTTCACTCCTATCGTGATGTTAGAACAGTTCGTATTGAGTTTGACCGCGTTTACAATTAGTAGTGAGTCACGTCCCACTGTTCGTGTTGGCAGGTGTTTTCTAGTTTGTCTTAGCGCTAACGAATTGAGATGGATTGTTCATCAAGGGAAAGCGACGCTAAGTAACTATGGAAAACATTGACACGAAGTACGTTAGTTCCTCATGTATTTACCCAACCCGAGAGGCATTGCAAAAGAAAATTAGTATCATCCATAAAATGAACCTCCCACAATGGTACAAACAACGCTGATGTAAGGCTAGACCCATGGGCCTTTGTTTTTCTCCTCTGCATTAGGGAATTGTTAAATATATTATACATCACCTTGGCCGACAAAAATCGTGTTGGCCCAAGTTTAGTTAATGGATTAAACTTCTTAGAAATGACCGGTGTGTCATGCAGTTCTTTGCGAATTTCAGTTCGCCCGTGAGGATAGTTAATGAATAATTCGTGGAAATGATTTAAGACCGAGTCGAGCGAAGATGAGATTAATAAGAGTTGACATGCATTCAAGAATTGTCACATGCATGAGAGGATATTCTAAGCTTCACAGTAAAAAAGAGCGTTGATCATGTTTCCCCTTCAATAAAGTAGTAAATATTCATGATTGTGTTGGGCAAGTATCAAGTACAGCAGCTAAGCAAAGTCGCGTCTACTCTCATCCTCGTTTAATTCAGCCTTTATTGCTTTTCAAATGTTTCACTTTTTGTTTCCAACAGGTAGAAAAAAACCCCCATAAAACGCCACCCCGTTGCTGCTTTGAGGGATTAAAAAAACGTCAAAAAGCAAGTTTCGTAATTGATATAACGTGTTAAACATTTTCTACTGTTATCGCAAGCGATAAAAAGCCGCGAAAAAGTATGATTCGCCTAGCGTCATCTCATTTATCACTCGTGGCGAGATCGTTTTTTCTGATAACCGTTCACTCCTACAAGATAACATGTCATTTAAATTTTTTTTTCATGAATTATGTACAATGCGTAGCGAATTTATGTAACATATATGGATTATAGTTATCTTTTTCAACGGTTGCTCTTCTTCGATTGCGTCTGTCGAAGGTTTCTGATCTCTCCAAGGCGACGCTCATTCACTGGAACGTTCATTTATCATTATTCTGGGGAGGGAGTTGAATGGGTCGGGAATGCGTTTATGATAGGGACAGCGGATACTTTTTACCTTCAAAAAGGTTGGTAGCTGCTGCTTTTCCAAACTCATGTTTGTATATAGTAGCGCCTTAGTTCGCCTTCTACCTTTTAAATGTTTTTATAGTTATACTATTCGCTATAAATAATACCTTTACATTATATATTTACTTTGCAAGTTCCTAAATTCCTTGAGTTGTTTAATATTTGCTCGAAATCTGTTCTCTGAAATTTCTAACCAACATAGGGGATCCTCGTAATACATGGAGTTTTTCTATATTCTGTCTCGGAAAACCATTTAATTTCCGGGATTTTTCAGTATGGCCATCGCGTCTGCATAGCCATCTCGATACCGTGCGTCCATGTTCTGCAAACTAGATTCCAGGCTGTGCGTGGTGACGGCGTGGGCGTGATGGGCTTGCACCATACGCTCGAGCCGAGAGATGATCTCGAAGTCTGGTACGGCAAGACTGTTAACATCCAGCCCAAGTAACTTGGCAAGAACTTGTCTGAAGTCCAGTAGCTGTATTGAAGAGAATTCAAAATAGAAATACAACGTTGAAATTAAGAAAAAGATATTTAATTAGACTGGAAAACCAAATTATTCTATTTATACAATGCATGTAGATCGCAGAGAAAGTGAGTCTAGATCGGTTTGGTAGAGAAGCCAGTTGGGGTTCATGATGGCAGTATCAGACATGGATGACTTGCTAGCATGGGGATTATTTCTCAGACCCAGCAGTGTTCGCTGCTAATAACCTTGTACCACCCCAGGTGTCCCAGAACTGTTCGCTGCTAATAACCCCCTGTACCACCCCAGGTGTCCCAGCAGTGTTTGCTGCTAATAACCTCCTGTACCACCCCAGGTGTCCCAGAAGTGTTCGCTGCTAATAACCCCTGTACCACCCCAGGTGTCTCACCTGTTTCTCCCTCTCTCGAGTCTCCCGTAACGTCTCCTTGACGCTGTTGAGTTCAACTCTGAGTTGACTCATACTACTGCTTGTTTTGGCTTTCTCTTCTTTCGCCTCCGTCTCGTTGTGGTGGAGATCGCGCTTCATTCCTTGCAGTTGACGTGTTGTTCGCTCTTTACTTTTTGCAAGTTTGCTCACAAGACGCTCAAGATCGTCCAACTTCTGACTTTGTTCCATGTTTTCTCGCTAAAAACCGAAACTTGCACGTCAGAAAATTATCGAAAGCTTCCCTAAGCAAAATTTTGTAAAGCTACGACTTGTGTGTGTGGGGAGGGGAGGTTTTCAGAATAAGCATCAGGTGCTTACCGGGGGGCATTATGTTTTGGGGGGCGTTGCTATGCATCCTGAACTTTTCGATTTCTCAATCGATTCTATTGGTACACGTAAACCCACTAAGAATTTCCAATCAATTTACGGTCAGGTCTAGTTTTGTTTCGACATCCAAACGGTTTGCGAAACTGGGGTATCACACCCACCCCACTCCACCATCCCTGCTCGGCACAGCCGAAACAACCCCCTTCCATCTCAGAAACCTCAGGTTCATCGATCGTGTCAAACTTGGACATTAAAAGACATCAAGATAGACGGTTTTACTGTTAGCTTCACGACGTCGCAACAATTAATGTCTTGGAAAGCGTTAAGTCAGCTATACCTTTAGTTCACTAGTTTCCAACAGTTGAGCTTTCAAATCCGTCACTAACTGTTGATTCTGCAATAATTCTCCTCGATATTTGTCACATTGTTTTTGAAGCTTCTTGAATTTAATGGAGGACTCGTCTCGTTCTACTTCAACTCGGCTCTTATCTTTAACTGTATCTTCTAGACTTGTGATCTTTTTCTGAAGCAAGCCAAGCTGCAGTTCCTTGCTTTGGACTTGTTGTTTGAACCATTTTATCTTCCTCTGGAGGCCGTAGATTGCACTGCTACGGTCATTCAATGCTTCACTCTGAGATAGAATAAGACTCGTTCAAAGGATTTTCTTTGGAACAATTTAATATGATATACGCCGGTTTTGACTAATTTTGTCGGGCAATAAATGACTTTCTAGACTATTCGTTTGTAGTAGTTGATACGAGTACAACGCCTTGTACTCGATTTTGAGTAGAATATCCGCTGATTATTGATATCTCAATAAATCAATGTTTCCTTGTCATTTGTAAAAACATGGACTCCTGCTCACCTCAAGTTTGACAAGTTGTTTTGCTCTGGCTAATAAAGCTTCGCCATTCACGTCCAATCCAGCATCCTGGGCAATTTCATCCAGTTTCATCGTGTTCGCCAGAGTCTCGCAAAATAACATATACTACAAGTTTTAAAAGCAAACTGTGTAAGTTGGGAAGAGAAAGATGACATGAGTAATATTCTGCTGGAAACTATTCCCGATCCCCAGGGTTCTACACTCGAAGAAAACCATCAGTGGATCTTTATGGAGAATGACCAAAAATGCCACTCAATAATTGGACTTTTTGTTTTTAGAAATTTCTTCAGCTTTCTTGTTTCCAATAACATTACATCACTCTTGATGAAGACACTAAACTGAAGCCTCAAATTATTGGGTCGATCGTCAGGGGCTTGGTATTCATATAAACATAACCAGAGAGAAACATGATCATTGCCATAGACAGACTAACTCCTTTACCTTTCTTCTGTCCTCCTTCAGTTGATCACGTTCAACATCAGAAGACCATAACTCTCCTTCTAGACCTGAACTTCTTTCTTTCATATCTTTGATTTGAGTCTCAGCTTCAACAGCACGATGTAATGTCGTTCTGCAAACGTTTCGTTGTCCTTCTAATTCTTCCATTGCATTTCGGAGTTTCATTTGCAGGTTTTCAACTTTCTAACAACGAGAAATTTAAATAATAATTGTATGAAACTTTAGCCGATGAGTTGGAGATGTTGTAGAAGGATGGACCGTCCATTTGATGGCAGATTTGTGTCTCGGGAAACACGCTCTCTAATTCCTCGCTGACTTCTGGAAAAATTCTCTTAAGGAGGACACAAATAACAACCAAAAACTTACAGCATTCACGTCGCGTGATCCTTTTGAAAGACGCTTCACATGATGCAAGATATCAGCTTCTGATTCTTCACATCCGATTATCTCCGTCAGGTGACGACGAAACTTCGAGAGCTGCAAGCAAAGAGGAACATCGATATCGCTTGTTTGAAGTTTGTTTACACTCGCACTTGTGATGGTTTTCACGACTTAGCCCTTACAGCAAGCGCGTTTTCACTTTAGAGAGATCGTGGGTTCATGATCTGTGACACTGATATGAAAAGGGACCTTACAGTCGTAACTGCGGAGGTGTTTAAGAACATACCTGCGTGTGTGCTGACTGTTCAGTGTATTTTGTGGTCTGCAACGATTGTTCCAGCGAGTTTAATCTGAAAATGGAAAGTCATCAGCGTTACACATTGTACTCTACGCTGTCGCTGGCGTTTAGTCGTGAACAATCGTCAACTTTTGAGAGCTTTTGGTTCTACACCGTAATTCCATTTAACTTACCTTTCCTCTTTCTCTTGCAAATCACCACGCGTTACTGCCCAGGCCTCTTGACTCGTCTTCATCTTATTCCTGGCGTTTTCCAGATCAACTTCAAGTTCCCGGACTTTTTGTTCCAGGGTATCTTTCTCCAGGGTTAAATCTCCTATCGTCTGTTGGTGTTTCTCCGCTTGCTTCTTTTCGTCACCAACTTCTTCAACCAGGCGCATAATGGTCTCCCTACAAAACGTGATTTACTGTAGGGTTAGCATAGTAGATAACTCAACTGTACTCTGGATTTTGTGGTTCGAACTGAGTTGAAACTCGATGAATAAAGAAAATTTTTCTTTTAACCGTTTAAATCTTAGGATCATGATGGTCTAATGGTTTACAAGAGATGGTTCACCGCCAGAACGCCACAGAGTACAGATCGATTTGATACAAGTTGTGGCTTTTACCAGCTTCATGCAAGTTTGCAATCAACTTCTATCAAGGCTGTTGTCTTCGTTAAATTGCAAGTCTGTGAAAAATGGCACTTGATATTTGCAGACTTGCTGTAAGTTTTTGAAACAACAATCAACTTGCGTCAAGACTGTTGACAACAGGACTTACTAAAGCTATTTTACCTGCTTGCTTTCGATTCCAGGTCATTATCTTGCAAGTTGTTAGACAAACTTTTCGCTTTTTCTTTCAATGCTTGTCTATCTCGAATCAGATCGTTGACCTGGACAAAGAACAGAAAGATATTATGACGTCAGGAGGTGCGGGGGCAGGAGTCTCATTGTATGTTTGACTCCAGCACCGAGCTAGCAAACGATAGACATCGCAAACGATAGACATCGCAATAAAGGGGAAAATGTAAATATAACACGAAGATATCTTCGCAATTCAGCAATACAGGAACATTACCTTCTTAATTAGACGGGCTGTTGATTCAGAATTACTTTCGGATAAATCGATATGAAGTGCTGCTCCAAGCTGGTCGCGCAGTTCTTGATACTAGAAGAAGAAAAAATTGTGAATTCATGAAGACTGCAAATTGCAAATTCACTTTCTTGATGGTCCTCCCTTGGTTGATGGTAGCGACGTTCAAATACTTCCACATTCCATCAATTCAAACCTCTCTTTTAGCTAATCAGATGTGTTGCATCCTCTTGATCAACTAAGTGGGTTCCTTGTAAACCACGAATAGTTAACGGTAGTGGTTGTGGAAGTCAAATCTGAACCTACTTATATCCCCTTTTGTACCTTTGATATCTACTTTTGTGACTTAGTTGTCCCCTTTAGTACCTTAGTTTTCCACGAGTGTGCCTTCTTGGCGGCGTTCTCTTCTTCATTCAATCTTCTTTTCAACGAGGTCTCCGCTTGCTGGAGAAGATCCTGTTGTGCCTGCATTTCTTTCTTCAGTGACGCAATCGTGACGTCACCTCGTGACGCGGCATTCTCTTTCACATCGATTGCTTCTTCAGCTTCTTGAAGACGATGACGTAATGATTGAATAAGCGCCGTTTGCCGTGCTCCATTTTGTTTCTGAGTTTCTATCTCGCACTGAAGGATTTCAAGAAGTCGTTTGAATGATAGACATGTTTAGTTATTATGCAAGAGAAATATATTTATATATAGTATATTAGCAAGGGAAACTATGAACGTAAAATTCGAATTTGCAAAGAACGCGTATCAACTTTGATTCAGTCGAAAGCTTTCTAACTGCGCTTCGGACAACCAACTTGAGACATGTGTCAGGTCATGCAGCGTAGGGACAATGCAATATTGGGTTTATGCTAATCCTGTCAACATTCAATGTCAGGCACAGAGTGTTTACGATTTTCTTGATACAACGGCTACCGATAATGTTTAGTGGTAGTCCAGTTTACCTTAAGATCTGTAAGTTGTTGCTCTTTTTCGGAAACTTTCATTTGAGAACTTCTGACCTAAGGAACAATATGGTGGAATTATTCTTGCTTCTGATACGTGGCAGTTGAAGAAAATCATTTTCATCTTGTGCGCAATGTTTTCACGTACCTCCTCCTGAAGTGTCGATGTTTTCATCTTCTCGCCAGCCAAATCAGTCATTGCGACCTCCGCTTTTTCTCTGTAATGTGTCAGCTGGAAAGACACAAGGTTGAACTGAGTTAAAACGAATCCCTACGTGATCAAACTAAGTTTGTGAGTCTGTGAGAGTGAAAGGAAGATTTGAAACAAGGTCGAAGTGCTTTCTGTCTCATCCAGAGAACAAGAATGGCTGCTATTTTCTGTCAAATGTTTCGGTTGCTTACTTTCGACTGAAGTTATCCTTTCATATATGTTACAGGGGTCTCCTCGTGAGAGGAAAGAATATGATATTGTCTAATTATGACTTTTCGAGTAATTTATTATTACCTGTAACGTAAGAGCTTCCTTGTCTTGTTGCAAACGGCTCAATTTTTCTTTTAACACTTGCTTGTTTCCTAATTCTTCGGGTTGGGCTTCCAGATCTTTTAGAAAATTGTGAAGCTTTTCTGCTTTGCTAGCACGGGATGTTTCACCTTGTAGCTATAGGACAGTAGAAAGAGTGTTAGTTGCATTTCTAGTCGGGACAAGACGGTAGTCCATCTGTACAGTTTTCAAACTCGCTTTGCTGGGTAATTCACATTCGTATTATAAGCGCCTTGGAGTGTTTTTAGTCAAATTTCGTGGTTAATTTAACCACGTCCTTAATCTAACAAGAATACTAGAATAACACTTACAACACAGTCACTATTACGGAAGCGGTTGCCATCCTCCCTAAATCAAATGAACAAGACATTCAGACGGAGTTTTTGAGTGGGTACGAAGGGTAATGTTCTAACTTCAAGTAATGCACAGTTGAAGAAGATAAGAGTTTGGATGTAGGAGTCTGCATGATGAATTTCTCATACAAAGGAGAACAGTTACAACATGGAAATTGATGAGACTTGGCTTGATACTACCAGTCAAATAGGCCAAACTCTCTCTCTAATGTTTGAGTATCTCAAAGGTGAGTAGAATTGACGAGTGCATGCTTGAAGGCTGTTAAGTGTTGGTGCTGGATATACAATTTCATCAAACCTTATCAACTGGACTGCAAACGTAGCTGCTCGTTTGACAGCTGAAACAATCAGCTCTGTACTTTGTAGTGTACCTATTTTTTTCCCAAGTAGGAAGCAAGTACCTGTTTTTTTAGACAGATCATCTCATGGCTTCATTCAAGCGCAGCTGCTCAGTTTTAAGCTTCGTTACTAAGGGATTATTCTGAGTTCATTGACAGTAAATATATTGAAGAAATAGTTTAGAAAGCGTTCACTTATTCCCTTACCTTACTGAACGATTTAAAGGTTCTTTAAGGAACTTCAGATCCGTCTAAACAAAATCATAAAGCAGTGGAATTCAACTTTCTATTCGTGATTGTTATAATACATTTGATTTGTGTACAACTATGAATTAATTTCTCCACTAATGGAAGAGTAAAATATTGTCCACCGAGACCTCACCGCGAACATTGCCAATGTTTGATATACCGCTTGTCTGTAGCATTAGAAAATACATCTTTCACTAATTCTTGAAACGATACTAACAGAATTCGACGTTTTGAGCGAAGGTCCTTCGTCTCAAGTTAATTGTGATGACCTTCGCTTGAAACGTCAAATTGCGTTTTATCGTTTTGGGTAGTGAGTCTTGTGTTTTTGACTGCACTGCCTGCACTGGCAAAGTTGGTTTGAGTCCGAGTGTAGATACTAGATAACTAGTTTTCTTACAAGGAAGATTCCGGCTCGTTCATTTCCTCCAGAGTTCAATGGAAGCTTGATTTAGTTTAGCAATAGCAACTCACCTCGGAGCGTCTGAACCCCACAGAACTACAATTTGAACTCTCAGCGCTGAGGGGTCTTCGATGTCCATTTAAAGTCGGACGTAAAGATCTGTGCGTTTCCTCGCGAATCTCGCTTCCCTCAGAGTCGACGATCACATCTGAGTCATCCAAGTACGTTAGGGAAGATTTGCCTTTACGTTTCGGTTTGATGTTCGGAAAATACTCCATGAATGAAGCTCTTAACAAGGACTTCAACACAGCTTAGCACAACTCTTCTTTTCTTCTCAAATTTCTACTGAACTCTACCGTGGTGAAATTATTTATTTTGATGTTATAGCGTCGTAACCTTGGCGATAGTCACTCGGCAACTAGCGACATCCTCACATCTCATCCGTCTCATCCATAATTTATGCTTGTTGGCGTGTGCAATTTAGTTGTCAGGTGTCGCGTTGTTTGCATTTTATATTTTGCAATAATACCTGGCTCTGTTTCGGCAATGGTTTGTAAAGTATTAAAATGAGAAAAGCATTAAATATTTATGAATAAAACTTGTTAAATTTTGCAACCGGAAACCGGGTAGAAAGACGAATGTAAATCAGTGTAATTTGATAGCGTCCACCTTTTGTTGAAGGCCATCATCAAAAACTTGAAATTTATATCTACACAGTTGGATATACAGCGTGGATATCTGGCGTTTTTCCGTGTAGAAATAGCTTTATATATCTCAAAACATGGATAGTTCGAGCATTAGTCCCACTACTGCAAGGGAACTGACAGTGTTTATACAAAATACATTCCAACAGCTTCAGGATAAGCTAAACAAGACCGAGGACGCGATTGTGACACGCTTTAATACGACTGGTAAAAAGATTGACCAGATCGAAAAAGCGCTAGTTGAACTTATGGACCACGCAGGAGTAAGCGAGCCCTATGAAGATGGACAAAGCGAAGCAGACTTTTCTGACACATACAAAGATGAAGAATAATGGATATGAAGGATGAAAGACAGTTAACTTTACGCGTGCTTTTACATGCAAGGTTGCCAAGGGCACCGTGAAGCGTTTTGTGGAATCCAGTAGACGTTATGCAACTTTTAGACATTTTAAAGCCAATCCACACAACAGGATATGGATTATCATCATGGTGTATGTGAATGAGTGCAGGAATGGATAAAATGTCACATTTCATTGTCCTTCACTGAAATGATGAGTAAGAGATGCGCACCGACAACTCATTTCCATACTCCAAAATGACAATGTCGTGTTGGGCAGCTTGGCTTCAGGATTTACTGAATTTCTTAACACTTGTGGATGAAACTTTGTAAAGAATTCAGGGAATTAGATATCGCTTCTTTATTACTATTAGTGGACTATCTTCAGTTATTTGAAGACTTATTTTAATGGGTTATTTTTTGTTTAGAGTGGTATTTTTTTATTCTGGCCATGTGCTTGGGTGATTAATAATAAGATTTTGGGAGTTCTGTATACTGCAAATTCGGGCTGACGTGATTCATATGTCGCCTTGTTTTTTTTTCGTGTTTTTTTTTTCTGTTGGCACACGTTTCTGTCAACGCTGTCTGAGACGGGTCTTAAATAACAGTTTTCCGCATGTTTCTGCTTGAAACATTTGTAACGGAAGAGTTCATTCTTCTTTATTCTTAGAATTTTCTGCGCAAAAACTGCCGGTAACTCCGGCTCGCTCCATACCTATCCCCGGCACTATTTACGGCTGCCAGGTGTTGTCATACTTATGCTGATTAGAATCATGATTTTGAACAATTTCTGTGTTTCTTCGTGCCAGAGTTGAGCAATATTTGAGGAGATTGTTACATTTTATACAAGTTTCTTGCAACTTTTATATTGTGCAACTCGCTTGGTGGTAGGAGAGAAGGCTCAGGTGTTTGGCGGGGGTGAGACCCTGTCAAACTAGTTCAAGTCTTTTAGCCGCGTGCTTCTGCCGAAGAAAGCCTGCCTTACTTTGATAAACCCTGATTTGAGAATTTAAACTGCCTTTTCTGAACTATAAGTTTACACATATTGGTCCAACATCAAGTCATCAACCAGCAACATCTGGCCTCGTTTGAACACTATATTTATGTTACATGTCAGGTCATATTTATTCAAAATTTTCCAACATTGTTTACCCTATAATGTTGCTCCCACTGTGTTGGATATGTTTGAAGTTTGAACGAACCTGACTTTTATACCAAGCTTTCGGTCTTTACTAAATTTATGCAGGACATTTGACCCCTCGGCAGTACAGCATGTTGATATTTAACACTGGCATTGATATGGCCAAACGATGACAAAAATGTTTAATAAATTACCTTTCATTCGGCGAAAAAAACAACGATTTTCTGCACCAATAATTTAATTTCATATTTCAAAGTAATACTTCAAGCTTTGCTGAAGGTTTATTTATAATTTTACACCAAAATGGCGTCGGTCAAAGTGGCTGTACGAGTTCGACCACTGAACCAAAGGTGTGTATGAAATTTTGGCGCAATATTTTAAAGTATATCTATGGTTACAAGGTTATATTACTGTATTTTTTATTACTGCAGGGAAAACGATAGAGCGGCTTCCCTAATAATTGAAATGGAAGGAAAAAAGACGAAAATATCGAACTTTAAAGTTAGTAATTTTGTTTACGTGATAAGGTCATGATCAAGCATGGCTTGTGCACGAAATACCGTGATTTGTGCTATTTTTTATTTTTGATCTTTAAAGGCAAGTTCAGTGGAAAAGGTTAAGGAATTTACATTCGACCACTCGTACTGGTCTGCCGATAAAAGAAGCAGAAATTACACGAACCAAGAAATGGTACGGTTTTAGTATTGCTTTCATTTTCTAAACATATTCTGAAAATACGCGGAACCTTTTCGCATCCTGTAAATAAATTTAATGGAATAACATACACTACGGCTGTGTTATTTCCGTTTAGTTGCCGGTATTTATACAATTGTAAAGTTAGTCGTAAACATATTTAGCTTTTTAAATTCTACTTGTACTGGCATTATATATTTTGTCTACCTCTATGTTCTCGTGTCTTTGTTGTGGTCTGGAAGAATATTTGATTAGGGTTAGATATTTCCGGAATTTATCATCCTGCTGTCACATGCAGGGGATTTGTAAATTTATATATATTGTGTGTGTGTTGTAATTGAACAAGATTAATTTTATCAAAGTCACAATTTAAAAGGATTGTTAAATGTCGCAATTAGATAATAGTTTAACTATTCTAATTAATCAGAATTTAGAACATGCAAAGTATTTATATTCTGGAACAAAATACATGGTATGAAATTCCTTCAAGAATGTTATGCAATAGCAATTGTTTATATAATTATTGTCTTGAACATGTTGTGACAAGCCATTAAGTTTTGAAAATGCATTTAATTGAGTCCATATTTAGACCATTGCTTCTGTAAATGATTAGCTCAGGATGCATTGAAGTGTATGGGTGTGATTTTCTACTTTTGATGGATGAAAAAGAGTGGATTAGCTGTGGTGGGTCACCTTGATGACCAACACCAGTGCCAAGCTACCTGGCATATCCATTGATTCAAATCATACAGATGAGAAAATCACACTGGAAAAAGTAGCTAAAATAGGTCATTGATCAAAAAAGATCCATAACCCACCCAGGGAGGAAATTTCCACTGTCTTTCCCCTTTTGCATGAAATTTTGAGAAAATTCAATAATGAATAGTATATTATATATATAATAAAACAAAACATGTTTTTCAGGTGTTCAATGATCTTGGATCAATGATTGTAAAAGCAGCATTTGAAGGTTACAATGCATGTATTTTTGCATATGGCCAAACTGGATCAGGCAAGACATACACAATGATGGGAGATTCGGTAAGAATTTTAAAACTTACATTGTTTTTTAAAGCTATGTGTCATGTTTTACTTTTATCGTTTGGTAATGAACAATGTCAAAATGTACTTTGCAGCAAAAAGATCCAGGTCTGATTCCAAGGATTTGTCAGGTAAAAAACCCAATATGTTATCAAGTAATAGTTCAAAATATGGCTATAACAACATAACCATGATTACAAACAACCCTCTTTAAATTGTTTCTTCTTGATGAAAAAACTAAGTTTGGGCCACTGTTGGGAGTGTTTGTTGGAGTTCATGCACCTTTATGTAAACTTTTTTTTCCACTCTCTTACATTTGATGAAAACAGTGGATATTTCAGACTTTCAGTAGCATGTGTGTTCATTCAGGAACTTCACATATTGCATCAAAATAATTTAAAACTAAGAATTGGATAAACCAACTTGAAGTGGATTTTTGATGAACCATAGTGTCAAACAAATATATGTCAAACTCCAGAATGTCTTCTTGTTAAAATATGTTTTCAGTAATGTAATAATCCCTTACATTTTTATTTGTGTAACTGGTTTTATAATTTATATGCCAGTTACTCATGTACTGGGCACTCTGTCTTAGAGTGTGACCACTGTGAGGAATATCTGAGTGTGTAAAATAATACTAAGCAATCAAAGAATTTAGAATCAGGAGTGTATAAAGATTGTTGTGTTCATGACTATGTTACTAGCAGGAGTAATTTTGATAACCACTGGACCACCAAGTGACACATGGCTCTGCAAACACTTTACCCTAGTAGTCAAAATCTCTTAAAAATGCTCTCACTGTCAATTTCTCTCATCTTCAGGCAATGTTTTCAAGAATGAATTCAAATAAAGATCAAGGGATATCATACAGAACTGAAGTTAGGTAAGTGCTTTCCTCTGTTGGCTTGTACCAAGCAAGGGTGTGCAAATTATTTTCCTCACTTTCACAGAGTTTGTGTGGTGAAGACTCATTAGTGAATTGAGTGGAAATCATCAGCAAATTTATTAACACAACTTGATAAATGGAAGAGTCTGTAAAGAACACAACTTAATTAGAGTAGCTTTGGTATACCACTGACTGTCTGTTGGTACTAGTGATCATAAATGATTCTCTAAGTAGTATCAACAATAAGTGAATCTTTATCAATTGAAAGTAATCTAACAAGGTTTGCTTACAGCAAAGAAATCCTGTGATCATGGAATTCCTGCTGACAGAACTGTCTCTTTCAACAACTCTCCTCTAATTTTCTATTGGATTTCCTACCCTGTATCACTGACCAAAATGGCAATGTACTCTTCCTGCAAGAATTAGCACCTAGCAAATAGAATAGACTGTGTGTTATCATTGTATCCATTCATGTTTAGTTATCTAGAAATTTACAAAGAACATGTGAGGGATTTGCTTCGTCCTCCAGCTAAAGGAATGACACAGCACAACCTGAAGGTCCGAGAACATCCTAGAGATGGCATTTATGTTCAAGGTACTTGATTTAGTTTTTGACAGCTCAGAGAGTTCAACCTACTAATATGAAGGGCAATGGAAGGGGTGATATCTTGTGGCTCTTCAGAACCTGCTTGGAAATCTAGCTTCCCATAGCATGGTTATGACTGCCATTAATGCTTTACCTGAAAATCAATTTGGACCAGTTGTAAATACATATAACTGTATGCAATTTTGTAAACCTGAGCTTTTGTAGTGTTAGGGATTAATTTAAACTTCATTCCTCTAAAGCAAGTTTTGTTTTATCATGTTATAGACCTCACAAAACATCTTGTATCTGACTTTGAAAGCATTCACGACCTCATGGTTGAAGGTAGCAATGTCAGGCAAGTGTAATACGGATTTATTGAATTGTTCTTTGGATGTTGGGACTTTTTTTGTTGACTGGATTTGTCTTTTGCTGGTAGTCTCATGTTTGCCAGTAGGAGTTGAACTTTTCTTCTGATAACTCTGCTTTGTTTTTGAAAACACCAGGGTGACTGCCAGTACGAATATGAATGACGTCAGCAGCAGGTCACATGCCATCTTTACCATCAGTTTCACCCAGGTATTCTATGTTAATGAATCTCGCATGCTTGCTACAAATTTCGTAATTAGTAAGACTTATTAATTTCGATTTAATTTCAGGCAAAATTTGACCATGATATGCCCAGTGAAACCGTTAGTAAAATCAACTTGGTGGATCTTGCAGGAAGGTTAGGTCACAAACCCATAAGATATTTCTGAGTGACTACCTTAAAGATAACACAATACTTCGACATTTGAAGTGAAGGCATGTTCATGAGGGAGTTAGTGTTTCACTATCAACGCCAGTTCAAAATTTTATCATAAGAAAAATCGGCGAGTGTTGGCATCGTTTTTATATTGAGTATTGCTCGGTAATTGCGCTTAAAATCACTGTTCGCTGTAGTCGCATATGAATTCATTAAGATAACTCTGGACGTTTGCCCTGGCTAACCCAAAATTGCACCTATTCAAAAACCAGCATGAATTATGTTCTGTTAACTATATTTTTATGCGGAAAGGCAAAATGTAAAAGATCTAGCGAAACGTTTTGTGTTGCCCCCAGTCTATATTGTCAGGCGTTGTGCATGGCTGGTTAGAGCAATTAAAGGCAATAAAGTGAATGAACTATAGAAATTGGTTTCTAAAGAACAAAGAATCACACACAAAGTTGACTGTTGTTTCAAAAAAGTCAGCCACAAAGCCTGATCAGTTCAGGTTGTCATTTATCCAACCTAACGTTCTGAACCTAACGTTAACGGCTCTTTTCGTGTGTTTCAGTGAACGAGCCGATGCTACTGGTGCTACAGGAGAAAGACTGAAGGAAGGCGGCCTAATCAATAAATCTTTAGTGACACTGGGCACTGTTATATCGCATTTAGGTAAGGTGAAAATCACTTATTGCATGGTGAAAAAGGGCTTTTTTTCAGCTCGGCTAACTGGTTTATGGTTAAATGTATGGCTTGTGACAAAGGAATTCGCAAACCTCTGCCGAAAGTTCACATCTTTGAAAAGTAGTTTCGTTTTTCAGCTGACGTTTCCATGCATCCACAAAAGAAAATATTCATTCCTTATCGAGACTCCGTGTTGACATGGCTACTGAAAGACAGTCTGGGTGGAAACTCTAAGACCGTTATGATAGCAAGTATGTTAAAAACAAATACGAGGGACATTAGTACAGAGCGTACTAGGATAAAAAATGTTTACTTTCTATCATAGACTAAAGTCAGAACCTAAGAGTTTGACCTAAGTCAGAACGAAATCATACACAATGCAGCTGGAAAGAACATCTTAAAATTAGTAAAATCGCGTAGTTTGGTTGTAGAATCTTGTAAAATACGGAAAAAATAGCCTTGTAAAGTTGGCAAAATTTGCTCGCAGAAAATCCTTCTACCTTCCTGCCAATTTTAGCTCAAATATGGTGGGCACATTGATGGATGTGTCTTCATGTAGTGTTGACCTCCAAATCTCTAATGCGAGATGTCTAAAACGGTTTTTCATATCAATTTTGTTTAGCTATTTCGCCCGCTGACATCAACTATGCGGAGACATTAAGTACGTTGAGGTACGCAAACCGCGCGAAGAATATCATCAATAAACCAACTGTAAACGAAGATGCGAATGTCAAGTTAATACGAGAGCTCAAGGCTGAGATTGATCGCCTCAAGGCAATGGTTAATCCGGTAAGAAGACAATCTTAGTATGCTTTTTTCTTGTATTAGTCAACTCTACCTCACTCGTGGTATGGTCGCTAAACTACGACGCAAACTGTTTTTTCTGAATTCCTTAAACATGTAGTTCGTGGTTACCTTGTTGAGATGACCAAATACATGTACTGTATTTTTGGCTCAATGGTAGACTGCATTGTTAATGAGGTTGAACTGCATGATGAACCCTAGACTTGATCAAGTCTGTCTCTGAAGGGCTTCTCAAGGGGTTCAAGAATCCGTCTCTAATGGACTTCTCAAGGGCTACATCAGCACCTCCACCAATAATAACACCGTACATAGTACATACCAAAATAATTTGTATCACCAGCATATCTGCAACCATCATTGGTGCAAAAGCGGTGGCTGCCACAGGTGTTCTTATGGAACTACTGGCCGGAGCAGATTAGTCTTCATCGTTTGCTCTTTAGCTTACTTCCGTTCACTCACTTACTCACCGAGAAACACCTCATATTACGCTAAATATTAATTACTGATCTTCAGCAAGCACTCGGGACGGCAGAACTGGCTGCGGCAAAGAAATTGTCGGAAAACGAAGCGAGAGTTAGCGAGCTCACGGACAAGTGGAAAGACAGATGGAGAGAGACACAGAAGATATTGGAGGTAACGTGTATGTTTTTATTTTTAGAGGTGGCTTGACCCATTAGGGGCCGAGTTAAGAAAGCTGTACAGAGTCCCTAAATCGACAACGTAAAATCATCCAGGCGGCGTGTACGTATGAATCCTTAATCTCCAGTGGAAATCATAAGCATGTCGAGAATTATATATTCCTCATGTTCCTATATATTCCTATATATTCCTCATGTTTCTATATATTCCTATATATTCCTCATGTTCCTATATATTCCTGTATATTCCTATATATTTCTCAGCTGTTCTCGGCTTGAATTTCAACATATCTATGTTTCGACTCGAGACATGATCCACCCTTTAGAAATTATCCAACATCGAGTGGCGTGCTACACAATCATGATTGATCTTATCTCGTATTTACTATTAAGTACTTTCACGAGTTTGGTAAGGGGGATAGGTCAATATGATTGTTCATAATAGATTATGGAACTTAATTTACTCTTCTTTAAATTGTGATAATCCTACTGCAGGAAAGAGAAATGGCTTTGAAAAGAGAAGGTGTTGGTATCAAAATGGACTCAGATCTTCCTCATCTCGTTGTCGTTGACGATGATTTGTTCAGTACTGGCATTGTTGTCTATCATTTAACAGTATGTTCACTATATCAACCACCTTTTGCTGGTACAAGTCTTAACTACCCTTCAAGAAAACTGACTATTCTTAAAGGTGTCATAACGGTATCACAATTTCCTACGCACAGAATAGGAAATAAACAGAAGATTCACTCGAGTTGGAAACTTTGAAGTTTGTATCCTGGAGCATGTCACATTACGCATGTTCCTTATGCAGTTTCTGGCCAGTAAAATGCATACACGGCCCTTTGAAAATCACTTATCATGAAAGGCTGCCGTGTATGTATAAATATTTTTAAATAATAATAATAATAATAGTAATAATAATTTCCCTCATCTGGCTTTTTCGCAATTATTCTGTCCAGAAAACTGCATAAAAAAGGAGACGTGCATTGTTTGACACAGAAAGTTTTGTGGGTAGGCATGAAATAATAACCATGGCTCTGTGTTTTACAGGAGGGTCGGACGACTGTTGGACGAGAAGATGCGTCTCAAAAACAAGATATTGGTAAGATATTTCTATAACATACAGTAATATTTTCTCCACACCTGTACTGTACCAAGTTCTCTATCTCTTCACGTTATGATGTACAACTCTGTATCAATGCATGGTGCTTCTTTACTAAGCGTGATGTATAATTGTGTATTTTCAGTGATCAGCGGTCCAGACACGAGCAAGGAACATTGTTTTATTGAGAACACGACCGGCAATGTAGTGTTAAACCCTCTCTCTTCGCTCTGCACCATCAACGGAAATAAGATTGAAAAACCTGCCAAACTTTACCAAGGTAGGAAAAAGATATCAGTCGCGTCAAAGTGAACTAAATTGCCCGGTTGGGATATAAACACAACAGTAACGCTACAGTAGCATACATTAATACAACAGTAACACAGCAAATACTTTCACGTGAGTACATAACATCATGATCAGATATTATTTTGGTAGGAGAACTCCTGTTGTTATTTTGTCTGTAGTTTGATAGTGTCAATTACGCTGAACTCTTCTAGCAGAACTGCAAAAGATCCCAAACTTGGCTTCCTTAATATGTCATCAAATCACCGGCACATTTTTACGGAATTTGTTTAGTATCTATTCCTACCCTTTATTTCATTTGCAAAAAAGTTACTGAGCTCCTTCGTTTATGTTGTAGGTGATGTTATTGTTTTGGGTAAGACAAATTTATTTCGGTTCAATCATCCACAAGAAGCCGCTGAGTTGAGGGAAAAAAGGAAGGTACCAAGGGCGCAATATGAATAATATAATATATAAGAAATATCTTATAATATATTGGAAATATCTAGTTCTGTGTGCAATTTGACAAAGCTTCATCAAAATCATTGGATTTTTTAGTAATTCTTCCTCTCGTAATTGTCCTTTTCGATGTTTGATAGTCTTGAAACTCGAGTCATTTCTGTCTGTCTCTTACATTATTTTTGTTCTGCCTTATAGACGATGAATAAAAATGGGATGAATCGCGCGAATATGATGTCCAAATTTCGTAGCGAGTCAGATTTACTACGAGGTTTCATTACAGGGTAAATTTTGTATATTTGTAATTTAGATTATTGTGAAATGTTTTTATATCCGACAGCTAGGTGTTTTTAATTTCGTCTTTTTCCCATGCAGAAGTGATCGTGAGGAAAAATTGAGCCGCGAACTCGACCAAGCGAGGTAGGTAAAACCTTGCGAGTGAGATTTGTTGATTGATTGCATATTGGTTAATGCTTGGTTCTTCCAACTTGCTTTTCATGCAGAGTTCCTTTCCTTTAATGGACGATTCCCTCTTTAGAAATATTCATTAGCACAGCTGAAAAGAGCATCCTAATTCCTAAATTTAGAAAAATTGTCAAGTTTGGTTGCAAAACATTGTGTAATGTGGAAAATATAATAGTCCTGTGAAGTTTGCAAATTTTGTATACTTTTGTGTTACGCACGGAAAAGTGTAATCAGATTTCGAAAGTGTAATCAGATTTAGGATGCTCTTTCCAGCTGTGCTAATGAATATTCCTAATTCAAAAGTTTGTCTAAAAGGGGAATGGTCTATTGTTGGTGTGGGATTATATGTTTTGTTTTAGTCTTTCGTGTACAAGAGCGTGCACATTTTCTCTACCAGACATTCATTTCTTCTGTAGTAACACTGGAGGAATAACAATAGTTTTCATCGGAACTTCTAAGAAGAGCAGCTAAGAACTGAACAGTTTAGTTCAGTCAAACTAGACTAGACTAGACTAGACTAGACTAAACATTGGATGACCTTTACTCCACGTATTCAGTATAGTTATGTAGTTAGTTTAGTGGAGTATGAAGACTAATTGTGCTACCCGAACTGAGCGTTTGGATTTGTGTCTTTTTGCAAAGGAACCTTTTGGAAAAGCAGAAGCAAGATGAGTCGATTCTGTTGGAGAAGGCAAAGTATGTTTGTTCTTTCATGGGGTGGTAGTTATTGTTGCGTGGTTTTATTGGGTTTTGCACGAGTGTTTCTCTTTAATCTTTCCAGAGACGAACTAGCTGCGCAGATACAAGAGGAGTCTAAGAGACTGGAAGAAACCAGGTAGGGACCTGTTTTAGTGACGAGTGTGGGCTGTGATCTCAGGTTGAGGTCATTTCTTTATTATTAACAGACAAGAACTGGAACAACAGAGAGCAATAGTTGATACTCAGACAGAAAGAGCGGATAAAACGAGGTAAGTTAAGACCTTGTCATGGTACTGTATAATGTGATGGTAATGTCATAGTTTGATTTGGCGATCGGGTTTGATGACAATAATGACATATGATGGTGATGGTGATGATACCGATGATAGTGATGGTGCATGATTATAATGATGTGATGATTTATGATGTTGAGGATGCTTTGTTGTAGTTTATACCCATACACATTGTCAAGCAAAGCGTGTCCTTTGTAGAGCTGAATACGAAAAATTGGAAGAAAAACACCGCATCTCGGAAACGGAACGTCGAAAGCAAGAACTCATTTATAAACACGAACTTGAAAGTCGTTTAATGAGGATCGAAAGTCAAAAAGACGAAATCGAGAAGCTTCAAGAGCAGTTCGATCACGCCGAGAAGGCGATGGAACGTGAAATAGCCGAAGTGAAGGAGAGAATTTACGAAGAGAAACGGGCAAAGATTGAACAGCTTGATAACGAGGTTCAGAGATTGCTGTTGCTTCAGACGGAAAGTAAAGTGGCAAAAAAAGCAAGAGAGGAAGAAAGGTTGGCTTTGCAGACGATTTGGAAAAAAGAGACAGGGAAACTACTTGAGGAGAAGGAAATATTGAGTTCACTTGAAAATGATCTCAGTTTACTCGACAAAGATATCGAGGAGGTAGGAAAAAGGGATTTTTGAAACGATTTATATTTTGTTTGATACAAATTACAATGTTGAATCTTTCTTCTTTTAAAACGTTTTTCAGTGTATATATTTCTGTCATAGTCTTAGCTGCCAAAAATTAGGCTTTGGTCGAATCGTCACATTTTCGTGCTGGAAAACCTTTCCATGGTACAAATTATCGTTTTTATTTTTTCCCAGGAGAAAGTCAAAGCCGGTGACTGCGGGCAACTTGAAGAAGAGAGAGTTAAGATTGTGAGAAAAATTCTAAAGTCAAAAGAACACATCTCCTATTTGTACAAAGAACGGGAAAACGCCGTTAAGAAGGTACAAAAACATCTCCAGAACGAGCGAGAAGTTCTGAATTGGGAAGTTGTCGAACACGAGAAAGACATTCGTGAACGCAGGCAAATCTTGGAGGAACATTTGAACGAGTTAGAAGCTGAGAAAGACATCGCTGCAGATCAGTTGGCTGAGGCTGAAATTGAACTAAGTAATAAAGTTGCCGAAGAGGACAAAATAATTCACACTGCCCAAGAACATCTTTTTAAACTGGAGGAAGAAATATTACGAACGATAGGAGCTGACGAGGCAGACTTAAAAGCCAAGCAGATTAAGTTTAACGAGGAAAGCAATGAGAGAAGTCTTTTGATAGCTAAAGAAAGGCGGGGTGTTGTTGAACTAGCTGGAAAGGTTGAAAAATTAAAAGATAAGGCTGACGGTGATGACGATAGTCAATTGCAAGATCTTGAAGCACAACTGGAGGCACAGAAAACACGGCTACGCGAGCTTGAGGAAAACTCGATCGTAGAGGAAAAGAAAGCGGAAGAGCTACTGGCTATGGCTGGCAGAGATTTTAAACAAAAGCAAGCTACGAGAGAAGTTGATCTAGAAGCTGAGCGAAGCAAGATAGAAAAACTTAAAAAAGATAAACAAATTACAATTAAAGAGTATGCGAAGAAGGTGAGCCATTTTAAAGAGATGTTGGAAGACGCTCAAAGTAAACTAAGAGAAGACAAGGGAAAGTTGAAAGAGCTGGACATTGAGGAAGAAACGCTACATCAGAAACTTGAGAATGGCGTGATTTCTATCGCTCGTAAACTTTCCGATGGTTTGGAAACCCCACCGGAAGATGTTTCCTTAGAGAGTTTGATCAATGATTTAAACGTAGTCAGTAGTTCCGGTCGGACAGAAGTCACTCAAAAAGAGGAAAGTATGAGTGAGGAGTTGGATAAAATAAAAAGTAATCGTAAAGCTTTGGAAGAAAGCGTCCTGGCTGAAGAAAATGAAAAGGATAGAATAGAAAATGACTTGAAGGAAATGCGAGAGGTGTTTCAGAAAGACCGCACTGATGAAAAGGCGGAGCTCGTGAAATTTGTTGAAAAGTTGGAAGGCAAAGAATCTGATCCGGTAAAGGAAGGGTAAGCAGTTGCGATCATTGGTTGATAACATGCTTTTAGAGCCCTGAACAGAATATATTACGTATTTGATGTCGAGAGACATGGGTAATATCATTTGTTTTAGTCTTTTGTGTATACAAGAGCGTGCACATTTTCTCTACCAGACACTCATTTCTCCTGTAGTGACACTAAAGGAATAACCAGTGGCGGATCCAGGGTAAGTCAAAATAAATTATAGCAGCTCAATTTTAAATTCAAAATAACTTTATAACAATGTCATAGGTTATGAATTTCAAAAGAATAAAATCTAACCAATGAAGTTGCTTTGAAGGTATTTTAAAATGTAAATATATCCTAGAATGAGCTGTGGTAGTTTATTTTGACTTACGCTAGATCCGCCACTGGCCGAATAACAATGGTTTTCATAAACGATCATTGGTTGATAACATGTCTTTAGAGCCCTGAAAGGAATATATTGGATGTCGAAGGACATGGTTGATGTGCAGTGTTAAACGCAATTGCAAACCTATAACCAGAACATGCCGGATGTACGAAGTCTGTTTGGTTTTTCAGGGGATAATTAAAAGATATCAAACAAGTAGCTATGAATTCATTCAACAACAGACCAATTGTGCATGTGAAATTTAATCTAACCACTCGCATGATAAATGAGAGTGTTTTTAAAGCTATACGCCTTTTGTACACCGGTCTCAGGGAATTTTTAAGGATGGCCCATTCTAGAGCTGCATGCTTTATATCAATTAGATTTGCATATCTTGACCAGATTCTGTATGTGCAATGGACCACTCCCCTTTTAAACAAACTTTTGAATTAGGAATATTCATTAGCGCAGGTGGAGAGAGCATCCTAAATTTAGTAAAATGGTGAAGTTTGGTTGCACAATATTGTAAAATGTCGAAGATATAGCCCTTTGAAGCTTGGAAATTTTGTATACTTTTGTATTATGCGTGAAAAAGTGTAATCACATTTCGAAATCTGATTACACTTTTCCGCACGTAATACAAAAGTATACAAAATTTGCAAAATTCACAGGACTATATTTTTTATATTTTACAATATTTTGCAACCAAACTTTACAGTTTTAGTAAATTTAGGAAGCTCTTTCGAGCTGTGCTAATGAATATTCCTATTTAAAAAGTTTGTCTAAAAGGGAAATCGTGCATTGCATTGAGAGTTGACCGACTGGTGACAGTCGATGCTGATAAATCTCTTTCGTTAACTCTGATTATTCTCGCTTTCCCGTAACTTTGGTGTCTCCTCTGTATTGGCAGTGGGACGGACACGGCGATTTTTTTGGAAATACAAAGTGCTCGTAAAGAGCATGAGGAAGCCATGTTGAAACTGGAGCTGGAAAAGCAACAATTGCTGCTGGAAAATGAACGTTTGGAACGAGAACGACTGAAGGAGAAGCAAGTTATCGAACAAGAACGCCTCGCGTTTGAACGAGAAAAAATGGATCAAATACAAACCGTGATACGAGAGAAGGAAAGCGAACTGAACCTTATGAAAGAAGAAGCGCAGGAACAAATCGTCGAGTTAAAGAAGAAATTAGAAACTTCCGATAGGTAGGGATAAACGCTGGCTTTTACCAACCTTTACCAAGGTAACATAGAGTATTCTGTAGTATGGGGGGCGGACAGGGTAACCGTCTCTTTTGTATGTGGAGGAACGTGGGTAATTGTCTTGAGTATGAGGGGAGGTGGATAATCGGGTTTTTTGGAAGAGGAGCGGGGGGGGGAGGGCATTCATCTCGTGTACGAGGGGGAATAGGTATTCATCTCTTAACATTGCCAGTGTCGGCAGTGTAGAAAACCTCAAAAAAAAATTTTCACTGCCTAAAACGATTGAATTGACATCTCTGACTAACGTTGCCCGTGTCTGCAGTGCAGTCAAACGCACCGTTGAATCATAGACTATTTCACTACCTGAAGCAATACAAACAGAACTGGACGTTTCGAATTCCACCTTCGTTTAAAACGCCGAATTCTGTTTACATTGTTTCACGTGGGAAAAGATCCTGTAGTTAGATTTTAATGTCTTTATTTTTCGTTTAGAGAAATTGCCCAGTTGCAGCACAAAGTTAGTCATTACACCAGCATGATCGTAAGTTTTTGCATGAAGTCTTACTATTTTAAAGCTGGATTTATCTCCATACTGAGGGCTCTGTGAAATTGTCTCTTTCTAGAATTTGCCAATACATAATGAATTTGATGATGACGATGACGATGACGATGATCTCGAGATTACAAATTATTTCTCACGAAACAAGGTTGGTTCACTTCAAGAATCCTTCCTCAGTGCCACAGAATAGGAAATAAACAGGGGGCTTACTCGAGTCGGAACCTTCGCAGTTCGTGTCCCACACATGCCGCATTGCGCATGTTCGACTATTTTTTTCAGTGCATCGATAAATTACCAATAATAAGGAAGAAATGTACTGATTTGCTTGTACTAAGTTTTTGTAAGCATGTCAATATATTGATCTTACCATTCCTGTCTCTTATATCTTAGCTGCGTCGCGGAGGAAGTGTTGCAAGCCTTGATGGTTCGGTTACCCCACCGTCAATAACTCCTCCACCTACCCCAGTGTCGAAATTTTTAGCCTCGGTCATTCATAATAAGCGAAACACAATCCACGTGGAAATACCACGCTTCAGAATACGAGGGATTGGTCGAGTATCTTATCATGTCTTCGAAGTCAGGGTAAAGTGATTTAAGTACTGAATTGTTGAATGCTGATTGGTTGAGAGGCGTGCAATTATTCCATTAATTGCACTGCAGTACAGTTCATGATTCCCCCAAACAAACAAAATAGCGTAAAGGTATTTCGACACATGGAACCGCTCCAGGGGAATTAGCTATAGAAAAAGTACTGGATGAAATATTAGTTCAAAGAAAAATATGATGTTGACATTAAAAACAGATAAAGCGCTTTAAAAGCTTTTCATATGTTGAGCCGTTCAGGTGTGTAAGTTTTGTCATGGTGATAATGAAGAGTCCAGTTTAGCAAAGTTTTCAAGCATCAATATACGAGCGTCATCGCATGATTACGTGTACTTATATCGAAATTTCCAATTCCTCTAATCAGTAAAAGTGCGCTTCTGTCAACTCGACATGTTGCTGAAGTTCATGGCTGTTTTCGTTACAGATTACTGTAGGAGAAGAAACTTGGACAGTTTTTCGAAGATACAAGAAATTCCGAGAAATGCACAATGATATTAAACATAGACACCCAGAGGTAGGTGCCACAAATGGTACATGCATGTCTTGCTAGTATGTAGGCCATGTATTGAACTAATATGTATTTCTGATTTGGGGCAGGTTCGAAATATAAATTTCCCACCACGAAGATTTTTTGGCAATAAGAATGAATCATTTGTTATGCTACGAAAAGATATGTTGGAGGTCAGTTATTTTATTCAGCTACATTGAAGTGATGGAACTTGAATGTGTATATTGCGAGCTAGGCAACGACCACTGAAAATGTGCTTGACCCTTGGGCGGGTGCTTCTATTTTCCAGCATGTTTCTCTGAGCTTAACTGCCTTTTACCACAGGTTGCTTGATAAAATTCCACGTAACATGTTCCAATTGGTCACATGTGAAATTGATGTTAATCACACTTGAAAATCAAGTGATCTCATGTAAAATTCATGTGATTTTGGAACACATTATATCAAGATATACGTGCGCAAAATAATAGACAATGTTTTGTGGTTATCGTATTGTCGAAGTATATTGCCATCAGCAACTCACATTCATTTTTCCCAGGCTGGTATCCGGTAGACAATTATCCCGTGGCAGTTTTTCCGAAAAATTTTCTTTTCTATTCCAGAACTATCTTCGTGAGATGCTTAATGTGTGCTCCACGCTACGGACGTGTCATCTTAATGTCCCTGAAGGCCAGACACTGAGCAAATGGGACCTGTCTTTCTTTCATAATTTCTTCAAGCAAGGCATTTTTGAACAGACGAGAGCGTACAACGCTTCATAATGTGCGAGGATACACTACAAGATGAAGAAGAAGCTTCGTGCGTCGTGCATATGTGTGTTTTTAATGGGCCAGGGCTAACGAGACTTGTAAGAGCCCATTATATGATCTTGTTTAACAGGGCAAGATGAGATAGAGTGTCTGCTTATACAATATTTCATCTCATCAACAATGATAGTGTGAGAAAACTTTCATCCAAACGCTTTCTTATGTTCGTTTGATGTGAGTCTTGTAGGAGTTACGATTCACAACGCTACATGCAATATTTTGATGATATATGTACTTTTACAAGTTTAGATTTTCACAATGTTTGTATACAAATGACTGTTAAAAAAAATAAAATAAATTCTTCTAAGCAAGTTGCTTGCTAACACACACACATGCAATGAAAGATTATAAAAAAAAGGAATTTTCCTCGTCAAAGACATGACAGCAACTATATTTTTATGCTTAGGTTTTATCTCAAAACCTCAATCAAACTTGTTGATAGTTGGTCAATGCTATTAATGGTAATCGTTTGGAGGGAAATTATAACAAACACCACGTATACTAAAATTTTAGAAATATTGTATACAGAGGATATTACACGGTAGTGCGAAGATATGCATATTATATTCGAGTGGTGAAAAAATATTGTTTTCAACGCGAGAAAATAATGTTCATATCTTCAAGCTACCTTGTAATGTTCTTTTTATTATATGGTCAGAAGTCGGAACAAGCGAACAGAGAACATATAAATCCACACGCGTTTTTCACGCGTTACATATTTTTTCATATCTTCACTAGTGAAAATATGATATAGTGTCTGTATTAACTCAAATATTGTGCAGTAACTCATGTTTTCAGATCTATAGACCATCGAACGCATGGCGTGCAACAGCAAGAATAATTTTAGTGGAGAAGTAGTATAATTGAATAATTAAAATTTATATTTAATTGCACACGCACAAATGAAAATTTATTTATTTTATATAATACATATTTGAATATGAAAGTCCAGGACATTGACGTGTTGACATTTGAACCTGTATGCTGGAGATAAGACCAGCGTTCGTTGACTAATACATATCTAATAATTAATACATTAATCTTGTAATTTGAATTGTACAAAGTGTGTAATAAATGTGTATTATTAAGAGGTTTTAATGGATTTTTATCGCGGCAATATAACCATTTCGCATAGCGAATTATGCGATTGTTCAAATCCCTTTTGCTCAGATATTTTTCAAAAACTTATTTTCAGCCTATAGCCTGTTATTTCGAATTTATATTATATGCGTGACTATATGAGTGAATAGCGTGCAAAAAGATGTAATACCACAAGTATATATCCGCAACAGTAAAGCATAATCAATAGTTATCGGTTTACACCCTATATCTTTTAAGTCAGTGTCTGCTGACATAGGCCGGTTGTACGAATGGTGGTGAACAGCGCTATCCACTGGAAAATTTTTCAAACTTTCTAAACAAGTTCTGTAACTGGTATAAAACCCCTATCTCTTGCCCGTTCAATATCCCCTGCGTCATTGCTTTTTGTGTCTTTCTTCGGCAGTTGAAAAAATCATCCAATGCATGGATAACACTATATCCACCTTTCGTACAACCGATCCTTATTTCATTGCTATTTCGTCTGAGCAACGAGTTAACAATTTAGTTTTAACAGGAAATTTGTCTTAATATAAGCTTTGAAACCACGCCTTTTCCCAAGCTGTGAATGTCCAATGTTATAGTATATTCATCTTGAATTCGGCCATTGTCAGCCACTTGACACAATATGATACTGAATTGTTCGGAGGAAGTTTGCAGGAAATGTAATTACGGTTTGAAAGAATATTTAAATACAACTTCATTCATTTGTATGAGAATCTCATTGTCCAAATGTAACTCTGTTTCCTTTTTTCAAGCACGCTATATTACACACTCTGTGGTATATATAAAAGTCATCTATCTTAATGCAGCATATTCAGCTTTAAACAGAGAATTGTAAAGTTCTGAAAGAGTTTTCAAATTCAAAACCTGAAAAAGTCAAGATGAGTTTTACAGTCACCGGAATTCAAAAGAAAAGGTACCTTTTAATTTTTGTTTGTCACATAACTAGCGATATAAAATAATGAAGCGCATCATTTAAAACCCAGAACCAATAAAAGTTGTTTTTGCCAGACTAAAAGTACAGCGCAGGTTGATAAGGTTAAATAACGCTATCCACCGTACATTAATTTTCTCAAACTTTCTAAACACATGTCCAGCAACTGGTAAAACCCCTATTCAAGTACAGAATTTTCGAGTTTAAGTCAATTTTTATCTCTTGCGAGTTCAATATTCCTGGTATCATTGCTTCTTGTCGCTGTTCAAAAATCACTATGGATGCCACTATTCATCTTTCGTACAACCGACTCAAGCTTACCTTGGCGGGTTTTACTGTAATACTTTCGCTTATCTTTAATTCATTCGTATCTAGCCACCAGAGCCACCAGAGCCATAAATCCGAGCACGACAGCTACAGTCGAGATTTAGAGAAAGCAGTTGATGACTACGATGATTCATTTGAACCGTCTCGAAGTGTAGCCAGACAACGATGGGAGACAGCGGTGAGCTCAACACGCAACATGGTCATAGCACAGATTGACTTGTACCAGTACAAACAGGAAGAGATAGACGTGGAAGTGCGAGATATGAAGATTTACGTTAAAGGACGACATGTGACTGAAAGAGAGAACGGTTATGACGCCAGCGAATTCGAACGATTCTATGCAGTGCCCGAAGGGGTGGACCCCAAGAGAGTGAGTACACGATTCGCTGATGGCATGCTGAAAATCGAAGCCCCACGCCCCAAGCGCGAGAGCCAACCTCGCAAAATCGCCGGCGGTGAAATAGTCAGCGACGATGAAAAATTCGAGATTGTCTTGGATGTGCGAAACTACAAACCAGACGAGATTGAAGTGAAAGTCAATGGAGACGACTTGATCGTCACCGGCAAGCAAGAGACAGAGGAAAAAGGAAGAAGAATCACCCGACAGTTCACGCGCAATTTCAAAGTACCACGTGATGTGAACGTGCGAACTGTGAAATCGAGAGTGAGCGTAGATGGGTACCTCTATGTCTACGCCAGGAAGGAGACATCGTGGGATGAAGAGAGAGTTATAAACATCTTGGTAAACGGAAGAAGATCACCAATCAGAAAAACTGAAGCATATTTCACGGGAGACGATGAAGAAGAGTAGACCTTCTATTCCTGAAAATTTTGAAACTTTTCAAAAGGAAATCAAAAACATTCAAACTTTAAACAACTTTTGAAATCGTTTTGTAGATTTTGGACTGTTTAGACAGTTTTAATCCTAGATCTAGTAAACAGTTTATATAGCCATTGCGTGTACCGCTATATTGTGAAATGTCGGAACGGAAATAAAAAAAAGCATTAAGTACCTTGTTTTTATTCAGAACGGCAAACAGTTTTAGTTGGTTAAATTGCTCTAAATACTTTGATTGTGACAGAAATTACCCTATAATCGCCACAATTTGTTTTAATATCTTAATCCAAAATTCTATTTCATGCTTCAGGAAAATGTTCCCATAAGAAACCGCACCGAAATAGTATCATGTTCCTAACTACCGACATAGCCAACGTTTAAGTCAAGAATTTTCAGCTTTAGTTCACAACAAATCGTATACTTTGTATAATTTGCGTATTTATGAAAAAAATATGATGTGCTTTGATAACCAAAATAACTATTCGTTTTAATCGTTTCTCTATTCCTCAGGCACTCTTCATTTTCAAGATCTTATTTTCAAGTCCTCTTGTTTTTACAAATCTGACGCATGCCGTAGCAGACACACGTCAATTGCATTTGTACAAACAGTAAGGAATTACGCATTGTTATTGGTCATGCACTCTTCGCGATAAGGGTGACAAACAGTGATCACAATGCATATATAATGAGGTCCATCGTCCTCTGATGTTCTGTGAAAAACCTCTGCATTGCCTCAACGTTTACGTTTTCTGTGCCCATATCTGCCCGAATTATACGTTCTGTACCGCCTATGCATCTACATAGTCGGCGTAATACAGTAGTACTTTCCTACTATTTCTAACCATAGCACGCTTCGGCTGTAACCGTCTATGGCATCGTGAATGCAAAATCAGAACGGTTTGAGCTTGTCATACCCATCTATGTGCCAAATATAGTTCGGACCTTTTGCAGCATATAAGCTTTGTTTTCGTACGTTCGACAGCAAATCAACAAGTTTGTTGTTTTCCGCTTTTAGCGAATTAATTTGCCATGCAAAATACGTAAGTTTGGTCAGCAAATTGCGCAGTGCGGTTAGCCACGCTATGTCCGTTTGACTTAGAGATGATGCAAAATTCCGCTTTGTTCACAGCAAAAACCACTGAGTATTTGTATAAAATACGAAACAATGGTGACTATAATTTGGTCGACTTGGCTCATAGGTTTCATTTTGCAAATTGTCGTTAAAGCGGATGATGCAGTAGTTGTTTCAGCTGTGCTGTAATTCAGCCGCTAATAGTTCTATTCACGTCAAAAAGGACTATATACTCACCAATCAGAAAAAAACTGAAGCATACTTCACGGGAGACGATGAAGAAGAGTATACCTTCTATTCCTGAAAACTTTGAAAGTTTTCAAAAGGAAATGTTTAAAAACCTTCAAACTTTGAACAACTTTTGAAATCGTTTTGTAGATTTTGATTCACAAGTGCAAAAAGTTTCAGTTGGTTGAGTAAATCATTCTGAATACTTTTGTTATGACAAAAATAAGCTTATAGTCGCTGCAATATGATGTGCTTCGATATCCAAAATAACTATTCGTTTTAATCGTTTCTCTATTCGTCCGGCACTCTTCATTTTCAAGATCTTACTTTCAAGTCCTCTTGTTTTCACAAATCTGACGCATATAACATACTGGACACACGTCAATTGCACTTGTAGAAACAGTGCAGGAATTTAGTGCGTAAATTCATAGATATTAGAAAGGGGAATGGATTGGCAACGCTATTCAATACTACACACGATCTTCGGTTCAGTTATTTTGAATAAACCGGAAACAAACATTGCACAACTCGCTATGGTAATTATGCGCATAAACGAAATTGAGTTCATGAGCATAATTACCATACAAGTTGGACAATGTTTGCTTCCGGTGTGCTCAACTGAAGATAAAATATAGACAACAAAAGAGTTGCCAATCCATCCCTTTTTCTAATATCTATGGTAAATTGGATTTACGCATTGTTATTGGTCACTTTTCGCGATAAGCATGACAAACAGTGATCATAATTCATACATAATGAGGTTCATCGTCCTCTGATGTTCTGTGAAAAACCTCTTCATTGCCTCTACGTTTACGTTTTCTGTGCCCCTATCTGCCCGAATTATACCTGCTGTACCCGCTATAGCATCTACATAGTCGGCATAATACTTTCCTACTATTTCTAACCATAGCACGCTTCGGCTGTAACCGTCTATGGCATCGTGAATGCAAAATCCGAACGGTTTGAGCTTGTCATACCCATCTGTGTGCCAAAGATAGTTTGGACCTTTTGCAGCATATAGCCTTTGTTTTCGTTTGGCACACTTCATTTTCAAGATCTTATTTTCAAGCCTCTTGTTTTCAGAAATCTGACGCATGACGTGGTAGACACACGTCAATTGCACAGGAATTTAGCCATTGCTATTGGTCACTCTTCGCGATAAGGATCACAATCAGTGATCACAATTCATATATAATGAGGTCTATAACATGCTGAAAACACCAGTCGGTGGACAGTACTATCTGAGGTTCGAGCAGGCAAGCAAACATTGTTCCACTATGACGGGATTTAGTCTACCTTGTTCGTTTATCGTCATTTTAATCGCATTTACCCAGCAGGCAAGTTACAGTCGAGGTCTGCAGAGAGCAGTCGATGACGCTGATGTTTCATCTGAAAGCGTGAGCTCCACACAAAACATGGTCATAGCACAGATTGACTTGTACCAATACAAACAGGAAGAGATAGACGTAGAAGTGCAAGACATGAAGATTTACGTGAAAGGACGACATGTGACTGAAAGAGAGAACGGTTATGACGCCAGCGAATTCGAACGATTCTATGCAGTGCCCGAAGGGGTGGACCCCAAGAGAGTGAGTACACGATACGCTGATGGCATGCTGAAAATCGAAGCCCCATGCCCCAAGCGCAAGGAAATCAAAAACCTTCAAACTTTGGACAACTTTTGAAATCGTTTTGTAGATTTTGAACTGTTTAGTTTTATCCTAGATGTAGTAGTAAACAGTTTACATAGCATGGGTTGTTATTGTTGCATTCTGTGTAATACTACATGTAGCGGTGTCGGAATGGAAATAAAAGCATTCAGAACTTTGTTTTGATTCACAAGGGCAAAAAGTTTCAGTTGGTTGAGTAAATTATTCTGAATACTTTTGTTATGACAGAAATAAGCCTATAATCGCTACAATTTGTCTTAATTTAAAATTCTATTTCATGCTTCAGGAAAAATGTTCCAATAAGAAACCTCGCCAAAACAATATCATGTTCCCAACTACCGACATAGCCAACGTGCAAGTCAAGAATTTTCGGCCTTAGTTCACAACAAATTGTATACTTTCTATAATTTTGCGTATTTATGAAAGAAATATGATGTGCTTAGATATCCAAAATAACTATTCGTTTTTATCGTTTCTCTATTCCTTTGGCACACTTCATTTTCAAGATCTTATTTTCAAGTCCTCTTGTTTTTACAAATCTGACGCATGACTTGGCTGGATCGGTTTCATTTTGCAATTAGTCGTTGATGCAGATGCTTGTGAGCATGCAATATTTTTGTTTCAGCTGTGCTGTGATTCAGCCGCGTCATTCATTCTATCCACGTCCAAAAGGAGTGTACTACCCTGTTCTACCTTAACACCCTAAAGTAAAGTTCGATGCTCTTGCAAACCAAAGCACACAGATAATAATTTGTTAGCGTTTTAGTTTAGTTTTCCCGTTTATTATGTATTCAGCTTTAACTGGTGCGCGCTGCATGTACCATTTAATTTCAATTGTAAGCATTACTATTCATAAACTTTTAATCTTATTTTTCTTAAAATTCTCAAAAACAAAACAGTACAAAAATTTGTTGTAATTTTTGGCATGGATTTTGTTCAAATAAATGCTATAATATATTGTACAGAATTCCTGCTGCAGACCCCCAGTCCCCCCCTCTCGCTTTTTCTCTCTTTCCATATGCTCTGGATTCATCTATATGCTTGTGCATAGCAGCCTCGTACACAGGCGCTCCATTGTTTCTATACAGATCAGTGGCAATTAATACCAATGCCAGGATGCGCGAGGGTGCCAAGTCAACACGCGACTGGAAATTGTATTTCTGCCTATATTTAAGGTAATATTCTTTAGTTTTTCAGTAATTGTAGAAGAGTATCTGGATCAATTTAAGTTAAAGCCCCCCGATGCATTGGGTGGCGTATATTTAAATAACAAAATTTCGCGTTTGAACATACGCCCCCCCCCCCCCCCTTTAAACAAGCGTTAATTTCCGTATTATCGTTCCTATTTGTTTTGAAATTGCATATACTCATATTTAACGAAACTTGGAAGGAGATACTTTATATATAAAATAACAAATTTCAGTATTGCACATTGTTTTAACAGGCTTGTTTTCGCAACTTTCGTGTATTGTTTTAAAGGCCGGATTAACAGTGGTAACTTTTTGTATTGTCTTTATTCTTGATGGATTAAAGTGGTAAAGTTTTTATTGTCTTGATGGATTGAGACTTTAATCGTAAGTGCTACAGCGCAACTAGCCCTCTCGGCCACAACGCTAGTTGATTTTTACAACTTTTTGCGTGAAGTTTGCAGAACCGCATTAATCCGTAATCCGGTGCAACTTGGCGGACCTGGCCGCGTTGTTCAAATCGACGAGTCTCTCTTCGCGCACAAGCCGAAGTATCACAGAGGGAGGCTCCTCAAAGCGAGATTTGGGTGTTTGGGATGGCAGACTGCACAAGCAACCCCGCTCTTGGTTTTATGCAGATCGTGGATCGCCGAAACGCTCCTGCCAATTATACAGCGCCATATTCTGCCTGGCTCGATCGTGTATTCCGACCAGTGGGCTGCATACAATCGTGTGGGAAACATCGCTGGCCTTGAACACCACACGGTAAACCATACGCTGCATTTTGTAGATCCTGTGACAGGCGTTCATACCCAGAACATTGAATCCTATTGGAACCGATGCAAGACCAAAATAAAGTCAATGAAAGGCGTTCGAAGACATATGCTCCCTGGTTATCTGGACGAGTTCATGTGGCGAGAGCGAGCGGGGGCAGACAAATTCAATGAAATTTTAAATGAAATTGCGCTGCAATATAGGGTAAACAGATAAAGAATTTAAAGACCAAGAAAAGATTAAAAAACGGTTCCTTTTGGAACCAACAAATATATAAAAGACGTTTAAACAAATTTGCGATATTTTTGACGTTTTTAACTTTGTTATTTCATATTATAAAGGGGGGCGTATACTCAAATGACCATTTAAATATACGCCACCCTATGCATAGGGGGGGGGGGGGGGGGCTTTAACTTAAATTGATCCCCTTTCTTCTGCATCGAGCTTCATATGCCATTACGTTCAGTGTCCTTGATATAGGAGTCATTTATTTATGGCCTTGGGTTTAATTCCCAAACACTGAATGGCAGTCTTCAATTCTTTCAAGTAACAAGATAACATTGCGACATGATGGCACTCCGTTGTCACGCCGTGTAACCAATTTGCCAACATCTAATTCACGTCGAAACAACGAGACAAACACTGCATAGTATATTCTATCAGCCTTAACGCAGAACGTGCTATGCAATTTGCATCATTTGATATTTTACATCTTAAATAAAGTATCTGAAATGCATGGTTATATACAAGCTACGAACGTCAAGCTTTCTCGCTGATAGGAAACTATTGATCCTAAGAATGACCCTTAAATTAAGATAGTTCAACTTCACCACCAGCATGAAACAAAGTTTGAGACTCCCAGCTTGTGTATCACCATGCATTTTATAGGTTATATCACAAATAGACAACAGAGTAAATTATATGCATGCCATTGTTCAAAAACAAACCTATTACTCCCCGGAAAACATTTTTCTACCTATCAACGAGAAAGATTGCTGCGCACAGCTTGTATATAGCCAGACATTTTATAGGTTACATCGCAAGTAAACTTCGTTGTCTTAAAACAAACCTATTATTCTTCAGGAAAACAGTTTCCAATCAACAAGAAAGCTTGAAGTTCGTAGCTTGTTCATACGTTATATCAGATGTAAACTATTAAATTATACAAATTGAATCGCAGGTTCCGCGTTAAGGCTTATAAAATATACTACGCGTTCGTCTGTCGTTGTTGACAAATTGGTTACAGCGTGGCAACAAAGAGCCAATTTGTTGCAATGTTATCTCATTACTTGAAAGAGCTGAAAACAGCCATTCAGTGTTTGGGAATTAAACCCAAGGCCATAAATAAAATGACTCCTATATCAAAGACACTGAACGTAATGGCAAAGCTCGATCAGGAAGAAAGGCCGACGGAAAGTCAAGAAAGACAACAGTTCTTAGTCATGCAAACTGCAACTTCTCTTCTTGCAAAGACGTTGATACAAAATATCGTTAAACATAGCTAAACAAATTAAAACATGACTACACGGCTTTGATTTCAGTAAGCATTGTCGTCTATGACTCTTTCCTGAAAGAAAACACTTGTTTTAAAGTCTCTAAGGTGTTTGCGCATCTTTGCGCATCCATGCTTGTACCGTAAGCTTTGGGAAGAAGTCCGACATATATTTGGCACAGTGTAGTGGTTTAGTCAGCTAAACCACTACACTGTAGTTTCACATTGTGGTGGTTTAGTGGTGCCTTGAAGTCTTCTCGTCGTTATTTCTCCACGAAGACAACTTGTCTTCTTGAACGAAAGGAAATAACGGCGAGAAGTCTTGAAGGCACCCACCCTACAGGACTGTCCCCAACGATAAAGTTAAGGAAATTTGCTTAAATATTAGTTCAAAACACTAGACAAATAACATTTCTCCTCCTTGGCCTCGCGGTAATGCCTAGTGTTTTCCTTCGGCTCCACTGCCCAGCTTTGACTTGAGTTTTGGTTGGATCGGGGACCGTGATCTGTCCAACTGAGCGAGCGAAGAGTTAAATTTTCACCAACACCTCAGTTGGACTTGACCGGTCCGCGATCAACCCAAAACTGAAGTCAAACGACGTGAGAAATTCGGAAGGCAACTAGTTACCTTTACCTCTCGTCCACAACGGAAAAGATATTTGCTAAGGTAAACTCAAACGAGTCTTTCTTTGCTCATCAGCATGCGTATAAAAAAAATACAAAAACGCCCCTTACAGGCGTTTTTTGGGTTAATTCACTGAGTAAACTAGAAGTATAAAGAAGTAAAAGAGACATATGGGCTAGAAAAGAGTAAAATTGCTTCATCTAGGCCATGAAAAGCACATTTAGCTTCGTATATAGAGATCTAATTACCACATATACGGGTATTTGGCGGTGAACGATGGTCATTTGACGTCATTTGCTTCTGGTAGTCCAAGAAGAAGCTTCGGTAAAATATATCTGCCAGGACGAAAGATATCGAAACAACGGATCTTGAAAGTACCTTAAACAACGAGAATAAATACGAACTTATTACACAGGAATAGCGAACACACGAAAGAGAGTACGTAGACGAAAATCGAACAAAAATGATGAAGAAATGGGACAAAAATTGCGAAGCTTATGTTGCCGTAGACGAAGAAATTCAAAATCAAAATGGCGTCGTCTTCTTCTCCAATTTCAAAGATGCAACGAAAAGCGTTCTAGTGAAGTTGGATATCAACAATATTGGGTATTCATTAAACATGTAAGTATTCTTTAACTATTCTACGTATTTAAATGGTAAATATTTTAGTCATTAAATGTTAGCTTTTTGATAAAAATCTGGCCTACTCGCCAGGTCGTAATCTCAATTTTCTGTAATCAAATGAAATTCATATTAAGCCAATAATATGACTGAGTTTCTATTTCTCTCGCTCTCTCTAGTTAAACCGTAAGAGAACCGTACGAAAAGGAACACTGGTGACATGATAAAAACAGAAGCTTGTTGAGGTAAAATAATTTTTATTTAAAATCTGCGTCATTTAGCTCCACAAGTGATTCATTTTGTTTAAGAAATTAAAGTATTTGCCGCCATTTGAAATGTTTCTATTATTCATGTCATACATATTAAACTTTGCACTATAGATATTCCAGGGATATTGCGAGACGACCACGTGACAACTGTGATGCGACATACCACAGCAAAAAAGGACTTTCAAGAGGATTTTGTGGTAAGAAAACCAAATATTACAATATGCTCACTATCATTGCAAATTCTCTATTACACCTCCCTCACGGGGGGGGGGGGGGGAGGGGATTTCGAAATTTAGTTGGTAAAATTAATTAAGTTCTCTGTCTGTGAAACTCCTTCCTTAACGTTCTTTTTACGATCAGAATTATTATTTTGCAATCAAAGTAATGAATAAGCCCTGCAATCTTTTAAATCCTTCCTTCCAAGTAAGGCCACACCCACCGTATGGAGGTTAATAGAGGACTTTATAATGATGATCATTGTTATGTATCAAGTGCTGTATCAATAATTTCTTGATAACTTACTTTAATTTTCCTTTCTCTTTTTTCTTTTTCTTCAAAACCTCCTATATCCACTGATACACTGCACTCTATACAAGAAACATAGAAATTCAAATTTCCAGTTTAAATTCAAAGGCAATTCTTAGCTAGGGTCAAGTGAGATCCCTGGCTCAACGAGTGTTTACGTGACCTTTGAAGTGCCTTTGATTTGAACTGCAAGCCTGAATTTCGTGATACTTGTACTTCAGACTTTGGTTTAGCTTCGAGATAAAATGTACATTTTCTTTACTCCAATCCAATCCTCCTCCTTTTTGCACCCCTCCTTTCCTGAAAACCCTATCCTCGGGTATCACCCCCTTTCTTCACACCATTTCAATCCCGCCCCCCCCCTCTTTACAATTGTACCGCTCTTACAATTGTAAGTTATTCATTTGCCGTAGCTACTAGAGAATTATACATTACATTATATGATATGTGAAAGGCACTTTTACTCATTTATTTTTAATTCCGCGTCGTCGTTAACAGCCTTAGTTAAGTACACGAGTTCTGTAGACTACTGATATTTTACAATTTCAACCATCCTATCAACGTTCGCAAACCGGAATGCTCCGAATAATCCCACGACTATCTAAGTCTTCACATGGATGTCACGAGTCTGAAGTGCGGATTGAACCCACAACCTCAGAGGTGACAGGCACTCGCTCTGACGATCGCACCACTTTGTAATTACTGTGCGGATCAAACAATCCTACATGAAAATTTAAATTTATAAAACAAATACTAAATAGTTTCCTGGGCGAGATAGCGTCATTCATGTACTTGGGATGTTCCCTGAGTTCCAATTTTTCCCAAATATCTCAACAACCCGCGCGCATGTATGACGTTATCTTGAACAAAAAACCATTTGGTAACTCTCTTATTTTCTTATAAATTATTTAGGTAATTAAAAAGTGTAACCCAGATTGAGGAAATGGCGGGCATTCTCAGCCGCCCGTTTTAGTCTTCTAACGTGCGCGGTCAAATACTTTTTCTAGTGACTCTAAAATATATCCTGTTTTTTTAAAAGTCAGCCTAAAAATATTACCACGACAATTAGAGGACTGGCAATGACTCCAAAAAGCCTTCATTGTCTACGGGACTAGAAGTTTTGTCCGTCGACTACCCTATTATTAAGCCTATGATAATTACTTATTACTCCGCCTGCCGTAGGCGAGGCGGAGTTTTAAATTCGCCCCGTTTCTGTTTTTTTTTTTTTTTTTTTTTTTTTTTTCGGTGTCAGAAGTCGGTGCAGCGCTCATGGGTGATACCGCTGGCACAAACCGCGTGAGCCGACCTAAACACGGCGTTTAAACTCAATTTCTAGCGAAATGTGTCAACAAAACACGCATTTAAACGTGCATGCTAGAACATCTAAACCGCAAGAAGGTTTTACGTGCAAAGATTCTCATGCAAAATGCTTTAAAACGACAAATTCCAGCGATGTGTCGCGGTGAAGTTTTGAGAGCGTGTTTCCGTCATTTTCTGGTTTATTCCTACTTTTAAGGAAATTTAGAAATTTCTACACAAGAATCAAACGCAAATTCTACTGAAATATCTACATACATACAAAATGAAGATCGGTGAAGGAACTTCGCAAAAATATTCATTTTTGTACTTTCGAACGGCGTTTTTCCTATGCTTTTGACTGAAAACACGACGAACGACACTTGCCAGAGCAATTTGCGTGGCGCGTGATCTGTGATACAGCTTCTTCTGAATCAGGAACAAGGAACTTGCTCGGAGCATGTCGACACAAAGTGGTAGTTTCGGCGTTCCTCGGAATTCGTCGGTTTCCGACGCTGCTCGAAGATTTTCCGAATACTATTTTTTCAAAATTTTTCTCTAGCTCGAAGATTTTGCTCCTTGAAAGTCCTCTAAATTTTCATGCATCCTAACTTTGTTTTAAGGTAATATGCTTTATTTTCTATCATTATTTGTAGCAAAGTACTTAGATTGTGCATAGAGATCGATTTTTGAGAGATCAGACTGGAAATAAGTACAATTTTCGAGTATTGTAAGTTTGTGCTTTCCAAGCATCATGAAGCATGGCTATGGTCGCATGTAAGATTAAGGCTACCGTTTTCAGTTGAAGTTGGTTCGATAATAATACCATGAAACCCGCTATAGAAACTGAATGAGGTCTTGAATTGTTGAGATTGTCGAAGAAAGTATGCTGAGACAGTTCTATGTATAGAGTTGGTTCTGGTTCAAATTTATTGAAAAAAGGCAATTTAATTTTAATTTTGTGAATTTCGATTACAAAACATGCCTTGGACTGTCGACCAATTGATTTCGTCAGGCGATTACAGACTTGTGAGAGGAGGGGGGTAGCCTAATTACTAAAATGTAGTGAAAAAAGGACTTTCCATCTAATGGTGGGAGCAGGTTGGCGGGAACACTGGAGAATAAAGGTCCTGCCACAATGCAATTTTTCTTGCAACTTGAAATGCAATTCTACTATTGGGAGATGTAAAATTGGCAAATGCAAGTTTCCATCACAGTTTGCTGGGGTTTTTTAACGTACCAAACATTTGTCACAAATTTACTTAAGAGTAGATTTTCCCTGTAGCAAAAAAGATGGCAAATGTCGATTTTACCAGAGTGCATGGCAGTCTGAAATTGTTTAAAAAGGCAAATTAACGTCTTTTGAAGAACAGACAGAAGACAATAGGTTATTTTCACACTTGTGTTAAAATTTCAATCCAGTAGCTTTGTTTCTTGTCATCTTTTCCCACGTATTCTTTCTTGATACCTGCAATGCATTCTGGTAAAATCGACATGTCGCCATCTTTTTTGCTACGGTGAATGCAAGGAAAAGTGCACCGTGTGACAGGGCCTTAAGGGTAAGAGGTGGATAGAGAAGGAGACGGAGCAGTTAGTTACAAGTGCAAGAAAAATTGCACCGTGTGACAGGGCCTTGAGGGTGGGAGGTGGATAGGAGGAGACGGAGCAGGATGTGGGAGTCGTGCAAGGTCGGGGAGGTTAAAAAAGAACAAGGAATGTTATGTTTTTAATGCCTTTTAGACTTTTCTTGAGGCAATTAAAATTCAAACTGTCAAATCCAAACACTGTACAGAATGGCCGACTTTACGTGGTCTTTAGTTTTTACACAACCACTTGCATTGTTATCTTTTGCAGTTTGTTTACCATTTCAGTTATCTATCTTCAATAGAATTCTTTGAAATTTGTTTGTAGATCGACAAAATGCTTAACCTCCTCTCAACAACTGGCAGATTATGAAAAATGAAATTGTTAAAGGTATTGGAATATTGCATGTACAATATTGAATATGGGACAATTTGGGACAGTATAATTTTGGACATGACGGTTTCATTCTCACCTAATTTGACGATTATTTTGTGGGTACACATACCGTGGAATCTCATGTGCTCCAGAAGCATTTTAATCTTAGAAAAAGTCAAATAATGATGAACTGTGTTTTAAAAGAAAGTTAGAATCTTATTTGGTTCAAATCAATTGAATTATGGCCCAAGAGTTCATGAAAACACATACAAAAGGCTTTCTTAAAAAACTGAAATATCAAATCTAGCAATTTTATATGTTATGCCTCTAAACAACACAATTCTGTTTCTAAAAATTGGTACCCTACTAGACCTATATGCATGATTATACTAATTTGGACATATTTATTTTACCCATTAAAATATAAATTTGTGTTTAATCATTCGTGTTTGTCATTATTTGACTTTGTAATGTTGGTTAAACATAAGGAGATTGAGGTGACTTTGCCAGAAACAAAAACATCCATTATTATACTAAAATTTCAATATATATAGCAATTAAAACTAACCACAGGAAATATATTTCTACTTTTTAATTGAAATGTTTCTGTTATATGCACTATATCATATTTTTGATAAAAAATTACAACACCTATGTTATTTCCTGGTTTACTATCTCAATCATCTTTTGTTTAAGCTGGCTTTGAGTGTTCATTTGAAAGTTTGGAAAGTTCATTTGAAAATCACAATAGTTCTCAATGTTATATTGGACCCTTTAAAGTTAAAAAAATACTTTGTAATATTTTATACTACTGGTAATTTATCTTAGATACAGACTTTGTGATTTTGTACTAGAATGTTGACTTTCAAACTTTAAGATGAACTACTTATTAAGGACAAAATAAGCTAGCACATTGTCTTTTGTTTACAAAGTGGAACTTGTTTGGAATTGAGATGAACTGATGCAGTTGTTCTTTAACTTTATCAATTAATTACATATCTTAAATGAAAAAGAAAACCACAACTTGCCAAATAAATTCTGTGGGCTCTTTTTATTAGCAAAGAAAAGATGTGGCGGATGTAAGAATTTAAGAGTAAAAAAGTTTCCTTGGACTAAAAAAATTGACAGTATGCCAGATTTTCTAGATAAACAAGCAGTACAGATGTTGGCCAATAATAAGTATAAGTAACTACAATTTTTAATTTTAAAAGTTTTCTATTGATGCCTGGATACAGTAAATACTTTACCAGAGTTCTTCGTATTACATCGACTTGAAAAAGTTTTAAGTCACACGAAGCTTTTAGTTGATACTATGCAATTTCAAATTTTACAGACTTCTTAATTAACATGCCAAATTTACCTTGTTGAACATAAGGTCTTTCCTGAGAAAAAGTAAAACTGTCTGGCATTATATGGAGTAGAATAATTTAAATTAGTTTGAGACTTTGATTTGATAACAATTTTGATTTGTACTATTTACAATACAAGTGACCGGGTTGTATCGGATATACAAACCCAAGCTGAAGGCGAGATATCTGACATACACAGATGCGAATGTTGTAAATGGCTTGTGAAACTCGTCAATTTTATACATCAGATCTATAGCAAAGTGATTTTGAAAATACCGATTCTGTAAGATGAGAAAATGATTTCTTTTGTGTTTCCTGTATGATTTATTACTTTATAAGTTTCTTAATTAAAATTACAACATATTGCCTATTGGAACTTTTTATATTGTTTGGTTGTGGTGAATTTGTATTTTGGCAATTGAAATATTTCTGAATTTGTTTGTGCATTTCCTTTGCTTCGGTTCAAGTTTACATTTCAAATATTCCACTTTGTAATACTTGCGTGGTAATAATAATATAAGAAAACAGGTTTACCTGGCTCTTGAATATAGTCTTTTCAACAAGTAAGTAAAGATGAATTTATACTTCAAAGAGATATGTTCCTAACCTGACAATGGTACCTTCCAAAAAGACTAAATTTAAATTGATTCTTCGAATAAATTTTTTACTTTTCAATCCAAGATCAATCTAAGTTATGTATTTCTACTTTTATTTTGGTCTCTTTAACACTGAAACTATCAATTGTATATAAAGCAACTTCACTATCGAGTGACTTCATTGGTTGCTGGGCAAAGCCAAAGCATTGATTTTTCGGCTGTTTTCAATGAAAAATAGAATTTTGCCCAAAGTTATCTCAAATAAATTATCACAATTTGAACAAAAAGCTTCTGTTCTTGTGCCCACCAGAAAAATGAGATGTCTGAGACTTTCTTTGTATTTTTTTGCGAAAAATAGATCGCATGCACTGTTATGCAAAGAAAAGTGTAAGAGATTGGTTTCTGAAAAATGTCGTGCTACACACAATATTCTAAAAATGCTTGGTTTTTATTCTATGTATTTTTGAATTTTTTGTTAAAAAAAATAAAGGTAGCAATGTTTAGTGCATTTCACATTGTCAGGTTAGAAACGCAATAAGAAAAATGTGGCTCCGAACATTACAGCTTGGTCAATTTGGAATTTATAAAAAAATCGTTTCTTCGTTGTTTTTCGACGTTTTGAAGGGTTGTTTCGAGTACAAAAAAGTATTTTTAGGAAGAATTATGTGCCCACGTTACATGTCTCAAAGCCATCAAAATTCGTTGGTAATTCGTGCATGTATTTTTTCTGACTTATAAAAGCACAATTGATTAAAAATAATATTTTTCTTTTGACAAAAATACCTTTCTTCTGTGAGGCTGGCTGTATTTGAAAAAGCGTTGGTCAACGCTCCGCCAAAACTCATGGGTTTTCTCCGGGTACTCCGGTTCTTCCCACTGGGAGAGTTGACAGGGTAGTTACATATGGTTATAAAAATGTGACTAACTTTTGAAAACCTTTCTACTTAGACTTGTTAAGCCTTCTCGTCATCTCTATCAGTTGCATGTTTTGAGCCACATGTTTTTCTTTGTAATTGTGAAACAACTCGTTATATGCTGGGTAAACCTTTGCAAAACTCTCAAAATTTATCACTTCAAGTTGTTTCATTGTTATAATATATTTTGAAGTATAAACATTTACTTACGTTGAAAAGACCCAAGTTTTTTAGGACTTTGTTCATTCACTTGTGTTATTGTTCTCTCTGCCATGTTCTGTTTTCTTCTGTTGTTATTTTAATAAGTACAATGTGTGGTAGTTAATCTCTTTTTATTGTTATTCAAATTGTATGTAATCTTTACAAATTTTTTCAATAAATTGTTTACAAAATTTACTTGTGACCCCTTTTTAATTAAAAATTCAATTCCCATGGGAATTGAGAAATTGAATAAAAAAAATCCCCCTACCCCGGCCAGCTCCCCAAGTGCCACTTCCACCTAAGTAGAAGTACTTATACATGTAGTACAAGTACTTCTACTTATTCACGGTGGAAGTAGCACTCGGAGAACTGGCCGGGGTAGCCGGCAAAGAGAAGACCAACTTTGCAAGTGCTAATACAATTGCTAAGTTGATCTTCCCTAGAGAGCAGCCGCGCGTACCTAACAAATTAAAACAACAAACGTTAGTGACTTAAGTACTTAGCATGCAAATTTGATTCCCAAAGCCAAAATGTCAAGTGCCCCCCGCTGATCCTACCAACTGCCTACCTGCCTCAGTTCTAAGCTGTCTTCCTCAGTTCTAAGCTTCTGCATTCCATTCGTTACCTTCACTTTCCTCACCATCGCACAGTCACTCACAGCTGATAAACCCGCATGCACCACCACCACCCCGACTGCCACCCAATTTCGAAAATTAAAAGAGTTAAAATTTCGGTAAAGTATGCATTTTAAATGCAATTTATTTGGATATTTTAGATCAAACGTAAACAGAAAAAGCTCGTACATAAAAACAGGTGAGAATTCTATTTAAAATTTGCTTGCAAAATATAAAACTTAATTCGCATTTTTCTTAGTTAATAGTATAGATCAATTTAGTTGATGTTGAAACCTACTCTTAACTGTTTTGTTAGAAGTGACGACAGATTTTGGTTTTTAAGCATACTTTCAAAAATTTTAATTCCTTTAATAAACCTAATCCCATGCAACTTACACACGGCGCACACCCTCGCAGTCCATACATTTAGCTAATAAATTACGTTATAAACAAAAAAGCAAAATAAAAAGATAAATTACGTTATCTCTAGCTACTTAAACCCACTTAGACTGAGTTTTTGATTGAATTTTCAAACGTAAAACCTTAGCTGAATGGGCATGGGCTTTTCGTTGTGTTAACTGTTCCGGAGTAAATATAAACCTGGGGCCGGTTGTATCAAAGGCGTTTAGCTTAAACGGTGGATAAGTGAAATTTAAAAATCAGTTTTACACCTAGTACGGAACCGAAATTATGAGTTGAAATAGAATAAATATTTAGTTTTATATATAATTGTTCTTCTCAGGTCAAATAACTTCAGCTGGTTTGTTTATACAACATGGAAACGTGTTTCATATTTTTGACTTATCCACCGTTTAAGCTAAACGCCTTTGATACAACCGGCCCCTGATACTTACCAAAGTCCAAGGCTGGGTCAAATAAGCATGAGAATTAGGCAAAAATAAAAAGCAATTGAAACTCAACAGATCCACTAAAGTTGTTTTTTTTTTGGCAACTTATATCCTTAAGTGTAGATGACATGCAATTTTTAATGCCGTAATTCTCACACTTATTTAACCGAAACGCCTTCATTTGCATGGTACCTCGCAGCTGCTCTCAAACCACCTTCGTAATTTGCTTTAGTGTACACAAACAATGACTTCATTGTTCCTGCTTACCAAAACAAATCTGAAAGCACCAAGATACTTATCATATTAATAATCAAAGAGGATTCGCATTATGCAGTAATTACCATAAACAGACGCATCACCATTGAAACAAAGCATGCTGTATTCCCATGGGAATTTAAAATGCACAAAAAAATATAATGATCCTACTGATTTGCATGGATGTATGAACCAAATTAGCTAAGAAACAAAGAAATGATATATTCCCTTGGGAATTTAATGTAGCAAAAAGATGGCGGGTGTTGATTTTACCAGAATGCCTTGCGGTCTGAAATCGTTTAAAAACTTAAGGTAAATTAACCTCGTTTGAGGAACAGACAGATAGGTTATTTTGTCACTTGTGTTAAAATTCCGTCCATTAGCTTATCTTAAATATCATTTCACTGGTATTCTTGATTGATACCCGCATTAAATTCTGGTAAAATCGACATGCCACCATCTGTTTTGCTACGGTGAATTGGAATACAAGTCACATTTTCTCGCTTTTTAACCAGAGAACACATTCTTTAAAGGTAGAACGACGGAATTGATCGTTTGCAATCGACGCCATCTTTGTTGACGTTTGAAACACATGGCAACCACAAAGTATCTATTCATTATATCTGATCTTATCGAGCCATACATCTTTAAAGTATCATTCATAATACGCTAAAACTAACGATGAAATAGTAAATTGACACAAGTGTTTCGCTGTAAACAGCTGAAGTAATCTGCAGAGTCAACCAAGATGGCGCCCAATCACACGAAATGACGTCATGTGCAAACCAAGAATAGTGACAAAATGCATCAACTATAATTTAGTGGCATTATTACGAAACTTATTTTTGTAAAACGTTCAATCCTACATGTTATTTTGTTTTGTTTTTAGAAATATCCAAATCCAAATGTTAGAGACGAAATTTCCAGGCGTTAAGGTATTGTTTCTTTAAAAAATATTGTCGACATTTACCATATTTTTACCTGTTTTTTGACTCGAAAATTGACTGCCAAACTCCTAGATATTCTATTTAATTATTTTGTTGAATGTATTTGATATCAATGTTATTTCAATCCAATTTTTTTCACTTAATTTGCTGTCTTTTCTTTTTCATTAACGAGAAATATCTATTAAATCCTCTTTGATCCCTCAATAATAAGTATCTTGTTTTGTACTAACTTGCACATTACCACTACTTTCTATTACAATGTCGTGTCTTCTTATTCTTGTGGATTGTTGTTTTGTGGGTCTTGTCGTCCAGGATCGTTCATTCTTTTCTCTTCTCGTGCGTTTTTTTCACATCCCATCACCCTTTGCAATAGTAGAAAGAATTAAGTCATGAGATGATAGTTACGAATAATTTATAAACTATAACATGATAAGTTTCTTGTACGTTTGCATGGTGAATACAATATACTTATTAAGCTTTGTGGAAACACCACGTAAATTTATTATTGCAATAATAAATTTACGTGGTGTTTCCACAAAGCTTAATAAGTAAACTATAACATATTAAGCACTTATTTGATGAGGTTTTTGTGATATGCGAAATGATCAATGTCGAGGTAAGAGTTATCAGCCGAGCCGAAGGCGAGTCAGATAACTCTTACCAAGACATTGATAATTTTGCATATCACAAAAACCGAATCCGATAATTGCTTTATTATACATTGTAAGTCTTTTTCCTCGAGCAATTGACGAATTTCGCCTTCGGAAGAGCTTAAAAAGCAAGATGCCATAACATGAAACAGAAAATATCGAAAAAATGTTGTTGCCATGCCAACCATTGATGCCAACGAATACCGCATACTGTAATAATCTGCACCGTAGGCTCAACATGCAGATAACTCAGTTATCTGCTAGCAGATAACTGAGCCATAGAATAAGAATACATAGAAGGGCCACTCGCGTCGGAGCCTTTGGAGTTTTTGAAGCCGCGCATGTCGCATTACGCACGTTATTAGCATTTTCTCAGCCAGTCAATTGCATTTTCTGGCCAATAGGAATGCTGAACTGGCTGGTGGCAGCCAGTAAACTGCATAAACATAGTGTGACATGTTGCACTGCTGAGTGGCCCTTCTATGTATTCTTATTGTATGACTGAGTTATCTGCAGATTGTGTGATAGTCGCATTTATCTGCATACAACTGACCAATCACAACGCATAAAACAACTGCAATGTATAGTAATTAACACTTATTGACTGAGACCGAGGGAAACAGTATGTTTTGTGGACCAGAGACTGTCGATGTCGAGGGTCCACAAAACATACTGCTTTCCCGAGGTCTCAGTCAATAAGTATTTTATTATATACTGAGTGCCAAAAGAGAAGAAAAGTACCACAAATCAATCAAACATGTGTAAAAAGGATTACCTTTTACCTGACATGGCTACGTGAGGCTTTGTGGATTTGTTGTCTACCGGTGAATAAAAGTAATGTCCACCGCTTAGCTACGTTGCCAGGGAGACAATAGAATTTCTCCACTATCACGTGATACGTTCTTAACCAGTAAGAAACAGGAATAAATGAACTTTGACACTCAGTATATTATAAAATAGTATTAATTAGGCCGGCCAAATTATTGTGTAAGCTGTTAATATGAAATTTTTTTATTAAAATCTCGAGAATCATTAATAAATCGTGAGCAAAACACAAAAGAAAATCATAGCCGTGAAGGAGTCTTTATTTCTCACACGCACACAACTTGCAGCTACCCTAATTTATGAATTTAGATTAAAATATCTCGAGAATTAAACAACACGTAAGGAATGTGTAAATTCTTAAAGCTCTTTCGAACAATAAAAATTAATATCTCGCACTAATCTCTCTCAAAAGCTCTCTCAAATTTATTGCCGATATCTCTTTGAGAATTACTGTGCACGTGAAATGTAACTTATATCAAAACTAGCTTACTTCAAGCTGTTTGGGAATCAAGATTTTACGTGTCAACGAGATCAAATATGAATCTAAGATGGCAGACAGCGCATTAAATTTCTATCTTTACGACCAACTCCCCAACGAAAGGCTTTAATTCGCTCGAAAGTCGAATTTTGTTTTTTTTTATTGTTTCAGGTAGTGAAAGATCCTGTGTGCTTTTTACAGTACTACCGACACTAGCAACGTTAGTGCGAGATGTTAATTTTTATTGAAACAAAAGCTGAACTGCTAAAAAAATGGAAACGACAAGATAAAATAAAAAAACTTACTTTCACTCTATCTTTGGATCTTCTTGGCTTCGGTTGTTCTCGTTTCATCATGCTGTTTATGGTTTCATCTGGTTGGCGCACTCTCTTCATGGAGCATCAAGGCGGTCCAGTAGGTAACTAGCTCACTCGTGTCCAGTCAACCAACATAAAATAAGGAGAAAATTAATGTTACAAAATATTTTAGAATATAGGACACTAAGCTTTAATTGAATTGACTTTAACAAACCGTACATTGTGATAGTATTTGCATCTTAACATCTGATGGAGACGGCTTGTGATTTACTTCTTATGTCGATATGAATTCTTTCCCATCTTGTTGCGTCATTAGTTGATGGTTGTTGTATTCACTTTTTACTTGGCATTCTTTGAAAAAAAAATTACGATGTTCAGAAAACTGTTTACAAGATAAGCAAAGAAAACTACGTTCACAAGCATTAGAGAGGACTAAGTAATTATAATAGGCGTGACAGGTCACAGAGGTTAGTCGACGAAGAAACTCATGGACAAATTCCCGGCATGATGATACCCCGATAGCAAGAAATACAGCAAGTGTAGAACGTGTACGTGTGAGCTTAAACTGTATGTATGCAACTCCAAGAAAAGCGCAACACAAAATGGCGGAATTTAAAGACATTTCTGGTGTCATTTCCAGTTCCCTAACTTTCGCGGACAAATATATTTATATATTTTTCTCAAATTTTTTTGAAGTAAATCTAGATGGATTTTGTGAATAAACAAATTAAAAAAAGTATTGCCCACGTTAGGAAACTAGAACGGGCGCCCAAGAATGCCCACAATTTCTCCAATCTGGATTATATTTATTGATTGCGCAAATGACTGATAAAAAATAAGAGAGTAATAAAATACCAAATGGTTTCCTCTTCAAGATAGTGTCATACATGCGCGCGGCATTTCGGGATATTTGGGAAAACTCCTGTTGAAGTTGAACCTAAGGCAACATGCCAAGTACATGGATGACGCTATCCTGCTCAGGAAACTATTTAGTAATTGTCTTACAAAATGATTACAGTGAAACACAAGTCAACGCCACGGCATTTAAATTTCTCGTGTAGGATTGTTTGATCCTGCACAGTAATAGCCAAGTGGCGCAATCGTCAGAGCAAACGCCTATCACATGTGAGGTCGTGGGTTCAATCCTTACTTCAGACTCGTGACACCCATGTGAGGAGTTAGTCAGTCGTGGGTTTATTCCGGGTACTCCGGTTTGCGAATGTTGACTGGATGGTTAAAATTGTAAAATATCAGTAATCACCGGAACACGGGTACTTAACTAAACTGCTGACGATGAGGCGGAACTCATAATGAATTAATGAAAATGTGTTTCACTGTAGTTATCATATAATGTAATTGCCAAGCTGAATGAATAATTCTCCAGTAACTACGTCATATGAATAACTTACAATTATGAGAGTAGTGGGGGGGGGGGGGGCAGCATAAAGATTGAAGTAGTGTCAAGGAAGGGGTACTACCCTGACGGGTACTAGGCGAAGAAGTAGAGTAAACAGGAGGAAGAAGATTAAATTGGAGTAAATAAGGGGGATTGGGGTAAAGAAGGGGAGAAGCAGGATAAAGAAACCAGTGGAAGGGGGTGCTATCCTGGAAGGAGTACCCGGGAAAGAAGAGGGTGAACAGGAGGAAAAGTAGATTGGAGAAAAGAAAGGGGAAATTAAACGGATCAGGAAATTCAGACTTGCAATTCAAATGAAAGGCAGCTCATTGGTCATGTAAACACTCGTTGAATCATGGTTCTCGCTTGCCTTTAGCTTGGAATCATCTTTGAATTTGAACTGAAAGTCTGAATTTGCATGTTTCTTGTATAGAGTGCAGTGTATCGGAACAGAAGAGGTTTTGAAGAAAAAGAAAGAAAGAATAAAAGTAAGTTAAAATTTGTAAAGAATAATGAAGAAACTATTGGTACAGCACTTGATACATGATGATAATCATCATTATAAACTCTCTATTAATCCGGGGGGGGGGGTATAATAGAGAATTTGCAATGATAGTAAGTATATTGTAATATTTGGGTTTTTACCACTAAATCCTCTTGAAAGTTCTTTTTGGCTGTGGCTTCTCTCATCACAGTTGTCTGTGCTTGTCTTGCAAAATCTCTGGAATATCTATAACGTGAAGGTCAATATTTAAGATTAGAAAAATAGAAACCGTAAAATAGAAAGAAATTTAAATCGTGGCGAATACTTTTTACGGTCTTGCTGGCATGACAAAAAGAGAGTATAGATTTATAAGATCATGTTGATTTATCCTTTATCTGAACTATATTTAACTTAGATTTTAAAATAGATTTCACCCTGGTAAGCAGACCGAATGGGTTTTCAAACAAGATAACATTTAATGACTAAAACGTGCACAGAATAGTTAGAGAATGCTTACATGTCGAATAAAAATCCAATACTTTTAATGTCCAACTACACAATAGCGATTTTCGTTGCATTTCTAGACTGGAGAAGAAGACGACGCCATTTTGATTTTGATTTTTCCCGACAACGGCAGATTTGTCTTCGCAATTTTTTTCCATTTCTTCGTCGTTTTAGCTCCAATTTGCTCGTTGTGTTTCTTTCGTACCTTCCTCGCCATTTCCGTACAATCAATGGACATTTATACTCAAGATTAAGACTGTATTGAGACTTTCAAAATGTTCGTCAGGAGACATAAAAATCGAAGCTTCTTCTTCGGGTTGCAGAAGCAAATGACGTCAGACGACCTTTGTCCGCCAGCAAATACCCGTATGTATAACATTCAATGATCTTTTTAGGAAGCTGAAAATCAGTTTTTATTGCGCGAACGAAATGTTTTTGCCATTATTTCTTACTCAGGTCTTTGTTCTACTACTTTACTTCCAGTTTAGTTAGGTAACTTGCCAAAAGAAACGCCTGTAAGGGACAATTTTGCATTTTTTTTTATTTCGATGCTGATGAAGAAGAGAAGACTCGTTAGAGCTTTCATTGGCAAATATCTTTCCCTCCGTGGCCGAGAGGTAAAGACAACTGTCTTGACTTCGATTTTGGGTGGATCGAGGACCGGTCCAGTTCAACTGAGTTTGGTAAGAATTTAATTCTGATCGGTGCTCGATCCACCCAAAACTGAATTCAAAGCTGGGCGTGGAGTGCAGGAAAACACTAGGCAGTACCGCGAGGCCAAGGAGGCAAACGTTATTTTCCTAGTGTTGTTAACTAATATTTAAGCAAATTTCATTAACTTGACTGTTGGGGACAGACCTGTAGGGTTGGTGCATTGAAGACTTCTCGTCGTTATTTCCCTTCGTTCAAGAAGACAAGTTGTCTTCATCGAGAAATAACGACGAAAAGACTTCAAGACACCACTAAACCACTACACTTTAAAGCTACAGTGTAGTGGTTTAGCTAGCTAAACCACTACACTGTGCCAATAATATATGGCTGACTTCTTCCTAACGCTTACGGTACGACCATGGATGCGCAAAGATGCGCAAACACATTAAAGCCTTGAAAGCAAGTATTTTCTTTTAGGAAAGAATCAAGGACGACAACGCTTACTAAATCAAAGCCGTCTAGTCATGTTTTAAGTACTTCAGCTATGTTTAACGATCTTTTACCAGATCTTTGCAAGAGGAAAAGTAAAATTTTGCATCATTATTATTAACTTTCCGTCAGTCGTTTCTTTCTTGATCGAGCATTATATGCCATTGTGTTCAGTGTCCTTGATATAGGAGCCATATACTTATGGCCTTGGGTTTAATTCCCAAACACTGAATGGCAGTGTTTTGCTCTTCCAATGAGATAACAAGATGGCACTGTAGAACGCGTGGTTTTATATAAGCTACGAGCGTCAAGATATCCTTGATAGGTAACTATTGATCCTACAATGGACACTTATGTTCACTGCCAATAGGAACGTTTCCAACTCACAGCTTGTACATAATGGATTTTATAGGTTGTGTCACAAGGAAACTGCAGTTCGGTCGTAAAATCAACTTGTTTTCAAGGTTGCCGGGTTTTAAACATTACTGACACTGTTAATGTTGTAGCTCGGAATTGTAAAACAACGGCGGCAATGCAGTTTTCTTGTGCCATAACCTGTAAAATGGGTGGTTTTATCATTTATATAAGCTACGACCGCCAAGCTTTATCCTTGATAGGAAACAATTGATCCCACCAACGACATTTGTATTCTCTACCGATAGGAACGTTTGAGACTTACAGCTTGTACATAACGCATTTTATCGGTGAGTCGTAAAACCAACCTGTTACTGCTCAGCAAACTACCAGTTCCCTCGATCAACGATAGTCGATGAAGCTTGGCGCTCGTAGGTTGTGTAAAACCAAGCATTTTACAGGTTATAGCCAGGTTAGCAGTATCTGCAATGTTTCAAAGCAACCACGAATAGAAAGTGACAGCCAACGTTCTGAGTTAAGGTTTGTAGAATATACTACATGATTAGTTACAGCATGACCAGGCATATAGTAAATAACGCATTGCCATCTTGTTCCAAAGTTATCTTATTACTTGAAAGAGCTGAAGACTGCCATGCAGTGTTTGGGAATCAAACCCAAGGCCATAAATACATGACTCCTATATCAAGGACACTGAACACAATGACATATAAAGCTCGATCAAGAAAGAAACGACCGACGGAAAGTCAATAGTATATGCAAACTTCGACTTTCCTTCTTGCAAAGGCCTGGTCATAAAAGATTGTTAAACATAGCTGAGCAACTTAAAACATGCCTACACAGTTTTGATTTAATAAGCGTTATCGTCTTTGACTCTTTCCCGAAAGAAGACATATTCTTTACAGGCTGTACAGTGTTTGCGCATCTATGCTTCATGCCTTCTTGAAAAGACCTCGCCATAAAAGATCGTTTAACTTAGCTGAACAACTCGAGCGCCAAGCTTCATCGACTATCGTTGATCGAGGGAAATGGTAGTTTGCTGAGCAGTAACAGGTTGGTTTTACGACTCACCGATAAAATGCGTTATGTACAAGCTGTAAGTCTCAAACGTTCCCATCGGTAGAGAATACAAATGTCGTTGGTGGGATCAATTCTTTCCTATCAAGGATAAAGCTTGGCGGTCGTAGCTTATATGGTTATGGCACAAGAAAACTGCATTGCCGCCGTTGTTTTACAATTCCGAGCTACAACATTAACAGTGTCAGTAATGTTTAAAACCCGGCAACCTTGAAAACAAGTTGATTTTACGACCGAACTGCAGTTTCCTTGTGACACAACCTATAAAATCCATTATGTACAAGCTGTGAGTTGGAAACGTTCCTATTGGCAGTGAACATAAGTGTCCATTGTAGGATCAATAGTTACCTATCAAGGATATCTTGACGCTCGTAGCTTATATAAAACCACGCGTTCTACAGTGCCATCTTGTTATCTCATTGGAAGAGCAAAACACTGCCATTCAGTGTTTGGGAATTAAACCCAAGGCCATAAGTATATGGCTCCTATATCAAGGACACTGAACACAATGGCATATAATGCTCGATCAAGAAAGAAACGACTGACGGAAAGTTAATAATGATGCAAAATTTTACTTTTCCTCTTGCAAAGATCTGGTAAAAGATCGTTAAACATAGCTGAAGTACTTAAAACATGACTAGACGGCTTTGATTTAGTAAGCGTTGTCGTCCTTGATTCTTTCCTAAAAGAAAACACTTGCTTTCAAGGCTTTAATGTGTTTGCGCATCTTTGCGCATCCATGGTCGTACCGTAAGCGTTAGGAAGAAGTCAGCCATATATTATTGGCACAGTGTAGTGGTTTAGCTAGCTAAACCACTACACTGTAGCTTTAAAGTGTAGTGGTTTAGTGGTGTCTTGAAGTCTTTTCGTCGTTATTTCTCGATGAAGACAACTTGTCTTCTTGAACGAAGGGAAATAACGACGAGAAGTCTTCAATGCACCAACCCTACAGGTCTGTCCCCAACAGTCAAGTTAATGAAATTTGCTTAAATATTAGTTAACAACACTAGGAAAATAACGTTTGCCTCCTTGGCCTCGCGGTACTGCCTAGTGTTTTCCAGCACTCCACGCCCAGCTTTGAATTCAGTTTTGGGTGGATCGAGCACCGATCAGAATTAAATTCTTACCAAACTCAGTTGAACTGGACCGGTCCTCGATCCACCCAAAATCGAAGTCAAGACAGTTGTCTTTACCTCTCGGCCACGGAGGGAAAGATATTTGCCAATGAAAGCTCTAACGAGTCTTCTCTTCTTCATCAGCATCGAAATAAAAAAAAATGCGAAATTGTCCCTTACAGGCGTTTCTTTTGGCAAGTTACCTAACTAAACTGGAAGTAAAGTAGTAGAACAAAGACCTGAGTAAGAAATAATGGCAAAAACATTTCGTTCGCGCAATAAAAACTGATTTTCAGCTTCCTAAAAAGATCATTGAATGTTATACATACGGGTATTTGCTGGCGGACAAAGGTCGTTTGACGTCATTTGCTTCTGCAACCCGAAGAAGAAGCTTCGATTTTTATGTCTCCTGACGAACATTTTGAAAGTCTCAATACAGTCTTAATCTTGAGTGTAAATGTCCATTGATTGTACGGAAATGGCGAGGAAGGTACGAAAGAAACACAACGAGCAAATTGGAGCTAAAACGACGAAGAAATGGAAAAAAATTGCGAAGACAAATCTGCCGTTGTCGGGAGAAATCAAAATCAAAATGGCGTCGTCTTCTTCTCCAGTCTAGAAATGCAACGAAAATCGCTATTGTGTAGTTGGACATTAAAAGTATTGGATTTTTATTCGACATGTAAGCATTCTCTAACTATTCTGTGCACGTTTTAGTCATTAAATGTTATCTTGTTTGAAAACCCATTCGGTCTGCTTACCAGGGTGAAATCTATTTTAAAATCTAAGTTAAATATAGTTCAGATAAAGGATAAATCAACATGATCTTATAAATCTATACTCTCTTTTTGTCATGCCAGCAAGACCGTAAAAAGTATTCGCCACGATTTAAATTTCTTTCTATTTTACGGTTTCTATTTTTCTAATCTTAAATATTGACCTTCACGTTATAGATATTCCAGAGATTTTGCAAGACAAGCACAGACAACTGTGATGAGAGAAGCCACAGCCAAAAAGAACTTTCAAGAGGATTTAGTGGTAAAAACCCAAATATTACAATATACTTACTATCATTGCAAATTCTCTATTATACCCCCCCCCCCCCGGATTAATAGAGAGTTTATAATGATGATTATCATCATGTATCAAGTGCTGTACCAATAGTTTCTTCATTATTCTTTACAAATTTTAACTTACTTTTATTCTTTCTTTCTTTTTCTTCAAAACCTCTTCTGTTCTGATACACTGCACTCTATACAAGAAACATGCAAATTCAGACTTTCAGTTCAAATTCAAAGATGATTCCAAGCTAAAGGCAAGCGAGAACCATGATTCAACGAGTGTTTACATGACCAATGAGCTGCCTTTCATTTGAATTGCAAGTCTGAATTTCCTGATCCGTTTAATTTCCCCTTTCTGTACTCCAATCTACTTTTCCTCCTGTTCACCCTCTTCTTTCCCGGGTACTCCTTCCAGGATAGCACCCCCTTCCACTGGTTTCTTTATCCTGCTTCTCCCCTTCTTTACCCCAATCCCCCTTATTTACTCCAATTTAATTTTCTTCCTCCTGTTTACTCTACTTCTTCGCCTAGTACCCGTCAGGGTAGTACCCCTTCCTTGACACTACTTCAATCTTTATGCTGCCCCCCCCCCCACTACTCTCATAATTGTAAATTATTCATATGACGTAGTTACTGGAGAATTATTCATTCAGCTTGGCAATTACATTATATGATAACTACAGTGAAACACATTTTCATTAATTCATTATGAGTTCCGCCTCATCGTCAGCAGTTTAGTTGAGTACCCGTGTTCCGGTGATTACTGATATTTTACAATTTTAACCATCCAGTCAACATTCGCAAACCGGAGTACCCGGGATAAACCCACGACTGACTAACTCCTCACATGGGTGTCACGAGTCTGAAGTAAGGATTGAACCCACGACCTCACATGTGATAGGCGTTTGCTCTGACGATTGCGCCACTTGGCTATTACTGTGCAGGATCAAACAATCCTACACGAGAAATTTAAATGCCGTGGCGTTGACTTGTGTTTCACTGTAATCATTTTGTAAGACAATTACTAAATAGTTTCCTGAGCAGGATAGCGTCATCCATGTACTTGGCATGTTGCGTTAGGTTCAACTTCAACATGAGTTTTCCCAAATATCCCGAAATGCCGCGCGCATGTATGACACTATCTTGAAGAGGAAACCATTTGGTATTTTATTACTCTCTTATTTTTTATCAGTCATTTGCGCAATCAATAAATATAATCCAGATTGGAGAAATTGTGGGCATTCTTGGGCGCCCGTTCTAGTTTCCTAACGTGGGCAATACTTTTTTCAATTTGTTTATCCACAAAATCCATCTAGATTTACTTCAAAAAAATTTGAGAAAAATATATAAATATATTTGTCCGCGAAAGTTAGGGAACTGGAAATGACACCAGAAATGTCTTTAAATTCCGCCATTTTGTGTTGCGCTTTTCTTGGAGTTGCATAGATACAGTTTAAGCTTACACGTACACGTTCTACACTTGCTGTACTTCTTGCTATCGGAATATCATCATGCCGGGAATTTGTCCATGAGTTTCTTCGTCGACTAACCTCTGTGACCTGTCACGCCTATTATAATTACTTAGTCCTCTCTAATGCTTGTGAACGTAGTTTTCTTTGCTTATCTTGTAAACAGTTTTCTGAACATCGTAATTTTTTTTTCAAAGAATGCCAAGTAAAAAGTGAATACAACAACCATCAACTAATGACGCAACAAGATGGGAAAGAATTCATATCGACATAAGAAGTAAATCACAAGCCGTCTCCATCAGATGTTAAGATGCAAATACTATCACAATGTACGGTTTGTTAAAGTCAATTTCAATTAACGCTTAGTGTCCTATATTCTAAAATATTTTGTAACATTAATTTTCTCCTTATTTTATGTTGGTTGACTGGACACGAGTGAGCTAGTTACCTACTGGACTGGCGTGATGTTCCATGAAGAGAGTGCGCCAACCAGATGAAACCATAAACAGCATGATGAAACGAGAACAACCGAAGCCAAGAAGATCCAAAGATAGAGTGAAAGTAAGTTTTTTGATTTTATCTTGTCGTTTCTATTTTCTTTAGCAGTTCAGCTTTCGTTTCAATAAAAATTAACATCTCGCACTAACGTTGCTAGTGTTGGCAGTGCTGTAAAAAGCACACAGGATCTTTCACTACATTAAACAATAAAAAAACAAAATTCGACTTTCGAGCGAATTAAAGCCTTTCGTTGGGGAGTTGGTCGTAAAGATAGAAATTTAATGCGCTGTCTGCCATCTTAGATTCATATTTGATCTCGTTGACACGTAAAATCTTAATTCCCAAACAACTTGAAGTAAGCTACTTTTGATAGAAGTTACATTTCACCTGCAAAGTAATAGTTGAAGAGATATTGGTAATAAATTTGAGAGAGCTTTTGAGAGAGATTAGTGCGAGATATTAATTTTTATTGTTCGAAAGAGCTTTAAGAATTTACACATTCCTTACGTGTTGTTTAATTCTCGAGATATTTTGATTTAAAATCATAAATTAGGGTAGCTGCAAGTTGTGTGCGTGTGAGAAATAAAGACTCCTTCACGGCTATGATTTTCTTTTGTGTTTTGTTCACGATTTACTAATGATTCTCGAGATTTTAATAAAAAAATTTCATATTAACAGCTTACACAATAATTTGGCCGGCCTAATTAATAAACTATTTTATTATACATTGCAGTTGTTTTATGCGTTGTGATTGATCAGTTGTATGCAGATAAATGCGACTATCACACAATCTGCAGATAACTCAGTTATCTGCTAGCAGATAACTGAGTTATCTGGATGTTGAGCCTACGGTGCAGATTATTACAGTATGCGGTATTCGTTGGCATCAATGGTTGGCATGGCAACAACATTTTTTCGATATTTTCTGTTTCATGTTATGGCATCTTCCTTTTTAAGCTCGTCCGAGGGCGAAATGCGTCAATTGCTCGAGGAAAAAGACTTAAAATGTATAATAAAGCAATTATCGGATTCGGTTTTTGTGATATGCAAAATTATCAATCTCTCGGTAAGAGTTATCTGACTCGCCTTCGGCTCGGCTGATAACTCTTACCTCGACATTGATAATTCCGCATATCACAAAAACCTCATCCAATAATTGTTTAATATGTTATAGTTTATAAATTACTCGTAACTATCATCTCATGATTTAATTCTTTCTACTATTGCAAAGGGTGATGCGATGTGAAAAAAACGCACAAGAAAAGAAAAGAATGAACGATCCTGGACGACAAGACCCACAAAACAACAATCCACAAGAATGAGAAGACACGACATTGTAATAGAAAGTAGTGGTAATGTGCAAGTTAGTAGAAAACAAGATACTTATTATTGAGGGATCAAAGAGGATTTAATAGATATTTCTCGTTAATGAAAAAGAGAAGACAGCAAATTAAGTGAAAAAAATTGGATTGAAATAACATTGATATCAAATACATTCAACAAAATAATTAAATAGAATACCTAGGAGTTTGGCAGTCAATTTTCGAGTCAAAAAACAGGTAAAAATATGGTAAATGTCGACAATATTTTTTAAAGAAACAATACCTTAACGCCTGGAAATTTCGTCTCTAACATTTGGATTTGGATATTTCTAAAAACAAAACAACATGTAGGATTGAACGTTTTACAAAAATAAGTTTCGTAATAATGCCACTAAATTATAGTTGATGCATTTGGTCACTATTTTTGGTTTGCACATGCCGTCATTTCGTGTGATTGGGCGCCATCTTGGTTGACTCTGCAGATTACTTCAGCTGTTTACAGCGAAGTACTTGTGTCAATTTACTATTTCATCGTTAGTTTTAGCGTATTATGAATGATACTTTAAAGATGTATGGCTCGATAGGATCAGATGTAATGAATAGATACTTTGTGGTTGCCATGTGTTTCAAACGTCAACAAAGATGGCGTCGATTGTAAACGATCAATTCCGTCGTTCTACCTTTAAAGAATGTGTTCTCTGGTTAAAAAGCGAGAAAATTTGACTTGTATTCCAATTCACCGTAGCAAAACAAATGGTGGCATGTCGATTTTACCAGAATTTAATGCGGGTATCAATCAAGAATACCAGTGAAATGATATTTAACATAAGCTAATGGACGGAATTTTAACACAAGTGACAAAATAACCTATCTGTCTGTTCCTCAAACGAGGTTAATTTACCTTAAGTTTTTAAACGATTTCAGACCGCAAGGCATTCTGGTAAAATCAACACCCGCCATCTTTTTGCTACATTAAATTCCCAAGGGAATATATCATTTCTTTGTTTCTTAGCTAATTTGGTTCATACATCCATGCAAATCAGTAGGATCATTATATTTTTTTGTGCATTTTAAATTCCCATGGGAATACAGCATGCTTTGTTTCAATGGTGATGCGTCTGTTTATGGTAATTACTGCATAATGCGAATCCTCTTTGATTATTAATATGATAAGTATCTTGGTGCTTTCAGATTTGTTTTGGTAAGCAGGAACAATGAAGTCATTGTTTGTGTACACTAAAGCAAATTACGAAGGTGGTTTGAGAGCAGCTGCGAGGTACCATGCAAATGAAGGCGTTTCGGTTAAATAAGTGTGAGAATTACGGCATTAAAAATTGCATGTCATCTACACTTAAGGATATAAGTTGGTTGCCAAAAAAAAACAACTTTAGTGAATCTGTTGAGTTTCAATTGCTTTTTATTTTTGCCTAATTCTCATGCTTATTTGACCCAGCCTTGGACTTTGGTAAGTATCAGGGGCCGGTTGTATCAAAGGCGTTTAGCTTAAACGGTGGATAAGTCAAAAATATGAAACACGTTTCCATGTTGTATAAACAAACCAGCTGAAGTTATTTGACCTGAGAAGAACAATTATATATAAAACTAAATATTTATTCTATTTCAACTCATAATTTCGGTTCCGTACTAGGTGTAAAACTGATTTTTAAATTTCACTTATCCACCGTTTAAGCTAAACGCCTTTGATACAACCGGCCCCAGGTTTATATTTACTCCGGAACAGTTAACACAACGAAAAGCCCATGCCCATTCAGCTAAGGTTTTACGTTTGAAAATTCAATCAAAAACTCAGTCTAAGTGGGTTTAAGTAGCTAGAGATAACGTAATTTATCTTTTTATTTTGCTTTTTTGTTTATAACGTAATTTATTAGCTAAATGTATGGACTGCGAGGGTGTGCGCCGTGTGTAAGTTGCATGGGATTAGGTTTATTAAAGGAATTAAAATTTTTGAAAGTATGCTTAAAAACCAAAATCTGTCGTCACTTCTAACAAAACAGTTAAGAGTAGGTTTCAACATCAACTAAATTGATCTATACTATTAACTAAGAAAAATGCGAATTAAGTTTTATATTTTGCAAGCAAATTTTAAATAGAATTCTCACCTGTTTTTATGTACGAGCTTTTTCTGTTTACGTTTGATCTAAAATATCCAAATAAATTGCATTTAAAATGCATACTTTACCGAAATTTTAACTCTTTTAATTTTCGAAATTGGGTGGCAGTCGGGGTGGTGGTGGTGCATGCGGGTTTATCAGCTGTGAGTGACTGTGCGATGGTGAGGAAAGTGAAGGTAACGAATGGAATGCAGGAGCTTAGAACTGAGGAAGACAGCTTAGAACTGAGGCAGGTAGGCAGTTGGTAGGATCAGCGGGGGGCACTTGACATTTTGGCTTTGGGAATCAAATTTGCATGCTAAGTACTTAAGTCACTAACGTTTGTTGTTTTAATTTGTTAGGTACGCGCGGCTGCTCTCTAGGGAAGATCAACTTAGCAATTGTATTAGCACTTGCAAAGTTGGTCTTCTCTTTGCCGGCTACCCCGGCCAGTTCTCCGAGTGCTACTTCCACCGTGAATAAGTAGAAGTACTTGTACTACATGTATAAGTACTTCTACTTAGGTGGAAGTGGCACTTGGGGAGCTGGCAGGGGTAGGGGGATTTTTTTTATTCAATTTCTCAATTCCCATGGGAATTGAATTTTTAATTAAAAAGGGGTCACAAGTAAATTTTGTAAACAATTTATTGAAAAAATTTGTAAAGATTACATACAATTTGAATAACAATAAAAAGAGATTAACTACCACACATTGTACTTATTAAAATAACAACAGAAGAAAACAGAACATGGCAGAGAGAACAATAACACAAGTGAATGAACAAAGTCCTAAAAAACTTGGGTCTTTTCAACGTAAGTAAATGTTTATACTTCAAAATATATTATAACAATGAAACAACTTGAAGTGATAAATTTTGAGAGTTTTGCAAAGGTTTACCCAGCATATAACGAGTTGTTTCACAATTACAAAGAAAAACATGTGGCTCAAAACATGCAACTGATAGAGATGACGAGAAGGCTTAACAAGTCTAAGTAGAAAGGTTTTCAAAAGTTAGTCACATTTTTATAACCATATGTAACTACCCTGTCAACTCTCCCAGTGGGAAGAACCGGAGTACCCGGAGAAAACCCACGAGTTTTGGCGGAGCGTTGACCAACGCTTTTTCAAATACAGCCAGCCTCACAGAAGAAAGGTATTTTTGTCAAAAGAAAAATATTATTTTTAATCAATTGTGCTTTTATAAGTCAGAAAAAATACATGCACGAATTACCAACGAATTTTGATGGCTTTGAGACATGTAACGTGGGCACATAATTCTTCCTAAAAATACTTTTTTGTACTCGAAACAACCCTTCAAAACGTCGAAAAACAACGAAGAAACGATTTTTTTATAAATTCCAAATTGACCAAGCTGTAATGTTCGGAGCCACATTTTTCTTATTGCGTTTCTAACCTGACAATGTGAAATGCACTAAACATTGCTACCTTTATTTTTTTTGACAAAAAATTCAAAAATACATAGAATAAAAACCAAGCATTTTTAGAATATTGTGTGTAGCACGACATTTTTCAGAAACCAATCTCTTACACTTTTCTTTGCATAACAGTGCATGCGATCTATTTTTCGCAAAAAAATACAAAGAAAGTCTCAGACATCTCATTTTTCTGGTGGGCACAAGAACAGAAGCTTTTTGTTCAAATTGTGATAATTTATTTGAGATAACTTTGGGCAAAATTCTATTTTTCATTGAAAACAGCCGAAAAATCAATGCTTTGGCTTTGCCCAGCAACTAATGAAGTCACTCGATAGTGAAGTTGCTTTATATACAATTGATAGTTTCAGTGTTAAAGAGACCAAAATAAAAGTAGAAATACATAACTTAGATTGATCTTGGATTGAAAAGTAAAAAATTTATTCGAAGAATCAATTTAAATTTAGTCTTTTTGGAAGGTACCATTGTCAGGTTAGGAACATATCTCTTTGAAGTATAAATTCATCTTTACTTACTTGTTGAAAAGACTATATTCAAGAGCCATGTAAACCTGTTTTCTTATATTATTATTACCACGCAAGTATTACAAAGTGGAATATTTGAAATGTAAACTTGAACTGAAGCAAAGGAAATGCACATACAAATTCAGAAATATTTCAATTGCCAAAATACAAATTCACCACAACCAAACAATATAAAAAGTTCCAGTAGGCAATATGTTGTAATTTTAATTAAGAAACTTATAAAGTAATAAATCATACAGGAAACACAAAAGAAATCATTTTCTCATCTTACAGAATCGGTATTTTCAAAATCACTTTGCTATAGATCTGATGTATAAAATTGACGAGTTTCACAGGCCATTTACAACATTCGCATCTGTGTATGTCAGATATCTCGCCTTCAGCTTGGGTTTGTATATCCGATACAACCCGGTCACTTGTATTGTAAATAGTACAAATCAAAATTGTTATCAAATCAAAGTCTCAAACTAATTTAAATTATTCTACTCCATATAATGCCAGACAGTTTTACTTTTTCTCAGGAAAGACCTTATGTTCAACAAGGTAAATTTGGCATGTTAATTAAGAAGTCTGTAAAATTTGAAATTGCATAGTATCAACTAAAAGCTTCATGTGACTTAAAACTTTTTCAAGTCGATGTAATACGAAGAACTCTGGTAAAGTATTTACTGTATCAAGGCATCAATAGAAAACTTTTAAAATTAAAAATTGTAGTTACTTATACTTATTATTGGCCAACATCTGTACTGCTTGTTTATCTAGAAAATCTGGCATACTGTCAATTTTTTTAGTCCAAGGAAACTTTTTTACTCTTAAATTCTTACATCCGCCACATCTTTTCTTTGCTAATAAAAAGAGCCCACAGAATTTATTTGGCAAGTTGTGGTTTTCTTTTTCATTTAAGATATGTAATTAATTGATAAAGTTAAAGAACAACTGCATCAGTTCATCTCAATTCCAAACAAGTTCCACTTTGTAAACAAAAGACAATATGCTAGCTTATTTTGTCCTTAATAAGTAGTTCATCTCAAAGTTTGAAAGTCAACATTCTAGTACAAAATCACAAAGTCTGTATCTAAGATAAATTACCAGTAGTATAAAATATTACAAAGTATTTTTTTAACTTTAAAGGGTCCAATATAACATTGAGAACTATTGTGATTTTCAAATGAACTTTCCAAACTTTCAAATGAACACTCAAAGCCAGCTTAAACAAAAGATGATTGAGATAGTAAACCAGGAAATAACATAGGTGTTGTAATTTTTTATCAAAAATATGATATAGTGCATATAACAGAAACATTTCAATTAAAAAGTAGAAATATATTTCCTGTGGTTAGTTTTAATTGCTATATATATTGAAATTTTAGTATAATAATGGATGTTTTTGTTTCTGGCAAAGTCACCTCAATCTCCTTATGTTTAACCAACATTACAAAGTCAAATAATGACAAACACGAATGATTAAACACAAATTTATATTTTAATGGGTAAAAATAAATATGTCCAAATTAGTATAATCATGCATATAGGTCTAGTAGGGTACCAATTTTTAGAAACAGAATTGTGTTGTTTAGAGGCATAACATATAAAATTGCTAGATTTGATATTTCAGTTTTTTAAGAAAGCCTTTTGTATGTGTTTTCATGAACTCTTGGGCCATAATTCAATTGATTTGAACCAAATAAGATTCTAACTTTCTTTTAAAACACAGTTCATCATTATTTGACTTTTTCTAAGATTAAAATGCTTCTGGAGCACATGAGATTCCACGGTATGTGTACCCACAAAATAATCGTCAAATTAGGTGAGAATGAAACCGTCATGTCCAAAATTATACTGTCCCAAATTGTCCCATATTCAATATTGTACATGCAATATTCCAATACCTTTAACAATTTCATTTTTCATAATCTGCCAGTTGTTGAGAGGAGGTTAAGCATTTTGTCGATCTACAAACAAATTTCAAAGAATTCTATTGAAGATAGATAACTGAAATGGTAAACAAACTGCAAAAGATAACAATGCAAGTGGTTGTGTAAAAACTAAAGACCACGTAAAGTCGGCCATTCTGTACAGTGTTTGGATTTGACAGTTTGAATTTTAATTGCCTCAAGAAAAGTCTAAAAGGCATTAAAAACATAACATTCCTTGTTCTTTTTTAACCTCACGACCTTGCACGACTCCCACATCCTGCTCCGTCTCCTCCTATCCACCTCCCACCCTCAAGGCCCTGTCACACGGTGCAATTTTTCTTGCACTTGTAACTAACTGCTCCGTCTCCTTCTCTATCCACCTCTTACCCTTAAGGCCCTGTCACACGGTGCACTTTTCCTTGCATTCACCGTAGCAAAAAAGATGGCGACATGTCGATTTTACCAGAATGCATTGCAGGTATCAAGAAAGAATACGTGGGAAAAGATGACAAGAAACAAAGCTACTGGATTGAAATTTTAACACAAGTGTGAAAATAACCTATTGTCTTCTGTCTGTTCTTCAAAAGACGTTAATTTGCCTTTTTAAACAATTTCAGACTGCCATGCACTCTGGTAAAATCGACATTTGCCATCTTTTTTGCTACAGGGAAAATCTACTCTTAAGTAAATTTGTGACAAATGTTTGGTACGTTAAAAAACCCCAGCAAACTGTGATGGAAACTTGCATTTGCCAATTTTACATCTCCCAATAGTAGAATTGCATTTCAAGTTGCAAGAAAAATTGCATTGTGACAGGACCTTTATTCTCCAGTGTTCCCGCCAACCTGCTCCCACCATTAGATGGAAAGTCCTTTTTTCACTACATTTTAGCAATTAGGCTACCCCCCTCCTCTCACAAGTCTGTAATCGCCTGACGAAATCAATTGGTCGACAGTCCAAGGCATGTTTTGTAATCGAAATTCACAAAATTAAAATTAAATTGCCTTTTTTCAATAAATTTGAACCAGAACCAACTCTATACATAGAACTGTCTCAGCATACTTTCTTCGACAATCTCAACAATTCAAGACCTCATTCAGTTTCTATAGCGGATTTCATGGTATTATTATCGAACCAACTTCAACTGAAAACGGTAGCCTTAATCTTACATGCGACCATAGCCATGCTTGGAAAGCACAAACTTACAATACTCGAAAATTGTACTTATTTCCAGTCTGATCTCTCAAAAATCGATCTCTATGCACAATCTAAGTACTTTGCTACAAATAATGATAGAAAATAAAGCATATTACCTTAAAACAAAGTTAGGATGCATGAAAATTTAGAGGACTTTAATTCAAGGAGCAAAATCTTCGAGCTAGAGAAAAATTTTGAAAAAATAGTATTCGGAAAATCTTCGAGCAGCGTCGGAAACCGACGAATTCCGAGGAACGCCGAAACTACCACTTTGTGTCGACATGCTCCGAGCAAGTTCCTTGTTCCTGATTCAGAAGAAGCTGTATCACAGATCAGATTTATACAGATAGGGAACTCGCACTCAATAACCTCAATTTTTGTGTCCCCGTGCTCACGTCATTCCACGCGCCACGCAAATTGCTCTGGCAAGTGTCGTTCGTCGTGTTTTCAGTCAAAAGCATAGGAAAAACGCCGTTCGAAAGTACAAAAATGAATATTTTTGCGAAGTTCCTTCACCGATCTTCATTTTGTATGTATGTAGATATTTCAGTAGAATTTGCGTTTGATTCTTGTGTAGAAATTTCTAAATTTCCTTAAAAGTAGGAATAAACCAGAAAATGACGGAAACACGCTCTCAAAACTTCACCGCGACACATCGCTGGAATTTGTCGTTTTAAAGCATTTTGCATGAGAATCTTTGCACGTAAAACCTTCTTGCGGTTTAGATGTTCTAGCATGCACGTTTAAATGCGTGTTTTGTTGACACATTTCGCTAGAAATTGAGTTTAAACGCCGTGTTTAGGTCGGCTCACGCGGTTTGTGCCAGCGGTATCACCCATGAGCGCTGCACCGACTTCTGACACCGAAAAAAAATAAAAAAAAAAAAAAAAACAGAAACGGGGCGCATTTAAAACTCCGCCTCGCCTACGGCAGGCGGAGTAAAAACTATTAAAAACAGTTTTAATTAATTCGACATTGTCAGGTTAAAAACACAATTAGAAAATATATGGCTCTGAAGGTTGAAATGTCTACCCTTTTTAATTTCTTCGTAAACAAGTGAGTTTTATCGCGATGTTTTGCAGTTTTCCTGAATGATAAAAAAAAACCCAGCTAAATAAAATCGCATCTTTCTTTTGGCAAAGCGCCTTTTACCTCTTACATTACTGTATGTAAAAATCAGTTGGGTTTCTTCCAAAAAGGAATATTGTTATATTGACAGGGTAGTTGAGACCATAAAAACACAATTCTGCAAAACCTTTCTAATTGGACCTGTAGGATGTTGTTAAAAAGAACTCTTATGAAAAACGTCTCTTTGAGAAAATAGATTGCATGCACTAGCCATATATTTTCTTTGTAATTGTGAAGCAACTCGATGTTTTATGTTGGACAATTTCTTTGTCAAATTCGACAAATTCATTCCAGTTGTTCCACAATTATTTGTATCTGAAGCATAAACATTTATCTTCAACAGACCAAAACATTCGCATTGCGTTTTCGCTTGTGTTTATTTACTTGTATTGAGTGCCATGTCAATTGTTCTTTTTTCCCATGTTCTGTTTTCTTCTTTTGTGATTTGAATAAGTACAATGTCTTGTAGTTAATCCTTTTTTATTGTTATTCAAATTGTGATATTTACAAATTCGTTTCAATAAATTATTTACAAAATTTACATGTGAACCCTTTTAATTAAAAATTCAATTCCCATGGGAATTGAGAAAATGATTAAAAAAAATCCCCCTACCCCGGCCAGCTCCCCAAGTGCTACTTCCACCTAAGTAGAAGTACTTGTACATGTATAGTACAAGTACTTCTACGGAATTACAGTGGAAGTAGCACTCGGAGAGCTGGCCGGGGTAGCCGGCGAAGAGAAGACCAACCTTGCAAATGCCAATGCAAATTGCTAAGTTGATCTTCCCCAGAGAGCAGCCGCGCATACCTAACAAATTAAAACAACAAACGTTAGTGACTTAAGTTCTTAGCATGCAAATTTGATTCCCAAAGCCAAAATGACAAGTGCCCCCCGCTGATCCTACCAACTGCCTACCTGCCTCAGTTCTAAGCTGTCTTCCTCGGTCCTAAGCTCCTGCATTCCATTCGTTTCCTTCACTTTCCTCACCATCGCACAGTCACTCACAGCTGATAAGCCCGCATGCACCACCACCACCCTGACTGCCACCCAAATCCGAAAATTAAAAGAACTAAAATTTCCGTAAAGTATGTATACTGATAGTTATTTATTCGGATATTTCAGGCCTTATGCAGCCCAAAGAAAAAATCTAAGGTCCTATACAAAAACAGGTGAGCTGTCTCCTTGTCTAAACGTAAAACTTGCAAATTCCAAAATATTTAAAACTTGACCTGCAGTTTTGTTCAACATTTCTTATCATGGCATGCACAAATAAAACTTTAGTTGGAGTAATATCAATTAATGCTAATAACGTAGCTGTGTTGTTTTCATAATAATAGTATTTTTTGTTCAGGAAACTTTTCATTTACATGATTTTCAAATGGTAGATTTTGGTTGAAACATACTTTAAAAACTTTTAATTCTTTTAATAAGCCTAACCCTCATGCAACTTACACACGGCGCACACCCTCACACTCCATACATTTATTTAATAAATTATGTTATAAACAAAAAAGAAAAATAAAAAGATAAATTACGTTATCTCTAGCTACTTAAACCCGCTTAGATTGGCTATTTGATTACGTTTTCATGCCTAAGACCTTAGCTGTAAGGGCATGGGCATTTTGTTGTGATAACTGGTGCGAAGTCGATATAAATCTAATACTTACCAAAGTCAAAGGCTGTGTTAAATAAGCATGAGAATGCAAAAAAATATAAATCATTTGAAAACGTCAAACTAAACTCAAGTTTTTTTCATTGAAGACTTATCTATGACAAGTACAGTTACTCTGTATAGTTCAAAAGGATCAAAATATTTTGAAACTTTACCGCAATTCTCATACTTATTTAACTGAAACACCTTCGTTTGCATGGTACCTCGCAGCTGCTCTCAAACTACTTCCGTAATTTGCTTTAGTGCACACAAACACTGGCTCCATTGTTTGTGTGCACTAAAGCAAACCCGAAAGCACCAAGATACTTATCAAGCCTGGTCCTCACTAGCGACATAAGCATAAGCAAAATACCAAAGGATAAATTTTCCTTTGAGGTTTGCGAAGACAAAGCAAAACGAATTTTCTTTTGAATTTGCTTTTGTTTTGCCATAGCTTATGCTCGTAGCCTTACGCTTGTGCTTATGCTTATGTCGATGCTTATGTCGTACGCTTCAGTGGATTTCTTTGTTTCGTCTTTTGTTTTATCTTGTGCTTATGTTTATGTCAGTAGTGAGGACCAGGCTTAACATTTACAATCAAAGAGGATTATCGTTACTAATAATGTCCCAACATGTCCCAACATTAAAGCAAGCTGCATTCCCATGGGAATATAAAGTGCGAAAAATACAGGGTGTCCCAAAAAAACCCAAAAACTATTGAAAATGATCTATTGTTAGAATTTCAATGCCTAGCACTAAATTGAACCCACGAGTGGATAAACTATTGGCATAACCGTCATAATTAATAGTAATACTCAGTGTTAACCATTGTCATGCCAGACAAAAAAACTAAACCTACGAGTGCATATTAAAGATGCAATCAAATTTTATGCATAGGTTATTTTAGCCCATTCAATTTGGTTTTATCAATGTTCCCATGAGCAAAACAAACGTACTTTACAAAGATATTTTAATTTTTTAACAAGTGCTAGGTCATTCAAATGTTAACAACAGGTGATTTCAATAGTTTTTGGGTTTTTTTGGGACACCCTGTATAACGAATCCTACTGATTTTCATGCATGTGCGAAGCAAATTTACTGAGAAACCAAGAAATAAAATATTGCCCTGGGATTAAACGCATGCTAATGAATTGAAAAAGAAAATAATTATTAATCCATTTTTAAAATATTATTAGTGCAACTTAGTGTTATTACTTAAAACTGATTTTGTAAGATGTGAAATCCAACATAAGCAACATGCATTATTTTGTTTTGTTTTTAGAAATAACCACAATTCAAATATTGGAGGCGAAATTTTCCGTCAAGGTATTGTTTCTTTCGTAAATATTTTTACAGCCGTGGCAATTGAAGTGTTCCTAAAATATTGTGTCAATTCATTTGCGAACATGAACGAATTCATTTGATAAAACATTTGAAAATTTTACAGTTTCCTAAATAATTGATCAACTTCCTGTTGAATGCTCCAATCACCATTGGCTTTGGCACAAGCGGCAAATCACAACGAAGCAGAAAGTGGCCAGGGATGGTCAGATTTGTGAAGTTTGTAAACAGTTCCACCAACTGTCAAATCAATTTGTTCTAGTGAGCACATGAATTGATGCAATATTTTAGGAACCCTTCAATTGCCACGGCTGTAAGAATAACCTTTATACTTTTACCTGGGTTTTTTTTAACTTGGAAATTGGAGTGTTATTTTTGGAAGACGGCCAAACTCTTAGAACATTTCATGTGATTTTGTTTTTTTAAAAGTAACGTTGTTAGTGTAAATTTAATTGTAATCGTAATCTTTCCACTCAATTTGTTGCTTTTTCTATGTTCACAACGAGAAGCCAATGATTTTGTTCAATGAGAACAATAGAATTTACCTAAATCCTCTTTGATCTAAATAACAAGTATCTTGTCTTCTGCTAACTTACATTCCACTACTCTCATTCCAGTAATGTCTAGCTTGTTTTCTCATTCTTATCGATTGTTATTCTTTTCTGAGTCCATGTCATTCAGGATCGTTCATTCTGGTCTTTCTTCGTGCATTTCTTCACACTCATCACCTTTTGAAATGAAAGAATAGAATAATTACATAATGCTTACGAAGAACTTATAAACTACTTTGTTATAAAAACTCAAGTCGAAGCCGAACGTCAGGAAAAAGGGATTACGCTATTCTGCCCAGGAAATTATTTTGTAAATTATTTTGAAATAATTACAGTGAAACACAAGCCAGTGTCATGGAATTTAGATTTCTCGTGTAGGATTGTTTGATCATGCACAGCAATGACCAGGTGACCAATCCACCCTTTTCGAGGTTTGACCGACGGGGGGTAACACGTGTAGTAATTCGAAATAGTCGGACAAACAACAAGCGTCGCGTTAATACTTTTGTATACGAGGAACCATTGATTATCAATAATTTTAGCGAAATTTACTTTTTAAAGACAAGCAAAGGCAAAGTAAAAAAGGGCAAAATTCTATCAAAGCATGAATAGTACTTTGGAGCGCAATCATTTTGAGAAAATGTCGCTTCTGACTTGAAACGATATTTAAAAGCGCGAAGCGTTTTAGTAACTGGATATCTTAAACCAGCATTAGTTGTGATAGCGAAATCTGTCAAAAAAATGTTGATACCTGTCTTAGACTATGCAAAATCAAAAGAGGAGAACAAGTTGATTTCATGGTGTTGAAATAGAAGATCCGCTATCTTCAGCGCACGAATATGTAAATGGTTTTAACGCATCGCCGCCATTCGGTCTTTTCGATATTTTTAACCATCTCATATACAGTTCCACAGAATATGATAAACAAGAGCTTGCCGCATACAAACCATTTGATGACTATCGTCTTTTTGAAGAGGGATATGTTGAATATTAACAAAGCCATTAGCCAGTGTGATATGGTTGACCATGGTGAATATGCGTACAAAACACGCATATATATGCGTATACAAAACGCGCATAGATATGCGTACAAAACACGCATACTGTATATATGGGTGTTTTGTATGCATATACACGCGTCTAAAAGACACATATATATGCGTTTAAAGTGTTTAGTGAAAAATAATACATTGGATTAGAGGCCATATATCATGAACCCATTTTGAAACAAATGGCCAACCATAGTGTGGGAGTGCATTTATATGTGGGTATTGTCTAACCATTTCACGGCTTGCAATAGCAGGAATAGGGTCAGGGTGGGCCATTATTACCAATAAAGTTCAATCCACAGATATAAGAATGTTTCGTGCAAACAAAATTGTCGCCCCGACAACATGCCCTTATCCATGCTTCTCGTCGTATTTTCTCTTTTTTAAAAGACGGGAGATGGTAAAATTGAACACATTTTCCTTCAGAATTTATTAATCTTTCTAGGCAACGCGAATCACTATTGCAAGTGCCCCACGCACAGTGTTTAGCCATTTTCTTTCGCAGTCGAACTACTTAATATTTGTATGCGCAAGTACAATGAGAACGCAATGTTTGTCCGACTGTTTCGAATTACTACACGTGTTACCCCCCGTCGGTCAAACCTCGAAAAGGGTGGATTGTCTGACCAAGCGCCCGTCACCTCTGAGACCAATCAATCAAAACTTTATTTGAAAACACACAATCTTTTCAACATTTGCTGATTTCCAAAAGAGGTGTGCACCAATCCCACTACCATGAAATTAATCCCTAACACCGCCCCCCCCCCCCCCCCCTAAATACTTATGTTAAATACATCATATATTGATATCAACTACCACACGAAAAGGTCGAGGAAGAAAGCTTTTGACAAAACGACTTATATGATGCCGAAGTTCTTATGTCTTCCGGAATATGATTCCAGACGTAGGCCCCATTATAACTAAAACGTTTTTTCATAAATTCTGTTTTGGGTCTTGGTAGACAAAGCCTAATTGCAGACCCTCTTAAATCATAATCGTAAATTGTATTTGAATTTTGAAAAAGGTTACTTAATCTTTCAGGAGCTAAGTTGTTAATCGATTTATACATAAGTTTAGCTTTTATATGTGCTCTGCGTTCTTCAAGGTTATCCAACCAAGTGAATTACGTGCTAAGAAGGTTATCCTGATTCATTTTTGAAATTCATAATTATTCTAACCGCCATGTCTTGCAGTTTTTGAAGACGATCAGTAAGTGTTTTACCTAATACGTCCCAAACCTCACAACAGTAATCAAAGTGTGGCTGAACTAGAGCATTATAAATCAAAACCAGAGTGTTTCGGTCAACAAATTCCTTTTCTTTTTTTATAGCGCCAATTCCGGATGATATTTTACCAGCGATAAATTCAATATGTTTAGTCCAGGCTAAATGCTCATCAATTTGAACCCCGAGCATTTTGGGTTCAAATCCCCACTTCAGACTCGTGTGACACTTATGTGAGGAGTTAGGCAGCGCTCTGGCCAAAGTCGTAGGTCCCCGGGTATTCCGGTTTAGAAAAGTTGAAAGCGTTGTTGGAATTGTCACATAGTAAAATATCGGTGATCAATGAGATCCGGATAAATAGGTAAGGCTGTTAGGGCTAGGTAACGATAAGGCTGAATAAAAAATAAGTGAATAAAAGTGCGTGTTTCACTGTAGTTATCTGTTATCATAAAAACCTGATTGAATAGTATAAACTGAATGCATAATTCTCGAGACTGGTAGTCAGAGAGCCAGAGGTAATTTTACCTACCTTCTCGAGGGACAAACCAATTTTGCTCTTAAATTGTCCGTTGGATGCCTATAAAAAACAACATATAAGACATAATTACGGGCACCCTTGTTTTTCAATCCGTTTTTGAGTTATTGCTGCTTCAAAGTGGGAAAGTGTCCTAAAATGGCGCTAATTTCCTGGGCACTAGTCGGAAAATAAGTTTTCAAACGCTCATAACTCGGGAAAACGTGTTGGCTGGAGCCCACAAGAAATTTTATTGCGTTCAACATGCAGAAATATGTTTATTAGACCTAAAGGTACAATATAAACATAAAATGAAATTGTCCCTCGCTATGGTAAGTAAACCTATATTTTTGTACCTCTGCCTCCCCGACTATAGTAACTACGTCAAATCATTATAGTATGGGAGGGTGTGGATAAACAGGATTAAAAAGATTAGGTATATCCTAGGTGAGGGTTAGTGAGAAAGGGAAGGAGATAAAAGGAAGAATATTGGGCTTCAGTGAGAGAAGAGAGGAATAAAACAAGGGCCTGAAATGCAACGAACAAGAAATTCAGACTACCATTTCAAATCAAAGGCAGTTCAAAGGTGAAGTGAGCATTTCCTGAATAAGTTTTTAACAATGGTCTTACTTAACGAGTTTGCACTCGATCCTAGCGCAGAATTCCCTCTGAATTTGAACTAAAGTCTGAATTTACTGTTTCCTGTATAGAATACAGTGTATCAATGGACAGAAGAGGTCTTAAAGAAAAAGGCAGAATAAAAGTAAGTTTATGATGGGAGGGCACAAGAGCAAGTGCTGCAAAAATCATTTTCATCATGAAATGTATATTTTAATTAGGTGAGGAGGGAGGGGAGGGGGGGGTGGTGAAAAGGGAATTTACAAAAATATTAAGTATATTGTAATATTTGGCTTTTTTACCACTAAATCTTCTTGAATTTCATGTTTTGGTGTGGCGTCTCGCATCGCTTGGTTGTCTTTCAATATATGTGGAATATCTAAAATGTAAAACAAAATTTAAAAAATGGAACATCTTAAAAGGCGGCAAATATTTTAATTTCTCGAGTAAATAAATGTTTCAACATTAGCCTGAACCTGAATCAGCTACTCAGCTAAATTACCCGGACTTTAGATAAAACTGATTATCTTACCTCGAAAAGGTTTCTCTGTAATTGAGTCACCGGTGATCCATTTCGAACGGTTATCTTGCGGTTCAGCTAGAAATATAGAAAAATAAGAACTCTGTCATATAATCAATTTAAAAAGTGTGATTCGAAATGGTAAGCAGGCCGAGTTTTTCACACGATATAATATTTGACAACTAAACGATACGTACAATAGTTAGAGACTACTTACATGTGAAATAAGAATCCAATATTGTTAATGTCCATGTACACTAGAGCGATTTTCGTTGCATCTTTAGATTGGACAAGAAGACGACGCCATTTTGATTTTAAACTTTTACGAAGACGCCAAACATTGCTTCGCAATTTTTGTTGCATTTCTTCGTCTTTTTACTTCGAATTTACTCCTGATGTCTTCTTCCTGATGTCTTCGCCATTTCTATAAAATCAATCAGCACTTTAAAGACTTTTGGTGTGTAAATATTTGGTCCAAACGGAGAGATTTTAAACGAAACTTGCTCGAAGAGGACCAGCGACAAATGACGTCAGATGACCATCGTTCGCCAGAAAATACCCGTATGTATAATGTTCAATGATATGTTTACGATACTGAAAAACGATTTTTATCCTGCAAATGTATTGTTTTTGCCATTATTTCTAACTCAGGTCTTTCTTCTACTTCTTTACTTCTAGTTTACTTTGTTAATTCGCCTAGAAAAACGCCTGTAAGGGGCATTTTTGTAATTTTTTTTATTTGCATGCTGATAAACAAGGAAAGACCCGTTCGAGTTTTCGTTGACAAACATCTTTCCCTCCGTAGCCGAGAGGTAAAGCAACTGTCTTACGACTTGCCCAAATCGTTTGACTTTGATTTTGAGTGGATCGCGGACTGGTCAAGTCCAACTGAGTTTTGTGAGAATTCAATTCCTCGCTCGCTTAGTTGGACAGTCCGGTCCCCGATCCACCCAAAACTGAAGTCAATGCTGGGCGGTGGGGTGCACGAAAACAATAGGCAGTACCGCGAAGCCAAGGAGGCGAACGTTATTTGCCTAGTGTTTTTAACTAATATTTAAGCAAATTTTCTTAACTTCGCTGTTGGGGACAGGCCTGTAGGTTTGGTGCGTTGAAGACTTCTCGCCGTTATTTCCTTTCGTTCAAGAAGACAAGTTGTCTTCCTCGAGAAATAGCAACGAGAAGACTTCAAGGCACCACTAAACCACTACACTGTAAAAACTAAGTGTAGTGGTTTAGCTGACTAAACCACTACACTGTGCCAAATGTATATGGCAGACTTCTTCCCAAAGGTTACGGTACAGAAGCATGGATGCGCAAAGATGCGCAAACACTTTAGAGCCTTTAAAACAAGTGTTTTCTTTCAGGAAAGAGTCAAAGACGACAACGCTTACTAAATCAAAGCCGTTTAGTCATGTTTTAAGTTGTTTAGCTATGTTTAGCTATCTTTATCTTTTATAGCAAGGTATTTGCAAGAAGGCAAGTCGAAGTTTGCATAACTAAGAACTGTTGTCTTTTTTTTACTTTCCTGAGCCTTCTTGATCGAGCTTTATATGCCATTACGTTCAGTGTCCTTGATATGGGAGTCATTTATTTATGGCCTTGGGTTTAATTCCCAAACACTGAATGGCAGTCTTCAGCTCTTTCAAGTGATGAGATAACATTGCAACAAGATGGCACTGCCTTATCACTTTCACGGCAATGTCATGCCTGTAACCAATTTCTAGTCAACTTGTAACTCATACATAAATGACTGTCAAACACATAGTACTATGAGCCTTAATTCAGACTCCGAGATTCAGTTTGTATCAACGAGAGAGCTTGATGTTCACAGCTGCATATAACCATGCATTTTATATAGATCACAAGGAAACTAAGTGCATCCCCGTTGTCGTACGATCCCAAACTAAAGATACCAGTGCGGCTAGTGCAGTCAAAAGCACACATTCAACTATTCATATTTTACACAAACTGAATCGCAGTTAAAACTTACAGAATATACTGAGTTTGTCTGTCGTTATTTACGTGTGACTTATGTTTTGACAAATTCGTTTGTAGCAAAATGATAACGTAGTGCCATCTTGCTGCAATGTTTTCTCGTCACTTAAAAGAGCTGAAGACAGCCATTCAGTGTTTGGGAATTAAACCCAAGGCCATAAATGAATGACTCCTATATCAAGGACACTGAACCTAATGACATTTAAAGCTCGATCAAGAAAAACGGCCGACGGAAAGTAAAAAAGACAACAGTTGTCACTGGTAATTATGCAAACTTCGACTTCCTTCTTGCAAATACCTCACGGTTGCTATAAAAGATCATTAAACTTAGCTAAACAACTTAAAACATGACTACACGGCTTTGATTTAGTAAGCGTTGTCGTCTTTGATTCTTCCCTGAAAGAAAACACTGGATTCAAATTTTAAAGTGTCTGTGCATTTTTGCGCATCCATGCTCCTATCACCGTAAGATTTAGGAAGAACACCGACATATATTTGGCAGTGCACTGTAGTTTTACAAAGTGGTGGGTTAGTAGTGTCCTGAAGTCTTCTCGTGGTTATTTCTGGACGAAGACAACTTGTCTTCTTGAACGAATGTAGATAACGAAGAGAAGAACGAAGGGAAGACCATAAGGAAGACCACTGAATGAGCCAACCCTACAGGCCTGCATGTCCCCAATTGCCAAGTTAAGCGATAAGGTCAAATAAAAAACACAGGATCTTTAATGAATTTTGAACAGACAAATATTTCAACGCAATGACGAAAACAAATCGTCTTTGAGATGACTTTTTACACATGTTTCTCAAACCATTTGTGATTCGTGATCAAACACACAGGAAGTCACCACCATCTCGTTGTCTTGATACCACGGTAATAAACGTCCATAAATAAACTCAACTTTCTTTTTGAATTTCTCGCTGAATTAAAGTTCGTTTGGGAATAATATGTTTATTACTAGCGTACAAAACACCTTTAAGCACAGGCATCCCAGCGCACGTTACGTCATTGCATATTTATATAATAATGTGCAATGACGTAACGTGCGCTGGGATGCCTGTGCTTAAAGTGTGTGTAAAACACGTTGCTAGCGTCTTGTTTTTCAACACACTTTTCCGTGTTTTATACGCCAATAATAATTAAACGCCTTCTCGTTTATTATATATTGCTTACAAAGAGATCTACGCACTCCACAACTCTTCCAAATATTACTTAGAACTTTGACAACGATTCAACAAATAATGATAAAGTACTAACGATTATGGTCCAATACCTAAGGCAAGTGGAGTAAAAACATTTCAAGACCTGTAAGGCTGTATATTATATTTTGTTCAAATGCGACTACATTACGAACAATAGTTGATATGGAAAATTACATTACACACAATGTTTAAGGCCGTTTACACCGCAACCGTAATCAAGCAAACCGTAGCGTGTTTCTTTGCTCTATAATAACAATAAAACAAACGGTTTTGACACAACAGAGAATGTTATGGTTCGTTGATTTACGGCCAAACTGGAAATGCGACCTTTCCTAAGTTTCCTTGTAGTTGTTAAACAAAATGAAATAAAATGTGAAAGATTATGAAGTTTTTAACAGTATATATAGGCTACAGATCTAGGACAAACGGTTCTTCAGTTGCTTGCATGATTTTGCAGCGTATTTTCCCATCCACCTGCAGATTTGGGTGTATTTGAGGGTGTTGAGGCGAATAGCGGCATTATAATCTTCATCTTTTTTCCACCACTCTTTGAACGACTTCCACCGGTATCCACTAAACACCCCAATCAACCGTCGATTCCACTCGCCATTCACCTTGTTCCACGTGTAGACACCAGCCCCCGAAGAGCCAGGTTGCGCGTCGCAACGATGATACAACACGTGCTCGTCTGTGACTCTTACTCTACACACCCTAAAGTGAACATCAAGTAGTATCTATTTAGGGTCTATCAGTTATAATTTTGTGCCTTTGTGGCACTTCAAAGGATGATCAATTTTTTCTAAAGGGCAAATGTGTGACTTAATTCGAGTGGAAGTCATACACTTGTCAAAATTCAAGCCGGGGGGGGAGTACCAACCTAAAATCAGCAGGCCTTGTGATGGGACTGTTGGAACGAAAGTCATCATTGTTTGTGATTCGTTCTTTAGAAAACCAGTTTCTATAGTTTATTGTGTTTCATTGTTACAACCAACCACTCACTAAACCTGTTAATATAGATTGGTGGCGACCCAGCCGGGAGCAATTGAGAAAAAAATCATCACAGACCACAGCTAACCTATGTTAGGTTCTTGAATCTCAATGATTTCCACGTGAGTTAAGACACATTTACGACATATTACACTATACTGTATTATTCGTAACCAACACATTAAAGTTAGTTGTTGGAAAGTCGGTTGGCTTAACCAAAATTCAATAGAAACCTCGTATATAGACATACAAGGCGCCTTACTAAGCTAATCTTGACAAAAATATAAATATTCGGTTAGCTTCTACTGAAGTCGCTACCCTGTTTGTCAGGCAAAGCACGATTATGCATTCTTCAAAGCAGAATGTTACATGAAAAAATTAGGAATCGCAGGTGTTTATATTATGGACTTGATCTGAGCCTCACATTGACTTGATGCCATTCGGCAACGCGATTTTTCTGTTTTCAGGAACAAATACAATTGGTCTTTGTGATATAAAATTTTATCGGGAAGGATATTTCAACTCATGGTCGCAAAGTGAAAAACACATATTGTTTAGAGGGACGCAGTGGGCCTTGGCTGCCTTTAGACGTGTTTTTTTTTCTTTTTGAAGGAATTTTTCCGTTAAAATTACAGTACTGAGGCCAGCAATTGTTCAAAGCCGGTTTATCTTTGACCTCGAGTTAAATTTAATCAGCCCACTGTTTTAGTTTGTTTATTTCAATACATCCATTTCTGTTAAAACTTGAGACAAGGGAACTTCAATCGATCCAGGCAAGATTTATGAAAAAATATTCCCATGTTTACACATAAGCTCTTGGAAAATTTGCATTGCCAAAATTCCGAGTTAACCCAGCCAGGCTTAAGCTAACAAAACCGGCTTTAGAACAACTTGTCGCTGCATTGTACAATACTGCTCGAAAATCTGCATATTATGGGGGGAGGGGGCATTTCTAGTGAGAACACAGATTCAGAAATATTGAACTGATCAGGCAAAGAATCATGACCTACCTGTACCAAAGTGAATTGACAGGCTTATCATCTTCATACGCTGTGAAATGAATGATGACTTTTTTCTTGCCTTCGCTGATGGCCAGTTCAAAATACGGCTTCCTGTGTGTTCGTTCGAGCTCCAACAAAGCATAATCAAATCTCGATGCAATATTCGGGTTGCCCATCAGCCATCCGTTTGGCAAGAACGACTCGTTCACACGGATCCAAACCAGTTTTCGGCTGACGCTCAAATCGGGAAGAAGGCCTACCTGGAGATTTCTGAACCCTTCGACATAATCAGACTGGTTGTGTATGCAGTGAGCGGCGGTCAAAACGTGTTTAGGAGAAACAAGCGTTCCAGTACAACCCGTGCTCAGTTTCACGACGCTTGTAAAGGGAAAACGATGGCCAAACGTGCTGAGCGGTATAGGATATCGATTGTCCCCGTCAAAAATTTTCCTTTTATTTCGATTTTTGTTGTTTCCTTGTTTCATTTTGGACAAAAGCTGTTCGAGAGTGGTTCGCTCATCCTCAGTGTTACTCAAAGATGATAGTTTCGTCTGACCGAAGTGAACCAGTCGACCAACACGTCTACCAGTTCGGGGCCAGGCTTCCTCCCACGACATGTACATTTCTTGCTCGCCGGGTTTTATTTCAAAGCCATGGTCGTAGTTTACGCCGTCGTCGTCGAACTTACCCGTGCATTTAGTCTTTGGTCTTGGGTCCGCAGTTAAGAATGGCAGATCTTCTCCCACGGCTGCCGCATGATCCTGAACCAAAAATACTAAAAGAAGCACCGGGAACAAAGCGCGCCAACACTGAATTGACATTGTTGTAGTACTACGTCTAGATTATGTGCGCAGTTTGCGCAAACCGTTTGTACGATTTGCGTAATTTATGCGCAACTTAAGCGCAAGGTATTCCCCTCTCGAAAGTGCGCTTTTACAGACAAGCAATAAAACGAACAGTATGAACAGAGCGCACGCTTAGTTATAACTCTGTTGGCGTATTGATATACAGTAGTTTTTCGCATCACAATAATACATTTGAGAACGTGTTGACAGATCCACTCGTTAAAGAAAAATGATATTTGGCGTGCGCGGACAGAATGACCTTGTGTACTCAATAAATCACCACCTTTTATGGGAAAATTTACGCGCACCTATATAATCAAATGTTCCAGATCGACTGCATGAATGGTTTGATAAAACATCTTCGATAAAACGTTCGTGATTACCCGACAGTAATATATCATCTGAAAAATTATCGCCTATCTGCAATTTAAGGCACAGAGTTCTATTGTTTGGCGCGTATTAAATTTGAAGATTAATTTCTACAGATATTATGAATCTGTCAAAATGGTTCCGCACGAGGCCCCATGGTGCTCAGACAAATGAAAACAAATTGTAGAAATATTCAAGAAATGTTTACTTAGACCGTGCAGATAAATAAGTTATAAATATTTTGATAGTTTGAACATTAAACTCTACACAATCACTTTTTTGTTTTCGAGTTTATTTCCCGAAACCCACATGATTATTCTGTGGAATTTAATAGGAAACAGTTCCTCCCTTCCGAATGCCTTTTGGCAATAATGGACTTATCATTTTGGTGAATATTTACTTTAGAATGTTTATTTATGACTCCAGGCCGACTCGTGCAGCCATCAGGGGCCGGTTGTATAAAAAAACGATTGAAGTTAACAATGATTAGTGAAAACGTCAACCAATCAGAACAATGCATTTTGTACCGGTCACTATTTAATCACAAAGCAGTGATTAAAAAAGTGATTAAGAGTTTATAACGGGTGCCAGGTTTTAAAATATGCACATGAATTGCGTGCTGTTTCACGAAGGAATTCCCCTTGGCAATCTTATCGCCATATTTGTCAGTCTCTTGGAAAAGAAATACGTGTTGTTGTTTTACTAGTTATCGCACAAATCTTTAATTTAATAAAAGACCGAGTGTCTTATAGCGGTGAGAGATATGACCCAATGTTGAACAAACATTCCTCGCAATGGGCATATACACTTTCACAATCAAACAGTCTGGCAACTTAAACTGCATTATTTTTTCTATCATGCCCAACTGATAATAAGGATGGTAAAGGGGGGGGGGGGAGGGGAGATCACGTTTCGCAGGAAGGAAAAATTAGTTTCACAATTCACATCTTATAAAAAGCAGTTTCACATCTCATCTACATCATAGTTTATTTGCAGATAAATATCACGTTCCCAGCCAATACTCCACCCTCCCAAATCGCAACAAAGAAAAATCTGGCACAATTATAGAAATATATAGAGGAATAAAAACAAGGAATGAGTAAAAAAATTTTCAACACGACAGCGAAAAGATAAAATTTATATCTTCAAGCTGCAATGCAATGTTCGTTTATTATATAATAGACCCTTTCCGGTAATTACGTCACAGCCAACACTGTTTTGAACTTAGGAGCACCTTAAATGTAGTGGATTTGAAGTTTGTTTCTCACAGGCTATGGTCAGAGGCCCAGAACATCCTTCGTCAACAAATGCATAAAAAGAATTTGGGATTTTGACTATTAAAGATGGAAATAAGCTTAAACACGAAAACGAGGCTGAGGGTCATGGCCCCTCAGCCTCGGTTTCGTGTTTGAGCTTATTTTCAGATTTATTGGTCAAAATCCCAAATCCATTTTTATGCATGTGTTGACGAAGGATGTTCTGGGGCTCTGACCATAACCTGTGAGAAACAAACTTCAAATCCACTACATTTAAGGTGGTTCTAAGTTCAAAACAGTGTTACCTGTGACGTATTACCGGAAAAGTCTATTGCAAACAACTTGAAAACCCAAGTCAGTAATATTAACTTTCGACCGATAATGCTAAATTTAACCAATAACATATTATTTAAACTCAAAATAGACTGTGCATATTGTCGACGGTTTCTCATTGCTGTTTTTTGGACAAAAACATGTTTTTTCTTCAAATGAAAAAAGATGAAAATATTGGTTTCTCCTCAGTGGGTTCAGCTAGCATGACAACCTGACATTCGGGGCAAACATTTCCCAGAAACTAACAATCGGAAATTCGGATTTGAACAGAGAACGACGTCGGAAAGTTGCCAGGTATCACAGAAATACGGTTTTGCTAGGTAACCAAAACACACGCGATGGTTTTTAACCAATCACGTGCATAGATTTTAAATATTCTTCATATATTAGTAATAAAACATCATATATTTATAATAATAAAATACACATCCTGCACAATGTATTTAATTTATTGTTAAATAATTTTAGAATCTAGATCGACCTGCGATTATCAAAAGCCACAAGCGGCAGTTCTACTGGCAATACAATGTTTCAAGACTGCCTCATTCAAATAAGCACACAATACATAATTTCTGCTAACAAATGGAAAAGTCACTATTTTAAATAACATGCGTTTTTGTGTGAACTAATTACTAATATTATTAAATATTCTTCATCATCATATTTCACTACATTCCACTACAAATTTAAATAAAGATTACAATGCCTAAGTACAATGGGCTTCTATAATGGCAAGTAATTGGGAATATTTCACTATTTGAAATATTCAAACAAATCTATTAGATTATTTTCGATTTTAGGGTAGTTGTCAAGCTATTGTTCAGCTTAGTTTGAGAAGGACACTGAAAAAGAGAAATAGACTCGAAACATCACTAGCATGTGTCTTAATTGTTCTAACGAGGTTGCTTTGAGAGTCATCTCTCTCAATCCAACGCGATTTTCTGTTTACCATTCATATCAGTCAAATTCACCGTTATAATCAACTTTTAACATTCATTAGAAGTTTTCAAAGCAAAAATCCTCCTTTAGACAATCCAAAAGGACATTTCAACACTGTCAGCATAAAGGCACCAGGGCCTGGTTGTACAAGTCTTTTAATCACTGTTTTGTGGTATAATTCTTGGTTCTGATTAGTTGTTCCTAACTTTAATCACTTTTTTATACAACCGGTCCCTGATTCTTTACGTAATGAAAAACATGCTCTTAATCTGCCGACGAATGCAACGAATTATCGTATCTCATCAACAGATTTCTTATTTTTTTATTCTTCAGTGATTCACAGCAACACACACTGATTAGCCTCATCTCCGACACCCAATCTGGCACTCTTCTCCTTCCTCTCCGCCATTTTCAGTTGCTTATCAAGATCCTGCAATCGTTTACGATGTTCCTTGATCTTTGCGAGTTCATCAAATTTCCCTTTAGCGGTCATCTCTTTTTCAAGAACTTCGGCCATCATAAACAACTCCTCGGCCGCTTTGGCTGCAACTCTTTGCTGCCTCGCGTCCAGTTTTGCTAAAGTTCTCTGATCTTTGCCAACTTTTTCTTTCACCCGTTGTAGGATCCCGCTTCTCTCCTCCAACTCTCGCTCGATAAAGTCCAATGTTTCTTTGTGCACGGACTCCATTTCACCAAGTTTAGATCGCTCTTGTGTAAGCACCGCATTGACCCTTGCCTTTCTCTTTTCAAGCTCTTCGACAGCTTCTCCGATTGTAAGTTCCGCGATTTCTTGCTGTTCTTTGTGTTTTTTCTCCATATCAAGCAGACGTAACTTCTCTTTCCTTATTAAGCTCTTCTCTGCTTCTCTTTCGTTCTCCAACTCCTCCAATTCATCTTTGTTAAGAGTTTCTTTCTCGGCTTGTTGCAAAGCTTGGTTGTGCTGTCGTTCAAGCAGAGCAATTCTGCGTCGTTGTTTATAAATATTCTTCTTTCTTTCTCTGTTGTCTCTATCTAAATCTTCGCAGCGCCTTTCTACGTTCCCTTCCATCTCGATCAAAGGGCCAAGCTCATTTCTGACCAACAGCTCGACGCGTTCCCTTTGCGGTTGAATTGTGATTCGCTCATGCTCCAAACAATTTTCGAGTTTCACTTTCGTTTCTGTTACCATGTGACTAGCTTTACTCAGAGCTACTTGATGTTTGCTCAATAATTCCAGCAATATTTTCTTTTCTTCTCTGATATCTTTAATCTCCTCCTTGGCCTCGCCTTCTAACATTTCTTTCTTCTTGTTAAAATCAGCTTCGCCAAGATCCAGCGTTCTACTTTCACTCTCTAACTCTTCGATCTGCCTCCGCGCTTCTTCAACCTTTGAAAAGATCGATAATCATTAATTTAAATGTGCCTTGGAGTTATGTGCTCAAGCGAAAATGATTTGCTTGTGTTACTCTATGTTTATATGCACAACGGGCAAGCGGAAAAATATGCCTGACCAAGGCGAGATCGAACCTACGAACTTTGGAATGCTAGCACAAAGCTCTGCCAATTGATCTACGTGGTCAGATCGGTTCGAGTACGTAAGCATTACTGTATTTAAGATTACGATGTAGTTTCAAGACATCACATACAGTGCTCTGAGCATAGAACTAACATTCCAAAAAAGTCGTAGGTTCGACACCGTGATCAGGCATGTTATTCAGTTGCTGCGTGTGGATACAGACTTGGAGTAACATCACAGACAGTCGACATTGTTAAACTGTAGTGTTTCTTGCAGTCCATCGTGATTACTATACTCATCATATTTTTTAATTTCTATCTAAATTTTTCAGACAAAACAGTTTAAGCTCTCGTCACCTTCATTCTTGCTGCACGTCGTTCCATAATCACTCTTTCTTTTTCCAACAAATCCGCTTCCTCCACGTCCTCGGCTTTCTCCAGTTTCTCACGAATTTCATTGATCTTCAGCAATATATCTTCCTCAACCACCTGCATTTGGGAATCACAAGGAATCACACATTAACAGCAAACTAACTAAAAGTGGGATAGCGACAGCCGAGAGTTTGGTTGATTTGCAAAGGAAATGAATATGTGCTGATTTTTAATACCTCTTTTAGACTAAATTCGAAATTAGGAATATTCATAAGCACAGATGAAAAGAGCACCCTGAATTTAGTAAAATTATGAAGTTTGGTATCAAAAGATTGTAAAATGTGGAAAATATAGTCCTGTAAAGTTTGAATGGGATTACACTTTTCCCTGCGTAACACAAAAGTACACAAAATTTGCAAATTTCACAGGACTATATTTTGTAACGTGAAGTTTAGCCGTTGTAATCGTTACTGTTTAAAATGATCAAAACTGAGTCCGTTTCTGTACGTGTGAGAAACGATTATTTACAAGTTTTATCGCCTTTGTATCATTTGAAATCCTAAACAAGCTTCTACGCCACGAAAATGGTATGTTTTATATTAAAAATTGATAAAACATCAAAACATGTTTATCATGGCAGTTGCAGTAACAGAACCGTCGGGTTTTACATCTAAATGGCCTCCTTTTCAAAACGCCAAACTTCATGCTACAAACCTAAAAAAAACCCCGCGAAAATGTTTGCGCTTGGTGATTGGACATAAATAGACCTTAGAAGTGCTTACGTCACGCGGTAAAAATTGCATATAAAAACAAGGTAAATTTTCTCACATGTTTCCCACATTGCATTGCAATTCATTGTTTAACTCTGGCGTGACGTAAGGACTTCTAACGTCTAATGCTGTAAGGGAATGTGACCCCCCCCACCCCCCAAAAAAAAACAAGTTTCAAAACTGCAAAACCTTGAAAACAAAGTACAAATATCAACACAGTTAATGTGAGGTTATAAAAACTATATATTCCGCACCACTACTAATAGCTTTAGAAATGTCCATAACTTTGTATCTACAACTGTTTTTTAACAGTTTTGTTGCCATGTGTTGTTTTATGGAAACAAATGGAGGAGCATGTCTCTCACCTTGTGTTTTGCCTGGATAGTATCCAGTTGTTTCCAAGCTAATTCGATGTCTGTCTTTCCCGTCGCTAAGCTTCTCATTCCCTGCAAAGTTTCTTGTTCAACCTGCCGGACAGCCTCTTTAGCAGCACTGATCTCTCCTTTAGCCAAGATACGATGTCGTTGCAGTTCCAAATCCAGTTGTTTTAGCTTGTTGCGTAAAACTTCAACATGAGACTTGGCCTCCAGTTGAGATGACGAGCTTTCACTGTTAAACAACAAGATGTTTCAACACAAGACAAGCGTGATGGTGATGACAGTAGTCTAATGTTTAATTACCCAATTATTTAATACATTAAAAGAGAAGTTTGATCATACGAGTATTTAAGCAATGTCTTGTGTTCATGAGTAGACTTTGTGGTTAGATGAATGTGCGACAATAAAGACAACAAACAATAGAAAGATCTCTATAGAACGAAACACTTACTACTTTTCTTTCATTCCTACCCTTTTCCTGTTTGTATTTAAACGAAAATAACCCTAAGTGGTATAGGGGGGGGGGGGGGGGAAGATCACCCACACAGAAATAATGCTAACCTCAACTCTAAGCAACTACCACTGCTCTCATCCGATGTCGCCAGGGGGGTGGACCCATCACTCTTGATTATTTCCGGAGACGCGGCTTTCTTCACCGCTTCTTCTTTCTCTTCGATTTCCTTTCTCAAAACTTCAATCTGTTCTCGTTGTTTCTCCACTTCTTTTTTCTCCTCCTCCCATTTTCTACACAATTCATCCTTCATTTTTTGTATTTCCTGTTCTTTGCTTGCCACGTTCTGATCATGTTGTTCTTTGAGCAACGCAAGTCTATCCATTTCCGCGTCTAGTTTCCTCTTCTCTTCGTTCTGCTGTTGAGCGATCTTTTGTCGAATTGCTTCTAGTTCTCGTTTCGCTTGAAGTTTGGTCTAAAACAAGATAAACACGTTGACAACCGTAGTAAATGTCAGAATGACAAGCTGTCAGCTACTCTACAACGTTGTTCAACTCATACTGATAATACACAATTTCTATTTTAGACTAATATACGGAAAATATAGCCTTATATATATGCATTACGCAAATATATGAAAAACTTATAAACTTCGCAAGGCTGTATTATTTAAAGATTTTCAAGAAATTTTTAGTGCAGTAGGTACCTCTTCTTGTTCTTGCTTTATTTCCTCAATCAATTTTTTTTCTTCTTCAATTTCTGTCTTTCTTCTTTCCAATTGTAGTCGACGTTTTTCTTCCTCTGCTAATTTCAATTCCTCAGCCTGACGTTGTTGTTCTTGCAAGGCTTCAACGTCGTGCCTACCAAGTTTAGAACATTGATCATTATCGAACTTTCTCTATTTAGTGTTGCCGTTTGAATTGTTTTCGTCATATCTAAAGTCATGTTCTTGTTCTTCAAAGGTTACAATAAAGTCTGGTTGTTGTTGGTTGCATCCAAGCCATTTTCCAAACGCGAGTCGTATTTTGTATGTTTGCGCATGCGTAATACTACAAATGGCCCGTCTACACCAAGTTTTAGTTTTATCAACACGCTCTTCGGTAAAATAGTTTTTAATGTACACAAGCACATAAAAGTAGTTTAAATTTCAATTTTTTATTACTTTTCTTGAAAAAAGTTTTATCATCGACGCCCACAATCACAAAGGTTTATATGAGTGACGTATATAAATAAGAAGTACAACAATATGTATATGGGGTCTCCTGTGAGACCCCGCAAGTCAAAGCCTAAGAGAATGGGAGACTGCTAGCGAACCCCCAGACTAGGGACGGCTTTGGTGAAGTAAGGGAAAGCCACCCACGTTTTTGGAAACCATTGCCCGCTGCCAGAGACATGCACGCTGACAAAACTGTCACATCACATGATCAGGTTTGCACGGTTCACAGCATGCACATACTTGGTTTTCAGTATTTTGCGGCTTTCAAACTAACAGAGTACGCACAGTACCTTGCTTTCTCTAATCTTTCCGCGGCTTCTTTTTGTTGACGTTCCATTTCCATTCTAAAGAAATATCAAATATAGGGTAGCATAAGGATATCAAAGGTAGTCAAGGTAACATCCGATAACACAGTACAAGCAAGTTAACTTCGACATTTTGTTCTACAACATACCTTTGCTCTTCAATCCTTTTGGTCTCTTCCATATACTGTCTTTCTAATTCAAGGCTACGATAAAAAAATTGCTCGTGAGTGCTGTAAACTTCGAAATCCCAAATTTTGTCGAGAAAAACTTAGAAACGATAGAAGTGAACATTGTATGTATTTTAAATTTCATCCTATTTGAAGGGGGGGAGGGTGCTTTTCTTGGTATTAAAAACAATGCGAATACTTTGTCTAGCTTTAATACCTTGCATTGTAAAGAAGATACGATGGTTTATTCTCTGTCTCGTCTGCATCACTTGACAAATTATCCATTGATTGGAACTTAAAATAATGAACGGCATTCCATTAAATTACACGATCATTCGTTTGGCAACGGTGTGAGATCAAATTAAATAACGTGACATTATACATATATATGAAGAAATGTCGAACCATTCTTTTCTTGCGAAGTTTTGCTGCCTCGCCAGGATGGTTGTAACGGAAGGTACTTGCTTTACCCAACAGAAGGACATCGCCTGTGATATGAATTTTGGAGAAATATGAAATGAACAACCAGCAAGATTTATTCCTACCTACCAAAGCTCGTTGCTGGGAATATATGACATACTACAAAATCTAAATACTTCGAAATGCACACCTTGTTTCAAACGTTTTTGCTCGTTGATCGCTTCCCCATTCACGAAACATAATGTCGACAATGGATGAACTGTCACATGACCTTCAATACTTTCCAGGATGCAATGTTCTGCATCAATACCAGGACCATTCAAAACTAAAAATACAACAACAGTCTTACATAACGTATACACACAAGCACTGGATATTAGCTTATCTGCAATCGAACTGGTTCATCTACTCGGTTATTAGCTCATATACGTTACGAGTTCGTAGAACGAGGCTCAATGAGCGATCTTCGCCCAAGCGCCAAACCTCGAATTTCACGGCTGAATGAGGACTACAAGTATTAAAGTTCACTTACTTATATCCTGTTTCTCCTTGGCGTCTTCTTTCCCAACATAAGTTCTGCCATCCTAAGATGAATCATAATGCTTATCGCTCATATCGCAATTCACCAGCGATGTTTTTTATCAATGATTACTGACAAGAAAAATACTTTGCAATTTTGCATAATTACATTTTCTCGCCAAATGACTATGAACGAAAGATAACTGATGACACGCGACAGAACTCGGCTTAAGTAGGCCATACGTCCGTGTTCTACCAACGGCAGACTGAGAGACATCTTAATGACCAGAGATAACTTACCGTTAAGTGGTACATGGTGATGCCAGTGCTCAGTATATCATCATCAATACACACTAAATGAGGCAATTCTGACTCCATTTTAACTCCAGCACCTTCGTAACGAAATCCTAAAGCTCGTTCCTACAAAGTTGAGAACACACACACACACACAATATTTAAACAAAATACCTGAGTGTCTAAATTACTATCATGGGAAAAAGCCCTGGAATTACCAACAGAATGGAAACCTGTTGCTATTTTTGAAGAAATATTTTTGTTTTTCTATTTAAAAACTTGCATAAACTTTGTAATTATGTTTAGCGAAGAGAATTAAACCTAACATAAATTTGGGAACAATGCAAAGTATATTCAAATAAAAATTCGAAAAATGGATTTCTGATCTTAAATAGTGCCAGTCTTTTTCCGTGTTTTTAGATCACGTGGTAACCGCATGCGAGTGCATGTCGTTTACCTCGATAATTTTATGACTTTCTTTCCATTTGCTGGTCCAGTTTCTTGTGAGCTCTTCGGCCTTCGCCTCGTTTTCGTGTAGTCGTTCAGTCATTCTAGTTTCTTCAGCTGTTCCAATTCCTGGAATCCCATCAGCCTATGGCAACGAAAAGAGACGATACATGTATACTCGCAACGCTTTCAACGCGATCAGAAACGGCATAGAGTAAAATTCATTTTAATTAACTACTTTCCAATCGAGAATGTTTGAGCCGAAAAGTTAGATGTTAACAAGAAAATATGAGAGATGTTTCATTAACAGTAAGCAAAAGCGTTATTTGTTCCATGCCTCGTGACTGGTGCTGTCTGCCCATTGATCTGGATAATACTGGATCGCGCATAGAGTGGCATCAAGTGAAGCCAGCAGAGATGACGAATTTGGAGTACCAAGATGGCGGACAATCAGCATTTTCAATAGATAAATAAACTTCCTTATTTTAAGGAAATTTACGGAAATTGAAAACGCTGCTTAAAAGCTTACTCTTACACCCGCAAAGAACACTGGACCTGGAGTACCAAGATGGCGGCGATGGCTTCAAAATTTTATTATGTATGCGCGATCCAGTATTATCCAGATCAATGTGTCTGCCCCACAGTCCCTCTATACAATCCATGCATGCTTTGCGGTCGCGATTAGAAAATGGCTAAAATTAGATTACATACTGTTCCCTGTTTCTTCAACATAGACTTTAGGGCGTCAATCTCTGCTCGCAACTCTCGGATCAGTCGTACATTAGCATCCTAGCAAAGAATACAGAAATCATTGTATTATGTACGTTATTATACCCTATATTCCACAATATAGCACAGTGCACAGTACAGCACACATTTTGTATAGTTAAGCTGGGTAATGTTGGACTGGTCACAGAGTAAAATAATTAAAGAATACCTCATTGACTGTGGGTTTATTGACAATGTTCTTTGCTCTGTTTGCGTAGCGCAATGTACTGAGCGTCTCAGCGTAATTCACATCCGCTGGGGAAATTGCTGAAATTTACGAGAAAAACAATATAGTTAACACGAGCATATTATACTGTTTTATTTCAGCCACTTGTTGCATCGTTCATTGCATACATGCATGATGTTGTATTGTACGGTCTACAACAGTACAGTTTTGGATAACTTCATTTTGGTTCTCTGTTGTTGACATTAAAAGTGCAAAAACAAAAGTCAGGATCGACCTGCTGGCAATTGACCTGCTTTTTGGAAAGACCTTGGAGAGAACGCAAACGAGGTACACCATACACCAGAGCGTGACTGTATGTTCCTGATTATATTCCCTTCCTGTTTTTTTACTAGCGAGGTTTAGAAGGAAAGTCTCATTTGTCCCTCAATATTTCAGAAAGTAAACATTTTATCAAAAATTTCACAACGGCCATCAGGATTACTTTTAAGGTTAAAAGTAGGTTTGCAACGAACCTGCTATCATGATAGTTTTGGCATTTCCACCCAGACTGTCCTTGAGCAGCCATGTTAACACGGAATTACGATAAGGAATGAATAGTTTCTTTTTGTTATCTTTTCCACTAGTAACATTCACAGCTTTCTCAGATTGTTCCGCTGAAAGAAGAGAGTAACAATAACGTATGTGTATAATAACAAGTACTTTCGTTTCAATACGATGGTGAATAGTGCTTGGTTTGTTGGTTTCATACTGCGCACCCAGACCGCCTAAAGACCTTGCTGGATGTGCCCAGACATTGCCCAAGGGAACAATGGTTTTAAACTCATATTTCTTTCTCATATCTTGTTTTTCTCATATCTCAACGATTCTATTTCTACTGTAAATATCCAGTACCTAAAGCAGAAATAACAGTTCCCAATGTCACCAGAGATTTGTTGATATTTGCCCCTTCCTTCAGTCTTTCACCTGTGGCCCCCGTTGAGCTTGCGCGTTCGCTACGAAAGAAAATTTACAATAACTTTTAATGCGCTGAAGAAAAACAATAGTCACCAGATGATTACCAACTGTACATGGTTTAAACTACAATATTGGTATACCAGGCCTTATTACAAACTAAATTGCCATACCTTCCAGCTAAATCCACCAAATGAATTTTACTGACAGTCTCACTGGGCATTTCTGTATCAAATTTTGCCTTGAAAGATAAATAATAGATTAGATTTTTGCTCATAAATAATTAAAGCCCCGTACAGACGAGCAAGTTTTCCTTGACAAGTTTCTTAACGAGTTCACTTACGCGTCTGTACGACGAACAAGTTTTCCTTGACAAGTTGTCCTTGACAGGATTTATTGGTTCCTGTGTACGCGAAATTTGATAATATTTTTTTCTTGACAACTTTTACGAGGCCGCACGAATTAAGTACGTAAACAAAAATTCCCTTGTCAAGTGTTTCTTGTTGCACGTACACACGAGCAAGTTTCCTTGTCAAAAAGCTGGTAGGACTAGCTGTTAAACCAGGCTCCTTGTCAAGGAAAAATTGTCAATTTTTTCGCGTACACACGAGCAAATAAAACTTGTCAAGGAAAACTTGTCAAGGAAAACTTGCTCGTCTGTATGGGGCTTAACAGTTGACCTGAAAATCTGGAAAAGTATTGGCACTAGTTGTCAAATTGGAATCCATTTTTCGATGCAAATTATCAAATTTCTCATGAAATATAACTTACTTTGTTTGTAAATTTCTGGTAGACTTATAAGTTTCTTTATTAAAGACAGTTACTAAGTTTCAACAAGTTTCACAAAGGAAAACAAAAGGTACAAGTGATTAACAACAGCAAAATGGATTTCTATTTGGTAGCTAGTTCCAGGCCTTTTATTCACAGTCAAATCAGCTAGTAGTTTACCATCAGTAAAATACAAGTACCTGTGTGAAAACCAGGGTAAAAATGGCATGGGACCTACTGCTTGTGTCATTCATATTTGTGGCAGCGGTCACCCTGTTGAATGAAATGAATCATGATAAAGATGAACATGATAAGGGGTGGAGGGGCCAGTTGTTTGGGCAGACAGCACTTTCCACTGGAAAACAACTCATCACTGAGCATGTGCCCCAAAGCAGAAAGCAGTCAGCCCCCCTGGAAACACTTAAAAAAGCACAATTTTAAAGATATCCAAGAGGGTGACTGTGTCTTTTTAGAGCATTTGCTATGTAATTAATCATGTGCTATCCGGCCTTCAAACAACCAGCTCTTGGGGGTGCCTTGTGTTTGGTAGGCAGCAAATGTGAGTAGGGAATTAGTACCTGTGAGAGTTGCCAGTGTTCATAAGATTTTCAATACCATTGTAATCACCAACCAAATGTTTTGTTAAATCTAAATTAAATTATCATCCCTGAGTTGTTTTTATGCTTTTTGATAGCAGACACAAAAGATGCAGAAATAGATTTGTTTTTAGACAAACAGTACCTTGCACATAGGGACCCTCTTTAGGATGTTCTCTAACTTTCAAGTTATACTGGTTTTTACCATTTGATGGTCTCAAAAGATCTCTGACTTTTTCATTATAAATCTCTAAGTAACTACAGAAAGAATTAAGCAATTAATTAACAACTTCCCACAGTGTAGACACAATATGCCCTGTACCAGGTACTACAGTGAGTGTTAGGTTCTGGCAGGGTTACACCTTGAGCAATCCTACTTTTTAGGACTAAAATTAATGAACTAAAATCCGGACAGAGACCGGCAAATATTTGCTCATTCATGACTTAGCTCCCATCTCCACCCCCCCCCCAAAAAATATTTAAAAGCCATACCTAACTTCAGTTTTAAATTCTGTCTTGTCACTGCTGTTTTCACTCATTCGAGAATACAAACCCTACAATCATGAATACGGAAACCTGAGTATATTTTTGCATACAGCTGTTTCATTTACGTCTTTACTTAAAACTTCCTTATTGATACCTCACATATCCTTGGAATCAAACCTTTAGCTCCCTATATTTAAATATGAAAAATGACAAGTTTCAAATGTCTTCATATTTTGATGACATGAAATTAAAGCTACATAACAGTGCTGTATTGTACATGTATTTTCAGTCATGTTAGAATTATCAAAATAATAAATTAGGCTGTAACATTTATGAATGCCACAATGCGATCATTTTGCCCTGCAAAAATAACACACTACTCTACACCACTTTAAGTTTTTCGACACATTTTAAGCCATTACCTCGCATCCCATCATGCTGTAGGATTTGCCAGCACCAGTCTGACCATAAGCAAAAATGCATGCATTGTAACCATCAAAAGCAGAATTCAGAACATCGATTCCTAAATCTTTAAACACCTGCAAAAACAGGTAGTCACAGGTTGAAACCATTTACAAGCCATTCTGGTTTGAAATCAAATGTTTTTGGGTGCCTAACGTACCCAGCATATTATAAAACACAGACTACTGGAACAATGGAACACACAGCCAAACCAACAGAACACGCCAGAATGATGGATACATTGATAGGGGTTTTTCTGAGAACGAGTGGTAGTTCCTCATTCTTACAAAAACCTCTATCAAAGTATCTGTTGTTGTGGGCATGTTCCGTTGCTCCTGCACTGTTCCGTTTTTCCAGTGGTGTTCCAGTAGTCAGTGTTTTACTATATGCCAATATATCCTACCAGACAATTTCACTGCAACTAATGACTTCATTCATCAATTGACTTGCTAAACACATTACATTTAATCAAAACTATCATTGGTGAGGGAAGTCTGTCTGTCACCCACACTCAGAAAACTGGTTGCTATACAACCAAACATAGTTTAGAAATTATTTCTCCAATCAGTTGCATTGCACTTGGTACTGTTTTGTGACAGATTAATTTTAACATTTTACAAACAGTAAATGGTCATTGAGTCAGGACTAAAAGTAAGGCATATGGTTTCCATGTTAAAACATTGTGCATTAACATAACAATCATCCCTAGCGGATAATACAATTAAAGCCAATATCAGCGTATAGCAACAACGGTGAAGTTAATGATTGAAATGATGTCATAATATCGCAAGTCAAGCAAACAGATTTGGGCTGATTTTCCTCACACATAAATGCCAGCTATCTTGCAATCAAGAATGGTTGGTAATTCCATACCAAAGCATTACAACAATGGAATTTTAGGAAAATTATTTAAAAATATGTCAATGAGGCATAATATGTTTACCAAATGTTGAAAACCTCAGAACTTTTCATCTCCTATCCTTGAAATTTCAATTTTAAACAAAACTTCTTGACCTACAATATTTTTCTCTACTTAAAAAGAGTATGCATACAATACTCCAACAGGTAATGTATTATTGTTGTAGTACAATGCAGATGCCCTGGTCATAGAGTTCAAGGGCAAAGTCGGATAAAGTAACAAATTATAACTCTCAAGCAATATTACCCTTTCTTGGGTAGCAAAGTGTCGATCCCGGCTATTGAACGACCAGTACGAAAAATCGAATGTAAAGTCCTTCTTGTCCTCCTCTCCCTGATGAAATTTTATAAACAAGAGAAAATTAAAACCAGATTTTATCGACGTAAAGACATAAATTTGAGATTCTAATCATACGATGTAATTTCTAAAAGAAAATACGGGCTCGATTTGAACACTTACATGAGGAGTAGAGATAGTTGTTTTATTTCTCTCCATTTTTATGATACATTTCGCGTTCAGTTCGTTCTCCCTAACGATAGAATGGAAAGATCAAGAATTACTATTTAAATAAAAAATATTAATAACACAAACAAATTCGTCAAGTGAGGTGGCAAGAAAAATCGACGAAATTGAGTCTTACCTTCGGTTTAAGGGTCGGACGCGAACAGCGACCTTTACAGAAGCCATTTCGACAAATATATAACCAATTCTATCAAAGTATTATCCACTTAAACCTTTTAAAACTAGGCATGTTGAGTATGCTTCGGGCCGAATGTTCAAGACAGCCATTGAAGCATGGAGAATGAATCGTCGCACCCCCCTGAAATATGTGGGATTCTCCTAAAATAACTCGCAAATGAAATGAATTATTTACAAGATAGAAAATTTTCTTTCTACCACAAACGTAGCCACAAACGTCAAGCTGCGGTGGCCGGTAAGGGCCATCCTTAATTTTTATTGCAATTTATTAAGTTTCAACCCTTATTTCGCTCTCATCAGGATTTTTTTACTCTCATTAATAATGCAAGATCATCAGTAAAATGCGAGATCTTGACGTAAAACGCGAGATCTCGACGGACGGTGAGTGTAAGGTTGGTCCAAGATGGGGCCAAGGTGGGTAGAGGTTAATGAGTCTAAGGTTCAAGTTAATTGGCCCAACCGGGTTAACCAGTCCAACCAAGTTAGGCCAACCGGTGGGTCCAAAGTGGGTTCTAGATGAGTCCAAGGTGGGCTCAAGGTGTGTTACTCGTCCAACTGGGCTAAAAAATTTAACTCAGGCAATAGAATTATTCCATTCAATAATGTGGTGACTTAAAACACAAGCTGGATTCTGACATCTTGTTCATGATTATTTTTTAAGATGATAGTAGTATTTTCCTTAAAGTGAAATAATACCTTTCTAGACAAATCACCATAAATAACCAATAAATTAACCAGTGGAAATATATGTCACTGGTGTTGCCTGCACGTTGGTGCCTGCCTGCAAGAGCTGCGCCTTAAAATCCGGCAAACATTTCATTCCCATAATGCAATGCATCCAGCATGTATATAATAAATTAGTTTATATCATTAGAGAAGTTTTCGGGGAATCAAAACTTTTCTGAAAAAATCTTTATCAATTTTAAGCTTTAGACGTGTTTATATTTAAAATAAATGGCGAAGTGGGGCGAGGGAGACCCTAGATGGATAGTCGAAGAACGAGAAGATGCAAAAAACGTGAATAATTGGCACTGGTAAGGATCTTTGGACTTGATTTCAAAGATATGTCATTCTCGTCGTTGTGACATGTTGGCCATGTGTTTTGTTTTGATGGTAAACTGTGATGGATTTTAGAGTGATTTTAGAGTAACAAGAATAATGTACCTCACTTGTCAAAATTAAAATAAATTTACAAAATTATTAGTATACTCTAATGTAATGAAGATTTAGGGATTTTTAATACACTCAGTATACTATATCATGCTGACCAAGCACAATAATCTAGCTCTGCCTCAGCAAGGATTACTAGCTACAGTACAGGTAGATTGGAAAGTTTGTACTACCTAGCAGACATCTCCACCACATGTTCTCTATATATTTGCTACCGCATATTTTTCACCCTTTCCAGTCTGGCATTACATTTCTCTGTCAAGTGATTTGTGTGTTCAGCACATAGCTGGCAAATCTGACCTATTTTTATATTGGTTTAGGACTGAGAAAAATGCAACACCTTGGTCGAAAGAACGTCTTAAAGAATTATTTACTAACATGAAAATGAACTTTGAAGGAGGTTGGGAATTGCGTTGAATTCACTGTCAACCCTAAGTTATCAGTTTTCACTGTATAATAGCACATGATTTAAGATACAGCATTTCTGGCCCGTTACAATCAGTAGTCGAGAACTCTCTCATATAAAATATCGTATATCAAAGGCAAAAGTAGCTCATCAGAGCGATTAGAAAGGCAGAAAATTGATTACCATAACCAGAACTTGTCCATCAATTGGCCACTATTTCACACCTTGTACACGGTTACAATGCTGAAACCTCTTCTATTTTGTCAAGGTGAATGTGAAATTACAGAGGTGACCAAATTGGAGGGAGAAGCTACTGCAAAGTAATTACCAATATTTACTTCAATTAACTTTTTGCAAGTGTCTGTGTATGCTTGATTTTGTTTTAACTGAAGTTTTGTCTTCTAATATTTTTTTGTCCACAGCAATCGTAAAGCAAAATTAATTTTCTTTTATGAGTGGGAGATGTCAATGGAATGGAATGGGTCTCTGACTGATGGTGATGATTTGATCAAAGGAAAAATTAAAATACCTAATTTAAGTGAGGAAAATGAACCAGAAGATATTACAGTGAGTTGTAGTTGCTCCACATTGGAATTTAGGTTTTTAAAAGAAAAGTACATCTCTGCATAAAAATTGAAACCTCACCTCCCCATACACATTGGGAATTCCCATACCTTTTTCCCCCCACAAACATTAGGAATTCCAGTACCCTCTCCCACCTCACACACATGGGAATTCCAGTACTCCTCCCCCCACACACACATTGGGAATCCTAGTACCTGTTCCCCCAAACACACATTGGGAATTCTAGTGCCCCCCCCCCTCACACACATTGGGAATTCCAATACCCCCCGCCCACACACATTGGGAATCCTACTACCTGTTCCCCCAAACACACATTGGGAATTTTAGTGCCCTCTCTCTCCCCCCCCCACACAAACACACATATGGAATTCTAGTAACGTCATAGATATTTTTGCTACCAAAAAAATCTAATTCACACTGGAGATTATCTTGATCTCCACTGAAATCTACGATTTCATATGAAACCCAATAAAAATGCTTTTGTTTTTTTTCCAGATCGAAATCAGTACCAAAGAAGATAATGAAGAATCGTATAAACTAAAACAGTTGTTAATAAAACATGCTACTCCTTTAATAAGAGATAACCTTGCAAAATATATTAAACAATTAAGAGAAGGTAAAATGTCTTTTCACGCCACTCTGCTGAGTTGTAATTTAATGTACTGTATTGCCTCACTGCTTACTTTGATCAAAGTTTAAATTGAACAATATTCATTTTAGAGTTCAGTCAAGGGTTAGTCTTACCAACAAAAATCACATCGAATAAAATTCAAACTAATCCAAATCTAGATATAAGCAAGGTAAAAATAACTCTTGAAAACTATATTTCTAAACATTGTGTTATACTAAAACCATGCAAAAAATAAAGATGGCAATTTTGCTGAATTTGTGTAGGAATTTAAAAAGGCACAGATAAATGATGCCAATGTTAAAGCAAAAGGTAATTTTGCCCAGTTTGAAATGTATGCTGTAATAGTTGATGTTGTACTGTATATTTACTGATTTTGTTTTGTGTATGACATTCCCCCCCCCCCTGATAAAAAGATTCAATTGAATGTAAAGTGCTTCCTTTGGAGAAATGTTGTTTGATTTTTTCACTTTTAGATAATGGGATTGTTGGTTGCAAGATTGCCACCTCAAAATTCACATCAACTGAGGAGTTTTTAACTTCTGCTGGAGAGATGTATCATATATTAACCAACCAAGAGGTATTTCCCCTGGTCATGTGGTAAAATATATTATTACGAGAGTGAGAGCACGAATGATTTTGGATAAGCAGATCTTGTGGATATAAAAAGTCATTTGAATTCATACTTTGCATTCCGGCATTCTAGAGAATAAAAGCATTTGCCAGATCAGATGTTAAAGTTGAAGCTTTCAAAGGTGGAAGTTTTGTTTTGTTTGGTGGGACTATAAGTGGCAGATTTCTCGAGCTGGTAGGTATAGACTCTGTATGGATGATAAACACATTACCATATGTAAGTGTTGACCTTTTTTCACTGTTTTTTCTAGCTGCCAGATAAAAAGATTACAATGTTATGGCGCTTTAACAGTTGGCCATCAGGTAAATGACTAAATCAAAGCCCAGTCAAAAGACGATCGAGGGTTATTGAGAAGCGATGCGAGTCTGACAATCTCATCCATTATCTCAATCGTTAAAGTGTGGCAGGTACTACTAATCACCCACCACAGTGAACAAGGTCCTGCCCTTCTCCTTAACGAGAACCCCCTCTTCCCAAGGTGGCATCTAAAAGAACTGGACTTATGATCAGGATATGACCATGTGTTGCTAATCACCTTTTTCTTTTGTAGAACACTATTCCACAGTAACAATAGACTTAGACCAGAAAGATGACAGAACAGAATTGAAATTTTCACAAACAGGAATCCCCACTCCAGACTTCGAAAGAACCAAGCAAGGATGGAAGCAGTACTATTGGTCAAGTATAAAACAGACGTTCGGAATAGGAATGAAGTACTTTTGAATGAAGCAATTTAGATACCCAGCAAAACCTGCTTTATGAACTGTAGGAGATGAAGCTTGATGTTTCGCTGTTTTTATGTTTGCTTGCGATGCATATATTTATAGCTTAAATATTTGGCTCTGTTAAACCTAAAGGCAACTTGATTAGCCAAACATGGTCTGTTAACTCTAGAAACTGGATATAAGATTCTAGGATTTACAGAGCACACTAAGTACAATCAAACAAGAAGTTATAACTATTGCTAAAGACGACAGCAACTTGTAAAACTATGAATTTTATGAAAAGAACTTGAAGGCTACATCCATCTTAATTAATGCTATTTTCCAACTCAATTAAAAAAATTTTTATATCAAAGTTTCTTGCGATGTTTTCCGTTGCGTCTGTGAATAAACACAGTCATGGCTAATAAAATATTTTTTAACCATGTATACTTACTTGGGCGAAGCATAGACATATACGAGTTATGCAGCAGACGTAATCTAAGTCTTAATCTATTTTGCGTTTGATTTTTTATCCAATAAGAATTGTGTAGGACTTCGTTCAATTATAGAGAGTTACCGAGGAGGGGTCACCACGCCCATTTTTGGGTTGCCACAAAACCTGTGCAGGCTTTGTGAGTGGTGTTTAAAACTGTTGAAGGCAATAAACAGAAATTCTAGACATTGGTTGTTTTCAGAAGAACGAATCACGTACAATGAAGACTTTTGTTAAAAACTCTCAGTATAGACCTATTACATTACGGACAGAATTTTGAAAAAAGTTGAAATGGGAAATGAGAATTGTAAAATGAGAATTTTCTCGAGAAAACGGTATCAATTTTCCGTGCGTAATACAAAAGTATACAAAATTCGCAAACTTTGCTGGGCTATATTTTTCTCATTTTACAACATTTCGCGACCAAACTTTGCAATTTTACTAATTTCTTTTTACTAATTAATGCTCTTCAATGCTGTGGTAATGAATTTTCCCATTTCAACTTTTTTCAAAATTCTGTCCATAATGCAATCGGTCTATTTACACTATCAAATACAACTACACTACAAATAGTTCAGTATTCACACCATCATTGTAAGAAGTCGCTACGCATCAGCTAAGCATAGAATCCAAAACAACCGCAATAGCACGAGGATAACACTTTACCGTTTAGCATTTTGTCCACCAGGCACCAACACAACACAACAATATACTTATCGCAGGCCTACCTCAAACGGAGTTGTATACGGTTATTTGATTTGTCAATTTTAGTACAAACAACATCAATAACGTCACCAACACCAAGTTTTTTATGCGACGGAATCGCTGAGCTGTGTAACAGTCCATTGAGGCTGACGCCGATATCAACGAAAGCACCAAATGTGGTGACATTAGTAACACGGCCGGTAAGACGAGTATTATCTTTCAGATCATCGATTGATATAATTCCTTGTCGAAATAATGGCTTGGTAAAATCTGAAACACATTAAGAAAAACACGTTACCATTGGCCCGAAGTCATTAGTTAGTCGAAAATAGATTCTTCTCTTCTGCTCAATATTTGGAACATTAGGAATTCTCAGAAATTTGATCCCGTTCAGTTTCAAATTTTGAGAATCTGAAACTGGAGGGTAACCATAGGGGGGAATTTAAGTAAACTCTTCATGTTTTCATCCATTCACGTTTATTTCTTTGACGAACGAAAATACCTTCTCTGATGTCATATCCAATGGTCTGTGACAGTCCTTCGACGATTAAGCGAAGAGTCTCAGAATTACAATCCAACATTGTGCACACGGTTGAAAAACCTAAAATAATCACAATTGCTTATGAAGACCTTATCAAAGTGTCAGTTGAGAAATGACAAACCTGTGTTAACTGTATCAGGCTTAGAAACGCACAAAGTAATTATTACCTTTATCGTTGATGAACTCATCTAACGCTTCTTTCATTTGCGATTGACCTATATCCTCTAAATTTGATTTCGCAAGACTTACAAGTCTAAAAATTGAAAAGAAGAAGTGATGCTAAAACAGCGGCGAAAATGTTTGCCAAAGATACATTTCGGACTCAACATTTGCTCATGTTATAATTGGTTTGCCCATATTATACAATTTTTGCTCACGCTGTATAATTTTTGCCCATGCTGACTAGCTAAGTTTTGAATGACTGGAATGCACGGAGAACTACGAGATTCTTCCACATACTAACTTTTTAGCAGTTGCATAAGATTCTGGGTGTATCGACGTTGAATCCAGCTTATTAAAAGCGGACAGCGATGGTGTACTTTTCCTCTTCTTACTGCTCTTCCCACCACTTTCTTCTGCTTTTCTTTTGCCAGTCACTCTCCCTGTCTCCCCTCTACCCGGCGTGTCGTCATCGGTGTCGAGGACGATCGTGTCTGGAGGCGTGTTATATATGCGTAGAAACCCCGCACATTGTTGGAACGTCTTCTCGCCAATACCATTCACTTCTTTCAATTGTTCGCGACTTCGAAATGAACCATTGCGCTGACGCCAAGCGACAATCTCCTTCGCTTTACGTTCATTAAGACCCGCAATTCGTCTGAAAGAAAAGCAGGAATTACAAAGCTCCAAAAACATAGCCGAACTGTCATTTTTACTGGGGTGATGCCAGATATTTTAGGGGGTAAGCCGTTGCTTTGTTTTCTGTCTTTACACTTTCTCTCACGCCTCCAGAATATATGGACCGGTCTTTTTTCTTTAGAAAGTTGCAAGAGTTCCTTTCATGCAAATAGGAACCACATAATATGCTCAAAGTTATAAGTATAGATCGGTAGATACTTAAATAGTGGACCAGCCCTCGCAATTACCGGCGGCAATTTTTTGCCTTCGTGAATTTATCCAAATTGCGAGGGCTGGTGGACTATTCATAATGCTAAATCTAGTGTGGTATATATTATATATACTTGCTCACAGTTGTCAAGAATATTGTTCAGCACTGTTACATCGGGTTCAGGCTTAACAATATTATTCAATATTGTTGACAACTGTGAACAATGTGGGCAGTAAAATATTGTCTAATCCTGTTATACTGCGGGAATTTGCTACGACCTACCACTTTATTGGTATGAAGTTGACCTTCATTTATTCAACACCACATTCCACATACCTCAGTGCATGAATGCTAGATGCGTTCAAATCAACACCCACTAAACTGACGCAGTCTTCAAGAACTCCATTTAGACCTTGCTGTAACATTTTTTCTGGCATATCATGCTTCAAAAGAAATACAGTGGTCTCGATCTCCTCCTTTTAAGCGATGTGAATCAACCCAGCATTGTCAAATGCTGATTTCATCAACCCAGAACCAGACTGAAGAGTATGTCAACAGTGCCACTGAGATTTTTTAAAAAAAGAAAATTAGCGCACCTGGGGCCTTCCTTTTTCCTGATTTTACACTTGAATTTGCTCCCAAAGGTCTAATTTTCATTTTTTAACACATATTTTGTTACTTTTGTCCCTTAACTCACTCGTGATCTGCACTTGGCAACTGTTTTGCGCACCTGCACCTAAGATTTGTGCCTTCTCCACACCCGAAATCTCGGCGAAAACTGCCATACTCTGCAGTCTGGACCCAGAACAGGTTTTAAAAAATTACCTGGTACATTCCAACACCGATGTGTTTTGGATCAATTTTGATTAACTCCGACATAGGATTTTGTAGACGTCTTGCAATTGAAACTGTAAGAAATCAAAGATTAAGCTTAGTTCTCATCTTATGCTATAGTATTACAGGATTACACAATGCTTCTTTAAAACTCTCCTCCGGCTATGGGCACTCGTTCATTGATAATTCGTACCTGCACTTCGAAGATTCACGTCTAAATTTGGCATTTCTTTCTGCGCATCCTCTGAGACGGAGTAAATCGATGCGCCATTCTCATCGACAATACTAAATATGAATAGAGCATACATAGAGTATATTACACGGTGGCGCTAAGATATGAATATTATTTTCGAGTAGTGAAAACAACAGCGAACAGAGAACATATAAATCCCTCGAGAAAACACGCGCGTTTTTCACGCGTTACATTTTTTTCATTTCTTCACTAGTGAAAATATGGAAAATACGAGTGTTTTAGTTTACGGTAAACACCCACTGATAACTATAAAATAAAGCTTACTATATACTACTTATCTATAGGATTCTTATGGCAGAAAAAAATAACTAGAAGAAAGTCTGAGATGAACACGCGAGTGTTACACAATCACATTTCATGCCTGCTATAATTATCCATTGTCCAATTAAGAAGTACAAAACATCTATGGAGTGACAACGTAAATTACCAGCAATATTTCGCTGAATATCTCTCTATCGAACTACCCCACCAAAAAAAACGCAAGCATGCAGGTTGCAGTCCGGATTAGGAAACGATAGTAAGAATTCTACCTGTATACAACGTCTTTCCTCATTTTTCCTGTGTTTTTCATTTGTGTTAAGAAAGTCTCGGCCTCGCGACAACCCTTGCCATTGCCAAGCGCAATCGTTTTACAGCTATAAAAGTACAGTATGGACAATGTCATTAATGTGCTAGCTCGAATTAACGTAACCAGAGTGACGGCATTGGAGTCAAAATCACACAAAAACATAGGATCTTTCTCTACCTGGAAAAGAGCAGAATTCGACTTTTCGGACAAAAGACTTCGTAGGGAAATAGTAGTATTTACTTGGCTCGAATTCTGTTTATATGGTTTCAGATAGTGATAGATCCTATGTTTCCATATATTAATTATTACCAAGGGTGTCGAAATATGGTTCTAATGTTTAAAAAATAATAGGTCTTCATACTTGTATGTCACAAGAAGGCCTTGGAATTTTTGTTCTGCTTCTTTGGCATTACGTCTGGTGAGGTCTAATACCGCTGTGTCTAAGACGTCTCCTACAATTGTACAAGTATTAATCAGATCATTATTGACGAACATTATAAGCAGAAACCAACCTCAGAAAAATCTATGTTTTATATCGATAATCTATAGTCATATTAATCCAGTTGTCATTTATCTAGTAATATCAATCATATGAATCTATTTTTTCATATCTCTGAGGATGGTTCTGAAATATCGAATTGAAACAATCATAATTATTAATCTATTTTTTCATATCTCTGAGGATGGTTCTGAAATATCGAATTGAAGCAATGCGCGTCCTCAAAGACAAGTGTTAAGTCAAAAACATTTTGTGCACTTAAATCGGATAAGACTCGCTACCAATCCCAGTTGGTTCGACAGCTCAATTGGCAGAGCGGCGGTCTAGAAACCCGAAGATGCGTTGTTCTCTGCAGTTTCAGATTAATATGAATCCAGTTTTTTATGCTAGTTAATTGGATTCATCGAAAAATTCGTAGCCTCACCACTTTTATCAATAACAGCAATCTTACAGCCGTGTTTAAAGCCAGGATCAATGGCCAGCACACTACAGCCAGAAACTGGAGGTGTTAGCAGGAGACATCGTAAGTTGTTCTTAAACACTTGCACTGACTCACGTTCAGCCATTTCAGTCAGCTCAGTTCTAGGAATAAAATAACATGGCTTTCACCTTTAACTGAAGGCATTAAAATTCAAGAACAATTCTTCATGTAAAGAGGCAAACAGAGAAACAAAACAGTAAAACGCCAAAAAGAAACCACAAAATACATTTCATTTCATTCTTTTGTTTTCTCGTTTCGTTCTTTTGTTTTTTGTTCTGTTCTTTCTTTTCCCTGTGTTGCCATTTCAAGCTATTTATTTTGTTCGCTGTTTAGTAGAATCACATTACTTTTTCCGTCTTGTGAGTTTTGGTAACATCAACCTCTCGTATGATTGCTCCAAGGCCTCCGAGATTATCTCTCGAACAAAATCTGTTAAAGAATAAGAATAATAAGCATTCCATGAAAAAACGTTGAAAAATTATTATGTAAGTGGACTGTGTTCATCTAGCATTAAGCCCCGTACAGACGAGCAAGTTTTCCTTGACAAGTTTCTGGACGAGTTCACTTACGCCTCTGTACAACGAACAATTTTTCCTTGACAAGTTTCCCTTAACGGGCCGCTTTGTTTGTTTTTGCGTACACGAAATTTGACAATATTTTTTCTTGACAACTTTTACGAGGCCGCATAAATTAAGGACGTAAACCAGTGGCGTAAACACAGAGTTGCAAAAAAGCAACGGGTATGCGGGTATTACCCGTGAGGAAGGTTTGCAAAATGGGCAGTCAGTGAGGAAGGTTTCATGTCAACACACTACATATGTATCCTAATCCAATCCTATCCCAACTTTACAAAATTTTGCCCGGAGGAAGATTGAACGCTATTTGCAACTCTGCGTAAACAAAAATTCCGTTGTCAAGTGTTCCTTGTTGCACGTACACACGAGCAAGTTTCCTTGTCGAAAAGCTGGTGCGACTAGCTTTTAAATCAAGCTCCTTGTCAAGGAAAAATTGTCAATTTTTTCGCGTATACACGAGCAAATAAAACTTGTCAAGGAAAACTTGCTCGTCTGTATGGGGCTTTAAACTTTGGGCATAACTGTGTATTTTTCGTATTAAATAGAGAGCACTGTGCCCATAGATATACTTTGCAGGTTTTTAATATGAATATATAAAGGAATTATATTTATAAGAACTTATGATTTATGAAGTATGTTTATGTGCAAAGTAGTGAATTGGACTTCCCATGCCTGGAGATGCTGTGTTTGATCATTTAAATATTTTTGATCTGGGTTAAAACTTACCAGATGATTGTCTTGTTGCAATTTGTTTTTGTTTTTTAACTTCTTGTAGAAATCTGTTTCTCACATATTGTGGACATTCTATCTTGACATGAAGAATTTTTTCCCCTTGGGCACGGTTGATGGCAAGGATCTATAAATTAAGGACATTAGGTCAAGCACAAACTCAGGGGTGTATATTCTTCCATAATTCCCCCAACTATGGGGTGGGGTGGGGTGGGGTGGGTAGAAATCAAAAGGTCTTAGACCTTTTAAGGGAAGAAAATCAAAGCTGAATATGAGGCGGGGCAGGGGGGGGAGAACCAAAGGTCATTTTTGTCAACTTTACCTGATGAGATTTAACGTGCTTCACTGGCCAAATTTTGTCATGGTAATCCTTGTATTTTGTTTCATTCTTAAATTCTTTTTTTACTTCTGTTTTCAAGGTAACATGACTGCCTTCAAACCTACACAGTGTTTGAGAAAAAGCTGTATCAAAATACTAATTAATATGCTTGGAATGAAGAGTTGTTACTGTTTCAAGGATTTTCTGGCTGGTGCACCAAGAGACATTTTGACCCCCTCTCCCCTCCTCCAAGAGGTATTTGGCACCCTCACAATGATTTTTCTGCAGGGTACTTCTGTTTGGAACCTTCCGCTCAAAAATCAAAACATATGTGACCCCACTGCCTTTTCCACAAGCCCCCCCCCCTCCCAGTGATGTGACGGGTCCCTTAGTTAATCAAACAGAATTATTGTTAAAGTATGTGCTACACTCCTAAAATACATATTGATTCTTACATGGATTTTAACAAATTACAAGAAAGCTTTTCTTTTGAAATTTGGTCAGCAATAATATGCTGGACACCAGCTTTCACTTCTTTTTCAGTGGAAAGACCTACAGTAATAAATTAAAACAGCTTAAAAAGGAATTACTTATAACAGTCATACACTACTTAAAAATGTTCAAAAATTGTTTCAACATCACCTTTTTTTGTTGGTTGCACAAAGGCTTTAAGATTGGTTATATATGGATTCTTGTAGATTAGTTCGACTGCCTTGTCTAGACCAAGGTCTCTAGCACGATTACCCAATGTTCTTTTTGCTCCTGGCTTGAATGGAGCATACTAAATGTTGAAAAATATGTCCATTATTTAATATTCAAATTAAGTAGCCATATGATTATAATTATAGTACTATCCGAAACTTCTTGTAGTGATTGCTCAGGAAATACATTGCTAGGATGCACTAAACACAGACCCATAACTTAGCAGCATAATTTGGGTGAATATATTCATATATTAGTGTTGCATACTGTCTCAGATATAACAGTCAGGCCTGCAGAACATGAAAACAACTTGATCAATAATTGGGGGTGGGCACATAATTTACATACATCTGTGTTCTGAATTATTAATTTCATTTGAAATTGATTATTTTTACAGTCTGTGAACATGAGTATGTGAATAGCTGCCCCCCCCCCAATTGTCAATCTTCTGTGGCCCGTGCCTCCTCTCCTGACTACAATACACACCAACACCATGAAACTTACAACGTCTTCAACTTCCAGTAAAGTTCTTGCATCCTGTAAGCTTTGTCCAATGTCAGGTGTGATTTTTTCACCAATACTTTTAATGACGTATTCTTTACGACTTTCAACTGCCCTGAGACATCAAATATGATAAGCGTCAGTAATATTAGTATTGCCCCCCGCTTTCGCCCCCCTCTCTAGGCGATCCTATAAAAAATCCCAAAACTTGTTCCTTTAAATTCAAATTTCCCGCCATTGAACACATGTGAATATCCGACAGAAGAACAATAAAAACAAAAGCATGGTGAACTTCGTCGAGCTTACTTCACTTTCTCCAGCAATTCTTGAATCAAGCGTATCTTTTGCGCATCAAGGTTTCCCGTTTCATGCCGCCTATACCTGGCAATAAATGGCACACTATTATCGTTCTTCAACAAGCGAACAACGTTATCTACCGTTTGATATTCCAACTCGGCGATTTCGGCAATGTATTGAATTTCTGTACTCATTTTTCTAACCGATTCACAGCTAAATTTACTCTATGTATACATATGGCCTTCACTCTTAATACAAATCCTTTTTAATTCAAAACAATGAGAAGGATTTGAATTTTGAAGCAATTTTTTGTCAAGATTTTACAACAACATGACGACCGTGACGTCACAGATAGTTCAGCGCATATGACGTCAGATGGATGATTGGCAGCACTGAGCTCTTGGCAGCCTCTTTAAGTTGAAGAACTTCTCGCTGGAGGGGAAGTTAAGAAAAGGGGCTCTATCTCATATGGTTCGTACTTGTAAACAAGAAAAAAATTCAAGGACGTTTTTAATTAGTTGTTAAATAATGCTCTGACTGCAGCCTAAATAAATTTGAAACTTTTTGAAGTGATGATTTAGAAGTGATGAACATTTAATTTTCATGTCAAAAACGTTCCATATGCCAAAAATTAAATGTCAACTAAAGCAAGACGAATTCAAGCACTTCTTTATAAATTCAAGGACTTTCAACGCCTAGAATATTTATTTCCAAATCCTAGGACATTTAAGGACATTCAGGTCTTGTACGAACCCTGATCATACCAGAACGAAAAGAGACTCGTCATTCAGGTCTTTTAGAGGGTCTAGTGGTCTGGGAATTTACCGACCTCTACCCCTACATAATGTTTGAGCCACTGGAACTGGAATTTTCAACATGTTTAGACACAGTGGTTTAATGTGTTAATCCCAACATCAGTCGGTCTGGGTGTAGGGACTCGGTCCCTTCAGTGGCCTTGAGAGTATTTGTTAAAACAGCCGCTTGGTCAGACTTAGCCAACGTCATAATTCTTTATTTTTCTCCATGCTCCATTTTTTAGGGGAATGCGAGCAGGAGTTGAATTTCGATTGATATACCAGAAAAAAGATATTTATCCATCTAATGAACTCCTAATTATCATTTTGTTATCGAAATTCCAAAATTTGACACATATGGCAGAATAATTAGAACAGTATTTTTAGCGCTAAGATCATAAAATCACATAAAATCCATAAATGTCGATCTCCTAAACTGCCAACGTTTCAAAGTTTTTGTACGAGTGAGCGATTGACGGGAGCCTTAACGCATTTGAGGCCATGTTTAACAGCAGGAAGATTGCTGACGACTCTCCATTTGTTCGTCTTGAAGTTGTAACACTCGACAGAATCCTGAATAACTCGACCATACGATCCACCAAAGACAAAAATCTTGTTGTTGAAGCAAGCAGCTGCACAATGATCACGACATTCTGTCATGGCTGCAACGGGAATGTTTGAAATAAGATTCGTCACACTGCTCTATCAGGTGGGTAATTTTCTTGCAAATTTACTTCCTTGCAGTATAAACTAAGGGAGAGCATCCGTACTCAACTGGCCACGAGAAACGTCAATTTGACGTTTGTGGGGCGTGGGTTATTTTCTTTGACATTTTGACCGGCCAGCTTGACATTTTTAAATATTTATATCAAAGCATTAATGTACAATATAAAAATCTTTCGTAAAAAATTCTATTGGTGATATGCACTTTTAAGTGATATGCAGAACACAAACCTGCACAATATTTTTTTATTGAAGGAAATATGCAAAACAAACAAACTTCCTCGTTTTTCCAGGCGGGAAAAGATGAGCAATTTACTTGAAAATTCAATTAGTTACTCTTGTTTTTCTTGCCATTAGGGTAGGTGGGCATGGTTATTGGAAAGAAATGCGGTCAAATTGAGGTTTTTCGTGGCATGGATTTCGAGCATGGATGCTCCCCCCAATTCAATTCCAAGCTACCAGTTTCAGGGCTGAAAATATCGGCTGGTCAAGGGACCATGTTTGTTTTAATTGACAGGTCAGTTTTGCCTTACCTTATCGTGACACGCCATTCGCGAGAATTATAAACCACAGCAAAGCAAACGAAAGAAATACAAGAGAAGGGAATTTGTTAGGTAACCAACAGTGTTGGTGATAAAAAGATATTAGTTGAAAAAAGAGGAATAAGTCAAGAGGAACAAAGAAAGTACTGCGTATAATAACGATGATTCGCTAAGTCTTCACAAAGACAGCCAACAGAATCTTTGTGTCTCAATTTTTGCAACAGAATCTTTATGTAATAAGTTCCTTGTAATGATTGCATGGTGAACATCAAATTAAAATAGAATTTTCTGGAAACATCACGTAAGTTTATTATTGCAGAGCTTTCGATCCGTGGACATTATTATTAGCACTGATGAAGATTAGAGCTTATATGGATTGAAAACTCTGCGATGACAAACTTACGTGATGCCGTTTCCACAAAATTATATTAGAATCTTTATGTCTCGTTTTACCACTGGCTGTTAGTGTGAGTTATGTGTATTTGTGACCGGACAAAAGCCGATGATGAGGACGACTCATTTTGACTGGAGATGTTTCGACCGTTATTTTCAGCCCTGATAGGATGGACGCAAAGCCTTAAATTGACAAAAAGGGACACCTTTGCACACTAGGAATGAAACAACCACTCACGTGCGATGTACTCCCATTTATTTTGATTTCGGTCATAGATTTCACAGCTGCTCAACGGTCTCTTCAAATTTGTTCCACCAATCACAATAATGGTGTCGTCCACTGTGACTGCGCATGCTCCCGTCCGAGGAACCAATAGAGGAGCGACTTCAGACCACGTGTTGTCGTCAGGGTCATAGCATTCTACTTCTTTTAGTTTCTTCTGGCCACGAGTGTATCCTGTGATTAAAAGAACATTCATATAATTTATCTTGATTTCATACTAAGTTGTACTCTTCGCTTCGAACCTAAAAGTTCAATCTGTAATCTGTTGGCAACGTTTAAGTCGTGAATTGTGAAAATATCTTTTGATTTGCACTATCATTAGAGGGAAATGGCAACAAAAATTTTTATTGTCTCATTTGCATGAAAGAGACTCCAAAACAATATATAGAAGTCTATAAAAGAATTTTTATATCTGCCTTATTTCGTGAAATATTTTCATTTGAAATGTTAAGTTGTTCGCCATCTTGAATATTTGTGGATAAGCACGATACGTCACAACAGGGGTCACGCGATTTTCTTTCTTACCACACAATGATTAATATGCTCTTATAACCGCATGTACGGTAGGTGTTTCGGATTTCAGCACGGACTAAAAAGATTTCAAACAATATTTGATTGTTGGTAGGTATTTAGGACTAGCTTCGACTGGCTTATCCCTGTTGCGACGTCACCAAAACATTGTTGAAAATTAATCCAAGATGGCGGACAGTTCGTTGATTTAGGTGAGAATATCTCCTGAAGTAAAACAGATATAAAAATTTTGCAATAGACTTCTACACATTGTTTTAAAGTCTCTTTCAAATGAGAGGATTAAATTTTTTGTAGCTATTTCCCTTTAACTTTGATTTTCTCGTCTTACATGAGAAGTATTCTTAGACTGAATTACTTCATCACTAAATCAATAAAATTTGAGAGTTGACTCGAGTTTGCATATTCCGGGTACTATACAGCCTCTCGTGTTGTAAATGGCACTTAACGTTAGAGTTATATATATCATTACTCTTACCTCCAATAAAATAAATCTTGCCATCGAGAACTGTTGTGCAATGATCATATCTCGGTAGTTTTGGAGCGGGCAATTGAACTGACTCAACTGTTGTGGTAGGACAGCTGTACATTTCCAGAGTATTCTGGTGTGGGTCATTGCACATTCCTCCAGCAAAGTACACGATATCTCCAATAGAAACTGCATCAAATCGACATCTGGCTGATAACGAGAAAATAACGAATAACTAAGAGACAAACCATGAAAAGCTGGTTAGATTAGGATAATTATATCCTTTACTCTTAGTTGAGCGGATTTACCAAACAGGTTATTCCCAAATGATATAGGGGACCTGAGGCACAAACGATTTTAATACCTTAATCAATAAGGCGCGAAAGTCATACCATTTACTGGTGTTAACGTAAATGTAGCCCTTTCTCCTCCCCAATTTTAATATTTCGAGCAGTGGTTCGAACTACAGATGTCCTTTTTTAAACGGAAGGTGTACAACAAAAGGAGCCGGCGTTGAAACGTTCCTTTTGTTGCACACCTTCCGTTTAAAAACGGACATCTGTAGTTCGAGCATTAATGCTCGCCTTAAATCTTTAAAAATATTTTAATGGTGGTTACAGACCCCACCCTCCTTCCCACCAGCATACCATCATGCATCGTTTTTTCAACGGGTTTCCATTGATTCAACTTTGCGTCATATCGCTCGACAGTTGCAAGAAATTTATCTTCTGCCATGCTTTTCAAGCCACCAAATACGTGGAGACCGGTGCGACATTGAACTACTCCAAAAAGATGTCTTGAAGAGTGTAAAGGTGAAATACCATACCACTGACTCGTTACTGGATCAAATGCCCAGTTGTTGTGGGCGTGTTGTGGGTCTGGGCTAGAACCTCCTATCAGGAGCAACATTTCAGTTGACTGACTGCACCACCTTGAAAAACAAAATCAAATAATTCAAGTATAATTTTGTGGAAACACCACGTAAATTTATATATTATCGCAATTTATTATCGTATTAACGTGGTGTTTCTACAAAATTATACTTTTATTAACAATCACCAAGTAAACAAACGAGAAAGTTGTTAGAAAAGGAAATAACCGGCTTTACTACAGTGTTTTTCTTTTATCTTTCATGCATGCTCCTGTTAAACGGGCAGAGCTGCCTGAGAGTTGACCACATGCGTAAAGGCCCACAAGGTCTAAGAATCATCGCAAAGACTATTTCCCTTTAACAAGTCTATTCCCAAGTCTCTCTCCTCCGCAACAAAGTTGTGTTCGCAAAAATTGTTCCAAAGTTGTTCGAACAAGTCGCAACAAGTGTGATGGGACTATCAGACTAATTTTAAGGTTGGTACAACAGGACTGATAGAGTCTGGACGTAACATTCCTGTTACAGTCTTGTGTTGTCAACTTTGTGACAATTCTATTACGCCAGGTCTGTATCAGAGTTGTTAGGATAATCTTGTAAGCAGTCTGATATGCAGTTCAAGTCAACTCTCATCCTTAATTGTTTAAATGGAGCTGAATACAACACCGTACCTTTCCATGACTCTAACAGTATGTACTCGTTGTTGCTCCTCAGGAGGCAACATGTCGTACAGGAGTGCCTCATGAACAAAATCTTCACTCAATGGCGACACACTTATGATGGAATCTTGCTTGCACGTTGTGGTCAGAAATTCCCGTGGAAGAAACCTAAAGCGAACTTGACTCATCAACAACGGCACATATCGTAACCTCTGCTCGTTGTCGGTTTCAATCCATCGTTTCACAGCTTCGTAGACTTCACACTCGCTGGCAACAACTAAATGATCACTGGAGATAACAGCTTTGAGATCCTTGCCTTCCATCTTTGCGAAATCACTGGATTTGACAATGTGCGTGAAATTAGCACCCATACATTGATACGCGGTTTCCAAAAGTTCACGAGAGTTCCATTTTTGCGCCAAGGAGATCATTTGAAGACAGTTTTCAGCGCTGGTACATTTGATCAAGTACTTCTCCGATACGACGCGAAGCTTTTTCAGCTGCAACAAGGCGGCTGCGTTGAATATATCTGGAGCATTTTCCGTTGCGATTGTTACCGTTCCGGTGTACAGATACTCAATTATGGAAACGACGATGCTCGGACTCAATTCTTCAAGAATGATTTCCTTGCAGTTTTCAGTAACCGAGTCATTTTCGCACAATTCTTTAATATACGGGCTGAGAGCGACCAAAACCTCGCGGTGCACGGCAAATCCTTGATGTTCAGTCCTTGTTTTTAAAAACACATTGCAAAACGTTTTCGTTTTTCGGAGTTCATTCAATCCGCGAAGCAATTCGCTGCCGTGCTTGGCGTCAGAAAAACAAAAGTCTGAAAATGGTTTCAGTTTTGCCAAGTTATGAGGAATTTCCGTCATGTTACGCTGCATTAAAGCATTTTGTTGATATATTTTATGAATATTATACATTTAAAATAAATAAGCCTTGCATTTAGCATAAATCTAATGTGTTACCTGCCACTTCTGAATTTTAATGGTGTTTTACCTGCAATGGGGGGTTTTCAAAGAGCAAAATGACAGGCAAGAAACAGGCAGGGGTCAGCTAGAGATGCAAATCGGAATTGTGATTGGTTAGCTTTACATTTCCTTGCCTTTGATTGCCTACGGACAGCCAAATTCGTTCCCATGCAGAACTACTTGCCTTACTGAGTAGTAAAATTTGGAACACCAGTCAAAATTGCTTTTGTTGAAATGCATATATACTTGCATGAGTGCATGTGTAATGCAAATTCATCATTTACTACGTCGATTCTGACAAGCATAACCGTATCGTATATAGAAGGTGATTAGTAAAAACATAATATCTGATAATAAGTTGTGTAAACTATTTCTTTTGTAGTTCTTCCCTCAAGTCTTTGAGATATTCACACGCTTCTTTTGTCAGCCTATGTTTGCTTCCAATCTGCGACCTGTACGCTGGAATAGTAACAAAAACTTCCATTGCAGTTTACTGCTATAAACCGTAAACTTATAACTCGTAAATTTTACATAAACACACAGAACGTACTTTGCGTCGTTTTTACGACAATCCTATATGCTTCTTCTCTGATTGTTCTTAACATTGCTTGTGGAATCTGAAAGAAAATTCATCATCAGAGGGCCAGTTGTTTAAAGCTGGTTTAGTGCTAAACCTGGCTCAAAATTTAACCCATTGTTTTAGTGTGTGTACTGCAACGCGTCCGTTTCTTTTAAAACCTGAGAAAAGAAAACTGAAGCTGATGAAAGCAAGATTTATGGAAAAATATTTTCAACTGAGTTTACAAAAATATCATTGGTTGGAATATTTACTTTAAATTTTAGAGTTATAGAAGGGGTAAAGTCAATCCAATGATAGTTTATTTATTTCAATTCATCACTTTTTAAAAAACTCGAGAGTCTGCTGGGGGAGGGGGGAGAAGAAAAATTCTGACAAGCTCACCTCTGTTTTCATGTTGTCAGACTCAGCTTGCAGTAATTGACGGTGATCAAGATCCTGCAAATAATAAGAGATTATTATTGAATGCTACGGGCTTTATTTACAAAGCTTGAAAGGCCACAGACTTGATGCAACTAGTTTTAAGGTTTTACCCGCTTGATGGAGCTAATTCGGTCATCCAGTTGCATCAAGCATGACTGGTTTCACCAAGTCCGTGAAAATCTTGATGCAACATTTGCAGACTTGCTTTAAATTTACACAACTTGCATCAATCTAGTGGATAAAACGTCCATAGCAACAGCTTTCATTGCTATAGCCATGCAGCTAGGTATTCGGGAAGCACTTATCAGAGAGAGAGAGAGGGGGAGAGATTTTCAGTTACTGAACTCAGATCAACTCACCAAGGTTGCAAAACCAATCTTTGGTTTGTCGGCTAGTCGTTGTTTGAACTTAGAAATCGAAGATGCGAATGTCATGATGTGTGCCATCGAGGGCTTTCCAGAGATGGTTTTTCGCACGGTCAACTTAAATGTAAAAGCGAGTCAAATTTACAAACACAGTAGAACCAGACGAAGGACTTTCAAAACAAATCAATCTGGTCTGCATCTGATAAACAATGACAATTTTATGTACAGCGATCAGAAGTATTACGTGGCTTACCAGCAGGTAATTTTAAGAAATACAAGAAAAAACATATACTCTCAGAATAATAATGCTATCTTGTAAACTCAAACGAGTTATTTTTTGAAATAGTTTTATTTCAATAACTTATATGTATAGTTTAACAACTATCAACGCATAGAAATTGAGAGCGAGTAATCTAATTGTTTTAGTAGAATCTGAGATAAATAATTGATTTTTAAGTCATTATTTGCTAAAAAGTTTTTACAAATTGCCTTGAATTGAAAAAAAAACACACCAGAAAAATTATTGTTTCGCTACTCGCTATCTGTCGAGCAATAGATAGCAGGTAGAGTAGTCAATCAAATTACTGCGTTTGCATCAGTATGCTAGTGTGTTCTGCTAGTGGGTGGTGGGGGGGGGGGGGGGTAGTAGTGAAAACTTTATTTAAAACATCACACTCTAGCATTTTGGCTCCATCGTAAGAAAAACTTTTCTTTAACTTTTCAGTTTTTGGTTGAGGCAGCCGCAGCGAGGCAGAAGAGCCTCTGAAGTCGCATTGTGTAAATTCTTTCTTATATTAAACAGTTTCACTAGAGAGCTCAAAGCCGACTTGTCTAAAATACTTAACGTATTCAACACAATCATGGTAATTATGTTTAGACAAGTACGACCGAATGGAACCTAAGCTAGGTCAACGGGAAACCACATTCTAGCCCTCGCAAACCCGCGCAGAAACCTAATCACGGACCAACGTTACCTTTCCATCGGTTTCATCTAATTCGTTCGATGGACCTTTGGTTTCCGCCATGAGCTTTTCACGTGCTTCGGGCAGAACTTTGAACGCCGATCCAAATTTGTTGCTGAACGCCATCTTAGTTCGTTCCATGCTATCCAATCTTTCGTTTTCTAAAATCTCATTTATCCTACTAGGACTGGGCACCAGAACATTGCTTTCGTCATCAGGGTCGAAGGGCATGACGGTACCCGAGGTTGATCTTGTAAAGTTATTAATCATAATTATAAGAAATCACACATTACGGTGGAACTTATAACATATATAAATTCATTTCAGAGGACTTGGCAAACATAAACGCCAGAAAAAAGAGTCTCCTAGATATATCAGCATTACTCTCTAGCATTGATTGTAGTGCAAGATGAGAATAATTTAATCAAGCGCCTTGGCAAAGTGCTGTATGAAGAATAGAAGAATTTAATGCTTGAAAGAATCACACAACTTTCATTGAATTAAAAACAGTCCAATTTCAACATTGACATGTTTTACAGTGATGTCCGTTAATTTTAAATAGGGTATGTTTGTTATTCAATGAAGGCATTGTTTCAAGCAGTGAAACCATTCTTTATTTTAAAAAGGTGCCCTGGGTGCCAGAGGTTCTACATGCTCGTAATGGGGAATAACGAGGGATGTCCTTATGATGGTCCTTGCCTGCTAGTAGATCCCCTTAACACCCATCGCTATCCCCATAAGGGCGGTGAACAAACTCGGTCGTATTGTAGTATTGAGTGTAGTATTAACGGGCGGGGAACTTTATTTTTGTGCGGTGTTCATTTTCTTACTTTTCGACCATGACCCAGTCCTCTTCGGGTTCCTTATTCTCGGTCACAGCCGGAGAGCTCGCAACATTAGAAAAACCCTGGCGCCCTAAATTTTTCACATCATCAGAGAGCATTGGCGTTCTTGCACGACCAGGTTCCGTCTGGGGCCGAGTTGTTCCCGAGATTTCCGAAGCTACGGCAGGACGTCGTTGTGGAAGATGCTGGAACAACTTGCTATCACCTGAAGGGTTTGAATCGGTTTTCTCTTTATCCTGACAAAGAATTGCAAGAAAATGAAATATCTCCTTGAAATCAGAGACCATGGAGTCTTGGGAGGGGACAAGGTGTTATGCCCCCCCCCCCTGAGCCGTCTCACTTTTCCTGTTGCTCCGCTAGTCCGAGGACTTGCGCACAGGCTAGATCAAGTCACTACTCTGCATTCAAAAAATTCGATGCCCAAATCGGAGTTTCTAGCTTTTTGACGTGGTGAATCTAGTCTTCAAAAATACCCTGGGGACCAGCCCCATGGACCGTCCTACAAGCATCCGCCTTCTCTCACTACATCCACAGACCCCTACAAATCGAGCTTAAATTTCATCAAGTAATCTTTCCAACACCACCACCGGGTAATTACTAACCTTCGACTTGGAATCGACCCACTTGTTAACTTTTGTTCGACTTAGACTCTGACTGAAAGTTTTTGCAATAACACAAAATCAAGGAAACAATTAAATGGCCGATGCAGACTTATAAATACTCGGATTTAAAAACTTGCCTTGGCTTGGCAGTAACGTCCGCGCCCACAATGGGTTCACTTTTTCGACTGTCATCTTTGTCTTGTCCTCTCATGACACTTTTCGGCCGATCATCAGAAAATTCCGAATCATGTTTCCATGGGTCCACAGGGCAACTATTGGGTCTACGATTGGTCATTCTACGCCTGTTACTATTAAACTAATTATTCTTTATAAAATATCTGGAACTTGCTAATAACATAAAACTGAGTGAACTCTAATTACAGAGGTCGTTATGGAAACGCAGTAATTCGATAACGTCATAATTGCACGCGTGGTCATGTTGCTAAACCACGCGCAAGCGACCACGTTATGATTTTTACCAAAAATGTCACACATTCAAAAACTGGGCAGAAAGTTTCCAAAATATCCTTGTCAATGCACTGGACTAGTGTGTGGTTTAAAGCACTGGACCACCCGTCATCGTAAAGTTATCAACTCTTCAAAGTGCAAAGAACACAAACTAGCTCGCATTCAGACCGTATTGACAAATGTGTATGATTGTGAAGACAGTTAACGCCATTATTTACAAGTAAAAATCACAGAGAAAACAGCCAAAGTTATTATGTACGTATAGTGAACAAGCATTGTGAATGGAAATTAGGAAAACACACTCGAGTTGTTTCGCAGTAAAAAATATTATCTCCTTGAAGAGATGGTCCATGATTTGCTGTTTTCATGAAGTAATCACCGTCACACCTGGTGAATAAAAACGTACTCGCTCGGTTTTACCGGAACAAGAAAACGAAATTCTTTTTCCAACACATCTCACTCCCACTCAATTTTTTTATCTCTGTACAATATCCTGCACAATTTCAACCACTGTCCAATGATACCAGGGTCGAGTCTTATATATATCCACCAATATCCAACTATGGGATGTTGATGACACATACAAGCCTGCACGGATAATCAAAGGTTATTTTTTTATTAAATAAGACCTCTCCTCTTCTTATAGTCCTCCAGGTTGAGAGATCTCCGTGGTGCATTCTGTTTGCTGTGGTTCGATGCTTTGGGAGTCGCTGAAGCCGGTCGATTGTCTGCGAACATGATAACACAAAGAATGAAGAGAGAGAATGAAGCCCCATATTTACACTTGCTTTTTCCACTGCGTTTCTCAGCAATTTTCTCTTTTTTATGGATGTGAACGAGTGAACTAGTTAGAAATATGCAGATGAAAGATCACAACTCGGAACATTTGTTATTAATCCACTCGTTCCCATCCCCCAAAAGGAGGAAATCACAGCAAAAATTAAAATACCAACAAACCTTGATTCGTCTATTGACTTCTACAAACAGTAAACTACGGAGTAGTTTAAAGAAGACCGGTTCAAAACTAAAGCAAAAACATTTATACCTGGTAATGGAAAGTCGAGTTCAATTTTAATGTCGAAATTGTGAGCGTTAAATAGATCCTCGTTTTCCGTCGTTAATGAAGGTCTTCTATTGGGATCTTTTGGCGTGTCGGTCATGTCCAAACTCTACAAATCAAATGTACAACATAAGAAAAAACATACTCCGAAGAACAACATCTTGTAAACTCAAGATATGAGCTGTTAACAACAAGACAAAAGATTTGCGGTGATATTTGGACACTTTGAAATATAGTCGTTTGACAATGTTTGACAATGACTTTGAAATAGAGTCGAAATATCACCGCAAAACTGTTGTCTTGTTGTTAACAGCTCATATCTTGATTTAACAAGATGTTGTTCTTCAGAGTATGTTTTTTCTGACACTTTATTTAAATTGTCTGCTGGTGAAGGTTTTTGGACAAATGTACAACGCTATTGAGAACTTCGATAACAAGTGTTTATCAGATTCCTAACCCTTTGGTGAGCAGATTTTCCCAACAGATTATAGTCCAATTCCACTAGAAGACGAAAGTAAGAAAAATATTTACCTCGTCTCCCGCCATCGGTGTTTGACTGAGCTAAAGAAAATTATATGGTAAATAAGGTTGATGACATACAACGCAGTGATTGGTGTATAGTTCAAAATGATATCTTTCATTGAAAGCGCCAGCCTACCCCAGGTATGTTTACTTGAACGTTGTCGGCAGCAGCTTCTTCTTGAAGTCGACGTATTTGTTCAGGAGTGAAACCTGGTAGACCTTTGTTGATCTAAGGGATAGAAAGATAACAAAAGGAAAATAATTTTATTGTTATGAAGAGAAGTGGTAATAGTGTAGAATCCGACTTCCAAAGGCATTACAGAGCAGATTGTTGACTTGAATGAGCCTATCAAATGTGTCCTGATACAGGTCAAGTTAGGTCTACGTTATGTACAAAGAATATTCAGACAAACATAAGGTGATAAAACCTCAAGTTTTAGGCCCACCTTTACCATGGTCTAAAATCCTGTTCACACGAAACTGTACTTAACTCATACACTTGTGGGTTGCGTTAACACGATATAGGCATGAAAAAATGTGAAACCTTAATGCCAACTGTAAGAGTTTTAAACAACAGTATCGTGTGAACAGTCAGTTGCAAACCGCAAAGTTTTGTACCGTCATCGTGCGAAAGAAGTCTTCTTAGCTGGTGTGGAAATAGTAGACTCTCATCAGGGCAGGGAGTAGAATGTGGAGGTGCAGGGAAAGACAAGGGGGGGGGTGGGGGTGGGGTGGGTGGGGGGGGGGGGGGGGGGTGGTAAGGGGGTGGGGTGGGGGGGGGGGTGGGAGGGTGTTGAGTGCCATGCATTTCCTGAACTAACCTTAGCAACAAGTTGAGGTAGTGTTTTTCTCCTTGTAAATGGATCATCTTTCTTTTCTTCAGTCTTTGCCTCTTCCTACAAGAAATGGATGCAACATTTTAAGCTATGCAATTTTCCTTATGGCAGCTAACCTCAATGAGAGAACTGACCACGATAGCTTTCTCTGCTTCCACAATATTTTTCTTACGATTCCTTTCATTAATGTAACTAAAAATATGAAAACATCCACCTTCTTTAAACATTTCAATGTATTCAAGTGGACACAATAATAATAATAAAGATTTAATCACAGCATCTCTACAGAGTAGCTTTTCATCTGCTGATGATTATAATATATTATGGTTTTATCATTTACCTAATAGCACTGAGTCCTTTGCTTCTCATTTTATCCAATTCCTGTGCTCTTTCTTCTAGTTCTTCCAATTCTGTTTGGAGTGTTTGAGATTCATCCAAGTTTCCTTGTTGCTCAGCTATTTCCTTAAAGAACAAGACACAAAAACAAACTAAGAAACAGTACAAATATTACTTTTACACATCCAGTGAAAAAAATATTGATTACGATGGTTGACATGTTTTAAGTACAGGTATTTTCATTGAATAATAAGGTTAATACTAACCTTTGATCTGAGTAGTTGGTTCTTCTTCATAGCATAATTAAATGGTGATTTCCTAAACTTTGTCTTCTCTGCAACGATCTGTAAGAAACATAATGAAGTATAACAGGAATCACATCACAGGACATAACATTGCAGTTGTTGCTGGCCAAAATGAGCTTAAAAATCAAGACAAATAATAAGTGCAGGAAACAATTTCCATTTCAGAATTTATGTATGCAATACCTTGTCCACATCATTGTCCTGGTAACTATAATTCTTGCTGTTCTGTAATTCTTGTAGTTTACTATCAATTTCTTCCATTGGTGGCACAGGAATATCATTTGACTGCATCTGTCAGAGGAAAAACAAATCATTATGTGATTGTCAATAAACCCAAACCTAAAAAATCAAAGGCTAAAATATAACATTGCTACAATACTTAGAGAGTAATGTATAAAATGCATGACAAACAAACATTCATACCTCTGAAATCCAGCGTGCAAATTCTGAGTCTGTGAAGCTTTGGTTAGAAACAAATTCCAACCGAAATACTCTCTCCTGTCTTCCATGCCTACACCACACAACATATTAGTTCCAGCCTCGTCAGCGTTCAAAGCTGTTTCAAGATGAGAGTTCTCACCTGAGCCTCAGCCCTTTGTTTGTTCTTGTGCCTCCCAAGTTGTACACTTTGGCTGTTTCCACAACACCCAAGATTTGAGCAACCTGCAGCAAAAGATAAAATCAAAATGAAATAGAAATGTTGTCTGAGAAACACAAAATACATATAATATACATGTCTATCGTAGACATGACATAAACTTACTCTGTAGATTGATCGACCTTCATTTTGTCCTATTCCAATTCGGACAAAGCAACCTTTGACCAGTTCTTCAAAGAACGGCATGTGTACCCACCTAAAGAATGCATACATTAGCACTGTGATTTGCACACAACAAGAACAGAAAGAGAAAAATCTGAAATCTTTGCTTACTTCTCCATTTTATGACGAGATAATCTAATTTTTTCCACATCTTCCACATTGCTAACTTTTTCTTCTGTTTCCTCCATTGCTCTGGATGAAAAAAAAAACAAAACAAAATATACATCAGAAAGACATGCATTCTCATGGGCAAGCAATTGAGATTACGTTACACATTGTTTGAATTAGACATTTGCAATTCATGAGTGGAAGTTCTCCTTGGCAAGTGCAAAACAATCTGTTTTGCAAATGATGTTTGAAAAGCACTGTTGTTATATTAAAGGATGACTTATATGGTCTCTTTTGCATGTGTTTTACTACAGTGCAAGACACACATTTTTTTTTATTTGTACATTTGCATCAAAACGATATGTAAAATAAACAATACTACAAATTTTATCAGCAATTGTATATATGAAATCCATTATGAAACTGATACACTTTCGTGCTTTTCCATGCTGAGTTTCAACTTCTTAAAACTGACAGTTCCCTAACATTTTCAAAAGGATATTTGCAAACAGATTTTCCAACTAACTTGAAGCCTGGTAGAGCAAATCCCAACTTACTCGTCATCACTCTCCTCTTCAGATGACACTGCTTGCTCTACTGGTTCTTCCTGTTCTTCCTCAGCATCGTCATCCGAACTGTAAACTTCATTAGTTTTCCAAGGTTCCTTTTTCTCCAACAATGCCTTTTCTTTCTTCTCATGCCGTCTCTGTTTCAGTTCATTAAATGCTTTCACTTTCTTCTCCTCCATTGCTTTCTTTCGTCCACTTCGACTGAATGCTATCCCGCTACCGCCATCCTTTTCATTCACTGCTTTCACCTTCTCTTTCTTCTTTTTCTCTTTCTTTTTCTGCATTTTTAGTTTCTGTTTTATTTCTTGGCGAGTTTTCATTGCCTCTCTTCTTTCGAGGCGGTTGAATATCTCCTGCTCACGTTCTTTTTCAGTCATTTTTTCCAACCTGTCTCGGTCCGCTTGATCACCAATACAAAATTCATCAAAACCATCATCAAATTTCTCGTTCTCCTGGGATGCTGAAGATGAACCCGAATCCGAATCTAGGTTGAAAATATTTTTACAATTAGATGGGTTCGCTGGGTTTGTCTCAGGGGAAACAGGTAACATACCATCAGATGACTCAGAGCTAGAGTCGTCTGTTTCACCAGATTCGGATGCTGGTTTCTTGGGTGGTTTTTTGGCACCATTTTTCTTAACTTTTCCCTTTGCTGGCTTGTCATCAATTGTCCACTAAACATAATATTATACGATGCAATAACACACATTTACGACACAATGATTTCAGACAGCTGCCACCATCATCACAGCCTTTGAAATTCACAATTTAAACTGATGTAGCCAGTGTAGGTAGTGCAGTTAACAGTACACAAAAGATATAGGCCTGAAACCCTCGTTAAAGTGAAAATAGACATTTTGAGTGAAGACCTTCCCTGTGCAAAACAACAATTTCGACTTTATCTTTTTAAATACTGAAAGAACCAATGATACCTTTGTGTATTTGAGAAATGTTCCTAATTCACACAGGAAAAGTAGTTCATAATTAATTTTTGCCAAATTTTCAAAAGTGCCTGTAAGTTGACCGTCTAGTGGTCGACAAAACTGATTGGCTAATTCACAGGGAAATGGGTTGGGATTGGTTGTTCGTTAACTTTTGAAAATGTCAAAGCAATTTAATTAAAACAATTACACAACCAGCCAAAAATAACTAAAACTGCCATTTAGGGCAACCAGCTGAAAATACCAAGACTGATATTACAGAATTGCAAAACTCAAATTATTCAAAGTTTTGTATTTTGTCATTCAGTATAAAGGTATATGTCTTGTCCACGTTACAAGGAAATGTTTTGAATGATTTTCAACACGTTTTAGTGATAATTATTGCTAAAGGAGAATTTATTAATATATTCTTTTCTTGTTTTAATTAATATTTTATTTCTTGTTTACGTCCGTTGTTGCTATTTTAGATGTTTTAACCCATTTTATAAAAATGTGTCAATCATCATTGTTAATTAGCACGAAATACAAAGTGGTCACTGATGCATTTTTGACAGCATTTTTATCAGACCTACGTTTCGCACTACCCCGCCAAAAAATTGTCAGGCGGCGAAACGTGGGTCAGTGATCAGGCAAGCCTCGATGATATATTTATGTTTCTATATTTTGTTGTATATGTCCTTTCTTAAAGGCTATCTTCATTTTGCTCAAAAGAAATACATTTTGAAAAAGAAAAATATGAGTGGCCTTTTCGTTCACAGTTACTTAGGGCTGGCAGGCAGCAGGGGTAAAGGCTAAATGCACTTCCTGTCGGATAATTGAAGATCAGGGCAAGTAAGAATAATTAAGCTAACCCCCCTCCAATTTCCCCAAATTATATAAATATTTACAGGAAATGTAAACAATCCATATGGACACATAATAATATTTTCGCGAGAAACTGACTCCAAACAAACTTCTCAAAGAATCACACATACAAAATTATTCAAACCTCGTCGTCACTTCCTTCAGATGATTCACTGTCGCTATCCGATGCCGTGTTTTGTTGTTTAGTAGCTTGAGGGGTAGCCTCTTGTTGCTGAGTTCGAGCTCTTTTTGCAAGTGAAAGCAGCTCCTAGGAGTCAAACCATAAGCTTGGATCAAATTTTACTGACTCAATTCAAGTTGAAAACGTTCTTTGAACAGAAACTGTACTAAATTAAACCTTCCCGCTTATAACTCAGGCATTCGAGCACAAGTGCAACCATATTGCACAAAATATAAGCACAACATATTCCCTTAGAGATGGTTCCCTGAGAAAATAAATCGTTTTAAAGCCACAAACCTCTTCTAAATCTTCTTCACTATCATCATCATCACTTTCCGATTCAACGACGACTCTTTTCCGTTTCTTTTTGGACTCCAAATCTTTTTTCTTGGAAGACATTTTGCACAGACAGAAAATTAAAAGTTCTTCCTTCGAAGCACGCAACTAAGCTCGCATGGAATGCTGGGGGCAATAACCACGCACATTTTTTTCAAAATATCTAAAAAAAAAGCAAAAATTTGCTCATATTTATCCCTCCTTGAAGGCAAATATTCTAACTGCGCGTAACCGGATTTGGCGAAGAAGCGCTGAGGTGAATCAAAAATCAGGAGAAGAAGGTAAATATTTTTAAAAAATATTTTTATTTCTCTTTTAGTAGTTTTCAATATGGCGGACTTGTTTTCCTTATTTTTGATTGGTCAGCTTTTGTTTATATGGAAATGTTTACTTCCGCTATTCTTCGCTCGATCATGATGCAATGAAAACACCAAGGGGAAAGCCCATTTTAGTTAAAAAGCAAAAACGTTAACAAAAATCCAATAAGCAGGGCTAAAAGTTCATAAATTGAAAAGGAATTATGGTCCCATGATGGACTTATTGAATGAGGATCTTGATATCGAAGGAGAACTAAAGGACAAAACTATCATGGCTGACCCAAGCTCACTTCATAATGGAAGGAAACGTGGACTTTTATTAATTGATATCAACTACGAAAAAATGCAGGTCATATGCATATTGTAGTTTTGTTAGTCATCAATGTTTAGTTTTATTCAGCAATAGTGAGGGTAAGAAATGAAATTGGAAGCGATTATTAGAATATGATAGATCTATGTTTACTGTTTTGTCTACCGCATTTACAGAACTGATTGCTATTTAACCGTTTGTTAATCTACTTGTTAATGCCCAATAGTTAAATGTCTATAATGTCTAAAGAAGTAGAATCAATAGTTAATACTTTAGTGGTATATGTCATCAACAGATAGATTGGCCAGAACAGAATTTTTCAATATCATCATCAATGATTTCCTTTCTGACTGTCTGATTCAATATTATCAGGTTGAGAACAAAGAAGATTTTGCAAGAAGGCTAGCATGTCCTGAAGATGAGACTTTGAAAGTGGTCTCGATATTTGGCAATACTGGAGATGGAAAATCACACACTTTGAATCACACTTTCTTTTCTGCAGAGGAAGTATTTGCCACCTCGACATCACAGACTTCTTGCACAGTCGGAATATGGGCTGCATATCATGAAAAAAATCATTTACTTATTATTGACACTGAAGGTCTACTAAGCACCTCAAATAATTCAAATCAGAGAAAACGGTTGCTTATGAAAATACTTGCCGTTTCCGACGTGATTATATATCGCACAAAAGCCGAGAGATTGCATTCAGATATGTTCAGTTTTCTTGGCGATGCATCAAAAGCATATTTGAAACATTTCTCTCCTGAGTTGAAGGCTGCAATAGAAAGAGGGCAGTTGAACTTACCCTTGTGTTCTCTTGGGCCAGCTGTGGTCATATTTCATGAAACTCACCGTACCGAGATTCTTGGAACTCAAAGGAACAATTTAGGTAAAATAAAAATCTGTACGGTAGTCCTAGTAATCAAGATTCATGAGTATAGTTGATTAGTGAGTAATGTCAGTCAGTGTGACAGCCAGTTTATTGAATAGCATTGGTACATCCTCTTAGTTGAAAAGTAAGCTTGTCACTCACTCACTCTATTACTGATTCAGTGTTAGACTAGTTGCTTGGTCAAGTCAGTTAGTTTATCATTCCAGCATTGAGTAATTTCTCATATAATCAGTTGCTTAGTGTCCGTTGTGGTACCTGTACTTAAACAGTCATGCATCCAGTTAATTGATAAATCTGGTAACTAATCATTTTAGTGACCAATTGTTTAGTAATTCCTGTAGTATACCCAGTTCTTTAATCCCTCTGGTATGTTTGTTGGTCATTGTGTTGTTTAGTCAGTTATTTGATACTCAGTAGTTCACCTACCTACTAACAGTAATGATTAGTTGGGTTAATACAGTTCATTTGGTTAATAAATGGTTCAGTTAGTCTAGCAACTAGGGGTCAGTTGTATGAAAAGTGGATGGTGCTATCCTCCAGATAGTAAATTTCAAACTTTCTAAACACGTTCAGTAACTGTTAAACCTATATTAAAGTTCACCATTTTCAAGTTGAGGTCACTGTTTATCTTTCAAGTTCAACGTCCCTGCTGTCATTGCTTTTTATGCCTTTCCGCCATAGTTGAAAAATCACTATTCAGTGGATAGTTTTATTCACCTTTTGTACAACTGGTCTCAGTCAAGTATTCCTTCTACCATGTAGGTATCGGTCAGTAAGTAAGTGATTACAGTACCCAGTCAGTCTGGTAGCTAATTAGTTGGTCATTGTTGTATCTACTCAGTTATTCTGACAGAGTCTGATTGGTTAGTTGACCAGTCAATTTTTACCTCGCCCAATTGCAACAGGTGAAACCAAATCTGCTGACGAAATACTGAAAGAAAGATTTGCGGATGTTGGACGAAATCCACAAGCATTTAGTTCAATAAAATATGTTGGCACAAAGACCTTGAATGACAACACAAGTTTCCAAGAACTATTTCAGACTGTCATTGAACTCACCAACGATACATCTGTACGCTCTCGGAGACCAATCGCTGTCATTTATAATGTGCTAAATGTAAGAGTATATTAAGATAAGATTCCCACCATATCCTAGAGTTTGTAAATTAGAGAGAGAGATAAAATCCTGGTAAATACCAACCTGAAATTAAATCTTTTCAAAACAAAACTCATCATTGTTTGTGATTCACTCTATTTTAATGTCATAACCATCCATTCATGAAGTCTGTTCATAAGGTTAGCAGCAACCCAGGATTCTAGAAATCAATAACAGCTTCCTTAAGTCGCTTAGAGAAATCAAGCAAATTTCAAATAGTTACCTTTCAAATACAGTATAAGGTTACCTCTTTTACCTCTTTTACCACCAATTCCTGTTTTCATCCCTTTTAGCATCTCAATGAAAAATTCAAAGGTGAAATTGAAAACGTTGTGCCAGATACATTTCCAGATTCTTACTTCACCTGTAAGACACTCTGTCAATGTTGCAAGTACGTACCAAAAATCATTTTGTACAGAATTATGGAGTAGCAAAGTTTCTGATATTAATCTTTGTTTCACAGAACAAGATGTGAAGGAACTATGAATCATAGCCGAGATGGAGTTGGTCATAAGTCTGAGAAAAGCTGTGTCTATATGGCACAGTTTGATAACAAATATTACACTTGTAATGTAAGTTGTCAGTACAAAATTTACCGTTAGAAAAATGTTTTATTGAATTGATCACGAGGTGTGACTTATATTGATACACCCCGTCAATCATCCCGCCTCTAATCTCGCCCCTGCAAAGCGAGCTAACAACCTCTTTGATCGCAAATGTAATTTAGGCATGTTATCAACGAGGTAGAGAAAACCTTGTCCTTACCAACACGTACGCGACGGGCGATGGATCATTGAGAGGTCTGGCAAGTTATGCCTGGTCAGGGTAAGTACTGCAGCTATAAATCTCCAACAGTTTTTGAGTTTCATACACTCAAGTCTGGCAAATTTTTCAACAAGGCGAATTAGAGTACATGAACTATCACTATGTTAACTTAGCAACTGTTACAGATACGTTCTCGAGTGCTCGGAGTGTGGTGTGATCTACAGAAGTCGTCAGTACTGGTATGGAAACACTGATCCAGAGAAGACAATTGTCAGAACTCAATTGAAACACATCTGGGAGGGTGTAAGTCAACTGTTGTATACAAGTATGTTTGTAAATGTTGGGAATAAAGATATTGACTGATATGAAACGGGGGGGGGGGTCACTGTTCGCAAATCCATTTAAGATTTGACTAGCCAGATTACCCGCTTCGCTACTGGACATGCAACTAATTATCTCCGACCGATAGGAAATATCTACCCAACAGAAGGAATGAATGTAAACGCAATGTTATTAAGAAAATGTGAGTTTGAGACAAAAGAGCGTTATGAAAAGCAATCGGCAAATTTCGAGTGTGGCTTCTACTGTTCAGTCTGTTCTCGGGTTAGCCTGAAGCTGTCATTTTTTCATTCATAATTTTTATCATCCCAGGAACATTACGGGGATGTTAATCACACAGGACGTCGGGTATTGGACGGTTTGAATGTAGTTAAACAGACTGTCGGTGTGGTCAGTGAAGCGCCATCCAGGTACATTAAAGACTTGGTATCAGACGCAATCGCGCCAGGGTACTGGGTACCCAATTCCGAGATTAAGGTACGCGTGAGGCTGTGAAATCCGGTCAGTAGGGCAAACACACCGTCTACAACGTGGACGATCGTGAGTTCAAGGCCAGGGTACAAGCCTTGGTCGGAGTCATGGTCTTAAAATAATTAAGTAGAAAGGGCTGCCGATATATTGACATCTGTAAATGGTAAGTCTTTTGGGTCTTCTCGTATAAGGATATTAAACAGTGGGTACCTCGGACCCCCTGTCAATTAGGCAGTAGGCTGTTGGTTAATATCCGCTCACCCAAGAGCGAGGACACAATAAATGATTAGACACCTTTAAAAGGCGGTCGAGTTGTCTGAGTTCTCTGCTACTATTTACAGGATCATAACGTGTAAATAGTAGCGGAGAACTCGTGGTTTTGCCCGTTCACGGTTATCCATGAAACTCTCGTTTTCCCTATAGGAATGTCATGGTTGTCAACACGTATTCACGCCGTCCGAGAGCAGGCATCATTGTCGCGCCTGCGGTCAGGGGTTCTGTCACTATTGCAGCGATTACGTCATGCCTGTGCCTGACAAAGGCTGGGGCAGCGCGTCCGTCAAAGTGTGTGAAGCCTGTTTCGAAGAAAGGAAGGAGATGGGAGAAAAGAGCGTGGGAGTTGAAGGAGAGGTGGACGTGGATACAAGGTAAAGGATGCTCTATGACCATGCAGGAGAAAGGGAAAGGATGGTGATACCTCTACCCTCTTAGGAGGAGGGTGGATATGGGTGTGGTCTTTGTGGGGATACTCAATAAACCAGACTAAACAATTTAGGCTCGCCTATTCTACACGACATACCTAACAGAAGTTTTATTACGCTGTCAATGCTGAATAATTTGCTTACACCACTTCATACCCAAAAAGTCACTTGAACTTCGATTCATCCTACAATTATTCTTTCTACTTTGGTTAAACCGCACTCAAGTCGACAATGTCTAGAAATGCATCCAGAAATGTAACGGTAATGAAATTTCATTGTCCTTTATAGTGCTTTGAGTGAAGCTCTTGACGAAGACGACCAACATTCAAGCAAGGATGATCTGCGCGCCCGCAAAGTGGGAGAAGTGTTACACAACTCCGTGAGTAAACTGGCACTGGTCGTTGATCTGCCAAGCGAGCTCATCAAGAACGTTGCACGTCCATCCTACTGGATAGCGGATGTCGATATTGTGACATGCGCATGTTGTGATTACAGATTTCGTATCATAGACTCGAAACATCATTGCCGCGCCTGCGGACATGGTGTGTGCGGCAAATGCTCGCGTAGGAGGCGCGCAGTCCCGGAGAGAGGATGGGAGTACCCGGTGAGGGTGTGTGACAAGTGTACTGATGAAGCAACAGAAACAGATTAAAAAGCCGTTTTCCACTTCCGCCGAATCGTAGCGAAACGTAGCGTGTTTCATTGTCTTGTGAACATTCATGCAGAACTATCGATATGGACACGTGGGGAAAACTGGCTTAAGTCATAATGTGACAAATAACGCGAAATCACTTAGCCAAGAACCAATACCAGCCGACAATTTCAAAAAATATAATACAAAACATAATCCGAAGATTAGCATCTTGAAACCCAAAATATGAGTTAAACAAGAAAATTGAGTAAGTCTTCGAATTATGTTTTGTATTACACGTAGCCAAGGTTGGTTTTTGAGTTGTTTACACGGAAGTACGACGTTGAACTGTTAAAGGTATATATTCCCTGAAATTCCTTGTCAACGGAACAAAAGAATGCAAAGAAGTAAAAATATACTTGACAAAGCAGATTAATTAGCAGACTGGCACATGTCTAACGTTTTAATATCAATGCGTCAACATGTCAAGTTTGAAATTATTGAAATAATGTTTAATGATAAATGGCTTAATTAAGTTACCTTCATTTTTATTTTTTTCGTACTATAATCGCACAGCAAAGCTTGAGCTCTGCTCTCGAAATTTGCAGAAGGCCACTATCGATTTAAGACACTGGCAAAAACCACGCTTCCTTTTCAATTGCTGAAAGCATGCATGATTATCATCTAAATCCGTCTTAAGATTATCAATATCCAAAGCTCTTCAATTTGGCACACAACGGAAGAATAAGAGAAGTTTTATTACGCTGTCAATGCTGAATAATTTGTTTGCAACAAAATTATTTTTTCAGTTTCATCAGTTTTTCGTGTCAGTTCACAAAAATGCGCCAGATAAAATTTTCGACAGATATAATGCTTCTGGGAGGAGATTCTCAATTGCTCTTGTGAATCGTGTTCGGCTGTTTTATCTTTTCTCTTGCGGTCACCCGTTGCTCTTTTTTAATTAACCGCGAAGTCGACAAAAGTGAGTAGATAATTTCTATGATACAACTGTTATTATTAACTAGCTTTTACCGTAAAAACACATTGCCGAAAGCTCGGGATGGGGTACAGATTCAAAAGACGAATTGTGAATTATTAATCATCGTATTTCAAAATATCAAAGCTCTTTATTTGGGCGATCTGACCAGCTGTCTAAGATTGCGTATGACGCAAATTATCTTATTTTCAATATTGCAGTCTATGAAAATGGCGGAAAATGTGACGGTACACTACGGCGAAGCGTTTCACTGACGTGCTTCGCCTAAGTAAATTACCAAGTCACATGTTGACTGTGAAGAAGACTGCGGGCTACATCTGTCGCACAAAAATGACATTGGAGGAGGTAAAAATTATGAAATTACAGTTACATATGTTGTGGCGAAAACAAACGTGTATGATTAATAAATTAGTGCAAAACGAGCTATATTTGAGTAATTTGACGTATCCCAGGAAACGGTAACGTTTCGAAGCCCATTTCAGGCAAATATATAATACATATATATTGGTAATTAAACATTTAAATAAACACTCGCGTGCAGCAGATGCATGATAAGAATAGCCGCAGAATACTATTTATTTTCTACTAACTATGAGAACTGAAGTTGGAAGGCTAATATATCGATTTGGGAAATCCAAGGGAATTGATAGCACTTTCGGTGGAAACTGACAGCTATAGGCAATTTTAAAATTCAAAAGGTACGTACATGTTTAGGTGGACGTTTTAGTAGCGATGTTTGGTGCACAGGCAAAATTATTTTTTCTCTTCCTAAACGATACAGAGAATTGTTAGTGGTGAATGTTATTTTGCATGGACTTTTTCCAAGCTCAAATGCTAAAACTATTTTGCATCGCTTCCAAGACAAGGTGAAGAGTCGATGGCGGTGTTTGAAGATGCATATAGCCCGCTCGGCGGGATAGAAAAACATCATGAATACTTTTCGTTTTAACCTGTCTCATGGTGTAGACTTGTATGTTTCGTCCTCTGACACAACCAGAAACAGCACGGGCTTGGTGCAAGTAGTGGATTTTACCAAATTAATTTGTTGAAACAACTTGCATCAAGTTTGTCAATACAAAGTTGAATAGAATAGAAGAAGCTTAAATTATTCAAACTTATAGGGCAGCAAAAGTGACATTATGGCATTGCAGAACAGAAAGTGAGAACGATAAGGAACTAGTTCGACAACTCGTCCCAACTAACCAAATCCCCCACACAAATCATAGAACAAATACTGTACTAAAAAATAACACAATGGCCGTTTTTGCACGCATAATGCGTGCGTCCTATATTGTTCGTCGGCCTGGTATAAAGACGGGACGCATAATCCGACGAACTATCAGGCAAACCACCACAGGGCAAACAGATTAATGATTTTATTCTGGTTTTTTTGCATCACGGTTTTAGACGATCCTTAAAAGAAATCGAAAAACAGTAGAAGGGGCGGGCAACAAGCTTTTCAGGAGGCCAGAAATTCTGATTCTAGTTAATTTAGAAATCCAAATTTGCAACAAAAAATTGCATGTCAATTATTCAAATGTTGAAATTACAAAAAACCCTGCTCAATTGTCAATACCGACCCTGTGGCTAGAAGAAGAGTCGAGTGATTCTAATAAATTTTTCCAATCCTGATCACTGATCAGCGGGCTGATGATCCTGTGTAGGTAGATATATATACAAGGGATCACGCAAATTGAATCGCCGGTATATCTTTTGCAGATGCGTGCCGACACCTTGCCTGAACCGAACGCAAATTTGGATGGGACAGCACAAAACACCTTGGGCTGGCTATGGCCAGCGCATATCTATCTTTTCGCTTCCCTCTTTGTCATTGTATGCCTTGTCACTATCGCGTTTCTGGTGCTGAATCCAAGGTCTAGACAGAAGAAATATTTTGTAAAAACCATCATGCTATGCTCTGTTATCGTGCTTTCCATTAGTCGATCAATGACGCTACTCGTCGATCCGTATTTATCCAAAGGGGAAACCTCAATATGGTGGACATTTGGTTATGTTTTGTTGATGGGTCTAGGCTCGGCATCACTGACTGCATCTCTGGCAATTTTATTGTACATAACGGCCCTTTCAACTCGCATGAAGTCAAAACCCCATCTCGTAGCCATGGGACGGTACGTTTTCGGTGTAACCATTGCGAACTTTGTGTTTTTCATAACTTCGGATGTTGTTACGGTTTTATCGGAAAACGAAGGGCAGATCATGTTGATAACTTGTCAAGTTGCATTTGCCTGTTGGGGTGTCCTGGTTTCGGCAGGGTTTGCCATACTCGCCTACAAACTTCGTAAAAACGCACGGGCAACTTTTGAGCAGGCAAAATGCAACAAAAACATGAAGAGCGAAAGAAACAAATTACGTATGCTCGATGTGTTGCTGGCCATCCTATCCGCAATTGCAGCATCATTTTTCGTACTAAGAATATATGAAGCGATCAGCGGCCTCACAGGCGATAAGTACGTTGATACCTGGCCATGGTGGGCGATACAGACTGCCATAAGGTCTTTGGAAATCATAAACGCCATTGTTTTGCTTTTGATTTTCCGAAAAGAAAGCAACAAGTCGCGCGAATATGTTACAAATGTAACAGACAGTCGTATTGCGACATGGAAATACTCGACCAAATCGACAACAGACCTTATGGTAAATCAAATATCTGCAAAAAAAAATTAGATGTAATGTAATGTAAAAATTAGGTGGATGTAATGTAAAGAAACTAAAAAAGTTCTGGAATGAATTTCATGAAAAGCTTGGATTCCTAACAAAGCATTATATCAAATACGGTTAAACCACGGTTAGGCCGGCGAATTCCGCCGAACTCATTCAACCCAACCCAAATTTGCCAGAGGGTTTACGTTTGGGGCTGAATTAAGGAGGATTTTTATAAACGAAATCTTCTTTACTTTTTAATTCATTTAAAGAAGATTGAAGAAAAATTTAAAAAAGTTACAAACTTAACTACTGCCCACTCCCAGTTCCCACAATTTATATCACCCCCCCCCCCCAGTTGTTACTCCTTAGTAATGGATACAAACTCAAAATACAATGTAAAAACCCCCAAACGTCCTTCAATTCGCCTATGAAGTATTGGGGAAATAGTCAACGAAAAATTTATATTTAATGAAAGATCTGTCTTTAAAACTAAAATCTTCTTTAATTATTAAAAGACGATTAAACAAGACTGAATTAATTCAGATTTGCCCGCCCTGCTTCAAATGCGCTAAAGTTCGGCGGCTAACTTGACTTCACCATCACAACACGTACATTAAAAAATCGAGAAGTGAATCGAACAACAACATGGCGTTACAGTCGATTTCACAAAACTTTTGCCAAAATATTCCAAATTTCGTGCCAAAGTTCGCCAAGTTCGTTGCGAACTTCAAAAGTTCATATTGAAATACACAAGCCGGTTTGTAAACAAAGCCTCTGATTGGTCCATGAATTGAATTAATCCAATCAAATGCTTTGTATAAAAAACCTGTTTGTGAATTTCAATATGAACTTTGAACTTCCGTTTTCCACCTCAATCGTATCCTAACGAAACGTAGCGTATTTCATTGTGTTCAAATCATTTGTTCTACTTGAGTGTTCACGAAACAATAAAATACACTACGTTTCGCTACGATACGGTTGATATGGAAAACAGGGTTTAGTGTCTCGGACTTGGTACCGGCTGATTGCGTTTTTTCCGCATCCCGGGAAACTGCTCCTATTGAACCCTACTGTATTCAACAATGCAAATATTGTCAGGACCTTACCCAAAAACAACCATGAAAGTTTGTTTTGATCAATTTTTATCCACATATATATGTTCCCAATTTCCTATTTAACAATGCACACACGTGTATTTAATAACAGGGTAGCGGTAAAAACTACTAATCTGGGCAAGTACATTCTAACATGCATAGTTCTATGTTTCTATGAAATCTAATCATTCTAATAATTTTAGTCCAAGCGTGAAAGGTCAATGAGTCATCAACTCATAATTTATGATCTTGATGTTCAATTCCATTAGGCATATCTGATTTTGTTTGCGTGTAAATATTATAGTCTCCTAACTCACTTTCGACAATGGATATAGGGTTGCTAAGCCTACTAAAACTAGAGTCCCAATCAATTTCCACGGTGCTTGTGTTGGGAGCTGAGGTCAGATCAGCAGAGCTTTCTTTTCTCCCTTGAAAACCAGAACTAAAACAGCCACAAGAAGGTAGCACATCCAAGCATGAGCACAGTGTCGGTAGAGAGCCCGTAAAACAACACATAAACTTCAATATCTTTAGGCCAGCTTCTTTGAAACCCTCGCGAAATGGTTTCGACATGAAACCGAATAAAATTGGGTTAAACACGGCATTTGAAAAGGCAAGCATATTGACCGCAACTCGATGCGAGTTGATAGGGTTAACATCGTCCATTACACCTGGCGCAGAGTCCAGAATCTCGACAATTTCAAAAGGCGTCCATTGAATCACGAAGAAGACGATCACAACCAACAGCATTCGTAACACCTCTTTCCTCATTCGCACCGTCATGGATATATCCACTGTGGATGTGACCTCTAAACGACTCTCAAATTCCGTCAACTTTCGAGCGGCTCTCCAGTATGTAACACTGACCAGTATTAAGGGACCCAGGTACAGAAGCACGAAGCAAGGAACAAAATAACCCCAAAAGAAAGGCGCGCGTGTTTTGTCCGTGGTATGAAACCGAAAACACACCATATCGCCGTTGAGAGTTCGTTCCTCGCTCAGATATAAGTGGGGAATCATGATGAACGCCGATCCTAGCCATATGAAGAGGATGATACGAGTTTTAAGCGCTTTGAAATCATCGTATTTTAAAGGGTGGCATATTCCTACGTACCTTTCGAGGCTTATTGCTGACAGGGTCAAAATCGATGCGGCGTAGAAAAAGTACAACGATGTGCGCTGTATCTTGCAGCCGTAATCACCTAGCATATAGACGGCGGAGAAGGTCGCCACTGCCTCGAAGGGAGTTAGCAATGCCAGTAATAGATCCGCAATAACAAGGTTTGTTAAGAAGGCATGTGTAAGCGTTCGAAGTTCCGGCTTTGTCCGAAGTATCCACAGCGAGAGAGCGTTTCCAAACACAGCCAAAATGAAGAGAAGTATATATAGAAGTAATGCCAGTACATGCGACCAGTAAGGCAATTGATCTACCACCACAGCTTCTGGTTTACTTGTATTGTTGACATCCATCGTTACTTCTGAGTGGTAAACTTTCACCTTCTATAAAAGCTTGACTGAATTTTCACGTAATAAATCGTAAATATTATACTAAACTAGTGATAACGAACCTGCCATCGGCCATGCAATTATGCATGTTTGACAAGTGAAGCGTTGGCGGGCCATTGTGGCCCTGACAAAGAATAAATCATATCGCTTCCTTCGGTTGAACTTCGCTAAAAACAAGTCTTTTGGTTGAAACGACGGATCATTCGCTGATAATTCGACACATAGCCAGGGTTGTTTTTCCGGAAGACGACACGACACAATGTAAGCAATAAGGTCAAGTTTGAATCCCAAATTCCAAAGATTCCTTAACCGAGAAGTCTAAGCGTGTCTCATCGTCCTCAGTGTGGTGTGCACGCAAGCTTGCCGAGGAAATAATTTGCTACGCTCGGATGCTTGATATTAAAGATTCTTAGTTCTTATCACAAAGGAAGTTAACGATGCAAAATATGCCAATAGCTTTTATTTGTTTACGTAGCCATGCAATAAACAGGTGCCTGATGAAATAATTCTAGCCCAAGGGTTTTTATTTAAATTTTCTTGTTACAGCGCAAATACTTTAAACAAGGAACGTAAAATTTTTCGTGTCAGCAAATGTTAGCGGCTACTGCATGTCGCTCTAAACTGCCTTCAGTATGGTCCATCAACAAACTTAGACACATTATTTAAATAGAAAATTTTTATTTTTTTTCTCAAAACATACACAATATGTGGTGAATACAGTCACTATTAAACTTGAAAATACTAATCACTACAAGTTATTATTATGTGCTACAATACGTTCTGAGTCGTTTTTACAAAGTTACTGATGAACTCTATCCCCTCCCTGACGACCAAGATAGTGACTACTGCACCCACCCCCTGGCGAACAGCTTTATTAATACCATAGTGGATACATGGTCGACAATTCTACAGTTAAGACGCGTCCAGCCTTAGATAGAATAACGATCAACGAAAAGAATTGAAGAAGATGTAACCTCAAATGGTTTAATAAAATCTGGAATGTTTCTACATGCGATTAAGATAGAGTGTATTAGAATTATTCTGTAGTATTTACACGACAGATTTGCCATGCCATGTATAGCAGGAAGAATAGACTGAGTGAAAATGAATGAACAATGAATGAACACAACAGAATGAATTGCACTGAAGTACAGACGCAAACGGCAAAACGAGAACATACATTCTCCAAAGAAGTCACCTCTTTGAAACAAAATAGTCCCTAGCTTGCCTCGGGTCATTCAAAGCCGCGACACAACGTGATAGCTATTTACAATCATAAAAGCACATCATCAACTTCACGAATTTGCAACTCTTGCTCAGGAGAGTTAGGCAATCAATGGAAACAGTACGAATAGAGAATTGGGCTAGAGAACTCAGGCGTTCCTCTACGCTATGTAAAGCCAGGCGAAGATGGTAGTATCGGTGTGATTTGATGGCTACCCCTAACAAGTCTATTCAATGACATCCCTTTTAGTTCTTTCTATCTAGGGATGGAAGATTTCTAGGACACTTATGCGATCAAGCCATTGTGTGACAATGAGTAATGTATGATGCTGTAGTAATGTACAATATGGCATGATAGAGGGATAAAACTTTATCGACACGGTGCATGTGTACACACTTATCAAAGTGAGCCCCACGTACCGAGACAGGACATTGTCATGACCATCCACTACCCAAGAATTTGAGAAATGCAAGTCGACTCACTGGCGCGAGTATTGCTTGCTCGCCTCGTTCAGATATCAACATCTGTTGTCAACAAAACAATCTACACATTTATACAAAATATTTTTGCTGGGTCGCTCTTGTTCCAAGAGAACACCCAATTTCACGCGACCTTCACCATACCGTGCCCCGATGACATCATCAACCGAGAAACTGGCCAACGTACTTGACAGCATCAAGCAATGAACCATCCAAGATTATTTCAAGGTCAACTTGATAGGAACAGCCTTGACGTTCATGCTTTCTTCCTCCATTTTCAAACCATCAGTCAGATCCACTACGGCGACCTGCAGAACAAAAATTCAGGTTTTAATTACATTTCCATAATGATTCTACACATTGAAGTTTAACAGCATGTTTAGGCAAGCTGCAAGATCGCTCGGACTGCTAAACTATTATCTATGAATTTATACACGAAATCTCGACTGTTTTTGTTTTAAAAGAAATGGATATTGTAGAAATATGAATGCTGCTACAACGGCGATGCTGAATTTTAACACAGGCCAAAATAAATAATTGATCGGAATAAAGTACTGCCTATGAAAAAAGCGATGTTGACACGTTCCACATTACAATCACATCCAATGGTGACCAATCAAATTTAGGAAACGAGGGTTGCACGAAATTTGATTGGTTCAACGACGTCTTGCACACTGACTAGCCAAACAACCCTCTCAAATACGACCTGTTCGGCGGCGTTCGACGGCCTCGTCTTCTTCATGGTTTCTTCACTCGCTGATTCCTAGATACGGTAAACAACATTCATAAAACGAGTGTACCTCGTACGGCCTCACATTTTACCGGTAATACAGACAGCGTTTCTAACTTAAACGCCTCTGTGAAAAAAAGAGGTACTGTTAGGAGGTACTGTTATGTTGGACTTGCTGGTGTTATAACGAGCAATACAGCCACAAAGTGAAATTGGGTATCCATCTTTAGCGAGATCTTATTCTATCCAGTGCAATCACGAGATCTTTCATCTTTGTATCGGGAAATCCAGGGCAAGTCACAAGACTGCCGCTGCCCAGAATCTAAATATCTTAAACATAATTTCTATAATCTGATAGTGATAATATTCTTCAAATCTTACGTCCGTTGTTGATTCCCTCCGTCTCTTTAGACCATTTTGTTTCACCTGCAAAACAAATACGAGATAGCTAACAAAGACACTTAGAGTATGAAATATCTCATTGAAACACAATGACTAAAATTACCTCTGGAATCTTCTCTTCCGGACACGAAGATTCATTATAATCTGTTTTATTTTCTGTGTTTGATCCATTGTCTAATATATTACACAATTTCTTAAAATTTACCCATTCGAATGAAACAAAAGATAACATTAAAAATAATACAAAATTACCACACCAAACACACACCATCAACAACGTTAACATAAACAACACCATCAACACCACTATCATTAACAACAACCAAACAACACCATCAACACCACTACCATCAACAACAACCAAACACCACCATTAACACCACCAACAACATTAACAAATAAAACACCATAAACATCACCAACAACAACCACAACATTGATACCACCATCAAAAACTCACATACAACCACCACCAGTACCACAACCATCAACAGTAACAACCATAACATCAACTAAACTATCAAGATATCGAAATACTATCATTTTATTAACTACAATTTCAATACTTTTCCCTTATCATCAAGATTTTGACAACACCTCCAATAAAAATAAAATTCACACGACAATAAGAAAACTTTCATGCAAACCCCACCTAGCCAACATTCCACACATCTCACCCACTCTTCACTATTACAAGGTTAGTCTTAGCAACCTCGCCCTGCGATGTATACTGAAAATAAAACATTACCCGTAGACTTCTTTATATCGTTTACTTCTGAGATAATTTTTTCGCTCTTTACATTCTCGTTATTTTTCTTTCCGTCTTCAACCTTCTCTATGAGATTCTACGTCAAAGCAAGAAGACTCAAAGATTGGTAAATATCGGTAAAAGGATACGTTCTAAGAATTCAATGCAACTTACATTCGAAATTATAGAATTCTTCTTCTTTGGTTTCAAAACGTTGGAAGGAAGATACTCGGACAGTAGCTTTCTGTCGCAAGAAGAAATAATTAGTCAAGTAGCAACGGTGAAAAAAATGCAACCACAAAGGATGTACGTAATATTCATCAACCTTCAACACCTTTGATCATAATACAGGGTTTAAAAATCAACGTGGGCTTCGCGAGAACTGCACGCGTGTTTAATTGAAGTATAGTAGTATATCACTATAACAACATTCATTTTAAAACAACTTAGAGTTAATTTTAAACGCTATAACTTTGTAAGAACGTAGGAAAACTACTACACTACTGTTCTCCTTTACTAGATCTGAAGAGTTTAGAAAAAAATTCGTATGTAAACTCTCCTGCACTGTTGGAAACACAATCTCTCTTCTTTACCGAGGTGGAGCGTGTGGACAGACTGGAAGCAATTACGATTACAGGTTTTAAAATCTACGTCGTGCTATCCACGTTACACTCACCTTTTAACATACTTGACTTCAGTTTTCATTCCTTCTTTGTATATCATTGTAGCGATTGCACGATTATGCACTAAGCAGAAACAAACAACGTAAACGATGAACTTGAAGAAAATGAACCAGAGCAGACCTGACTCACCAGTGGTTGTGAAGTACTGAATGTCATGCGTGAGATCCAACGTTGCATTTTCTAAAAGAAATGGAAATTTAAGTTCTGTTTTGCAAAGCTTTCGATCTGTCAGCTCGGACCATTGGCAATGACGAAGATCAGAGCTCGCATATCGAAAGCTTTGCGATAGTAAACCTACGTGGTTTGCCTAGAAAAGAGAAAACTAAACTTATATTGTTGTTCACGATGCAAGCTTGTGAATGAGCCTAACTGGAAACTTCAGCAGAATTTACGAAACAACTTCACAAATATTGAATATTCATCGGGTGGATTAATTTATCTATTTATTGACACAGTTCGAGGCATGAACAAAGTAAGGACAAGAATGGCAGCATAAAATATACCAAGGCAAGGACTGTCTACAGAGAACAACCCCAATAAGATTGCAAGAGAACCCAAGATTGCAAGACCCCCAATTACGAGAACCCAAAATTGCAAGACCCCCCGAAACTCCCAGATTCACAGCTGAAAGAGGAAACTGACTCGAATGTACCGTGTATTCCAGCCTTAAACTCACTGTGCAACTAGAAACTTCGCATAACCTTATCAACTCCATTCATTTACAGGCTTATTACAACTGGTTACGAGGCATGCATCACACACACCACAATAACTACCTGCTTTTTCAAACGACAATCCGATAAACCAACGGCTGATACAGCAATCCTTATCGGGATTTAGAGGCGGGTAATGTTTTGGATTAACATGGGCAAGTTCGATATGCACTTTCGATTCCAGTTGATTGACCAGCAGACGCACTTTGGATTCGACTAAACCAACCCTGAAAAAAACACATTGGAAATTGTTTTAGAAACATTCAAATCACGATTTACCTGGCCAAAAATACTTGGACCATTTTAAAAAGAAAGGGGGTACAGTTATACAGTATATAGGTCACAAAAGCTATATGGTTTCTTTCACAACGTAAATAGGTAAAGTAAATTTCAACGTTTTGAGCGCCCTTTGTCGGTAAGTTAGTGGACCAATCCTAGAAACATTGCCACTTTCCCAAACTACCACTTTCCCAAAAGGGCCTTCGAACGTCAAATTTCAGTTCATCGTTCAAGTAGTGAAAGAACCCATACCTTTCTTGTACTTTTGAGTACACTACCTATACTCAGGCGACATCAGTTGCAGATGTTATATACAGTAGAACAATATATACCACAATGGTGAACTCGTCAGTAGCGCAGGGCCATGAAAACAGGGGCGTACACTTTATGAATCACCATATATATATATTACCATTTAATATGATCTTCCTCTGAGGCTGATATGGCGCTGAGGACTATGTAATGTCTGAAAATAAACACATGCTATAGTGATATAGAAACTTATTACCCACAAGCACTCAGTTTATCTGCCTCGAGGGGAATTTTGTCTCATGCACATAACATAAGTGTGAAATTCTGTTTTTATTGTTTCTGGTAGTGAAAGATCCTATAACTTTCTTTGGTCTAGGCTTAGATTTTTAACTAAACACACAGTTGGAAATTTGTTTGGAAAAAGGATAAGAATGATTTTGAATTTTTTGTTCTTGTGCAAACATTAAATTTTTTCAAAAATACGACACAATTTCTTGCTTTCTTGTAATTTAAATACACCCAGTAAGTTTCAATTATTTTCTGCTGCACATACTTGTATTTTTGGAAGAAATTCAAAGGTGTGAACAGGGCATGCCAATCAGCTTTGCCAAGGTAAACATTCTGAACTGTTTGAAAACCTACACAAAGAGACATACACAAATAAAGAAAAGCCAGGGACCGATTGTAGGAGGGGTACATAGTGCTATCCACCAGATAGTGATTCTTTAAACTGTGGCAGAGAGTCATAAAGAGTAATGACATCACAGATAGTAAAGTTAAATAAAACAGGAGTTTAACTCAAACATGCTGAACTTTAATATGAATTTTACCAGTTAGTGATCATCTGGATTGCTCTAATTAAAATTCGAAAAAATTTTCAAGCAGATTGTTCTCTGAAGTTTTGCAAAAAACTGAAGCATGGAAATAATGAAACCAAAATAGTGAAATAAACCTCTAGCCTGGGGTTAAAACACAAGATGTTGTAGCTAGCTCAGAAATTTATGCATGGTACCTTCTTCAAACTCCTCCTGCATTACCCTCTTCGTTGAACCTGAAACATTGTATGTGGAGTTTTGTTGCGGATATGCTGGGGTAATGATGGGCATCAGGTGATATGCATCTGCAGGTGTCACCTAGAAAATACAAAGTTCCCCAGTGAGCCCACAGTAAAACATGTTTGAACAATGATTTGCTGCCCACGTTGTTCATACTTGTCAACAACGTTAACCATTTTCTAATCAAGACCAAAAACATGCATAGGTTGTTTGGAGTGACAGTGGGATAGAAAGCACCAGTCACAGGACATGGAACAAATAGTGCAAGCAACTGTTATTTTCCTTAGAGATGAGGCATCTTTTATATTTTCTTGCTCCAAATTTAACTTTTAAAGTTTCCTGTCACTTTGCACTGTCTCTCTAAACACTTCATATATGCTTGCCGATTCACAGTTGGGAAATGGCTAATTGATGAGCCTGATGCTATTGTTGAGCCTGAATTGGGAGTAACAATGCTGGACATTATTCAAGAAAACAATGAACAATGTAGGCAGCAAAACATTGTTCAATCCTGTTTTCATCAACTTTACAATTTTTTTAGATTAGTTTACCCTTGGGTCCCAAACAGGAAATCCAAGTTTGTTTTCATTTGCTAACTCTTTTAACAGAACTGGATTTGGCCATTTCCTGAAAAGACATAGGAACCTTAATCACCTACAGATGTAAACACTGCCCTCATAATCCAACACTTGAATTTATTCATAAGATTATATTATATACAAAGCTTCAAGAAGTTTAAAAACAAACCTTCTTTAGGCCTCATTATAACATTGATTTCCGTGGTAATATTATTGCGTACTAAATTGCACAAGCATATAATTAATGTGTCAGACTACTTAATTTCATAATATACTTGTGCAATTTAGCACACACACTTGAATAAGAACGTTGTTGTTTATATGCTTATGCAATTATTCAAAATTGAATGTAATCTTAACCTGAAGATGGAGTAAACTCCAAAACGTTGGTTTTACGTAAAATAAAAATTTAAAGCCTTAATCTGGTCTATATATTATAGCAGAAATCTATATGCAAAGCTGTTGAACTGACCATTTAGAAAATACCAAGAAGAATTTTTCAACAAGTGTTGAAGGTGCTGCATTGGGATAAAGTTGACACGTTCTGGCAACCAGCATTGCCCACGAAACGCCACCAAGAAAACCAAGAACATTCGAATAAACACCATGCTCTGAAAACAAGCAGAAACACATATCATGAAATAATGACCTAGTGTAATGCTTTGAAGTATCAATGACTTACTACAGGTTTATAGCTTACTTTTTGCCCATAATTTGATCACTCGCAGTGTTAATTTGAATGATTCATGCTTCGGCACTAGTCTTAAAATTTCATCTGTGACTCTGCAACCTAAATCAAACCACAAACTATGCTTTAAAAAAACATGACACTCTTTGGAAATGTACAATGATATTTCTAAAACTTTAAGACTTTACCATTTAAACTCCTCACGCAATTTTGGTCTAAATTTTTCAACAGGCCTTCATCAAGCAGATCCAGGTTATCGGGTATTTGTGCCAGAGCAAGTCTTGCAAATAAAAGATCCATCTAAACCAAAATTGTGCCCAACTCAGTAAACAAAACAGCATTACATAAGTCAGGGGATTCAGCATTTCAGAATACAGTTGTCAACACAACTTTTTTTAATTTTCCAGCAAACAATGCAACCAATTTGCCCAGTTGTCACAATAGTTATGATGCAACATACTTCAATTCCACAATATTCCATTTTGATGACAGGAACAAATGCCTCTTTAATTGCCTAAACATTCAATAACCAAAAATAATATGGATCTTTAAATATACTGGGGAAAAAATAACAAATGTGTTTTAGTAAGTAGATTTACTACTTTTCACTTCTTGCCATGTCATTGGCAAGTTTTCATTTTTATTTGTAAGTTTTAATTTTTTTATAAAAACCCCAACAGTATCCTGGCTTGTTACCCGTAATTCTTTAACTTCTTCATTTTCCTTGAGGATTTCATAAAAACTGCTAAAGAAATCTTCTCTTTGGATATGACGAGGTGCAACTAACAGTGTATCAATGTCAGCACCTGTGAAGTAATTAAAGAGGTTTAGATTTAATCCTACTACCTTTTACTGGAGAAACAATAATACACCAGATACAGTCTGTCATATAAACAAACACTTTGTTTAAATTTTTAACTTCAAGATTTACAAACTATGATATAATAACATAAAGTTTCGGTTTGGTATGCTTATAAATCAATACTAAACCCCTGAGTTTCATTTCATTAAATTTAAGAATCTTCATATCTAGAAGTCTCTATTTGTTATGAGCAGAACCGATGCATAAAACGGACTGTATCCCTGTCCCATGTTTAATCTGGCAGAGTTACAAAATTTTGTTAACTAAAATTTCACCTATATGGCTCCTTGTGTTTTTCCTATGACATTTGGGTTAATTTTAGTAATTTCATGTGGTGTCTCAAAACTACTTAGAAGTTGGATTACTGTGTTGTCCAGTTTTAATCATATCAGTAGCATAAAAGTTCCCTTGCATTACCTTGTGTATGAACACCCAGTCTAAATGAACCAAATGTGAAGATTTTTCCACCAACTTGATCTATGATACTCTCAGGAATATTCTAAGAGAGTATACACATGTTGTTATAAATGCAAGCTTGCTATGTAGAATATATCACGAAAGTTCTTGACAAAATAAATCAACCTTTTCCAAGCTTAGTTGTTTGATCCATTCTTTGACAATTGCATTAAGTTTGGCCAAAACAACCATCCTGAAGATGTGAAACAAGAATCAAAATAAATCTGCTAAATCCTTCATACAGCTTTGAATGATTGCTGCATAAGTTAAAGAAACAACTTTTCTATGGATGGGTATATAAGTATGATAAAAATACATCCACTGTTTAACATTTTTTTATATGAAAATATCGAGGTGATCACAAATTGTACCTAACAGAAATGGTTTTGACTTGTTTAAGCAGCAATTATAGGATATCCCTCTAAAGACTTGCATTATTCTTGGTTCATAACGACCTTGCCATGTCCGACAGAAATGTCCAAAGTCAGAATTTATTAAGACATTAATGAGAACTTGCTAGAATATTGCTGGAAAACTTGTTGGAAAACGTGTCTGTATTCACATACGACTAGCTATTTGCCGGTCATCACATGGTTGAGAATTTTTGCATGTTTTTACAAATGCCAAAAATCACTGTCCTGTAACCACAGGCTTGTTCAACAAATAGAAAATATAGTGCACCAGCAAATTGAGGTTCTGCCCCCCCCCCCCCCCCCCAACCTAGGCTTATATGGGGATTTAACATCATTTGCTTTGCAAATACCCAATTAGGAGACAAAAAGCCAGTTAAATCCCTGCACAAACGTGTGAGGCCGAGATTTCAATTGACTAGTGCACAGAGATCCGCAACTATAACATCTATAATTAGTTTAGGATGGGGTAGGCTGAGAAAGCAATGGACAGAAAAATTCATGAATATGAGTCAATCAATCTTGCCAATGGTTTCTAACATTGCAGGCCAAGTACATAATATATGTTCTCTTATTATATAAAATTGAAGTGGCTATATTTATCACCAGGCTATATCTAGGGCACTCTCAGGTGGACATAAAAGTGGCAATGCACAAGTTTCAAATGTGTGGAAACTAAGAATGAGAGCGCCGTTAACACAGCATAGGGAATGGACAGTAGGGCCACTCAGCAGTGCAATACAACACCCTATCATTATGCAGTTTACTGGCTGCCACCAGCCAGTTCAGTGTTTTTATTGGCCAGAAAATGCAATTGACTGGCTGGTATAACGGTAATGAGATGCGTAATGCGATATGTGTGGACACACAAACTTCAATAGAGTGGCACTACAGTCTTTTTCTATACTGTGCAGTAAATATAGCTACTTCAGAAAATTAATAAAAAAAATTTTTTACAATCCCCCTCCCCTCCACGAATTAGCAAATGACCTTTCTGCAGTATTTGACCTTTGGCTTTCCTTTAACGTTTTACTGATGTAAATATTTAATGCTTCATTTGGCAAATGGCCAGTAACAAACAATGAACTGTAAAAAGCATTCTAGAAGTTGCTGAAATGCTAAGCAAACCTGTGGTGTAACTCTTCCTCGCTTTCGAAAATCCCATACTCAGTCAGAACATTTTTAAGATTCTCTGTCTGTTCCAAATCCTGGAGAACAAAGAAGTTATTAACCTAAGGTTAATACCCCCAAAATATACCGGTCTTCACAGTTTAGCTGCAAAACCAGCACACAAAACACGCCTAGTTGTAAAAAAGCATCTTTTGCCCTTGAACTTACCTCCGGTTTCGGGAAAGCAGTGCTTATAGGCGACGTTACACCAATCGGTTTATTCAACGAAGTAGAAATGGTCCTATAAAATCATCACAAAAAACACGACTCAAAATACGCATTACTTGAAGCAAAGCATTTCGAATCTTTCACTAAGACTTACGTGGACATCATGGCACAAAATATGACCACTAAAACCAACCAGGCTCGCGAAAAATACGGAGAAAACACTTGTTTTTCGCCATATAGTTCATTCTGCTAACATGGCGCCTCCGTGCCAAAGTATCTTAGAACCCAGTCTTCGGCGTTAGCCGTTGATGGATTTGCGGAATTTATGCGTGGCCATGGGAATTTGGAATCTCAATGCCGTTTGCTGATAAATTCACAAATATTGAATACCGTAATCTCTTTATTCAGCCCCCCTCTCAAATAAGCCCCCTCTCTAATAAGCCCCCCCCTTTGAGTGAAAAATTAAATAAGCCCTCCCCCCATAATATAGACTCAAAAACACGTAAAGTAATTTGTTTTTGAGTTTATTGCAGTTCAAAGAGATAATCTCCATCGCTGGTTTTTTGAATGAACAAATAAGCCCCCCTCTCAATTAAGCCCCCTCACCAATAAGCTCCCCTCAAAATGTCCAGAAATAAATAAGCCTCCCCCGGGGCTAAATAGGGTGAATACGGTATATGGTCTCTTAATATAGTTCGCATTATGATGTGAAGCTTAATCTGAAAAGAACAGTGTAATTAGCAAAGTCTTTGCAAAGTTAACAGATTTTGTATGTGGGTTACTTGTATTACGTGCAGAAATTGTTACCACTTTCGGCTCAAAAAATGGTAACAACTTCCACGCGCAATAAAAAGTTATGAAAAATCTACAAACTTTGCCCGGTTATGAGAACACAAAAAATTGTGACAGGTATTAATTCAGATACCAATCTAGTTCTATGAATTCGCAAACAAAACCTAATATTGACAGCTTTATACTGAATTTAAAAAATAATTTGTTCTATTTTTTATTTTTATACAAATACTAATCACACGGTCTTCACTGTCTCAAACTAATAGACTACGTCGAGTTTTCAGTAGTAACACTTTTTAACGACAGGTCTTCTGACACTTTATGAGTTCGCTGAACTGTTTCGATTGATTGAACGGTGAAAGCGTGCGAACTTCCAAACGAGGAAGGCGGTCTGTGATGAATTGCTATGCTGTCTTCATTCATGTTTACAATGTTTTGAGTTTCGTTTGTATTTTGGGCAGTATTTGATGATTTCTGCTCATTTCCAACAACACTATGTTGCGTTTGTATACCATTCTGAGCAGAAGTAAGACTTTTTGCTTTTTTCTGCGCGGTCCTCACTTTAAATCGTTTCACAGCTCGTTGTATGGTCAGTGCTGCCCTATTCTCGAGCGTTTTTTGTTTGACCGTAGAGACAGGAGAATAAAGGTTCCTTCGAGGAAAAGCCTTCATAAATCGCTCTTCGAGTCTTTCCATAACAACTGAGTAACCTCCGCCACCTTTAGGAAATTCCTTCAAGACCAAATGTTTTACCAAAGCATGCAGCAGGTCTAAGCAGTGCACCCTGTCACCACTTCTTAATGATATGTCCATACTTTCCACCCCACCTGTGCCTGACTTGGGCACCCGCAATGGCGAGTTAAGTTCGTCAACAAAGTTTGCGAGTTGTTCAAAGTGAATATACTCGGTGGCCTTAGGGTCGTAGAGCGCCCATTTCGAGTAATACATATCTAAGTCATCGTCTGTGATGCCAACTTTGGCTTTCTTGTAAATTCTGTTGAAATTTTCTAATATGATTGCAATGTACATGTTCACCAGGATGATGTAGGTAATCGTAACGAATGACACGAAATAGAACTGGGCAAAAATTGGTCTGCCACAGTTCCCGTTACTTAAATCGCGGTAGTTTGGATCACAGTCTGGGGACTGGATCATAAGAGAGTCGAGCACTTCGTTCCATCCTGCTGACGTCATTAAACGGAACAGGAGCACGAAACTTTGCACGAACGTTTCGAAGTTAATGACATCATTTAACGCGCCCGTTTTCTTCACGAAACCGAACGAGGTCATTCCGACGATGGCGTAGATCGAGATGATAAGCACGAGCAAACAACAGATGTTGAAAAGCGCGGGAAGGGAAAGGACGAAGGCAAAGGTCAATTTACGAATGCCTTTAGCCACTTTAATGAACCGGAGAAGTCGAGTTATTCGGAATGCTCGAATACCACGAAGCAGACTGAGCTTGACAAACTCGAAATTCTTCAGAGCCTCGAGTAACATACCTAGAGCAGGAAAAGATTGTTGATATACGAACTGATTGCTAGAAATTTCACGAGGTAGCTGTGTCTAAGAAAACTTACCCACGACTGACAAAACCACGACGACAAAATCAAAAATATTCCAACCAACTCGGAAATAAAACGTTCCAAGCGCCGTTATTCTGGCGATCGCTTCTCCGATAAAAATCCCCGTGAAGAAATAATTTAAGAACTGTGATCTTGGTTAAGGTTTAAGATCTTGAAAATTGTCACTAGTGTTTAGCCTGCTTGCCGCCTGGAATTTCCTATCCCCCTTGGAAATTCCAGGCGGCAAGCAGGCTACTAGTGTTGTGTAAGTTTTACACAACTACCATCTCTATACCTCAATTATAATCCCAATTACCATCCAAATTACTATCCCATGCCACAATTATCATTCTAATTACCATCCCCATATCACAGTTTCAATCCTTATATCACAATCGCTGTCCATATACCACATTTACCATCCATATACCACAATCACCACCCCTATACTACAATCATCATTCCTACATCACAATCATTATCCCTAAACTACAATTACAATCCCTATATCATAATCACTATCCCTGTATCACAATTATCATTCCTATATCACAATTACTATATTCCTATATCACAATCACTATCCAACAATCACTATCCCTTTATATGACATTCATCATTCCTACATCACAATCACTATCCCTACACAACAATTACCATCCCTATAACTGAGTCATATAAAAAAGGATATCAAGTGCGTCCTCCATTCGTTTATTTTGTCCATAATGTTCAAGCATCATTGTCGCCATGTTCAATCCAATTATGGACATGATTGCCATTTCAAAATAATTATTTGTCACGATGTCGAAAATAATACCACGAAACTGGTTCTAAAAAGTACCGTGAAGAAAAATTATTACAAATCTAAAGAACTTCAGTGAATCATTGCTGAAATCAGTAAATATAATTAAACATTTACGCAAATATTTTCAAGCGTATTCTGACATACGGAAACATCTTCAAAAATCCAAAACAAAATCCTAATAACAAAATTCATTTCCCCAGTTATACCTTTGGTTTCTCAGCAGTTCTACTCGGTTTTTTGGTTGCAGCTTTCTTTAACGTGTTCAACCAATCTATCTGCTGAGTAGACAGGTAGATTCCGGTCGAGCCAGTGTCTTCATACAGTTGTTTCATGCGGGAGAACTTGTCAATAATAACGCCCACGATAAGATTGAGTACAAAGAATGAACCAAGGATTATGAAGACGACAAAGTATATATAAGCGGAGAGGTTGTTCTCTGGCTTCGGTTGCTGATCCACCTGGAGGAGGGAGAAAGGTTTTAAATGGAGCAAAGCAAATGACAGGTGGTTTTTAACGGCGAGTCGTGCGATACCTACCCCAGTAGCATCAACTGCATCTTTCATGATTTCAATCCAACCTTCCAGAGTTGCCTAAAAATTACAAAAATACACAGGGTAATAAAGGCCTTGGTCTATATTGAGCGGCCAGAAGACGTAAGATTTTTCACTGTGTAGGCTTTGTTCACATTTGCAATCTTTTCTGCCATTTCCTCCTTTTGATGGATGTTAACGAATGAGCCAGTCAGAAATGTTGGTAATAGTTCCGTGTTCCCAGTACGCGAAATTAAATTTTAATCCAAGCCCTAAATCTAATCAAGTCTTCACAATCGATCAAAGTTATAACATGACAAAAAAAAACGCTGGCTAGGATTAGGGTTTGGGTTAGGGCTTGGATTAAGATTTATATGAGAACACGGAATTATTACCGAAATGTTCAGGTGAGAAATCATACGCTCATAACATTTTGCTATAAATATACTCTTTCACATCTATCAGAAGGCGAAAATCTCACTGATAATTGCAGATGTGTGAAGTTGGCCTTACCACTTGGGTCAACGCGACCAAGCCATTCACCACATTATCATAATTCACGTTGGAATTCTCCCATCGAAATCCGTTCTCCAGACACGCGGTCTTGTTGGGAACCTGCGAAACTGGAAGAACCTCGTGACTGGAGTCGATGCACTTGTAGAACTTGCCGCCAAATAATTGCACGCCCATTATGCTAAATATGAGCCAGGAGAGCAGGCCAACCAAGAGAACATTGCTGATACCAGGAATTGCACTGAACAAAGAGCCGATGACTATCTAATAAAGGAATGGTTCGCGTATAATTCATTGCCTGCAAGAAAACTAAAGGGAACTCACGGAAGATTGGGGATGAGTGATCGAAGCCAACTTTATTCAGTTTTTCCGAGCTTCAATATCTTTTTAAAAGCTTCAATTCGATATGCTGCCAAATTTTGGCGCGAGGAATTTCGATTCAAAACTTAGAAAAGTAGCTTGACTTCATCTCTCATCTTCATGCTGCATTGAGTTAGCGTTCCAGTTTGAATGCAGTTCAATGCGATGTAATGTAGACGAGAAAACATGCAATAAAGAGATTCTTTAATGACGACAAAATTGTACGAATCTAAAAGGATGCGCAAATTCGCAGAACTGGGAAACTATATATGAAAGATTTGAAAGTTCACGAGGAAACAAATCGCGAATATCTGAGGCAAAGTCATTATCTGAACCGAATCTCTATCATAAGCCTATGATGAACAACCCACGAATTGACCAACGTCTGCACGTTCAGGTTATAAAGAAAGATCTTCCACTTACCTTTAAACCTTCGAAACGAGAAATGGCACGTAAAGGTCTCAGTGCTCTTAACGTCCTCAATGAGCGAAAAGCAGCCAAATCTGAGCGCACGGTGAGGCTCAGAATAGATATCTAAACACAAAAGTTATAATCAGACACAAAACACAGCAGCTCATTGTGGAATGCTATCAAATATATATGAAGCTCGGACTGCTTACTATGACAATGCCAAGGTCCAAATAGTTCCAACCGTTCGAAAAATATCTAAAGAAGCCAAGCCCAATCAACTTGAGAAGAAATTCTAAGGAGAATATCACGACAAACGCGATATCCAAGCAGTATAAAATATGCTGTAAATCTTTGTCGTCATGGAGGTGGACATCTTCAAACGCCTAAAGAATGATAGCACCAATGTTGTAAGTTGATGTCGGAGTATTATGCCCCTTATATTTAGAACTGGGTAGTCCAAGTTTTTTAATGTTCGAAAACTGGTTAACCTAACAATAGGTTAATGTAAAATTCTAACGAAATATATTGTTTGAAATATTTCTTCTGAAATTTTGTCTGGATCAACAATAGTTTTGGTTTCCGAAGTTTTGAAACGAAGGTGTAGAAATACAGAACACTTAGCTTTGAGCAAATGCGGTGCCTGGTGGCTGTGTCGTTCCCATGACACTGAACAATTCAGTATTGAACTTGCTAACCACGACTTACCAGACAAATGCTGCTGACCGTTATGATAAACAGAATGAACCATTCAAAGAATTTGCTTTTGACGATGTTTTCAATTCTTTCCCGAAATTCACACCAGTTCTTTTTTAGGCGCGATGAACTTTCTGAATGATGGTCTTGTGTCGTAGTGCTGCTGTCACCTGGAATATAAATAGAGAGTTTACGATTCACAATTGACTTGCTCGACAACGCAATGTATATTTTTAGCTTTGAAACAAGCGCTGAGAATTTTGATATGATATTTAAATGCTACTTCAAATAATCTTAAGCACTGCAACGTTTGACCCTTACAAATGCGATTGTTGCGGAATTGTGGAGTTTAAATAAACGGCTCTGAAAATCACAATTGGCTTCCACGTTGCTCTAACGACGCGATAATCTTTAGTTTAATGTTGTGTTGAGAATGACAACGCCGTTGAAAATTCATTTTGGGACCATAAACCACTCACAGCTCGAACAAATTTGCTTGTTTTGAAACTGCGTGGTCGAGCCGCCCCGTCGCAGATGGTAAACTCTCCAATAGTAAAGCTGGGTGGCATAATGATATACGATGGTAAATCAGCCCAGATTTCAGAGCGCTTGGGAAAGAGCAAAATCTGTCTTAATCCCGAGTGAAAATCATACAAACGTTTAACTTTGATGGATTGAAGATTTAAAGGTTTGTTCAGATTTAGGGCTTGGATTAAAATTCAATTTCGCGCACTGAGAGCACGGAATTATAACCAAAAATTCATCAATGACAAGTATTCGGGCAGGAATCGAACCTACGCCAGTGGGATGCCGGTATAGGTTCAATTCCTGTCGGAGGACCCACAGTAGATGATTTTTTCTCATCTGTTCCCGAACAGTTACCTGTTGCCCTCTTATCTTTCTTCTCCTTCAAAGAGTCACAGCTCGTTTCTAGTGTTGGATGTACTTGCGCTCTCTTCATAACGTTCACCACAGAGAAGGATATCGATAGGGCCATTTTCAACATTCGTGAAAGAACCTTCTCTCCTTGTTGAGAAACCGGCGTTTCTTCGTGGGAGAACGAGTTGACGACGAGTGCGAGAAATAAATTTAATACCTACGTGCAAAAGAATTTGGATATTAGCACAAGTCAATTCTTGTACCGTTTGACTTAACGTGGGAAAAACTCAAAGAGTAGCCAGACAGACTCGACTCTAAATGAGGGAGAAAAATAAGGTTTTCATTTAGATCGCATTTTTCAACAGTTGAATAGTGTCGTTAATAAAACTCTCAAATGAGCCGTTTACTGGCTAGAAAATTGCTATATCAAATAAAAAAGAGACAATAGTCATTCTTTTCGCCTGCCCACAGTGTGGGATGCACCATCTAGTGTATATCAGATATCTATGATTCATACTCACAACAAAATTTCCCATTATAAACGCGGGAATAAACAACAACACCGCGCCGGAATGCGATGCTCGCATACAATCCCACAACGGCTCGATCCACTCCCCGCAAACAACACGGAATATCAGCATGAACGAGTGTCCGAAATCGGTAAAGTTCCACCTTGGTATTTGAGAACCAAACACGGAGACCGTGTAGCTGTCGCCAAACAGCTGCATTCCAGTCACGGCGAACATATAGAGCACAATACACATCACTAATGCCAGGTTAACAAAAGCACCAAGACTTTTAGCTGTGGCTGATAGAAGATTGTTCATTGTCGTCCAGGATTTGGCTAGCTTCAACACACGTAGCTACATAAGAATCAAAACAATGGAGTGACCGACCTGGACAGATTAAGCGGTAGGTTATTAAGATATCTAGATTCACAAACGTTGCCAGTTTAGATAGTGCAGTAAATGGTACACGAAAGGTGTAGGTACTTTTAGTACCTGAAACGTGAAAATCAAAGTTTCGAGTGAAGGCCTTTTGTCAGGAAGATACTTTATCGTTCCAAATGATGAAATAACCTACACCTTTAAGAATATCTATCCTGATTTCATCCGTTGCTAAGGACTTGGTTAAAGACCATATCCAAAAAGACATATCCAAAAGCAACACAACAAATCAGTTTCTAGACAACCATACAACATACCAATCTAAATGTTCTGAGCACTCGCAGACCAACCCCGGTGAATCGACTCAATTCAAGACCAATGTCAACCAAACTAATCGCGACAACAATCAGGTCGAAAACGAACCAGGCATTGCGAAAGAAAACCTTCACACCAAATGCCATTAACTTGGCAACAACTTCAGCAAAAAATATGCCAGTGAATACCTACAAAGGACAAACGTTTAAAGAATGCACAAATTAAAACCGTTTGAATAGGTGTCTGGAGATGTCCAGGAAAAATAAAATTAGTCTCAGGTTTTCTTCTCAAGTGATGCTCCTCGCTAGATTTCTGATAACTTTTCATTGAGCTGTTTAGAGCAAGCAAAAATAGTATCTACTTTATAGCCTACTTACATAATTTGACATAGAGATGACGGTGTCTAATGTCGAGGACATGCCATAGTGCTCAGTCGCCATGACAACAGTATTAGCCACGATACAAAGTGTTATAAAACCCTCGAGTTCACGACTGCTCACTAAATGATAGAACTCGTTACGAAAAGATGCAAATCTCCTGGAGCCTTGTGAAGATGATGTTTCATCTGGATTAGGCCCCCTGTGCTCGAGTTCTCGAAGCTGGTAAATGTCGGCTGGTTCGTCTACAGGAACTTCATAACTCTTTTTTCGCCCATTATGCTCGACAATGTTTAGATTCGTATCTTTCTGTCGGATCGTTTTGGTGGAGCCTCCTGGTAACGTAAACGCTGACACTGCTGTCGCTAAAAGATCTCCATTCTTGGCGTCCTAAGGGGAAAACCGTTTATAAATTCTTCAGTTCACATGCCATACCATACACCATACTATACCATACACCATACCATACACCATACTATACCATACCATACCATACCATACCACACCACACCATACCATACACCATACCATACCATGCCATACACCATACCATACACCATACCATACCATACCATACCATACACCATACCATACCATGCCATACACCATGCCATACACCATGCCATACACCATGCCATACACCATACCATACCATGCCATACACCATACCATACCATACCATACCATACCATACCGTACCGTACCGTACCGCACCGCACCGCACCGCACCGCACCGCACCGCACCGCACCGCACCGCACCGCACCGCACCGCACCGCACCGCACCGCACCGCACCGCACCGCACCGCACCGCACCGCACCGCACCGCACCGCACCGCACCGCACCGCACCGCACCGCACCGCACCGCACCGCACCGCACCGCACCGCACCGTACCGTATCATACCATACCATACCATACCATACCATACCATACCATACCATACCATACCATACCATACCATACCATACCATACCATACCATACCATACCATACCATACCATACCATACCATACCATACCATACCATACCATACCATACCATACCATACCATACCATACCATACCATACCATACCATACCATACCATACCATGCCATGCCATACATCTAAACATTGACAACATACCTCTTCGTTGACAGACGTGGTCTCAACTTCGTACGAAGTTACAACAACAGCCGAGATCAAATTGATCAAATAAAATGGTCCAAGGAAGACAAGTACAGAAAAGAAAAAGAAATTCCACAACCCTGCGGCATACAAGACCTAAAACACAGCAAGCTCTGGATTCAAACTCTAATGTAACCCATGTTTCGCTTATTATATTTATGTTAAAATGAATACAAAGCCCGATTGAAATGCATTCACGGCCCTTAATTGTTTCGACACTCTGGTCTAATGTCTTCATCAGAAATTATTTGATGTTCCACCTCTCGGCTTTATATTTAGTTAAACATAACATAACCATAGTAGCGATTATGTAAAGGATTATTGCATTTACTTTCCATGGACAAATTAATTTCATATTAGAATGTAACTCCTTATTACAAACAAGAATGCGAGGTTGCTAACCGGACTACATGTGTTGATGAAACTGTCTGATCAACTCAATGCCAACCAAATACAAAATTGTGTCGTCAACAATGAAATGCAAAAAATACTGCACTACATGGGACTTTAAGTGCTGTTTTAATACCTTCAGTTATCATTAGAGAGATTCAGATTTTGCTTCGAATACATGTACCGTTACCTTAATCTATCTTTCGGTCATTCAGATGTATCGTACGTATCCGATTAACCAATCAAATTAGCGGTTTTCGTAGAGGAAGTCAAATCTGAACCTCTCTAATATATATGTCACAGCCCATGACGGTTTCCTTTCCGACGAGACAAGCATAGAGCATGCATAAGGGTAAAAAGAGCGAAAAAGCAGAATTCCTGAAAACAAATATTGTAAACTTACATTGTTGTAAACATCTTCCCAGAAATCGAGCGTAAGCAGTTGAAATGAAGTGAGAAATGCCCAGCCAACGTGATCAAATGAAGTATAGTTGTAGTTTGGGTTAGAACCGGTGTGTGAATAACAACTATAATTACTGGAACAAGTTCTGAATAGGAAGAAAAGATAAACAGCTATAGATATTAAATGAAAGTGAAGCATTCGAAAGATGAAACACTTTCCATTTCTACCTTGCAGAGGACGCGTTTCCGCAAACAACAGGGTTTCCATTCGAAATCAACCATCTGCCTAAGAAAAAAGTGAGTGAAATAAGAAGAGGTCAAGTAGGACTCTCAGAGAATAAAAGCCCGTGAGCTAAAATCATAAAAAAAGGCACTTAGGTTACATGTTTTCACCAAGGCTATTGTCCTCATCAAGGACTATAGACTTAGGGGAAACTTGCATAAAACCAACGAATTTTTCCAGAGTTTTTGCAGTTGCAGTGAGAGATTAATATGAACCTAGTTTAACTTACTCGAATTCGTCACATATCGACTGTAAGAAGCATTGATATTGTCAGGAATAGTGACAACACACTTGTTGCGGAGTTCACCCATGAACAGTTGCATGCCAAGCAGAGAAAATACACAGAGGAAAAAGACAATGAGAACCAAGACATCAGATAACATTCGCATTGAAACGAGAAGAGTATTTACCATCGTCTTCAGTCCTAACGAAAGAAATGAAAAGCGAAGGATTTTGTAAGGACATGGTTCCAATGTCAACCTAATTGGTAGAAGTTTGGACCTGTCCAGAAATAAATGAAATATCGATCCACTGGCAGGAGTTGGAAATTTGGGAGTGTGGTTATTTTGAGCAAAACCAGCTACCGGGAGCAACACACAAAAGCTCTCATCTAAACTAAGGACATCGTTTGGTCAGCAACATTCTGCGAGCCGTAGGCCTTATGCATAAATTGTGATTGGGACCGTGTATCCTAGGAAACGGGAATTTACGCATTGTTATTGGTCACTCCTGGCAAACAGTGACCAATAACAATGCATAAATTCCTGTTTCCTAGGATACACGGTCCAGATCACGATTTATGAATAAGGTCTATACTTGATAACTAAGGAACTTGTTGAGCTCTCGTGAGGGTTAGCTCATTTTAAACTGCCTTTGTGCGCAGCGGGTTTACAAAGTCAAAATTACCTTTAGTTTGGGAAATAGTTCGTAACGCTCTCAATACACGAAATGTTCTCACGCCAGACAGATTAGCAACATAGGGCGTTATAGTTAGCCAACTAAAAAATAAAGAAATGCAAAAAAGAAATCATTAACATTCTCCGTCTCAGGAAACAGGGCGTTCACTCAGAGAGTACACTAACTCCAGATAAGTGTCATGAGTCTTTAGAGGATTAGAAATTATGTTCTCGGAGGTGGACTCGGAGGTGGACTCGGAGGTTCCCTGAGATTGTACAACCATTGTATGGAAGTGAAAACATTTTTCAAGCCATCCTCTCACCCTAATATGACGACAACAAAGTCGAGTACGTTCCACGGATCTCGAAGATATGCGTGTTTATGGAGAACGAAACCCCGAGCGATGATTTTAATCAGCATCTCGAGCGTGTACAGACAGGCAAACATGTATCTAAACAAATAAAAACCAGAATCCATGATCGGTACTAAAAGTTATTAGTGTCGTCCTGCAAAGCCTTGTGCATAGTGAGCAAGGAAGCAAAAACTATCACTAATGTTCTCTCATCAAATTTCATTGACTCATGCACATTTTTATCAACTCTTATCAACTCATACACACACTTATTAACTATCACCAACATTCATCAACTCTAGCTCATCAATTCTAATTAACTCTTAACAACTGTCATTAATTCTAATCAACTTACATACTCTCTCACAACAAATCCCAACAACTCTCATAAACTTATATCAAATCTCATCAATTATCATCAACTCGCATACACATTTATCAACTCGTATCAACTCTAATCAACTATTATCAATTCTGAACCACTTGTATCCACACTCATCAACTCTCATTAACTTTCGGCAGGTTGACTCTCATACAATCGTTACAAATGCTCTAACAAATTTTAGCTCGTAAACTCTCGTGCACGCTCTTGCAACTAATCTACTATACTCCACCTAACTTACTCGGGTTCTTCCGGCGGGTTCTTCAAAGCAAGGAACACACAATTAGCCAATATTAGCAGAAGGATAAAATATTCGAAATATCTTGTAAGAGTTAAGGACCATATACGAGAAATATTCAATGAACACAATGCACCTGAGACCTAAGTTATAATCATACTCCAGGCTAATCTTGGTTGACTATACGGTAGGTATTCTGTATGGTCAAAAACTCACCTAAGACAGTCGGGTTACTTCAACCAGATAGTGTGCATGTATAAATTAACCAGAAATCACCCAGGACTGTGGTTACATTAGGTAGGAAATTTAACCTGGAACTACAGGTTACCCCACACCTGCAATGTGACATCCTAATCCAGTCAGGGCAGATATCCTATCCTAATCTACTCCATCCAATTATATCCTATCACATCACTACCCATCACTACTCTACTCATCACTACTCTACTCTGCTCTACTCTACCCTATACAATCCCTTTCTATACAATCCCATTCTATCTCCTCCTTCATCTCTTGTATCTTGCTAATTGATGTTTCACAAACTCCAGTAATACCGTCCATTTCTTCGTCTACAAAAGGATACATATCTGTTGAGAGCAAGATGCAAAATTTCCTGACAGGATGTTTATGACGATACAAGTATAAAGATTTGGCCTTGTTGAAACGTCGCACTTCAAATTTTCCTCGCCGCTTAACGAGGACAAGAAACGTCTGCTCAAAAAATAAAAGACAACAAAAATTGAACACACGCTTAGGATGGATCTGTGTGATCCTATTAACGGTTTTGAAAAAGAAACAGTAACACATACGTCGTCATTTTGTGGGATGGTTTCTTTCGTCTTGCCTGCTTCAATACTTGGCTTGTGTTTTTCTTCCTCCATAATCTGGGCGAAAGATGGCGCCTAAAAACCTGAAGAGACAGATGTTTGAACAAGAGTCTGGAGACATAATGTCAGCTAAAAAATATTTAATAAACGCACAGTGTGTAGATGAGACACACAATTGTAGAAGTATGCGACTCAGATAATTAAGTATAGATGATATGGATTCTTGCATAAATTTCATTATACTTCTTAGCTTAGAAAAAAATCACGACAGCGTATTGTAGGATGCTACTATTTTCCAGGTAATTCAACAACAACAACAACAACAACAACAATTTTTATTTACCCTTTACAAAAAAAATACATATATAAACATATATAGACAAACATATATAGACAATACATAATACATATATAAACATATATAGACAAATACAAACTACAACCCTTTATTGAAGAAAGATAGCTACACAGGACCTAAACGCTTCAGATATCTTCTTCAAGCAGTTCAAGGACAGACTAAGACAACGACTTGTTTGATACTACCTACACTAGACCTGTACGTTCAAGATTTAAGTCGATATGCCTCTCCAAGTATAGGAGACACAAAACAGCAACAGTTAGCGTACTGTCAAATATACTGCCTATCCACGAAGCTCCATGTGAGAGTTCTTTTTAGACACGGAGCAGGACAACTTGTTGCCTAATTCTATAGCTTTGCTGGTATCCCTATACTGTCATTAGTGAACAAACCCCCCCCCCCCCTTCCCATCTCCTCTTGCAACTTATTGGGCATATACATTCAATTGGAGCGAGTCCCTGAGACTCATGTAAGACTGAGACACTCCCCAAATACAGCAACTGTCAGCTTTCTTGCGCCAGAGGTAGAAAAGCCAGAGTACCCGAACAAAACGAATGAGTTTCTGCAAAGCACTGACTAACTTTTTCACAGCGTCATCAGTCCGAAGTGGGGATGGAACGTACCATCTTAGAGGCAATAACAGGCGCTTGGCCGAACGAATACCTCACCAAAGGTGTAAAGAAACGTTCTATAATTCTATGTTCCTATTTATTAGTTCTGTTCCATGTTTTTTGCGGTACCTAATTCCTTACTAAGATGCTTTCCAAATGCTATTTTTCTGCAATTTCCAGTGTAATGCCAGAATAACGAGAACGAATCGCAAATATTGAAGATAAAAACATAATAGTTCTTTAAAACTCATTTTGGAAGCAAATTGGTCCAGAAATTGCGGGGGGAAATGCGTCAAAGTACAACACCGCGTTTAATCTTACTGTCTGTATAAAATTTAATAAAAAGTGCTGTATATAAAAACCTACGGTATACACTTTTCAACCTGAATTAATTAACAGAAAAGGCGTTATATTTCTTGCAGTTTAATTACATATCTTATTCCACGGCAAAAAGTTACAATTACTGAATTATGCACTTTTAGGATGCAAGGTCTGAACATAGCTACAGACAGCGGTTCGACAATGCAGTACAATATTTCTATTTGATTGCGGTTTCCGATACTGTGTAAACACGAGATGGATAAAACAAACTACAAAACCAATTTACAGAATTTTGTCTCAATTTACAGCTGAACAATTTCAATACTTCTTATGTCATTGATAACTGCTTCACATTACGAGTTAAGTCAGCAATTTAAATTACGCAGGAAGCAGAAATTGTTATCTTCGAACGGAGCCGTTTCCCAACCGCACTATACAATTTATTGAATTGATAGATTGTTTTGATAAAATTGCAAAGTATCCGACGCCAGTTGTTTTCTATAGAAATATATGACAAAACAGACGTAGATTATTCGCCTACCTTTTTTAAAACTATACACAATTTCGAGGCATTCGTCGGCCGGTTTATATTGGACGCTATAATGCCATGTCATAAACCGTAATGAAATTTGGTCTGTATCAGACATCTAGAAATCCATATATCAACAGCAAGCTTTTGAGTATACTTATTTGACATACAGAGAGTCAAATATTAAAACCGTGCACCTCCAATCGTGGCATTGTAGAGCGTTGTAATTGTGTTCAGTTTCTCAGCTTAAAAAAATTAAGCTGACAGCTGTTTCCAAACACTTTTCTCAAGTACCGGATCTGACCGTTGCTTTGAGTTGCGGTTTATTTGAGCCGTCGAAGACAAACATACGTTGAACTCGAGAGTGAAATTTTAATTGCGCGTCAGATCCGAAATAATTAGGTATTGTCCGTGGGACAATAATCAGGCGAGTTTTATACTTGCAAATATCAATTTAGGACACGGCACATGTCGCTTTTAATAAAACCTTATCTCGCCTGACATATTTGACCGACGCATCGGACAGGAGATGACTTGTTATGGCAAAATTAAATCTCAAGTCAACGTCATGATTTTCTTAGCGTATTTTTCGTTGCAAAATTTCGGCAGCATTTGAAAATTTGAAATTATCAGGCAAAGGGTCGTTAGCCTCCTCGCATGATGATTTTCATTAATTCCAACATCATTAAGACAAATCCATGGATTTAGTTGCCATGGAGATTGATTGCAGTGTGTAATTATGAAGAGAACTGGGGCCGGTTGTTCGAAGCCCGTTTAGCTTTAACGGTGGTTAAGCTCAAAATAAAAACCAAGTTTATAGATTCATTCAACAACCAAACTAAAAGTTTTGAACCTTAATAAAATGATTATGCTTACAACTACATATTTACTGCAAAATATTTAAGTTAACTGTTTAACGAGAGATGTAAGAGTGTTATATAATTTTGACTTATCCATCGTTTACGCTAAACGGGCTTCGAACAACCGGCCCCTGGGGCCTGTTGTATCAAAGGAGTTTAGCTTAAACGGTGGAAAAGTCGAAAATATCAAGCAAGCCTATGAACTATTAACCTAAAGCAAACTAAACTTTTCGGTCGGAACATAACAACTACGCATATTCACTTGATAAAATTTAAGTTCAAGTATTTAGAAGATGAATAGGAGCGCTTTTAAATTTTTGCTTATCCACCGTTTAAGCTAAACTCCTTTTAATTTTTACACAACCGACCCCTGGCCAGGGTTGTACGAAAGATGGTTAGCGGTATCCAGCAGGCAGTGATTTTTTCAACCTCCGGCACGAGAGACACAAAAAGCGAAGACACCAGGGATATATTGTACCTCTAATAAATAAAAATTTACTTTAATGGACCGATTGCATCATGGGCAAAATTTTGAAAAAAGTTGAAATAGGAAAATTTATTACCACAGCATTGAAGAGCATCCTAAAATTAGTAAAATTGAAAAGTTTGGTTGCGAAACGTTGTAAAATGTGGAAAATGTAAGCCTGTGAAGATTGCAAATTTTGTATATTTTTGTATTACGCACGGAAAATTGATACCAACATCGAGAAAACGGTAACAATTTTTAGTACGTAATACAAAAGTGTACAAAATTCGCAAACTTTGCAGGGCTATATTTTCCTCATTTTACAACATTTCGCGACCAAACTTTGCAATTTTACTAATTTTAAGATGCTCTTCAATGCTTTGGTTATGAATTTTCCCCCTTCAACTTTTTTCAAAATTCTGTCCATAATGCAATCGGTCCATTCGAAAACGCTGCTGAACTTTAATATGGGTCTCACCTGTTTCTGGACACATTTACAAAGTTTGATAGAAAATCCCCATCGGGTGGATGATAGCGTTATTTACCTTCCGTGCTGTACAACTTCTAAGCGACTCAGATCGATGGAAAGTATACCGTTGCAAAGAAAACAATTTGTAGAAAAAAATCAGTCAGAACACCGACTCCACCAACCATACAGAACTCCTAACCAAGCAAAAAGATAGCTTTAGAATTCCATGGAAACATGGAGCAGTGGCAGTAGTACATATATGCTAAAGTAAAACATATTACGTTTTTTTGCCAAATTACTATAATCTCCGTATTAAGTCCGTTAAAACTCGCCTGCGCAACAGGTCAGCAAGCTTGATTGTTACCAGCAGTTGTTTCAAACTCGAGTTTCTTAAAAATGCAGCTACATTTTTTATCCATGCGTATTACTTTACGATTGTTCTTACCTGAAAAGATGTTACAAATGTTAAATATCCACATAAGAAGTTCTGTTGTTAAATTCAACGTGATTGAGCGAACTTCTCTACTTAAACCTAAATGGATATACGACAATCATGCAATATGTATAAGTTTTATGCATAAGGGCAAGTTATACAGCTGTTTCAATTAAGTTTGTCTTTCCAAAATCGTCAACTGTGAACTATGAGCGCGCTGCAAGGGAGGTAGATTGTCTATTGCGCACTCACGCTTTTAGAAGGGCAACATTTGTTGAAAAAGCTGGAACACTTGCAGACTGGATGCATGCGGGGTACAAAGTTAATGTGAAGTCTTTGAAGAGATGGAATGATATACTCAAGTCTGACATAATAATAAGACATGCAGAATCCCCAAAATTTTGCGCAATGAAGTTAAAAAAAATACGTAAAATTGGATTTCAAAAAAGAATAGCAACTTCCTATGAAAAACCTCAGATATTTTTTGCTTTATGTTCTGAAATGATTCTTTATCAACTGAAAAGAAATGAGGATTTGAAGGAAGGGTATAAGCTTTTGCTCATACAAGGGAATCATTTCCTACCTGGAATCATACACATAGACACCGAAAAATCAGCATGTGACAAAAAATAATCACAAAGACATCGATAAAACTTTCAAACAAAATGGCGCTACCCGCCTATATATACGCGCAGGTCGCAGTAAATATGTGCTGTAAGAACACAATCGTCATCTTGAAGAAATATTGAACAGGAATCTAAGCATGATCACTAACCTTCAGCAACCCGTATTGGCACAGGAAGACAAGGATGGGTGAATACAAACGATCTTAATTGTTATATCCAATAATCCAAGATATTTTCTAATCCAATAACGATGACAAGGTATGGAAATATTTCACTATAAGATATGATTTAAATTAATAATACTACGGGGTTTCTTTATATCACCCGATGTTTTGAAAGGTTGGGACTGGTATTTCTATTAGTACTTCTATTGATACAATATAATATATACAGTAAGCAAGATCTTATTCCAAAAAAAAAAAAGATTTTACAAAAACAACTTTGACGTTTCAGTTGAAGGCCTATCACCAAAAAGTTAAAACTACCGTCGAAAGGCCTTAGCTCAAAACGACGGTCGAACGTCCGTTTGAATCATTAAAGCAGTAATAAAAGATCCTATCGTTTTCATTCTCTCACTGTAAAAATTTTTAAAATCCTACATTCATAACGTTAAAACAGCACGCAGGCGCAGACAAGGGACTACATAACGTGGACCTTCAGTGTAATAGACTATATGCTTAGTAAGTTGAGTCCTGCAGTATTGTTTAGCATGTAGACAAGTGCTGTGCAACTCTTACTTGCAGACAGAAATTATATCGGCCTTTATTAGAAGTAAAATGGATTTTATTTCTGCCAAACTTGTGGATTCTCCTAAAATCCGTATCATTAAATTCGGTACTTGGTGGGGGGGGGGGGGGGAGGGCGGCGCCCCTATTGTGTTGCAAATAAGCCTCCAAACCATGCATAACCATTTAGCATGCATTGATCATCTTTAAATACGAATCTTTACACAATAACAAGTAATCAATTCTCGAATTATATGATGGTGTCTTACATGCCGCTCACGGATGGTACCATACCAAAAAATATGCACAAACCAGCAGCCATTGACAATGAAGCAACCACTGTAACAACAGCACTGATTGCTAAGCCAAGCTTGGACTTGACCATTTCTATCTTGGCTAAAACATAACATTATAATATTCAATATTCTTAATATCTAGGATAGCAATGTCGCAAGTAAAGTCGAGATAAACTGCGGGCTGAGTGGAGAAAAGGGCATTTCACATTCTAGTTCATATAAGCATACAGATAAGTTGTTCCCATGGTGTTACTTACAAACTGAAAACACAAGGTATATGAAAACCATAAAATATGTAAAACACAAATGGTAAACTTCAATTATATTGTCCCCCTGTAAGATAAAACACGTGTCAAATTAAACTACGAATACATGATAAAGAGTTTGCATGCAATATAATCACTGGGTGGGCTTACTAGTCACCGTATCAATCCCAAAGCCATAAATATTGTAATGATTAACACATGAACACGCGTACGGAATATAGAAAAATCTCTTTTTACAAGTGCTAAACCTGATGTTTATCACTGATACAGTCAGAAAAGCACTAGGACAAATTGTCACCAGGACAAAATCAGCACATCCGGACGAAATCAGTAATTATAATTTTTGAATGGCATGGTAGAAAACACGGGTACCGGGTATACGGGTACGGATATACGGGTATCGGGTATACGGGTATACGGGTATACGGATATACGGGTATACGGATATACGGGTATACGGATATACGGGTATACGGGTATACGGATATACGGGTATACGGGTATACGGATATACGGGTATACGGATATACGGGTATACGGATATACGGGTATACAGGTATACGGATATACGGATATACGGATATACGGATATACGGATATACGGATACAAAATTTTGATATTTAGTAAATAGAGGTTAATAATATTCTATAACTTGTTCTAATCTATCTAACAAGCATAAACCGCATTTTTCCCGTTTTTAATACGTATAAAGCGCGTTTTTTTGAAAAGCAATAGGCTAACATGTAGCAATTTGCGTCCAAGTAAATCGCAAACAGCTTCAATCCACGCACTTAAGGTCACGAATTTAGTCGACTGAAAACACTTAGGTCTGGGATAGAACAGGCACTCGCTGTAACTTAATAAGCTATAATAATGTAATCTATTTCACGGATATAAACCGATGAAAATAACATAACAAGAATACTCAGTAGTGCAATGTTTCCTGTTTTTATTATTCTAAGTATCATGTCAAATATAATTCATATGTGAAGTGTATAAACAATGACTTACAAATACTGGTGCCATGAAAATAGCATCTAAAACTAAGATTAAGGCTGGTCATACATGACATATTAAATTATTAAAATACAATCTTTTAACTTGTTGGAACCAGCAATAAATCTTTCAGTCCCAATACCTGGAAGAATGGTCCGAAAACATCTAGCTAACAACAGGGTGAATAAAAAAAATGCAATCCAACTTTATACTTACCACTTCAACTCTATTCTTAATATTTCAAAAGCATAATTCAAATTTAGTTTTATTTTGAAGCTTAGTTGTTCTTCGTATTTTTATTTCATGCAGCTAGGTGATAGCTACACAGGAAAAGGCTCTAAAAGCACCCAAAAATCATGCCCGATTTGCTAGCATCAGCGTTAGCGAGGGGTGAGTCATAAGAACGATCGAGGAATGATACCAACAAGCTTGGTTGCTCTTATAAACTTTTTCCGTGATGTATAAAAGCATCTCAAAAGAAAAAAGAAAGTTCAAATCTATTAAATCCTGCAATAAATTCAATCACTTTTTCGTTTTACTTTTGTATTACTCGTGTAATGCGTTCCGGTGAGAAGAAAGATATTTGAAAATTATGTAATCTGAATTTGCGGCTTGTTACGGTGATAATAACACACTGGCTGTAAAACACCTAACCCAGGACTCTAGGTTATTGATTGAAAACGCCAAATAACAAATGCAGAGCTTTCTTCAAGGACTGAAATTCGCTGCCAGCAGGCGTACGTTTACGCTCAGTTGTAAAATAATTGACCGCAAATCATGTATGAGATGATTGCTTTGTTGTATATGTGTCACCTATGGATTAACAGAAAACTTTAGGATGTTTTTGCGCGATTTATAACGCGGCGTTTTTTAGGAAAAACCGTAGCAAAACTATGGACATAGCGTAGCCAGGTTTAGACATAATTTAAAATGTAACGTTCTCTGACTAAATATTTTGTTAAAAACGAGCTTTCGACCACCTAACTGTAACCTTCGACGGGTTAAAGCGGAATGAAACTATTTACAAGCTGTGCGATGAAATGCGATATCAAGTAGGAAGTAATTAGCGATTACATGTTTTGCGAACAAGCGTAGCATATTGTTTTGGAAGCGGCTTAGAATTATTGTCAGAATTAGTTATTACAGCTGTATGCCAAGATTCTAATGTTTTTCGTGTCCGATAATTACCACTATCTATTACTTTTCCATTATTAAAGTCAATTCTATGATCAAGATCCCATGCATGCTTAGCTATGTTTGAGCCTTTTTTACAGCTCTTTACACTTCTAATATGTTCCTTTTTTCGCGTTTCAAAAGATCTCCCTGTTTCACCAACATACGACCAAGGATAATTAGAACAAGGTATATTATAGACAACATTGGTGCGTTGCTCAGGTGCGATTTGATGTTTGGGGGAAGGAAACATTCTTTGTAGGGTTTTCAATGGTTTAGTCGCCACTCGGATGTTTTGTTTTTGTAAAATACGTCGTAGTGCGTCGTTTATTCCACTTATGTAGGGTAAAGTGACATATCCACTTGGTTTATCGATATCATCAAAACGTTTGAAGAATTATCGAAGACTCTAATATAAACCCTACAAAGAATGTTTCCTTCCTCCAAACATCAAATCGCACCTGAGCAACGCACCAATATTGTCTATAATATACCTGTTCTGATTGTCCTTGGTCGTATGTTGGTGAAACAGGGAGATCTTTTGAAACGCAAAAAAAGGAACATATTAGAAGTGTAAAGAGCTGTAAAAAAGGCTCAAACATAGGTAAGCATGCATGGGATCTTGATCATAGAATTGACTTTAATAATGGAAAAGTAATAGATAGTGGTAACTATCGGACACGAAAAACATTAGAATCTTGGCATACAGCTGTAATAACTAATTCTGACAATAATTCTAAGCCGCTTCCAAAACAATATGCTACGCTTGTTCGCAAAACATGTAATCGCTAATTACTTCCTACTTGATATCGCATTTCATCGCACAGCTTGTAAATAGTTTCATTCCGCTTTAACCCGTCGAAGGCTACAGTTACGTAGTCGAAAGCTCGTTTTTAATAAAATATTTAGTCAGAGAACGTTGTATTTTAAATTACATAGCAAAACTATTGCTTTTTAAGTTAGGCTGCCGACTAATAATAACCGTTAACGTTAAAGTGAGCTATTAAATTACTGGTAAAAACTTGACATTATTAATTCGTTGTTAATGCATTTCCATGCACTTATCGGCTCAATTTCCTGTTAAAACTGCAGGAAATGTTTAATTTACGTCTCTGATGACTAATGATGAGTCGCTACATGTGGGCTTACTGCGATTGAAATTAAGATTAGACTTTGTCAAAACTGAATTGAGCTATGCGGTATTCTGTTTGGAATTAGTATAGAACCAGATTCTCCATGTTACAGATTCTGGATAGCAGGGTACATTTCTCGTTTTAAAGATTGCCCATACTAGTCCCCGATTCCCCCAGTCCCCGATTCTCCGAGTCCCCGATTCCCCAAGTCCCCGAGTCCCCGATTCTCCAGTCCCTGTTTTAAAGATAGCCCGTCTTACAATCTAATTAACCTTGCAATTTAATTTAACGTATTCAGAAGTTATTGTAAAAAATAATTTTATTTAGTGTCTTAACTTTAACGTTTTGGGGAAAATACTCTCACGTAGCCGTTTCAGTTGTCAACCAATACATAAACACATAAATACATACAAATTGTTGACGTCTGTTATCGATCACCGATATTGTCAGTTTTTTGGGTCATTAGGTTTCCTGCTTTTTTCCGGCTTACTTCACAACGTCAGCGACAGAGTCTATGTCAGCGTCAGATCTCTCTGCTCGAATTTACCGCGTTACAGAAAGTATTATAATTGCACACTTCTTGTATGCTTATAGGCGATGGAAACATTTACTATTTTGTAAAAAAACGCGTGAATTGAAGCTTTTTGCAAATGACTGCATGTCAGCAAGTTCCTTTTCGAATAAACGTGCTTTATTGTTCAAAATGCATGTCTAGCGTCCGATTCAAGTCCTATTTACACACAACATTCTCAACAGAGTGCTAGTTTGCTTAAAAATTTTTCTCGAAAGGACAATGACTAAATTACTTTTCCTTCACATGGGTAGCTTTTAAATCAGATACTTTCTGTGTATTAAAAACGGAAAAAATGCCGTTTATGTTTTTTAGATAGATTAGAACAAGTTATAGAATATTATCCTAACCTCTATTTACTAAATATCGAAATTTTGTATCCGTATATCCGTATACCTGTTTATCCGTATACCCGTATACCCATATATCCGTATACCCGTATACGCGTATATCCGTATATCCGTATACCCGTATACCCGTATATCCGTATACCCGTATACCCGTATACCCGTATATCCGTATACCCGTATACCCGTATACCCGTATACCCGTATACCCGTATATCCGTATATCCGTATACCCGTATATCCGTATACCCATATACCCGATACCCGTATATCCGTACCCGTATACCCGGTACCCGTGTTTTCTACCATGCCTTTTTGAATGACTACACCGGACAAATGTTTGTAAGGTCAATGTGTTATCAAATAACAATCAAATAACAGTGTGAAAAACCGGAGATCCCGGAGAAAAAAGTTAACGGAACTGTACGCATAAGGTACAATAAAGCACTAATAAAGCGGAAAAAACCGACTTTCGCATGTTCTTGTAAAAAACGTTTGGGTTAGACTTTATTGTCCAGATGCTTATTTTAAGCACGTTGAGCAGAGATTATTGCCACGCACCAATATTCAATGTGTTCAAATCAAAAGCACACCAATTTGGCCCACGAAATATATCACCACAAAATCAGCACATCCGGACGAAGTCAGTAATTATAATTTTTGAATGACTACACCGGACAAATGTTTGTAAGGTCAATGTGTTATTTTTTTTCGGCCTTTTTTATGTAGGCTGCACTCCTTACATTTCAAGTTTCGTGTTATTTATCCATTTTGCGCTGATTGTCAATATTTATGAAGTCCTGCGCAGCTGCATTAGTACATAAATACTGATGCGACTGGATAAAATCTTGAAACGTCTGCAGTAGAGAAATTTCTTATAGTTCCATACATTACATTTCTCCAGCGCGACTAATAGGTACTGAGTGAATAAGAGTAGAAACCACTGGTAGAAACACAAACAAAAGACGGCGGAAGAATACACTTCAATGCTATAAAAAGAAATGAACTAAGCGGAAGAATACACTTCAATACTATAAAAAGAAATGAACTAGTTCCTGGCTCAAAACGAAATGAACATACTCTTGGTTGATTTTTATGCCTGCATGCATTCTGAATTCGTTTTTTGGCGTGTTGAAACATTGAAATTCCAACGCGCATCACTAGCATATTTGACTTCAAAGGGTTGGGGATACAAAGTATATATTATACCCGTTTGAAAGGACACTTCACTTTGCGGAATATGCCATGAATATGCGGAACTCTCTATATCAATGTCATTATGGATTTAATATAAATACAGTTCATTGCCAGATATGAGCTGATGTTTTCTTTATTAGGCTACCGGAACACATTAAGCAAAGCTCTGAGCAAGGTTTGAAGGAGGCGACAGACAACCACAAGACCCGACACACATTCTGCAGGTAATTATCAGTATGTTTAGTATAGTCAGCAGGGTTATAGAATAGTCAACAGGGTACCAAGTGCGCTGCTCGCAACCCATGCAGGCAATAACTGGTTTCTAAAGTTATTTGAAAAAAATTATTTGCACTCAAATTACTAAGTATGGTTTATATAACGGTCAATATACTGTGATATGGATTCAACATTTCGAGCGCTGCTTAACAGTCAAGAAGGGCCATGAGTCGTTCTCAAGCAGCACGAGCGATGTTAAACCCATATCACGCTATTGGCCATTATATATGTAACCACTTTATCGCATGACAGATTCGAGATCGTTTATGAAACTATCTACAATAAAATAACTCACTAAAGTTTAATGACCATAATGATCATGTAATGTTTTGACTAATCCACCAGTTATCACACTAGTTATCACACTAGTTATCACACTAGTTATCACACTAGTTATCACACTAGTTATCACACTAGTTATCACACTAGTTATCACACTAGTTATCGCATAGTTATCACACTAGTTATCTCACTAGTTATCTCACTAGTTATCGCATAGTTATCACACTAGTTATCACACTAGTTATCACACTAGTTATCACACTAGTTATCACACTAGGTATCACACTAGTTATCACACTAGTTTTCACACTAGTTATCACACTAGTTATCACACTAGTTATCGCACTAGTTATCAGACTAGTTATCAGACTAGTTATCAGACTAGTTATCAGACTAGTTATCAGACTAGTTATCAGACTAGTTATCAGACTAGTTATCAGACTAGTTATCAGACTAGTTATCAGACTAGTTATCGCATAGTTATCACACTAGTTATCACACTAGTTATCACACTAGTTATCACACTAGTTATCACACTAGTTATCGCACTAGTTATCACACTAGTTATCAGACTAGTTATCAGACTAGTTATCAGACTAGTTATCAGACTAGTTATCAGACTAGTTATCAGACTAGTTATCAGACTAGTTATCAGACTAGTTATCAGACTAGTTATCAGACTAGTTATCACACTAGTTATCGCATAGTTATCACACTAGTTATCACACTAGTTATCACACTAGTTATCAGACTAGTTATCAGACTAGTTATCAGACTAGTTATCAGACTAGTTATCAGACTAGTTATCAGACTAGTTATCCGACTAGTTATCAGACTAGTTATCAGACTAGTTATCACACTAGTTATCAGACTAGTTATCACACTAGTTATCAGACTAGTTATCACACCAGTTATCGCACTAGTTATCACACCAGTTATCACACTAGTTATCACACCAGTTATCACACTAGTTATCGCACTAGTTATCGCACTAGTTATCGCACTAGTTATCGCACTAGTTATCGCACTAGTTATCGCACTAGTTATCGCACTAGTTATCGCACTAGTTATCACACTAGTTATCACACTAGTTATCGCACTAGTTATCTCACTAGTTATCACACTAGTTATCTCACTAGTTATCACACTATAACATAAAAACAGTTGGATATGAGATTTAATACCCCATTTGCAACGATCGTGCAATGGAACCGTACAATAGGTTTTTTCCATTGCACGGTGGATTCATTATTTTCAATCACACAAAATGTTGTTGTCCGAATGAAAATATTCTTACCATATCATGAATAAACATTCATTATTTGCATATATACAACAACCTTCAGAACATTTTTTCTCCGCCGCAACTTCTGTCAAGTACACATATTGATCAAAACAAGCAAAATCAAAACTTCGAACAAAGAAGTAGAAATCAAATAACAGTGTGAAAAACCGGAGATCCCGGAGAAAAAAGTTAACGGAACTGTACGCATAAGGTACAATAAAGCACTAATAAAGCGGAAAAAACCGACTTTCGCATGTTCTTGTAAAAAACGTTTGGGTTAGACTTTATTGTCCAGATGCTTATTTTAAGCACGTTGAGCAGAGATTATTGCCACGCACCAATATTCAATGTGTTCAAATCAAAAGCACACCAATTTGGCCCACGAAATATATCACCACAAAATCAGCACATCCGGACGAAGTCAGTAATTATAATTTTTGAATGACTACACCGGACAAATGTTTGTAAGGTCAATGTGTTATTTTTTTTCGGCCTTTTTTATGTAGGCTGCACTCCTTACATTTCAAGTTTCGTGTTATTTATCCATTTTGCGCTGATTGTCAATATTTATGAAGTCCTGCGCAGCTGCATTAGTACATAAATACTGATGCGACTGGATAAAATCTTGAAACGTCTGCAGTAGAGAAATTTCTTATAGTTCCATACATTACATTTCTCCAGCGCGACTAATAGGTACTGAGTGAATAAGAGTAGAAACCACTGGTAGAAACACAAACAAAAGACGGCGGAAGAATACACTTCAATGCTATAAAAAGAAATGAACTAAGCGGAAGAATACACTTCAATACTATAAAAAGAAATGAACTAGTTCCTGGCTCAAAACGAAATGAACATACTCTTGGTTGATTTTTATGCCTGCATGCATTCTGAATTCGTTTTTTGGCGTGTTGAAACATTGAAATTCCAACGCGCATCACTAGCATATTTGACTTCAAAGGGTTGGGGATACAAAGTATATATTATACCCGTTTGAAAGGACACTTCACTTTGCGGAATATGCCATGAATATGCGGAACTCTCTATATCAATGTCATTATGGATTTAATATAAATACAGTTCATTGCCAGATATGAGCTGATGTTTTCTTTATTAGGCTACCGGAACACATTAAGCAAAGCTCTGAGCAAGGTTTGAAGGAGGCGACAGACAACCACAAGACCCGACACACATTCTGCAGGTAATTATCAGTATGTTTAGTATAGTCAGCAGGGTTATAGAATAGTCAACAGGGTACCAAGTGCGCTGCTCGCAACCCATGCAGGCAATAACTGGTTTCTAAAGTTATTTGAAAAAAATTATTTGCACTCAAATTACTAAGTATGGTTTATATAACGGTCAATATACTGTGATATGGATTCAACATTTCGAGCGCTGCTTAACAGTCAAGAAGGGCCATGAGTCGTTCTCAAGCAGCACGAGCGATGTTAAACCCATATCACGCTATTGGCCATTATATATGTAACCACTTTATCGCATGACAGATTCGAGATCGTTTATGAAACTATCTACAATAAAATAACTCACTAAAGTTTAATGACCATAATGATCATGTAATGTTTTGACTAATCCACCAGTTATCACACTAGTTATCACACTAGTTATCACACTAGTTATCACACTAGTTATCACACTAGTTATCACACTAGTTATCACACTAGTTATCACACTAGTTATCGCATAGTTATCACACTAGTTATCTCACTAGTTATCTCACTAGTTATCGCATAGTTATCACACTAGTTATCACACTAGTTATCACACTAGTTATCACACTAGTTATCACACTAGGTATCACACTAGTTATCACACTAGTTTTCACACTAGTTATCACACTAGTTATCACACTAGTTATCGCACTAGTTATCAGACTAGTTATCAGACTAGTTATCAGACTAGTTATCAGACTAGTTATCAGACTAGTTATCAGACTAGTTATCAGACTAGTTATCAGACTAGTTATCAGACTAGTTATCAGACTAGTTATCGCATAGTTATCACACTAGTTATCACACTAGTTATCACACTAGTTATCACACTAGTTATCACACTAGTTATCGCACTAGTTATCACACTAGTTATCAGACTAGTTATCAGACTAGTTATCAGACTAGTTATCAGACTAGTTATCAGACTAGTTATCAGACTAGTTATCAGACTAGTTATCAGACTAGTTATCAGACTAGTTATCACACTAGTTATCACACTAGTTATCGCATAGTTATCACACTAGTTATCACACTAGTTATCACACTAGTTATCAGACTAGTTATCAGACTAGTTATCAGACTAGTTATCAGACTAGTTATCAGACTAGTTATCAGACTAGTTATCCGACTAGTTATCAGACTAGTTATCAGACTAGTTATCACACTAGTTATCAGACTAGTTATCACACTAGTTATCAGACTAGTTATCACACCAGTTATCGCACTAGTTATCACACCAGTTATCACACTAGTTATCACACCAGTTATCACACTAGTTATCGCACTAGTTATCGCACTAGTTATCGCACTAGTTATCGCACTAGTTATCGCACTAGTTATCGCACTAGTTATCGCACTAGTTATCGCACTAGTTATCACACTAGTTATCACACTAGTTATCGCACTAGTTATCTCACTAGTTATCACACTAGTTATCTCACTAGTTATCACACTATAACATAAAAACAGTTGGATATGAGATTTAATACCCCATTTGCAACGATCGTGCAATGGAACCGTACAATAGGTTTTTTCCATTGCACGGTGGATTCATTATTTTCAATCACACAAAATGTTGTTGTCCGAATGAAAATATTCTTACCATATCATGAATAAACATTCATTATTTGCATATATACAACAACCTTCAGAACATTTTTTCTCCGCCGCAACTTCTGTCAAGTACACATATTGATCAAAACAAGCAAAATCAAAACTTCGAACAAAGAAGTAGAAATCAAATAACAGTGTGAAAAACCGGAGATCCCGGAGAAAAAAGTTAACGGAACTGTACGCATAAGGTACAATAAAGCACCAATAAAGCGGAAAGAGCCGACTTCCGCATGTTTTTGTAAAAAACGTTTGGGTTAGACTTTATTGTCCAGATGCTTATTTTAAGCACGTTGAGCAGAGGTCATTGCCACGTATCAATATTCAATGTGTTCAAAAGCACACCAATTTGGCCCACGAAATATATCATTAGCAGTTCAGACTTTCTCATTCCAATACATGCAGCTATAAAGTTTGGATATAAACACTCTTCAAGGTTTGTGCACTTGGGTAATAAAAGTGTTACGTCATGAAAATGTAGCGTAGAGAATGTCACGCATTGAAGTTAGGTTCATGTATATAGATCAGAAGTGATGTTTTACTAAAGAAGTAAGACGAGAGTTCAGAGCTGCATGACCTGAAAGCTGATTGGTTCAGTACTACTTGACATCAGCCCCCAGTATGTTCACGGGCACGGCGATTGGAGCAACTGTTAGTATAAAAGGAACGTCGAGGCTGATGTTCAACAGTAGTCGCAGAGTACAGAAACACTCTACTAAAAAGAGGACAACGACGAATATGATAAGACACAGACAAACAAGAAGTAGAAAGACAGTTGAAAACTGTAGAAAACAGCCAGTTGTAACGATTATTACCTCGCGTATCAACAAAAGATAACTAAACTGTATCCTTTATACAGTTCCTTGCAACATGAATGCCTGTTTTTGAACCACTCCCTCCCTCTCCTGCCGCTTTTCAATGTTGTATTCAACCAAGATTGTAGGGAGAGTGCATATTTCGAAATTCCAACATTCCTGTTGATGTTGCTCATCTTGTTAGAAACAAATTGTTTCTAAGTTTTTCCTCCCAGATCCTAACAATGTAGTGCAACTAAAACTTTCCAATTATACATGAACTGTCCACATGTGTGCAAACACCAGTTCTATTTTAAGTATTTCACTTTGGCGAAGGTTGCATATAACGATGCTCCAGCACTAGCCTTTCCAAAGGCGTGTAGCTCTACTTCATTCTTTTTCCGTATATCTTGGAATACTTCTTGCAAAATGAACTAAGTCCGGTTGGTAATACTGGTGTGTCATTAGGGCCCAGGATCACGAGCTGATGTAAGGAATCATGGGATTTGACTCTGATCTTCGGCTTTTGCGGAAATGCAACGCATAGCATATCATCAACAACTTCAAGCTGTTGTCAAGCATTGCTTGGTAGATTGTCGTCCGCATGTTTATTTTCGGTTTTTGCACTTTCCTGTTTCTCATTTATATTATAGAATGCCAGTTGTGAAGCTCGAACACAGCTATTATATAGTATTTCACCTCACGTTAAGCACCAACCGCAGATAATTCTGATCTCCAGCTCAAAGCAAACAAAACCACAGGATCATTCACTATACAGGTGTGAACGATACTTCAACGTATCGAGCGAAGGATCTTCGTCATGTAGTTAGTAGGCTCTTCCTGATGATCGCGGAAAGAAGTGAGGACGGGGCGATACAAACTTTACAACTAACTTCCCGCTGAAAGGCCTTCGCTACCAATTTCCCGACTTCATTCACTGTTAACTTCCTAACGAAGTTCCTTATAATCGTTTGGAGCGTCAAGGTTATAATCTGTTTGTATCATTTACGTAAAGAGAAAGATTCAGTAGTTTTGCTTGCTTAAATTAAATTAAGTATTACGGGATTCTTTTGATTACGACTGAATGTGTCAATCCTATAATTTTCATTATGAGGGCACGTGGTTCATTCTATACGTATTAATTTTGTTTGTTTCAAATTCAAGAGATGTAGCCAACATTTTGTCTTTCGTTATTTAGCTTTTAACATCGCCTCAATCACACACAAGGCTGAGAAGCAGAATATAAACATCCAGAATAGTTTGTACCAACCATACTTGCTATACCGTTTTCAAATTGGAATTCGGAAATATGAAACAGACTATTATCGTCAACTATATAAGGTAAGATAATGATGTATGGTTAAGAGTTTGCAATATATTGGTAAAATATGAAAAGGAATGCCTACTAACTGCTCGTGGGTGTATGGAGTATTACGCGTATTGTGTCTCCCAAATGAATTGATCGCTAGTCAGCTCTTTTCTTCAAAAATTCTTTAAAACTGAAAAATTCCCCATGCAAAAATGCCACTGTGATAAAAAAAATGTACACTAGCTGGTGTAAACCTGCATAGGGCAAGTTTCCAATCGTGCAGGGAATAAGTGATAAAATAGATTCTGTATTCGCAGGAGAAGTTAGCTAACAAGAGAAATAGACTGTCTGAATAGAGTGTCTTGACTCTTACGCAATTTAATCCGCAATACATATACTGAAAAATTTCGCTTTTGTCGGCAAGGAAGGCAGGGAATGATAAATTTCTGAAAAATAATGAAACTGTTGCGCTTTTTACATGCAGTGCAAATCTCTAGAGCGAAAGTCTAACATTTCGTTGCTACAAGCAGGATCACAGCGCTTCCTGCAACCTCCCCGTACGAGCTTTAATTTCTTTTACTTTCACAACATGAAGCGCATGCGCACGTGGGCGAAACACATCAAATTCATCCACGTAACCCACGCACAAGTCACGTAGCAAGCTAAGCGCCCAGATGGGAGACGTAAATATAATAACTCAACAGAAATATTAAAAAACGAAAGGATAATTTGACCGCCATTTTTGAAGCGAAATTGACGTTCAAGATGATAGCCAGTCTCTTTCTACTGTTTTGTCGAGTGATGTGATGTCACCGTTTAGCTAACGTTATGGCTTACGAACTTATAACTTGGCTTCCGATAGAGCGTTTTGGAAATGGGCAAATAGCTTGGGAAAGTTGTAGCAAAACTGTTAAGTCATTGTTGAACGCCAGATTCCACCAGTATTTGTACAATTAACTGCCCCAAAGACCAGCAATCTCATAGAAATTTTGCATAAAAACACAGGACCTTTCAATGATAGAAGCAGAGGTTTGATTTTTCGAGCGAATACCCTTCGTCTGAAAGTTCGCTACTGGTGAAAGATTCTATGCCTTCCTTAGTGTTTTAGACTGTATTGCCAACACTGGCAACGTTAGTTCGAGATATTTATTGTTTATATTGTTTCAGGTAGTGAAAGATTCTATGTTTTTGTGTGCTTTTGACTGCGCTGGCAACACTGGCAACGTTAGTTCGGGATATTTCTTTACATGTTCATTAATGTGTCATAAAAAAATGCACGACACTTGAATACAAAGTGCGCTTACGCAATGTTGTCTTAATGCATAACACTGTTGCTAATAATACACTTCTATTTACGTGCTGACAAATGTTGCGACGAACTAAATTAAATATTATTTACTATTAATAGCACCGCGGTGACCGCAAAACCCGCAGAACATGTGCTGTTGCTTCTCGCTTGTTCGCAATATGCCTGGAAAGGCCCGCAGAGGACCTAACTTAAAAAATACTTCACATACAGAGAACGGTGCTAATAAAAAACAAATTTTTAAAACTTCATTAGAGATTTTGAAGTTCTGATTGTGTACTGGTTCTATACTTTGCGCCGTTCTCAGTTGATATTGATTGATAATCTAATTTGGCTATTCTTATTGCCATGGGGATATTTTTGTGCGAAGCCTTAGATTGGTCGTGCTTTAATCAGACAAGATCGGTGGCAGAACAAAAAAAACTGTATCAGTTATTACTTGGCACGATCAACGTTTCTCGACTGAAAGCTTGAATACGTAAATAACTTTATCAATTTATACGTCAAACATATTTACCAATCGCCAAGATGATCATCTCCATAGAGTAAGGGGCAGTGAGTAAGAGGTGGGTGCGTTAATAAACAATAAAAGAGAACTGTATGGTTAACAAGTACGCTAGATACAATCTTTATTGAGATGCGTCAGAGGTTGATTCGAGATTTTAAAAAAAACTTTAGAATCAATGCGATTGAAATTAAAAACATACGAAACGATCTTACTGGAATAAGAACCAAAGAAAGAATCTAAGTAAAATTAGAATGAACTTAAGCACATTTTAATTAGGTTTAGAATAAATTTGAGATCACTTTTACTGAAACTAGAACAAATGCAGACACATCACAACTCGAATTAGAATAAAAAGAACACTCTAAGTAGAATAGGAACAGATATGAGAACATTCTAATTGAAATTAGAAACAAAATTGCATTATTCAGACTGCAATTGGAATAAACTCAGGAAACATTTTCCAGATTTAGGACAAATAATTTTCTAGCATCTACCTTTTTTATTCATATAAATTACAATGGAGGTAATTGTCTGTGCATCATGTCTTGTCCTTCCTACGGAAAAAAACTAATTCTAAATATTTTAAGTTCTTCCGGAAGTGATTATCAGTGGGCAGCGGGGGATTGTCAAAATTTACATACGAGAAAAACAACCGTGATAATATCATTTTTGCTGTCACAAACTAAACTTCGAAATAAACACTAGGGATCATGCAAATAATTAACTTGTATTCAAGAGCAATACAGCTCTTGAAAGGGGGACAAATGTTGTTTTTATGAATAATTCATTCGGCGGAGGCCTTTTTTGGCCTTTGTTCCGCGATCCGATCTTTTTCAGCGGTCGAATATTCAATAAATGCAACGCCTGTTCGCAGGCACGCAAAAAATCTAATTTAGAGAGCGCAAGTTGCGCATTGAAAGTTCTATACCAGAATAAATTTAGATAGCGTTGATCAAGACACGTCGTACTTACTTTGTTTTGGTACAAATGAACTATCTTTCTGACGGAAAGTGAAATCAGTTTTGTGACCCACGACATCCCAATAAAAGAACATAAGACTTTCTTCTTGTCGTCTCTATAGCAAAACGGAGCAAGCCTTGCATAAATGTGGATGAACTTCAGCAGTCGGGTAGGGAAAGGGACGGGGGTGTTCCTTGTAAAGCAGATGTCGCTGGATGCATCCTAATTTGGAGGGGTGGGGGTCAGAATTGAGAATTAGAGTGTGGGAGGGTTTCAGGGGATCAAGATCATGGTGAAGATAATGGTTGGAAAGAAATATTTGCTGGAGAGAGGGAGCGATTTGATTGTCATAATAGCCGTATGTTGGGAACTCGAGGGCGAGGAGGTGGGGTATGCTGAGAGCGGAGGTAGGGCAGCGCCCACCATTAGGGTTAGGGATGTAACGTTTCGTATATAAGTTGTTTTCCACTCGGGAACTGGTTGTTCTAAATTGTTCTCACGACAGAAACAGATTGGGTGTTTGTCTTGAATGGAAGCTGGCAATGGTTTGGGCGAGAAGCCTCAGGAAAAGGAAAATTTTTCCATCTGCTAGCGAGAAAAATTTTCCGGAGTGGAAGCTATCTTTAAACGCTAAAACGTTTACGAGAACTGATGGCTAATTAGGGTATCAGTAATATCGCAGAACTGCATACGACAACATCGTGTCAGATCATGCAATGTTTCTAAAACTGGCATGGGCGAAACTGAATTAATGAAGTTGAAAAAAACATCTTTATTTTGCAAACTTATCGGTCTTGACGTCGTAGAAAGCCAAAAATTTCAGTAAATAACTCGTTCGATGACGTTAAGCTGAAAGCCTGCACGCTTAGAAATGCATGTTTGTTGATCGCAATCTGGCGAACCAAACAAACGGTAAAACGTAACGTCGGTCTTTGGAAGCTTCTGGCTTGTAAATTTTATATAATGCAGGCCACCACATATCCCAGGCGAGGCACAGTAGAGCGAGAGAAAACAGCGAGAGATGGCTTCAGCCAGCTGGACAATGGTTAGCCATCTTCAACGGAATTTGTCCTCGTAATGTATTGTGATTTATAATTGATTAGCACGAAATGAGGTTAGGCGTGATTTGAGATATTAGCACTTGTGTTTACTTTACAAAAATATTTTTTAATTCTTAACCAAAGCGCGAATCGCTTGCAATCGACTGAATAAACAGAAAAAAATTTGAAACATTTTGCTCAAAATAAATCTCGACGAGACCCCAACGCAAAACACGAGGCTTGTGGCTGCGCTCCCATTGGTTTGCACTGCATTTTGACTTGATGATATTAAAATGTTTGGGCGTGCGCCGATGAATTGTGGGATACATTTATGATAATCAGTGAAATACCTAAAGAAACTCTCAATTCGACGCAAGGTGCTTCGTGTGCCGACGCAAAACATCTCTTGTTCTTGTCTCGTGAAAGGATCGTTTTATACTGGAGGGTATATCGACAACGTAGGCAACATGGTCACGTATTTTTAGAGGCGAATTTCGATCGATTGCAACGGGGTTTATACTAGTGACAATTGATGCTATATAATGTCTTCACTTCGGCTCGTTCTGATACCCACCAGCGTACGTTTATTATTGTAGCTGTAACTTATTTGCAACGGGGATAAAAGACTTGTAAAAAAATGCCGAAATTCGGAGTGGGAGCGAACGTGGCCGTGAGGTTAGTTGTATTCAATTCTTTTAATTATTTTCTCCCTTTCTTTGCTCTGTATGTTTGTGTCTTCTTAATCTGCCTCGAGTTTACCTCGGCAAAGAGTCACATCACCAAACTAATTTACTGCAGCAAAAACAATGGTAAATTTTCAATCATTTCATCAACGTCTGTACACGGCGATTTGATTAAACTTCTATAAAATTCTACACACATAAAGAGCTTAGCATTTTCATGACTAATACTTCGGTCTATAGCGGATGAAATGCTTCTTTTAAGTGAAAAAACACAAACTCGAGAAAACAAATACGTTCGCTCGTCAAACCCAAGATACACCCAGAAAAATAAACCAACCAAAATATAAATGTTCCCAAGCAATTTACGCATTCAGACTTAGACAGGACATCCAGAAGGTTCAACAAGCGGGTCGCGGAATCTTTGCAACTCGAAACTATAATCGAACATTTCGACAGGTTTTCAATGAGAAGAAATCTTCGAGCGAAGGTAACAAGGCGAGGAAAGATGACTTTCATCAAACATTACGTAAAACGTGCCGTTTTGCCGTCCCGACACCGTTCTGCGCTCCTCAATTCTTATCTCCCGTTTTGAAAAGCTTTGGGGCGTTGTGTGTCGCCGCAAATGGAAAAGATATTGACTGTACGCTAGTTAATGTCAAGAAACTGCGTCACAGAAGTAGTACACGCTCGCTTAGCACGTTTCGTTCAGATTCATTGCCAAAGTAAAACGCTTGAGACTTAAATGAGATTTCGAGAATGCATGTATGCACAGCCAAGTTATATATAGAAAATGAAAAATGGAATCATGAATCTTTCTTATCAAGACGTTTAGGACACAGTTAAATCTCACACATGACCTTGTAAGACATCGCGTTGAGACAAGTCTTGCACTGTCGAAAATGTTGTGCTGTCCAAAAGACAAAAAGAAATAATCATGAAATATACAGTATTTGGCCTGGACATTTCTGACTAAATCAGGCACAAGTGAAAGCTAGAATTAACATGCTTTAATTTGACCTTGAATGTTTTAGGCAAATCACACACACGGTATTCAGCAATAAAACTTTTTATAAGACGACTGCTAATGCAAACATATAATAAAAATTTATTTCGGTTTAATATGAAACAAACCAAAACATAAACCGGTCAGTATGAAAGCCTATTTCACCATAATAATTCTCGATATAGCTATGATCCCGATATATGATTATCTTTCGTTTCGTTTGGGAACAAAACACTAGCACACAGCGTCGATCATTTGTTTTGTGTTTCCACATTGCACATACGATATAGAGGTATCGACGCAGAACTTAGAAAGTCAAGGAATAAAAAGAATTTAAAAGCGTTGATATGTCATAATCACACTCGTTATTATTGATTAACACAGAAGACCAAACCATCTGTCAAAACTTCTTAACTATGCATGCATGCAGATGTCTCGAAAACCAAAGACACTTCAATCAAATTCACTCGAGTACAAAGCAAAAATATAAGTGTGACATTTACCTATGCCTAAAAATGCTACACAAGAGAAAAAATTCGCTGCAAAATACGATCAAATCGAAAATGATATTCTCTTAAGCTAAGCAGTTTAACGGATTTTTTTGTACATACGTGACCAAGCATATAATGAATTTTGAATAACAATAGCGCTAAAATTAAAATCAATTCGACGATTCACAAACGTTACTGCACGAGATCGGCCTGTGAGCTTTAGGATTTCATGTTTCACATGGAAAGCTATCACAGAAAAATAACGTTTAATATAGCGTTGTGACAAATAACTTTATTTGCAGGAATGCACCATCGCCGGATAGTTTTTACAAAAAATATACTCTCTCTTTACTGAAACAAAATTATATACGAACACAATTATGTACGGACAAAATTATATACGAACCAAATTATTTGCCGAGATTTCTCAATGGATGTAGTGTAAAAATGACCCATTCAGGGACACATGGATCAAGTTAAAATGGCGTTGTTCTGTTCGGTGAATTGTGTATAAAAACTGGAACGTTATTAACTTCAGTATTAGGTTAGGACGATGGAAAATTGTATGAAGACATACATCGTTTCAAAGCGAGGTTTTTTAAGGCCTATCTACACGACAACTTATGTCGCATGCGATCTTGGTGTGGTGTATCTGATCGATTAAGAACGCATAGAAGTGTCACATTTAGGTGTTCGCCATTGAAACGTCGAGTAAAAGTTGTGGCGACTGCACAACTGATTTCCATACACCAGAATGACAATCGTATGCAACCACTAGGTCGTGTTGATTAGCCTTGTTTAAATATCAGTGTATCGCGAATCATGTGATTCCAATTCGAAAACTCTTATATTTGTCTGTATAAACCGAACTGAAAAACAAAAATATGGCATCTCAGCAATAGACCATTGCAAAGAAATACTCCTACTTATCACGTTCCAGTTTAAAATACACAGTTCACTGCTCAGATAACTTCGCCGCAGGACCGTTTTAGTCATAGAGATTATATATAACACTAGAGAAGGCATCGTAATCTTTTTCACTGAAAGCAAAAGGGAACGCGTTTTTTGGGGGGCAAATTCAAGTCCCGGATGCAGGGCCAGGCGCTTATTGGCTGAACTAATGCTTCCTTAGCAACAGCAGAAATCTGTATGAACGTTTTCCTCATCGTTGCTGAGGTCGTTTTGCCGGTTTTGTGGGCAAAATAGCACTTTTTAAATTGTTTTTATTTTTTTATACAAACTTGAATGTTATTTTCAATATTTTTACGAGGAAAAACATTTCAAAAAGCAGTAAAACTCATCTAAAACGACTTTTTTGCTTGGGACATCGTGAACGAGTGAACATCCGGGACTTGAATTTGCCCCCCAATCGCCGCGCTCCCAAATTTTACCCTCGATATCCCTTCTAGTGTTATTTATAATCTCTATGGCTTTAGTTGCATGGAACAGCCGCCATCTTGAAAATATCGGGAACACGATCGGAACGCCACGGCGTGAATGCTGTTTCCCAACTTTATCTTTTAGATAATCAGAAGTAACTTAAATTTTAATTTGCTTTCAAAAATCAAACAAACGCTTGCTTTTTCTTCGATTCCGTTTAGCACAAATGATTTCATTGTTCTATAAGGAAACCTATGGACAGAGCTGAATGCATTTAATCGTTTATCATGCACTATCATAAAGCGATAAATATCTGTGAAAAAAATGTCACCGATTTTTTAGTTTACTACGCTGAAACCGCATTCAATTGAAGAGGCAGATACATTGTACAGATTTCACAAGGCGTCACCCTTGTAAAATATCAAGTTGCATATCGCAACGCGTCGAAAATATTTCAGCAATGAGACAATTTCTAGAAATTCTCTGTTTCAACTTAACGGAAATCAATTCATGGTCACTGTCCGCGAAAATTCACGAAAAACCGAGCGGCCACATAGATTAGCGAGTGTGCTAACTACGAACTAGCAAAACAAACGGTTCGCTTGTTTGAGTTTTTCACTCCAGGCAACCGCAAAAACCAAAAACACCGACACGATTGGACGAATGTGTTTTACACAATGAAAATAAAACATCTAAATTGCAATAAATGAATAACAAGCGAAAATCGCGAACTGACAATGAAAATGTGTCATAAGCTCAATACATCCCCGCAGCATTTGAACATTTATTCCCACACTGTCAGCATTTATAACCGGGCAGCTCATTATTTATCACTGTACAGAAATTTGCAGGTTCTTATAGTATGGAAATATTTTGCAGAATTTAGTGGTATGAATTTAATTAAAACTATGGATTCGCCAGACACTTTCAATAGTGTAGAAATATACAATTATTACAGAAAATCAAAATCCATGTTACGACCTAATCCAAAATCTATTCTACAATTTCCTTGCTTTAGATCTTCGATTTTTTTCAAGTCCTCGATTTTTTCTTTAAAGTTGGTGCCAAGAAGAATTTTAGTTTCTCAAACCATTTTAGGTATTTTTTCTTTGAATTTTCACGGTTAAGACTATTTTCGGACAAGAGTTCGCCATAGGCGCAGTATACTACTTTTTGATTCCAGCTCGTATTATTTTCTAAAGCGACTGCCATACATCGAAGATTTCTTATCCGCACGAAGCTTCCTATACAAACTAGAAACGCTGTATAAAATAAGGGGATTCCATATATATGCATGGAAATAAATTTTGAAAAGCGATGAAATGACGTTAATAGTTCGTTAACGTAATTTAATCAAAAGTCCACAACGCGCCATATGAACGTATGAAAGACATCGTGTCTGTAGGGCATTTAATAATTCTTTACACACAAAAAACCACTCTTGTTTAAAAGCGAGAAACACAATAGTCAAACAAGACAATGGATAGTATTTTAAGAGCAATTAAACGCTCCTTCGCGGATGTATTGTTTTTACATTTAGTTTGCTTGCATCTTTTACACACGCGCACGTACGGATACATGCAGCGTATGGCGATGCTAAGATCCCGCGAGTCGAACATGTTGTAGTTATATAAGCGATGATTTAATGTACACACCAAAATAGTTTTACACTATGCATCCAGGACAACCAGATTAGCCAATAAAATCGCGAATAGGCTCGTACGACGCAAATACAGGCAACCTCAATATCCCATCATTCCCCTGCTCCGGCGATGCATTAGTTGTGTGAAACAGGTGTTTCAAACTCTATTTGCAATTCCATACGTGTTTACTGCTGCTATTGTCATGGAGCTGCTATCCTCTACTACAGTTTATGGACACGACTCGCATTTTCTTACGATTTGGGCAACGTTTCTGTAGTGAAAAACGAGCGGGGACATACGGAGCAAGCGGTTTACTGGCCCGTGTTAAACGCAAGCCCCCGAGGGGGGATTTTGACAGCATAGTTTTTTCCTTAAATGTTTTATTCGCCTTACTAACAGGCGCGGTGGACATTCAGAGGGGAACTCTCCTGTAAAGAACATGCAAGCAGCTCAAGTCTTAAAAACACATCGGGAAGCTGTCGAATCTCATGAGAGAAAAAAGGATGAGGAGCATCATCGCCATCACGAACGAGAAGATGGCGCAGAACATACAGACTCTGAACTCGAGGAAGAAGAGGAGATACTTGTGGAAGTTCCCAAATATTTACAAGGAATACCCTTAGTGGACCCCCATACTGAAAAACTTGGCGAGGTATGAAATGTCTGTACGTTCGTTCAAAGCTATACATCGAAATCATTACGATACTGCATGCATTCTGACTGCAATTTCCTAATGCCATGAATACATTAACATATTGTCTAACAACAAGAAATATCCGAACTTCGGTTGCGGCGGCACAGAACTTTATTGAAGGCAAATTAAACCACTTTGCTTTTCGTAAAGGGATGAAAATGCCGCTCCTGCTCGGAATATTCGAAAGGCATTTCGCTTGAAAACGTAGAAAACTTAAAACGAACGCGTTGTTCGAAATTGTCAACAAAATCCACCGCGATGATCGCGAGTTTACACAGCATTTCGCAGCCTGAACTAAGCGCTTGGGCTAAACGGATTTCGTTACGCCGGCTTCCCTTTTTCGCTAACCTAGGGCAAATTTCGACATTACGGCCACGAAAAAGACCGATTAATTCGTATTGCAGGTAAAACTTACAGGTCGCATTGTGTCACTAAGTTACCCTGAGAAGCGTATTACAAAAACAAAGTACAGCCTCACTTCAATTATATGAGTAAACGGGATGGATTCGCTGTGAATATACAATCAGATGTGTAAGGTCAATAGAAATGAATGGCAAGTCCTATAAGCAAACAGACACGACGATAATTTATCGAATAGACGACGCTAACATCTGCCAATTCGAGACATATTCTCCCAACGCGCATTTTCAACCGCTAAAGCAAAACTTAAAAACCAGCAGCAGCGTACTTCTCAAACGGAGATTTTATCGACGATAAGCTAGCATTATATATACGAGAACGACAAGTAGCGATTTGTATCTTAGATTGGTGAAATGCAAACGAAATTATATTGTTTGAAAATGTTAGATCAAGTAATGAGAGGGTTTCAGCGTCAAAATATAAACATGAGAAGAGTGAAACCAATGTTTGTGACCGTTGCCACAGCATAAACACGAAGCAGTCTTTGGACCTGAGCGTTTCAGATTTTTCTTACAAAATAATGGCTACATTGTGTGCGTGAGCGACGCAGCCCGATATCTCTTAAACAAGCGATATCTCTTAAATCTTTGTAAAAGTGAGCCACAATTCCCGGAGACAGTTTAGGCTTCGGCTAAAGTTATATTTGAGTTTCTTTATTAAGATATAGGAAAACGGAAGCTGGATTGCTTTGTGGAAAACCCAGTGAGATGTCTCTATTATTTAACAGAGATAAAATTCCACTATATTTGTGGGTCGTATAGAACGCGATGTTATAGAATTCCGAAGAAGCAACGTGTAAATTTTCCTTGATATATTATATCACAGGACCTTATCTAGGCCTGTGGTGCGAGGGTAAAAGTAGTAAACTTGTGCTCTCATTCAGCTGAACCTAATTGCAAGTAGAGTGATTGAAAATGAATGCATGTTATGCGGTATGCGATGTCATAAGCGTTGTATAGCCACAGTGAGTAGTACATCTAGCCTGCCTAGAGCAGAACTAGTTTTCGGCAAATACGAGAATTTGGCCGTGAACGAAAGTTGTGCCTGGTTTTGTCAAATGCAGTATTTAATTGACGTAAAAAGAGACTTGAATTGATATTACGGCTATTGACTTTCGATAAAATATTTATTTCTTTCGAGCTGTCATGGCGAGCATTGCAATTTGCATACGCTTAATTATTTATAATTGCAGTCTTCGCTATCTTAGCTGCCTGTTACTTTTTCTTCTTAAATATTTAACTTTCAATATTCACAACGGAAATAAGTTCCCGCTTTGACATGCGGGAAAACGCTCAAGCGAACTTTGCCGTGAAAACAAGGCAGAAAACGGGCATCGTTTGCAAATTTGACTCAGAAATGTTTCGACCGCGCTATGCGGGTACCTGTAAACGCTTTCACACCATCGTCACTTTGAATGACAATAATTCAATAAAATAAAATTACGCGTGGAAAACTTCAATATAACATATTTACAAAGCAGCAGAACGCTTTCCTTCAAGTTGTATAATCACTATAGCCGTAAAGTATATGGCTTCAAGCGAACTTACACGCGCACGACATTGATCCATCGTTATTCCTGCAAAATAACATGGGAGATTTTGAAATGAGACAACAGGGAAGTGAAAGCAGCGTTTAAGAAAACATCCCTTTTCTATGTTTCTTTGCGTTCCTCGCTGTAACGAGTTGTTTTTGTACATATACGTAGGTTCCAAATAATTTCATGTTAAAAAATACATAACTAATTACCTTGACCAAGCCACAGACGGTATTTTGTAAAAGTCTAAGCAACAAAGTCTAAGCTTTCGATTTACAAAGGTTGTTCTACATTAGTGCAACAACCTAAAACGCTTGTTTCGACGATCAAGCTAGCATTTATTTGAATAAAAAAATAACTGGCAGCCTGTGCTGTTTAAAAAGGTGCAAATACATACGCATACAAAACGGAGAAGATGTTTCGACAAACAACGTATTTCTCGTCTATACTTAGAAACGTGACAATTCGTTTTTCTGGCAAAAAACCCAACAACGTCAAGACGAAACACGTATACTATTACTAAATTCAAGTAAAGGAATGGCTTTATAAACAAATGCATTATTTCTTAAACAATCTTAACAACATATATCACTTGGTTAGTTCATAAGTAGATATAGAAAAAGAATTTATTATTAAGCGGCATATCGCACATATATTCACTTAAAAAATGCCCTTCCTGGGCATATTTAAACAGCTCAACCAGACCAGAAACAGTATAAAATAAGAAATGACTATTTTTTTTCGCAAACTTGAACCTCATTCACTGAGTGATAAAACCGTCTCCATTAAGCCACCCACAACGGCAGAGTGAATATCAGTAAAGTGAACGGAAGAAAAAAACAGTCGTTGTTGCGATTAAATTTCGTTTAAATAGGGTTTCAACCACTTAGTGTAAGTGCAGAACGATATAGCATGAGTTATAAGGAATCGCTAATTTCAAAGACAATGTGCGAAACTCATTGCAAAACATGTGTTCAAAGGTGCTCTTGCAAATGTCAAAACACTTTTGCATGCTTGAGTAAATAATGCACAGAATATCAATAGACATATTTTGCGATAATAATCGGGAAATATGTTGAATTGGACTTCAAATCGCTCAAAAAAATCGAATTAAGCCGTCCTCAATATAATCTTAGTTGTCATCGGCGATGCGTAAAATTTTTAACCATATTTTAATTACACGACAAAAACTCAAATACGCGGACAAAACGGTGCATAAAGGATGACCTTTGGCATTTATTGGCGCCGCGCAAGGCTTAGGTTTCTGTCCTACGAGTAATTCAACTATTTTGTGTATATATAAAGAAAAAGGACACAGTATGGCGAAAATATTATGTTACGTTTTCAAGTCGCTCAAATAAAAAACAGGTACATTTTATAAACATTTAAGTGATAAAAATTGAGGGTACAATTTCCGACATATTGCTAACTAACTACATTTTAATTTCCCTTAAACCATCACCGTGCATAAAATTCCTATCCAACTGTGCTGCCATAGCAACGACTCAAAAATAGAATTGATTTAATGATTCCTAGACATTCGCATTCAAGGTCATGGCAACTGTCCACGTGATCAATGCAAACACTTATGCAGCCATTGGTTTTTTCTTCCAAAACTAGCTGAAAATCTTAAATGATGTCCAGTTATGGCAAATAGCACGTTCCCGCACATCTGGCAGACACCATGCAATCTCTTGTTCTTCAAAAACCCCAAATCCAGTGTTTTCATTACAAAATTTGACATCGGTTTATATTTCATTGGTTTTCGGAGTTTTCATACAACTTGTACGAGAAACTTGTTTGTGTCTCGCACGAAAACGTTATTTTGAAGGATGCAATTCAAACTGGTCGCTACTTAATTGTATTATGAACACCTAATTGTACTTTGAACATGCTGCAAAGTCATCTGTCACAACAGACTCGACAAGGCTATATCTAGCTATGGCTTGCATAACATTGTCATATGTATGAAACTGGAAAGGCGATTTAATGCACTGATGTTGCTGACGCGACAGCCGTGATGCGGCTTGATACGCCTTGGAACTCTGTAACTTCACTTTAAATATATTTCAAAACTTTGTATTCGTGTATCTGAAACAAGAATAGCATTGCCTGTGAAACTGTGGACTTTTGGCACTTCTTTTGGGTGTAAAAAAGCTATAAACCAACTTTGAATGCTTCTCTTCTCTTTGAGTGCCCAGAAATATCACCACTGGTGCTGTCAAAAAAGTTTGACGAAAACATTCAATATGGATCTTACCCCCGAAGAGGGTTCAAAAGTCGATAGTTTCATAAACATTGCTGTTAAATTGAAGTTACAGGGTCCACAGAAGTAAAGCGCATTAGGGCGGATACGGGTTTGCGTCAGCAACGTTAGTTTTTTATAGCTCGCATTTTCAGTCCATTCTTTTAATTGCCATATGGGTGGAACATAATTTTCTGTACTACTTTCTTTCACACAGACTTCAACAAAAGTGTGACACTGTTCTCTTAGAGGTGTGAAAATACCAGCTATAGTTTTCACGCGGCAAAATGGCCGAGACTGAAATATTGAACTGTAAATTTCCACCATTTGTGAGTTTGTCTCGTGTAATACGACAGCCCCACTTACTTTTCTCGCTAAATAATTTCGAAAAAAAACGAAATGCAGAAATGGTTTGACTCATCGTGCTATGCGTGCTGTAGGAATGTTGAATAATTAAAGTTCCTTAAACGTTTTCGCCTTAATGATGTTTGCAGTTTGGTGTTAAAAACAGAAATAAAGCATTACCGGTTCAGCGCAAATTTCGATCAAGAACTGACGAACTGGATGAAAGTTAGGGTAGAATAATGAAAGCCAATTCTACGAATATGCAACGTGCATGGCAACACTCGCGTGATCATATATAATTATTGTATCAACAAGCAGTCGTGGATTTTTACGACGATACATGCAGTACAAAATAATGACACGAAATTATAATATCGTTTTCTTCGGTCCTAATTGAGGTTGTTTTCATTTGCTCGGCACCTGATTTCATTTTCTTCGATCAGTTTCGGGCAAGAAGCCCTTGAAACGCCACAAAAAATATTTTGTTTCTTTGGGAAAAATGTTCTTCGCGCAAACTTGGGCTCTAAGCGAGACACGTTAAAAATAGAAACGGAGCCATTAATGAAGCAACCCCTCAATGTAAATTACCCGCCAGTATACATAAAACATTTATCAAAATGATAGCAATATCACATCACCATGGCAACTGTGATGCAGACCTTGTGCGTGGCGAAAATATAACGATTGGGAAGCACAGAAATTTTTGAGATTTTTCTCCCCAACATCGATATCCAAAAAATCCCGTTCCAACAATGCATTAAAATGAACCGAAAAAGCTAGAGGAGACAGTATCATTTCAAACCAAGGCTTAAATTATTAATTACACAAGACAATTACACAGCAGCTGCGAAATTTGTTACGCATGCGTCAACTTCAACTTGCGTGGAGTCCACCAACTGTTTTCGCGCAAGATGGTGGGGAATTTCAAAATCAAAACAAATCAAAACAGTTTTCTGTGTCGTCTTTTTTGGCCTGATTTAAACGCTATTTTTGCAAGTCCTGGAGAAGGACCTTAGTATGCCGTATGCGACTAATATTCAATTTAATGTCCACGTACAATATAGAAGAATACTCTTTCCCAAAGCGCTCTTTTTTGTAGCTACTTTGGCGTTTGACATGCCAGCGACGGACGAAGAGTCCTTTTAACACAAGTTCTTTTTACATGAATTACAAATAGTAAAGAAATGTTTAGAAATGCCTCAAATTTGTAATAGACATGTTTAGTTTAACTTTTTAACTACTGTAATACTGGTGTAATTCAATCTATGGTTACAAAGTCAGTTATTAAAAAATAATAAGAAGATATACCTGTGCTAATACATCATACTCCTTGTTAGACGTACACAGTGATTGCGAAGAACTTGGCTGGAATTCTTCAAGTGAATAGATTTTCTTCAACGAAATCATGTTATATCTTTGGACCAAGGAATAAACTTAGAAAATTCACGTGTTTCATAATAACACATCAGTATCCTTTTTATAAAAATGTCTAAAAGTACAAAGAAAATGGGAGATCACTCGAACGAAAACCAGTTCAAAGAGTGGTACATCGAGATTACCCAGATTTGGCTTCCAATACCTCTACCGCTACCTTAATCTACCTTTCAGCCAATCAGATGTGCCGGACGTATGCGATTAACCAATCAAATTGTCTAAAACTCGGGAAAAGGTAGCGGTAGTGGTAGAGGAAGTCAAATGAGAACCTCTCTAATGTCCCAGTGAAGTACTACCAGTAGGGTCCGGTGACAAGCGGAGAATGGATTTGGCAAGGAAATAATATCCCCTTGTCAAGGTGGGCGGACACATCCCCCTCCAGCACACTCCGATTTCATCTTGAGATTGAAAACAGATAAAAAATTTATCCGTAATTAGAGAAATATTTTCTCACGGACACAGCACGTCGTTTAACTGATAATCGTGACAACTCATCTGGATTTTTAAGCATGATATTTGTTTGATATATTCCTTAACTGTCTTACAGAATATTCGAACTTATAATTTTAATCACAATTTTAACGAACTGTATCTTTTTAGCACTAAATGATCCACCCTCGGTGTCTGAGTAAGTAATTAATCTAATTACCACCAATTAGAGTGACCAATTTAATTACAATGATCAAAGTGAGATTCGTTATCTAAAAATTAGAAAAATAATACCTGATGTGCAAATTAGAAATATTCTTGATTATTGATTGATTAATTAAAGTAAATTATCCAATTAGAATACATTAAAAACGTGATTAACATTGAATAAATTATCATCGCTAATATCCTTTCGCGATATTTTCCCATCTAGAATTGTATTCGCAATAATTTACACGACAGAAATGTTACTAAAAGTAATCGCCAAGGGATTTGCGTTTCATAAATATGCCTATCTACGGAATTCTTGGAATTGGCTAGATTTTATATGCGTCATAATAGGGTGAGTATTTTCTCAATAGCACAACCAGCCCAACCCAATTCCAACAACAACGAAGCCCCATACACACGCAGGATAGAAAATAAACAGAAGGCCCACTCGAGTTGGTACCTTTGAAGCTTGTGTCGCCGCGCACGTCACATCACGCATGTTCATTATGCAGGTTCTGGCCAGTCAATTGTATTTTCTGGACACTAAAAAACGCTAAACTGGCTGATTCACGCCCATTACTCTGGACAGCCCAACCACATAAAAATAGGGAAACACGTTGCACTGCTGAGTGGCCCTACTCTTGCTTCGCTATAATGTGGTTCTGGCCATTCAGTTGCATGAAAATAGCACGGGAGTTACACTTCTGGATAGCCCAACACTGCGACGGCACAGCACAGCACAACACAACACAGCACAGCACAGCGCAGCACAACACAACACAACACAACACAACGCAACGCAACGCAACGCAGCGCAGCGCAGCGCAACGCAACGCAACACAACACGGCACAACACGGCACAGCACAGCCTGCACAGCACAGGCTGCACAGCACGGCACGGCACGGCACGGCACGGCACGGCACGGCACGGCACGGCACGGCACAACACAACATAATCCAACTCAACTAAACTCAGCCCAACTTCCTATACTAAAATAAATTATACAAATCTTAGATTCGCATAAAACAAAATTAATGTCTCCCCAATTTTTCCAGCTATTTGACATTTATTCCTGGGGTGTCTAACTTTTCTGTCGTCCGAACATTTCGAGTATTGAGAGCGTTGCGAACGATATCAGCTGTGAAAGGTTAGTTCAAAATCAATTCACATGCATGCAAAATTCTACAAGGGTCAAGTTATATTTAAGAAATATAAAACATTTTCCGTGTTGATATACAGTTATATCAACACGAGTGGAAATTGGAAAAATGAGAAATTGTGTGGAAACACGACGCCCGCAGGGCGGAGTGTTTTCACACAATTTCAAGTTCTTCAATTTTCACGAGTGTTGATATAACTGTATATCAATACGGAAAAAATGTTTTATATTTTATAATATAGCACAAAGAACTTAACAGAAGAGTGGCGGGAAATTTTCCGTGTTGACATAGAGTTATACGAACACGGCTCTTAGCCAATCAGCGTTACAAATGCTATATTATAAAGAACGATGTTAATTCTCAAAACGTTGCTTGCAAAGGACATTTTGCATTATTCAAAGTCGTAAGCACAGGATGTGGTCGCCCAATAATCCGAGGCACAGGAGCACGTTTAAATGCACGATTATATGTTCTGCAAGTGTTCATTTTAGAGTTGGAGGAAAACTGGAGAACCTGGAGAGAAACCCTCGGTTCTCTGTTCAGGGGCCGGTTGTACGAAAGATGAATTGCGCTATCCACTGGATAGTGATTTTTTCAACTGCCGCTGAAAGGCATGAAAAGCAGTGACACCAAGGATATTGAGCTCGCAAGAGATAAAAAGTGACTTCAACTCAAAAATGCTGAACTTTAATATAGGTTTTACCAGTAGTTGATTGCGTTCAAAACGTTTGGGAAAATCTCTGTTACAACCCACCCCATACTTGGCCTACCAATTTTTATCTCAGACACAGCGCGCTAATCGTTCTGTTCTCTCTTCAAGGTTTAAAAGCAATGGTGAACACTTTAATGAAATCTATAAAAATGTTATCGGACGTCATGATTTTGACCGTTTTCTTCATCGGTGTCTTTGCCCTGATTGGTCTACAGCTCTTCAAAGGAACGTTGCGAAATAAATGCGTTAGAGAGTTTGATGCGAGTAATATATCGAATATCAGTTGGAACGACCACGTTAATGATGAGAGTAAGTTCAAGTATATGTAATACCATTCCCGCTAGCTGTTCCCAGAAACCAACTGCACATGAGCTTGTCTCATACATCAAATCTAACTTTTACATTTTTATTTCAAAGATAATTGGGTGATCAGTAAATTCAGCGGCTTTCCATTTGTGTGCGGAAATAGCACCTACAGCGGGTAAGTGAAGACTTTTCGCATCGTTGCTTCTTTGCCTTGCTTTCGATTGCTTGTTTTGTTAGTGCTAAACCTCGCTAATAATGTTGCTATTCTATTTCAGCCACTGTCCCGAGAATTTCATCTGTCTTGAAGACATCGGCGAAAATCCACCAAACACAAAAATCCCGTATATTTCCTTTGATAATTTTTTGTGGTCGCTGCTCACTTCGGTACAACTGGTCACGCTGGATTCTTGGGAAATTGTGTATAACTCGGTATGTCTAAAAGAGCAGAGTCTAAAGAGAATCAAACAGCTGCCATTTAAATACATCAATATTGGCTTGAACAAGTGTTTTTGCGACCAAATTCTGCTTCACCAACGGGTGTTTTCTTGTCTGTTTTACCACATAAACCGGCTTGACTCTGACCCCACAAACATGTCACTCTTATGGTAACTAGTTTATTTTAATACAATCATACTGACATACTATGCAAAGTTTATTGGGTAATCTACTTTCTCGATAGATAGCGAGCAGCGAAATTCTTATCTCGACCTCATCAACTATCACCCCATCATCGAACTGGTAAAATTTTAATAGAATCTTTTCCTCTGATTAGGTAATCGGCGCAAACGGTCAAGTGTACGTTCTATACTTTCTGTTTGTTGTTCTTCTTGGTCCATTTTATTTGATTAACCTTGTATTGGCCGTCGTCTCGCTGTCGTACGAGATAGAATCAGCAGCTCTGCAAGACGAGAACACCATGGAAAAGAACTACGAAGCTCTAAAACGAAGTGCGTCTGCTTATGATTTTGACTGTAAAGAGATGCCGGAGCCTTTGTACTTGGACGACATTCCGCAACGACCAGAAGAATCGAAGTATGTTCCCGAGGAGTTGACACCACGGCCCGCTAGTCGCAATACCGCCACACCCACGTCAGACGACGCACTCGAGCTTGGCGAAAATTACGAACAAGAAGTGGCGGGCCCGACAGGATGCTGTACGAGTTTCCGAGGGAGAGTCAACAAGATCGTAGACCACGCTGTATTTGAGGGATTCATCACTGCGTGTATTTTATTCAACACTTTATGCATGTCATTAGAGCATCATGACATGGATTTGACATTCAAGAAAGTTCTGGAAATTTGCAATCTGGTATGTTCAACTGACAATATCGTAGTTTCAGACGTACACTTAATCCCCCCCTGCATTTTGTATTAAACATTGATATGACCACACAGCCATCGAAACGCTTGCTCAGTTGAACGGTCTTAAAACCAATTACCAAAATCTCCCTAGGTCTTTACCATAGTGTTTATCCTGGAAATGATACTCAAACTGATCGCCTTGGGAGTGAAAAAATACGTGAAAATAGCGTGGAATCTCTTTGATGGTGTGATTGTCATCGTGAGCATAATAGATCTGACGTTGGAAAACGTCGGGAGTGGCGGAGGCGGAGGAGCTCTTAGTGTGTTGAGGACATTTAGATTGGTAAGTATAAGCCTGGTTAAGCCACTGAACTGTAATACGAACTGGAACACTCACTCAATATAACAGTCTTGTTAAGAATTCAAATAATACGTAATACTAAAGACTGAGGCGTATCCTAAATTGAAGCCACGAAAACAACCGCGATTTTGTAAACAAAACCGACCAAGGCTTTAACCCGAGCCGACAAGATTGTTGACCAAAATACTGGTGTTGTTGCGTTCACCAGAAGCTCGTTTGAAAAGCAACATAATACATTGGAAAATGTTCATTACCAGCGTCTAGGAATCTTAAAGTGTGTGTAACGCTTTCTCGTCTTTTATATGTTTCATATGACATCATTTCATTCGAGTTCATTTAACTCCATTTCATTCAAATCTATGCCATCATACTTCAGTTATTTCATCTTGACGCTATTCTTCTCCGTTCTTTTTCGCTGTTTAAAGCCTCGAACGTCCATTAATAAATAATTTCATTCCACCTTTCAGCTTCGTGTTCTTAAACTTGCGAAGTCGTGGAAAACTATGGGCAATTTGTTGGCGACGATCGGAAAAAGTGTTGGTGCAGTGGGCAACATTACCGTGATCCTGCTTATACTCATGTTCATCTTCGCAGTGGTTGGGATGCAACTGTTTAGGACCGCCTACACTGATGAGAAATTTCCAGAGGGCTTACCCAGGTGGAATTTCAGAGATTTCCCTCATTCATTCATGATGGTGTTTAGGATCATCTGCGGTAAATGGATCGAGCCGTGTTGGGACGTGATGCGCGCATCTGGTGAACATGCCTTTATCTATGTGTTGCTCGTGTTCATCATCGGTCAATGGATTGTCTTGAATCTGTTTCTTGCGCTTTTGCTCAGTTCGTTTGGCGGAGATTCATTAGGCGACGAGGAGGTAAACGAGCCAATTTATTAACAGTGAAAAATTTGAATTAGTGTATACCATTGAGTTTAGTGTAGCATTAAAGCATTGTATCGATAGCAAAATCCGCGTATAAGAAGAGCAGGTTATTATTAGCCAAAACAGGTTCTTATATAATTGTATCTTATTGCCCTTGTTAGGAGGCAGTGTTTGTCTGTAAATACGATTGAAAACAGATTCCAGTGGAAAAAATACACGTATTATAGAGTCAAATTTGCATGTTCTATGACAAATCTATGGCGAGGACAAGGTCATTTTAGCCTAACAGGTTCTTAAAATGTAGGTTCTTATACGCGAGTTTTCATCTTATAATATCACCCTCATATGTGACAACTGATAATCACACTTCTCCCCGATTTCTACTACGTATTTTCGCCTTTCGATGGGTGTGAACGAGTAAACCAGTTAGGAATGTTCAGGTTAGAAACCAAACACGCTGAATACACGTCATTAATCGGCTCATTCATATCTGTCAGGAGAAAAAAACCCCACCAGAAACGGAAGCAAAATGGTCTTCGCACGATTCCTACGACTGATAAAATGTGAATGTACTTTTAGGAAAACGAAGATAAGAAAAAGAAAAAGAAGAAGAAGAAGAAATTTGGTCTGCTTGCACTGTTTAAAAGAAAGAAGAAAGGAAGAGTGACTCCGAACACGTCCAAGGAGGATCTTGACGAAGCCGAAAATGATGAAACCAAGGAATCACAGGGTGAAAAGGGGGCAACAATAATCAATGGTGGTGACACGGGGAACGGTATTCCACCAAGAGCAGGTAAGGGTTATGTCTAACCGCTAGTACCCTTCACTTAGCGAAACATAAACTGATGAATAACCATTTTTCTGATCATATTACCCGCTTTTTTCACTCCTCCAGGGTCTGGGGAAAGTACCCGCAGTGAGATGGAAAGCTTAGCAAATGGCACAACCATCGACGGCGATCCTTCACAGCCTTCATTTCCCGTCAGCGTCGTGGTAGACGAGACTATGCAATCGAAGAATAATGGCACTCTCTTTGAGAAAACTGATTCCACGGAACGTTTGAATGTTGCCAACGGTAACGGAGGCGTACCCAATGGCAATTCTCATAAAGGTCAGTTGACCGCAAGCTGGTTGGAGTGCTCCATATATATCAGGAACTCCAGCGTAAAGGGCATGGATATCTCATATACACTAGATAGCGCATCTGTATATCAAAAAGTGAAGCCAAAAATCTCAGCGGTATCCCCTCATAACAATAGGTCATAGGTGGCGGCCATGCTACAGAAAACATTATACTTTTCTGCAATAGCACTTATGCGGGTTTTCCCTAATGCTATTGTCCTTACCACCAAGTCTCACTTTGATGTGAGGAAATTTATCCGTCACTACGAGGTTTGGTGGTGAGCACAATAGCCTTAGGGAAAACCTGCATAAGTGCTATTGTGTATTAAATACTTTTTAGCTGCATAAAAGAGGGTTTATTGTCAACTTGTTCATTTCCGCAATACAAAATACACAAACTGTCATGCTCCGTGTCAACTCTGTGGGAACGACCAGCGCCTGCGATCTGGCTTCAATTTTCGCCTGCCCACAATGTGGGATGCACCATCTAGTGTATATGAGATATCTATGGTAAAGGGTGGTGCCAAAGTTGGCAGAATTAAGACGCAGTAACTGTGTAAAGATTCATGTTGTATAGCTCCTTCCCATAGTTTCCGCCATCTTATGCTTCACTTTTCTAAAGATGAATCTGAAAAATTCCAAATTTTAAAATCTTCCTCAAATTGTTGAGACGAATTTTGAATGTAATACATCTGAAGAGGTTATGGAAGTTAATATCCATTTACCTCAGAAACGAGACATGATTTCTGGAGTGGATCGATGTGTCTAAGATTGCACACGAATTTAATGTTTAGTTGCATTCTAAAACCTTCATTCCTGACATTCCATATTGGTAGTACTCGCGTATCTATGATATTTTTGGAACTCTGAATAGAGCATAAGAATATATAAAAGATTTTAATATTATTTCAGGGTCGAGTTTGGATCTAAACAGAACGGTATCGGGCATTAGTCAGTCTTCAGTAAGTCTCAATGGTGAACGAAGGGATTCCGTTCAGAGTTCACTTGGCCCTGGCTTTCAGCATCGCAACAGTTCCATCCGTGGAAGCCGTCGCCCAACGATGATGGTGCAAGGAGAAGATGGCCTACCAGTCGCTCCAGACTGTTATCCGGCATTTTGTTACAACGAAGGCATCTGTTGCGTGTGTTCGTCCGGTTTTAAAACTTCCAAAATCAGAAAACTGTGGACAACAGTCCGTACGAAGATCAATTTCTTTGTGGAGCACAAGTATTTCGAAACTTTCATACTGGTATTGATTGTTGTCAGCAGCTTGTCCTTGGTAAGTTATGAGTTGAAAATAAACAGTTGAGTCATATTTATGGCGAGAGGAAGCGGTGGCAGGGCAAAACATACGCAGGGATGGGAATTAAATTTTTAACTCAGGAGGACGGATGTCCAAAGATTTAAAAACTAATGAGCTACAACTTTTCCTATAAGCAAACCCTTCCCCTCCCATCTCTATAAACAACGGTGCTTCTCTAAGGTCGGAGTATTCCACCAGCTGTTCGAAAGCTTTTCGCCAGGTTTTTCAAAGATCTTCTAAAGGGCGAACTTTCCATTCCCTCCTTGTAAATAATGACGTTTCGCCTGGTCTTGTGAAGGATGACATGTTGTTATTGTTAAAAAGCACAAAAGCAAATGTTGCACGTACGCAATGAAATCGAATCGTCCAAGCCTCAGCCACAACATATGCAACCTAAACCGTCCCTTGTACTCTAGGCTTTTGAGGATGTCTATTTGGAAGAACGGAAAACGTTACGTGATATCTTGGAGTACTCGAATTATTTCTTCGCCGTCGTCTTTGGCCTGGAGTTCCTCCTTAAACTGATCGGTTATGGTATTGTAGGATACTTCACAAGTTTCTGGAATTTACTCGACGTCTTCATAGTGGCGGTAAGTGTGTCCAAGAAGATCCCTCGTAGTCACCCACACTATCTAACCCTCGAATTCCCAGTTTCACCTCGTATTCAAAGTTGTTTTGACTTTATGTTGAACTTAAATTTAAATGCTTCTAGACATTCTACCGGATCTTATATTCATCTAAATTGATTCCACAGTAACCAAATTAGGCTGATCTCTAATTCTAACACGCAATTTAATGAGCTTACTTTGAAATCTAACTATTAAGCTGGCTTGAATTTGACATGATATCGACATGACACTGAAATCTTTGAAATCAACAATTTAGATATCAGTTGCAACGCTATCTGGTAATAAAAATCTCAACGCTTTACGCTCTCTCCGTGCTCTCAGACCACTTCGTGCTGTGTCGAAATTTGAAGGCATGAAGGTAAGTTCTCGCCACAACCACCTCTCCCACCACTTGATCTGGAAACAAGGAAAAGTATCAGAGTCAAACAGAAATCCATTTTCCGATCCAAATTATCAAATTCCTCATGAAATATAATTTACTTTGTTTGTAAATTTCTGGTAGACTTAGAATTTTCTTCATTAAAGACAGTTACTAAGTTTCAACAAGTTTCACAAAGGAAAACAAAAGATATAAGTGAATAACAACAGTTATTTAGTAGCTAGTTCCAGACCTTTTACTCACGGTCAGATCAGCTAGCATCGGAGCGACGCTTACACGACCAATGTTTTGTCATGTTTCCCAGTGTGGGCAAACTAGGAAATATTTTTGTGAGAAACATTGTCTCCTATCAAAGTTTTGTCGTGTTTCCCAGTGAGGACAAAGTAGGAAATATTTTGGTGAGAAACATTGTTCCTTAGCAATGTTTTGTCATGTTTTCTCGTGTGGACAATCTAGGAAACATTGTTAGGAGCATTACCTCACGCGAACCTTAAAGTGTTCCACGAGCCTAAAACATTGCTTGCAGATTACTAATCGGGCAAACCATGTTTCTCCTGCTGGAAAGATGGTGTCAAACTGCAAACATTGTTTCGGCAACAAAATTGTTTCTCGATTTTTTGGAAAACATTTTTGCTTCCTGGGGAGAATATTTTGTTTCCGCAACAAAGGCTCCCAAGGTAGGCAAACACACAAACACTGATAAGAAACATAATATTTTCGCAACAATGTATCCTAGTTTGCCTGGAGCTTAACAGACAAATATCAATTCTCAATGAATATTCCACTGATATAATTTCTGTGAATGATGATATTTAGGATACAATCGCCAAGATGTCAACATGGAGCCTATGAATGGGGGGGGGGGGGGTGTGAATACCGACAGAGTGATTGGTTTCCTAAGAGAAACAGACTAACACTTTCATTCTTATCCCAAAGGTTGTCATCAACTCTTTAGTGTTATCTCTGCCTGCGATAGGCAACGTAGTCTTAGTGTGCATGGTATTCTGGTTGATCTTCTCCATCATGGGTTACCAGTTCTTCGGCGGCAAGTTTTACAAATGCATCGACAGTGATATGAACAAGTACGATGCCAGTGTTATAGCGAACAAAGAGGAGTGTTTAGCGAATGCTACGAACGGAAATAATACGAACGGAAACCGCTGGGTGAACTCAAAAATCCATTACAACAGCGCGTTGAGCGGTTTCCTCGCCTTGTTCCAAGTGGTAAGATATTGTTTTAAAAGGATTAGCTATACAGTATTACATTAGGGTTATGAAAATTTCCAAACCACAAGGTCAAACGTATAATTCGCTAAGAGAGATGTTGATTTACGCGCACCCACAAAGGCGCAAGTTGCAAAAAAGTCTTTAGAGAATTTGTAACAGACTTGGTCAACAAGCCGATAACAGGATGCGCTCGCATTGCTTGCGACAGCTAGTTGACATCAAGTTTGTTGCACGATGGTAACAAAGAGTAGAGACTACAAAGAGGGACCACTTCATTCAAAAAAGCGTAAGGTGCTGTTGTGATGATACGTCATGGGCGCCATGTTCCTAGCCAGTGCCCTAAACAGAGGAAGTCACCTTCCGGAAATATTAAGAATCGCTACTAATACCGGGGGGAAATGCTTCTGTTTAGGGCACTGGCTAGGAACATGGCGCCCATGACGTATCATGACGACAACACCTTACGCTTTTTTGAATGAAGTGGTCCCTCTTTGTAGTCTTTACTCTTTGATGGTAACAGACTTGTTGCAAGTTCATTGTCAAAACTTGTTATCCACAGGCTTGCTGCAAGTTGTTTTAACAAGTCTTACGAAGTGGGCAATTTGAGTGTTGCCACAAGCCCGAGTTTAAAGTACTTGTGGCGATTTTATGAAATTGACAAGTTTCATGCAAATGTCAACAGGTTGCTGGAGTATTTACAGCACTGTAGCTTGAATTCACCCTTGTCTTTTTTCACCAGGCGACTCTAGAAGGCTACATGGAGGTGATCTTCGACTCTGTTGATGGTGTGGGTGTAAGTGAAACAACATGATGAGAAAGTAAAGTCTGGAAACATTCAGGAATTAACACTGCCAGTACTTGATCTGCGTTAGAGCGAAGCCAATAAATTTTTTTATTAAGCTTCGCTATAGGGTCACTACAACAGCATGTACCAATTACCGCGGACTTACCGCGGGCTCGCGCTGCCCAGATATGTTGTTTTTAGTGAGGGAGGAAAGCAGGAGTGCCCGGAAAAAAACCCTTGAAGCACATGAGACATCAACTACGGGAACTCATGAAATACCCACCAAACTTGGTATGGGGTAGGGGTAGGGTTAGGGTACGAGGTACAACACACTAATATGGTTATGTCAAAAACAGTGGCGAAGCAAGCACGACATTTGGTCATGCAAATTGTTAAAACACGTTAATTGTCATGTTAATAACATGTCATGTTAATAACATGTCATGTTAATTTTCCTGTGTTTATAGACCGTATAAGGAATCATAAATTTAGCATGACCAAATTGTCGGCTTCGCTACTGGTCAAGAATCGAGCACATCAAACAATACATTTCTGCCAACATACGTTCGATATGCTAGTTTCTGACCTTGTTAATGTATCACTCATGAATGGACAATGTCTTTCACAGCTTGATATGCAACCGAAACAGGATCACAGCTACGGGATGAATTTCTTTTATGTTGTGTTCATAACAATGGGATCCTTTTTCATTTTGAATTTATTCATTGGGGTTATCATCGAGAACTTCAGTAAACTGAAACAGCAGGTAATTACAAATTCAGCGTACTCTTCTTGTACTTGCGTGCATGTATCCTAGCTGATTCATTGAACTTGACCGCCATCTTTGGACTTTTGAAAAAGAGCAAACATGGAGCTTGGGAAAGTAGAGGGTCATTCATGTCACAGAAAAATGACGCAAGCGCACTTTGTAATCCACAAGTTTTTTTCAACTAACTTTAGTACGAAGACAGCGACGCGATGGGAATGTTCCTTACGCCGAACCAGAGGATTTGGGTGAATACAGTTTGTCGGACTTACATGAAGAAACCACGGAAACAACCTAAACGGCCTGAGGTATGAACTACACGGGAAAAAAAGCACACCCTGTTGATAAAAACAGGATTGCTCAATGTTTTGCTGCCCGCATTGTTCATTGTTGTCAACAATGTTGTTTAGCATTGTCGAGCCTGATTGCGGGCTAATTCATTCTCAACAATGTTGAACACTATTGTTGACAACACCGAACTATGCGGGCAGCAAAGCATTCAACAGTGCTGCTTCATCAACCCTGAACAGTTGTTTTTGCTGTGGAAGGGGACACCACACTACTGTAATACTGCTCAAATGCGTATGCTGTATAAAGAATTCCAAATACAAATACAACATGCAGCTGTAAGTAATAACAACCCAAAAAATATCAAGAACAACAACATCAATTACAATACAGCAACAACAAATGCAACAAGCTAAGAAACTAGAGCAACCAAATTCGGGGAAAACCAAATTCTAAACTAAGTTTCGTTTCAGGCGGAATGGCGCGGCAAGATCTACGACTTGATTCAAAGTCGTTCCTTTGAATTTTTCATCATGACGATCATCATGCTCAACATCATCACAATGATGGGCGAACATCACCGTCAATCGGACGAATTCACGGAGGGACTCAATTATCTCAATTACATCTTCACGGTTCTGTTTATTATCGAAGCAATACTTCGACTACTGGCTCTAAAGTTTGAGTACTTCAAATCAGGATGGAATCTCTTCGATTTCACCATCGTCATATTCTCTATCACAGGTTGGCGCGATTTGTATTAGCGAGATCGAGGTACCCCGGTACCCGCACTTTGCATAATTTTTTGTTCTGCTGGTTGGGGAATAGAAAGGCTATGGGGGAATGGGAAGGCCATATTTTGCAAACTATTATACTACTGACCTCGCACTTTGGAGCTCATAATAACACACCTACATATACTGTAGGATGTTTATCTTCACTAAAACAACCGTCCTAATACTGAATCGTTTCATTTCAGAAATCATTCTACATTCGTATCAAATTAAGATGCCATTCTCTCCCGGTCTGCTTCGTGTTGTTCGCGTGTTTCGTTTGGCAAGATTGCTACGTTTCTTCGAGAGCGCCAAAGGTATTCGCAGCTTACTGTTCGCTTTGGTCAAATCTCTTCCCGGTCTCGCAAATATCGGCTGCCTTCTATTCCTGTTCATGTTCATCTACGCGTGTATCGGTATGTCATTGTGGGGTAACGTCAAACATACGGGATACCTCGATGACGTAGTCAACTTCGAGACATTCTTCTCCAGTCTCCTGTTATTATTTCGCATCGCAACGGCCGCCGGCTGGAACACGATTCTCGAGCCGATGATGGTGTCGCCGCCCGATTGTGATCCGAAGAAAAACAATCTTCCTAACGGAGATTGCGGGAGACCGTTTGTGGCGGTTGTTTACTTCGTAAGCTACATCCTTCTTATCTTCCTTGTCACGGTCAACATGTACATTGCGGTAATTTTGGAGAACTTTAACGAAGCTCAGCAACAGGACGAAATCGGATTGTGCGAGGAGGACATGGATGCGTATATAGCCACGTGGGAAATCTACGATGTCGAAGCGACGCAATTTATTCACTACCGTGAGCTAACTCATTTCCTGGACGCGCTCGACCCGCCGTTACGGATTCCCAAGCCCAACGAGGAGCAAGCAGCCGCGCTTGACGTCCCAGTTAGGCAGGGCGATATGGTCCACTGCCTTGATCTAATGTTGGCATTGGTCAAACGGGTGATCGGAGAAATGGAGGAACTGACCGAAGATGACAAGAGAAACATGTACGACAAGTTCGAGGAACGCTTCCAGTCCTCGTTCCCGCAACGTCAGCAAACCCCGAAGCTTTACACGGTTTTGCAGAGGTACAAACAGGAAACGGCTTCGGCGATACGTCTTCAGCGTGCCTTTAGAGATTGGCAGAAACGGAAGCAAGCGAGACTGGAGAAGGAAAAATTCCACAAATACTCGAGCGAAGAGAAACCAGAAAAAGACGACATGTGGCAGGAGAAACAGATCACGGAAAGTAGGCCGGCATCCCGGATAAGTAGACCTCGTACGGCGTCTAGTCCTCGGAAGAGAGCGCCCTTAGCGGAACAAGAGACTGTCGACAGTCCCTTACCACAAACGAAGAAAAACACGTCTCAAACGAGCCCAACTGAGCAACCAAATGGTAACGGGGTTCGGGAAACGGCCGAGAACTTTAAAAACGACCCATTTGCTGCAGAGGCTATGAATATGATGTGGTTTAGTCGAGGCGGTAACGGTCAAAACCAGAGATCCTCTGAATCAGCAGTCTAGTATAGACTGTAACTACAAGAGCACACTTTGACGTCATTCCTTTGCGCTTGTTGCACATCATGTGACGGACATGCGCTCAATGACTCAGGGGGGGGGGGGACTCTCTCGGAGGGATTGTACCAAGTTTGAAAACCAAAATTATTACAAGTGCAAAAAAAATCTAGGATGTAAAGCTGGCAACAGAATATGACTTGGAAATCACAAGACAACTCCATCATTTAGTAGCCTAATAAGATATTTGACTTTGAAGAAAAGACTATATATGCTTGAAATGCTTATTCTCCTTATAGTTAGTGCCACAAGCCATTGGTCACAGCTTTGCACTTGCATAAGTCCTAAGACTCTCTTCTGGGGCAACATTATAGTAATTATAAGTGTGTAAAAAGAGCATGCTGAATGGCTGTGCCTATATTTTTAGAATTTGCCAACAGTACGGCAGCACGTTTTCAAGAAAATTTAAATTTAATATTCTCTTCACAAGGATAATTCTAATATTAATATAATTAAAGAAATAATTGTAGTTTTAAGCAAATCTATTTATCGCAACTAAGTTTGGTTCAGATACTAACTAATCTGAAGTTGAGGTTGCGAGGTCAGCAAATAATCTCGGATGTTCAGTGCCAGAATCATTCTAATTGACACTAATACTAATTGGATTGACTGCTAACGACTCCAGGTCTAAATTAATGGCTGACTAAATGCTCAAATGAGACTTAAAATTCCTATGAATGCCTAGAACATATTTGTGCTGAATGGTGAGCACAAATGTGACTTTTATAACCTGGATACTGAGCATCCCATCCCTGAAATAAAATACTAACAATTTGTATTCCCTAATAATTAACATTGGAGGGAAGCATCAGCCATATTTGTATATTACAACAAACAAGTGTAATGTGTTTTTTATGATCATGTGTTAAGTAATTAAAATTTGAGAGTCATTTATTAAAAATTTTGACATTAATAAGATACTGTCTGAAATGTGGTGCTGACCAAACAGGTCATCTTTTATAAGAAATACATTTGGGCCACCGGAAACGTGTTTCAGATCTCAAAGTATGGTAATTTTCAATGAGATTTATGGTATGGACAAGCCAAAAATCATAAGCGTGGGTGCCCAAAAAAGTTACACAAACTAAATAGGATGGAACTGAAATAAAAATTTATGACATAAAATATCTCCGGCACACTAAATTTTTCAAAAACCCCAAGTGTTCCTTCGATATACTCTCATCTCTAGACCCAAATTTGCACATTATGTCATTCTAATTTCTTTGCATGGTGGTTGCCATGGTGCATTCCATGCACAAAAGTTCGGATATCTCCGGTGTGAAGTTTCAAAAATCATAATATAATTTACAATAAAAGTCGGCGTACAATCACGAATCTTCAGCGTGAACTTTACACAGAATGCACTCTGGGGTGGTTGGAAGGCATGATACAATTCTGCAGCATCAGCTTGTGCGAAAGTTTATAATTCGGCCATTCCATTTAATATCCACACTCTCTCTTGGATCAAGTTTCCTGAGGGGTTGCTTAAAGCTCATTCACAAGGCGGTGTAGATATTAAACGGAATGGTTCTTTATAATGGCATGCCTGTTATAATAGTTGTTGAAATTTTAATTAACGTACAAGTTAAACACACAATTGTACTTACGAATGTCATCTTTAGTGCCACAAGCCAGCTTTTCTGTACTTTTCAACTCCATGTTGTTTTTTTAAAGCAATACAATACAATTAATATAAAAGAATTTGACAAAATCAAAACTCCCGCTCATTTTTAAGCTCCATTTTGAAAATAGACGCCCACTGTACAAGTTAACGGTGTAATGTCACGGATACTTGGTGCGCGTTGAATATAACAAGCAAAGTAAAGTTTTTTACAATAAAAAACATTTTAAAATGTGATTTAGGAAAACATACACGATGAGTAGTATACTAACAAGAGTATTTCGCCTAAAGGAAGGCTGCAAACTTCAACATGGATGTATGTATGGTCTATTTGCCTAATGTGGTGTCCCAAAGGGGTCACCCAAAGGCCCTTATCAAGATTGCTACTAGGTTGCTATTGTAGCACGTTGCAATTTTTTCTGGCTGATTTGGCATTCACTGTTAAATATAACAAAAACATGTGTCTATTGACTGTAGCAAAAGATGGCGACATGTCAATTTTACCAGAATGCATTGCGAGTATCAAGTAAGAATTCCTGAGAAAAGATGACAAGAAGCAAATGGATTGAAATTTTAACGCTAGCAAATTTTAACATTAGATGTTAATTTCCCTGTTTAAACGATTTCAAATCGCAATGCATTCTCATAAAGTCGACAGCCACCATTTTTTTTTATGGTGAATTACCAGACAAATTGCAATTGGAAAATGGTGTACAAGTTGTTCTATATGTATATTTTAGTAATGGCAATTGGAAGGCAAGTAAGGTCATCACATGCCAATACACCAAAATCTAAAGAAACTGAATTAGTCAAACAGCTAAAAGCCAAGATTAAGGTACCACATTAAAAGATGGCAGTATTAAAGAAACTGCACATATCCAACACACCCTTTTTTGAGGTGGGGTCCCTGCCTCCCCCCTTCCCCCACATAAAGTCTGGTTAGCTGACAAGGTTTGCAAAAGTGCATGGTTGTGTGCCCACCCATCCTCCCGATCTTTATTGAGAGGGATTATCACTTTTGTTGAAATGTCCATCATTACTTGCAGTTCTCAGGTCCTCTCACTGTTGCTGAATATATGCAAGAAGTTCTGTCAAATCCTTTGGTGGTAAAAAATAGTCATTGAATTTAACACTTCATTAAGTTGTGTGTATATATTAGGAGCAAAATAATATACTTGCCAACATATTTCATGTGCTTTTTGTGTCACATACAATTAGTGTTTAACTGAATGTGGGAGTGGCCACATTCTGTTTAGATTTTTTATTTACTTCTTTTTCCAAGAAATTTATGTTTTTGTCTTTAGGGCTATTATATGGACAAAGATGTTTTTGGTGTGAAAGGAGATTTTGTAACATCACCTGAAATCAGTCAAATATTTGGAGAGGTAAATATACACTTGATGGTTTCTTCATTATGTAAGCTCATCCATACCTTTGGCTACAACACACAGTGTTTCCATGCTGCTGACTCTATCAGACCTTCCAACTTTTTGAATTGAAAATGAGTGAGATTCTGCTTTAGCTGTCATGTGGCATGTCCCCTCCCCAGCATGTTAGAGGCATGCCCCCCCCCCCCCGAATTTCTCTAAAACTGAAATTCTATTTACTGCATTTTCGTGGAAGATGAACATATTTTAAAGTTACAAAATTTCATAAAAATATCGTTATCAAAGCTAAAATTTTTTACATCAGTATGCGTGCAATTATGTGTTCTATATTTTCGGTTAAGAATCGTTGTTTTTCTTTCTATATACATCTATATATGATTCAGCTAAATACAAATATTGACTTGCCAAGATGCGTTAAAATAAAAAATAGGTAGATTATATATTTATATTTTTTTTCGCTTTTGCGTGAGAAAATAGAGTCAATGTGTGTGAGCGTGAGAAATAGTTGAAATGCGTGTGTCACGCAAAATGCGTGAGAGTTGGAAGGTCTGACTCTATGTTTTATCTTTGTGAAGCAAAAACTACCAGCTGCAGCTAAATGTCCTGTCGTACTAGTTATCCTTAATTCTCACAACTAATGAGCAAAAATAATGATTCTGTTGCACTTGTAGTGATTTTTGTGGCAATTTAGAAAGGCAAACGTACTGTTCAGTCTGAGGTTGTAATCATACACACATGTAAAAATTCAAGCTGGGAATAGTTGAGAAAACTCATTAACTGTATCGGTAGGTCTTGCGACAGAGCTATGGAGGCAGGTTGTCCATCTATATGTTAATACATGACTGTATTTAAATTTACACTTGCTCTTGTCAGCTCCTCCTTAGCTCATGGTAAAAGGAAGATCTATATATAGTTGATGATTTTCTCTGAACTGTTCCCAACTTGGATTTTGACATGTTTCCAACCTAAGATTAAGACACATTTACCATATAGTATAGTACAAATACTGGTGAAAAATGTTCTGAAAACTGTATAACAATTAAGAAATATAAAATATTTTTCCGTGTTGATTTACAGTTATATCAACATGAGTGGAAATTGGAAAAACGAGAAATTAGAAAAACGGGAAATTCCATACAATTTTTCCAATTTCCACGAGTGTTGATATAACTGTATATCATTTACACAGAAAAATGTTTTATAATTTTTTTATAATATAGCAATGTCAAAAGCTCGAAGAATACAAAAAATTTCCGTGTTTACAAGTGGCAGGAAATTTTCCCTGTTTAGGTTGAGTTATGTACACATGGCTCTTAACCAATCAGCGTTCAAGATTCACACATGCTATATATACGAATTCAGTTGGTAGGCATCTGGTTTTATGAACGCTGGCTTCAGTATGGTTCACCTCCAGACATCAAGTTTGTAGAGCTTGGACCAGGACGCGGAACTCTCGTTTCTGATATTCTCAGGGTAGGAACACTAGATTATGATTATAGTGGTACACTAGACACTAGTTAGGTATACATCTATTTTTTACACATAATATCAAGTAAATTCGTTTTCATAATGCTGCTCTATTCATTTTCAAGCTAGGTATTTTCAAAGCTGGGTAAAATATCCGACAGCCTAAGCATACATTTGGTCGAGATCAGCCCAGCAATGAGGGAAATGCAAAAGAAGCTGTTGTGCATTGATAACGGACACAAGACAGAACAAATAGTAGGACAATACATATCAAAGCCCATATCATAAGAAAATTCTACCGCGACGTGTATCAATATGCACTTCAATAATTTTACAGGCGACTGCAGATGGTGATACAACACAAACTAAAGACAGAATACCGATAACATGGCATCGCGATATTTCAGATGTACCGAAAGGTCTTGTCTTCTTTCCATTTCCATTTCACAATGCCTCTAATCCTTACATTTGTTTCTAACCTTTTACTTTTCACCAGCATAATTTCTGCTACCAGACCTTCAAAGCTCTTATCTCTTCATTCCTTATCTTGTACTACAAAACTATACCTTCTTTGTCTTCTTCTGAGTTTTGCCTTCTATTTAGCACACGAATTTTCCAAAACAATACAACACAAACTAAGGACGGAATACCGATAACAATTACATACATGGCATCGCGACAGTTTATATGTATCGAAAGGTCTTGTCCTCCTTCTTCAAGTCTTTTTCCATTTTACAATGTTTCTAACCTCCTACTTTTCACCAAATTCCTACTACCAGACCTTCAAAGCCCTTATCTCTTCATTCCTTATCTTGTCCCACAAAACAAAACCTTCTTCTTCTTTTTCTAGGCTTTGCCTTCTATTTGGCACACGAATTTTTCGATGCGCTACCCATTCATCAATTTCAGGTCAGGGGAAATCCATGACAAAATCGTCCAATAACCATTGATCAATGCCAATAACATGCAACAAATAATTACACAGAAACGTAATTACTTAAAGCTACAAAATTTAACGGTTCCTTTAGACAACTAAACACGGATGGCGTGAGGTCATGGTTGACATTGATGAAGATGTGAGCGGGTATGAAATGATTTTATGTATAGAGGAAAATGTTTGTGGTGTTACTCTGAGTCTTATATCCCAGGGCAAGCTAAAACATATGCATGACCACGGCGAGAATGACCTTTTTCTATTATTCCAAAGGTCGTAGGTTAGATCCCCCTCCCGTTTTAAGGCACATTTTTCAGCTTGCCCGGTGTGGTATAAGAGTAATATCACAAGCTCATCTTTATTCAACAATCTTCTAGACCGCATCACCTGAAGTTTTGCCTTGCATCATCAAACACACCAGCGACACTTTTAATACCCGAAGATGCCGAAGGAGAATTGCTCGAGATCCGACCTCAAGCTCAAATTATTGTTGAAAACATTGCGGAAAATATTAGCAGTCACGCTGGAGCTGCACTTATTGTGGATTACGGTGATGTGAAATGTAACAGACACACTTTAAGGGTAAGAACAACTGTGATGGTACAAAAAAATTGACATGGAATTAAACAGATCAGGTTGTTCGTGGTCATGAAATTAAACTTATAGTGATTTGGCAGTAACCTTGGCAGGTTGAAGAAAGGCAAGTTCTTTTAAGGCGAATAATCTGTGTTTTCATTTAGGCTTTCAAGAATCATCAACTCACCAGTCCACTGGCAGAACCGGGGTGTTCCGACCTTACGTCAAATGTTGATTTCTCGCATTTAGAAAAAGTGTTTAGAAAAAAAGGAGGTATGTATGTCTGTTTCCTCGATGAAATGCTCTCAGGATGTACATCGAATACTCGATTGTTTCACTTTTTGTTTAGTTTCAACATTTGGGCCAGTCACGCAGCGCTATTTTCTGACGTCGATGGGAATTGATGTTCGCAAACAGGTATAATCGGAGGCGGAAGAATTCAATGTGTAGTTTTAGTAATATGAACCGCCTGTGGTAAAATTGAACGAACGTGTCGTTTTTGAAAAAAGAAACCCAGATAAAACGAGGTACATAAGGTTTTTTTACAGTAATAAACACTTGTTCATATTTATTTAGGTCTTACTTAAGAAAGCAAGTATTCAAGAAGCTAAAAATATAGAAAGTGCTTACAGAATGTTGACGGATGATGACGAAATGGGAAATTGTTTTAAATTTTTCACCATCGTACATGGAAACGAAAAACCGCCAGGATTTTGAAACTTTGATAACAACAAACTCGTTTGAAGGCTTAGATCCTTGCTTTCGTCTGCTGTGTCCTCGTGAGTGTTTCGCTATTCCGCAGTGAGCTCAGTTCGCATGAAAAACATCGGAGAAAAGAATTTCAGCATCGGTAGTAAAAATTGCCAGGGAAGGAAACCAGGTGGTCCAAAAACACGAAAAGTTGATAAAAAGAAATTAGTATAAAGTAATAAGTATAATATTAGTAAATCTTTGCTTTCATCTGCTGTTATTCATGAATGTTTCGCTATGCAGTGAACTATTTCACATGAAATTCAGGGAAAGCAAACGAGATGGATTATTTGTAAATAGAAATCCATATTTCGATTAAAACTGTTCGCAAGATTATGATAAATTCTCTTCACTGAACATAATTGCAAAGTTCCCACGAGCTTTATAAACAAAAAAGAAATTGAAGATATAAAGTATTAAAAGCATTAAAATGGATTTCTATTCTTCTATAGGCCGCCTGGAATACGTATGTTTCCGCACTGCACTGGGCTTCAGAAGGTTTTAGTGTGCTTGTGTGATAATCCAGGATTTCAATGTCAAAATTTATTGCAACAGACATATGACCAGCCCTTCCGACGAATGTTTCACTTTATTTGTTCAAAATGACACTTTATTTGTTCAAAATGACACTTTATTCGTTCAAATTCTACATTACAAGCTCTAAATAAACTAACAAGACAGTCTTGCTTTTATTTCGTAGGTCTTGCCTGGGTCCTATGAAAATATTTTCATTGAAACAATTAAATGTCGCTTAATATTTATTATAAACATACTAAGCAGGTTTCGTAGCTAATATTTATTTTAAACTGCACCATGCTAATAGTTATAGTGTATACAGACATTGCTTTTTGTGTGTTTTTGCTCGCGCGATATTTACACATACGTACAATACATAAAAAGCACTCCATAAATATAACTTTTCTCACTCCCCCTCCACTGATCATAGTAAACGGAATATAGCTTTACTGCCATCAAAATTGAAGCTTATCAATGTTTGCCTCCCCTAAACGACTACTTTCCAGCGGTCATTGCGTGTAGGTAAATCTGGATGTTTCACTCACCTTCAATGCAGAAAGGTTTTCAGACAGTTACACGGTTTTCTCAATGCGTACTTCAGAACTTTAAAACAATATGTAATATAATATGAGCAAATTTGTTCCTTTTCTCAACTCTATGGGAGTCCTAACAACGAAACTGGTGCACTCGTTTGGACTATTTTTAAGTTGAGGTTCTCCCAGGGGGGGGGGGGGGGGGGGTACGAGTTCCTGTGTTTCCTTCAAAATTTTCTCTTTGTTTCTCTTTGCAAAATTTAACGTCCATGCTCCCTTGTTTTCCGATCGTTCAGTTTTGCTTCATTCCTGTGTTCCTATTGTAAAATTTAAAGTGTACCCTTGTTCCCCATCAAACCCCTGGGAGACCCTCTAAGCTGGCAGGATGTTATCTGTGTGTGCAGTGAAATCAGGGTAATAATGCCGTGTTCTCAGTACGCGAAATTAAATTTCAATCCAAGCCCTAAATCTAATCAAAAACATGACAAATAAAACGCTGGTTAGGAGTAGGGATTGGGTTAGGGCTTGGATTAAGATTTATATGAGAACACGGAATTATTACCGAAATCAGAGGCAAAGCTAGCCTGCGTAGCAGGCGTTTTCCCCTTTTGTGCAGGCGCCGCGGAGAAAACGCCTGCCCAAATGGCTTTGAAAAAAGCGCCAATCTCGTTAACCGAAGTAATTAAGTAATTCAAATGTGAGCAAATACCGGTGCGGCTGTCAATAGTTTGAAAAAAAGTTTCTGACCCTTTAGGCCAAAAAATTCAGCTCAAATCAGAACAAGAGAAAGCCTATTAATAATTTACGTCGTGGTGAAGACGTTATCTTCAGAAAACACATTTACAACCGGATGGAGAGAAAAAAACATTCATGATTCTAAATATAAATTTTGACTATTAATTGGTTAACAGGTAAAAGTGCTAATAGCATAACGTCAATCACCCTTAATGGGCATTTGCCATGGCCATTTGGGCAGGCGTATCCTCGCCACCGCTCGCACTAAACGGGATGGGGGGGGGGGGGGGAAGGGGTATACCAGAGTGTATAAGTTTAAAAACAGCTTTCGAAAAAAACTTGAGATTATTCGGTGAATACATGGTTTTGGGGCGCCTCTGGTTGAAAGTCTTTTAAAACCTTACTGATTTATTAATCGGTGAGTACACGAAAACACGTTTGGGACATACCACTATTGCAGACAGTTTTATAAAGTCCAGTCAGCTCTGTTATTGCGCTGCTTAACCATCGCTTATGCTCCACCTTATCATCGATGAACTCTAAAGGAATAGAAGAAGTTAAAACAAAGCACGAAATTTTCAATCAGACATTGTACACATATATCTTTTTACCTTCGTCTCCAAAGGGTATCGATACACAGTCGCACAACCCTTTTAGTTTTTCATTTGCTAAAAGACAATACATGCAAAAAAGTGCATTAAAAGCCTATTATTATATATAGTAGAGTGGTTTACAGGGATTTGGGGATAACCTTCTGGACATTTTATATATATATTGGTGGAAAACTTGTAGTTTATATAATAAACAGAAAAATACATGGGTGCTTGGAAATACCAGATTTATTTCTCGTGTTGATATCATGTTCAACACTCGAAAAAAGTCTAGTATTTCTGCGCACGCATCTATTATTCTCTATATATACATGATTTCACATGTGAAAATTATCGCTTTTTAACCGATTATGCAATTTGCCTGCCATCTGAAGATCGTCCTTGGATGATACTCCGATCCAATTTGTAGTATTTTTTTAACAAAAAAAACAAAAATATATTTTTTATCTCTCATTTTTTATCACCGCATAGAAATCTCGAGCTCGTAATCTAATTTTCAAGTAGTACGTTTTAAAGTATGATTACACGCAACCTCGTACCCAAGGCCGTGCGTAGGTAGAAGACCCTCGGTACGAGGTTGGATTATACTTTTCGCTCTGCATGTATAATTCACAATTAGATTACGAGCTCGAGATTTCTATGCGGTGATAGTTGCATCACCGCATCAACTATCACCTCATCAACTATCACCGCATAGAAATCGAGAGCGAGTAATCTAATTGTTTTAGTAGAATAAGAGGTCAAACATGGAATATTCAACAAAAAATTTGATTTTTAAGCAATTTTTTTAAAAGAAATCTCTATAGGGAAGATTGTTTCGCTACTCGCTATCTATCGAGGAATAGATAGCGAGTAGAGTAACCAATCAAATTACAGCATTTGCAATAGTGTACTAGTATGATTCTACTAACAAGCAATAGATAGCGAGTAGTGTAACCAATCAAATTACAGCATTTGCATTGGTATGCTAGCATGATTCTACTAATTGGCTAAATGTCATTGAGCATTCTTTTGTATTTCGCAAGCCAAATTTCAGACTTACAACTGACAAGGTTGCAGGCCGCGGTGAGAGCTAGATTCAACGCTAGCTTCTTTGCTGCTATCATGCCCAATGTCAACAAAGCTCGTTTTTCTTCAACTGCTTTTTCGTTCCTAAATGAAAACCGCGAAATAAACGTTATACAAATCAGATTTAACACCAGGTCATGGCATGCACATTTTATGGAAACTATTTTCGAAGCGGAATATTCTTGCTGTGGAAATGTCTAGCAAGGTTAAAGATATTTTCTGATTTTTACCTGGGGACAAGCTCCTCATCTTCTCCCCAATTAGAAGGAGCAGCAAGGGACATTGCCAAAAAGGCGGAAAGAACAACGAATACTTGAGAGAACTTCATCGTTTCAAATCTCCAAAAGACAGATCAGGATGCTTTTAGTCACAGTCAATGCGAGCTCGGCGAAAGCAAATGAGGCATACAGCATACTCGGTTTAATATTTTTATATTCTCTTGAAACAAATAATTTTTTGAACGATGTTTGACGATTCATTGATTAGTGTACATAATGATGAATTACTTGCTGTAGAATAAATGACAAAATTAATTGCTTTCAATTGTAACGTTTTTGGAAACATAATGTGTGTGCGCAACTAAGTACACGAGTCGAAATGAAACGGACGATGTACCATTTAAATGGAATAACTATGAGGGAGGTTTAGTTAAAGTTAAAAGTCTTAAAAACACTAAATAGTTAAAAGCACTTAAAACTTTGAAAATTTATCTTGTTTTAAAAAATTGTGGCTGTTTTAATATTACTTAAGTGTTGCTTTTTTGTCTAAAATCTTGTGCTTTTTACATTTAAATAAAATCTTTAATTAAACTGATAGCTGAGAAAAACTAGCTTGGCTTTATCCTATCAGAATTAGCATTCCAGATTGTAATTCGTATTATAGCTCAATGGGGGCAAGTGGTTCTTGTACAAAGAAATGACCAAATTAAGTTCTTTCAATAATTGCACGATGTGTAAAACTGTGTACAATATGTGTGCACAACTAAGCATACAGGCGGCGAAATGAAACAATGAAAGAAAATTTAGTTAAATTTAATATTTAGGATATTTTTAGATCGCTTCTGAAAAAGAGCAATCGATTGATTTAGTCTCGTAAACAGTAAGAAAAAACTCATTAAAAAATAAATATTGGCAAACACTTTTGAACGATAGTATAGCACTCTCTCGCTCGCTCTATCTCTCTCCAAAAAGTTTTGATTCTTTCAGCAAAACGTATAGGTTTACATATTCGAATGATTTTTTTGAATGTATCTGAGCGACCACATATTATTTTTGTAATTTCAATTTTATTTTAAATCAAATCCAACTTAAAAGACCGCACCCAGCTTGGCAAAACCAAATGTAGTATACAGTATATTACTCGGTTTAATATTTTTAATTCTCCTGAAACAAATAATTTTTTGAACGATATTTCACGATTCATTGATTAGTGTACATAATAATAAATTACTTGCTGTATACAAAATTACCAAGTTAATTGCTTTCAATTGTAAGGTTTTTGAAATGTAATGTGTGTGCGCAACTAAGTACACGAGTCGAATGATTTTTCGAATGTATCAGAGCGACCACATATTACTTTTGTAATTTCAGTCTTATTTTAGCTTGATCTTTCTTGCATCATGTTTTTTAACTGGATTGATATAAAAAGACAATCACTAGGCTAATGAACATACCATGCTTATAGGAGAAGGTCGTGAATTGGTTTGAGAATGCCTCAGAATGCCAAGAAATCCTTTGTAAAAGACTGTATATAAGTTCGAAAAAGTTCAAATGATTAATTGCAATTATGTTGTGGGCTGTTGTGCACGCTTTAATGTTACAGTAAGGCGGCATGAATAAACATTGTAATTAATCCTCATTTGTCATGTTTGCCTGTTTCATTACTAAGTAAAAACACCATTTAATGTCCGCATTCACACTGAGTAAATAACATTTGCATGTAGAATGACACGTATTTCGTTTTAATTCAAATATTCAAATCAACTTCAAAGACAACTACATGACTTTATTTTTTTGTGTATATAATTCTGAATTCTTCTGAGTTCCGTGAGAAATGGAGGTTATCTGTAAATGAATACAAATAAGCGGTTACTCTATCTATGCTTTAAGCAGGTAAAAAAATGACACCTAGAGACTCTCCTCACCAGAAATCTTCAATTTCCAACTAGGTATAGCGGCGGAAACAATCACATAAGCCACCACTCTTCGAATCACGACCTGTCAAAGTTGAAACTAGAATTGACATCGACAAAATGAAATCGAACGCGAGACCACATTTTTCCTGTGGAACCAACTAACCTTCGTCAACTCTTGGACGGTTGCACATGGCAGCAGCAACGTCGAGCAGAAAGTTGAGTTTATCGTCTTTTGGTCTCATCTTCCCTGTTGTCTCACCACTAGAAGAACGAAATCAAAGTATCAATGAATCTAATGAGTCAATAAGTTTATGAAAAGTTTTTAGGGAACGAGAAAACAATATAGCTCATGATGCTTGAGTAATATGTTGCCCAAGACGAAGTGCCCTACCGCTTGCTGCATCGGTATAGTATACCTCTTTATACAAAATCTTATACCATTGACTCACGACTATTGACTAATAACTCATGTAAAATCGAAAGCGAAGACATTGTGAATAAAATCTCACATAAAATATGGTGTACCGAATAAATGAACATTTTTGTTTACCAAATTTCATGTATAAATAGTTTTGCATGAATTCATAAAAAAACGTCTTAGGCTTAGCTAAAGCTTTTACTCTGAATCGTCTCTGAGTCAACGACATCGTGAAATTAAAACAGAGTTCATATACTGGTTATCCCACCTTCCTTCAAGCTTGTCCATGAGTTCGTGCCAACGTTTTTGTGCGCCAGCTGAGTCAAAAAACGCCAAGTATAGAAACATAATGCTCAGGAAGACGAAACCAAGTGACAACTTCATTTTATCACGAAAAGAGCTTTTTGACCTTCGTTGCAAGCAAGTACGAATAAAGTAATTCATAATGAACGTGGCACATCTTTTATATAGAATTTTTCTACTAGAAAATAATATGTGACTATTCACCAATCACTGCAAAAAATTCCCTTAAGTTATTTTAGAGTGGTGTTTGTTTTTTAAATGGCAAAGTTTTGCCCGAGTGAATTCAAAGAAATGATTGCGGCATAAGAAGAATTCAGGAAATCGCCAAATCGATTTTATTTTGTTGACACGAAATGGAAGAACGATTTGCTAATTTTGGATGTGTAAAGGTTAACACGAATACCTGTGTTTGACGTATCAATAAGAAACACACTCAATCATCTACGTGTCAATTCTCCAAAGTCTGCCTTATTTTATATCAAACTATCCTTATACTGTGGGCCAAAACACAATGATTCAACCGAAAACAATGCCCAAAGTCAAATACTGGCCCCTAACCAGACCTATTCTCAGTTTTGTGGTGATGTGTCATATATACGCATCGACCATGGGGGAGTTTGAGTCGCGTGATTGTACCCTTGTTGTTCTTTGCAGCTAAATAAGCAACAAGGAATCGCGTTGTATTACAACCCATCAATTTATCATGCATTTCGCAATCTCTCATAGCCTTTAATTTACTTGAGCTGAAATAGTCACACATAAGTTTAACTCTGTTCACGCACTACAAAACAGAACGTGCGTTTAATGTACAACCACGCAAATATGCTTTACATATAGAGATTGCATATTACAGCATTAGACCATATATACCACAAGGTTAGAGCTCACGCTGAGAATAACAACGACATATTGATTTCGTTAACAGATAACAGAATGATTTGAGGTAATATCACAGTACGGTGCAATGTGTATACACGCATTATTAACTAAATATTCGATTCTCGACCCCGCAATACTCGCTGCCTAGATCTCCCGGAACCGATGTCTGTTCGGGACGCCGTTAACTGAAATCGATTTAAAATGGTCGCGATTTGCTGCTGCGCATCGGTAACCTGCTACATTTTGGATAAACGTTAAACGCCCGGTGAAAATGGTGGAAATTCGTGCGAGTTTGCACACAGATAAACCTGTCGCATTATCATAAACTCGGCGCTGACTTCTGTTGGAGTTTTTAGGGTACAGGCTGACTTGAAGCGATCTATTTGGCTTTGAAAAGGAAAATTTGATCGAAGTGAACTGAACATAAGAATGATTGATGCGCTTGCCCGCACGAAATTCGTGCTCCTGTCGACAGTCATGTCATTACTGGATGTTTCTTATGGTCATCCTCTAGGGGATCAGATTGGTAAGGATGGTTTAATTTTCTCATATGTTCATATCTTCTGCGTTTCTTCTGAGACAACCACGCAACAACTGAGCCTAACACACTAGTTTAATTAGTATATTCTGCATGGCCATCATCCAAAACGAACAAAAGTCCTGTGAAATCCTGGAGACTATACGAATATACTTTTGTATTATTATGTGTTGTTGTTTAATACACTATCCTTGTGGTGTAAATTACTGTTTGTAATGCATGCGTTCTGCTTCTTCTAAGTGGTGGTGCAATACCCTCGACTGAATATTTATTTATTCACTTTGTCACCTAACCATTACAGGCGGGTTGTTCACAAAGCAGGATTAAAGCTAATCCACTGATTCAGTTTGTGTCTGCATGTTTATCTCACGACCGCTAGAAAATCTTCTGCTGCATATTACCATAAAACTCTCTGCCAGAAAATTTGCTGTGTCAACCTGGGTCAAAATAAGCGGTTAATATCTGGGAAAATATGACTTATGAATAATGTCTCTTCTCATAATGGCATGTTTGTATCCATAAATTGTCACATTTGCAGAGCAAAATCACGTCACTCTTTGTTTTTCTTGATGAGGATTTAGGTAGAATAAGCTTGCTCCAGATCCGAAATTGTGTCCATGCGTTGCAAGTTGCAAAATCGTGTGACATTGGCCTTTAGCACTCACGAATGTTCAATTTATTTAACTTGTACGATATATCGAAACACTAAACATACACGTCTGTGTTTATGTGTGCTGCTGTATGTTTTTCTGATTTCATCAGTACATACAGATGGCGCACATATTGTTGAAGACTTTTGAAACGTCTGTCTGCATTTGTTTTTCTATTAGTTATTGAAACCATTGCAGTATAAATGTGTCGTTTTAAACGTACAAAACTGGAAATTAAGGCGTTTTAGCTTTACTTAAAATCATTAGAACAAGAAACATATCTATATTTTGCTGGAGGCTTGACGTGTAATGGCTGACAATGGGCATGCGTCTCGTCAATTTCACGACAAACTGCTTTCGTAGAATCGTTTCCGAAAAGTAAAATGTCTCATACTTCAGGCTTTCTCAACGTGGGTAGGTTTAGTAAACCGTAGAACACAGCAAAAAATTTGAGTTTGCAGTGTAACAGGGCTGAACAAGGTTTTGAAATATTGCTCATAGTTACTTATATATTGCTCACAATATTAACAATATTGTTGAACCTGAATCAGGTGTAACAATGCCGGACAATTTTGTAAACAGCATTGAAAAATAATGTGGGCAGCAAAACATTATTCAATCCTGTTTTTAATAACTTTGCGACAAATTTTTTTGTCTGTGTGGATAGGCCTTGACTCCATGTCTTTTTACTTTTTTTCATTTTTAAGTTGCTACAAATCCGGTGATGAAGAGATTTGGACGATCTGTTGAACCAGCGTGCAGTCACAAGAAACATCTTCAAGATAGTGATGGGATAATTGCATACAAACATGGACGTGGACAACACGCGAGGCACGTTTCGTGTTGGTGGATAATCCACGTACCGCGCGGGACACTCGCACAACTTGAATTTTCCACGTTGAACATCGGGGACTCGTGCCCAGGAATATGTCAGTGTAACTACCTCGCGATCAAAGACCACACTGGCGGCAAAACACGATATTGCAACGAAAGGAAACCTCCCCGGGGCCTATTAACCGGGGATGACAAAGTTCGTATACACCTGAGGCTAAAAGCCGGTAATCAAACCGGAAAAACAAGGTTCGTGATGAAGTATAGTACAATGTCTGGCGAAAAATCACCAAAGTTCGCTCCTCGACAAAAGTCAGATAAAGATATGTTGACCCACCACATCGTGGGAAACGCTCGACAAACGCGTCACCATGACAATGACGCAATCAAAGTCCGCGTGAGGAAACTGGTGCCAACTGCCCCAGTTACGGACGTCACAAGTACCGTGGAGCCCACGCAAGACCCGGGACCAAGCAAGCTTACGATATTGTTAGCAATAGCTATCCCAGTGGTGCTGATTTTTGTTCTTGTCGTGCTGTTGATCGCCTACTACAATTACTACACGGACATGAAACAAAAGGAAAGCGGGTAAGAGTGTAACATTGTTAGTGATGTCATGGTGAGATGAAGTCACTGTTTATAACAATGACGACATACTAAGACATCACATTGATATCGTCATATCGTGATGTTATTCGAGATCAGTACTTTATCATTAAATTTTCTCACAGTGACGTTTGTAATGTCTTTACATAGCGCGATATGTCTAAACGATATAACTAGAGTTAACTACGAAAATAGTATCATGCAAAAATAATATACTCTGTCAAGCCTCAGGAGGCTCAATTTCCAGGCGCGCTTTCGGTGGGCGTATCAAATTTTGTGTGGCGTATAGCAGCTATACGATAAATACATTTTTGTCTGCATTTCAGTGAAGACATTCCGAAGAGTGGAACAACAATCAGTGATTTGATCATGAACAGTAGTGTAACACTCACTCCTATGTTCAACTTGGGAAAAGCCAGACGGGAATCAACACAGAGGAAAGAAAAGTACGTCGAACTTGTCGTGAATATCTACAGCATGAAAAGCTATGACTACATTTGTGTTTATAAATCTAGATCTCTGTTTACAGCACAGTTTGAGCCAGATGTTTAAGTACGAGATACCACATCGCAAAAAATACGCATAGTTGATAAAAAAGATACCCGTGGTGAGATTAACGCACTTTTTGGCGAAGATAACGACCAGAATTGAAGCAAACAAACGTTGTGTCAAGCAGTTTCTCTGTCTTATTGTACAATGTAGCAAGTTTCCTACCCAAACAACAGAATCTTTCTTTTGTCTGCAGAGCAAACAAACTTTACGACGACATGTTACAAAACTGGCGACTGATGAATGCTGATAAAAAGAAACGTGAACAAGCAAAGGAAGAAAGGTAACTTTTTATATTTCTGACATCAGACATAACCTCTTAAAATAATCAACTCATTTTTGGAGTTAACTGTGGCTGCATATCTATTTCAAAAGACATTTTATCTATTCTAAGCAATCATCCGTTGCACACAGACGTACAGCTATACCTCATTGAATCACAACATTTTTTAAAATATACCTGGCTTATTAAAGATATTCTGGGGCCGGTAGTTTTTTAGCTTAACCCTGGGTTAACGTAAGATTTGATAAGCCAAAAAAGAAATACATTACAATTGTATTACCCTTTAAAAGAATTTTCCCAGCAGTTTGTTTAGGAGCTTGGAAATATCTCTTCCAAAACCTGGATCAATATTATTTTTTGTTACGAAGTTTGCCAAGGTGTGGAAATACTTGCAGAAAATTGAAATATGGGTTAATTAATCAATCACTGCATAGGTTAGAAAAATTGTAGAATCGAGTCTTAATTTCTATTTAACAATTAGATTACGAGCTCGAGATTTTTATGCGGTGAAAGTTATTATCACCGCATAGAAATCGAGAGTGAGTAATCTAATTGTTATCGTAGAATCAGAGGTCAAACATGGAATATCCAACAAAAAATTTGATTTTCAAGCAATTTTTTAAAAGAAATCTCTATAGGAAGATGATTGTTTCGCTGCTCGCTGTCTATCGAGGAATGGATAGCGAGTAGAGTAGCCAATCAAATTACAGCATTTGCAATAGTATACTAGTATGATTCTTAAATTCTCTTAGTGTGAACACTTGGGAATCATATAAAAAATTCAAGCAAAGACGGAATACAAGAGATACCGAAGACAACAACAATCAAGCCTTTGCAATGCTCGTGAGCAACGCAATTAACGCCGCTACGAGCCCAAGTCTTTCACAGGAAACCCAGACCAATGATCCCGCACCGGACGTGAAGGAAACTAATGAAGAAACGGAGGAAAAGCCCAGAACGAGCAGGTATGGTGACAGAAGCTATAAAGTATAAAACATGTTTATATATTCTCGGCCGCATTGCTTATATATTTAACACGGGCGTTGATGGATTTCAAACAAGAAGCCTCGCAAAGTTCACGAGGACTGTGGTTTAATTAATCAGGATATCTAACATATCTATCCCAAAACAGGGATAGCATAGTACACGATTTACTTTTTGTCAACATTTACAGCCCTTTATTTTCACCACGCAAGATTACGAATAATGTTTACATGTTTTAAATTCTCCTGTAGCTTTCTGTGATACCAGGACTTTATATCCAAACTGCACTGCAAATTTCAGTGAAATTTCTGCGAGTGAATAGCTTGAGTTTCGTTAGAACTTCAAAATTCTCTCACGTACATGTACATACGGTTAGATGACAGATCCGTACCCCACGCAATACCAATGAATTTTTTGTTCACTCTTCCTCCAGTATTTTAATCAAGCGAAGTTCAGACAGCATTCGTAACAGCCGGGGTTCCAAAGTTCTCTCTTGGAGCGATATCTCGACAACAAAACCTGTGGAGGAAAACGTCGATTCAATTAAACAAAGGACAAAAAGTGAAACAGAATTGAAAACTCTGCCAAGAGGAAGTAGAGGGTAATAATCTGTGCTCACGTCAGCGAATTCTATATTAAATTGGGGCGTATAACCTTTTGTAGCAAAATTGATGTAGCAAAAGTGGCAGTCTGTACTTACGGTCCTGATGGGGTGGGGGTGGGAGTGGGGGAGGTCCTGTTCTCATCCTGCAGTCCAATTCCCCTGTCCAATTACCATAGTCCAAGTGCAGAAATCCCATAGTCCCAGTATAGCAACTGTCTTGCTCAAATCTCAATCCTATTCCCATTTTTCTTTTGCTTATTGGGTAAGGAATTAAACTAAAAAACAGGCATAACAATACTGGATGGCTGGATAACAACATGCAGGGGAGTTCCCATATTGAAGCTGTTCTGCTTAGAACACTTCCGAGATCTTATGGTTGATACGCGCCGTTGTCTTCCTAAGAAACCCAGAAATGACTATTTGTTTTCTTAAACATTTCCAGTTCGTCTCATATCCCGGCCATTGTGGTGAGTCAACCGAGTGTGGACACTGAAGATGACGAATATGAAGCGAACGATACGGAAAGGTAAGACATTCGAAGCCACGGAGAAAGGGAGGGACAAAAGAAGAGAGAAAGGGAGGAAGGGAGAGAGGGAGGGAGAAAGGAAGGGAGAAAGGAAGGGAGGGAAAAAGGAAGGGAAGGAGAAAGGAATCAGGGAGAAAGGAAGGGAGAAAGTGAAAGAAAGAGAAAGGGAGGGAGAAAGTGAGGGAGGGAGAAAGTGAGGAAGGGAGAAAGGGAGGGAGGGATACACAATTTGCCCAGCGAAACGTAGGGGTAACATCGTTTTGATGTGACATCCAGTATTACAATTGGAATCAATACAAATTTACTCATATGTCTTTTGAGACACGCTGTAGATGGGTGTGGTTTCCGAGCTTTTAACGAGAACAGGCACGAAATGTGATTTTTCATTGTATCGTCACAGATTAATCAAAGAAGACAGTTCTGAGAAACAAAATGAGGAACCAGACCAATCTAAAAATGTTCCAACGTACAGCTGGTAAGAACATGAAGAATAAAGGCAACTTTGTGTAAAGCGTCAAACCATATTTATTTGGTTTTTATTCAGTTCAGAGCATGTGAAGGATATTTTACGAGAAAGTTACGGCGAAGAGGTAGAAGAATGGTTTCAAAAACCAAAGAAAACTTCTTCACTAGGTATGTCTACTTGTAACTTTGTTGTTCTGTCTCACTAAGCGGGCCAGCCAGGCTTACTTATGCAGTGAGAGATCACAGATGTTGTGTACCTATGCACACATTACAAAAGCAAACAATATGTACAAATTTCTTCCAAAATTTAGGAAGTCTACAACATGTGCCAGATTCGAACGTCAAGTACCAAGCCATGAAGTCGAGCGAAGGAAGTGCCGAAGATGACGACATTGACTAAATAGTTGCGCGTAAATCGTGCGTCTTGATGCAAAAAGTGAAATTTATTGTTCGGCGATTAACGCGCGGAGCGCAAAAGACGCCACAAATTGTATGTGTATAACTGCCAAGAAATGGCCAGCTTCAAATAGTAATCGAAGGAATACGACCTTCACTACTTTGGAAATAGTACGAAAACAGTCTTAGGAATATTTAACCGCATTAAATATTAGATATACCGTATGTTAAATAAACTTGATCAAAAAAATTTAGGGGAGAAAATATGGTCTGCCTTAATGAGTACTTAAAGAATTAAAATAGCCCTACCATTTGCTCTGTAATATCTATGAATCAAGATAAGGTGGCCAATCAACATCCACTGACTAGAAATACGAAGGTTTACATTAATTAAGGCCACAGGCGTTTATTAGGGTTGGGTTAAAATAATTGTCACCGTTGCAGGCTACAGAAGTGCCGTATTAATATGTCATACTCAATATTTAACAATTATTTTCAACATACCACAACGTCGAGTTCTAAGATATCTGTTTCTTTGTTCATAATGGTTGATAAATTTGGCTGAGTTCTACCAAAATCTCCGTGGACAAATTCCTTGATGTATCTATGCTTTTTAGTTAACGGAAATATTTAAGCCTTCGTAAACAAGTCCACGTTGGTTAACCAGCAATTCGCGTAAATCTTGCATTCCTTACGTGATAACAAAGGCAATTTGTAATTTTTTCCCGCCATTTCTATTGTGTAATTTTCTCCTTCTGACAGATGTAAACGAGTGGATCAAAAACAACTGTTCTGAGAGCACGATTCTTTGCTTGAACATTTCACACTGATTCACTCGTTCACATCAATCAAAAGGAGAAAAATGCAGTTGTAAACAGACCTCAAGAAATACACATAAACAAGAAATTAAAGTGTTAATTCATTAAGGATACGTTCCCGCCTCACTACATAACCCAAGTGTAAATCGGCTGCTATCAATGTATTCTGCAGACAGGGATAAAAGTTTCCGCTGTCGAACTGCCAAGGTACGTCTAGGGATACGAGAGTACAAAAAGGAATTACCAACGATGCTTGTACTCAGACTCGTACTTCTTCGTCCGCACCTCGTCCAGAATCTTATGTAGGCTACCTCTTACCTTTAGAATTATAAATAGTAACCGAACTTTGAAACACTTCTTCAAACAAAAATTGTGTCCTAATAACAAGAATATCTATTATTTTAAATTACCTGTGCAAAACTCTAAGCGGTGTCTTCTGATCAAGCGTTATGTCCTTAAAACGAATACATCAGAATACCAAACATGAGTGATCTTGGTGAATGTTATTGTAAACAAGGAGCGTCCTTAGCATGAAAGGCAATCATGAACCTTATCAATCAGAAATTACATATTACTTACTTTCATATCACTCAATGGCAATAATTCTTCCTCGTTAATTCCCTCAGGAACGTACACTAAAGCACTAAATACAATCAAAAAAGGAAATATCCGAAGTTATCAGGAAGTTATTTGTCCTGTCAGGTACGATGTCGAAAAAGGTTGGTCTGGAGAGTAGAGGTGTTGGACGGGATTTTTCAACTTGTATCTATGAGGTGTTATCAAGTATTAAAACCACGCCATTAAAATAAAAATACGAATCCAAGAAACAATACCTGTATGTCTTTGTCTTGCTATTTTCTGCTTCTTTCAACTTCCCACTATCTTCCCTAACAGACGTCATACGAAAATATCATTCTTAAGCACTACCGCAAACATTACAAAATCGAAACGGCTAGTTATCGGTATCACCCGGAGGTCTATCTTTCCACCATCCCCCCCCCCGCCCCTGGCGCTCGATTAGGAGAGATGCTTTTGACGAGGAAGAGTACATAGCTGTCTATACCTTGTAATCTTTTGTAAATCTCTGATCTTTATATCCTGTGTTGATGCGTTCACTCTTGCCTGTAGTTCTTTTATTTGTTCCGGAGTTTGCGCAACTTTGCGCGGATTGATCAGTTCCAGAATGAACGGTCGACCTGCACAATGTTTAAAACCTCCTCATCAATTTCATTCAGCCTTTATTCGCAACCGTAATTTTGTCGCCCGCGTCTGCCGGCACACCTAGAAGCGACGCCACTGGAACTTGCTTACCTTTACCGAGCATGCGCACATCGACATCCTCACGACCAGCAGAAGAAAATTTCGTATCTGAAAAGGCGAAGTTAACATACATGCTGTTGACCTCATATTTGTACCGGATGAAAAAACTCGATGTGCTCATGTAGTTTCCGAAATCTTATGTAGCAACATGCCAGTCATTCATACCATACCCACTTACCGTTTGGCATAAAAACTTTCTTGATTTCCATCGCTATCAATTCCTAGCGTGTCAAAAACAAAATCAAAGAAAGATCGACACTAGCAATAACGCTCTAAAAAATTCTGCATTTTGAAAATTACAAAAAAAGGAAGCTACCTCCACTGAGTTTTCTGTCATTCGCTCGTCATTCACTATCCACGGTGACTGCGATAATGTACGTGAATACTTGTTATAACGACCTGAAACCAGACAATAACTTACTAAATATCGTTATCTAATCTTGCTGCACGTGTTGTCCACATGTACACAACCTAGCAATGAAATGTTGAATCGCAGCAGAAATAATCGCAGCAAAAATCGCGCGTGGGAATTAAGCAGTCCAGAAAACTCCTGGTAACACAAATTATTCTTAATTATGTTCTTGAAAGAAGAACCATGTTGTTGCTAAAACGCTAATTTTGAAACCGTAGATGGTCGAACATATCGCTGATTGTCGAAGGCACAGAGCTTTTGCTTTGCTAAATTAAGTACATTTTCGAAACCGAAAATTGAGTGATCTTGGGGACACGATCTTACAGGCGGTTCCAGGCTCAAATTCTTTTTCAAAGTTGCTATTTTTTTAAGTTTTTCTTTGGGCTTTTCTCATTGCAACGTAATATGTAACGCTTGCCTCGTTCTGACAAAAAACTCAATTCTTAGTAACTTATACTAATGAGGTGTCCGAACATCAATGATGTTTTCGACTGTCTACGGGAAAAAGTTACGCCGCCGAGTTTGTATATAATGATGAAAAAACCTGCGAGATAGACCGAGGCGTTGCTACATTCGACCTGCGTTATTTCACATGTGGCTTTCACACCATTAGGAGGGCATTGACCAACTCTAAAAACATCACAAAAACATTTCGAGTTCAGTACTGGTTCAAAGTTGAAAAACATTCGGAGTACATATCTTTTTTGTACAAAGAAAAGAACGTATTCTTCACTTACTCATTAAACTGTTTGCACGTTTTAAGACTTTCGATGCATTTCGCTAGCTGAGCTGAGGTAACTGTTGGTTCATTCTCTAAAACCTAGCAGTATTTGAAAACAATGTAACCTTATTCATCTTCCAGTGCTGGTTCAAAGTACTTGAGTAATGCACCAGTCACTTTTAGTGTTACCTTTTTTCTTTTTCGGGGATGACATTTGAATGCTCTCTTTTCTGTTGCTCTGAAAGATTCGTAACGATTCATTTATTCCTAGGAACGCAGGTTTAAAAGATTTGTGTAAAGATGCTTCCATTTTATATAGATTGATAATTCTCTGGTGCAAAGAATGCTGGCTGAGTCATGCCTCGGCAATACTTACAAAAACTCCAGTTCTTGCATTGCTTCAAAGTGAGTGAGCATTACAGTAATTGTGAATGGACTCTGCGGAAAGTATAATGAATCGTGTTCAGTCTGTTAAGCTACTGTGATGTGTAGTTATGCGTAGTTACCTTCTTTTTAAATTCAACATCCAGATTTTGTTCCATTTGAGGGCCATACACAAACTTTAGACAATTCTTAAGAGGTGGAATTTCATCAGGTTTTATCTGCTCCGGGTAAATTGAACTATAAATATAGTTTATTTTCATTAGTTAAATGTTTATCATGGTCTGAGGTATACCATGATCATTCTGTTTGGGGGTATGATGTGTGTTTCTCCATAGACTTTTTGATTTATCAACTACATATGAACCCATTTCACAGTATTCAGCTGAAAGTACCTAAAATTTTCTTCAAGATACAACCACATAGAGTGCTATATTAAATAAGCAAAAAGAATATAAGTAAAATTTTATAACACTTCAAAAATTTTCAAGATTATAAAAATAGGTGCGTGCAATATGTACATAAAAAAAGTACACACAACAAAAACAGTTTTGATTTGCCCAAGTTATTGAATAGTTAAAGTAGGTGCATCAATCAAGCAAACAGATGGTCTTTCATCTAGAGTTCATGAGCAATCATGAATAGTACTTGATATCAATTGCCATACAGTTATATTTCATTAAAAAAAACACATAAATATTGTTTGCCCCAATACAGTAAATGCAATACCAGGCCGAACGTTTATCTCTAGGTATTACTTACATGACGAAAATTTAGCACAAGAGGAAAAAAGATTGATGTTGTAAAGTCAAAGTACTCGTGTTCTGATGACTTGATAGCATCACAAATCTGTCAAAAAATTACCGATAAAAGATCAAACACATCCCATTCTTCACTAAATTAGTTTATATTCCACTTTATACTATGTTTGAGTTTAATATTGCTATATTTTTTAAAGTATTGATTGTGCACCCAAAAACATAGGATCTTTCACTACAGCTGAGTTGAAGTGAAATTTGATGTTTTAAGTGAAGGACTGTTAGTAATGGACCTTTAGTGAAGGACCTAGCAGTGACTACAGTAACTATTCATGTAAAACATCGAATTCAAATAGTATCATTTCAGGTAGTGACTGATCCTACGTTTTTCTGCAACAATTAAACAACCTGTTTCACTAAAGTAGCTGTAGAATTTGGCTGTAGAAGTCCAAGACACGTAACACAAATGACGTCACCAGGATTGGCTGTACCATCTTCGCTCGGTGAGTGACCATACTCCTTTTGCAAGTGATTCACAATTCTCTACAGGGGACCAGATGTTAGATACTTCCGGGGGGGGGGGGGGCTTCAGTTCATGGTGACAATCATGACATAAGTTTTGTAATTTACAAATGGATGGATGGTTGAAAAATATTTGGTAATTTCAAAATCAATACATCGTCTAGAAAATTATAAATTGCACGTACTTCGTAAGGTTTTGCATAAAAGCCAGCTCCTTGACAGCCTATGTATCTGAGAACGCATCGTGCACAGCAATGCAATTCATACAGCCTTTTTACAACTTCTGACAAACCTGGAATATTTGACATAATTTTACAATCTATTGCTCGATTTACACGACTAATTTAGTGAAAGTTGATTAGTTTTTTAGCTAAAATTTCGATGGAATACTCTCCACATGGTAAATTTCTTGAAAAATTAACTTTTTCTGAATTTCAAAGTACTTCATGTATGTTTACTATTATGACTAATAATACTGATCTCAAGTTAAATTAACTGGATTACGCACCCTATACCGTCGTTGATATCTAGGTACGAACAGTTGCAGATAGATTTGTTACTTTTTGCCCACGTGACACGGGGCTGAATAAGTCGATAAAATATGCGACAAAGAAAATTTTGCAATTTTATACTACTGTATTTCATTTGCTTATATTGGGTTATTTATAAGAAAATGTGTCCTAAAACTACATATTATACATAAAAATTAGATTACAATTTTGTCACTTTTTATAAATATATGAATGGATATTTTTACACCTACACTTCAGAATATATATGTGCATGTTAAAATAAGGAGTGATTGGCTATATTAAATTAAGTTATTTTGCTAAATCTAACTCCACTAATCCACTTTGCTAGACCTACAGGTTTTGATCTTGTGGTTTTAATCTTTCACAGCCTGCTAGTGATTTTAGTTTTTCATTCTGTTCATTACTCCACACTGTTGTCAATGTTTTATCATTAGAGTCAGTTAGAGTTATGTCTAGTTTAGGTTCTTTAGTTGGTGTTGCAAGTATTGAATCGAAAGAGCTTGGAAGTTTTCTTTTGCTAAAAAGTGTTCTGTGCAATTCACTGTTCTGCATTTTCAATGTCATTTTTGCAACAGTGTCGAACCTCTGCAACTTTTCTTCCTTCTCAGAAAGCAACTGAAAAAGCAATAAAAAGCATGTATGATTTCAGGAAACTAATGTCTCCATGCTTTTTGTATTGAAATGTGCAGAAAATACCAAATGAAATCAGAAAAAAAAACAGCTGAAAAAACAAGTAATTGTACCTCAGAGAATCGTTTCTGGGCTTCACAAGCTGGCTTTAACCTTGGCCAGGTTCTCTCACATTCTAAACATTAAAAAATATCATGAGTAAACTAAAAATTATGCTAAGACAAGTTATAGTCTTACAATTTATGACATACCAGTCATATCAAAGTAAGCTTCTGCATCTGTTTTAGCAGGCTTTTTCTCTTCTTTTCTAACTTCATCTTCAAGCCTTTGCTATAAAAATCAGTGTATCAAAACAGGTTAATACTTGGCAAGCCTATTTGCCTTTAACTTACAATCACAAGCCTCAAGTGAAATGGGCTGAGCTATATACTAATTGTAAGAGAATGTATGGTCTTTAGTTTTGTTGCTTAAGCTACACCTGCACAAGCATACATACCAAATTCATTAGTTCGGTATCGTGTTTTATACGAAGTCTATCTTTGATCTTTTGTGGATAGGTTTTACGTTTCTTTATTGTTTGTGTTAGGAGTTCTTCAGATTTTTCACACATCTCATTCACTTCCGTAGCTCTCTTCTTGTCCAGAGGTTCCATTTCTAAATCATTTAATTTGTAATTTTGTCTACTTCAAATTTTTGTACATACCCTACAATCCTTCGTATCACCTACTAACCTTGTGTAATTTGGCCCCTTGATGTAGGTGTTTGACTTACAGAAACATTTTCTCCAAGTGCTAGCTCGACTGTTTCTTCATAGAGCTGCAAATAGTTAATACCGAATTTAATTAGTCGCCCCTGGCCCAACACAAGTGACTTTAAAAATATATACCTTTAGTAAGCTACTGACAAAATCCTCTCCTTCTTTCTCATTCCAGCCTTCCTCCTTTGCTTTCCTTTTAATGATATCCTTCAGCTCTTGGTGCGTAACTTCCAGTATTTTCGAATCTGCGCTGATTTTTTTCTCCGCCATATTTGAAATAGAAATTCAAACTTCTGCAACAAACCCTACTGCGCATGCTCTGGTCTTCGTGCGTCCACTAAAAATGACCATTTTCGCAGAATAGGTTTTTCAATTTTGTAAAAATAAAAAAATAAGGAACTGTTTTATAAAATATGACTGATAAACGAAATGAAAATGTGTTAAAATAATAAATGTACCTTTTTGACGGTTTGTAGTTTTTCAAATTAGAGAGGACAGAATTAAAAGTTTACATTCAAAAATCAAAATGGAAACATTGACTTAAGTACGAAGTGAACACGAGTATTTACGAGACATACACGGTGAAAACCGAGACAGGCCATATGGAAGAATAAGATGGAGGAAAGCAAGGTAGTGTTTTAAAAATTTACGTTTTCTAGTTGATAATTCTCTTTGTTCGCCACTGATTTCCACGTTATTGAAATTTCAAAGGAGAAAGCGATCCTTCCACTGGATTATGACGACGATGAAAGTTCAGAAGAGGAAGAAGACGAAGAAATATTTGACAACAGGTATAGGTTGCAGTCATTGCGCTCGTCAGGTCGGACACGTCTCAAAATCATTGTTTTTTTTTTCGTGCAAAATTCTTGCTTCTTGGTTTAGGATTCCTTGTATAGATACGAGAGACATCTATATAGGTCTTGCTTTTGCACGTATTGTGTTTACAAATGTAAATTTGTTCATGTAATCATACTTTCATGCACGTTAATTGCAAGCGGTATAAGTATTTGAAATTGTGATTTTAACAAATATGGCTGAGAGTATCGAATATCAGTTCCAGATGACCTCATACTTCAATCAATTAATTATTTTAGGCTTTCAGCTTATCGGTTGCATGGAGCTTATGTTTGCATGATTGCAGATTTGCAGATCATGCACGTTTTTTTTAGCAATCAAATCATGGAGATTTGGTAACGTAGTGGGCCTAATGTAAGCCTCATTTTCCTTCATTGCAAAGCCTACTTGCAAGCTTGCAGGGGGTGTTTGCTTCTAATTAAAATAACCTGTCAATCATCGGCGATCCGGGCTGCAGAGTATGGCAGTAATCGGGTGCGGAGAAACCACAAATCGTAGTTGCAAGGTGTGCAGAACAGTTGCCAAATGCAGATTATAAGTGAGTTTAAGGGGCAAAGGGGAAAAAATACATGTTAAAAACAATGAAAATTAGAGCTTTGGGGGCAGATTGAAGTGTAAAATCTGAAAAAAGGAAGGTCCTAGGTGTGCTATTATTTTTTTTTTGCTTTAAAAAATCTTGAGGGTATTGTTGACATACTCGGCGGGTTGGATTTTGATTGGACGAAAACATTTGCAGCAAGCTTATGGGTTGATCCTTCTGATAATTGAAAAATAGCTTATAGTCCTGTTATGCAAATAATTTTTTGTTAATTCACCATGACAATAGTCAAGATAATTTGAGATTTACATATTGGGACAAAATGGTTGGGCTAACTATGCCACTAAATGAAATTGAAAGGTTTACCAGATGTGGAATGTTCTCTAAGCAGGAATTTATTCTAAGCAAGAAAATATTTTTGTCTCATTAAATGCACTTGGAACAATAGTTAATGAATCACATCTGTTATTTCAATTGTGTTCGATTTGATAGCAATGCTTGGCCTAAGATAAGAAAGCTTGGCCTATGATTTTGCTATAATTATGGTGCAACTACTTTTGGTGAAATGTGCACCTTTAAATTGAGAATAATTCATTGTCGTCATGTGTTAGAGGAGGATAACATTTACCATTGCACTGTTTTTAACTGTGTTTTCCACAAACAAAATTATTTCAAAATGATGTGAAACTTACATTGCAACCTTGTTGACAAATTCACTTCTTCCTACAATTTTGTTTCTTTTAACAAGGTAAGTTTTTTGTTAACTACATGTATTTTATGAAAATTGTGTTGAATATTCATAAGAACTTTTAAAAAAACATGCCATTTTATAAATAATTCTATAAATAAAGTAGCTCAATTGTTATTTGTTCTTCTGATGTATTTTAATTATTATGGTGGGCAACTCTGAAGCTTTGACCATTATATGGAATCTCTTTTTATGAAATCTTTATATTTTTTAAAGTATATTATTCATTGTTGTATTTAGTATCAATACTAAAAAAATAGTGTAAATAAGTTAAATTAAACTGTTCAGTGGAGTCTAATGTACATTCTTAATTTGTATATGTGGTGACACATTGAGTTTTTAACTTATTGCATATCACATCGCTACCTTAAAGCTTGTAAAAACAGTCATTATTTATTTTTCTAGCAAAGTTGATTGGAGAGTGAAGGGTAATCTTCTTCGAGGAAAAGAGTTTTCAGTTTCGGAAAATGGCAATTGCCCAAGATGTCAGAGCAATGTTATAGTTTTTGTGATTCTGGACGAGTATGTTCACAATTTTCTCATGATCTCAGTACTTAATAATCGATTGTATTTTTACAAATTGCATTCATGGCAAAAACTAACTTTACCTTTTCCACATTACACACTAATATATGAAAGTTTATAAGTGCATCTTCAATACTTTTTTGGTTGTGATGAAATCATCCCCAAGAGACTCGTTCTTTTTAAACACATATGTCAACTTCACTTGAACAATTTCTAGATTATTTCCAATGGGCGATATGCCGGAAATTTTATACAATCTTCTTGCGAAAGGAAAGGCAGTATTGTGGTCTAGCCAAGATAAACACTCCTGTAAAGTAAGCTGTATTTGGTTGTTTTTAAATATTCCATAAAACAAACCAATTGCTTGTTTATTTGCTCATTTATAAAGGTACATTAATGTTCTTTGTGTATTTGTGATTATTCATCTTGATTGCATTCTGCTCCAGAAATCTCCGACATTCATGTGCCGAGGGTTTTGTCCAGCAGATCCTCTTGGAGCAGGATTCAACATTAACTGGGATACTGTTAATTTAACCAAACTACTCAAGGACTTGTTGAAATTGGTAGGTACTGGTATAAATAAAGTAAGATGGGAAATATGAATTTCCAAGAATTTTTCAAACACACTGCAGTTGTCACAACTCTCAACCATCACCACTTTGCCACATAAATATTGAATTTAATAAAATTTATGGTATGTAACCATGCTATAAACTGAGTATATGAACTTTATTTTTCTACCTAAAATTTTCAAAGAACTTGGCCAAAGCTCAAAAAAAGTTACAGGAAAGTGAAAAAGGTACCATCTCAATTATTTATATACTATATTAATGTAAGAATCAATATTCTGTTGCCCTTGTTATGCCAGTATACAATAACAGAATTTATCTAATTTCAATTTCTTTGCTAGGTGAGAAATGTTGTACCTGTTGTGTGTTTCATCTGTGAAATATGAACACAGGATTATGTAGAGGTTCACAAGTAATAATAATTTGTCATAAAACATGACAGCTGGAGTTAGGTATGAAGTTTTAGTGGTTAAGAAAAATGTTTTCGGGTTGATCAAGGTAACTGTTTGCAAATTTAAAATTGCTATATTACATTATTTACAAAATGTTTAAATTACAACAAGCACCAATTACATATAGTCACAAAGTTTTGAAATGAGATATGCTGTAGCTCTTTATCCAGTGTACAGTATGAAATCAGCTTCACTTTTCAATTGCAAATCTCAGGCATTGTAGAAACAATAGTTGACTGGGATATGGCTAAACCTTTGTAATTTGATGTGATAACATGATCTATAGAAAAGTACAATTATGTAGCAAGCATAATGATGGTCACTATGACTATGGTAAACTGATCGATTTTGTATTGATGCAAATATTTTTGCTTTCCAATTTAGCTGAAGAAAATGGAGGTGACGATGAAGATGTAAATGAAAAGGACATCATCAAAGCCATGTTGGCCAAGGAACAAGAGAAAGAAGATGAGAAACCTGTTCAAGGACCATTGAAAGAAAATGAAACTACTTCATCTTCAGAAACGGTTTCCACGACTTCAACCGTACCCGTCACGATAACTTCATCTTCGACTACTCCTCTCACATCTTCAGCTGGATCTTCAGCAACTTACCCTGTTTCCAAGGATGGAACATGCCCACATTGCGAGTCGACCGCGGTAAGGTATATCATCCTGGTCAAAGATTCAAACAAAGACATAACTCTCCCGCCAACACTTAATAAATTACTGAAGATTGGAAAAGCTTTCAAAATGGCCAAGGGTAAGTATCATTTACAGTGATTTTTTTCGAATTCAATTATACCATACATGTACCAATTATTTTCAACATTTAACATTCATATTACAGTAGATCATAATATATTACAAGATTATTCTGATGTTGAAGACACTTGTTGTAGGTTCGGAAATATCATGTACTTGAACCAACATGACCCCATAGTTCTTAATAAATATTGACCTCACCAGAACATTAGTTCGGTGTAACTTACTTATTATAGTACCGTTGTAACATACATATTGTCTGCGCTTTTCACGTGATAACGATTTTCTGAGCCAAATAGCGAAAGCATGAGTAAAGAACTCAACTCATTGAACAGCGACTGTCTGTTGAAAGACTGCTCATTTGAAAAACGTTTTTCATTGGTAACTTTTCTATAAAAAAGCTTTCCGTAAAGCAGAAATTTCAGCTTGCCGCGAATTTGATCAGTTTAAACGAAGAATTGTCGAAGTGAACTTCTTTATCTATTGTCTGGTTATCTCCGCCGTATCCTGTCATCTGTGGTCAATTTCACTACCGACTGGCTCACGGTAAAATAAAATCTATCTCTAATGTATACATTTACACTTCGCCAGAAATAGCAGAATATCTGGCAAAAGATTTGAGTACTGTTCTTGCTAAACCAATCACTAAATTAATTTTGAATATTTTTGTCTTCATTACCTCCCTTTCCACCAGGCGCCAACAGTCCACCCTCGTTTCAATGCTGTACTTGTACCTATGGCTTCAACTTGGATTGGTCTAAAACAAATCTTAAAAAGATCTTCAAAATTGAGGACGAGGTTACAGTAAGCAGCACGACAACAACAACATCGACAGGAAGTAGTACAACGGTTCCTTCTACGTCGTACCAGTATCAAAATTACACAGCCGCTACCTCGTATCCGGCCACCTCGTATCAAACGTGAGTTGATTTACAAAGCCAGGAATGCGCAAGTTGTGGCGTTTTTAGTTGCATGAATCGGTTTGTTTAAACGTGTCTGTTACAGTTCTGGGGCCGGTTGTTCGAAGCCCGTTTAGCGTAAACGGTGGATAAGTCAAAATTAAATAACACTCTTTCATCAGTCGTTAAACAGTTAACATAAATATTTTGCAGTAAATATGTAGTTGTTAGCATAATCATTCTATTAAGGTTCAAAACTTTTAGTTTGGTTGTTGAACGAATCTATAAACTTGGTTTCTATTTTGAGCTTAACCACCGTTTAAGCTAAACGGGCTTCGAACAACCGGCTCCAGGGGCCGGTTGAATAAAAGGTGGAATAGAGATTACTTCATGGTTGGTGAGTGCGTACGATTTTTATTCACGAGTTGTGAAGGATCGTTAAACGAACGAGTGAGCGCAGCGAACGAGTGAGTTTAGCGATCCTTCACAACGAGTGAATAATAAAAATCGTACAAACGAACCAACCATGAAGTAATTTGTTTATTATATGAGTATAAAGATGAGTGTATAAAGATACGGATATATCTTACTGACAAAAACAAATACTCAAGCAAAATATTAAAATGGAATTTCTTACCATTTATTGCTTTGTTTTCTTGCTGAAAATGAAACCATGAGGTTTATTTCAAATTAATGAGGCCACGAATGTCGTCGTTATGATTTTTGGTGGTTGTTTTATCAGTGAAATTGTCTTAAATCTCTCTTTTCGGTGAGTTAAAAAATACTTGTAAAATCAGACTCCATGTTTACACTAGCCTGCGAGCAGGTGTTGCACGTTCGGATCAGCCAATCAGAACACTGAACGATAAATTTTCACTGGTGAAAAAACATCGTTCGTCCAATCAAAGGCCGTGAACGATGATTTTTCACCGAGTGAAATTTTATCGTTCTTGATGCCGATTGGCTATTGCTAATTTGGAACGATTATTACGCACAGCCTTATCGATGAATAAATCTCTATACTCATATAATAAAAAGTGACTTTAACTCGAAAATGTTGAACTTTAATATGGGTTTTACCAGTTACTAAACATGGTGGATAGCGCTATTCACCAGGTGTGGAAATTTTTTTTTCCTTTCTGGGACCATAGATCTGATATCAAAAAATTTCTGCAAAGTGAAATTGCTTATACAAAAAAAACAACATTGTGTCAATCAGTTTTAGCCGCTATTTAGCCAAATGCAATTAATTTTTGACAATCATTTAGAAAAGTTTTATGCAACTATATTGGCTCTCAAATGTCTCATGATCACCCTGTCTCATGTAGTTATATGAGAGATGGTCAGATGATTTTGTTTGATGTTTGCCATATAGATTACAGAATTTCATCGTGCCAATTTTCTCTTTACATTGCACCAGCAAAAACTTTCTGTTTTCAACTGATCCAGAAACTAGTGCAGTACAACATAAAATATTGTAAGGAAACTTGTGTACAAATTCATTTATTTATCAAAATTTGTTTCACCTCAACTATTTATAGAGTGTAAACTTGAAATATTTTCTGGGAACCCGAAAATTTTCTGGGACCAATGGTCCCATGGTCCGATACATTTTCCACCCCTGCTATTCACCTTTCGTACAACCGACCCCTGATCGAATGTGAATGAATCTTACAAGGATGACGAAACAGGGTTGTTTTGGGGAACTACCTTGCAATGAATCTGATAATATAAACAAGGTTTTTACAAGTTATCAATAAAAGCTTTTTGCAAACTTGTTGACAACTTGTAACAAGCCATGTGAACACACCTCGACGTTTATCTGCAGACTTGCTACAAATCTGTAAGCGTGCAGACCTGACGCAGTAACCGCGCGCGCGTTAAATTTACTGTCAATATCATTCGTTCATTTTTCAGATCCAGTTATGGTTCTTATGCGTCCTACACTCAACCTCCCACCATGGCTTACACCACAACTGCACCGTATGGCTTCCCTGGGCCAGCACCCCAGATGGGAATGATGCCCCCACCTTCTGTAGGTGGTATGGCTCCACCTCAACCTTACGGTGCTCCAATGACATACACTGGAGCACCATCTCAACCGTATGCAGGCATGCCTCCCCAACCTTATGGGCCCGCTCCAGTACCCGGACCTTTCATGGGTCCCCCACAACCCTACCTTGGCACACCACCCAACCAGTTTGGCCCTCCTCCACCAGGAAACTTGCCGGCAAGAGGTGGTGCCCCAATGTTTGCTATGCAACCGGGTGTGCAAGGACCTGGTCCAATGATGGGTCCTGGTCCTATGGTAGGTCCTGGCCCAATATTAGTGGGTCCTGGTCCTATGGTAGGTCCTGGCCCCATGGTGGGTCCTGGCCCCATGGCGGGGCCTGGCCCAATGATGGGTCCTGGTCCACTGATGGGTCCTGGTCCCATACAAGGTCCGCCTGGTCTCATGCAAGGACCCGTTCCGCTGCTAGGCGCTGGTCCGTACCCTGGTAACCCACCAGGCACAGGTAACTTCCCCAGTAACATGCAAGGTCCCCCAAGACTCCGCGTACCAAAAGGACCCGGGCGTGGACGGAATAAAAATTGGAAAGGAAAATGGAAGGGAAAGCAAGGACACCAAAACTTTGGAGGACAAGAACAGGTTGGATGTGTAAAGGTTTCTTTCCAGTTGGGAAAATTCTTCTCATGATAAAATCAGTTCCTTTTATATGTGTGTTATCAGCTGTTTGTATATAGTATTACTAGATGTTGAGTTTTAATCGGTAAGAGCTTGCGCAGCTTACGGTGCGAAAGGTTGAGTTTTGAATGGGTTGTGTGAAAATTTACGACAGAATCACTGTACAGTAAAACGATATAGTAATATAGATGGTGCAGTAATATAGTTTGTGTGAATTTATTTCTAGCTTTCAGAGATATTTTAGTCGTCATTCCTGACAATTACTAAAGTATGATCAAAAGTTAGAACTAAGTTCTGGGTTTTTGATTGTTTTGTATTTTATGAAAACATGTTTCAGTGGTCCCCGAAATATACGTTGGATATTTTAGATGCATTCTTTACTCTTAGGCGAGCGGATTTACCCAATAGGCTACTGATCCGCGGGGATCAGAGATACAACCGACGCGAACGACTTACGATTCACCAGAAAGCGAGGTTGTGACACAGTACAGGGAATGGACAGTAGTGCCACTCAATTGATGTTTGTTTGTCCACGCAAATCGCATTATGCATTCATTACCATTATGCACGCTAGTCAACTGTAATTTCTAGCCAATCAGAAGGCTGAACTGGCTGGTGGCAGCCAGTGTTGGACAGCTGAGTGGCCCTACTGTGAATTCGCTATAATGTGGTTCAGATTTGACATCCACTACCGCTACCTTAATATTTTTTATTGGCCAATTAGATGTGTTGCATCCTGCCGATTAACCAATCAATTAAGTTCCTTAATGTGGAAAAGGTAGAAGTTGTGGTAGTCAAATCTAAACCTTGCTAATATCAACGTAAAGGCAAGAGTTCCCTTAGGGTTTTCAGTCTAGGCTGACGAACAGCGAATTTCATCAGACTTTTTCATTCAACCCCACCCAAGTTCGCCAGAGGTTTTACGTGTAGTCACTTCTGTATCATATATATATGTATGCTCGCGAATAAAAACAGTGTTTTTCGTCATTAGCCAGCACCGCACAAACAACTGAGAACTCTGCTCACTTGTGTAGAGCAAGTCCAGCTTGCAGAATGATAGGGGAGGAATGTGGTGACTGTAGCACCTACACGTGCTAGACATTTACAATTCCATGTGAAAACTTAGCAAATTTGAAAATTGCCAACACTGAAACATTTTTGTTTTGTTTCTTGTGCTCTAGTGGTCGCACACGGATGGTGAATCACATGAAGACAACGAGGCCGGGGAGGAAACTAGCGAAGATCTCTATGACCCAGAAGCGGCCACGAGATTTGAAGAACTGTTGAATAAAATTGATGACCACGAGGATGAGGGAGATCATGAGGACGAAAAGCCGCCCGGGGAAGAAACCCAAGCAGAATTTGAGGTGACTGCATTTACACCAGATGAAAAACCTGCAGAAACCATCGTTCACAACACTAATGAACCTGAGCTAACTGTCGAGAAAGCACAGACCAACAATGAGAGCACCGTAAGCGAAAAATCCGCAACAATTCAACAAGATGTGACGGCGGTCTCGGAAACTGTTACCAACGTGACTAATGTTACAACTGAATCCGAAATAGTTTCTGGAAATTTTAGTCAAGCTATCAATGACAGTCAAGCAAATTCGACCTTAGAGGGTGAAAGCGAGAAAATGGAGGCAAGTCCTGCACCTCGAACGAAAGCAACACGAGGGAGAAAACGTCAAGCAGCCGCTGGGCGGAAAAAGGCGCCCGCGCGCAATGCAAAAGCGAAAAAAGTGGTGGAGGATGTTGTGTCACCCGAGGCTGGAGTAGAGAATAATAATGATACGGATGGATTGACAGGGACAGAGGAGGAAGTCAAGAAAGCTAAAATAGATAGTGAATTATTACAAGAAAGTACTGGTGCAAATGAAACAGCTGAAGAGGAGACACCAATGGACACTAAACCCAAGAGGGTCACACGTGCTCGAGCTCAGAGACGAAAGAAGTAAATGCTATTATGAGTATTATTTTGAGTACACTGTATATTGTAAGCAGTGATTGCAGTCAGATTTGTCTTATGTTGGGACACAGTTCAGTAAATAACAAACTAAGAATGTTTATATTATAAACAAAGTTATTTTAATTTTATGAGATATGTGACCTCTCTAGTAGCTCTGTAAAAACTTGTAATAAAAGGCATGATGTCATTATGTGGTATATAGAAGATGACTTCTTCACTTGTTACATGTTGCAAACAAAATATATAGAATCATTGTGATCTTTGTCTGTTGTATATAAAAATACACATTTAGTATTAAACTCGTTCAAGTACGTGTCATTATATTAGGGGAATACAGTTTTAATTTATTGGGTGAATGTTACATTTGCTTCCTTTCAAAATCTTGTTTGCCAAGGCTGTACCCCTTGTGCATGGATGATAAGCAATAAGCTCTGCACAATTCATCAAGACTGTTTTCACTAAATGAAATTTTCTTTTCTATTACATTTACTTTCATTGGCAAAGACAAAGCAACATTTCCCTCTGTCTGCAAAATTCCATCTAGTGAAAAGTGGCCTTTATTAGAGCTTTTATATTCCTATTTTTTATGCTTAGTACTGCTTACTGGATATAAACCATCTAAAAGATTATCTCAGGCTGTGACATGATTGTTCCTGTTCAAACTTGGAGCATCAAAATGAAGCCTCCCTTTTTCCATGTTTTGTTAAATGATGAATAATACTTCTCCAGGATATTTATTTTTATGCTTGGTGTGTTTGTACCCCTTTATATTTTCACCATTTATCTTGGTCATCTGTGGGTTTCCACATTTTCCCTTTAGAAGTCTACAGGGCTGTAAGGCTACTTTGTGGCTGCCATTGATATTTACCTTGAATGACACAGTGGCTACTTCAGGATCAGCTCTAACCTTGCAAAGAAATCCTTGCCACTAGTAGCTGTCATGAGCACCCGAAGTATCTCCTGGACAGTTTGCTTTCAAGTCATCATCATCTGAAGATTAAATATTAGAAATGTCAGAATCTTTCAAGTTTTCTGAGAAATTTACAACGCTACCCACCTGAAAATGATGTGCCACACCAGATACAGTAGTGGTGAACTCTTCTCAGATACTCTGTAAGTATGACTAGTTTCTCTGAACTCTGGAAAATGAAAGTTTTATGCATGAAAAGACCTGTGTTTATGCTTATTGTCACCCAATTTGTTTTCATATTAAAATTCCAACACTTTCATGCATAGCAAAGTAAAAAAGCTATGCTACATAATTGAAATGTCAAGGGGTATATTGGGTGTATGTGGGCTAATAAAAATAACCTCCATCTCTTCCACTTCATCTGCACACTCTTCATCTTCTTCGTCAACTTCCTCCCTAATCACTTCCGGCCAAAACCAATCTTCATTGCAATTTAGGTCCTGAAATATGAAATTCAATAACTGCAATGTAAATCATGTCACACGATGGATCCAATAGATTTTCTCTCTGAGGTATTGTAGGGAGAGGGGGGGGGGGGGGCAAATTTCTGAAATCCCACACAAGTGGATGATTCAAGATTATTTGATTTTTTGTTTGCCTAATGTTTCCTACCTTTGCCTTGTCTAACTGTTCACATGCCTTTTGACTTTGAAACAGATCTTTTTCAACTTGTTTACTTGAAAATATTTCCTTCTGCTTTTCTCTAAATTGTTCTCGTTGCTTTGCTTCGAGCTTCATACGTTTTTCTCGGGCAACTTGCATATATTTCTGTTGCATTTCTTGTTTTCGTTTTAGCTCTGATTCTTGGCCTAACCCTCCTCGGCCTGGTCAAAATAGTGATGTTTAACTTTATTTCTGCTATAATTTCAAACAATAATTTCCAAATATGGAGTAAACAAATTTCCAATTCTATTAATATGAACAATAATTTTAAATTATGAAGAATAATTTTCAATTATGGGTATATGACCCAGTTTACACGTTACTGGATCCGCATGGCCATGATATCAAATTAAATAGTTTCGCGACAAGTGTGGCTCTTACACCTACAATAGAACAATAAGTTGTCATAGAAAAAAGTGGTGAGAGTAAATATGAGCGCACTCTACCCGAACTTGATGTCGTGACCAAGCAAATCTGGTACCATGTAAATGTTGTCTAAATTTGCTATTATATATATTATGAACAATATTTTCAATAATGAATACTACTTTTCAATTATGAAGTAAATAAATTTCCAACCCTATTAATATGAGCAATAATTTTAAATTATGAAGAATAATTTACAATTATGAGCATAAATTTGCTATTATGAACAATAATTTTTAATTATGACCAAACATAAAGTACCTCCTACCTTCTTTGATTGACAAAGGAATGGGCTCTTTTCTTCCTTCTCCTAAAAATAAATACATAAGAATTCAAACACCGCTTTGGCCTGTGCCTTAGGTTGTGTAGGAAGAAGAAATTTTGAAAATTTGGTATTCCAAAATCTGCATCTAAAATTGCACATGAAGCAGAAATCTGAGTAAATATGTACAAAATATGGAAGCACAAGCACAGTTCAAGAGAGAAGTGTGGAACTATATTAATATGCAGGGGCCGGACACCTGCCTCTCATCGTCTCCATATTAACTGCACGATTATAGAAAGCATCATACCAAGTTTTCCAAGGCCCTTTCCTTCTTTGTAACCCATTTTCTGCAAAAGAGCAAAGCCTTTATTTGAACTATCTATTGCATTGGACAACGCTTTTTCTCTGCGTTCACTTTCCCGTTCTTTCAAGGGTTTTACTCTGTTTTCTGCTTCTTTCTGTTTACGCTTTGCTTCTCTCTTGTGTTCTCTTGCAGCAGTACCAAAAGCAAGTCCAGGTCTAGTGTCTTGAAGCCCCAAAAGAAACGCGTCTGACATATAGTCTTCTTCTTCGTCCGCCATATTGCTGGGGGATACTTTATGTAACCCTCATTGTATAGTGTGTATAGTATGTTTTGCTTGTATGGTCTCGGTTATATCGTTATGTTACGCGCACGAAATGTATATGTATATACGTCATTTATAATGTAGATCAATGACGTCATTTATACAGCATATATGCCATATGTGTTATAGACGTATTGGTGTCATAGATGTTGTGGCGTTATTGGTCTTATGGGCGTTATTGGTGTTATGGATGTTATTGGTGTTATTGGTATTATGGGCGTTATGGTGTTATGGACGTTATTGGTGTTATTGGTGTTATGGCGTTATGGCGTTATTGGTGTTATAGACGTTATGGCGTTACAAACGTTATGGCGTTATCGGTGTTATAGACGTTATTGGTGTTATAGGCGTTATTGGTGTTATAGGCGTTACAGACGTTATGGCGTTATTGGTGTTATAGACGTTATTGGTGTTATGGACGTCATGGCGTAATTGGTGTTATGGACGTTATTGGTGTTATAGACGTTATGGCGTTACAGACGTTATGGCGTTATTGGTGTTATAGACGTTATGGCGTTATTGGTGTTATGGGCGTTATTGGTGTTATGGGCGTTATTGGTGTTATGGACGTTATGGCGTTATTGGTGTTATGGACGTTATTGGTGTTACAGACGTTATGGCGTTATTGGTGTTATGGACGTTATTGGTGTTATGGACGTCATGGCGTTATTGGTGTTATGGACGTTGTTGGTGTTATAGACGTTATGGCGTTACAGACGTTATGGCGTTATTAGTGTTAGAGACGTTATGGCGTTATAGACGTTATTGGTGTTATAAACGTTATGGCGTTATTGGTGTTATGGACGTTATTGGTGTTATAGACGTTATGGCGTTATTAGTGTTATGGACGTTATGGCGTTATAGACGTTATTGATGTTATAGTTACATTGGTGTTAGAGCTAGATGCGGCAGAGAACGCCGACGCCTTTGCCGAATTGGTCCAGTGTTTGGACGACCGAAGCCTGTCTCTGATTATTCGAGAAGCGAAAGATAAGGGGCGAAAAGCGTTGAAAGTACTTCGACAGCATTAAAGCAGGTAAAAAGGAGCGTGATTGCGCTTTACACCGAATTGACGTTGCTGCGAAAAGGCGAAAACGAGACCACAACAGACTATATTATAAGAGCTGAAACTGCTGCAACAGCCTTCAAAACCGCCGAGGAAGTAATAAGTGATGGGTTGCTGATTGCTATGGTTCTGAAGGGTATAATTTACCACGAAATTATAAAACATTTTCAACCGTTGTTATACAAAGAGCAAATGACCTTCAGTGAATTCAAGACCGCTCTTTGAAACTACGAAGAAAATGAAAAGAGCTGTAACCCACGCGACAACCAAGATAATGTGATGTTCTCAAAGCAAAGATTCACTGGGAAATGTTTCAAATGCGACAAGCAAGGACACGAAAGTTCTGAATGCCGGATGAAGACAGAAAAATGGTGTGTAAATGTAGAAGCAAGACACACAATACGAAGGACTGCAGGGCCAACAAGAAAGACGCTGCAAAAGCGGTTGCTGAACCGGAAAAAGATGATACCGAAACGCATACATTCACCTTTACACTGCTAGGAACAAGTGAAAACCTGAAGAAGACTCAAGAGACAAGAAGAAGACATGACGAAGACCCAAGTCTATTGGTAGACACTGGTGCGACAAGCCACATAATTACGTAATATTTCAAATCCGGCTATGAGGACTGGACTAGATTTCAAGTCCGCGCAGTCAACTGCAAGGACTTGAAATCTGGATCCAACTACAAGGACTTGAAATCTAGTCCAGTCCGAATTGGAGGATTTGGAATGACATCTCAAACGAATGAATTATTAATTATATCCAGTCCTTGGACTGAATTAATTTTGATCCAGTCCTAGGACTGGATCAACATACTTCGTAAAGTATCCAGTATTATCATGTGAGGAAAATAGACTAACATGATTTGCTAATTGCTTCATGAATTACCAATGAGTTTGAGATAGACCGTTCAAAATTCGTAAGCTTTGATGACAATTATCACACAAATGCACATAATATTGAGTTAGCTGATGGGAGTAAAACTAGCGTAGTATTGGGTAAGGGAAACGCTAAAGCAAAATTATTTGATGTAATTAATATCACAAATAACAAAAATGGGTAAGATCACAACTTGAGCATACAGTAGGTTTCTGGTGCTACGAATTTTAAAATCCCATACTTTTGTAAGCAATAAAACATTTGAAAAATAAATGTGTGTTGAAATCAGCCTTCTCTTATACTCAGAGAAGACCTTGTAACTTCTGATCAAACATACATTTCCAAATTTAATGACCCAGTTTTAGGCGTTCAATATACATCATTGAACAAAACAGATCACTATTTAAATCTAATGTCGCTGAGGCACTACAGAGACGATAAGTATTAAATAAATGGAAATGTTGTTCACTGATTGCATAAATGATCACGCAAATTATGTTTTGATGTTGATGATAAAACTTATACAGCACGTTAATAACAGCAGCCTATATATAGATGCATGTGCGCATGGCAGTAGTGGCTAGCTGGTCGTAATTCAACCACAATTAGTGCAACAGCAGAGCATGACGTATATATACACAAATCGGTGCTACTGTAGTATCACCGATTTGTACATATATACGTGATGCTCTGCTGTTGCACTGATTGTGGTTGAATTACGACCAGGGGCCGGTTGTATAAAAAAGTAGTTAAAGTTAATTGCAGTTAGCGTTAACTACCCTAGTTAAATCCCTAACCGTAGTTAGTTAACTGCACGACTTAACTGCGTTGCACAAAACGCAGTTAGTCGGATAGTTAACTAATCACGTAGTTAACTTGCGTGTGGCTCGCGTGGGGCAGTTGACATAAATTAAATTAAAATAAATTAAGTATTGTTTGTTTAAAAATGGCTAACAAATTCGATTCAAATAATTGCAGAAGAATGCGCCTCATCTGTGATAAAAGCAACCGTTATTCATTTTTTCGTACAAATACAAACATTCACCATTATTGAAGAAAGTACTATTTCGTTGGTTTGTAAATTCCGACCTTAAAACTGGCCAAAACTTGTCTGGATCACTGGACGTCACATGTGCTAAATTGTGTAATTTGTTTGTGTGACTCACTGACTGTATCGAGAGTGCCAAGCTGATTTGTGTAAAGATATTAAAATGTTTAGTTTGCAAACATATGCTAATGAAGAAAAGCGAAGTCAAGACATGTACTGGAAATGGATTACTAGATATTGGGGGACTGGTCATTGTTTATAGTGTGGGTTACACTGTCACCTATTAATTAATTAAACAAGCAGTTATCAAACTCATGTCATAGAAGTGGTGAAATACATGTGTGACAACTTAATGGTATCCTTTTGTAAAGCTTTTGGCTATAGGTGGCAGTTTGTTACAGAAACTACTTCAATATTTTAATGGTTTAATCAGCAAGTTTTTAGCAAGAGAAGACATTTCTGTTTGGTGCAAACTTCCACCATGAATAATGACTGGCCCTTACAGAGTCACAGGATGAAAAATCAGATTTGCAATACATGTTCAACCCAGTGCCAAAATGCAAATTCTGTGAAGGCAAAACATTTGCTATATAGTGCAAATTTGATCATTTGAAACACATACATAAAATGAAAAACCAGATTCACACAAAATTTGCACCTGGGTGCCAAAATGCAAATGCATCAAATGTGCACAAATCATTCAAATGTGTGGCAAATTGTTGAAGCAATATCTGTCTAAAAGAAGAATATATCAGTTTTCAAATGATCAAATTTGCACTATATAATAACAAATTTGTTGCCTGCATGGCATTTGCATTTTGGCACTGGGTTGAAAATGTATTGTAAATCTGATTTTTCATCCTGTGAATTGTACTATCCTTGGTTACCAGACTGCAGAGTTGGTCAGAGTTGCCCCCAAGATTTTTTGGGGAAAAGTTTTTAGTACCCCTAGGAAGTGCTTCATTATTTAAGCAATTAAAACTTAAATCTGCCCCAAATCTCTAAATTTTACTGTGTTTGGTACCTATTTGCATGGTTACTTTTGTACTGTTTTGCACCCCTGCCCCTAGATTTTACACCCCCAAGATCTTGTGGAAAATTCTGCAGTGTGGATAAATTTATAAATAAACTCAAGTCATTTTCATCATGAAACCTAATCTGGGTTGGCCTAGTTTAAAACCAACTTGGCTAATGTTGTTAAAGTTTAAATATTTCAATCTGTATGAGTTTATTCACTATTAGATGGTACACTATATTTTTCAATATTGTGTTATACACAAGAATCAATATTTATTTGATGTGTTGTCAGATGTAACAAAAGTCAATATACAACTCATGTCACACTGTATGTATTTGTATCATGTCTGAGGTCATATTTTCCCATGTAACCACAGTTGCCAAGCTTACAGGTATTTTGAGTTACTCAGTTACATTAAGTTGAATTACTCAATTACATATACACACAAATTCAAAATGTCTGCCCAAAAAGCAACTACTCTAAAATAAGGGAAGAAAAGAAAAGAAAACAAAATTTTAATTCAGAAGAATGCAACCTAGTGGTTAATATAGTTGAACAAAATTTAGACACATTACGGGGCCAATTTTCGAGCACAATAACAAATGCCAAAAAGCAAAAGTTGTGGGAAACTATTTACTTCCCAGATTAACAGCTATGAAAAACGTACACCAATAGAAATTCGGGAAAATAGCAAAGCATGGCCCAAATTGACAAAAAAAACCCAACAAATTCTGGGATAATGCAGTCTCAAAGGAAAACAGGTGGACGACCTGCAGCAAGACCACCAACCACTACCACTGCTAAAATTATAAGTCTTAGGCGATGAGCCTGGTTTTGCTTTGTTAGTGGTCTCACTTCCCGGTCGATGAGTCACGCTATAAAAAGCAAGGATTTTCCACCAAATCTATAGCGTTTTAGGAGTTGTTCAACTGAGAAATCTTCCTAGGGAAGATGACAATTAAAAACTCTAGGTAAGCGTTGCCTTTCAGTATTATCTCGCTCATGAAAGTTGATCACTCTTAATACAGCCGCTATATTTAACTAGGTTTTGGGAAGTTAACTATGCCATTGAGGATAGTTAACTTTAACTACTTTTTAACTGCAGTTAACACTAACTGCTTTTTTGTACAACCGACCTAACTACGTGGTTAACGTTAACCACTATTTAACTACTTTTTGGGTAGTTAAAAAGCAGTTAAGAGCTTTATACAACCGGCCCCTGCATTTGAAGTTGTTGCATTTCAGTGTACAAAATATATTCGTGCCAAATTCCTTGCACTGTGTTGTTTTGATTTTTTGTGGGGTTTTTTTTTGGGGGGGGAGAGGGAGGTGGCAGGAATGAGATGGTTATGTAGGAGGGGGAGATAGGTGTTGAGATAGTAATTTAGTTTGTAGCCTACATAGTTTTGTAATAATTTTGACCCATATTCAAGGAATTAGAGGTTTAGATGGGAGATACAGTATTAAATAAGTTGGGCAAAGGTGGTGGGTTTGTAGTGGTAGTTGTAGTTAGGAAGGAGGTTGGAGGGAGGCGTGCAGTGTAATTGGAATTTGGAAGGAGTATATATATATATATATATATATATATATATATATATATATATATATATATATATATATATATATATATATATATATATATATATATATATATCAGATTTTGATATAGAGAGATATAGGGTGAGATGGGACAGCCATATAATTGTGTTTAGCACTCTGTTTTGATGTTTTCATAGATATATTGGATAAATATTTGACAGAAAATATTGTATTTAAAGCAAAGTGTAAAATTTTAGAGGTTTTGTGATTCAACATGAGGGGTACATAGACTTACTGGTATAGGGGAGGAGCAGTGAGGGTGTAAATTATTCATGGTCAGTTTGTTGCTTATCATAGCCTTGTAATAGATGAAATTTTGGAGAGTTATGATGAAGTGTTCAGAGTTATTTTTTATGAAAGGAAAGGAGACCTTTCCAGAGGGATTGGTAGTCTGGATGGGTAGGGGTGGAGGTAGGGGGGGGGGTGATAGATAGTAGTAAAATCTGGTCTGGAGAAGACAGGGGAACATTGGTAAAATTTTAATTTTATTGGTTGATATTTTTTCATGAAATGAGACCTATTCAGGGGGAAGGGGGTTGGAATAGGGTAGGGGTGGGGGGTAGGTACTGTGTAAAATCATAGCATAGTTCAATACTTCTAGGTTTATCAAACTTCATTTTGCAATGTTCAAAGTAACATTTGACTGATTAATTTAAAATATAAATCAATTATAATTAATATTTCATCATTTACACGTAATTGATCGTATTTCACATGAGCGAATATAGAAAAATATAGCTAATTAAGTTATTAATGTGAGTAACCAATCAACGGTCGATTTGAGCGCTGAAGCGGGAACAAGAAATAAGATTTTTGATGGCCACACGTCTAATTCAACCATTTGTGCCTTCAATCATAAAAAAACGGTAAAACAATCTTACAAAAGGCGGAAAAAAACAAGAAAGAAGTGGTATAACAGGTGTTCCCCCATTACAGGTAATAATTTATGAAAGTTGTTCTTTTTTTGTCAAATTTTGCGATTTTTGACACGCCATAGCGGCGGTACCGAATTCACGAAGGCGGCCACATGTGTTCGCTTTGAAGACTTTTTAAACAAGGTTTATTAACAAGGTTTCAACTTTTTCCTTTCTTTTTATCGACTACAAGATGTTGGGAATGCTTATTTAGCGTAACCTAGCGAAATTTTGTATAACTTGGGTATTTTTAGCGAATATTTTCTGGTTTTTCACAACCCAGTATTGGTTGAATGCACGAAGGAGGCCAAATGTATTAATTTTATAATTTTGACAACTAACATATTAAAGCAGTCCTGAACAACATTGGCCTTTTACTTTATTTTCAACGGCTAAAAAGCTTAGGAAATGGTTATTTAGCGTATTTTATCAAAAATTTGTACAATTGAGGTATTTTTAGCGAGTTATTTTTGGTTTTTGACAGCCCGAAATCGAATACGAAGGTCGCAGATGTATATTATTTATAACTTTGACAACTGAGATTTAAGCATGCTTTATAACAAATATTTTGGTCTTTTACTTTATTTTCAAGGACTACAAAGCTTAGAAAATGGTTATTTAGCGTACATTAACGAAAATTTATACAATTCATCCAGTAATTCAGTTATTTTAGTTGGTTTACATGTAAGCATATTTTTAGTATTTTTTTAAAGAACTACAAAGTTTAGAAAATGGTTATTTAATGTAATTTGACGAAAATTTCTTGATGCTTTTTTACAATATATTGGCCAATAATGAATATTCTTGCTTCTGACTGCAACCGAAGCGGCAGAACTGGCCGAATGCAAACAGACGGCCAAATGTATTTATAACTTCGCCGACTGACTTTAATGCATACTTTAAGAATGACTTTAACAAATATTTTTGTACTTTTACCTCTATTTGAAAAAAACTACAAACGTTAGGACTTAGGAAGGGGTTGTTTAGTCAAATTCAACCAAATTTGTACAATTAAGGTATTTTTAGGGAAGAATTGAAACTAGAGCCTTTGTCTTTGACGTTCTGCATTTGAAGTTGTTGCATTTCAGTGTACAAAATATATTCGTGCCAAATTCCTTGCACTGTGTTGTTTTGATTTTTTGTGGGGTTTTTTTTGGGGGGGGGAGGAGAGGGAGGTGGCAGGAATGAGATGGTTATGTAGGAGGGGGAGATAGGTGTTGAGATAGTAATTTAGTTTGTAGCCTACATAGTTTTGTAATAATTTTGACCCATATTCAAGGAATTAGAGGTTTAGATGGGAGATACAGTATTAAATAAGTTGGGCAAAGGTGGTGGGTTTGTAGTGGTAGTTGTAGTTAGGAAGGAGGTTGGAGGGAGGCGCGCAGTGTAATTAGAATTTGGAAGAAGTATATATATATATATATATATATATATATATATATATATATATATATATATATATATATATATATATATATATATATATATATACACATATATATATATATATATATATATATATATATATATATATATATATATATATATATATATCAGATTTTGATATAGAGAGATATAGGGTGAGATGGGACAGCCATATAATTGTGTTTAGCACTCTGTTTTGATGTTTCCATAGATATATCGGATAAATATTTGACAGAAAATATTGTATTTAAAGCAAAGTGTAAAATTTTAGAGGTTTTGTGATTCAACATGAGGGGTACATAGACTTACTGGTATAGGGGAGGAGCAGTGAGGGTGTAAATTATTCATGGTCAGTTTGTTGCTTATCATAGCCTTGTAATAGATGAAATTTTGGAGAGTTATGATGAAGTGTTCAGAGTTATTTTTTATGAAAGGAAAGGAGACCTTTCCAGAGGGATTGAAGTCTGGATGGGTAGGGGTGGAGGTAGGGGGGGTGCTAGATAGTAGTAAAATCTGGTCTGGAGAAGACAGGGGAACATTGGTAAAATTTTAATTTTATTGGTTGATATTTTTTTCATGAAATGAGACCTATTCAGGGGGAAGGGGGTTGGAATAGGGTAGGGGTAGGGGGTAGGTGCTGTGTAAAATCATAGCATATTTCAATACTTCTAGGTTTATCAAACTTCATTTTGCAATGTTCAAAGTAACATTTGACTGATTAATTTAAAATATAAATCAATTATAATTAATATTTCATCATTTACACGTAATTGATCGTATTTCACATGAGCGAATATAGAAAAATATAGCTAATTAAGTTATTAATGTGAGTAACCAATCAACGGTCGATTTGAGCGCTGAAGCGGGAACAAGAAATAAGATTTTTGATGGCCACACGTCTAATTCAACCATCTGTGCCTTCAATCATAAAAAAAAAAACGGTAAAACAATCTTACAGAAGGCAGAAAAAAACAAGAAAGAAGTGGTATAACAGGTGTTCCCCCATTACAGGTAATAATTTATGAAAGTTGTTCTTTTTTTGTTAAATTTTGCGATTTTGACACGCCAAAGCGGCGGTACCGAATTCACGAAGACGGTCACATGTGTTCGCTTTGAAGACTTTTTAAACAAGGTTTATCAACAAGGTTTCGACTTTTTCCTTTCTTTTTATCGACTACAAGATGTTGGGAATGCTTATTTAGCGTAACCTAGCGAAATTTTGTATAACTTGGGTATTTTTAGCGAATATTTTCTGGTTTTTCACAACCCAGTACTGGTTGAATGCACGAAGGAGGCCAAATGTATTAATTTTATAATTTTGACAACTAACATATTAAAGCATTTCTGAACAACATTGGCCTTTTACTTTATTTCCAACGGCTAAAAAGCATAGGAAATAGTTATTTAGCGTATTTTATCAAAAGTTTGTACAATTGAGGTATTTTTAGCGAGTTATTTTTGGTTTTTGACAGCCCGAAATCGAATACGAAGGTCGCAGATGTATATTATTTATAACTTTGACAACTGAGATTTAAGCATGCTTTATAACAAATATTTTGGCCTTTTACTTTATTTTCAAGGACTACAAAGCTTAGAAAATGGTTATTTAGCGTACATTAACGAAAATTTATACAATTCATTCAGTAATTCAGTTTTTCTGGGTTTTTTCTTTTGACAGACCGAAATTGCACGTTTACATGTAAGCATATTTTAACAAATATTTTGTACTTTTTAAATTAGTATCTTTTTTAAAGAACTACAAAGTTTAGAAAATGGTTATTTAATGTAATTTGACGAAAATTTGTAGATGTTTTTTTTACAATATATTGGCCAAATATTTTTGTACTTTATTGGCCAAATATTTTAGTCAAATTCAACCAAATTTGTACAATTAAGGTATTTTTAGGGAAGAATTGAAACTAGAGCCTTTGTCTTTGAAGTTCTGCATTTGAAGTTGTTGCATTTCAGTGTACAAAATATATTCGTGCCAAATTCCTTGCACTGTGTTGTAATTTTGTTGCGTTTTTTTTTGGGGGGGGGGGTGAGAAGGAAGTGGTAGGAATGAGATGGTTATGTAGGAGGGGGGAGATAGGTGTTGAGATAATAATTTAGTTTGTAGCCTACATAGTTTTGTAATAATTTTGACCCATATTCAAGGAATTAGAAGTTTGGATGGGAGATACAGTATTTATATATATATATATATATATATATATATATATATATATATATATATATATATATATATATATATATATATATATATATATATATATATATATATATATCACAAGCCCCTTTCCAAATAAGTTTAATAGCATTATCAATATAAATATATCACAAACTAAACTTTGTAAATTCAAAATATTTTTTATTATATTCACATCCCAACGTTTCGGGGCATGCCCCTTCTTCAAGGATGATATTCATCCTTGAAGAAGGGGCATGCCCCGAAACGTTGGGATGTGAATATAATAAAAAATATTTTGAATTTACAAAGTTTAGTTTGTGATATATTTATATATATATATATATATATATATATATATATATATATATATATATATATATATATATATATATATATATATATATATATATATATATATATCATCAGGATGGGTTGTATATATATTGTCAGGATGACCCATATTCAAGAGGTTAGAGATTGGGATGGGAGAGATAAGGTTGGGCAAAGGGAGTGACAAAGAGGCAGTGAGGTTACATGGACGGAGACCATGATTGTGCTGGCATAGATGTGGGTATATATTCATGGTATGAGCAGATATTCTTTTCTATATTATTTTCAATGTTGTTTGACTCAACTTCTCAAGCTTTGGTCATTTAGGGAATCCCCTCCTGGAAATTGTTTTTTATTAAGCTGTATTATTAAGCTGTATTGTTTTTTATTAAGCTATTATTAAGCTCATAATATTTAATCAGTCATGTGACATTATACTATCAAGTGGGCAAAAATAGCCATTCATATTCTGGCAAGTAACCATCCTGCAGGATGCAGTGGGACTAGCCATGGCTGTGGGTTTAGGTAAGAAGGGGTAGTGGTGGAAGGGGGGCAAGTGGTTGTTTAAGGGAAATCATTCAGTATGTTGCCTACTACGTTTGTGATAATTGTGGCCCATATTCAGAGAAATATTGGGTGGGATGGAGAGTGTCGGGTTGTATGCATGGGCAGGTAGGGGTGGTTAGGTTTTTACCTACCATAGTTTAATAATACTTCTGGTCTGCATCTGTCTTTCAATAATTTATTAGTCATATCACATGATATAATCACATAGGGGCTTCAGTGGTGTAGTGGTCAGACCACTCGCCTTTCACCTCTAAGGTCATCCCCAGTAAGTTGGACTCGAACCCAGTCCTCATGTGAAAAGAGTATAGTCAACGCTCTGCCGAAAGTCGTGGGTTTTCTTCGGGTACTCCGGTTTCCTCCCACAGGGAATGTTGACAGGGTGGGATAAGTAATATGGGCCCACAGTAATTGGCTCACGCTGTTGTGGTGACCCTGCCCTTGTGGCTTAGTTAATAAAAAAAACATAGGAAATAGCAATTATATTATGACAAGCTTGTATGCAGTGCAAACCTAACTAACTGGGCTAGCTTACCAGCGTCGCTAGTCCAGGTAAAAGCGGAAAATGGGATCTTTCACTATCTGAAACTATATAAACAGAATTTGCCGTTTTGAGCAATTCACTGGAATTCTAGGAATCCTGGTTTCAGGAACTTTTCAGTAATCCATTTGTCAGTAAACACTTTTTTTATATAAGATGTAAGAAAAAGTATTAAAGAATACGGATATCAAGATGAAAATTGTTACAAATATCGGGGTCTCTCGATCCTCGTTTATCCAAATTATTTATTATATCAATCAAATTTATTTCATTTTTTTTGTGTTTATGTACTGTAATTCACTGTACTATAATTTAATACTAATTTATAATACTGTAATTTGTGTTTATGTACTGTAATTCAGAGAAATATAGGGTGGAATGGAGAGTGTTGGGTTGTATGCGTCGGCAGGTGGGGGTGGTTAGGTCAGTTTTTACCTACCATATTTTAATAATACTTCTGGTCTGCATCTGTCTTTCAATAATTTATTAATCATATCACATGATATAATCACATAGGGGCAGTAGCGGCGCCAGCGCGATAAGTGAGGGGGACATATTCATATATTCGTGTTCTGTACAATTAATTTCTTTTGAAATCGAATCGACTTCAAAAGAAATTAATTGTGCAGAACACGAATATATGAATATGTCCCCCTCACTTATCGCGCTGGCGCCGCTACTGCACAGGGGCTTCGGTGGTGAAGTGGTCCGACCACTCGGCTTTCACCTCTAAGGTTCCGAGTTTGATCCCAGTTAGTTGGACTCGAACCCAGTCCTCATGTAAAAAGAGTATAGTGAATGAAAATTGTTACAAATATCGGGGTCCCTCGATCCTCGTTTATCCAAATTATTTATTATATCAATCAAATCGATTTCATTTTTTTTTTGTTTATGTACTGTAATGGATTACAGAAGACGTCATGGTCTGCGAAGGGCAAAAAGTCACCATATCTTCTTTTGCGCGTACTTTCTTATAGTTATTCTTTCATTTTACGAGTCACGAATTTTCCACATTTGATCTCATCACGAATTTAGGACTGGGATCAGAGAACGGAACATTTGTGGTGATCAAAACGTAAAAGAATACCCTTTTTTATCTTGGCACGCTATGAACTGAAATCTGAATGAAAAATTGAAATGTATTTGTTATTAAACAAGCAATAATTGTTTTCATCGTTATATTTTGTAGTGATATGAGAGCATTTGCACCTCACGATATGATGTCGAAGTACGTAATTCAGGAAATTAAAATTAGAAACCTTGACAAAATGGAACTTGCTAGCGAGAAAGGTATGAAGTCTGAATGTAGTGTGTCTTAATAGGTCCTTCTTGTAATTACGTCACAACTATGTGGAAAGCGAGGCAGTGGTACTGCTGACTATTGGTGGGTCTGCCAGCCTTGTTGTTACCTGGGAATGACGTAATTAATAGAAAGGTCTTTTACGTGTTTGGAATTATGTAAAATGTTACTAACCTTTGATAAAAAGACAGATTTGGCTCCTGAGTACTATAGGTATATCGACATTATTATTATTACAAATATCAAAACTATAACAGATGAAAAGAAACTGAGACATGTTGAAATTGAATATTCTTGTGGTAAAACGAGGTCAAAATTGGCGATATTTTCTAGTGTACATAGAGGGGGTGGTGTGAAGTGGGTTTTTTAAAATCTGGTCGTCTTAGTGATTTGCCTATTAAAAATGTGACTGTGCCGTTTACCAAGCTCCTCATGCGGAAAGTCGCGCTATGCATTGATAAAATATACCAAGAAAAAAGTACTTCAATAGACCATACCCATAATGACGTCATTTAGTAGTTAAGCATGTAAAACTATTTAAATGTGCCAATATAATTGAATGGTTTAAGTAACAAAAAGATTATTTGTGAAACAAATATGTTAAATTATTTGTTTCATTTAATGTCCTGGACAAATAAGGACCTAAAAAATTAACAATATTGCCATATTTAAGTAGTTTTACTCGCTTAACTACTAAATGACGTCATTGTGGGTAAGGTCTATTGTTTGATGTGTTAAAAGACGGTGCCAAAGTTAGCGGAGATGATATTCATAAAAGCTATAAAGTGAATAATTGTTTGCATGTTGATTAAAAGTCACAGCATAATTTTGTGGAAACACTGCGTAAATCTATTAGTCGCAATAATGTATTAGTACTGATGAAGATCTGAGCTTAGGGATAGAAAGCTTTGCGATAATAAGTTTTCGTGCTGTTACCACAAAACTAATAAAACTGTTATTTTTCAAAGCATTAAAAACGAGTACAAAACAAGTGAAAACGGGTGTCATTTTCCATCATCGTTCGCTCCAACTTATGTTACTTTTCTTTCAGGTGCAAATATTTAGCTGAGCAATTGTTTTGGAGGTTTACTTTCTCTGTACGCTTTGATTTTTCGTCCTAAAATATTTTAGATAAGTGCATGTTTTGAAGGCATTAAGTAGTGGAACCCTGGGTCCCGGGCTCGTCAGATATTTAGGGTTAGAGGTAATAATAAAAAACATAAATGCATGATATAATAATAAAATAATAGCTAATCATGAACGGACAGCGAACAATAAAGAAAGACATACGATTCTTTAGAAGATTCTTATCAATGGTTTGAAGATGTCAATTAATTTCTTCGCTACTCGTTGGAAATTACCATCCATCAAGACGTGTATCTGATTACCAAATGATTGCTTAACGTTACCATTATTGTTGCTGAAAGTCGTTTCTAAAGTCATAATTTAAAGTACACTTTTCCCGCATGATCAATAGTTCCTTATGGATTCATCGTTTTCTTCCTGATTTTGGACAAGTCAGTCAGAATTTTCATACGCAAACAATCATCTGCTATTTTGCTGTATCAATAATTCGCTAAAGTGGTTTACAACATTTTCCTTTTTCCGTATTAGCCGCGTCCTGACCCTTTCGTTAATTTCTTGTTCCTTTCTGAACGGCTGCTTTCTTCTCTTAAACACATGAAATTACCATGTACCAACACGTAATCTGGTTACCAAGTGATTACTTTACCTTGTCACATTTATTACCGCAATTTGTCTCTAAATTCCAAAATTAATTTTCCCAATCGATGGTTCCTGAATTCCTTCCTTTGTAACCGCGGTCAGTCAGAGTTTCCATACTTTGACAATCATCTCCTATTTTACCATTTGCTTTACCAATAACTCTCCAAATTCTATTGTGGTGTGATTGAAAGATGTCAAATTATCTTCGCTACACCAAAGGTTACCAAAGGATTACCAAAGGTTACCAAAGGATTACTTCATGTTACCATATCTGTTACCGCAATTCGTCTCTCATTCTGATCAATGGTTCTTGAATTAAAATACAATCTTATTTATTTATCATTTTCTTCCCGATTTTAAACCAGTCAGTCAGCGTTTTCCATACTCAGACAATAATGACTTATTTTCCCATTTTTGCCAATAATTCGTTAAATTCAGTAGTGGTTCATCATCCTTTCACAGTTTCACTATCTTCTTTATTACTGCGTCCTATTTGTCAACAACGTCCCATATTATCCTTTCACCGACACCTTGTTTCTTTCAACTCTAAACTCGTACTTCCTCAGTTGTACTATGATCTACCTGTGATTACATCCGTCATTATCGTTGTATTGATTGTTTGAATGCATCCTGGCTTTTTCTCTTTAAGAATAAAGAACTTGATGAATTTATGTTTCAATATATTCTCACTTCTACTTCTAAGATTTTCGATTTTCGAGATCTTTTATAGGACCAAAAATATTTTTACATATGGTTATATGAAAAAGTGATGTGCAGTATATTTTGTTGTTTATCGTTGTTGTATATTGTATATTGCGCTACGCTGCGTCTGCGCTACCGTTCCATTAACTTGTGTGGTGGTTGGTGTGGTTATGGTTTCATGTCTCGCTGTTTTAATGATACGGTCGTGAATTCAGGCCATTTTCCATTTTGATCTATTTGCATGTACGGGCGAAGCCCGCGTTGTTTTGATGCCCGCACTAGGCGTGGCAGATATTCATAGCTCGCTCCGCACATGCGGCAAAGCGATCGTAATGGAAAATGGCCTTTAGCTAGCTTAGACAGGCAGGTAGGCAGGCAGGTTTTTAATAATAAAACAGCGAGACATGAGGTTGTGGATGGGGTGACGTCACGGATTCACACTTACCCTGCGCGCGCTTGCGATCGTATTGTGTTGTGTTGTCATGTCTTCGTATTGTAACTGTCCTTTACAGCACTTTGTCATATACAATCATATGCACAAAATTATTTTTGGAATTTAAAGGTTTGCTTCGAGTACTCTGGCTTGCTTTATTAACTTAAGAGAACACAGACCTCCCGTTCTTCCCTTCATTTTCTTTTGAACGTTTTCATGTCTTACTGGTAGCCTTGATGATATTCTGTCACTGATACCTTGTTCTTTCAAATTCGGGCCCTGCCTTCAGTTGTATTCCAATCTATATGATCTTTGTTCACTTAACTCTTCTAGTACGTGTCTGCTTTAAAATTATCAAACTTGGCTATGGAGCAAACTTGGTTGATAGAAGGTTGATTATGAGAGGGAAAACATTGGAAAAAAATATGATTATGAGAAGATGTCTGATAAACATTGGAAACATTAGTGAAGGAATGTGATAATGAGCAAATGTGATAATTAAGCAAGAAGATAACAAGATGGAAGATTGATTGTAAGAGGGAAACATTTGAAGAAAATTAGAATCATAAGAAGATACTGTCTGATGAACATTTGAAACATTAGTGAAGGAATGTGATAATGAGCAAATTGATAATCAATGATAATTAAGCAAGACGATAACAAGATGGGAGATTGATTTAAAGAGGGAAAACATTTGAAGAAAATTAGAATCATGAGATGAATCTGTTGAACATGGAAACATTAATGGAGGAATGGCAATTAAAATGGGTACTCCGGCTTTCATTATAAATGAATATCTAAATTTTCTTTTCTTCATTTGCCTTTGATTATTTACGTTTTCTTATCTCGTTAGTAAGTACGTGACATGATATTCCTTTACTTCATTCTTAAATTCTGATTATCAAACCCAACTACGGAGCAAAACGATAACAATTGTGGAAGATTGATTGTGAGAGGAAAATATTTGAAGAAAATTAATATGACGAAAAGGGTGCTACATGAACATTGGAAATACTAATGAAGGATTGACAATAAAGATGGAACATTTCATGGAACAGACAATAGCGATCGGACAGCTGATAATTTTAGATATGTAAATATTTTAATAAATAGTAAATAGTTAAGTAATAATAATAGTCAACAGTTACGTCCACGCATCAAACGTTACTATGGAACAAACGATAATAATGGAAAATTGATTTTGAGAGGGAAAAGGATCATGAGAAGATAATGCCTGATGCACATTGGAAACATTAATGACGGAATGGCAATTGAAATGGGTACTGCGCATTCCAGCATAGATGAGTATCTAAATCTTCCTTTCTTCATTTCTCTTTGATTATTTACGCTTTCTTATCTCGTTGGTAACTACGTGAAATGTTATTCCATTTTTCATCTACTAAGTACCTTCTGTATAGTTTCTTTGTACTTCGAAATGGTTTTCAAACTTAACTATAGAGCAAAATGATTAAAAATTTGGAAGACTGTTTGTGAGAGGAAAACATTTGAAGAAAATTAGGATCATGAGAAGAGCGTTTATTGAACATTGGAAATACTAATGAAGGAATGACAATAAAAGTGGACCATTTCATATTAACTCTTTACGGAACTTTAAAATTGTGGAAGAGACAATAGCGGCGGACAGCTGATAAACTTTAGATAGTATAATAATGATTAAACATATGTAAATATTTTAATAAATAGTAAATAAGTTTTGAAGTCCACGCATCAAACATTACTATGGAGCAAACGTTAATAATGGAAGATTGATTGTGAGAGGGAAAATTTAAAGAAAATTTGGACCATTTGAAGATAATGCCTGATGAACATTGGAGACATTAATGAAGGATTGCAATTAAAATGGGTACTGCGCCTTCCAGTATAAATGAATATCTAAATTTTCTTTTTTTTTTTTCATTTTCCTTTGGTTATTTACGCTTTCTTATCTCGTTGGTAACTACGTGACATGGTATTCCATTTTTCCTGTACTAAGTACCTTCTGTATAGTTTCTTTGTACTTCGAAATGGTTGTCAAACTTAGCTATGGAGGAAAACGATTACAATTATGGAAGACTGTTTGTGAGAGGAAAACATTTGAAGAAAATTAATATCATGGGAAGAATCAGTTTAAACATTGGAAACATTAATGAAGCAATGTCAATTAAAACTGGTACTCCAGTCTCCACTATAAATGAATATTTAATATATTCTCTTCTTTTCTTCTTTCTTTTCTTTATTTTCCTCATAATATTTACGTTTTCTTATCTCGTTGGTAGCTGTGTAACACGATATTCCTTTGCACAATTCTTCTTCTAAATACCCGCTTTAGAGTTTATTTGAATTTCGAGTTGATTATCCCTTACTATGGAGCAATACAATTACAAATACGGAAGATTGATAGCGAGAGGACAACATTTAAAGAAAATTAATATCATGAGAAGATAATATTCGATGAACATTATTAACGAAAAAATGACAATCAAAATGAGACATTTCAAAATGACTCTATATAACATGGCAACCGTGGAACAGACAACAGCAATCGGACAGCTGATAAATTTTCTATAGTTTATTATTAAATTAAATATATTAAACCAGTTTTTAAGGCCATCCATCCCATCGCTCTTGCCTTTCCGTTGCTTAATGCTTTCAGTTAGCATATATAATTTCGATTTCATGCATGATCTAAAACGTGTACGGGGAGGAAAATCGTCAAAACGAGAGCCAGATGCCCGGTCACCAGTGCCAGATGACCAGATGTCAGGCGACTAGTGCCAGATGTCAGGCGACCAGTGCCAGATGTCAGATGACCAGTTCCAGATGACCAGATGTCAGATGACCAGTTCCAGATGACCAGATGTCAGATGACCAGTTCCAGACGACCAGTGTCAGCTGTCAGACGACCAGTGCCAGATGACCAGATACCAGACGACCAGGGCAGATGACCAGATGTCAGACGACCAGTGCCAGATGACCAGATGTCAGATGGCCAGTTCCAGATTCCAGACGACCAGTGCCAGCTGTCAGACGACCAGTGCCAGATGACCAGACGACCAGTGCCAGATGACCAGATACCAGACAACTAGGGCAGATGACCAGATGTCAGACGACCAGTGCCAGATGACCAGATGCCAGACGACCAGGGCAGATGACCAGATGTCAGACGACCAGTGCCAGATGACCAGACGACCAGTGCCAGATGCCAGATGACCAGATGTCAGATGACCAGTGCCAGACCGATGCCAGACGACCAGTGCCAGCTGTCAGACGACCAGTGCCAGATGACCAGATGCCAGACGACCAGTGCCAGATGACCAGATGTAAGACGACCAGTGCTAGATGACCCGATTCCAGACAGCAAGTACCAGATGTCAGACGACCAGGGAAGATAACCAGATGTCAGACGACCAGTACCAGACGACTAGATGCTAGACGTACAGTACCAGATGACCAAATGCCAGATAAGCAGTGCCAGATGACCAGATGCCTGACGAATGACAACAAGGTGACACAAATGGTAAAAGGTAATTAGTATAGAATCCTGGTGGTCAGAATTAAAGTTGAATAACTAAGCTGAATTTAAGTGGATTTTGTCTGGAAAACGGTTAGATTAAGTTAGTCATTAATGTCTTTCGTCGAGAGCAACCGGTTAAAGAATCGGATATAAGTCTATGATATTTATTAACTTTCCGACAAAGGGCCTTGAAGGGCTTTCGCTTAAAGCGCTCGAAACGGAGTTGTATAAAGGTTTTATGTTATGGAGGTTGCATAATATTCGATTACAAAACTAATATATGCTGCTCATTAGATATTAGTTCAGACAATTGGCAAAATTTAGGGGTTGTGCTTGAAGCAACTGGAGGAAAGAGAGTTTTTCTCTATTTCCTAAGGTTCTCTTCCAGGCAACCGTGCTCAACCACCAGGATTTGCCTGCTTTAACATAGGTTATTATAATTATAGTGCATGATTTACCACAGTATGTACATGTGTTGAAGTCATTCAGTAACATTACTCAGGAATGTCTCGAGTGATATAAGATGGAAGTAATTCAGGCTTGGTAAAAATTAAATAAGAAATGTGAGAAATACATGCATAGTTATACTCCTCATCAAATTAGGTCATTACACACTTGGACGTAATGTTAATTAATAACCTTCATACACATAGCTACTCCTCAAATGCACGACATACGTACATTCTTGCATAAATCATGTTAAAAACAGTCACATAAATATGCATTGCTACTCTTAAAATGCACGTATCAAGAACATATAGTGATGATGTAAAATGAAATAACAAAATGAAAATGCACGCGCAGAAACCAAGCCTGGTAGAAAAGAAAGGACTATTGAAATGATATAGAGGAGTGAATGGCAAACATGGCGGATTTTGATGAATAAAAAAGTAAAACAGCAATGACTGCGCGGCATCCATGAACTTCTATATATTAACATTTCAATAACGACAGAGGTCGCTTATATTGAATTTGATATATGCTGATATTCTGTCGTAGGTTTTTATATTTGGCATTATAAACCCTTCAAACAAGTTTAAGCTATCATTTTGATTTTGTGCTCTCCTTGCTTGTATGAATTTGATTATAACTGAAAAAATTGCATTACTAAAATGAACATGACATTATAATCTGATTAAAAAATCAACGCCATCACTGGCAAAAAAATAGTAGAATTAAACTTATGAAGGGTTTATAAGGTTTGTTGGAGATAAGGTCATAGACTGGCTGTTGGTATATAATTTTAGAAAACGTTAACGAAATACCTCTTATATTTCAATCCAGTTGATTCATTTTGTATTCTTTTTGAGAAAATTCGAATCAAACTTGACAAATTCAGAAACAACAAAACCCAACAAGAAAGATACCTAACCTTATTTTGTTACAAAAAGAGTCAGAAATGCATGATATCATTTTACTTTGGCAAGCAATGTCTCATATGATATGACCTCATTAGACAAATCTCCTCAAACCGAAAAATTCCTTGAGCATGACTACGTTACTGACTGACTTACATGTCCATACGTTAATGACTGATGAACAATTTAAATCATTACTTGCGTTCGGTCTGTATATCTAATGACTTTCAGGATTGCTGAAAGGGTAAAAAAATTAAACGCAAGCGTACGTTCAATGAACGTATGGGGTCAACAGGGAAAAAGGGAATTGAAATTAAGATGAACAACAAGGGTCTGAAAGGGTAGAATGGGCATAAAACAAGGTGCATGAAAAAAGGTGTACATCAATAGTTTAATAATGAATGGAGGAGCTTCTGATTGAGAAAAATGGAACTACCTGAAAATGAATGTAAAAGCTTCTGAGAAAAGGTCCTTTGTCGGGAAGTTACAGGTAGTTGTATGTTTCTCAATCAAGTATAGCTTTCTTTTTATTGCGGCTAATTACACCTTTCAGAAGAATCTTGGTGGTGAGGGTTAAAGCTGAGTAATGTAAACACGACTTAAGCAGTTCAATTTTTACCACCAAATTTTCATTAGAATTACAAAGAGCATACCATTTCGTTGATGAACAATTTTGAAACAACAAATTACGTTACTCAGCTTTAATCTTAAGCTTATTTTGATTTTTGAACAAAAATGCATGTTAGCAGTGCATGAATTAGGAGTGCATGTTATAATGTAAGCGGTACAAATGGTACCTAGGTTAAGTTTCAGGTACGCGAGTGTTGGACACAGAAGGATTGGTGGACGTCTTTTTTGGTAACGTATATGGGCCCGGGTGGGGGCCCCTACCCTTAAGTCCCAATTCGGTCGGGTACTAACATTGCCTTTCAGGTTTCGACAACGACAGTTCATCGTCAGGTGATCAGAATCGAAAAATACTAAGAGATCAGTTAGGATTTTTATAACTATAAAATACATGACTTAAAAAACTATGTATGGTCGGTTTCTATTTAGTCGAAACTTTCGTGTTTACGGCGACCGTTAGAACTAAATCGAAACCAGGCTACATTGCACACACCACCAAGATTAGTGAGCTCCATATATATCTGGAGTAGGAATTCTAGTCAGTCGGCCTTAAGAAAGGTAAAGTCAAAGATGGCGGAAATTAAAGGAGCTATAGGGCGCCAATATCAGTCCTCTGCGCGGTTAACATAGCAACATATCTCTATTTTGATCGCGCAGAGGATTAAGATTGACGTCTTATAGCTCCTTTCTACCATCTTCGGCTTTTGCACTGGCTTGAGTTCTTATTCATGGTATATATGGAGCTTATGCTAACAAGTATATATGGTCAGCACTTGTTTCCATCTACCAAAGTCCAAACTGACCGTGTCGTCTATTTGGTAGATAGATAGCGTAAATAATTTTAATATGTAGACTATTTTAGTATAATTAGATAATTATCGATAATTTTTGCTTATTAATACGTAATTAGACAAATTAGATATTGCCGGAACACCCTTCGGGGAATATTATAATAATAATTGTAATATGTAGTGTGTATCTCTACAAGTGCTGACCATAGTATTATAGAACGCGGATCAGATATACAGACCATCAGGCTATATGGAATTCTGGGATTAAACAAATATAGAGTAAAAACAAAATGGCGAATCCGGAAAAAGAACAATAAAATAGAATGTGCGTGTTCGTTTAAGACCAGTTTTCTGAGCCTGAATGTTTCTATGTTGAGTTAAATGTTAGCTCAACATAGTATTATTGAAAGTTATATGTAAAAAATATAAAAAAGAAATAGAAAAAAAGAAATCCGTGATTCTTCACATATACTTTCAGAATTCGGCAAACATTAATCTTCGACTCAATCCAAGTAAGGAGCACTTCTTGCGTCATTCTTAGGCTGTTGAGAAAAACAAAATTATTATTTATCCGGCGTATAAGCTACACCATACAGGCATACTGTCTTTGAAAAAAAAAGGGACGGAAAAAAAAATGACACAAATTTACTGACATCAACAACAAATAGCAACAGAAGAGAAGCCATATGACCCAACCCTGATCATCTAACAAACCGATGCAAGACCTCCTCATACCAGGTACCCTGTAAATGGTCTATACGTATGTACTATTTCTGTATGTAATGTGTTGTTTTTTCATTGGCAAATTTGTATAAATAAATAAATAGATAAATAATTGCATGTATCGAGGGTTTTTACCGTAATTAAGGCCTGACAATTTAAACAATACACAATGAGGCAAGTCGTCTAGCTAGTATATTGTTTGAATTGCATTCCGCATGACTGAAATGTACGTACAGTATATATAAATCAGGCCTTAGTTTAGGTTTCCCGCGTTAAAAAAAAAGGGTGGCCATGTTTGGGACCATGCATTTTAGTTCACAAATTATACGAATTCTCATTGGACAGGCCTAAGTATAAAAACTTTGCATCAGTGATGAATGGTGATCAATGGTTCCAATTTCACCATCCACATCTACACATCAGGCTTAATTTATTGTTTAGCCTGCGTATCAAGCCATAATGATTATCATTTCTGTAAAAGTTCTTATGCTTGTGCAGTTGTGCAGCCATGAGCGTGTGACCAAATAGGTTTTAATGGTTACCTGGTTAGATTCCTGGTCCACCCGAAGACAAGAATATTATATTGACGTGGAGGTGATGGAGCATAAAATGTGTAATTATCACCTATCATTTATCAATGATATATGATGTTATATAACAAGAAAATATCAATACATATAGTGCTGCTAACATTTCCTAAGTTTAATTTAATAACTTTTTTTATAAATAGTTCAGCAACGTTTGTTCGATGATGATTTGACGGGTTTAGCCATTCTATGAATGATAAAGAAACTTCAGTCAAAATCTGAAAACGTCAGCTTCAATTTATGTAGCATAATTTTGCATGGTTCTTATAAAAGAAATATATGAAACTATTTTGTTTAAGTATTTTCTATCAAATTTCGAAGTCAAATTTAGCTTTGGCGGAAATCATATATATTGGTCAAAGAAGATGCGGGCGTTTGCGGGCTGACTTTGATTTGAGGGTGAAATTTATAGCACAGTCACAGTTGCACAGTGCATGCATTGATACAGTATTTTTTTTATTTGTGATTTTACAAGATTGCATTGTATTTTGTAAGGCGATATCATAGAATGTGTGATTTCCGTGTATTATCTATTCAAAGCCATGTTGCACATGGATATGTTGGAAATAAATCTGCAACATTTCCTCTGCAGGTAAAATATATTATATATACCGGTAAAAAACATTAAATGCTACAGAATTTATTTTTATACATGTAGAGTATAAAGCATTAGTGGGTCGTAGATATTAGTAATGTAGTATTTGAAATGTCATACATGAAATAACCACACTACATATATGTATCTCCAAGGTTTAAAATCTGTATCTTCAATGATTAGCATATACTAAATAAATTAATTGATCCCTATTCAACAACAGGGTGTAGTAGGCTGGATCTGCTATAAGTGTAGTTAGACAGGCTGTCGTGTTAGGCAGAGTTAAAACCTTTGGCTATCTCTGTGGTCGATGCTGTCTCACTAATATCTTCAGCATAATTCTAATCTTCAAATTTTCCACATTAATGCATGCTCAAGGTGCTCGAATAAAATAAACATTATTTTAGCAAATGATTAGTGGCCAAAATTCATCTTGGGTGGTATATGACATTGGTATACAATTTTCATTTTTATAATTAATTTTATAAACTAGGTCCATGGTTTTGAAGTAGATGCAATAAATTCAGTCCAGTTCTCAAATCATACAGGTACATAAATATGGAAACTATAAAATTCAAATATTTATGCATCAGGGGCCGGTTGTATAAAAAAGTAGTTAAAGTTAACTGCAGTTAGCGTTAACTATCCTAGTTGAATCCTTAACCGTAGTTAGTTAACTGCACGACTTAACTGCGTTGCACAAAACGCAGTTAGTGGGATAGTTAAATAATCACGTAGTTAACTTGCGTGGGGCTCGCGTGGTGCAGTTAACATAAATTAAAATGAATTAAGTCTTGTTTATTTAACAGTGGCTAACAAATTCGATTCAAATAATTGCAGAAGAATGTGCCTGATCTGTGATAAAAGCAATCGTACTTTTTTTCGTACAAATACAAACATTCACCATTATTGAAGAAAGTACTAATTCGTTGGTTTGTAAATTTCAAATGATTTGTCTGGATCACTGGACGTCACATGTGCTAAATTGTGTAATTTGTTTGTCTGACTCGCTGACTGTATCGGGAGTGCCAAGCAGATTTGTGTAAAGATGTTAAAATGTTTATTTTGAAAACATATGCTAATGAAGAAAAGCGAAGTCAAGACATGTACTGGAAATGGATTACTGGATATTTTGGGACTGGTCATACTGGTCATTGTTTATGGTGGGGGTTACACTGTCACCTATTTAATAATTAATACAAGCAGTTATCAAACTCATGTCATACTCAGTCATAGAAGTGGTGAAATACACGTGTGACAACTTAATGGTATCCTTTTGTAAAGTTTTTGGCTATAGGTGGCAGTTTGTTACAGAAACTACTTCAATATTTTAATGGTTTAATCAGCAAGGTTTTAGCAAGAGACATTTCTCTTTGGTGCAAACCTCCACCATGAATAATGACTGGCCCTTACAGAATCACAGGATGAAAAATTAGATTTGCAATACATGTTCAACCCAGTGCCAAAATGCAAATGCTGTGAAAGCAAAACATTTGCTACAGTGCAAATTTGATTATTTGAAACACATAAATAAAATGAAAAACCAGATTCACATTAAATTTGCACCTGGGTGCCAAAATGCAAATGCATCAAATGTGCACAAATCATTCAAATGTGTGGCAAATTGTCGAAGCAATATCTGTCTAAAAGAAGAAAATACGAGTTTATATAAATATATGAAGAATATATGAATTTCAAATGATCAAATTTGCACTATATAATTGCAAAGTTGTTGCCTTCAATTTTGCAGTATGGATAAATTTATAAATAAACTCAAGTCATTTTCATCATGAAACCTAATCTGGGTTAGCCTAGATTAAAACCAACTTGGCTAATGTTGTTAAAGTTTAAATATTTCAATCTGTACTATTAGTAGAATCATACTAGTATACTATTGCAAATGCTGCAATTTGATTGGTTACTCTACTCGCTATCTATTCCTCGATAGATAGCCAGTAGCGAAACAATCATCTTCCTATAGAGATTTCTTTTAAAAAATTGCCTGAAAATCAAATTTTTTGTTGAATATTCCATGTTTGACCTCTGATTCTACTAAAACAATTAGATTACGAGCTCGAGATTTCTATGCGGTGTCTAATTGTTAATTAGAAGGTACACTATATGTTTCAATATTGTGTTATACACAATAATCAATATTTGTTTGATGGGTTGTCAGATGTAACAAAAATCAATATACAACTCATGTCATATATACTGTATGTATTTGTATCATGTCTGAGGTCATATTTTCCCATGTAACCACAGTTGCCAAGCTTACAGGTATTTTTCAAGTTGAATTACTAATTACATGTACACAGAGTTCTTTATCTGAGAAATCTTCCCAGGGAAGTTGACGATTAAAAACTCTAAGTAAGAGTTGCCTTTCAGTATTATCTCGCTCATAAAAGTTGTTCACTCTTAATACAGCCGCCTTATTTAACTAGGTTTTGAGAAGTTAACTATGCCATTGAGGATAGTTAACTTTAACTACTTTTTAACTACAGTTAACGCTAACTGCCTTTTTGTACAACCGGCCTAACTACGTGATTAAAGTTAACCACTATTTAACTACTTTTTGGGTAGTTAAAAAGCAGTTAAGAGCTTTATACAACCGGCCCCTGGTAGCCACTATTGCCATTGTTATCATTTGCTTTTCTTGTTTTCAAATATCTGCCTGTATGTAGGGGAAACAGGTAGATCTCTGAAAACAAGAAAGGCTGAACACATCAGAAACGTTAAGAAACATAATAATGGTTCAAACATCGCGAAACATGCATGGGACAATGATCATGTAATTGATTTCGACAGCACGAAAATCATTGACACAGGGAATTTCCGTAGTCGCCTAGCACTAGAATCATGACATACAGCCAAAGGGAGGAATGCCGATAACAACTCAAAACCGCTTCCTCGACAATGTACAATCTTAATAAAGAAAACATAGTATTACCTTATCGTATTTCACAGTGCACATGTATACACGTCATATCTGGCTTCATTTGACGCTTTCACAGTTTATAAATCATTATAAATGAACCCGTTGAAAGCAACAGACTGGTGGCCAAAAGCTCGTAAACAAATAAATATATTTTAGTCAGAGAACGTCTCACCTTTTTCATTTATGTCTAATCCTGGCTACACATCTACGATTTTTAGTGGTTTATATTCTTCAACTATTTTTTAAAGCTCATTCTGTTGAAAACGGGTAAATAATTTAAACCACATAGGGCGAGTGTAATAGCCAACGCGGTCTGGTGATCAAGCAAGCAAAGTGGTGTAAATAAACAACGCAGCTGAACGATAATTCCCTTGTTCGGAATTATTTTTATGCCTTAGAATCAATTATAGGCTAGAGTAAACCCCGCTTAAACAATTTAAGTGGCAAGGGCGTGATAGCGATCATGTCGTCTAGTGGCCAATGCAAAATGTCTCAAGTCAACGAGTTTTTGGTCAAATCTTGCCCTTGTCACAAACCCCATAGGCTTTTGTCTGGGGTAAGAATTATTATAAATATACACGCTAGATTAATTCAAAGTTATTTGAACCCATTCGCGAGCTTTTGTTCGCATTTCATCGAATAATATTTAATCATACTCTGTCGAGGAAGATCTTGAAGTTGCTTTGAGTGTAATTACATTTTTAAATGTATGTACAAATTTATTCCTAAATAAATCCAATTGAGTCTTTTGCAATATCACAAATAATAAAAATCGATAAGATCACAACTTGAGCATATGGTAGGTTTCTGGTGCTACGAATTTTAAAAGCCCATATGTTTGTAAGTAGAACATTTGAAAAATAAATGTGTGTTGAAATCAGCCTTAATTCCCTTATACCCGGAGAAGACCTCGAAATTCTGATCAAACATACATTTCCAAATTTAATGACCCAGCTTTAGGCGTTCAATATATATCATTGAACTAAACAGATCACTATTCAAATCTAATGTCGAAGAACAACATTATTGCTGAGGCACTACAGAGACGATAAGTATTAAATAAATGGAAATGTCGTTCACTGATTGCATAAATGATCACGCAAATTATATTTTGATGTTTATGATAAAACTTATACAGCACGTTAATAACAGCATCCTATACATGGATGCATGTGCGCATGGCAATAGTGCCTACCCGGTCGTAATTCAACCACAATCACTGCAACAGCAGAGCATGAGGTATATATATACAAATCGGTGATACTGTATCATGATGGTCTGATTCGAAGATACAGGGTTTTAGCACTTACGGCCTGGGGGCCGCTTCTACCCTCCCCTATATTTCGAACCAGAGGTGGTGGAGTTATGATACAGACGGTTGAGGGAGTCGATTCGGTGCCGTTGTCGGTTAGACACCCGCATTGGGTTACTTGTCGAAGCCATCCGTGCGCGCCATCCGTGTGGGAAACTTTTATTACAATACCTGGTCCTTTTTACCATCGTTATACCATTCCAAGGCTAATCCTTCGAAGGTAGCAGAATTCCTGACACCTTTTGGAACTTTTTAATTTAAATTGATTACGCTGGCGTACAATCTCTTATGACGCTTTTCAATAGCCCTAATGTAAGTGGTAGAGCGTAATTCTTTTCAATTATTTATTTGGGGTTTTTTCACCAAAAAAGATGGTTCCCACCGTTAAGAAAAACTCTAGCATTTTGAGCACGGTTTTTTGTTCAATTTTTTTCGATGATTTTTTAGAACTTTTATTTTCTCCATTTACCAAAAATTTTGCCAGTGCGGTTAACAAGGAAATAAAAATTTCTCTTTATCAGACTGTATGATAAAAAGAAGTTGTCAAATTTTGACGAATTTTTTGCTAAAAAAAATTGCAAAATAGACGAGAAGATACTTTGGAAAGGGTTATAATTCTTACACAAGACGAAAACTATTTAATGCATGGCAAGGGTAGGAATTTATCCTACCCACTTTTGTTGAGTAATTTGTATTTGACCACTGCATTACGTTGGTTATGAGGCTTCGGCAAGTTGGTTTGAGTTGTCTATACGTTCTTCTAGCCTATGCTTAATTCTTAAAACTGACCAAAGCCAGGACGATTTTTATCAAAGGCAGGTATTGTTCCCGGACTCAGTGATTGACTCTGAAGGGACACACATTGTCTTTACCACCAGACTATGTTAGTTACCACTTTCTATGTTAGTTATTTACCACTTTCACTGGGTTAAGAATTATACATATACACGCTAGATTAAATCAAAGTTATTCGAAGCCATTCGCGAGCTTTTGTTCGCATTTCATCGAATAATATTTAATCATACTCTGTCGAGGAAGATCTTGAAGTTGCTTTTGAGTGTAATTACATTTTTAAATGTATGTACAAATTTATTTCTAAGTAAATCCAATTGAGTCTTTTGCAATTTAAAGGGTAATCTGCATGAGTAATGTTAAGCAACACGCTGTATGTTCCGTCTTACCAGCAAAACATCTTTTCAGTTTCCGCAGAAGTAGAGAATGTCAACTTAGGGCCCTAGGTAAGTATCTACGCCACTGAGGAAGGAAGGGAGTTTGAATAAGAACCAATAACGTCCATAACACCAATAACGCCATAACGTCTATAACACCAATAACGCCATAACGTCTATAACACCAATAACGTCTACAACACCAGTAACGCCATAACACCAATAACGCCCATAACACCAATAACGCCCATAACACCAATAGCTCCATAACGTCCATAACACCAATAACGTCCATAACACCAATAACGCCCATAACACCAATAACGCCATAACGTCCATAACACCAATAACGCCATAACGTCTGTAGCGCCATAACGTCTGTAACACCAATAACGTCCATAACACCAATAACGCCGTAACGCCTATAACACCGATAACGGCCATAACACCAATAACGCCATAACGTCTGTAACGCCATAACGCCTATAACACCAATAACGTCTATAACACCAATAACGTCCATAACACCAATAACGTCCATAACACCAATAACGTCCATAACACCAATAACGTCCATAACACCAATAACGTCCATAACACCAATAACGTCTTTAACACCAATAACGCCATGACACCAATAACGCCCATAACACCATTAACGCCCATAACACCAATAACGCCACAACGTCTATAACACCAATACGTCTATAACACATATGGCATATATGCTGTATAAATGACGTCATTGATCTATATTATAAATGACGTAATATACATTTCGTGCGCGTAACATAACGATATAACCATGGTCTCCATGGGGGGAGGGGGGGGGGGAGGGGGTTGGGAGAGGAGCTTGTTTTAGATACTAATGATAGTCGATAGGTAAGCCCTACTTTTAATAAAACTCAGAGAAAATGAAAAACATTGTAGTGATCTTGGTGGGCAAACTTAGGGGCAGGACACAAATTGAGGGGGGCAAATAATTGGCGAATAATTGTTTTAATATCTTTACACAAGTTATTTTAATTTTATTTCTTTGTCTGCGATTTGTACAAAACGGCAGCTATTCACCATTTTGTAAACTTGTTTTTATTGTTATATTCACCTGTAGGTGAATATTAAGGAATGTCACGTCCTACTTTGGACCAGTCACGATGTCGGATTTCTTATGTTCACTTGTGTAAAAATACTAAGACGTTTTATTATATTATTGACCAGAATGTAAATTTATAACCCCTGCTTAGACCTCTTTAGCTATACTTAGCACTTCCTACACATACACCCTTAATAAACCTCAGATATACTTAGATCCCCTTAGGCCTACCTAGACCCCCTTACCTATACTTACATTTCCTAGACATACTTAGAACTCCTCAGAGATACTTAGACCTTTCTAGTAGGCCTACTTAGACCTCCTTAGCTCAACCTAGCACTCCCTGGACATATTTGGCACTTTTTAGATATACTTAAACATCCTTAGACCAAATTCCCGTTCCTGTAATAGATTCCAGCTTTTTTCGTTCTGGATTTTTCAGATTCTGAATTTTCTTATCCGCATGTTATCCCCCACTCGCTTTTTATTCCCCATCCGCATTTTCTCATCCCCGTTTTATCCACCGTCCGCAATTTCTTATCCGTATTTTCTCATCCGTATCGGAATTAATTAGTATGCGAAACCTGCTCGGTATTTGTCGACAGCCAAGTCGCAAGCTTCGGTTTTTTGCGGTGCTCAAAATTATCCGATTTCTGTCAGAGCACGAGTCGAAGGAATAAAGAAAGATGAGAGTCTGAGAGATAGTCTGTTAGCAGAGGTCTGTTAGGTAATATACTTTATTTTCTTCCTGTATTTGTTCTATGCTCTCTAGCTTGCTCATAGAGATCGATTTTTATCAAACTGGATTGGAATTAAGTACAATATTGGAGTATAAACTATAAAATTTGTGTTTTGCGTCGCTTTCCAAGCTTGGCGATCAGGCGCTTCTCAATATACGGGCTGCGGAAAAATACTGTGAAAAATACGCTCGGACAGTTCTACAGATTTGGACATTCAAACATCACCCAGTTCAAAGTTTTGATTTTGTGAATTTTGAAAGAGTATAAAGAGGGTCCAAATAATAGCCTAGTATATTGGGTAAAATTTAGAACCATTACGTCTGTACGAACTACTGTGTGAAATATTACGTCTGTATGCAGGCTAGTCCAAATTAGCCTAATAAAAGTTGAGGGCGTTGGCCTTGAATCTGCAATTGAGTTGAAAACAGACTTTTGGCTGAAAATCTGTTGGAATGTTCTGCAATGAGTAGGTGGGGGTGAGTGGGTTTGGCAAATCCTGCATGCATACTGTGAACAAAAGTTCGGAGATTTCTAGCTAGAAAGAGGGTAGAGGGCTTATTATCCAGGAGGATACATGTATAGCCCCAACTCATTTTATAATTTGACTGTGTGGGGGCTATTACACAATTCCTTGCTTTTATTTCTATCTCTTTATGCTTTGTTTACTATTTCAGTTATTCATATCCTAAATTAGATACTTTGAACAAAGAATGGTAAATTTGTTTGTAGATCAACAAGATGATTCTCGTTCTCCCTCAAGAACTGACAGATTGCAAAAAGTGAAATTGTAAAGGTATTTCTTCCATCTTTCTACTTTTCGTCTTTAACAACCTGGACAGTTTATATGTCAACTAATTTGAGAAACATCTTCAACATTCAATTTTTGATGTTTTCTAGATGTATGTTGCAAGTTCCCAAAGTCCTTCAGTTTGTTGACTGACATCTTGTCGATAATGAAAAAATGAAAACTGCCAGTGAGGGAAAGTATACAAAAAGGTCTTTAATTTTTGTTGTTTATGGATTGCAAAATGATTTGAAAATGATAGGTTTGCTTGTGAACAGTGGCTGTGTTCATTGTGACAGTTTCAAATTTGCCAATTAGTGGCAGTCGTGGAAAATTGCTGTATATTAGTCAAGTCACCAAAAACATGAATTCTATAAAATGATATTATTATGTTACCATCTGAAATTTGGAATTTCATTGTGAAAATTTTGCATTAATATTTTACATCTGTTTTCATTAGTATTACTTTTGTAATAAGATTTAATTGGTCATTTTTGTTGCAATTAGCTCACAACAAGCACATAATTTTCAAAGCATTTTAATTTCTATAAAACCAAATAATGATAAAATGTTTGTGTTTTGAAAAGTTAATGTGATGTTTTGCATTTTTGACATCCATTTTATTTAGCTTTGTAATATTGAGGAGATTGAGATAAGAAATCAAAATATGAGAAGTCACAAAATCTTAAACATATACCAGCCAAAATGTTGATTGTTTTAATATTTCATGTTTCTCCACTTTATTTTAAGTTTGTTCAGTTATTTACGAACATATAGTTTGTATATGAACATTTTGATCAAAATGGAGAGTAACTTGATATTTCCTGATTTGCTATCTCAGTTGTCTCATCTTTGAATTGAACTCAATGTTTGTTTAAAGTTTGAAACATCTGTTTGAAAATCACAAAGCATTGGCCATACAAGTTGTGTGCTTTTGATATCAATTAATTGCTTAAAAACAACTTTTAATCAACTAACTGTTCAGTTTAATTGTGTGATTTTTCAGTCTTTGTGATTTTCAATGGTAACTTATTCAATTTTAGAACAAACAATTAAGGTCAAATAACCTAGTAATATAAACTGAGCTTTACAGCATTACAAAGTGGAACTGGTTTGAATACAAATGAACTGAGGCAGCAAGATTACTCTTTGTTTTAGAATAGTGTAATCTGACAAAATTTAATAACTGATTATTGTTGTATACAAAGAGAACCACAACCGGGCAAAAAAATGTTCTTAATGCAGATAAAAGAAAACAACCTTCAAAAATTTAAGGGATTGTTCAGTGAAAACATGTTTCATACATGCATTTAGCAATTCTGAAATTTATACTCAATGCAAGGATAGGAAACAAACAAGCGGTAAAGTACATTTTTCAACTTTTCTAACAATGGTTGTACTATGACTCAAGTTAACAGGTGCACAGTTGAGTTTCATGGTGTTGTGCAAAAGTATTTTAAACTAATTTTTTAATAGAATTTGTCGCATTTCAATTGTAAACTACCGCATTTCTAAAAAGCATGGCTCTCAAGACATTTCACTTAACCTTAGTTTGGGTGTTATGAACAATAAATTGTCACTGAATTCAAGTACCTGTATATGATATTTTTATATTTCATTTATTTTATAAATCAGATTTAATGAAGCAATTACAAAATGTTCTTTGGCCTATTTCTGTTCTTTTTTTTCTTATTCTGTTTCATTCTTGTTTGACAAATACAATTAACGTAGAGAAGTTTGTTTCATTTTCTTTGCTTCAGTTCAGATTTATATTCAAATTGTTCCACCTTGTGATTATAATAATAATAATATCAGAAAACAGGTTCACATGGCTTTTGAACATGGTCTTTTCAACAAGTAAGTGAAAAAAAGTTTATGCTTTAAGGAGATTTGTTTTTAACCTGACAAGAATATTGACCAAAATTCATTGTTTTCAAGCCTTCTGCTTTACAGACATTCAAATATTCCATGCATTTTGTTACTACTAGGTTTGTTTATATTTGCCACCTGTTTGCTTTATTTGAGTTTCCTACTGGAAAAGAAACCTGCAGTTTGGTTTGTAATTGCCTTTGAAAAAATTATAGGAATTGAAAGGAAATTGTCAGGAATATGTTAGAATTAGTACTTTGATGCCTATACTATATTAAGTGAGATAAATTTGACAACCATGGGGTAATTTTTCAACAGTTTAAAATTAACGAAGTTTTTTTTTTGAAATAAAAAGGACAAATCAAGATTGGGAAATTAAAATTGTAGAACATTTCTTTTTTATGCATCATGAAACAGTTCCATTGTATTTAATGTGTATTTTTCTGGGCAAAACAAGTAAATTGAAATGGTGTTTAAAGATAAATAGATTTTGATTTACCTTTTATGAAATATCAAGAAAATAAAAACATGTCAAAAAAGGCCATTTGAAATTTTTGTTTGGTTTTATTTTCAAACTGTTAATCATGAACTTGACTTTATCTCAAATAAATTACGTCTTGTCAGGTTAAAAAAGTAACGTGAGATATATGGCTTACAAGATGAAAATTTTTTCGGATTTAGACAAAGAAAGAAATGTTTTGCGTTAGATATTTTTATTACACGTTCATTTGATAAGTTTTATAAAGTACATTAAAAAAGATGTTACAAAATGTTAAGACAATTTACAGGAAGATATTTACTTAAAGAAAAAGAAAGTGCATCTTTGAAAGATCTCTATTTCATGCATAAACGCTGACAAAAAGGGAAATGAATTTACACCATAGGTTTAGTTTATTATATCTTTGAGCCATATATTTCTTTGTAATTATGAAACAACTTGGTGTTATGTTTTGCAATTCTCTGTCAGTTGTTTTGTGATTGTTTATCCTGAAGTATAAACGTTTATCTTGAAAAGACCAAGTTTGACATTGTCTTTCCACTTGTGTTTAATCGCTTCTGTTCATTCACTTGTGTTAAGTGCAATTTTTATTCTTCTCTTTATGCCATGTTCTGTTTTCTTTTATTCTTATTTGAATGAGTATAATGTGTGGTAGTTAATCTCTTTTTATTGTTATTCAAATTGTAGTCTTTACAAAGTCTTTTCAATAAATTGTTTACCAAATTTACAGGTTACCCCTTTTAATTAAAAATTCAATTCCCATGGGAATTGAGAAATTCAATAAAAAAAATCCCCCTACCCCGGCCAGCTCCCCAAGTGCTACTTCCACCTAAGTAGAAGTACTTATACATATATAGTAGAAGTACTTCTACTTCATTACAGTGGAAGTAGCACTTGGAGAGCTGGCCGGGGTAGCCGGCGAAGAGAAGACCATCCTTGCAAATGCTAATGCAATTGCTAAGTTGATCTTCCCTAGAGAGCAGCCGCGCATACCTAGCAAACTAAAACAACAAACGTTAGTGACTAAAGTACCTAGCATGCAAATTTGATTCCCAGGGCCAAAATGACAAGTGCCCCCCGCTGATCCTACCAGCTGCCTACCTGCCTCAGTTCTAAGCTGTCTTCCTCAGTTCTAAGCTCCTGCATTCCATTCGTTACCCTCGCTTTCCTCACTATCGCACAATCACTCACAGCTGAAAAACCCGCATGCACCACCACCACCCCGACTGCCACCCGAAAATTAAAAGAATTAAAATTTTGGTAAAGTATGCATTCTAAATATAATTATTTGGGTATTTTAGGCTAAATGTAAACTAAAAAGATTGAATCGACAAACATCAAAAAACCTTTACTAAAACAGGTGAGCTGTCTACATGACTTTGTACTTAAATTTACTTAAACTTAACCCACATTTTACCCTAATATCTTAAAATGTTGGGAACTCACTCAGGAGGTTTTGTAAGCATACTTTCAAAAATATTAATTCCTTCAAGCCTTACCCCATGCAACTTACACACGGCTCACACCCTCACAGTCCATACATTTAGCTAATAAATTACGTTATGAACAAAAAAAGCAAAATAAAAAGATAAATTACGTTATCTCTAGCTACTTAAACCCACTTAGACTAAGTATTTGATTGAGTTTTCAGACGTAAAACCTTAGCTGATAGGACATGGGCTTTTCGTTGTGTTAACTGGTCTGAAGTAAATTTAAACCTGATACCCAAGTCTAAGGCTGGGTCAAATAAGCATGAGAATTATGCAAAGATAAGCATTTAAAAACGTGAAACACAACAAATTGTTTTTTCATTCAGACTCGTCTACATAGAAATGGAAATCATATCCCTATAATTAGCACAGTTGCTCTATATAGTTCATGAGCATCGAAATATTTTAAAACTTGACCGCAATTCTCATACTCATTTAACCGAAACACCTTCATTTGCATGGTACGTCGCTGCTGCTCTCAAACCACTCCCGTAATTTGCTTTAGTGCACACAAACAATGGCGTAATTGTTTCATTGTCTCTGTTCACCAAAACAAAGCCGAAGGCATCAAGATACTTATCATATTAATGATCAAAGAGGATTTCATTATAATGTCTCCACCATGAATTTATACAGGGTGAGTAAAAAAAACTGATGCTCTTTCAAATCCAAATTAGCTGCGAATTTCATTACGGTGTATTCCCATGGTTATACAAAGAACAGATCGTGATTTAGTACACAGTACGTACACCAATTCTGACAATTCTTGCACGGCTAAAATTATGCATTTTAACTTCCACTGGGAATTAGATTTTGTTTTAGATCAACGTCTGCCAAATTGCAAGAATGCAATGCTGCTAGTTTGAATTTCAATAGTATCAGTTTTTTTTATCATTCTGTACTGTGTACTTAGTCACGATCTGTTCCCTGTATACCTATGGGAATACTTAAAGTTCCGTAGTGAAATTCGCGGCTAATTTGAATTTGAAAGGGCATCAGATTTTTTTGACTCACCCTATATATTACCTTAGAAATAAATAATGCTGTATTCCCTTGGGAATTTAAAATGTTTAAAAATATAATCAATAATACTATTTTTTCACACGAATCCATTGATTACGTAAGAAACAATGAAAAAGTATATTGCCTTGGGAATTCCCAACGAATCTTATTTAATTCATAATCTTATTTCATAAGTCTTATTTCATTTCCTCGTTATTTTTTAAACTTTTGCTGTACATTCATCTTAGTTTTTTCAAGCAATTTACTGCCTTTTCTTTTTCTCAACGAGAAACAACGATTTTTTCAACGAGAAAGAATAAAATTTTCTTAAATCCTCTTTAATTTCTAAATAACAAGTATCTTGTTTTCTACTAACTTGTAAATTACCACTACTTTCTATTATGTCAAGTCTTCCCATTCTTGTGGATTGTTATTGTTTTGTGGTTAACGTCATCCAGGATCGTTCATTCTGATCTTTTTCTCTTGCGTTTCTTCACACTCCATCACCTTTTGAGATGCAAGAATCGTATTTATTAGATATTATATAATACCTTGTTAAATTCAGATCGTGTAATTGGTTGATTTTGGTCACGTGATGTCGAATAGAAAGTTCTATTTCCCAAGAGTGCAATAGGAAAATACTATTGCACTCTCCAGAGTGCAAAAGTACTATACGTTTTTTACTATTGCACTCTTTCTGTTTTCAATAAATCCCATCCGTCAAAACATTTCTCGGACGGTGATCTTTTAACAAATTGTTTTTATTTGAAAAGCAATAGCCTATTTTGGTATTATATAAAACAAATAATGAATGTTTTTATTCGTGCAATAGTAAGAATATTTTCATTCGGTGAAAGATGAAATGTTCTATTCAACTCGGCTATCGCCTCGTTGAATAGAACATTCCATCTTTCACCTCATGAAAATATTCTTACTATTGCACTCATAAACATTCATTATTTGCATAATAGTGACGATTAACTTATAAAATACTTTTAACAGAAACTTCTTGTATTCGAACAGCAGACAAAATTACCGTTCCTGTGAACATCTCCTGATAAAAAGCCTCTGTTCAAAGAAATAAGGTTCACTGACTATAGGTGTCGTTTATTAGTACCATTTTCCCTAGCAATTTGCCCTTTTTCAAAAATACTGTATTAAATATCAAGAACTTTAGAAGTTCATAAAATTAGTTTTATATCTAAGTGAAGACATCAAATCTCGGTACAATGCTTCACGCCTAGTAGTCATAGAAACTGTGACTGGTACTTGAATGTTAATTACTCCGCCTGCCGTAGGCGAGGCGGAGTTTTAAATTCGCCCCGTTTCTGTTTTTTTTTTTTTTTTTTTTATTTTTTTTCGGTGTCAGAAGTCGGTGCAGCGCTCATGGGTGATACCGCTGGCACAAACCGCGTGAGCCGACCTAAACACGGCGTTTAAACTCAATTTCTAGCGAAATGTGTCAACAAAACACGCATTTAAACGTGCATGCTAGAACATCTAAACCGCAAGAAGGTTTTACGTGCAAAGATTCTCATGCAAAATGCTTTAAAACGACAAATTCCAGCGATGTGTCGCGGTGAAGTTTTGAGAGCGTGTTTCCGTCATTTTCTGGTTTATTCCTACTTTTAAGGAAATTTAGAAATTTCTACACAAGAATCAAACGCAAATTCTACTGAAATATCTACATACATACAAAATGAAGATCGGTGAAGGAACTTCGCAAAAATATTCATTTTTGTACTTTCGAACGGCGTTTTTCCTATGCTTTTGACTGAAAACACGACGAACGACACTTGCCAGAGCAATTTGCGTGGCGCGTGGAATGACGTGAGCACGGGGACACAAAAATTGAGGTTATTGAGTGCGAGTTCCCTATCTGTATAAATCTGATCTGTGATACAGCTTCTTCTGAATCAGGAACAAGGAACTTGCTCGGAGCATGTCGACACAAAGTGGTAGTTTCGGCGTTCCTCGGAATTCGTCGGTTTCCGACGCTGCTCGAAGATTTTCCGAATACTATTTTTTCAAAATTTTTCTCTAGCTCGAAGATTTTGCTCCTTGAAAGTCCTCTAAATTTTCATGCATCCTAACTTTGTTTTAAGGTAATATGCTTTATTTTCTATCATTATTTGTAGCAAAGTACTTAGATTGTGCATAGAGATCGATTTTTGAGAGATCAGACTGGAAATAAGTACAATTTTCGAGTATTGTAAGTTTGTGCTTTCCAAGCATGGCTATGGTCGCATGTAAGATTAAGGCTACCGTTTTCAGTTGAAGTTGGTTCGATAATAATACCATGAAATCCGCTATAGAAACTGAATGAGGTCTTGAATTGTTGAGATTGTCGAAGAAAGTATGCTGAGACAGTTCTATGTATAGAGTTGGTTCTGGTTCAAATTTATTGAAAAAAGGCAATTTAATTTTAATTTTGTGAATTTCGATTACAAAACATGCCTTGGACTGTCGACCAATTGATTTCGTCAGGCGATTACAGACTTGTGAGAGGAGGGGGGTAGCCTAATTACTAAAATGTAGTGAAAAAAGGACTTTCCATCTAATGGTGGGAGCAGGTTGGCGGGAACACTGGAGAATAAAGGTCCTGTCACAATGCAATTTTTCTTGCAACTTGAAATGCAATTCTACTATTGGGAGATGTAAAATTGGCAAATGCAAGTTTCCATCACAGTTTGCTGGGGTTTTTTAACGTACCAAACATTTGTCACAAATTTACTTAAGAGTAGATTTTCCCTGTAGCAAAAAAGATGGCAAATGTCGATTTTACCAGAGTGCATGGTAGTCTGAAATTGTTTAAAAAGGCAAATTAACGTCTTTTAAAGAACAGACAGAAGACAATAGGTTATTTTCACACTTGTGTTAAAATTTCAATCCAGTAGCTTTGTTTCTTGTCATCTTTTCCCACGTATTCTTTCTTGATACCTGCAATGCATTCTGGTAAAATCGACATGTCGCCATCTTTTTTGCTACGGTGAATGCAAGGAAAAGTGCACCGTGTGACAGGGCCTTAAGGGTAAGAGGTGGATAGAGAAGGAGACGGAGCAGTTACAAGTGCAAGAAAAATTGCACCGTGTGACAGGGCCTTGAGGGTGCGAGGTGGATAGGAGGAGACGGAGCAGGATGTGGGAGTCGTGCAAGGTCGTGAGGTTAAAAAAGAACAAGGAATGTTATGTTTTTAATGCCTTTTAGACTTTTCTTGAGGCAATTAAAATTCAAACTGTCAAATCCAAACACTGTACAGAATGGCCGACTTTACGTGGTCTTTAGTTTTTACACAACCACTTGCATTGTTATCTTTTGCAGTTTGTTTACCATTTCAGTTATCTATCTTCAATAGAATTCTTTGAAATTTGTTTGTAGATCGACAAAATGCTTAACCTCCTCTCAACAACTGGCAGATTATGAAAAATGAAATTGTTAAAGGTATTGGAATATTGCATGTACAATATTGAATATGGGACAATTTGGGACAGTATAATTTTGGACATGACGGTTTCATTCTCACCTAATTTGACGATTATTTTGTGGGTACACATACCGTGGAATCTCATGTGCTCCAGAAGCATTTTAATCTTAGAAAAAGTCAAATAATGATGAACTGTGTTTTAAAAGAAAGTTAGAATCTTATTTGGTTCAAATCAATTGAATTATGGCCCAAGAGTTCATGAAAACACATACAAAAGGCTTTCTTAAAAAACTGAAATATCAAATCTAGCAATTTTATATGTTATGCCTCTAAACAACACAATTCTGTTTCTAAAAATTGGTACCCTACTAGACCTATATGCATGATTATACTAATTTGGACATATTTATTTTTACCCATTAAAATATAAATTTGTGTTTAATCATTCGTGTTTGTCATTATTTGACTTTGTAATGTTGGTTAAACATAAGGAGATTGAGGTGACTTTGCCAGAAACAAAAACATCCATTATTATACTAAAATTTCAATATATGTAGCAATTAAAACTAACCACAGGAAATATATTTCTACTTTTTAATTGAAATGTTTCTGTTATATGCACTATATCATATTTTTGATAAAAAATTACAACACCTATGTTATTTCCTGGTTTACTATCTCAATCATCTTTTGTTTAAGCTGGCTTTGAGTGTTCATTTGAAAGTTTGGAAAGTTCATTTGAAAATCACAATAGTTCTCAATGTTATATTGGACCCTTTAAAGTTAAAAAAATACTTTGTAATATTTTATACTACTGGTAATTTATCTTAGATACAGACTTTGTGATTTTGTACTAGAATGTTGACTTTCAAACTTTAAGATGAACTACTTATTAAGGACAAAATAAGCTAGCATATTGTCTTTTGTTTACAAAGTGGAACTTGTTTGGAATTGAGATGAACTGATGCAGTTGTTCTTTAACTTTATCAATTAATTACATATCTTAAATGAAAAAGAAAACCACAACTTGCCAAATAAATTCTGTGGGCTCTTTTTATTAGCAAAGAAAAGATGTGGCGGATGTAAGAATTTAAGAGTAAAAAAGTTTCCTTGGACTAAAAAAATTGACAGTATGCCAGATTTTCTAGATAAACAAGCAGTACAGATGTTGGCCAATAATAAGTATAAGTAACTACAATTTTTAATTTTAAAAGTTTTCTATTGATGCCTGGATACAGTAAATACTTTACCAGAGTTCTTCGTATTACATCGACTTGAAAAAGTTTTAAGTCACATGAAGCTTTTAGTTGATACTATGCAATTTCAAATTTTACAGACTTCTTAATTAACATGCCAAATTTACCTTGTTGAACATAAGGTCTTTCCTGAGAAAAAGTAAAACTGTCTGGCATTATATGGAGTAGAATAATTTAAATTAGTTTGAGACTTTGATTTGATAACAATTTTGATTTGTACTATTTACAATACAAGTGACCGGGTTGTATCGGATATACAAACCCAAGCTGAAGGCGAGATATCTGACATACACAGATGCGAATGTTGTAAATGGCTTGTGAAACTCGTCAATTTTATACATCAGATCTATAGCAAAGTGATTTTGAAAATACCGATTCTGTAAGATGAGAAAATGATTTCTTTTGTGTTTCCTGTATGATTTATTACTTTATAAGTTTCTTAATTAAAATTACAACATATTGCCTACTGGAACTTTTTATATTGTTTGGTTGTGGTGAATTTGTATTTTGGCAATTGAAATATTTCTGAATTTGTATGTGCATTTCCTTTGCTTCAGTTCAAGTTTACATTTCAAATATTCCACTTTGTAATACTTGCGTGGTAATAATAATATAAGAAAACAGGTTTACATGGCTCTTGAATATAGTCTTTTCAACAAGTAAGTAAAGATGAACTTATACTTCAAAGAGATATGTTCCTAACCTGACAATGGTACCTTCCAAAAAGACTAAATTTAAATTGATTCTTCGAATAAATTTTTTACTTTTCAATCCAAGATCAATCTAAGTTATGTATTTCTACTTTTATTTTGGTCTCTTTAACACTGAAACTATCAATTGTATATAAAGCAACTTCACTATCGAGTGACTTCATTAGTTGCTGGGCAAAGCCAAAGCATTGATTTTTCGGCTGTTTTCAATGAAAAATAGAATTTTGCCCAAAGTTATCTCAAATAAATTATCACAATTTGAACAAAAAGCTTCTGTTCTTGTGCCCACCAGAAAAATGAGATGTCTGAGACTTTCTTTGTATTTTTTTGCGAAAAATAGATCGCATGCACTGTTATGCAAAGAAAAGTGTAAGAGATTGGTCTCTGAAAAATGTCGTGCTACACACAATATTCTAAAAATGCTTGGTTTTTATTCTATGTATTTTTGAATTTTTTGTTAAAAAAAATAAAGGTAGCAATGTTTAGTGCATTTCACATTGTCAGGTTAGAAACGCAATAAGAAAAATGTGGCTCCGAACATTACAGCTTGGTCAATTTGGAATTTATAAAAAAATCGTTTCTTCGTTGTTTTTCGACGTTTTGAAGGGTTGTTTCGAGTACAAAAAAGTATTTTTAGGAAGAATTATGTGCCCACGTTACATGTCTCAAAGCCATCAAAATTCGTTGGTAATTCGTGCATGTATTTTTTCTGACTTATAAAAGCACAATTGATTAAAAATGATATTTTTCTTTTGACAAAAATACCTTTCTTCTGTGAGGCTGGCTGTATTTGAAAAAGCGTTGGTCAACGCTCCGCCAAAACTCGTGGGTTTTCTCCGGGTACTCCGGTTCTTCCCACTGGGAGAGTTGACAGGGTAGTTACATATGGTTATAAAAATGTGACTAACTTTTGAAAACCTTTCTACTTAGACTTGTTAAGCCTTCTCGTCATCTCTATCAGTTGCATGTTTTGAGCCACATGTTTTTCTTTGTAATTGTGAAACAACTCGTTATATGCTGGGTAAACCTTTGCAAAACTCTCAAAATTTATCACTTCAAGTTGTTTCATTGTTATAATATATTTTGAAGTATAAACATTTACTTACGTTGAAAAGACCCAAGTTTTTTAGGACTTTGTTCATTCACTTGTGTTATTGTTCTCTCTGCCATGTTCTGTTTTCTTCTGTTGTTATTTTAATAAGTACAATGTGTGGTAGTTAATCTCTTTTTATTGTTATTCAAATTGTATGTAATCTTTACAAATTTTTTCAATAAATTGTTTACAAAATTTACTTGTGACCCCTTTTTAATTAAAAATTCAATTCCCATGGGAATTGAGAAATTGAATAAAAAAAATCCCCCTACCCGGCCAGCTCCCCAAGTGCCACTTCCACCTAAGTAGAAGTACTTATACATGTAGTACAAGTACTTCTACTTATTCACGGTGGAAGTAGCACTCGGAGAACTGGCCGGGGTAGCCGGCAAAGAGAAGACCAACTTTGCAAGTGCTAATACAATTGCTAAGTTGATCTTCCCTAGAGAGCAGCCGCGCGTACCTAACAAATTAAAACAACAAACGTTAGTGACTTAAGTACTTAGCATGCAAATTTGATTCCCAAAGCCAAAATGTCAAGTGCCCCCCGCTGATCCTACCAACTGCCTACCTGCCTTAGTTCTAAGCTGTCTTCCTCAGTTCTAAGCTCCTGCATTCCATTCGTTACCTTCACTTTCCTCACCATCGCACAGTCACTCACAGCTGATAAACCCGCATGCACCACCACCACCCCGACTGCCACCCAATTTCGAAAATTAAAAGAGTTAAAATTTCGGTAAAGTATGCATTTTAAATGCAATTTATTTGGATATTTTAGATCAAACGTAAACAGAAAAAGCTCGTACATAAAAACAGGTGAGAATTCTATTTAAAATTTGCTTGCAAAATATAAAACTTAATTCGCATTTTTCTTAGTTAATAGTATAGATCAATTTAGTTGATGTTGAAACCTACTCTTAACTGTTTTGTTAGAAGTGACGACAGATTTTGGTTTTTAAGCATACTTTCAAAAATTTTAATTCCTTTAATAAACCTAACCCCATGCAACTTACACACGGCGCACACCCTCGCAGTCCATACATTTAGCTAATAAATTACGTTATAAACAAAAAAGCAAAATAAAAAGATAAATTACGTTATCTCTAGCTACTTAAACCCACTTAGACTGAGTTTTTGATTGAATTTTCAAACGTAAAACCTTAGCTGAATGGGCATGGGCTTTTCGTTGTGTTAACTGTTCCGGAGTAAATATAAACCTGGGGCCGGTTGTATCAAAGGCGTTTAGCTTAAACGGTGGATAAGTGAAATTTAAAAATCAGTTTTACACCTAGTACGGAACCGAAATTATGAGTTGAAATAGAATAAATATTTAGTTTTATATATAATTGTTCTTCTCAGGTCAAATAACTTCAGCTGGTTTGTTTATACAACATGGAAACGTGTTTCATATTTTTGACTTATCCACCGTTTAAGCTAAACGCCTTTGATACAACCGGCCCCTGATACTTACCAAAGTCCAAGGCTGGGTCAAATAAGCATGAGAATTAGGCAAAAATAAAAAGCAATTGAAACTCAACAGATTCACTAAAGTTGTTTTTTTTTTGGCAACTTATATCCTTAAGTGTAGATGACATGCAATTTTTAATGCCGTAATTCTCACACTTATTTAACCGAAACGCCTTCATTTGCATGGTACCTCGCAGCTGCTCTCAAACCACCTTCGTAATTTGCTTTAGTGTACACAAACAATGACTTCATTGTTCCTGCTTACCAAAACAAATCTGAAAGCACCAAGATACTTATCATATTAATAATCAAAGAGGATTCGCATTATGCAGTAATTACCATAAACAGACGCATCACCATTGAAACAAAGCATGCCGTATTCCCATGGGAATTTAAAATGCACAAAAAAATATAATGATCCTACTGATTTGCATGGATGTATGAACCAAATTAGCTAAGAAACAAAGAAATGATATATTCCCTTGGGAATTTAATGTAGCAAAAAGATGGCGGGTGTTGATTTTACCAGAATGCCTTGCGGTCTGAAATCGTTTAAAAACTTAAGGTAAATTAACCTCGTTTGAGGAACAGACAGATAGGTTATTTTGTCACTTGTGTTAAAATTCCGTCCATGAGCTTATCTTAAATATCATTTCACTGGTATTCTTGATTGATACCCGCATTAAATTCTGGTAAAATCGACATGCCACCATCTGTTTTGCTACGGTGAATTGGAATACAAGTCACATTTTCTCGCTTTTTAACCAGAGAACACATTCTTTAAAGGTAGAACGACGGAATTGATCGTTTGCAATCGACGCCATCTTTGTTGACGTTTGAAACACATGGCAACCACAAAGTATCTATTCATTATATCTGATCCTATCGAGCCATACATCTTTAAAGTATCATTCATAATACGCTAAAACTAACGATGAAATAGTAAATTGACACAAGTACTTCGCTGTAAACAGCTGAAGTAATCTGCAGAGTCAACCAAGATGGCGCCCAATCACACGAAATGACGTCATGTGCAAACCAAAAATAGTGACCAGATGCATCAACTATAATTTAGTGGCATTATTACGAAACTTATTTTTGTAAAACGTTCAATCCTACATGTTATTTTGTTTTGTTTTTAGAAATATAAGAGTTATCTGACTCGCCTTCGGCTCGGCTGATAACTCTTACCTCGACATTGATAATCCCGCATATCACAAAAACCTCATCCAATAATTGTTTAATATGTTATAGTTTATAAATTACTCGTAACTATCATCTCATGATTTAATTCTTTCTACTATTGCAAAGGGTGATGGGATGTGAAAAAAACGCACAAGAAAAGAAAAGAATGAACGATCCTGGACGACAAGACCCACAAAACAACAATCCACAAGAATGAGAAGACACGACATTGTAATAGAAAGTAGTGGTAATGTGCAAGTTAGTAGAAAACAAGATACTTATTATTGAGGGATCAAAGAGGATTTAATAGATATTTCTCGTTAATGAAAAAGAGAAGACAGCAAATTAAGTGAAAAAAATTGGATTGAAATAACATTGATATCAAATACATTCAACAAAATAATTAAATAGAATACCTAGGAGTTTGGCAGTCAATTTTCGAGTCAAAAAACAGGTAAAAATATGGTAAATGTCGACAATATTTTTTAAAGAAACAATACCTTAACGCCTGGAAATTTCGTCTCTAACATTTGGATTTGGATATTTCTAAAAACAAAACAAAATAACATGTAGGATTGAACGTTTTACAAAAATAAGTTTCGTAATAATGCCACTAAATTATAGTTGATGCATCTGGTCACTATTTTTGGTTTGCACATGACGTCATTTCGTGTGATTGGGCGCCATCTTGGTTGACTCTGCAGATTACTTCAGCTGTTTACAGCGAAGTACTTGTGTCAATTTACTATTTCATCGTTAGTTTTAGCGTATTATGAATGATACTTTAAAGATGTATGGCTCGATAGGATCAGATATAATGAATAGATACTTTGTGGTTGCCATGTGTTTCAAACGTCAACAAAGATGGCGTCGATTGCAAACGATCAATTCCGTCGTTCTACCTTTAAAGAATGTGTTCTCTGGTTAAAAAGCGAGAAAATGTGACTTGTATTCCAATTCACCGTAGCAAAACAGATGGTGGCATGTCGATTTTACCAGAATTTAATGCGGGTATCAATCAAGAATACCAGTGAAATGATATTTAAGATAAGCTAATGGACGGAATTTTAACACAAGTGACAAAATAACCTATCTGTCTGTTCCTCAAACGAGGTTAATTTACCTTAAGTTTTTAAACGATTTCAGACCGCAAGGCATTCTGGTAAAATCAACACCCGCCATCTTTTTGCTACATTAAATTCCCAAGGGAATATATCATTTCTTTGTTTCTTAGCTAATTTGGTTCATACATCCATGCAAATCAGTAGGATCATTATATTTTTTTGTGCATTTTAAATTCCCATGGGAATACGGCATGCTTTGTTTCAATGGTGATGCGTCTGTTTATGGTAATTACTGCATAATGCGAATCCTCTTTGATTATTAATATGATAAGTATCTTGGTGCTTTCAGATTTGTTTTGGTAAGCAGGAACAATGAAGTCATTGTTTGTGTACACTAAAGCAAATTACGAAGGTGGTTTGAGAGCAGCTGCGAGGTACCATGCAAATGAAGGCGTTTCGGTTAAATAAGTGTGAGAATTACGGCATTAAAAATTGCATGTCATCTACACTTAAGGATATAAGTTGCCAAAAAAAAAAACAACTTTAGTGAATCTGTTGAGTTTCAATTGCTTTTTATTTTTGCCTAATTCTCATGCTTATTTGACCCAGCCTTGGACTTTGGTAAGTATCAGGGGCCGGTTGTATCAAAGGCGTTTAGCTTAAACGGTGGATAAGTCAAAAATATGAAACACGTTTCCATGTTGTATAAACAAACCAGCTGAAGTTATTTGACCTGAGAAGAACAATTATATATAAAACTAAATATTTATTCTATTTCAACTCATAATTTCGGTTCCGTACTAGGTGTAAAACTGATTTTTAAATTTCACTTATCCACCGTTTAAGCTAAACGCCTTTGATACAACCGGCCCCAGGTTTATATTTACTCCGGAACAGTTAACACAACGAAAAGCCCATGCCCATTCAGCTAAGGTTTTACGTTTGAAAATTCAATCAAAAACTCAGTCTAAGTGGGTTTAAGTAGCTAGAGATAACGTAATTTATCTTTTTATTTTGCTTTTTTGTTTATAACGTAATTTATTAGCTAAATGTATGGACTGCGAGGGTGTGCGCCGTGTGTAAGTTGCATGGGGTTAGGTTTATTAAAGGAATTAAAATTTTTGAAAGTATGCTTAAAAACCAAAATCTGTCGTCACTTCTAACAAAACAGTTAAGAGTAGGTTTCAACATCAACTAAATTGATCTATACTATTAACTAAGAAAAATGCGAATTAAGTTTTATATTTTGCAAGCAAATTTTAAATAGAATTCTCACCTGTTTTTATGTACGAGCTTTTTCTGTTTACGTTTGATCTAAAATATCCAAATAAATTGCATTTAAAATGCATACTTTACCGAAATTTTAACTCTTTTAATTTTCGAAATTGGGTGGCAGTCGGGGAGGTGGTGGTGCATGCGGGTTTATCAGCTGTGAGTGACTGTGCGATGGTGAGGAAAGTGAAGGTAACGAATGGAATGCAGGAGCTTAGAACTGAGGAAGACAGCTTAGAACTGAGGCAGGTAGGCAGTTGGTAGGATCAGCGGGGGGGCACTTGACATTTTGGCTTTGGGAATCAAATTTGCATGCTAAGTACTTAAGTCACTAACGTTTGTTGTTTTAATTTGTTAGGTACGCGCGGCTGCTCTCTAGGGAAGATCAACTTAGCAATTGTATTAGCACTTGCAAAGTTGGTCTTCTCTTTGCCGGCTACCCCGGCCAGTTCTCCGAGTGCTACTTCCACCGTGAATAAGTAGAAGTACTTGTACTACATGTATAAGTACTTCTACTTAGGTGGAAGTGGCACTTGGGGAGCTGGCCGGGGTAGGGGGATTTTTTTTATTCAATTTCTCAATTCCCATGGGAATTGAATTTTTAATTAAAAAGGGGTCACAAGTAAATTTTGTAAACAATTTATTGAAAAAATTTGTAAAGATTACATACAATTTGAATAACAATAAAAAGAGATTAACTACCACACATTGTACTTATTAAAATAACAACAGAAGAAAACAGAACATGGCAGAGAGAACAATAACACAAGTGAATGAACAAAGTCCTAAAAAACTTGGGTCTTTTCAACGTAAGTAAATGTTTATACTTCAAAATATATTATAACAATGAAACAACTTGAAGTGATAAATTTTGAGAGTTTTGCAAAGGTTTACCCAGCATATAACGAGTTGTTTCACAATTACAAAGAAAAACATGTGGCTCAAAACATGCAACTGATAGAGATGACGAGAAGGCTTAACAAGTCTAAGTAGAAAGGTTTTCAAAAGTTAGTCACATTTTTATAACCATATGTAACTACCCTGTCAACTCTCCCAGTGGGAAGAACCGGAGTACCCGGAGAAAACCCACGAGTTTTGGCGGAGCGTTGACCAACGCTTTTTCAAATACAGCCAGCCTCACAGAAGAAAGGTATTTTTGTCAAAAGAAAAATATCATTTTTAATCAATTGTGCTTTTATAAGTCAGAAAAAATACATGCACGAATTACCAACGAATTTTGATGGCTTTGAGACATGTAACGTGGGCACATAATTCTTCCTAAAAATACTTTTTTGTACTCGAAACAACCCTTCAAAACGTCGAAAAACAACGAAGAAACGATTTTTTTATAAATTCCAAATTGACCAAGCTGTAATGTTCGGAGCCACATTTTTCTTATTGCGTTTCTAACCTGACAATGTGAAATGCACTAAACATTGCTACCTTTATTTTTTTTAACAAAAAATTCAAAAATACATAGAATAAAAACCAAGCATTTTTAGAATATTGTGTGTAGCACGACATTTTTCAGAAACCAATCTCTTACACTTTTCTTTGCATAACAGTGCATGCGATCTATTTTTCGCAAAAAAATACAAAGAAAGTCTCAGACATCTCATTTTTCTGGTGGGCACAAGAACAGAAGCTTTTTGTTCAAATTGTGATAATTTATTTGAGATAACTTTGGGCAAAATTCTATTTTTCATTGAAAACAGCCGAAAAATCAATGCTTTGGCTTTGCCCAGCAACTAATGAAGTCACTCGATAGTGAAGTTGCTTTATATACAATTGATAGTTTCAGTGTTAAAGAGACCAAAATAAAAGTAGAAATACATAACTTAGATTGATCTTGGATTGAAAAGTAAAAAATTTATTCGAAGAATCAATTTAAATTTAGTCTTTTTGGAAGGTACCATTGTCAGGTTAGGAACATATCTCTTTGAAGTATAAATTCATCTTTACTTACTTGTTGAAAAGACTATATTCAAGAGCCATGTAAACCTGTTTTCTTATATTATTATTACCACGCAAGTATTACAAAGTGGAATATTTGAAATGTAAACTTGAACTGAAGCAAAGGAAATGCACATACAAATTCAGAAATATTTCAATTGCCAAAATACAAATTCACCACAACCAAACAATTTAAAAAGTTCCAGTAGGCAATATGTTGTAATTTTAATTAAGAAACTTATAAAGTAATAAATCATACAGGAAACACAAAAGAAATCATTTTCTCATCTTACAGAATCGGTATTTTCAAAATCACTTTGCTATAGATCTGATGTATAAAATTGACGAGTTTCACAAGCCATTTACAACATTCGCATCTGTGTATGTCAGATATCTCGCCTTCAGCTTGGGTTTGTATATCCGATACAACCCGGTCACTTGTATTGTAAATAGTACAAATCAAAATTGTTATCAAATCAAAGTCTCAAACTAATTTAAATTATTCTACTCCATATAATGCCAGACAGTTTTACTTTTTCTCAGGAAAGACCTTATGTTCAACAAGGTAAATTTGGCATGTTAATTAAGAAGTCTGTAAAATTTGAAATTGCATAGTATCAACTAAAAGCTTCATGTGACTTAAAACTTTTTCAAGTCGATGTAATACGAAGAACTCTGGTAAAGTATTTACTGTATCCAGGCATCAATAGAAAACTTTTAAAATTAAAAATTGTAGTTACTTATACTTATTATTGGCCAACATCTGTACTGCTTGTTTATCTAGAAAATCTGGCATACTGTCAATTTTTTTAGTCCAAGGAAACTTTTTTACTCTTAAATTCTTACATCCGCCACATCTTTTCTTTGCTAATAAAAAGAGCCCACAGAATTTATTTGGCAAGTTGTGGTTTTCTTTTTCATTTAAGATATGTAATTAATTGATAAAGTTAAAGAACAACTGCATCAGTTCATCTCAATTCCAAACAAGTTCCACTTTGTAAACAAAAGACAATATGCTAGCTTATTTTGTCCTTAATAAGTAGTTCATCTTAAAGTTTGAAAGTCAACATTCTAGTACAAAATCACAAAGTCTGTATCTAAGATAAATTACCAGTAGTATAAAATATTACAAAGTATTTTTTTAACTTTAAAGGGTCCAATATAACATTGAGAACTATTGTGATTTTCAAATGAACTTTCCAAACTTTCAAATGAACACTCAAAGCCAGCTTAAACAAAAGATGATTGAGATAGTAAACCAGGAAATAACATAGGTGTTGTAATTTTTTATCAAAAATATGATATAGTGCATATAACAGAAACATTTCAATTAAAAAGTAGAAATATATTTCCTGTGGTTAGTTTTAATTGCTACATATATTGAAATTTTAGTATAATAATGGATGTTTTTGTTTCTGGCAAAGTCACCTCAATCTCCTTATGTTTAACCAACATTACAAAGTCAAATAATGACAAACACGAATGATTAAACACAAATTTATATTTTAATGGGTAAAAATAAATATGTCCAAATTAGTATAATCATGCATATAGGTCTAGTAAGGTACCAATTTTTAGAAACAGAATTGTGTTGTTTAGAGGCATAACATATAAAATTGCTAGATTTGATATTTCAGTTTTTTAAGAAAGCCTTTTGTATGTGTTTTCATGAACTCTTGGGCCATAATTCAATTGATTTGAACCAAATAAGATTCTAACTTTCTTTTAAAACACAGTTCATCATTATTTGACTTTTTCTAAGATTAAAATGCTTCTGGAGCACATGAGATTCCACGGTATGTGTACCCACAAAATAATCGTCAAATTAGGTGAGAATGAAACCGTCATGTCCAAAATTATACTGTCCCAAATTGTCCCATATTCAATATTGTACATGCAATATTCCAATACCTTTAACAATTTCATTTTTCATAATCTGCCAGTTGTTGAGAGGAGGTTAAGCATTTTGTCGATCTACAAACAAATTTCAAAGAATTCTATTGAAGATAGATAACTGAAATGGTAAACAAACTGCAAAAGATAACAATGCAAGTGGTTGTGTAAAAACTAAAGACCACGTAAAGTCGGCCATTCTGTACAGTGTTTGGATTTGACAGTTTGAATTTTAATTGCCTCAAGAAAAGTCTAAAAGGCATTAAAAACATAACATTCCTTGTTCTTTTTTAACCTCACGACCTTGCACGACTCCCACATCCTGCTCCGTCTCCTCCTATCCACCTCCCACCCTCAAGGCCCTGTCACACGGTGCAATTTTTCTTGCACTTGTAACTGCTCCGTCTCCTTCTCTATCCACCTCTTACCCTTAAGGCCCTGTCACACGGTGCACTTTTCCTTGCATTCACCGTAGCAAAAAAGATGGCGACATGTCGATTTTACCAGAATGCATTGCAGGTATCAAGAAAGAATACGTGGGAAAAGATGACAAGAAACAAAGCTACTGGATTGAAATTTTAACACAAGTGTGAAAATAACCTATTGTCTTCTGTCTGTTCTTTAAAAGACGTTAATTTGCCTTTTTAAACAATTTCAGACTACCATGCACTCTGGTAAAATCGACATTTGCCATCTTTTTTGCTACAGGGAAAATCTACTCTTAAGTAAATTTGTGACAAATGTTTGGTACGTTAAAAAACCCCAGCAAACTGTGATGGAAACTTGCATTTGCCAATTTTACATCTCCCAATAGTAGAATTGCATTTCAAGTTGCAAGAAAAATTGCATTGTGACAGGACCTTTATTCTCCAGTGTTCCCGCCAACCTGCTCCCACCATTAGATGGAAAGTCCTTTTTTCACTACATTTTAGTAATTAGGCTACCCCCCTCCTCTCACAAGTCTGTAATCGCCTGACGAAATCAATTGGTCGACAGTCCAAGGCATGTTTTGTAATCGAAATTCACAAAATTAAAATTAAATTGCCTTTTTACTCCGCCTGCCGTAGGCGAGGCGGAGTTTTAAATTCGCCCGGTTTCTGTTTTTTTTTTTTCGGTGTCAGAAGTCGGTGCCGCCGCTAATGGGTGATACCGCTGGGCACAAGCCGCGTGAGCCGACCTAAACACGTCGTTTAAACTCAATTTCCAGCGGAATATGTCAACAAAACACGCATTTTAACATGTATGCTAGAACATCTAAACCGCAAGAAGGTTTTACGTGCAAAAATTCTCATGCAAAATGTTTTAAAACGACAAATTCCACCGCGAAACTTTACCGAGGAGCGATGAGAGCGTGCTTCCGTCATTTTCTGTTGTATTCCTACTTTTAAGGAAATTTAGAAATTTCTACACAAGAATCAAACGCAAATTCTACTGAAATATCTACATACATTATCCCATATGTGTCATGAAAGCGGGCTTCTGATTGGTTCTCAGCAGGTAAGTTTTTTTCGAACTTACCTGCTTTTTCCGAACTTACCCGCTTTTCTCTTTTATCGATAAAACCGGCTTTCTGATTGGTTACAAAAACCCAAGCTTGCTGCTTACGCTGCCGTCCGCCTCAAACTGCTCAACAACAATGGCGAACAAAATTTAGCTGATGATTAAACCTACACTTTAAAGAACATTTTTGGGCTAAAGACGTCACAGAAACCAAGCAAAAAGAAACGGAAAATTGTAAACTAAAGACAATAGAGACCCTGATAAAGAAATATTAAGAGACCAATAAGTTTAAAAAGAGAAAATGTTGACAAAATACATCGGCGACTCAGGGAGCCTCGGAAAACAACACAAGAAGATAAGTTTAGTATGGGATAAAAACCCAACTTACTTGCAGGTTCGGTTGGTTCGGGATTAACGCACCTCGGGGTCTGACAGCTGTCCGAACCTACCTCGCTTCGCTCGGTAGGTTCGAACAGCTGTCAGACCCCTCGGTGCGTTAATTCCGAACCAACCTCCTTGCAAGTAAGTTTGTTATAAAACACAATTTTTAACATGTAATAGTCAACAAAAAGGGACAGGAAGGTTCTTTATCAAAAAATTGCTCCAGAAATGTTTTAAAACGGCAAATAAAAGGTAAGAGACATTTTACGTTCCAATTCCAGAAATACATATGTTAGTCTAAAGTTCCCAACAAATTATATCGTGGAGACTTCAGACTTAATAGCTTAGTCTAATTTTTAATTTTTGTTGTTTTTATGAGCGATTTTAATACTTGTTTTGTTAGAACGTCACGTTGAATAGTTGACTCAGAGAAAGGATTTCAAATTGGATATCACAGAAAATACAGATCACAGAAATACTTTTAAGTCGATTACTGTAAAGATTGTTGCTATAATTATTAAAATAGCAAGAAAAAAACTCAAAAATGCAAAATAAGAAAAAGAACAAAATTTAACTTAAATTTAGTAAAATTTCAACTGGCACTTTCTTAATTTGCCAAAACTTTATCAGACACCCTGCCTATATACCAATGTTTTAACTGACACCTGAAGCTTTCTGGAAGTAAATACTTTGTCAGCATGTCGAAAGTCTAACTGACAACTTGTGGGCATGTACAGGTCAAAGTCTAACCGACATCTTGTCAACAAGCCAAAAGCCTAACTGATATCTTTTCAACAAGTGAAAAGCCTTACCGACATCTTGTCAACAAGCCAAAAGCCTTACCGGCATCTTGTCAACAAGCCAAAAGCCTAACCAACATCTTTTCAACAAGCCAAAAGCCTAACTGACATCTTGTCAACAAGCCAAAAACCTAACCGACATCTTGTCAACATGCCAAAAATCTAACTAGGAGCATATCAACATGTCAAAAGTCCATTTCAAAGCTTGTCCACATATCAAAAGACTAACTCAGATCTTATCAACATGTCAAAAGTCTGCTCGAAAACTTGTCAACTAGTCAAAATCCTTACCAACATTTTATAAACATGCCAAATATTTACCTGACACCTTATCAACACATCAAATATCTAATTCAAAGCTGGTCAATATATCAAAAGGCTAGCCAACATTTTCTTAACAAATTATATCGTGGAGACTTCAGGCAGTGTGCTACAGAATAGATTTAATAAATTGATGGATTTAATAGACTGATGTATTGTATACACTTTTAGTAAAATTTTCTTTACTTGCAAAATAAAACAGCTATTTGTTGGTGGCATTATGGCAAAAGAATCTTGTTTAACATATGTACTATTAAAGTCTTTAATCTAAATTAAATTCTAAAAAATGCAATCCTACTAGGACTCTGGACAGAGTGCCTGGCAGGTCACTCAGACATTGATTTTTGGTTATCTTAGTGATTGCATAAGATGTGCTAGCAATGTCTTAAAATGCCTTGGAAGGTACCGTAATAATAATTGATTTAAAAAGGAATTAGTTGGACAGAACAGAAATAAGTGAATGTACCCCACCCCCAATGAACTCTCTAGTTACAGCCCTGCCTGCCCATTTTCGTTTGGCAGGCGGAGTGAACGCCTTAGCAGGCGTCTTGTTTAGATTCAAAGATGGCGACCAAGTTATCGTTTCAATTTAATATAGAATTCACTGACACTCAAGCAAGATAAGCAAAAAACTACATTGATAAGTATTAGAGCAAGTAAATATCATTAATAGGCGTGGCAGGTCCCAGAGGTTAGTCGATGGACAAAACTCTAATATGACTAAAACCCATGGACAAAGTCCACGTGTTTTGATATTTCGGTAGCGAGAAATGCGTCAGGTGGAAATCGTGTACATATATGCACTACATTGTATGCCATACAACTCCAAGAAAAGATACAACTCAAAATGGCGGAATTTCCCTGACGTTTGCAAGCAAATATATTTATACATTTATTTTTCTCGATTTTATTTGATGCAAAATCTGGATGAATTTTGCGAATTTTATATATGTTATGTATGCCTACTAGAAACACGGAATATATTTTCTAAAAAATTTTCAAAAATTTGTCCGCGTACATTAGAAGACTAAAACCGGCGCCCATGAATGCCAACAATTTTCTCAATCTGGGTTACACTTTTTGATGACGTAAATAACTTATAAGGGTAGTAGATAGTAACTCAATACCAAATGGTTTTCTGTTCACGATAACGTCGTGATCATGAATATGTGCGCGGGATGTCGAGATATTTGGGGGAAACTTTTTAAAAACTCGAAAAATTATTTTATAACATAATTACAGTGAAACACAAGTCAACGCCAGGGAATTTGAATTTCTCGTGTACGATTGTTTGATCCTGCACAGTAATGTCCAACTGGCGCAATCGTCAGAGCAAAAGCCTGTAACCTTTGAGGTTGTGGGCTCAATCCCACTTCAGAATCGTTACATTCATGTGAGGAGTTAGTCAGTCATGAGTTTATTCCGGGTACTCTAGTTGCGAATGTTGACAGGTGGTTGAAATTGTAAAATATCAGTAATCAACAACGAGGCAGAATAAAATATAAATAAATAAAAACGAGTTTCACTGTAATTATCCTATAATAACTACGTCATATGAATAGCTTACAATTGTAAGAGGAATACCGGGGGAATGCCGGATAAAGACTGAAGTGATGTGAAGGAAGGGTGTGATAATCTGGTTGGGGTACTCAGAAAGAAGGGGGCAATGAGAAGAAAGACTGGATTAGAATGAAGAAAGAGGACATTTCTTGCAAAATTGAACCAGATCCAGGAGTAGGGCCGCCGAGACAATGCGTGGGGCCCAGGGCAAAAATTTTGAGTGGGGCCTTATGAAGTCACCACCGTAAAACTTTCATGTCATTTTACCACAGATTTTAAAGTGCATCCAGTTTTTCAAGCACCATTCCCTGTACAATTTATATACCTGCTTCCCTTCTTCGTTTTGGGGGCCCTTCATTGGTTGGGGCCCAGGGCAAATTGCCCCCCCCCTGCCCCCCCTCTCGGTGGGCCTGTCCAGAAGTGCAAGAGTCAAGAAATTCAGACTTGCTTGCAGTTTCTGGTATAGAGTGCAGTGTATCAGTGGACAGAGGGGGTTTTGAACGGTGGTGTGGTTTTGCTGGAGAGGTAGAATTTAAAAGAGACTAAATCCCCTCCGGTGGGAAAAGGTGTAATAGAGAATTTGCAATGATAATTAGTATATTGTGATATTTGGTTTTCTTACCACTAAATCCTCTTGAAAGTCCTTTTTTGCTGTGGTATGTAGCATCACAGTTGTCACGTGGTTGTCTCACAGTATCTCTGGAATATCTATAGTGTAAAGTTCAATAATGATAAATGGAATGAAAAAGAAATGAAAAAAAAAGAAATTTCAGCTTATATCATAGCTTAAACAAATGATCAGTTGTAGAGCTAAATGACACATAAAAATTATTTTACCTCAAAGCAAAAAGGTTCTGTTTTAATCGTGTCACCGGTGTTCCATTTCGAACTGTTATCTTACGGTTAAGCTATAGAGAGAAAGCGAGAAAAATAGAAACTCAGTCATGTTATTACATTAAAGTGAATTTTATGTAATTGCAGAAAATTAGGATTACGACCTGGTGAGCATGCCGGATTTTTATCAAACAGGTAACAGTTAATGACTAAAATATTCACCATTTAAATACGTAGAATAGTTGAAGAATACTTACATGTTATCGACTACCCAATATTGTTGACACCCCACTTCACCAGAACGATTTTGGTTGCATCTTTGAGATTGGAGAAGAAGACGACGCCATTTTGATTTTGAAGTTTTTCGTCTACGGCAACATAAGCTTCGCAATTTTGGTCCCATTTCGTCGTCATTCTTGTTCGATTTTCGTCTGCATACTTTCTTTCGTGTGTTCGCCATTCCTGTGTAGTAAATTCGTATTTATTCTCGTTGTTTAAGGCGCTTTCAAGATCCCTTGTTTCGATATTTTTTCGTCCTGGCAGACATATTTTCCCGAAGCTTCTTGCTGGACCACCAGAAGCAAATGACGTCAAATGACCATCGTTCGCCGCCAAATACCCGTATGTGTGTAATAGAATCTCTATATACAAAGCTAAAATGTGCCATTTGTGACCAAGATAATCAAGAAAGGTTCTTCTTGCTCAGATATTTCTTCCACTTCTTTATACTTCTCGTTTACTAAGTGAATTAATCCAAAAACGCCTGTAAGGGGCGATTTTGTATTTTTTTTTATTTGCATGCTGATGAGCAAGAAAAGACCTGTTCGAGTTTACACTGGCAAACATCTTTTCCTTCGTGTACGAGAGGTAAAGGTAACTGTCTTCCGACTCTCGAACATCGTTTGACTTTAGTTTTGGGTTGATCGCGGACTGGTCAAGTCCAACTGAGGTGTTGGTGAAAATTTAATTATTCACTCGTTCAGTTGGACAGATCGGTCCCCGATCCAACCAAAACTCAAGTCAAAGCTGGGCGTAGAGTGAAGGAAAACACTAGGCAGGACCGCAAGGCCAAGGAGGCAAACGTTATTTGCCTAGTGTTTTTAACTAATATTTAAGCCAACTTCCTTAACTTGACTTGTGGGGACAGGCCTGTTGGATTGGTGCATTGAAGACTTCTCGCCGTTATTTCTCTTTGTTCAAGAAGACAAGTTGTCTTCGAGAAATAGCGACGAGAAGACTTCAAGGCACCACTAAACCATTACACGGTAAAAGTGTAGTGGTTTAGCTGACTAAACCACTACACTGTGCCAATGGCACAAGTACACGGTAAAAGTGTAGTGGTTTAGCTGACTAAACCACTACACTGTGCCAATTACATATGGCGGACTTCTTTCTAAAGCTTACGGTACAAGCATGGATGCGCAAAGATGCGCAAACACTTTAAAACCTTCAAAGCAAGTGTTTTCTTTCAGGAAAGAGTCAAGTACGACAACGCTCACTAAATCAAAGCCGTGTAGTCATGTTTTTAGTTGTTTAGCTATGTTTAACGATTTTTTAATGGCAAGAAGGGATAAGTAAGAACTGTGGTCTTTTTTACTTTCCTGGGCCTTTCCTCTTGATCGAGCTTTATATGCCATTACTTTCAGTGTCCTTGATAAAGGAGTCACTTATTTATGGCCTTGGGTTTGATTCCCAAACACTGAATGGCTGTCTTCAGCTCTTTCAACCAATGAGATAACATTGCAATACTATAATAGGCTGTCACGCTGCAACCAATTTCGTAACACGTAAATCACGCCCAAACAACAACAGACAAACACATAGTATATTCTATAAGCCTGAACGCAGAACCTGCGATTCAATTCGCATTATTTAATAGTTTAGATATAGATATGATCATATGATATGATATAACATATAAAATGTCGGGTTAAATACAAGTTGGTATTTCTTGTTAATATGAAACTGTATTCCTGAAAAGTAGCAGGTTTGTTTTAAGACGACATGCATATACTTTATTTGCAGTTCACTTGTGATATTACCTCTAAAATGTCTGGTTATATACAAGCTGTGAGCAGCATCTTTCTCGTTGATAGGTAGAAAACTGTTTTCGCGAGGAGTAATAAGTTTGTTTTAGAACAATGGCATGCATATATAGTTTACTCTCTTGTCTATTTGTGATATAACCTATAAAATGCATGGTTATCAGTGTACAAACTGGGAGACTTCAAACTTCCCTACATGTTGGTAGTGAACTATCTTTGTGTAAGGGTCATGCTCAAGATCAATATATATATATATATATATATATATATATATATATATATATATATATATATATATATATATATATATATATATATATATATATATATATATATATATATATATATATATATATATATATATATATATATATATATTGTGACAAGTTTTCAAGAAAACATCAAAAGTTTTTATTAAATATATGATCAAAAGCGAATACAAATTTCTATATGTTTACGACTCCTCCTTTCTTGTTGACTTAAGCTATTCTTATGCTATTTTTAGTATTAAGTCCCGCCCCCTGAATATCAATATCCAACGTAAGTTTTTTTAAAAAAATAGAATGTCAAATGTCACATATCCCCCTTTTTCTCCATGAACAAAATTCTATTTTGTTCACGGCAATAGCCTAGACAATGTGTCCGCGTTATTGTTCTCTTTTCCTTTACGATGTTTAATCTTGAACTTGTAAGGTTGCAATGAAAGGCTCCAGCGGGTCAAACGACTGTTCTTATCTTTCATCTGCTGTAACCACTGTAACGGATGATGATCGGTTTGAATCGTGAAACATTGACCAAAAAGGTATACTCGCAAAGTCTGCACGGCCCATACAATGGCGAGGCATTCCTTTTCGATGGTAGCGTATTTGCTCTCTCTCGGGCGTAACTTACGACTAATATATGCCACTGGATGTTCGCCGTCGGAACCTTCTTGAGTCAAGACTGCTCCTATACCTCGTTCAGATGCGTCGGTTTGGACAACAAACGGCTTCGACAAATCTGGGCTTCGTAAAACTGGTAAACTACATTATCCCATATGTGTCATGAAAGCGGGCTTCTGATTGGTTCTCAGCAGGTAAGTTTTTTTCGAACTTACCTGCTTTTTCCGAACTCACCCGCTTTTCTCTTTTATCGATAAAACCGGCTTTCTGATTGGTTACAAAAACCCAAGCTTGCTGCTTACGCTGCCGTCCGCCTCAAACTGCTCAACAACAATGGCGAACAAAATTTAGCTGATGATTAAACCTACACTTTAAAGAACATTTTTGGGCTAAAGACGTCACAGAAACCAAGCAAAAAGAAACGGAAAATTGTAAACTAAAGACAATAGAGACCCTGATAAAAAAATATTAAGAGACCAATAAGTTTAAAAAGAGAAAATGTTGACAAAATACATCGGCGACTCAGGGAGCCTCGGAAAACAACACAAGAAGATAAGTTTAGTATGGGATAAAAACCCAACTTACTTGCAGGTTCGGTTGGTTCGGGATTAACGCACCTCGGGGTCTGACAGCTGTCCGAACCTACCTCGCTTCGCTCGGTAGGTTCGAACAGCTGTCAGACCCCTCGGTGCGTTAATTCCGAACCAACCTCCCTGCAAGTAAGTTTGTTATACAATCGATCTTTCAGCTCTACAAACGCCTTTGAACACTGATCGGTCCACGAAATTACTTGCGGTGCTACTTTGCGCGTCAGATCCGATAACGGAGCTGCGATCTCTGCGTAATTAGGAATAAATTTTCTATAATATCCACTTAGCCCTAAGAACGCTCGAACGTCCGTCTTGGTCTTTGGTCGGGGAAACTCTTTGACAGCTTGTATCTTGCTTTTTGTTGGTTTAACTTTCCCTCCTCCAACAACATAACCCAAATAGACTACTTCGTCCATGCCGAAACTGCACTTCGAGGGTCTTGCTGTTAGTCCTGCTTTTCTCAGACGCTCTAGAACTTCTCGGACATGTTCTAAGTGTTCGTCCCATGTCTCACTGAATATGATGATGTCATCCATTAGCGCTGCCGCAAATTCTTCTGTTCCCTGCAAAATGCGATCCATCATTCTCTGGAAAGTGGCAGGAGCTCCATGGAGTCCGAACGGCATTGTTGTAAATTCATATAATCCAGTTGGTGTAGTGAATGCTGTCTTTTTTCTTGACTCTTCGGAAAGGGGAACTTGCCAATAACCTCTTGTCAGATCGATTGTTGAAAGATATCTCGCTCGTCCGAGTCGATCAATAATGTCGTCAATTCGTGCCATTGGATAAGCATCAAACTTCGAGATACTGTTGACCTTCCTGAAATCCACACAAAATCTCTGTGTGCCATCTTTTTTTGGTACCATCACTACTGGTGACGCCCAGTCACTTTTGGAAGGTTGTACTACTCCCATCTCTTCCATTCTCTGGACTTCTTTCATCATTTCCTCCCGCTGAGCATATGGTATTCTATATGGCACTTGGCGCACCGGATTTTCCGTACCGGTTTCGATGCTGTGTTCTGCCATGTCAGTGCGACCAGGTTTGTCTTGCAAGACATCATTGAACTCCTCCAAGAGTAGTTCCATTTCCTCTTTCTGCTTTTGCGATAGTTTACTGCTTATCTTCACTTTCCCTCCATTCTCATTTAGACGTGGTAGCTCTGGTATGGTTTCGCCATCGTCGGTGTCCTATTCAAGGTCAACTTCTTCAAAGAAACTCGTCCCGTGCGGTGTATGCCATTTACGAAGCATGTTGACATGGTATATCTTTGTACTTCTTCTTTTACCAACCGTTTCAATCTCGTAGTTCACAGTTCCGACTTTGCGTTTCACTTTGTAGGGGCCTTTCCACTCGGCCTTTAGCTTGTTAGAACTGGTTGGCAGCAGAATGAGGACTTCGTCTCCTTCACTAAACTCTCGAACCCTGGCATTTTTGTCGTACCATTTCTTCTGACGTTCCTGAGCTCTTGCTAGATTGGTCTGGGCTATCTCCATCGTCTGCGATATTCTTTCTCTCATCTTAAGCACGTACGATACAACACTTTCAGAACTTTTCGTTTCCGCTTCCCACGATTCTCTAAGAATATCGAGTGGGCCACGAACATGTCTGCCAAACAACAGTTCAAATGGAGAAAACCCAGTCGATTCGTTTGGCACTTCTCTATACGCAAAGAGCAAGTATGGAAGCCAACTGTCCCACTCGGTTGGGTCATCTTTCGCCATCTTCTTTAACATTGACTTAAGCGTGCTATTGAAACGTTCCACCAAACCATCGGTTTGGGGATGGTATGGACTTGTTCGTATCGGCTCTATTTTCAACATACGGTATACTTCCTTTAGCAGCTGTGATGTGAAATTAGATCCCTGGTCAGTAAGTATCTCCGTAGGCACACCCATTCGTGAGAAGAACTTCCCCAACTCTTCGGCAATCGTTTCGGCCTCGATATTCTTCAGCGGCACAGCCTCTGGATATCTTGTGCTGTAATCACATATTACAAGAATGAACTTATTCCCAGACTTGCTTCGTATTAATGGACCAACAATATCCATCGCCATTCTCTGAAACGGCTCTTCTATGATTGGCAGCGATACCAAATGGGCATGTTTTCCACTTTTCCGTCCACCGGACTTTTGACAGGCTTCGCACGACTTACAATGTTGGCTTACATCATGAATAATCCCTGGCCAATAGAATCTTGATAACAAACGATCTAAAGTTTTTTTAATTCCCAGATGACCACCCATCGGTACGTCATGAGCCAAATCTAGTGCCACTTTACGACATTTTCTAGGTATAACCAACTGTTCAACAGTTCTCGAGTCATCCTCGTGACTATCCTTTGGTCGCCATTTCCGGTATATCAACCCATTTCGTTGGAAGAATTTTCCTGTATTTCCTGCTGTTGTACCTTCTCTAACCAGCTTCCGAATTGATTCTAACGTCGAGTCACTTTCCTGCAGTTTCTGAAACTCTTCTTTGTCCATATTCAATATGGTGGTAGTGTTTTGAGCTTGAGTTTCCTGGTCTTTATTTTCCTGTGAACATGTAGATTCCGTTGTATCAGGCATTTCTTCTTTTTTCTTGGTATCGTCATCATGCTTCCCTGGTGCGACGGTTTGTGTTCTTCCGTGGTATAAGGCCTTTGCTGCACGTTTTTGTTTCTTTGTCTTTCGTGGCTTCGACTTGCCTTGAAAGATACTGTCGTCGAACCGGTTTAGTACAACTGATTCTTCATTTTCCTCCTCGCTTTCGGTTGTCAGTGGCCTTGGTTTGACTCCAGATGTGATTTCCTTGGCAAGAGCAGCTGCTTCTTCTTTCTCTTTCTTCCTTCTTTGTATCCGTGTCAGGACAGCATACGCCTCTTGTTCTCGGACAGCTAATTCCAGCAGGTTGCCAATATCTCGCCCCAAAAGCACAGGTCTAGGTAGCGAAGGAGATACTCCAGCACGAACATGGTATAGCTTGCCATCAATGTTGATCTCTATATTAGCTGTTGGATAAACGGCCAAGTCGCCATGGGCACACTTGATCTGTAACTGATCGTCCGTGTTTATTTTCTCTGGTGCAACCAATGCCTGATGTACAAATGTACACGAAGCTCCTGAATCCACCAATAGCTCTGCCGGCTTGCCTTCAACTAACCCTTGACACATATATTCTCTCTCCCTTGATTCTGTATTTTCTACTGACGCCCCAATCGATGGACTTCTGGTATTATCGTAGAAATAATTTCCCGTGTTATTCCGTCCGCTACCCCTTTTTGCTGGGAAGGAACATTTGCTTGCAATATGTCCAATCTTTCCACAGTTATAGCATGTCAGTTGGGTTTCACGTTTTTGAGGCAGGTCACTTCGCTTCCGGTCATCTCTTAATTCTCCAGATCCCGAACCATCCCTTTTTCCTTGTATGTGTCTGCAGTCCCGTGCTAAATGACCCGGTTTTCCACAATTCAAACATTTTCGGACGCCGTCGTTAGCATTAAATATGCTATCCCTCGCCGAAATAATATCATCTGCCAATGTCGCGGCATCTTCTGAGGTCTTTGGCTTCCGTTCTCTCACACGTAGCTGCAACTCTTTTGGCATAGCATTCACCAGTTGTTCTCGGATGATAACATTCACTAGACCTTCTTTAGTCCGTTCCGTTGGCTTTAACCATTTTGCTGCAAGATCTTTTAACCGTACTTCTGTTTCAACATAACTCTCGTCTATTTTCTTCTTGGTATTTCGGAATCGTTGTCGATACGTTTCTTCATTTATGTTGTACCTCTTTAGAATGGCTTGCTTCACTTCTTCAAATTCCTTAGATTTGGCTGCATCCATGTTGGCGTAAGCAGCTTGTGCTTTTCCTGTTAACAGAGGGGCTAACCTTAACACCCAGACATCATCCGGCCATTTGTATGCATTAGCTACTCTCTCAAACATTGTCAAGAAATGTTCGATATCGTCCGTCTCAGTTAATTTCTGCAGTCGCGCTTCTCGCGGTTTTCCGTACTCTCCGCTCTCCGCCGACCCCGAATCTCCACTTGGAAGGCTCGCTTTTATTTGTTCGAACCATTCCCTCTTTTCTCTCTCGTGCTGCTCGAGCCAAAAGCGTTTTTCTTCTTCTTCTTTCTGTAACCGCTCTGCGAATATTCTCCTTTCCTCCGACAGTCTTTCATCTCGTTCTCTAGCTTCAGCTATACGAATTTCTTCACGTCTATTATCTTCGTCTTGTCCCTTCGTAGTAATCGCTTCGATAATTTTCAAAAATTGTTGATCACGCATTTCCTGACGTAGTTTTTCTTCTTTTTTTTCGTCCATAAAAAATTTCAATAGTTCTGTCATCGTACCTCCTTCTGATGTATCGTCCGTGTCGCCTGATTCTTTTGTTCGCTTGCTTCTCGTCTCCGCCATAACGCTATAATATTTCGCTCAATAATTGCCGTATTCGCACAACAAATGTAAACAATGTCGCATATATTTTCCCGTGGGCTTCACGTACTGACAATTTTATCTTCAGTGAATTCTGCTAGTCGCCTACTATCGACAGCATCCCACTTCTGACACCATATGTGACAAGTTTTCAAGAAAACATCAAAAGTTTTTATTAAATATATGATCAAAAGCGAATACAAATTTCTATATGTTTACGACTCCTCCTTTCTTGTTGACTTAAGCTATTCTTATCCTATTTTTAGTATTAAGTCCCGCCCCCTGAATATCAATATCCAACGTAAGTTTTTTTAAAAAAATAGAATGTCAAATGTCACATATATATATATATATATATATATATATATATATATATATATATATATATATATATATATATATATATATATATATATATATATATATATATATATATATATATATATATATATATATATATATATATACAGTTTCCTATCAACGACGAGAGGAAATCCTTATGATGTTTAGCTGTTGTTGTTTCGGCGCGATTTACGTGTTGAGGAATTGGTTACAGCGTGACAACGTAGTGCCAGTTTGGTGCAATGTTATCTCATTACTTGAAAGAGCTGAAGACAGCCATTCAGTGTTTGGGAATTAAACCCAAGGCCATAAATAAGTGACTCCTATATCAAGGACACTGAACGTAATGGCATATAAAGCTCGATCATGCAAGAAGAAAGGCCCACGAAAGTAAAAGAAGACAACAGTTCTTACTTATGCAAACTTCGACTTCCCTTCTTGCAAAGACCTTCGCATTAAAGATCGTTAAACATAGCTAAACAACTTAAAACATAAGTTCCCTGTATGTTTGCATGTTGAATATCAAATTAAAATATAGCTTTGTGGAGACACCAGGCAAGTTTATTATCATCGCAAAGCTTTCGATCCGTAAGCTTGGATCTTCATCAGGTGTAATAATAATAATTATTAGTGACCGTCTGAAAAAGGTGTTCATTTTTTTGCTGTGTTATGCAATCAAACCACATCAATGTTTTCAACATGCGTCTTCGATTCTTCGGAATTTATTTTATTTTTATGTGCATGGCTTGGTATTAAAGATTATCCGTAATGCTAATATCCTGCTTTGGTGACCCCTTACCTTGTGACAAAGCTAGAAAAAATAAAATTTTGAAAATTAGAATCAAACCAGTTACCACCGCTTATTAAGTCGTCGTTCGTGATAAATTTTTCGTCCTTCTTCTAACCAAGGTGTATGTCATTTTACGTGTTGGCTGAATGTTGTTGAATACATGACACAAAAGGAAGCACTTAAAATATCTGGTTATCCCAGCCTACGGGGATCATATTTAGTTGTAATATAAACATTTTTTTAACTCAGGATTTATGACTTTAATATCCTTAAATTCATAACACTCGATTGAGTTCACCTTGACTTCGCGCTAACAATGCATCGACTGTTTTGATCTACGAAATATGTACAGCCATTTCAATTAAGGTTGTCTTTCCAAAAGCGCGAACTGTAAACTATAAGCGCGCAAGGGATGATGGACTATTGTTGTAGCAAGTAAATTTGCCGTCGAAAGCTTCCCATGTGCCCTCGATGCTGTGTCGAAGAAATAATTCCGAGTTAGAGATGAAAATAAGCAATAGTCCATCATCCCTTGCGCGCTCATAGTTTGCAGCGAAGTAAGCTGTATGAAACCGCACAACTGCACCAGAATCATCTAAAACCGAAATATCGCGAATGATTTTAAAAACCCCAATAAATGTCAGAAGAAATAATCCAGCTTGCCTTCCAAAACAAGAGTCGGCTATTGAAGTCAACCAAACATAAGATATAGTGGATAGGCAAAGAAAAACCATGACAATAATTACATTAAACATCTCAAAAACGCTTGTATTTTAACAATGGATAAAACCGTAAAACTGAAAATCCCCCCTCCCTCTGTAAATAGAGTTACGATTGGCTAGACGAGTTAATTTTGCAAACGTGAGACCTTAAAGTGTTATTGGTCGATTTCCAAGTTCCCAGATAACTATTCTAACATTCTAACTTTCTTTCATGTTAATTTGAATGCATACCAAGCAAGCATAATATCTTGTCAGATGAAAAGCAAGCAAATAAAACATGCTAAGACATGACCCAGTGTGATATCATTTAACCTAATCGGCGACCTTGACCTTCCGGAGAAGAGCATTCTTCAGGATACAATTGCGATTTGCAAATACATGTTGACCAGATTTTAAAACCTTAGCGAAGAACCTTGTGTGGTAACTTTCGAGATTGCGCAGTAGTCTCGTTCCACATCTACTATACCTTTTTTACAATTCCACCTTAGTTTCTTTGAACATGCGTGAAATTTGACACTTACATATTGTTAGTGATGACACATGACCTGGTGAAACATGCTGCTTCATTTGACTGGTTATTCTGAGAGGATAATAGAGCCAGCGACAGCGAAATAAAAGCGGACCTCGCGTATTTATTACAGATATCTGAAGACATTTGAACTCACCGACTTTCGTTGTACGAACCACGACATTTCACCGCCTACATTATCACCGCCAAATATGAGGACGAATTTGACAACAGAACGAATTTGACAACAAGACGGCAGCGTTTCATCTCTCAAAAAGCCAAACCCCGTTGTTGTGAGGGAAGAAAAATTTTCTGATTTGAAACAAGAAGATTTTTCAATACTGTTTCTAGACGGCGAAGGTAATTATCATATTTTACGTTTTATAAATGCGTTTCCCGTCAATTGCCCAATAAAGTTTAAAAATTTTCTACTGTAGTATTTGTTTTGAAATATTGCTACATGGCCGAAGCTGCCGGGCGGAAAACGAAGTTTTTTTAAAAAGATTATAGCCCAGACAACTATTTTGAATTGAGCCATATAGACACTATAGGTGAAGTTTAATACGCATTGATGTTGTTAGCTTGTACTAGAGACGGCATTCTAAACTCGTAGAAGTTACGAAAATGTGCGCCGCTCAAAGAATTAACCGTGCTATTCTGTCAGTGACGTCTTTGAAGTGATAAAAGTGATAATTGAATAACCTTAGTTTGATTTTGTGGTAAATTCTTGACGAAAAAAAGGAGTCCTTAATTGAACTTGTGCGTTCCTGTTGACCTTGCCAGGCTTGCCTCAATTCCGTCTGTGAATGCAGCGAGCATCAATGAACCTGACGCGCTTGTCAATTACGTACGTCAAGCTGAGTGTTGGTCGCTACCCGTACAAAGCTTGATTAGTTCATCACATTTCAGGGAATCTTATAATTAGTTTCACCTTACGCTGGGAAGCTATCCTGTACACAGACCCAACGTTCCTTTATAGGATGCCCTAGGTCTAGGATTTCCCGAAAGTGTCGCAATTTTACTCGTAGTCACGACTATTTTTACTCGTAGTCACATGTCGGTCAATTACAAATATTTATGAGGCACTTTTGCACTCTGTCATTTGCTATTCTGATTCTACAACAATATGTAATATGATAATGAAGCTAAGTCATGTATTTGTATCAGCTTTCTATATTTGAGGTTCGGTGAGCCATAACCTTTCTTGATCCTGTGACTGACACATAATAATGCGTGGCTGTTAATTTCGTTCACTCAAGATGATCACGTGCGTGCGAAGCACGTGCACAAAATTTCGAACGTTCTAACAGCCAATCAAAATTCTTACTGTTACGTAATTATACGTAAGAGTACAAAGTGCAAGACTGCCCTTGGTGAACACCAAACGGAAGTCAGCTGACAGGCATAATAGGACATAAACAAAAAAAAATAGTATCATCGATTTTACTTGCAATGGAAACGTATCCTTAAATCTAACAGAAGACATTTGAACTGGAATGAAACAGTTAGCAGTGAAAAGGCTTTTCAAATTTTATGCACAATCAAGGTAAAAATCGTTACAATTGTTTTTGGAGTATTCAAGTTTCTTTATTTCGTTACAGTTTACATATATACGCGGGCATAAAGCTCATTAACGATCTATTTTTACGACGATCCAAGGTTTAAGATCATGGTTTTAGATCTGACGGTTTTAACTGGGCAGGCATTTCGCAGCCGGTTTATGAACACAAGCGGGCAGCAAGAAAATGTCAACGCAAACACATTTGTCATGCAAGGGCTTTTCCCTGCGCCCTGAGGTAATTTTTTCTCAATCGAAATTTTGCTTCGTTTTTTGAGCCCTTGAAACAAGACTCAATCATGCATGTTTCGATTAACGAAGCCTTCAAGCCTTTTGAGAGCTTAACTTTAGCTTCGACAAGCTTAAATACTTTTCCTTGAATATAAGCTTGCCAGCCTTGGGAATCCTCGTATTGGATTATTAATAAGAAATTCATATTTTAAACAAGCTTTTTAATAATTGACTTTTTATTAATGAAACGCAGGTTTTGGGCATAAAATAGACGAAATGATGAATAGCATGCCTATAAATCGTGTCGATATCAAGTCGTGACTTATGTTTGATAGCCTACCGGCGAGTTCAGTTCCGCGGCAAGCTTTAACTGGTACTTGTCACTTAATATACAGCCGTAATGCCGAGCCCGAAAAAGCCGAGCGAGAGTCTATTTTGTTGTCGTTTTTGCAAAAATTCACTTCTATTTAAAATATCGTGCGTTTTCTGTGCGAGAAAGCTCAGAAAATCTCATCTGCACGTTCAAATAGTTACATTTTTGCTAGACAATATTTAAACTTGTTGTGTATTCTATTTTGCATGTCACCAGTGACGATTGTACATATGAAACGATATGTAGTTCTTCTTGCTAAGCAACTAGCCTTATCAAATTGGAACTCTAACAGAGACCGATAGAAAAAAGGAACTCGCATTTTGGTCAATCTTAAAAGACATGTTTCAATATACACTAGAAGTCTTTCAATATACACAAAGCACAAAGTATCGCCGGCTTATTATGCGATGTAGACAAAAACACGAAATCATTTGCATAAAATTGTGTTACCTCAAACAACTAATCACGCAATACAAAGAAGAAGACGATTGAATATTTTTGTTCCCATAATAACCGTATAAACAACGTTTTTATATTAAAAATTGAAATGAAATGACCCATTACTTTACACTGTAAGCAGAACGCAAAAAATTTTGCAAATTACAATTACTCAGTCATACTTGTTCGGGAGCGGTTGAATATTCATTTTTAGACCCCGTTCACACGATACCGGCAGAGTTTGAAAACGGTATCAAATTCTTACGTTTAGGGGTTGCGTTCACACGATGCCGGTATGAAATTGTGTGAAACCGTAACGCTAACCGTAAGAGTTTGAAAACGGTATACGTACCGTAAGACTTTGAAAACGGAACGAAATTCAACCGTCAGACTACCGTGTGAACGCCTAACCGTAAGAGTTTTATTACGGTTATGCAAACTATTTTAGCGTGCGAATTTCAATAATGAAATGAACAAAAGTTGTAACAAGTATAACTCAACCGGTACCGTGTGAATAGTTGAAAACGTAATGATTTTTAACCGGCAGAGTTTCATACCGGTATCGTGTGAACGGGGTCTTAAGTGTTCTGCCCGACGATTTTCTTTTTAAATCAATTGGGTTTCAAACGAAATCTGTTGGGTAGAACACAAATATATGAGTATTACCGTACTTTAATTTTATACTAATTATACACCCTTTCCTCCTTTTAAGCGTTATTTACGGCCCTGTTCAGTTTAAATGGAGCCGAAAAGACCCGCCACTGCTAAGCCTAAGTACTGCAACGCAAAGATAATAGCGTGAGTTTCTAAAAGTGACAGTTCAGGTCCTAAACTGATTTGCTGCTGAAAATTTCCATCGCAAATCACAAAATTGCCAAGAAAGATATTACATCAATTTCTGCAACGCTCAAACACCTCAATGATTGTTTTTGTCGCTAACAGGTCCGATGGAAGAGGCCACAGAACAAGACTTTCTTCAAGTCCCAAGTTTCAACACTCCGATGAATGTTGAACTGAATGAGGACCCATGGAGACCTATGAGAAACAAGAAGAGACACTCTGATGCAGGTACATGACAAATTTTTAAACAGAAGTGGAACAGGTTGAACTTTACTTTTTACCACACGACTAGCATTACCAGTAAAAATGTCAGGTTACATCATTATTCTCCCCATCATAATCTTCATTGGTGACATTACCATCACAGCATCAACCAATTCATTGGCATAATTGCTCTCATTTATGCCATAACCACCATCAAAGTACCAACAGTATCATGACCACCAGTACTAGCAGTTTATCTTCTTCTGTCATTCATACAGGCCATTATTACCACTCGCCAATACTATCATCATCATCATCACTACCATGACATCTACTGTACTACCATCCAAAATAGTATACATACCACCATCATTCTTAAAGGTACAAAGTACCATCAGTATCAATACAAGTTTATCTTCCTTTGTTGCTCCTAAAATCCTCATTACCATCCACCAATGCCAATCCGACCGCCATTTTCACCACCGTACCAACATCTACTAATACCCCCAATAGTATATATACCACCATCAGCCACCATCACTACCATCTCCATATAACCTTCACGAACACTATCCATCTTAAAAAAACATGATACACAAATCATTCCTAGGTTCTTCCTTGGCGGCAATATCCAACGGGCATATTGACCACATTTCACATGAAGACGTCAGTCTCTACGAGAAAGAAGACATCGAAGAAGCTTACGAAGACGAAGAAAACATACGCACTTACAAAAGACGATTTTATATCCTCCTCGTCTTTTCTCTTTCTGCGTTCGCACAGTACTGCGCTTGGAATGCATTTGGTCCTATAGCTGGAACAGTCAAAGCCGTATTTGGTTGGGGCAATGCCGAGATTGCTTTACTGGCCAGCCTGGATCCAATCACGTATCTTCTCACGATGATATTCTTTTCATGGTTGATGGATGTCAAAGGTAAAATACCGTTCAGATTTTTAAGCGTTACGCCACTCTTCCTGGCAGATACGACAAGATGCGACCGCAAGCTTTTGTTTGTGTTTCTCCCTCTCGAACCACGCTCAAACAGGATGAAAATAGTGGCATAACGTCTATGCTTTCAAGTCGGCCGGACCCAGAGCCCCTATCTAAATGAGGGGGCTTGCTCGCACAGCAAATCGTCAGCGAGGTTGCTGGGATACAAACATGTTGTATGTAATGTCGTTTTTGGAAAGTCAACCGTAAAGTTGTTCTCCAAAAACCACGCAGGATGTAGCTTTTCAAACTTCTTTATTTAAAAGTTCTCTCGCACTCGACAACGTTACGTCAATAGATGAGAAAGTTGCAAAACCAAGTGTGACTAGGGAATCAATCTGGCGATACATCGTTATATATTACCAAAACAGCGAGCAGCAAATTGTGATGGCAGCGATAGGATACTCTCCAAATTTTGCCGTTAAACATTTTCGAATTTCAGCCTTTTCAGCTCCTATGAAAGACATGTGCAATCACAAGAATTTTCGATATAAAGGATTTTTTTCTTACAGGTCTTCGTGTTTCTTTGGTGCTGTCCGTTTTCCTCATGTTTGTGGGAACAGGTTTAAGATGCGTGACGAGCGATCATGATATTGCACTTTGGTAAGATTTTAATTTTGCATTGAATTATCTTGGCTAAGAAATCTTTAAGCTAATTTCTAAGAGCTTCAGAGTTTGTGATGATAGGATGCAGCGCCAAGTACCTAAGAAGTGTCTCAACAGAGTATGTCTTTGACAATTAAGCACCCTCCAACAAGAATAAGCATTATAACTGTCCACACACCCTTATGATTATTTCAAATTTTGGCAAGTTTAATTTTATCATTTCTTTGCCAATTTCATTCTTATTTGAAAGACCGAGAGAATCGAGAAAATTTCAAATATTGAGTTTGTGACAATGTACAACCAGTGATAGACATACTGATCAATATAGGATATGGACTCCAGTCAATATGGAATTCTTGCTTGCGAAAATTTCTCCTCAAAATTTAACTTCTTTTTTCTTCCGTTTAGGACTATGACTACCGGACAATTCCTCAACGGTCTTGCGGGACCTGTCACGCAAGCAGCCCCGCCATTGCTGTCTTCAGCGTGGTTTCCACGCAGTGAGAGAACAACTGCGACTGCAGTGGCGTCGCTCTGCGGTTCGCTAGGAGTTGCATTGTCGTTTTTGATTGGTCCAAACATGGTGGGTGGAGTTGATCTGGACAGCTTTGAAACTCATTCGGAATTTTCGCAGCTCAATGCAAATTACAGGTAAGATAGACTCAGATGAGCCGACCCATGATATTGAGACCTGCTACATGAAGCTGGAGATGCTCTGTCCCCCTCCCCCCCCCCCCTCCGCACAAATAGAGTTTCTGACTCCAAGATACAAAATATATAGTGTCCCTCACAACCCAAAGATCCTGACATACATTTTATTGAAGATAATAACCAACTCCTTTTCATTCACAGCTTTCTATCACAGAATCTTTATTTAAACAAGACCATTCCTTTGTCAGGTAATACTAAATATCACGTTGTACTTTAGTACACAAAAACCCAGCCTTTATATATATATATATATATCGCTTTCGTGTGCTTTTAACCGCACTACCGACAGGTTAATATCTTCGCTTAATTAAAATATATATGTTCCATCTTATTTCTTAGAAACATTATACAAAGACGCTGTTCACTATTGGTCAATGAACGACATAAAACAATCACAAGCTTCAATTAATCATCTCCGCTATATTCAAGACGAAAAAAGCGACCTCCAGGGAATTCTACATAGAACTACTCACGTTCCAGGACAAGTTGACAAAGCCTTGGAATTACGCGGAAACGGTTTTGCAAATCTTGGAAATTTTAGCAACACATGTCTAGGAAAACCGTCCCTATGCAGATACGGCATGACGGTTTCATTATGGCTGAAATACAGACTTTCGCAAAAAAGGCAATACTTCCTGGGCACGAGCGATTCCGACAATAGCCAACCTGGCTTTCTCGTATATCAAGATAAGCATAGGAACGGTAGTAACTTTATAGCGGTCAGCGTACGAACTCGCGAGGCATTGTGGACCACGCACGTTACACTTCCATGGGACACGTGGGCACACGTGCTAATCAGCTGGAGCCCACGTGATGGTTTGAGCGTATATACAAACGGTAGCCTCGCTGGTAGTTCACAAAGTTTCTCCAGAACAGCTATCTCAATACAAAATTTAAACGCGACATTTATGCTTGGCAGAGCGCATAATGACCATACGCTGTCAAAGGCTACGTATGATGAGCTAGCAGTGTGGCATTTAGTACTTACAGAGAAAGAGATTAAGGGCATCTATTCGAGGACTTCTGGGATTGATTTCGTAGCACTACACCTCAAAAACATCCAAGGTAAATATGCGCTGTACTAAAAAGAAATATTGTCAATGTTAACTCACTTACTCTTCAATATAGGAAGACCTTTGACTACCAAAAACGATATAAGCAGAATTCAGGAAATTAGTAATCTCGACGAAGGGTCTTTGCTCGATGCGCCGAATTCTGTTCATACCGTTCCAGGAAGTGAAAGATCCTGTGTTTCTGTGTGTTTTTGACTGCTCTACCTACCGATATTGGCAATGTTAGTTCTAGATAAACTCTTTCAATACCCAGTCGACAAGGGCAGAAGTCTTCCACATTGTAGAGTAACTATGTCTGATAAAATGCACATTTAACTCCCTTCAAGCCAAAGACGATTTATTGCAAAAACGCGAAGACGAAGTGATGAGGCTGTTGTATATAGGTAAGTTTTCAAACCTTTCCTCAGAAGACGAAAATCGATGAGAGTTGATGAGATTAGCATTTGCACTTGGAGCTCACTGCTAGTTGGGAAAAATTAGTCGACTACACAGCAAAAAATGAACAACCTGTTCTGGCCTGATGAAAACAGCATTGAACAATTTTTTGCTGCTCACATTGTTAAAGGTTGTCAACAATATTGTTCAACATTGTTACACCTGATTGCAGGCTAGTTTCAGGCTCAACAACTTGTTCAGTATTGTTGACAACATTAAACAATGTGGGCAGCAAAACATTGTTCAATGTTGTTTTTATCAGCCCAGAACAGGTTGTTCATTTTTGGCTGTGTATATATAAATCCCCAGTGGGATTCAAACCTACACCTTGCGATTCCGGTGCTCTGACCACTGAAGTAGCCGACAAGAGCAAAAGAAAATTATGTGTATTTAGAACGGTATCAAAATGTCATCACCTTGTTTGGGATTGCATTACTTTTATCTACAGACACCTCTGTCTCTAGATTTAGTCTTGGAAAAGTTGATGTCCCACAAAATCAGTTCACACCCATCACTGACTGCCCAATTTTGGATTTTCTAGAGTTTGGCGTGATCGCCGTGCTGTTTTTGTGCACAGCCTTATACTTCCCAGACAAACCCCCTACTCCGCCCAGTCGTTCGTCAGCCGCAGAAAGAGAAGATTTTAGTGAAGGCTTCAAACAACTTCTGCGACATAAACAGTTCTGGACGCTTTCCATGATTTACGGAATAACAACAGGTATACAAGGGAAAAGGAAAAGGAGATACCACAGTCTCATGAACATGACTAGTTTCGGTCTAAGGCCCTAGTTGACTAACTCTTTTCACATACAAATGTCACTGGGCCGAATTGAGGATCGAAAGTGAAAGGCCCTTGCTCAGACGATAGACAAATTTGGCTAACAATGTTTTTTTCGTTGCCACCCAATTCCCAACTTTGGATTATTCACATGGTTGGATACCATTGTTCTCGCCTGCGGAAGATACCTCAGGACAAAGGTAACCAGGCGTACGAGTGATGAATACGAGTTATTCACTTGTGTCCATACTTCTAAATGCTTAGTTACTTTTGTTCTCCATTACGCTGCCGCAAGCTAATATAATAGTAACTACTGTAGGCGTGTGAGTGATCTTAAAATGTGAATTGGATATAAATAAACAAACGTTAGCCAAATTTGTCTTTTGAGCCAAGTCCGAAGCAAAGCAGTAGGACTGAAGAAATTCTAAAATCTGGCAAAATTTACCAGTAAGAATCCACTAGTAGGAGGAATCCACTAGTACGGGAGCAACCATACATAAGACGCAATCTCTAATCTACTCCATTCTAATACTTCTAGGTATTTACAGTGGATGGGGAGCCTTGTTAGCTTTGAATCTGGAGGGTTTTAACATTGGCCAGGTACAGTAAATGTCTCAATACTGATAGGTTGGCTTCTCACCTTAATTGATATGACTATGTGTCTTGTACTAACACCGCATTACCTGAGATTTGAAAGGGATTTGAGTGTTAAATGATGGATTGAATTTCTCTCTCCAGAGGCAAGCTGGTTGGATTGGTTTCTACGCAACAATCGCTGGCATTGGCGCAGGAATCTTGCTGGCCAGGTAATCACAACTTCAAACATATCTGTTATATAACGTTAATATATTTACCGTTGTATTTTGTACAAGAAGTGATGACTTACGACTGAAAAATTACCCGCTGTTTTTTTTTTAGATTTTCAGATTTCTTCGGCGGACGTATCAAACGACTGTTATTGTTTCTGTTCGTTTGTTCGTCCGCGTCATTTCTCTGGTTTTCTTTGCTTTGTTTGAGGATAATTCCATTCTCTGAAGGTAAGTGAATGTTTCCTAATTCACACTGCTAACTTCATAATCGAGCACCCTGTCTGTTTGGTTCTGAGCTATTAGGCGACTGTCGCTTCTCTGTCACAAAGACAAGCAGTGCGAACACAACTGATCAACAGCTTGTGAACAGACTTCTCACAACTTGATAAGTTCTTTGAATTTCTTCAATGTTACCCCACCAAAATTCACGCGCATTGTCTCTCTTGTTTTCAGCATCTCTTTATCCATCCAGTATCATTGGTGGATTTAGTATCAGCGGTACAATACCATTATTCTACGAGCTCACTGTGGAATGCACCTATCCCATTTCCGAGGGCGTGACAACCGGAATCCTAACTCTAATCAATAACATATGGACCGTTATATTCCTAGTGCTTGTAATGATTCCTGGAATAGGTAAGTTGCGTTGGGTGCTCATGAGGCTATTTCATAGAAATCAGTATTAGGTTCGGAAACCATTTTAGGTTCCAAAACACATGTTACAAGTATTACCGTGCTCCTGTTTCCGATAATTCTCACTTTGAGATGGTGCCCTCTGTGCATTTTTCTTCCTTGGGAGCAGAGTAGGTGGGGGTATCTGTATCTCCTCCGCGCCACGGGTATCTGGCGATTTGAAAGATGAAATCTTTTTAATGTAGAGACACAATCGAACATGTTGTTTTTCGCCGCTGACACTTCTAACAACTCTTTAAATCTCTTCACAGGAACAGTTTGGATGAACTGGGCATTATTTGCATCGTGTGCGGGTTGTATTCCAATATTACTCGTGTTCAGGGAACGTTACGGCAGACTCGTCGTCGATGCGGGGATAGAGGTGAAAGTCAGCGACGCAAGTGACGGTGATTTTGCAGATGACAACTTCAAAACGAGAAGTGTTTTTGCGTCTACGTTGTCGATGGCGGGGGTCGACCAATTCATGGATAAGCTTCATAAATCCAAAGAATCAAAACTTTAGATGTTTATCTTCTAAGAGTGTTCGACTATGAGATGATGACCACAAAATCTGATAAACATGAAGCCATGATCGACTAATGCAACGAAATTCAACTTCAAGAGAGGAATAGTATCGGATCAATAGATGTTTTCTTCGAGCATTGTTGAACAAGACACAATGATAACCGGGATAAACTTCTAACACAACGAGACCGAGGCCTACTTGTACTTCTACCAAAATAAAAATTCGTCGCCTAGACCACTTCACCAAAACAATATTCAATCATTTCTCGACGATCAAAAATAAGAGAGTGACTTCACGAGAACCGAATCAATTACAAAATTCAAGTTAATCACTTCATTCCTGGAACCCTAAGACGAATGTTTTAAAATTCAAGCAATACATTCAATGACATTATCATATAAATAATACACGGACAAAATTAAAGACGTTTAAATTTATGTGCTGCAAGCACAAGAGAATTCTTCAAAGAGCTCAACACCGAATTATATAGCTCAACACCGAATTATATAGCTCAACATTCATTCCATTCAGAATCTGATTTTGTACATAAATTGTTAAGAGTAATCAATTCACTTCTAAGCGTTTTGATAATTTTCCATTCAATTTTTTATACTGTAAATTAACGGTTGTAGGGAATTTTCAGTCACAAATGCAAGGAATTCACGACTACGATACACTACGGGTAGAATCAATAATCATTTTTAATTATTTAAATATTTCATGGGAGGAATTGCAATAAAATTTGACGTTATTCATAGGTGGTGTTTCCGTGTCAATGACTCACGTTTGCAATATTTAAACATGCTTGCAAAACTGGTCATTCTTACATTCTGGGAACAGGGTTTTGAAGGGGGGAGGGGGGTCTGTGTCCATTTGACTATAAATTAATCACATTGTACAAGTACACAGTCCTAGCAACTGCCTCCCATTCCTATCTTCTATTGTTATCTGGACATTAAATCCCAGACACAGAGCATGAAAGCCCCATTTTCGACGAAAAAAAAGAAGGCAATTCCCAGCTCCCATTTTACCTCTTCACGTCCCTCTTGGAAATAAATTTCATTCCAGGAACAAGAAGGGCAACAGAATCAAGCTATACGCAGTTTATCCAATCCCTCACTTCGTTTTACGAAAGTCAAAATCGCCAGTGTTTTTTGAATTCAAATAGCCATTTCCGAATTAAAAACCGCAAAGCATGTATCGATTGTATAGAGAGAACGAGAGATTTGACCGACTCAAAAATTAAAGCACAAGATTCCACAGATGCCCAGTCTTATTTCTGAGATCAGCGACTTGACATTGATAGTAAACTGCGCATGAGCGCGATAATTATTACAAGGTGATAAACTTTATACATCGTCATAGTTTTTTTTCAAAACTGGCAACAAGACATTGAAGTAAGGAAGCTTTGTTGACGAGATATTTCAGATTGCATTTATCTGCCTTCTTATTTATGTGACAGCTTGTGTAACGAATCGTCAGGAAGTGGACTATAATACTGCTTTCTTTTCTGAACGATTTGAAAAAACGATTTGGAAAATAAATAGTTTGATCATGTTTTGTCCTTAACCTATACATCATCATGTCTAGAATTCTGCAATTATTTTGTTATTATTACTTACTATGCAAAAATTAGTCGAACAAAAAATCAAACTGAAATATCTCCTCAAAGAAGCAACGTACTACATTAGACTTGTATTACAATTTCGTCTCATATGCACTGTAACAAAACGTGGTATCATTTTGTCGTAACTGTCGGGAACACATAAAACAGTCCGACTAAAATATATAGCCCTATAAAATTAAAAAAGCGAGCAGTATACAACACATTAAAGACTCTACAACCTATATTTTTATCGGACAAGCTGAAATTAATTGAGCGGGGAGGGAATCGAACCCACATCGAAAAATCGTGAGTTCGATTCCGAACGCTGCCAAGCAATTTTTAAACCTGCCTGGTTTAGGCATAATCTAGTATCATCAACATTTTGACTCATTGGACACGGGCTGTTCACAACAGTTACAGCAAAATGAAAACTACGGAAATTGCGCTCTCAGTTGAGTAGTACAAGAACTGTAAGGATTTGTTCACACTAACTTGTAACAGGCTTGATGGAACTTAACGGAAGTATCAGACTTGTTACAAGGTTGTTCCAACAAGACTGCTACAGTCATGATATGACAATATCGTTACAGCCTGTTGTCAACTTTGTGATTTGTGATGCAGACTTGTGTTCCCGTAGTGCTGTTACAAGTTGTCAACAAATCGTTTCAATCTTGTTCCTAAATTCGACGGGCAGCGCGAACACAACTTGTTGATAGCCTTGCTGGACAATCTGAGATTTGTACGTGTGCACATGATGTCGTCATGAAGGTCAACTTCCTCTAAGTTCATAAAACCAGCGTACACATTTGCAATGAACATACACATTTGTACAAACGTCAAGCAATGTCAAAATGTTCACCGTAGGAGGAGGCTTGGCAACAAACGTTTCTCCTGGGTTTAGCTCTTGGAAAAGAAGCGAGGATCGCAAAGAATTTCCAGAAAATATGACAACTGAGATAACGTGGTCGAAATCACAATGTGAAGAGTGCTACTACTACGATAAACTGTTCCTAAGCATTTTGATAAACAAGAAGAACTCAGGGAAGAGTACAGAACAATCAGCTGAAGTAACAACCAGTTCATTGCAATGGCTCGTTTCAAGAACCTCAAAGTTGTGCTGCACATCAGGAAATACTTCGTGTTAAATAGTTTGAAATGCGCATCAGTCGTCGATCACAATCGGTTCATCCACTCGTGTACCTCCGATGCTCCCAGCCTTCCCACCTGGTACCCCAGAATCACCTGCAACAACCTGGTCGACAACGGGAGATATACCTCCTCCCTTACCGACAGGTAGACCAATGTTCTCTCCAGCTTGGGGCTCGCCACTCTGGCTTAGACCAGGAGGCTTCTCGTCAGGAATCTGAGGCGCTGTGCTCTCCGCAACTTCATTCTGAGTCGGTGTGCTCTTTTTCCCATCGCTCACAATGTGATCGGATTTCGTCGGACTTTTCTCTTTTACCTTGCGTGGTTTTCTGGCACGATACACAAGCTCCCTCAGTTCGGCCGGGCATTTTACTTCCATCCACGGTTTTCTGGGTAAACGTCTCTTTACTTCATCTTCTATACTCTTTCTGGCCGACCTAGAAATTTCGACAGAATATTACCCACTACTTTTACTCATATGCTATATATTTATAAAGCCTGTCAGCAGATGTGGCAGGGAATTATGTCGCTTGCAAACTGTCGAAGGACAACCAAAGCATTCATCTGAAGAATATTAAAAGAACTAAGCAGATCACTACATCAAATTAAAACTTCTATAAAACACTCAACAGATTTAACAGACGGATTAGAACATATCAAAACTCACCTCATTACCGTTGTGGCACTGAAAACAAATTCCTCGGGGGGATCAATAAACTGAGGTTGTCTAGTCGGAGAGGATCTTCCACGAGATTTATTTTGACCGTTCACTGCTGAGTGATTCTTCATCGCGGGCGCAGACAACTTCTGATTGACCGCAGGCTCTAAAACAGGACTGCTCAACGCTTGTTTCGGAGAAGCTTTAGTAAGAGGTTGCGTGATAGGATGCGGCCCAGTGGACTGGGGTGGGGATTTCAAACCTATCGTAGGAGTGTTATATGACGTCACCGTGTGTTCAGCGTAAGGCGCCATTTTCGTGATTCCAGGCCCCAAGCCCGGGTTGACGTCACAATAGGCAGGATATGATTTTTGTTTCGGTGGCTCAATGCCTTGAGATGGTTGATAAGATACAGCATGCATCGTCTGCATGTGGTGGGACAGACTCGCTGAAAATGAAGGCAAACTTGGTTGAAACACGAGGTAACTCTCGGGCCAAAATGTCATAGAGCAGTAAAAAAATTAAATATAAACACAATTAACATCGTAGTTGTTAAAATACTGTAGGTGCCGCAAATATAATGCTCGTAGTGTTATTACTGTGCTGTAATTTGGCTAAGAAATAACGAAAGACTGTTTTCCAGTTCCGCGTTTTACACACGTACGTACACGCACGTAAAAGTCTAAATCAATATCAATGTTACATTTGAAATGAACAAATGTTTTGATGGAGAGAACTCAGCATTCCCTACGAGTTAGCATACTTTAGCGATTCTATTTGTTGAATACAAACTACTTAGAAAAGTTTAAACTTTTACGTGCGTGCACGTACGTGGAAAAACGGATAACTGGAAAGTAGCCTTAAGTTCCATTTGTACCTTGATTATGCAATACTTTGCCACAGTGCTTGCATTCACAACCTTTCTTTCCCAGTGGCGAGTTACCAACAAATCTCTTCGTTGCTGGACCTAAAGAAGAGTTGTTTATAAAGAAAACGTTGTCTTTTTGTCCAGAGCTTTAAATGGACCATTCCCCTTTTTCGAAATGTGATTACACTTGCTTTCGAAATGCTATATTATCCACATTTTACAATGTTTTGCAACCAAACTTCGCCATTTTACTAAGTTTAGGATGCTCTTTCCAGCTGTGCTAGTGAATATTCCTAATTCAAAAGTTTGTCTAAAAGAGGAATGGTAAATTCGTATCGTAATAGACGTACCATCTAGTCCATTTTGATGCACATTGATGCTCTCCAATGATCTCTTTCGGGACAACAAATGTTTGGATGAATGAGCCGGACGAGGTTCTGCGACCTCGTTTACATTGATCTGCGGTATATACAACCGAGGTGAATGGAGCATTTTCCGCGTGGGGGAGGTAATCGGTGAGGGATGCATGCCGGAAGTGGACTTGGACCTAGTCTTCGTCACGTGGGTTGAAACAGGAGGTGTAGCTGTGACGTCAGTAGTCACTTTGGGTGGGCTCGTTTTCAGAACTTCCACTATATTCTCCAGTGGTTTTCGTTGTTTTATTTTTCTCTTTGTCATCTTCTCGGCTGCTTCAAGAGAAACACGGGACACACCTAGAGTAATAAACACAAATTTAAAACCGACATTTCGTACTGACATTCATTGAGCACCCTAAAATTTGAAAATCTTGTTTGCACCCCTGCTACCTGCAGAATCTCAATATCATGCTCCCAAGGGTGTTGACTGCATGTATAAAGCATTTTCACTCACTGGCTATATCGGTAGATGCCACAACAGTACCTTGTTATGGCGCATGTGAGGTCACATGAACACAACCTTTACGATGGCGAAGTTGTTAAACCGCTCGCCCTTATCAACGGTCAGCCGAAAGTCGTGGGTTATCTCCGGGGGCTCCAGCTTCCTTGCACCGGGGAGGTCGACCTTAACCTACCAAGGCGATAAGGCCCACAGTAATTGCCATATGCTGGGGTGTTTTCTACCGATATTTTTATATATAATACATCGCTTCATTTTCTCTTTCTAGACGCGTACTCACATAGTTGTCGTACTCACATAGTTGTCGTACGTCGTTGATATCGAGCGGAACGTTGAAGACGCGGGCCAAGTGAGGAAATTTGAGCAATTCTGTGCACAAATATCTTGAAATCTTGGTCAGCGGTAGAGCCTTCATGTAGAACGCTGCTTTTGGTTTGGCAGGCAGCGGACTACGGGGTCGCAATGAGTGACAGGAGGAGAGATGCCGGGTCAGGTTGGCTTCCGTATTGAACGTCTGCAACAAAAATGTGTACACCGTGAGCAGAAAGTGTGGGAGGGGGCATATCCATTAAGGGGGGAAAGGATTGAGGGGAGGGGTTCCGGAAAATTTTGAAACTTGGCACAATTTGGTAACCTTACGGGCCCAGGATAGAAACTTCATCTGCGACGAAAAATAGAGGAGCCATCCCCCCCTCCCCCCACACATACTTTTGTAGTCTCTGTTGAGTGCTAGAAATTGCATACAGAGAATGCGAGAGTCTTACCTTATCACATGCGTTGACGAGACATTTGTAAGGTTTATGCGTGTCCATATGGTTGGATAGAAGAGCTAAAGAAAAATGATCACAAAAACATTAAATCCAGTTTACGCGGGTAATGTTTGCTACTTTTCAAGCATGCTTAAGTCTTGATTGGCCATCAGTCTACTTCATGGCTCATTGCAACACGAAGATACTTAGCAATTCCACTCGTTCCTATCGTCCGAAAGCGAAACAAACCTGCTCTATTGAAGACCTTCCCGCAAATACGACAAGTGTATCTCACTTCTTCTCCAACTCTTCGACTGGAAAATCCATCTGAAAAGAGTCCAAAACAACTTTAAAACAACTCAATTGCAAATATCAGCACCAAATGTTCCATTGCAGGACAATGCCTCAAAAGTAGCTGTGAATAACAATTAGGAACTGTACCTGGTTTCTTCAGCCCGCCATATTTCTTCCAGTAGACCCAGCAAACTGAGCAGACGTAATGTCTATATTGTGTGTTCGGAGTGGACCAGGGGAACCAATGGGTGGATGTGTTGGCTTGAGAAAAATTACAATTAATTATTCATTAATTACCATTAATTATTGATTAGTTACCATTACAGTCAAGGCTGGATATTCATAAAAATCCTGGGGGGAGGGGGTAAATTTACACAGGATTGGGGCACCAGCATCTTCCTGATCTAAGGTTTGTTGTGTACAAAAGATTGACATATTGCATGTGTCCATTGAGAGCAAAAATCTTTGTTTGTTATTCCTTTTTGCAAAAACTTTAGTTGGGTAGGTTGGATTTCAAATAAACCCAGGTATCTTTTTGCCTAATGTGTTTTGTCAACGATATACATTGATGAATGGATTGAAGATCATATCATGATATGAAAAGGATTTGAAAAATGGTAAACCATAACTTACCATAACAACTTTCACATGAGTAACCAGGGGTGGGGGGTTTGGTGATTACACCTGGGGGAGGGTAAGGTATGGAGTTGACAGATTCCTTGTCGCCTGACCCAGTTACACATGTTGTTCCAGGCCTGGGAAGAAAAACTGAAAAAATTAGCCTAATTCACAATGAAAAATTTCCTATACAAGTTCTGCAAAACTTACGGATTTGAGACAAGGATTTGTTTCAAGTCCGATTCTTTTTCAACGCTTTTCAGTCTTTTCTGCAATAAAGAAGAAAACACACACCTGTTGAAATATTGAAAGAATAATATTGTTAAAAGCATTTTTTCTCAATGTGCTTTACCTGTCTTACATATCTGTCTGTGGTTTTCCACATATAATAATATTCAATGATGCTTGAGATGCTTTTCCAAGGAAGCTACAAAGAAATTCTGATCTTCAGTAAGTTCAACCAAGTAGAAAAGTTATCAATTGCAACAAAGACTTACAAAATCTTTTTGAATATCACTGAAATCCTTTCCATATTTATTGATGGCTTCTTCAAACAGCCCTGCTTCACCTGGGGATTGTCATGATAAAAAACTTAATGATAGTAACATATTTACACAAATGGGATGAGTGCTTAGATGTTCATTAATGACCCCACCAATCCCAAATGAAGATACGACCATAATCCTAACCACCATCCCCTCTACACCAGTGTTCTGTGAAGTTATTTCCATGACCTAACAGTATCATGCAACTACTCCTAGTCATAAAGTTCAATTGCATTTAAAGAATTATCTTCTCATTTTCTCTCCTTACTTTGAGACTTTTTAGAATTGACAAATCTATCCTGCTTTTTTTTGCTAACCTCTAAAATTTTCTGGGACCAATGGTTCTGCAGCCCGCCATTTTATACAGCCATGCAGCTCTACACACCAAGATAAGCCCAATCCCAAACATGCTCTCTTACCAATGATTTGTTCTACTCTAACTTACATAAGACTATTTTACTCCTATACCTGCAGACCATTCCTCCATTTCGTCTCTGCATAAGACAGGTCCTCCAGAAGGAACCAAACTTCCCACGGCTTTGCTTAGATCATAATCACACTTGTGCAAAACACATAATGCATGGAACTGCAAGAAGAGAAGCAGAGTTCTTGAAGATTTGAAATTTTACCACCCCAGATTGCCAATTCAGTCTTTCTTTCTTACGGTTGTTTTCAAAACTCATCCTACTCCAAACCTTGTTTCAAACCATAACCAGAGATGAATGCAGTATGATGTGGGGAGGGGTGTGTGTGTGTGTGTGTGCTCTGCCAGTCTAATGACCATACGTTGAGTAAGTACTTCAATTGTGTTTGTCTTAATAGTCATGTGTGTCACCCACTAACATTTTTCTGTTTTATCATAAAAAAGCACCCCATCTGTGAGTATTAGTGTGCCCCACTGCCAGCAAATACATTTCTCTCTATAACCATGAAAGCTTTAGCAACATACTTGTAGGTTATCAAAAGCACGCAATAGGCAAAATTTATAGTGTATGGCGAAGTGTAAAATAATCTAATTCCTTTGTGACTTTAATTTCTAGGAATTTTACAATTAAAATTGATCACCTCCCCTAAAAGTTGATACCTGTGTTATATCTCGAGATGCAGCTGCGGCACTCATGTGAAGACTTGGCTGCTTAACAGAACTGCTGCAATCCAGCGCTCGAGCAAATGTACCCACAGACCTAACACAAAAACAAATCAATCAACTATTAAAGCACAACTATTAAAGCACGACTATTAAAGCATGACTATGACTTTAACTTCTTCAACAGCACTGGTAATGAGCATTGCACAAACCTGGAAACAACTAGGAACTGGTCAACTTCACGATCTGTCAAGCTATGGTCTGTTGTCCAGACTTTTGTCTCCAGCTGGGACAAATCTCGAGCATCTATGCTTGCTAAAATCAATGATCATATCACATTACAATGATTGACATCATATTACAATCATGATTGACAATTTTGCAATGTAAATTATCAACAATGCATATTTCATAAGGCAATATCAATTGTTCTTTGAATGCTTCAAATTACTGTTATGAAATATGACTACTTCTTGAAAAATAACCAGCTAATAGCAATCTGATGGTAAGGTGTTGAAATTTATTATATTAATAATTTTCTTGACTGGCTTATCCCAATGGAAAAGCAAATTCTACATACTGTCTTCAAGCTTCTGTGGAATGACTGGCTGATAGTTTGAGCCAATTCCTATCTCTCCTTTGTCAGCAAGAAGGGCCTTCTGCTGTGGATCATACACTAAGCAGTAGTAAAACCAATCCTGAAACACCAAGGAAGTATGAGTACATACATGCATATTGAAAACGAACATAAAAATTAGTGTTAGTCATACTTGCAATGTTTTTTCTCCATTATATCAACATATAAATGACAAAAATATCTGTGTTTACTGGTACGAACACATAAATTTTTTGTCTTGTAAAAAGCAAGATTTTAACAGAAGTTGATACCTCTTTTCCAGCGTACTTTGGTAGAACTTCAGTTTCACAGTAAAGTGTAACAAGGCATTTGCCTCTAAAAATACAAGTCAGGAAATATAAAGATTATTTAGCACTCATTGTGAGGCAGAAATGACACCACTACGAAACAGAAATATAGTTTATGTAGATTATAAGGCGTATACAAAAGACATATTTCAGAAAAAACCTTATTTGACTAGCATTTATGGTTTCATATTGTCTTGATAGGAATAATTCTCTATGGGATAACTGATGCATTTTTGTGTCATCTAGCTCAACTTCACCCATATCAATTTCAGCATCCTCCTCTGCTGCACCTGATAAAGAAAGCAAAGTCATTAAGCCTTAGTGCTCTGCCATTGATGGGCAAAATTGTCTGATGTTATACACAGTGGAAGAATATGGCACTAAGAGAGTTTGAATTTGAGCAAAAAATCTATTCAAAAATTTCCTTTTTGAAAACTTGAAGGAAATTTCAGTTTTGAAAAGTGGAAACCCTTGCTTAAAAAACAAAATCAAGGCAGTTTCATGATAAATTGAAAGCCACTAATTTGAACCTTGACTATGTGATTGACAATTTTATTTAGAAACACTGCCCAATGTTTTAGTCACAAGTTCTGATATACTTACCAGCATGTCTATCAGCTTGTGCAATCAAAGGAGTTGACAGGTCTCGTCGACGATAAAAACATTGGACTTTCGCTTCAATCTGACCATTTCCCAGTTTGGTCAACTCTTCAATTCTTCGTATCTGGTATGGATAAACTGGAGCAGTTTCAACATAAACGTAATCTAAAAATAAAAGCAAACATCAAGGTTAGGCGCATATATGTGATTACTGAACTTCAAATATCACTGGACTAACACAATAGCTTCCACACTCCAGTTATGTTTGAGATCAGTGGGACCATCCCTTTTCTGCTAAGTTAGGTAAGCCTCACCTATATATAGCCAAAAAACCGTGCCACAGTTCGTGGACATGGTATATAGATGTATTTCCAAGAATTTGTTTTGCAACACACAAAATCCACATTATGGAGTGAATATATATGATGATAAACGAGTACTGTTCAAGGCAATTCTCAATGCATAACACCTTTTGTAAAGCAAATATCAGATTTTGAGATAAATTTATCTTTTGTTGTGCCCACAGAGAAACAATTTGTAATGGCAAAACAAGAACGCCATATTGACTGGCAATAAAGTTGCGATAAGACAATGAAAATAGCACAATTTGCCATGGATATTTCAATGCAATTCATGCTTGCCCCAGCAAACTGTAGTCTATAAATATATATAGAATGTTATTTCATATTCATTTTAAATTTGGAGTTATATGCAAACTTCAGAACATTTGCCATTATTGGTGGACACTGAAATAACACAAACATATGAAGTTTCCATACAACCATCCAATTTCTTAAAAATGAGAGTTCAACATTCAATGCCCTACAAACTTAGAAAATCAACATAAAAGTTGTACACACAAAATAATAAATTTAAATAGTCATAAACACTTCAGCCCATTCTCTCAACCATCAAAATACGTTTTTCAACAATGGCACAAAACTTTATCTACATTCTGCAAACTCCTTAATTAAAAGTTTTCAAATTCACCGCGGCAGGAAAATACAGATTTGCCCCGAATTCATAACACACGTTCGGAGGGGTTAAGACTTGTAAATATATGGAAGCAAAACAAAGGTTGTACTATTTTGTTTGAAGTTTATTACACCGCTTCTTAAGCTAGTCAAAAGATATCTTTCTGGCTTCTTATGCGGCCACGGAAAGGTAAGTTTACTTAGTTTGTCGGAGGGTCATTCGGCCACCGGGGCCCGCTAGAGTTCGAATATATTCTGAAATTTACAACAGAACTTTACTCACCCCCAACGCGATAAATTCGCGAATTTGTATTCGACGACATTTCTACTGCGTTTAGTTCTTCGCGTCAATAAGAACGTGTATAAAACAAAAGAAAATCAACTACGAACTACACATTTCAATGATATACGCACACACACCACACTACTTTGATTCGGCCATTATTGTTCACTCTACCACACTCATACCGAACCACGCTTCACGATTGACCTTCGTGACAACCTCGTGGCATACCGGAAGATGGCCGGAAAATAAAGCAAAAAACTAACTGAATATTTTTTCATATTTTGGCACCTAATAAAGTCTCTTCAATGATAAAACAACCTCCTTGTGTACTAAGTATACTATTTTACTGCCCTTGTTTGTTTAATACGGTACAAACGCTAACCCTGAATGGAAATTTTGAATAAAACTTTTGACTTTTTAACCTAAGCACCACGTGACTGCAAATGAAAAGAATCCGTCCTGTTCCGACAAGTGGCGAAGGTCGTTCACACCAAAAAGTAATGATATGAATTATTCATTGCTTTTAAAACATAAACTTCAATTCGCGGGGATAATCCGTTTGAAATGCAACACATCTAACTCAAATTGTCACATCTGCTTTTGGAAAGTAGTTTTTCTTATAAATTTTCAAAGTAGGTGGTTCAAATATCTCGAATTTCGGGGGTTGCCATTTGGGGTTTTTGAAAACCGGTTGGCCGTAAATACGGGGAGTTCTGTCGCTAACGCAGGGGCTTCGAACATTTGAATATATTTACAATACAACAATGTTGACGACATTTGTGACATACTAACAACGTTAAATATGCGCGCTTGTCCGAACGTCGCTTCCTGACTTACAGCCTTCTGTCATTTGATACCTAATTCTACCTTCCAGTTAGTAAAGTGAAGAGTATTACTCTGTCGTGCAAAGTTGAACAAACACATCACAGAGGTACGCCTTCGCAATTCTTTTATGTCTAGCTTAACTGGTTCGGAAACCCGGTTTGACCGGTTTTTAATGGCGGACGAGCATACAAACGAGGCTGTGACGTAAACGGTGGCAAATAATGATCATTTGTTTTGATGGAATCAGATGGAATGATCAACCTGCAATGCGATTTATGACGAGTGACCCGGCATCGAGCGCAACACCTTTACCACCGACTACGGTTGTGTCTGACTCAAGTCATCGATGTGACAGATTGTACAAGTACTATGGAAAGGAAGTTTGTGATTCAGCTGAAAAGATTTCCTAACATAGTATACGATACAATCAGAGTATAAAACTTAGATGTTCGTAATCACTCCAAGTCGTGCACTCTCCGACACGCGATGCCGTTTTCCGCGACATCATTATTATTTTTACGGTAACTTTGTTAATTTTGCCACTACGACGCCCAGTGCAGATCGGTATCACTAAATATATGCATTCACTGTCCACACATTTGGTGTTTCTGTTTTGGAAAATCGATGAAGTCATGAGTGTTTATATTGCGTTTCTGGTGACGTATAAAAATAATCAGATTCGTAGACTAACTAGCACTCATCATCGCCATTCGCTGTTGGTTTATTGTGCAGCGACTGCTAGGAACATCACATTTACAGTTATCAATGAAACACAGCACGTTTTACAAGTTGAATCATATCAGACCATTCAGTTAGAGCACTTTCTACATTGAGAAACAAAATGATAGATATTACTATCTCTTCAATTGTTAATTCATGAAGAGTGAACGTAAGCGTAAAACTGATAAAACTGATGGGAAATTACCATAACTCTCATATATTAATTAGAGTTCGGATATTTTTATTTCAAGATGAAAGAACAAAGTTTCGAAATCATTACCTGAAGCGCAACTTGTTTTCATTTACATGTAATTTTGTGCAATATATATATATATATATATATATTTATATATATATATTGCTTTATCTATCTAACTTTCCATATTATTTAAGCTACACATATTTGTACAATTTCTTTAGTTTAATCATCTTCATCGGATATTTCCTCTGGTTCACTGTCTTCGGATCTTGACTCCGTACGTGGGCTATGATCACTCAAGGGATACTCATAGTTATCATCATCTACTTCCTCGCGACCCTCCACATTCTCAGCATCATCCTCACTGTCTTCGGCATCGACAATACCGCCATCTTTAGTGACCAGTTTGTTCACAAGGTGCTCGTTGACGCCCGCATCTCGCAGGATCTGCGTGTACTTCTTCTCTGCCTTTCGCTTGGCGTTCTCTTGCGATTCTCTCTCAAACAAAAGGGGTCTTTGTTCCACGCGTTGTTTCATCTCAGCCAGTTCGCGTTCGTATTCTTCTTGTCGGCCGCGTTCGCTTTCCCTATGGTGAAAAAAGTTAGAAATGATGTCGGCGCGGAAATTTAAATGTCATCATCGTTATTATCTTCGTTCCTACAAAGCTCTACGCTTTGGCCAAAAAATGTGTTAGATTTGAATATTCCAGAGTTAAATCACTATAATTTTGTGGAAACATACACCACGTAAATTTATTAACGCAAAGCTTTCGATCCGATCAGTGCTAATACTGAAGAAAATGTAAGTTTGTCTACAAGTTATCAAGGAGTTGCGTTGACATTGCATGTTTCCAGTTTGTTGTAAGAAGCTTGGAACAAGCTGTAAGAAGCTTGGAACAAGCTGTTAAAAACTTGCAACAAGCTTAGTGGTATTATCAGACTTGTTATACAAGATAGTTCTAACAAGTCTAATAGTCATGAAAACACAAGAGTTTTACAAGGTTGGCGAGTTACAAGGTTGTAACAATATTGTTAGATCATGACTGTATATATCAGCCTTGTTGAAACAACCTTGCAACAAGTCTGATAATATCAATCAACGTCAAGGTCGTAATAAGTTGTTAGCAGTTGTAAGAAGTTGACTTGGAGACTTGATACAAGTTGTGAGGTTTTTTAATTACTCATTCGAAGATTTTGTTGTTTCATTTCCCATGCAGAGACGATGTATATATTTTCCCCTACCTGAATGTTCTTAATTTCTGCTCGCTGCTTTTCTTGAGTCGCCATGAGTGATCGTTGGCCATTGCTTTAACAGTCACTTGAGATCGCATTTGTTTTTCTCGCTTTTGTTTCGCCTTCCTCGCTTTCAAGGTTTCGTCGTTTCTTTGTTTTTGTACTTCTAAACTTCTCCGCACGGCGTTGTCTCGTAGCCGAACAGACTCCGTCGTCCTAAAGAATGAGAAATAAACCACGGGAAAAAAATTGGAAAAAGTATCACAAGAGCTTCCCATCCAGGGACCGGTTGTAAAAAAAGTGATTAAAGGTAACTATGATTAGTGGAAATGTCAGCCAATCAGAACAACGTATTTTGTACTTAATCACTTTATATTTAACTACAAAACAGTGATTAAGAATTTTAAACAACTAGCCCCAGCTCTTTAACTATCTATGATGCTTTATCGTACAACAATGTTGCTCTAATAATATTACACAATGTTGCAGGAAAATTTTAAGCAAGTTTAAACCGATGCCAACATTATCAAAATTAAGGTTCAACTACAGTCGTGATTAGAAACGTTCCGAAAAATGTTGATCAGTTCATTTGCCAAGGTTGAGGAATTCATTCGATAAACTCTGCTATTTCCTCTAAAAGTTCACAACTTCCTGTTAATGAGCCAAAATCACATCAAAGCAGTTTTTGAAAGCTGATTTTGAGTGGCGCAAGTTGTGAAGTTTTTGAGGAGCTTATCAAATGAATTCCTCAACCTTAGCAAATGAACTGATCAACATTTTTCGCAATGCTTCTATTGGCAAGGCTTTAAGTGTGCCGAATAAGTAACACATATTGCGTCCAACAATGTTGAAAAAGCCTTTAGCATTTGACATCTTTTTACTTGGGATTTTTGCCAAACTTATTTTGCGGTATCTCAGGCGACAGACATCAACTCTCATTCTCGTTAACTTTGTTTTATTTATTTATTTAGCTTCGCCACAAGAGCATGCTCACAACAACAGCATGTGTCCGTTACTGAACGGTACAGTGGTTACATATTACCCCACCAGCCCACCCTGTCAATTTCCCAGTGGGAGGAAACTTTAGTAGCCAAGGAAAACCAACGGGTTTGGGCAAAGCGTTGACTTATGCTCTTCTTACATCCGCACTATATGTTCAAGTCACGTTAGGAAGAATCCAACACGAAATACGAGTGGTTTAACAACTTCGCGTTTGACTGAGGAAAATTCTTATCTTAACTCTCGCTTCCTTGGCCACGCCCGCAAGCTTAATGCCGCGGTGAATTTCAAAAGCTGGTACAAAACATGAAAAACTCACCCGAAAGGTAGCGTGTCTTGTGAGGATGATAATTTTGCGCTGTATGGTCTGTTCTTCCTAGCAGTACGCACAACCAGAGATTCTCCCATACTTTGACTCAAGTTCTCCATGGAGCGAGCGCGTCTGAGACTGCTCCTAGCGTGTGGAATATGCGCCGTCTTCAAATTGAACGGTTCAACCACAGTGGGCTGTACCTGCTTCTTCCTTCTCCTCAACTCTTTCTCGAACTCCCAGTGCAACGCGTCAAAGTCGGGCACCTCCGCGTTGATGTTCGGTCGAAACGGCGGTTTACGTTCGCGAGACTTGCGACATTTTTGTCGCGATTTCGCTGCGGGTGTGACGTTCGCGCGCGCTTCCATTCTCGGAGGCAGCCGTGACTTGGCGAGCAGTTCGGCTGCACGAAGCTTTGTGCGTATCTTGCGATATTCTTCTTCTTCAGTGAGTCGATCGGCAAGACTGAGATCGTCCTTTTGTTTCGGCGGAGGTCTCGCTTTAAACAAAGCGCGTTCAGTTTCCTCTTTGGCTTGTTGTTCTGCAGTCTTCCTTTTCTCCTCCTCCTTTCTATGCTTCTTCATCTCTTCGCGTCTCACGAAGCTGAACGGTTTTTCTGTCGCTTTCAAGATGGCTTTGTTGATCTCGCGCACCTGCTCGCTTCTCCGTTTGCTCTTGTCGACAATGTCGTCGTAAAGAGGCAGGAAGGTCGTTGCGGGAACGGGCTGGGCTCGAAATTTCTTTTTGAGTTCGGCTTCCTCCATCGATTTCTTGACAACAAGATCTTCCTCGAGCATTTGCATGGATCGCGTCTTTCGTTTTTCCTTCGTGGCTTCTCTTAAGGTCATCGTGAACGGTTTGGGCACCGTGATTGTTGGAGTCCAATCCTTGAATAGTGAGAAGGAACAAACGCTGTAGCAAGGACAACTATTGAATACTTACATCCACAAATGAATATACTTTATCCTCTCAATAACTTCCCATTTGCTGCTTCCTCATGTGTCCTTTCTCCCTTCTTCCACTCATCTTTCTTTTCTGCTCCTTTACGGAGCTTTATCTCCCCTTCTTTCTTATTCCTCCCCTGCTTTCTTTTTTCTCTCCTTTTCATTTTCCATTCTTCCTTTCCTTAATTCCTTATCCTTCACCCCTTATTTCTTCTCAACTACTTCATTCCTTCTGGCATCTCTCTTCTTTCCAACTTCCTCCTAATGAATACACTTCATTCACTCAATCACATTTCAAGAAATCCTCCTCTTCTCTCTTCTTTTTATTTTCAGCCCTTTTTACACTTCTACTTCCTTCCTCTCCCCTTCTTTATTCTTATCCTTTCTACCTCCCTTTTTACCCCTTCCCTGTTTTCCTCTTTCTCTCCTTTTCTTCTTCCATCCTTTCTTTTCTTATCCTCTACCCACTCATTTCTTCTCCACTCATCCTTTCTTTTGTCTCTTCCTTTCCACCTCCTCCCATTCTTTCACCTCTTTCTTTTCATTGCCTTCACCCATCCCTTTTTTCCTTCCCCCTTTACTTCTTCTTCTTTTTCTCTAGTCCCCCTTACTTTCCCCTCTTCTGTCTCCCTTCCCTTTCTCCTTGTTATACCTTTTCTTTAGGCACCTTGTGCCCAGGTTGTTCATGCTCAAGTGTTTCATTTTCCATAGCTGTGTAATCTTGAACTGAGAAATCCTTCCACAAATGTTCAACCATATCAATAGCTGCCGATCTCCTAGGAAACAATGAACTGGAGAACTCTTCTGGGCTACTTATAACTTCTTCCTGTTCAACTTCAACTTCACTTTCATCTGAATGTTCACTTGACCTGCCCTCATGTTCTTCTAAAATGGACAAGACAATGTATGATAAAAAACATAACAAATATGAAACAGCAGTAATAACATGATAACTTGTTGCACATATTACTTAATACTCATACTTCTATATCCACATCAAGAATGGCTAAAAAATATACCTGGCCATAATGGGAATGGAACCTACAACCTGTGGAATGGTAGCCCAACGTTTGAACAACTGAGCTATGTGGTCAGATCAATTCAAGTATGTGATATTTCTAGTTTAAGTCAAGTTCTTCGGTATCAAAGTGGAACTTCAATAGTCCAAAAGTATACCTGTTGAGCCATTCGTCAAGTGGGATAAATCTTTCACAAAATCTTGAACTGGTGACTTTGGACGAGTCTGAATGATGTCTTTAGAACTAAGTGATTGTTCGTGACTACATGCTTCTATGTCACCCATAGTTCCGTTTACATTACTATATTCCTGTAATCCAAGGCCATTTTCAAAACCATCCCATTGAAAACCACTTTGCTTTTTCAGCTCGTTGTGATATCTTGTCTCTAGCAACTTCAGAGTCTTTTTGTGTTCTTCTCGTAGTTTAATTAGATTCTCGTAGAACTGTTCTTCGCTAACGCCATCTTCTTTTTCATAGCTCAGTATAAATTTATGCCGATTTTTGTTTTTGTTTATATGGCGACGGCCAGACGAAGTTCGAGTTTTTGTACGACTTAAATCGTCGCCACTTTGTTCTCCACCTTCAGAACTTTGGGAAAATGAGTGGTGTTCTTTAATTTCTTTCATACTTGCTGGCAGGCCAGTGTTAGAAAGTCTTGGAGCTTTATAACAGTTGTTCTTGACAACGGTCAACGCGTGTGTTGTCGCCATGTTGAGTTCAAATTTTGGCGAAGTTTTCTAGATCTCAAATTTCAGGTGACATTCTCTATGTTTGGGGAGGAGAGGGAAGGTAGTTTTATATACAAACCATACATTTTGCGAATTTTTTATCTTTTTTACTCAACCCTCCCTAGAGAGTCTCCGAATTTTCAGCTGGTCACAGTACATGATATTGCGGATTCATTTCTTTAATTAAAAAATCATTTTGAAATTTATTATTTCACGCTTGGTTTAATATATATGGTTGGCATTTGTATAAACAAAGTTGTACTTTGTCAAAATTACAGAGATGTTGCTCTCTGATACTTATTTATTTATTTTCTCCCTCGTTGACGCGGCTGGTTTGTTATTTCTTACGGTATTCTTTGTATCCTTTCAGTAACAATGTATATTTCATGTTTCATTCCACTCATGTTTGTGTACGAAATTAGTTTGACATTTGTCATGTACAGATAGCGTCCTTGACAGTACTGGTACAGATTATCAATCTTTCTGATTTGGAATGTGACTACATCAATGCTACAGTATGTTGTGAAAGGCTTAACAAGGTAAAACAGCAAATTTGTGAGATTTTGTGTCAGATGGTGTCAAGTATTTCACAAATTTGCAACAACCAAGGCAGGTCATTTCCCGTGGAAACTGCTGGGTAGTATACAGCAAACCTTAGGGTGCATTCCATGTAAACTCCATGATGGAGATAGACCATTTTATACTATTGTGATTTGCTAAATCCAAGCCAGAGATCTCCAGGGAGCCTGAGTGGAAAGTTTGGAAGTTGCGTGCCTGAGATTTTGAAAATTTGCCATAAAATGTATCGGGAACATCAACTTTCCTGAGGAAATGGAACTTTCCAGACTGGCCAGTAAGGAGTATGTGGAATGCAGTCTATAGCTCAGGGTAATACTAACTCATATTGTAATTGAATTTTTCTCTTTATATAGTTTATAATACCAGAGATCATTGCCCAGTTGTACTTGCCTGTTATGTTCCTTATTCATTTCCACTGGATCTATTTCCTAATAACTTTGCCAATGTCAGTATGGCTTATTTATAGGTAACTTGTACATTATGTTTTATATTTCATCTTGAAGCAGTAGCATAGCCATCCTGACAATTTGGGTCTGACTGTAAAAACAATCATGACTTGAAATTGACTTGAGAATTTGACTTGAAAATATGACTTGAAATTTTACACTTTACTATACCCAAATTACACTTGACTGTAGCACATAACTAATCATGCTAACACATACCACTGTTATTTGGATATAATGAAGTGTTAATTACCTTAATGATAATAAAGTTGATATTGACAGAGCAGGACCTAATTGTCAGGCTTGCTAGCTGCACCACTTGGTATAGTGTGTGGCATAGCATCACTTGTGAGGGGAGAAAGAGTTTCTTTTCAAAATTTTCAACATTTGCTCTTTGTTCTTGACTTGATAGTTTTTGTATTTTTTCAAAGATACCTAAATAAACCTTCAGGAAATGGTGGCATTTATGATCCGGCAGAAATTCATAACAGAAGTGAACTGAAAGGATTCCTGAAAGAGGCAATGGTCAAATTAGGGTTTCATCTTATCTCATTCTTTCTCTATTTATACAGGTGAGTATTTACAGTCATGTTAATAGAAGTGTTCTGAAAATATTTGACCAATTCATTTGCTCAACTTCAGCAGTTCATCTGACCATTTCCCCCTGTGATTCCTCAAATTTTGAAAAGTTCATTAAAATGTTCACAACTTCCTGTTTATTGACCACATTGACCAATCAGAATGCTCACAAACAAGATGTAGCATTTTGATTGGACAATTAACAGGAAGTTGTGAACTTTTAAGGAATGTCTTCAAAATTTTGGGGAATTGATCTAAACTTGAACAAATGAATTGGCAAAATATTTTTGAAACGCTTCTATTGCTGCCACTGTAAGATATTTTTAAGATTAATAAGACTACAGAGCTCAATTACTAAACACAATATCATTCAAACTAACAGAGCTCCAATCCTCCTCCCCCCCCCCCTAACTATATCATTCTGGATCTATGCCTGATTTTGATGATGCTTAGTGTTTCATTTTAATACCAGACAAGTGCCTTACCCATGACATTTAGGGACTGGTCATAAAGTATAGGGGGGGGGGGCTATAAAAATTTAATTATTAAAAGGCTAATTTTGTGTGGCCCACCCCTGATTTTCCTAAAAAATATACATGACCCACCCCCTATTTGGCACTAGAAATCCTTAAATATCCCCCCAGTATATCCTTAAAATTTTCATGACCCACCCCTATTTGTGACTTAAAAAATTCATGACCCACCCCTCAATTTTCATTGCCCACCCCCCCCCCCCATACTTTATGACCAGCCCTTAAGTCAGCCGCACAAGAGTGAACTTGTTGGCTTTAGATCGACAAAGTCTCTTCGTGTGTGGGCAACATTTCTGGCATTTTCGTCATTTGTCACAGGTTTACATGTTACAAATGACGAGAAAACTTTGCAGATCAAACTCGTCAGGAATGACAAGTACATGTGACAAGTGCGCTTGTTGGTGGCATGCTTTAGATCTACTTCCATTTTAAGGGAGAGTGTTTTAATTTGCATATTTCCCTCAAACTAATAGCTTTTCATTTTTTGCAGTATGATATCTGTCCTTATTGCAAAGAAAGACAAATCGTAAAGATTCAAACAGTTTATCATGGTTGTCAAAAAGAAATAGGCCAATTAAATACATTGTTAGGAATACAGCATGACAGTTTGCAATCGAACATTGTTATTTGAAATTAGTAGTTGCAAGCTAAGAGTTTGTGTTAGAAGTATGAAAATATTGTGATGTAAATACCCACAGACTAGCTTGGCTACGCAAGGTTTTCTAAAATTATTCACCTGAAGTTTGTAAAATTTTGTTATTTGGGTAGTAAAATATACGTGAGCTACAGTGGCTACAGGTCGGTAATATAATAGTTTTCTCGATTTTCTGAAATTGACCAATCACGTGAAAGTAAACATAAATTTCGCGCGTCATGCAAGTTCGCGGGCAATTTGTCTTTTTTAGCGGGAAGTTTCTTGGCAAACACTACACATTCTGCTCGATTGTTGTGAAAATTGACTTTGTTTCTCGTATTTTACATTATCTCGTGAGTGGAAAGGAATAATTGTATACTACCGAAGATGAAGCTGCTCCATAGTTTACATCGACGGCAAATTGTCCGTTCATATTCAGCAAGGAACGAATGTACGTTGTATTTAAAATACCATGAACCCAACCAGCTCGTTATTTTGTTATTATCTTGGCAAAATTATTGTGAATCCAACTGATGTTCTTTTATTAACGGTAGACCTGAATGTCGACTTCGTAATAGAGCAGATGAAATGCCATAAAGACGACAAACACGAAGTGAAAGGTCTGGACACCGAAGTGAGTGGACACACTTATATATTATTGAATTATTTATACCCTAAATTCTCAATTTGTATTCCCCATGGGAATATCGCTTTTGTTCGAGTTTTATAACTTGCAAGTTCTTTGAACTCTAGGGGCTTAATGCTCATAGATATATTGGGATATTTCTATATGGTTAGCAAAATATTCTTCTATATCTATCATTGAACATACTAATAACAATCAATTGTTGGTATGGTCGGTCACAGATCAATAGTCAGAAATATTGATTTGGCACAAGGAATGGTTTCTACACTAACATTGACTGTGTTTGCAGTGGTGTAGTTAAGAAGGGGCGAGGGGGGGGGGCAACTTCCCCCCCAATTGTGTTCAAGGGCATTTGAATAGTCTAAATCCATGTAGAAGTTGAGGGGGGAGACCCCCTAGAATGCCTTCACCGCTCGCTACTTGCCCCCGAAAACAATGACCCTGGCTACGCCATTGTGTGTGTTTGCCTTACCTGTTTTGCAATTTTTCTTATAGGCCGAGGTCCCTCCATTCACATGTAGTTTTAACAATTGTAAGTATTGTAAGGTAAAAAGCACCTACGAATGCCTGACGACTTAAATCAACCATGCATTGTAATTTATTTTTAGCATTACTACAAGGCCACATGCTAGCTGTTGCGGATGAGGAGGGTGGAGTGTGCCTGTACGATGTTAGAAAGCAGGGCCCACCAGCCAAACTGAAAGGTAGTTGACTTTCAAGCATGCCGTAAACACTTGATATGGTAACCACTATACTATTTAGTGTCATAGCAAACTTTTTAATTGGGGGGGGGGGGAGGGCACGTATTGATCAATCCATGTTCACAGACCATCAAAACAATCAATTTCAAGGGAAATTAATTGAGCAATGCATGAATATGTGCCCCCTCCCCCGGCAATTACTGAATTTGCTACACCACTGTTACTCTTCAACCAAAGGTCATTCACAAATAAAACTGTAAGTGTACCTGTGTTTCAGGTTGGCTAGCACACAGTAATGCTATATTTGACATTGCATGGGTTTGCAATGAGCCCAAACTTGTAAGTAACAATATATTAAGTAGCATTTTCTTTGAGAATTTTACTTTTACCATTTAAAAATACCTACACTAATACACTAATAAATAAAATACCTTCTAGGTGACAGCTTCTGGAGATCAAACAGCTCAATTGTGGGACATTCAACTGAGCACAAAACTCGCTGTATTTAAAGGGCACAGTTGTAGTCTCAAGTCTGTTGATTTTCAGTGTGAAAATCTATGTAAGATACGAAATAATAGTGTCTGTATTTATATCGGATATCTGTTGCTACTCGTGCTCATGATTAGTACTAATTAACACAATTTGCTGTGGTTTGTAGTCGTATTTGCAACAGGTGCACGTGATGGAAATGTAATGGTTTGGGACATGCGTTGCAACAAACGTGATGGTTACTACAAACCGGTGAATACCATTCATAACTGTCATTCAACGCTTGCAACTACTGGGACACCACAGAGAAACAACAGACGTGGTAGAAGACGATCAAGTTCAAATAGTCCAAGACCAGTAAGAAATTTCCGTTAGACTATTTCACTCCTTCTGCTCTAACGAGTCTATTCTGATAAGTCCCTTCCAAAGAAACCTTTTCTCCTATTTTCAAGCTCTCAGAAGCCTTCACCATAATTTCCCCCTTGTTCTTTCTGTCTAAAAAGCCTTTTCCCTATTCCTTCCTTATTTTCTTACTCACTTCCCTTTTCCCTATTTTTACTCAATAAAACCCTTCTGTCTTTGGTGAGTCCTTCCTTTATAATCAGCCTAAGAACCTTACCCAGAAGTGACTGGGAAATATAATAGTATAAACAAATTTTTCTCAGGACTCCCAGCAAAGTGTGACCTCTGTGATATTTCAAGACATAAACACAGTTATCTCAGCTGGGGCAGTGGATGGCAACATCAAAGTTTGGGATTTGCGAAAGAATTACTCGACAATCCGTACAGAACCATTGCCCTATCATGCGTTCCCTTACCCTGGCTCTGGCACGCGCAAACACGGTGAGAACACGTGGTACACTCGGCAACTACCCATCATTGCTAGAAAATTTAAAACTTTTGCAAAGAGAAATCTTCACACCAGTTTGAAGTACAGTTTAATAGATTTTCACATTTTTTAACATTCCAAATATACTTCTTAATAAACGTTCCCCTGCACTGCTAAACGTACGTAAGTTGCCGCAAGTCTGCGGCGCTCTTGCTTCTTGGCATTCATTGGGCGAATATAAGAATGAGCTAAGAGCTTGCTTGGGCTCGATGACAACAAGTCTGCTACAAGTTGTCAACAGTCTTGATGCACGTTGATGGTCAAAACTTTTTATCCCCAAGCTTAATAATGCAAGTTGTTTCAACAATATGGAGTAGCATCAAGTTTGACTTTCACAGACTCACAGACTGTGTAGGCAAACAACGAAACATCACTGCATTTCCTAGAATTTGAGATCCAATGTATAAAGGAATCCCGGAGCAATATTTACTGGTAGGAACTGGAATCAGAGATATTCTCTGAATCCGGTTTCTTTATAATTTGCAATCAAATTTTTAGGGTATTCTTCCTTATCATTGGACTCGACCAAATCGAAACTTTTCGCAAACTGCACAAACGACATTATCTATATGTACGACTGTGTCACGTATCAAAAACAACCACTGGCGACATTTCGAGGTCACAGTAATGCAACATTTTACGTCAAGTCCTGCATCAGCCCCAACGATCAGTACCTGATTAGCGGCTCGGGGGATTGCGATGGATATATATGGAGAGTTGATGATCCTACTGCAGCGCCATTTCATCTTACTGGACATACCAACGAGGTCACAAGTGTAGCATGGTGTCCCACAGACGAAACTAAGGTATTGTATGAGACTAGTACAGGAATGGCATTGAAATTAGGTCTAACATTGGATAATAATAATGCATCATTTTTACAGGTCGTCACATGCTCTGATGATAATAGTTTAAAAGTTTGGTAAGTCGCATAAAAATAACGAATAGTTTTAATGTTGGGTTCGTGCTGCAGGTCATAAAAAAGATAAATTCAATAAGTTTTCAATGAGTAAAGTACCATTTGACTGATCAGGGTTACAGTAATGCTTTTAGTAATAATCGACGAGTAGCACGTATTATTTTCTTGTTTGTTATAACATTTATTTTTTATAATTTATTTGTTCTTCCAGATTAACAAAAAGTTTAAGTACTTTTGTCTTTTTGTTAATCTGGAAGAACAAATAGACAATACAATGTTTCAACCTGGATTCAAACCCTTTAACGAACACTTATGTTAACCGTAAATACAGGAGGGTGGATCACGCCGAGAAGAACAATGGTGATTTTGTCGGCTGGTGCGAAAGAAAACCTAATCCAAAGCTCCCCGACGACGTGAAAGGTAAGACGCCTATGTAAAACGAGAAAAAATGAGAATGTCTCAACTGTTGTTGCCTGGTCAAACGTCAAAGTTGCATGAGAATTTAATTGTGTTACTTGATTAAACCAGCAAAATCTCTGACTAGAAGGCCTTCATGTACACCGTCGAACGCGAGGTGAAGCATCAATCCAAACAAATACTTTTATTTTCAGATGATTTGTCAAACAAGATCAAACATTCACTGCAAACCTCTCCGATTCAATCACGAGGCAACTCTACCGCAAGTTCTCCCGTAAGCTTATCACCAAACCCGACGAAATGCCGGAGTCCTCAACAGTTTCTGCAGGACTGGTTACAACTGAGCGAGAAGAGGAGCCCACGTGTTGCAACAAACGCAACAATAGGAGACACGAACAATGAAAGCCCTAGCTGCAGTAAAAGACCGAGAGATATGGACAGTTCTTTAAAAAGAAGCAAACGGGTTTGTCTTGAGAATGTAATGAGGAAAAACGAAGTTAAAAACTCCGAGTTCGATACACCGGAATGTCTCGGTGAAAACAATAAGGAGAATATGGCAATTAATTTGAACACGCAAGTTAGGTCAGAACAAACTGCTTGTACGACATTAACGAAAGTGTCAGAGATGCAGTGTCATATTGAGACTAACCAATCAGAATGCACGAAGATGACAACGAATCATGGAACTGACCAATCAGAATGTAAGAACACAGTGAAGAAACAGAATACCAAGAAGTCTAATTGGCTACGTGACATGGGAGTGAAAAAGAAAAATTTAAATAAAGTCTCAAGAAAGGTGAAGACTTCAAGTCAACCGAGTTCGCCTCTACAGCAACAACCGTCCTCTCTTAGTACCGTAAGTGATTATTTAGTCTTGCGAAGAACGTTTTTGAAAGCTGTTCATTATGACTTGTAATTTATTTAAAGTATTAGCCACAAGATGAGGTCGCCCTTAGAATGATCCGAGCCGAATGCTCGTGTATAAAGTGTGTTGATTTCAGAAAAGAAGGAAAAGAAAAGAAGGCTCGACTAGTATTCAGGTTTGGGAGCCTGGGGAGATTACAGCCGTAGGTGTGGAGAGCCACATGATCAGTTTAATTAGAACTTATTCTCCCGTTTTAGGACGTTGGTGCAATGCTGAAAAACACGAGGTCGATCAAAGATTATTTCACGCCAGTGTCTTGTGGTGACCACTCCCCCCGTGAACATTGTTTGAGATGACGCTTTGCTATCTGGGGTATTCTTCCTGGACAAGTTACCTGAGCTTTTCTTAATCTCACTGTTATATAGAATTCATATTTATTTAATTTTACGTGTACAATAAAATGTGTCTATTTTGAGAAAAGTCTTTTAATATCTTTAACTAAATGTTAGGGGTTCTTTTACGGCGCTATAACCTATCGGTTATAGACACTAACTAACTACAAAAATCCATACCATAATCGTCTGTAAATGTTTCCATAATTTTACCCCATAAGATTTAAACGTGCACAATTTCCCGTTAAATTACATGAAAAAATCTTACCAACGTCTATTTCACGAAAAAAACACCGAAAGCTTCATTTAACCGCGCTGAACACGAGCGTTTATTTCAACACGTCCACGTTTTCTATGTTCAACTAAAACGAAAATACGTGTAACAAAAGATGAGTACCAAAAACTAAAAAAGGAAATTACAGGATTAAGGGATTCTTATCTTGTAAAAAAGACGTTCGATTTGATACGCACTTCTTTACCAAGGCTAGTAATGGATAGGTAACTACTTCATATGCAAAATGATCATGAGAAATAACCAAGAAACAAATTAATAAAAGCAAATTACACAGCAACATGCACATACCGTGCATTTGAAATCTGCCGGTTCGAATCCAAACACTTTGGCAAAGAAACAAAATTCTCCTTCCAATGTTGCAATAATGTTTTCGCCTTTTCTAAATCCATGTTGCTCACCTAGGAAAAATATATCGATAGAATAGTTATAGAACTGAATAACTCACCTGTGCACAAATAATCGGACAGAACTAGCCTTACCTTCAAACAGGATATGGCAACAAGGTATACCCTTCTCCTTTACTGCATTGTACATCATTTCTGCTTGGCTTGGTAGAACAACCTTACGAAAGCAAAAACACATTGCATGTATAAAAAAACTAGAACTAGCGTTGTACTGTTACAATGTTTAATTAAAAAGTATTTTTTCCAATGGCCCTCGAAATTGAAAATGTGTAATATACTTGCATACAAAACATCAAAACTTATTTACATGATCTACTTGATCATTCAATTGAAGAAAATAGTTCTTCAGTTTCTTTTTATAAGAGTAAGCCGAATCGTTTTCAATTTTTTTAAGGTAGAGAATTGAATAAGCTCGCACCACTGTAAGAAGCACCACTGTAAGAAATACTTGATTTGGCTTGCTCAGGTTTGAAGTTATGAAACACATTGTAGAAGGAAATAGACAGGTGGAAACTAGAAACACAAATCAAGAGGAAAAAGAAATCCATCTCTGAACAACTTAATCCTAAATTCATGATACCTTGTCTTCATCTCCCTGGAAAAAGATCATTGGACAGTTGAGTTTTTCCACGTGATTCACTGGTGATCTCTCCTGGAACAATTCCTTAAATTCCGGGTATGGTGCAATCATTGCATCAATGTAGCGGCTCTCAAATTTAGGTATATCTTGCACCAGAGCCTCGACATCACACACGCCAAACATGCTTGCGCCAGCTTTAAACACCTCGCTACGTTGTGTAAGACAAGCTAATGTTGTGTATCCTCCGGCTGAACCCCCGTCGATACAGAGCTTGTTACGATCTGCAGCTTTCAACGAATTTGCAACATATAGAGCTCCATTACAGCTGTCTTCTACATCAACCTTACCCCAACTAAAAATACGAAAGGATTTCTACAGGCTTATATAAGTAGGGAACTTAAAACATTCATTCAAAGCGCTGAAAAACAGGGTTTTCAACTAAGCGCTATTCACCACTCAGCAAATACCCTAAATTGAAGCAGTCGCCCCTGGAAATATACTGTTTTTTGATATTTCCAGGGGGGGGGCGAATGTTTCTGTCCAAGGCACCTGCTGAGTGAAGAATCATGACGATACCTTATGAGAAAAAGATGAACTTGTGTACCTCTTTTCTGTGCTATTATTTACTGAATCTTAACCTTCTTACTTGCCATACAGCTCCTTTCTATATTTCATTCCGTATCCAGTGCTGCCCCTGTAGTTCACGTCCAAGATGGCCACTCCACGACTCGTGAAGAATTGCTTACCCCAATCAAGATCTGGCGAGGCCGTATCAGTGGGTCCACCGTGCACTTTGACCAGGAGAGGAGGGAGAGAGTCAGGGGGTGCGGCATAATCTTTGTTCTGTGGGATGAAATCAAATGCCAATAATAACAATAATATTTTCGACTGCTATCGCGCATGCATATATCCTAAACATCAAAGCGCCTTACGTGAAATATTATAATACTATTTATTAGGCTTTAAAAAGAACAAGATTAAAAGATGCCGAGGAAGAAAGCATGCATGTGCTGTCACAGCATGAAGAGCTGTCAAAGATTGGTTGGAAATCCATTCTCTTCAAAAGACTTACTGTCTCATTTTAATAATCGTTAAAACCTACCTTTGGTAAATATAAGAACCCATGTGCAACTTTGTTATCTTCAGTTGGGAATGTGATGGCTTTGGGTTCACTAATATACCCTGGGTCTACGTCATGACACTTTGTATACACAACTATCACCACTTGTTTGGTCTCGACATCCACTTCAATAACGCAGTAAGGGCGGGTTGGGCCGCCAGCCACACAATAGATCTTCTCTCCACTTGGAGAGAATTTCGAGTAGAAATGAGACCCAAACCCTGTGTCTATGGTTTCCATTTTTCCAGCCACGGAGTCCAAGATTCCCAGGGCCTGTGTGAGGAATTGTATGCATTTAGTTGAGGTGCATGCTTTAGTTTTCGACGAGTCTTCTACCGAAAGACCTTCAAAATTCATTGAAATTTAACTACAAAGCACCTACCCCGCCACAAACAACTGCAAAGAGCCTGGGAGTTTTGGGATGTGGCGCATAACCACATTGAGCAAAGAGCCAATGTGGCATCTCAATTTCTTTTTCAACAGGATACACGTTACGTTCGCTTTCGCTGTCGAAGATGTACTCATACAAATTCCACCAATCTGATTTGTCCGAGACAAAGAATAGCGAATCATCTGCTGTCCATCTCGGGTTCATAATACTCACATGATCATTGAAGGAAATCTGTTGGGAACAAAAATTGCTAGGTGAGAAGTTGTTGAAGCCATGGTAGCATTGACATATCGCTTGCGAAAACGATCAGGTTGTTTATTTCGGGTTGTAAAAGCAAACTTATAGCTGAACGTTTTATAATATAGTCCTACAAAAATAAAAAATAATGCTGATTTCATTGAGTTTTAATGAAAAAAGGTCACAAAAAAGTAGCCAAATTTTAACAACTCTAGCTATTGTTTCCAGATAAGATTTTGTTCCACGGTGCAGCAACAATTGTGTTGCTCGTATTTCCCGTATTGATTAACCTGTAAAGTGAAGTGCAATTCCGTCACCTGAAGAGATTTGACTAACCTGTTTAGCAGACCCTTCAACCAAACGTTTCCCATCTGTGCTCAGTTGACCAGTCCAGAGTGCCACAGTATCCCAAGGCTAAAACATGACAATAGTGTGTAAAGTGTATATATATGCACGTGTCTGGCATGTGGAATCATTATGAACAACGTGGAACAGAACACAGATTTCACATCATACCATATTGGGATGGTTCCACTCGACCCATGACAGCATGCCTGTGCCAGAGGAAACTCTTGGGGACGCATAGAAATCAGCCCCTTCACACTACAGCAAAAACAGTATTTGGTAATACATTTGTGCCGTACAGAGTGGCACAGTTGTGTGATCTTGATAAACCGTTATAAATTACCAGTATAAACTGCTCTTGAGTTTCTGGATCGATGTACACAATGGTATTCTTGGTTTCTTTTGCCTCCCCAGACTCAACAACTTATAACCCCCAACTCAACTTATAATTAGCAATTAGATTACGAGCTCGAGATTTCTATGTACGCGGTGGTAGTTCGTGAGGACGAGGCCCAAATCAACTATCAACGAATAGAAATTGAGAGCGAGTGATTAGTAGAATCTGAGATAAATAATTGATTAATAAGCCATTTTGTTAAAAATAATACTACATATTGTCTTTGCATTGAAAAAAAAAATACGCCAGGAAAATTGTTGTTTTGCTACTCGCTATCTATCGAGGAGAAAAGATAGCGAGTAGAGTAGCCGATCAAATTACAGCATTTGCATCAGTACGCCAGAATGATTCTACTAATCTTTACTATACACCCTGCAGATTCTATTGTGCCTTGCTGCAGCCAGCTGCTTTCTCATTAATGCAAAATGACACAAGACCACATGCAGTCTATCGAATGATCTGAACTGAAATTAAGCAATTGATTGACATAATTTACCCTGAAGAAAGCCTAAACATTTCAAATATTTACGGATTTATCATTTCAGACAAAATCAATTAAAATATTCGCATAAGATTTTATCATTTCTCAGTGATGTACATCTTTCTTTCCTGCTTCGCTTTGTTATGAAAACGGAGATGATTGTTGAGGATTGCTTATAGAGTTGTTGCATGTGCAACCAAAAGTTTCCTGAAAACTGATACACATATAAATAGTTTGTTATTCGACTCAACTACTGTATGCAAAATCAAACTTATCATCTCGCGCGGTCACAACACCTTACAGTTTTTTTAAATTAAAAACCAATACCAGCCAAATAGCAAGTAAGTCTGATGACGATTTTGTAATAAAATAGAAATATTACTAACTCGATTTTCTTGTTTCATTTATATATTTCATAGCTAAAAGGCTGCTGACATGGTCCTATTAGAGACAATATCGAGATTGCTCAAATGGATTTTAGACAAGCGATAACGAGTGCTTGATTGGACAGAACAATCTAGTGAACGAGCGAATACAGTATCCTGACTTGTGAGTTTCCAGGAATTCTATACCTTCGTTGTTGTCGTTCACACACGTGTGTACTTCTGCCAAGGGCGAAGACGCCAAACCAGTGAAACCTCCACCTTGAACTGCCATTTCCGAAGTGATAGGACTTGACCACGAGCCATAAGCTGCAATCTTTACGTCGTCGCTTTTATCAGACATCTTGCAAAAAATTCTCAAAGCAAACGTCGTTCAATCGAGAGCTCAATATCAAGCGTCTTACCCGCGCAAGCCAAGCTGGTGATTTGTGGCTGGACCACAGTGACAGCGTGACTTATAGCCGGTGTTTAAGTCTTATGCCCACGTAACCCATCTCAGGTCACGTGGAATCACTGGAATTGAACACCGGGGTTACATTGGCTGCATGTGTACTTTGTGCGTTGTCGGGAAGTTCCTTCCTAGCTGAACTGAACAAACTGTAAATATAGAAGTGTTCTAAACAGAAGCAGTCCCCCCGGAAATATATTGCTTTTGAATATTTCTAGAAAGAGAATGCTTCTGTTTAGGGCACTTGCCGAGTGTGAATCATGGCGAATAACATTTACGTGAAAATCACTCAACTGATGAGCTTCTCAAGATGACCAGAAATTTTGTATTTAGAAAATCGTAAGCAGCGTCTGAAAGGGGTAAAATTGGAGCTGGCAGTTTAGTTATTGAGACGACAGACAGGTTTTATGCACGAGGAAACAGGATTTAAGAGAATAGGCCCTTTCCTTCATAATTCTCCTGATGTCCTGCGTGGCATTTCGTTTGATGTTGTCCTCCACATGTTATGTGTGTGTGGCATTTCGTTTGATGTTGTCCTCCACATGTTATGTGTGTGCTTATTTTAATGTAAACTGCAATGGGTCCATAGGCCCACCCTCCCCAATCATGGAGGCTCATGTGTTAATGCCAATGAGGAACAAATTCGAATATATGATAAGCAAATTTTACGATTGATTGTGCCAAATTCTGTCAAGTTTAATAAAATTAAAAATAATTTCTTTAAATTAAAAAATAGAATTAGTACAACAAAGTAAAATTAATAGTTTCATAAAAGCAAAAACTTAGTTCGCCTTTCGTGACATTCCTGTTCGTAAGCGGTGATTTCAAGATAAGATATCTCACAAGGTGCCCCTTTAATTAACATACATGATTTGCGATGAGTGTGCTTCCAAATTACACTACAATTAGACGCCTTTCATAAGCCGGTGCAAAACTCTGCCGGGAGAGAATCATAAGCCCTATTTGATGAGATTGGCTTAGCAGCTAATAAACCTCACGAGTTTTTTACAATACTTTGATAACATGGAACGGCGGTGTTTTTGGTCCCCCAGAGACTTTACTTGTGAGTCAAAACCACCATCCCCTGTTCCATATCGTGCAGTATAACTTATTTTTATCGCTCGCTTATAAATTTACCGTTTTCAATTCTACGCGTGTGAACGGCGCCCTATTGTAGCTTCTAGTTATTGTTGACAAAGATTGTTACCTTTCAAAACGTTAGAAATATCACCTGACATACCGCAGAGATGCCAAATTATTGTAGAAAGCCTATTATCTGAATCGAGTAAACCATCGTTCAAACTTCAGATTATTTCTGTACGGAGTCCAGGTTATCTATGTTCAACTACAACGAATGAAACAAAATTAAAATTAACCAAATATAATGTGACGAAAATCATCACGCCAAGCTGTGAGTAGATAACCACCCCCCCCCCCCCCCCAATCTACCAGTAAAACTTATGCAATAAACAACCAATTGAAAAAAGAAATTGATAAAAGCAAATACACACCAACACATACCGTGCATTCGAAATCTGCTGGTTCGTATCCAAACACTTTGGCAAAGAAACAAAATTCACCTTCCAATGTTGCAATAATGTTTTCGCTTTTTCTGAATCCATGTTGCTCACCTTTGGTGTCGAGAATATATCACAATAACTAACCAACAAAGTAACTCATAATACTGCGGTCTATATACACAAATAAGCTTTACCTTCAAACAGCACATAGCAACAAGGTATCCCTTTCTCTTTTATAGCATTGTACATCATTTCTGCTTGATTGGGCGGGACAATCTAAACGAGTTCATTCCTGATATAGAGCATGAAAACATTACCCGGACCACACAGGCTTTGTATTATGGTCAAGATAAACTAGTTGTGCGATAGGTAGATAGGTTTTATTAATTACTAAACATGTTTAAAAAGTTTGAGAAAAATACTATCCGATGGATAGCGTTATTTAGATTTTTTCACCTATAGTTGATTTATAGCAAAGATTCAAATTCCGTACAACCGACTTCAGGAAGAGATTTACGGATAAGAAACATCTATCCCAGTTACAATTAACTAAAGTGACTATGCAGTTGGCCAATGGTCTCATCTGAAGTCACAACTAAAGGTCGACGGTCGACATACTAACCTTACTACACCAAATCTATCCCTACCGACCATCTGTCTTTAAGTTCAACCCTAATTACCCATAACTATCCTTGCCAAACACGGCTTGTTACCATTACCTTGTCCTCATCTCCCTGGAAGAAGATCATTGGACAGTTGAGTTTCTCCACGTGATTCACTGGCGATCTTTCCTTGTACAAATCTTTACACTCCGGGTATGGTCCAATCATCGAATCAATGTAGCGACTCTCAAATTTATGAGTATCCCTCACTAGAGCCTCGACATCAGACACGCCAAACATGCTTGCACCAGCTTTAAACACCTCGTTACGTTGTGTAAGACAAGCTAATGTTGTGTATCCTCCGGCTGAACCACCGTCGATACAGAGCTTGTTACGATCTGCAGCTTTCAACGAACTCGCAACATATAGAGCTCCATTACAGCTGTCTTCAACATCAACCTTACCCCAACTAAAACACGCGAATCAAAATGAGTTGATGGGATAAGTCGATTCGAACGTACTGATGGTATAATTCCTTCCAGAGACCAAAAGCTAAACAACAATTGTGTGAACCATTTTTTTTTGTATTTTTCTGGCAGTATAATTGTCAGCATAGGGGCAGGAAAGAATTGGCCTATGCCAAGAAGATAATCATGTTACATCGTACCTATGCGCTCTTTAATCAACTCCCAGCCATTAATCATGATTGCTATGGCGTCTTAATATGCATGCAGATGAAAATACCGTGTGTGATATCTATATCAAAACTGGGCAAGCTGAAAAATAAGCCTGGCCACACCGAGAATCGAACGTAGGTTCTTTGAAATGGTAGCTCGATGATCTGCTAACTGAGTTACGCGGTCAATTCGGTTCGAGTATGTGATATTTCGTCAAACCTAAACTCTTACTCGTTTATTCTTGTTTGACAACATATTATCGCCATTTTTCACAATGTTTCTTTTCCTACACATCACATATTATCTGTCAAAATTTAACCTCCTTACTTGCCATACAGTTCTTTTCTGTAGTGCATTCCGTATCCAGTGCTGCCTCTGTAGTTCACGTCCAAGATGGCCACTCCACGACTCGTGAAGAACTGCTTATTCAAATCGAAATTCGGAGAGGTTGCGCCGGTGGGTCCACCATGTACTTTCACCAGAAGAGGTGGGAGAGAGTCAGGGGGTGCAGCATAATCTTTGTTCTAGCCAGGATGAAGTGAATGTCAAGGCATTTGGTAGAAATAAATAGTACTTGTAAACTAGTAGAAATGACTAATGGAAAAACTATCATAATGATAGGCTTTGATGGTAACATCAATTTACCCTGTTGAATGTCATGGGTTCCCTCTGGGTAGTCTGGTTTCCTCCCACAGTGAGAGTTGACAGGGTGCATAAGGTGATAGGGCCAACAGTAATTGCCATATAGTATGCTGTTCTGTTGACTCTGCGCTTGTGGGGAAGATAAATAAAGATAAAACAAATAGAAAAAGGTGCTCTGGTTCAGGTGAATCAAAAATGTCTTCAAAAGTTATCTGAGAATTTGTGAGCAAAAATTTCAACATCAAGTCACTGACCTTTGGTAAATACAAGTACCCATGTGCAACTTTATTATCTTCAGTTGGGAATGTGATGGCTTTGGGTTCACTAATATACCCTGGGTCTATGTCATGACACTTTGTATCCCGAATTATCACCACTTGTTTGTTCTCGACATCCACTTCAATAACGCAGTAAGGGCGGGTTGGGCTGCCAGCCACACAATAGATCTTCTCTCCACTTGGAGAGAATTTCGAGTAGAAATGAGACCCAAATCCTGTGTCTATGGTTTCCATTTTTCCAACCTCAGAATCCAAGATTCCCAGGGTCTGTGAAAAGTTACATATAGTCCTTTAATTTTCAGGAAATTTTTCAAATTATGATTTTTGTTCAAACCAAACTCTGCATAATTATTAAACCTAACTTACTGTACTTACCCCAGCACACACAACAGCTAATCTCTGTGGGTTTTTGGGATGTGGTGCGTAACTACATCGACCAAAAATCCAATGCGGCATCCCAATTTCTTTTTCTACAGGAAACACGTCACGTTCATCCTCAGTATCAAAAATGTACTCATACAAATTCCACCAATCAGATCTGTCCGAGACAAAAAATAGCGAATTATCTGCTGTCCACCTTGGAGTCATTATACTCACGCCATCATCCAATGAAATCTGTCAGTAGAAAAAAATGTTGAAATAGATTAGAACTGACTTACACGTAATTACTAGTTCATACTTTGTTCAGTAAATTACCTGCCTGCATCATAAAAATAACTAAATAGCTAACTGCCATTGATTTAGGTTAGTAATTATCATCTGGTATTAGATAAACAAAAACAATATAATGGTATGATGTGGTGCAAATTTAGAATGAAATGCAATCACATTAATTTAAGGTCAGACCTGTTTAGCAGATTCTTCAACCAAACGTTTCCCATCTGTGCTCAGTTGACCAGTCCAGAGTGCCACAGTATCCCAAGGCTAAAACATGAAAATTGAGATGTTTGATACATACATCCATGGATGTGCAATTATCACAATGTAGAACAGATCAAAGACAGTTTCACATCATACCATGTTAGGATGGTTCCACTCAACCCAGGACAGTATGCCGGTGCCAGAGGAAACTCTTGGAGATGCATAGAAATCAGCTCCTTCACACTAGAATCAAAATTACTCAATAGTAATTGTTTCATAAATTTGACCATTGTACATCCAAAAACCCTTGAGCACAGGCAATAAGCGATGTATGTTGATGTTCTAGGGGCATTAACCAAGTCAATTTCATTTGGATGGGGTGTTCTTCTACAAACCTGTCGATTTACTGAACAATGATATCAATTCTATTGATATACTTTCAGACAGTTTCCAATCTGCTTAATTAAAGACAAATCTTGTTTTTAACCTGACATTCACTCCTATCAATTTACCAATAAGTTGCAAAAGCAGGAAACAGGTTCCCACACATATAGTCATATATTACCTAACCTAACTTTGTACACTCTGTGTTTCGCAAATTAAACCAGTATAAATTACCAGTACAAACTGTTCTTGAGTTTCTGGATCGATGGACACAATGGTATTCTTTGCTTCTTTCGCCTCCCCAGACTTAACAACCCCGTGATCTTCACGAACGCAGATGATCTTCTTAACAGGTTCACACATTTCACCATCTGCATATCTGAAAATTCAACGTTGAATAACTAAAAATGATTTTGTGGCACTTCACTTACGTGGAAATCTTACACATGTTGAAATTCAAGTTGTAAACACTTAAGAACAAGGTTTTCTATAGATTCTCCAGCAGGAAGTGAGCCTACATCATTGTGGGGAAAATTTCAACATTGAAATTTAGAAATTTGAATAATCAATCATTTTTCGCGAGCCAGTCAATCAAACATGAACAGAAGATGCAATACAATGGAATGGTAACATTCATTACAAATCTGTTTATACCTGAATCCTTTGCCATCCGGTGTGACTGGTTGTGGTGCTGACATAGGAGATTCTTGCTTATACATTCTTTGATCATCAAAGTTTGAGAAGTAGACATGTCCCTTGTGAACAAATATTGAACCACCTCCATATTCGTGAACAGTCGTCCGAGCATTGAATCCCTTGGGAGTCCAGCATATGACTTCTGATTGGTTTTTATTCCAAGAACAAACAACAATTCTGCCACCTTCGGTTGCTCTTAGGTCAGTCCAGAACACCATCTCTGCATATTTGAAAACATTAACTCATTTTAAAAATAATTTCAATCACACCCACATAAGTCGAAGGGGGTTAAGTGGGTGGGGGTAGCCAAGCCCCTAATTTTGGTAGGTCAGAAAGGGGTGGTGGGGGTGGACAACACCTAAGAAAAATTGAAAATTCTAGGGCTTCTGAAATGTAATTTCTAGCTATCAGGAGGAATTTCTCCAAGTTTTCTTGAAGCTTCTTGTAGTGTGGCCTCCTTTTACGTCGACCTCCCCCTACAACTTTTTATCTGGACTTGAATAGTTCAAAAAGATTGTCAAACCACTGGGGAAGCAACCCCCCTCCCCCTCACATCTTGCCCCCCCCTGCTTGGATACACCTCTGTATATATGCTAGCTAACCTCAGACACTTCTTTTCTGCATGTGCCCCAGCTAGGACAATCCAGAACAAATGCACCAATCAGTGTCTCACCCCAACAAAGGACATGTGTGCATCAGTAACCAGGGGCTATTGACATTTCATCAACAAAAATATTGATTTCTTGAAATGTAAATAGCCCCTGGTTACGGCTGGTTATCTTGGGGAGAGGTACTAGCTAGCATCCTTATGTAGCAATTACAATACCGTGTGCATTTGCAGCTAAATTTATATAAAGTTTTTCAAGTCTGTGAACTGCCCTGTTCAATAGACTTTATTGTGCATATTTATGCTAATTTTTCACAAAAACTATATTATTAAACTATACTAATATTACTATTTAATACTGTTGCTATGTATCTTTGAGAAAATTGTTTTAGTTATAAACTCGTTGCATTTGTAAAGACTACGAATTCTATACCTTCGTTACTGTCGTTTACACACGTGTGTACTTCTGCCAAGGACGGAAACGGCAAACCACCACCTTGTACTGCTATTTCCGAAGTGATAGGACTTGACCACGATCCATAAGCTGCAATCTTTATCTCGTCGCTTTTGTCAGACATCTTGCAAAATATCCTTGAAGGAAAACGATTACTAAAGTGCAACTAACCAACCGGAAAATCTCGCAACAAGAATACTAAATTTATTTCTCCAAATTTTAGGAACTGCCTAATCTGCCTGATCGTAGGCTGCAACTCGCGGGTATAAAAACCCCTTTCGAACATGGCCGCCGTTACAGGGAGCGGTGAAGACATGACATCGGGACAGGGCGCTCAATCCGCTCTGCTCGAATTAGACAAAGGTAAATTAACATTTTCTTCAACTGAAATGGTAGAACATTAAGTCTATGGTATTTCTTGCGTTTAATATTCGTGTATTTGAATGAAAATGTAGGTCTACGGGCGTCAAAAGTCGGCGAACAATGTGAAGCGATAGTAAAATTCCCGGCGTTGTTTGAACGATTTCCATTTCCAATTCTTATTAATTCTGCATTTCTTAAACTATGTGATGTCTTTCGAGTAGGGTGAGTGAATTACTTCAGATATATAGAAGTGTGAATTTGGCCAATTAAGGCTTAATTAATTTCGTAACCGGGGGGGGGACTGCACCAAAGTTAATGTTTTTGGTTAGATCATTGGTTAAATCATGTATTGTGTGTTGATATTTTGGGATTTGTACCGAGATAAAAGAAAAAATATTTGTGTGTAAAGTAATAATGTATATATTATAGTCAAACAGACTTAGGGCGACTATGGTCACCCCCCCTGCTGAACCATGCTTTAGTCAGAGGCAAAACTAAAAATTGATGGTTATTATACAATGTGCTATTTCGATAACCAGAAACAACTTCCAAAGACTATGTGTCCTCAAAGTAACGCAGCAAAGTGAAAAACATCTCGACAAGATACTCAGTACAGACGAATTTCTAAGAAGAATATTTTCAGTCATACACAGCAATGACCCAGTTGCAAGAGCCATTACACTCAGGTAAATATTGTATGCAGTTTAACAGAATTTTATATTTTCTTTTTGTAATCATATTATTCCTGTCAAAATATTAAATTATTGGCTTCTAATATTTCAGGGTTCTGGGTAGTATAGCGTTGCTGATCTCTGAACGAAAGAATGTTCACCACAGGTAAAAAAAGGACTCTTGATATTTATGCGTTGGGATGCACATTTTATGTACCCTATATAAAAATATTATGTTGCTATTTCACCCCCTCCATGATAAACTGGTGTTTACATGTGATGTTGAAGGATGAAATGTGTCATGATATTCTAGCATACGGGTTAGCTTGGACTCACATGATGATGTTGAAGTAGATGCAGCTATATATGCGACAAGCCAGTTTTGTGCAAAGTCACGGTATGTACAGTTAACACAGTCATTGATCACAGAAATAAAGTTATTAATATTACTGTTGCATTGCTTAATTTCATCAAATTTGTTATAGAACTTTCTCAGTTAGTGTTTGTGACAAACTCATTGAAGTTATTGAAGGTAATTGAAGTGCTATAATTTTCCACAACTGTTTCCCATTTGTCTCTGAACTCAACAGTGTCTCATCTTTATCTTCTAGGTTTGGAAACTCCTATGGAAATGAAACTCAAGCTTGTCCCAATATTTCAATACATGTATCATGACACAGAATCAGCCACAAAGGTTCTTAACTTCTTGCTGCTGCCACCTTGTTGGTCATCTGTCTGCAGCATTTGAAGAACAATTTGTTTTTCCAATTTCTTAATTATATATGAAATACAACCTACCATCTTTTTTTAGGCTTGGAGACTTTGTACTTCTCTCCTCAAAACATACTCTTCAAAAACATTTGTTGTTTCCATCTTACATTCTCTGTCTTCCCTGGCTACTGCTTCATTGTTCAATATTCCTGCACAGGTACATATATAAAATTATCATTAATGCCTAAATTTCATGGCTGTCCATTAGATACATTTTGCTATGCCTGGATAAATCGATGGTTTTGCAGTAGTGGTTGTTTTTTAGATTGGTCATAGGTATAAAACCTAAAGCCCCTCACTTCAACAACAATTACACTCTCTGGAATCTCCAGAATGCTTACTATAGCTAATATGCCCAATGATACCAACAGGCACCATAGAGACACCAGTGAATATACCCTCCATTTTTAGGGCCAAAATTTATAAACCGATAAAGCTTAACCAGAAATGGCAGATATCACCCTGCACCATTAAGAATACAGTTCATCTTGACCAATGATCTTGACAGAAACTCCAGGTATAACTTCAATCTGCTTCGTTATATAGATTGAATTATTACTGTCATATCTGGGTGATGACCCAAGACGAAGCGTGAAAAGACAAGCTCTTCTTGATGCAAACAGCCTTGCAAGGAAATCACCACACGTCTGGGAAAGCAAACATGTCAAAGTAAAAGACACATTGTATACATTTCTGAAAACATTTGATATTGGAATTTTTTGGCAAACTTATTTAAATTGTGTAGATTTTATGCGAGTTTCTCTCAACTACGCCCTACAACGATCTACAAGTTGGCGTTTTGTACGTCTTGGTGACCTTGTCTCATTCAGTCGCTGTTGAAATACTCGATGAAGAAAAAGGTTTGGAAAATTTCGACCACATTGACCTAAAAACACATTTGAACATGACTTAGGAGCAACATGCAGAAGGATGATAACAACTTGTTCTTGACTTTTAACATAACATAACATAAAAAACAATTTAATTCTTAGGCCACATAGCTCTTTTTTTAGTCTTGGAAGCAATTGGAAATCAAAGTTGCTCAGAGTCCATCATCGTTTGCGCTCTCAGCAACGAAGTGAGCGTCAATATCGGTCTGTCGAGAGTGAAGAAAGGTAAAGATTTTTCCTTGTATGATTGCATGGTGAATATCAAATTAAAATATAATTTTGTGGAAACACCACGTAAGTTTATTATCACCGAGCTTTCGATCCGTAAGCTCGGATCTTCATTAGTGCTAATAATAATAATTAGTGCTAATTAGTGCTAGTGCAATAATGATAATAATAATAATAATACTACTACTAATAATAATTATTATTATTATAATAATACTAATGCTAATAATGAGAATTAGTGCTAATTATTATTAGCACTGATGAAGATCCGAGCTTACGGATCGAAAGTTCTGCGATAATAAACTTATGTGGCGTTTCCACAAAATTATATTTTAAAGATTTTTTGTTTCCTGGATTTCTGGTTGTGTCTCCGCCAAAGAACGATCAATAACAATTTCGAGTCTGTGTACCTTCGGTTTGTTTTAACCGGAGTACTTTTCTTTGCTTTAACATTTCAGACGCGCTGAGGAAAGAGTTATGTGAACAAGTTATGATTAATTTGGAAACGATAATCATCGAATGTTGTTTGAATGAAGAAAGCAAAGCTCTCGAGGTTGAACTGTTAATAATAAATACTTTATTCCGATTAGCAGTACAAATTGCTTTTAAAATAGGTAGACTTTGGGCCTAACCCTTTTCTCGGATCACGATTAGTGACTAGTCAGTTTAAAAACTCTTGTTACCCAAGTGATTTTTTGAGAGGAGGAAAACCGGAGTGCCCGGAGTAAACCCTGTAAGCACAGGAGAGATCGACTACCAGAACTTCCTCACATGTTTCGCACATACCAAACTTGGTTTAGCTTGTTTAAAACCTTGCTTCCCACCCGTTCCACCCAAAGCTTAATGTATGGAAAGCCATAGCTGTCTTAAGTGATAAAACGTCATTTCATTAGGTGCTTTATACATTATATACGGTGCTTTAAACATGACATGCGGTGCTTTGAGTATTATATGCGGTGCTTTGAGCATTATATGCGGTGCTTTGAGCATTATATGCGGTGCTTTAAGCATTTTGAAAAAAATTTGGGAAATTCATGAATATTTCATGAATAATTCATGATAATTCATGAAAAATATTGGGGAAAATTTTGAATAAAAAATTTGGGAAAAAATTTTGAAAAAAGTTTGGGAAAAAAATTCGGGAAAAAATTTTGACAAAAAACTTTGACAAAAAATTCTGAAAAAAATTTGGGAAAAAATCTTGAAAAAAAATTCTGGAAAGAATTTTGAAAAAAATTTTGGGAAATTCATGAATAATCATGAATATTCATGAATAATTCATGATAATTCATGAAAAATATTGGGGAAAATTTTGAACAAAAAAACTTGGGAAAAAATTTTGAAAAAAAATGTGGGAAAAAATTCTAAAAAAACAATTTGGGAAAAAATTCTGAAAAAAAAATTGACAAAAATATTGGGGAAAATTTTAAACAAAAAATTTGGGAAAAAATTTTGAAAAAAGTTTGGGAAAAAAATTTGAAAAAAAATTCGGGAAAAAATTTTGACAAAAAATTCTGAAAAAAATTTAGGAAAAAATCTTGAAAAAAAATTCTGGAAAAAATTTTGAAAAAAAATTTGGGAAATTCATGAATAATTCATGAATATTTCATGAATAATTCATGATAATTCATGAAAAATATTGGGGAAAATTTTGAATAAAAAATTTGGGAAAAAATTTTGACAAAAAACTTTGACAAAAAATTCTGAAAAAAATTTGGGAAAAAATCTTGAAAAAAAATTCTGGAAAGAATTTTGAAAAAAATTTTGGGAAATTCATGAATAATTCATGAATATTTCATGAATAATCATGAATAATTCATGAAAATCATGAATAATTCATGATCATGAATAATTCATGAATTTTTCAGGAAAAAATCTTGAAAAAAATTAGGAAAAAGTTTTGACAAAATTTTTTTTCCCAATTTCTTTTTGAAAATTTTTTCCAGAATTTTTTTTCAAGATTTTTTCCTGGAAAATTCATGAATTATTCATGAATCATTCATGAATTATTCATGAATTATTCATGATATTCATGAATTATTCATGATTTCCCAAATTTTTTTCAGAATTTTTTCCCAAATTTTTTTTTCAAAATTTTTTCCCCAAATTTTTTTTAAAATTTCCCAAAAAAATTTGGGAAAAAATTTTGGGAAAAAATTTCGAAAAAAAATTTGGAAAAAAATTCTGAAAAAAAAATTTGGAAAAAGAATTCTAAAAAAATTTGGGAAAAAATTTTGAAAAAAAGTTTGGGAAAAAAAATTTGAAAAAAAAATTTGGGAAAAAATTCTGAAAAAAAATTTGGGAAAAAAATTAGGAAAAAGTTTTGACAAAAAAATTTTTTCCCAATTTCTTTTTCAAAATTTTTTCCGGAATTTTTTTCAAGATTTTTTCCTGAAAAATTCATGAATTATTCATGAATTATTCATGATTTCCCAAATTTTTTTTTCAAAATTTTTTCCCGAATTTTTTTCAAATTTTTTTTCCCAAATTTTTTTTCAATTTTTTTCCCATTAAATTTAAAACTGCCTGCGGTTCTATTCGCTGTGCTTCAAATCGGCCACGCAAAGTCCCCAAATTTAAAGATTGCAGTATTTGTTCCATATTTCAAACCCCCTGGGTTTACTTTCGATTTAAAACGCCAGAAAAGTCTTATATATTTTACCGTTTTATAACTGCGCTCAACTTGTAAATTTCCAAGCAGGAAATGACACGTGATCGCCCTATGAATATTCGATGAGTGTTTAGATATTCTTGATGACATGACGTATAGCAGAATCGTGTAAGATTCCACAACGCTGACCAAAGGTACTGGCTCACTGAGTATAATGACGCTGGAACCACCGCGTATAATGTTCAAAGCACTGCGTATAAAGGTGAAAGCACCGCATATAATGATGAAAGCACCGCGTACAAAGGTGAAATCACCGCGTATAATGATGAAAGCACCGCAAATAATGATGAAAGCACCGCGTATAATGATGAAATACCTGCGTATAATGATGAAAGCACTGCGCATAATGCTCAAAGCACAGCATATAATGTTCAAAGCACCGCATATAATGTTTAAAGCACCGCATATAATGATTAAAGCACCGCATATAATGCTTAAAGCACCGCATATAATGCTCAAAGCACCGCATATAATGTTTAAAGCACCGCATATAATACTCAAAGCACCGCATGTCATGTTTAAAGCACCGTATATAATGTATAAAGCACCTAATGAAATGACGTTTTATCACTTAAGACAGCTATGGCTTTCCATATTAATGGGAGATACCCCGTTCTTTCCCACACGTACCAAACTTTTATTCATTCTTTCTTGGATTCTTCAACAGATATCGTTGCTCTGTGTTAACCGACTTGTATCCCACGATTCAACTTGGGCATTGAACTTCGCTGAGACATTCGTTGGTCTTTTAACATCAAGTTCTAGTAGGTGTTGTCATACTACATTCTTGCTCGCGCTTGATATTTCCACAAACAATACCAGAAGAAAACGACCAGTAGTATTGGTCAATAAAAATAAATTTTTCTTTAAAAATATATGCTCTTTACTAAACATAATTACAGAGTTTCAGCGAAGTTCATATGGAGGAAAAACAAAGATATGAATTGATTAAAAACAACAAAATGGATTTCTATTCTGCTGCTAGTTCTGGGCCTTTTTGCAATCAGATTAGCAAGTAGGAATTGATTTAGCCACATACAGTAGGTTTGGAAATGCTAATCTCCCGTCCATAATTTTGTGGATAAAAACCTAGAAGTCATAGGTTCAAATCCCGTTGCGACAGTCGTCATTTCAACATGTTTTTGTTCTTTTCTAGGCAGCATATGTCTTCGGATAGCGAAAGGTCTTGTTTCCTTGGCAACGCAAGCACCATTGTGCTTGGACAAAGTCAAATCGGAACTTTATAAACATTTTGTTTTTATTTGCGATTTGGAAATCAGCGAGGGCAGCCCCAAAGCTCGGGAATTTCAGAGTCTGTTGGTAGGTCCCATTTTCTGATTACTGCGAGTTGTTGCTGGTATCCTTATTATTGACAAGTTTGTCTTAGTTTGGTGGATTTAAACGGCTATGAAATGTGAAGAAAGATCTTTTATAGTGTATACATTCCCAACACTTTAGTCACATACAGAAAAGACAAAATTAACCACTGTATCACCAACGGTCATCACCTTAGTCACAAAGATGAAAGACAGATGTACTAACCACTTTGTCACTGATACTTTAATACATTCGTTCATTTGTCTTGACAGGTCGCGATAGCCACTCTTGTTTTCCAAGCGCATCAACAAAGTATCGAGAGTCCTGTAAATCAACAGGAGATGAAGCAAATGATCTTGCAGAATTTGTCCAACCTGCAGACATCGTCAAGGTATTGGACGATGTACAGAGTGGCTAAACAAGCTTCAAGACAGGTCAGTAATATCAACCATAATTTTCGTATGGTCTCCAAAATGATGCTGATAGTGGTGGAAGATTGAGTTATGGCGATAATGGTGGTTATGTTGTATTGATGGTAATGATAATGTTATTGGTGGAAATAGTATGATAGTGGTGATCATCACAGTAATAATGGTGGTTATGTTGTATTGATGGTGTTGGTAATGATGGTGTTATTGGTAGGGCTACTGGTAATGGTCATTCTTATGGTGCTAATGGTTGGTATGTTGTATCATGGTGATAATATGCTGGTCATGCTGTACTAATCTATGGTGGTATTTCGCTTTTTTAGGGTTACCATACTTTATCACAAAGTATTTTCTCCAGTCTCACATCAATGGTCGCGTCAGTGCACCTTCATTACTGGTTAAAAGCTTTGGCAGATTTCAGTAAAGCTGAAAGCCTTCTTGGCGAAGCAAAGGAAACTGTATCTCAGATCACAGAGAAGACATCTCAAGCTATTTGTAGTTTCCAGAAAGGACTAGTTGCACTGAGGGTGTGTCTTTAACTTTAGATTCCACTTAACGTAATTAGAACAAATTAACATCAAATTGCTGTAATTAGAACCAATATATGTTTTCGAATTGAATCTTTGAGGGAAAAAACATTCAAAATTCTCTTTTTTTCTCTTGTTTCAGGCGGCAGTGACCGCAGTACACCAGCTGGAATTTCACAACGAATTTATCACATTACGAATGCGAACTTTACAGATTCATTCTTTTCTCCTCTCAGTCTGCGCCAGCATTCGTTCCTGTCCACCTTCGGCCGTCGCCAAATCCATTGTCATGGCAACGAAACAAGACACGTATATTCACAGTCGACAGGTTACTCAGGTGATGAAGAAACTTCGATGGTAGCTTTCACTGAATGAATGCTCAGAACTTGTCGTTAATCTCCTGTTGCAAATCATACGAACGCATCCTTTTGATAACAATTCTGTTATAAGTTCCTTGTGTACGTGGTCTTTCCACAAAATTTTATTTCAACAAGTCTGTTGTTATCACACTTGGTGCAATTTGTGCATTTTTCGCTGTGTAAGAATTAGGCAGTCGTTTTTTCCGCTCTGAATTTGTTCGAAGTGTTGACTGGAGTTAGTTCCTACCTGAATCGTTCGCGCGCTTGTGCTCCATGATCGAATCAGAGCCGTAAGATCGTTGACGATCTCTGTCGAATAGCTGTTACTAATTGAACGTAGATATTACTTCATAAGCGAATCCATGCCATTTCTTTTACATTTTTATTCGCAATTTTGCAGATGAACGAATGTAGAGAGAAGTTCTCGTCATTGGCTGAAAGTTACGGCAAACTTTATCGAAAATCTTTCGATGCTGATCCAGTAACTTTACACAATATTGAGACGTATCCTTTATACCGCAGAACTTCATCTTCTTCCTCATATCGAACCCAATGATAGGAACCAAAAGCAGGTTAAAGCTGACCAAAAGCAGGTTATGTGTAATAAGTAAACAGAAATATTCTTTCATAATATTGCCTGGTTTTCTCAAGTTGATGTATTGAAATACACAGGCTAAAACAGTGGCTTAAATTTTAACCCAGTATTAACGCTCATTTCTGGCCCAGAAGTGCTTACGTCACACACAGTGACGAGTTCATTTTGTGCCACATGTTTCGCAGATTGCATTGCAATTCATTGTTTGACGCAGACGTGACATAAACACTGCAAAAATCTCATCTAGCGAGCAAACGACCTCCCCCCCGTTTATTTGTAACACAATGTTGATTTCTATAATATCCGCTGCACAGACATCAACAAAGTTGCCTTTTGTTCGCGTATGCCATAGATCTTCTTATGAACCGTTTCGATTTAGCCAGGTAAGTCTTACCCTACACAGCAAAAAACGCACAACCTGTTCTGGCCTGATGAAAACAGCATTGAACAATGTTTTGCTGCCCACATTGTTCAAGGTTGTCAACAATATTGTTCAACATTGTTACACCTGACTGCAGGCTAGTTCAGGCTCATCAACTTGTTCAGTATTGTTGACAACCTTGAACGATGTGAGCAGCAAAACATTTTTCAATCCTGTTTTTTCAGGCCAGAACAGGTTGTGCGTTTTTTGCTGTGTAGTGCTTTGCGATCAGATATTGGAACGTGAAGGTTCAAGAGGTTTGTAGTCTCTATTAGCTGCGGGCAAATGCGTTTTCGTTCCCCACCTTACAACACAATCCAAATTTACCTGGAATTACATACTAAAGACAAGGTGCAGGCACCTATGTAAACTGGCTCCCACCCCCACTCCTTCCCCCCACTCCCGCCCCCCCCCATTGAATACATTGACAGGACCATTCTTGTGTACGATACTTTGGTATAGATTATCGCCTAGTTTTGGAAAAGCGATGGATCATGGTCATTTCTGTGGCAACAAACTTGAAAATAAATGCCGAGAAGTCCTGGAAGAACTACAGGTAAGTTTACCTCAAACCTTCAAACTTGCTCTTAATACTGTATTAACACGGTTTAACTGTGGTCGACTCGCCGTTTGATAAATGGTTTTTTAAAACAATTTCTGCGGTTTATTGTCTAGTGTTTAAGAATTACCCCCATCCGAAAGCTTGTTAGAGAACAATTTTTGATCAATTATTGGTTTAATTGTTTTCACAGCGACTTTATGTGGACATGCAAGAGAAACCAATCTCGGATGCGGTAAGCTAATTTCTTGCACAACTCACCTTGAGTCGTAATTTAGTACGAATATGACCAATGTTCTTCATTTCTAGGAAATTCAGTGTCTTTGTAGAATGTCTCTGTGTATTCTTGGAATTCCGATGAAGCTGCCGCGATATTTCTTTGACCGGCTCCAGTCTACTAAAATTAAGGTAATGCAGGTAGTCAACAATTAAGTGGGTTAAGAAAACTTTGAAGTTGATTCCAGGATTAATTCCAGGAACTGTGATTTGTTAATTATTATAATATGTGATTTTTACCATTTGTCTTACTGTTAATACAAGGAACTTATTACATTAGAGTTAGTTTTGTTTGTCAAACAATACTTACACAAATCATCATCGCTTTTCTTTTCAGCTGGCCATTTCACCGTCGCAAGCTATAAACAATGAACCACATAGTGTGTCAGTCGAGAGCCAGATGGCGTTGAAGGTCGAGGGTGTTATATGTCACGGGAAAGATCCTCAAGTATTTAGAAAGATTAAATTTGTGAAACTTCTCGTAGAAATCTCATCTGAAGAACGCAGGGAGTCGACAGATATAAAGGTACTTGACTTCGGGCTGGAGCATATCTAGGAAACATTGTTTTCTGGTAAATTGTCTACTATTAGGGAGCATTGCTGGGAAACAATCTTTCCTGGTTTGTCTACCTTGTAGGAAGATAGCTTGGAAACAATGTTTCCTGATTTGTCTACCTTCTACCAAGATAGCTTGGAAACAATGTTTCCTGGTTTGTCTACCATCGGGAAACATGGCTAGGAAACATGGAATGTATTAACAATATTTTCATTTTTTCCGTAGCTATCACTCAATGCACCTCCTGGTCCCCTACAACAGACCGTAGAACCGCACAACGATTATTTTAGTACCCAGTTTCTGCTCGCATTTCCTCTTCCCAATCTCTACACGGTCAAAGTGACTGTAGCTGTGGTGGATGACCAAGGATTTCATTGGGAAACTGGACCCGAAAGTACTTTGGCTGTAAAAGCGTTAGAAGTTCCAAGCAGAACACATAGACGAGTGTAGTTTTTAGTGTAAACTTGTTGTAATATAGAATTACTTTGTCCCATGGTTAAATTCATTTTCTAATTTTCTCGCGAAACACTGCACTGGTTCGATTGAGAAGTACGTTTAAACAATTGTGAGGAGAATTTCCTCCGATTTCAAAACACCTAAAAAGTTAGTTAAAAAAATACTCGGTTTCTCTTGTATACTAAACTCTTCTCGGTGTTTGGAAATCGAAGGAAGTCCTATTACTTAAAGTCTCGAAGTTTTTATACTTGCAACGATCTTTCAAAACAATAGCAACAGATACTCCGGGCGGAAATCTTATTTTCGTTAGAAATATCAAAGCCCAGACAACAACAGCTATGTTATGGCTCTATTTAAAGCTGTTGTATGGGCTTTGATATTTCTAACGAAGTTTTTATACTATATACAACTATACTATATATCTTCAATTCGAGATACAGCAAAATCTTTGGCGTTAAGTATTTCAGTATAAAACTCGGATCAAAGACTTCGCCTTATTATTAACGGGGACTGTTGACTGAGAAAGCAATGATCGTAAACCTGCAATTGCAACTCAATTAATCAGAGATTTCTAACTGGAATTTTATAATCCGATCAACATTTCCTGTGGGAAAATACTGGAGAAAAGCCCACGAGTTTCATATTCACGTCATAAGTCTCGAAATTCACCGTCTCAGCCGTGCATTGTCGTCGGACACGGACTTATTTGTCGATTAGCTTCCACATAAACACAGTAATGTCATTGTTCTCACGTTAATTATCTCAACTACACTTTCTTCTCAAGGGCACTTCAACGTTTCAAATGGTCTAGCCAATCAACGCGAAGCTTGCTATAAAGATTGGCCCATCATTTTTCAACGTTGACAAGTGCTCTTAACAAACATTCAAATTTCTAGTGAGAACAAAGTGGCTCGTAATCAAGATATGCATTGAAAAACAAGCCAACGTCTTTGTCCTTTTCGTTCGTGTTTATGCACGACAAACTTTGGCACAATGAAGCTACTGTCTAATAGGGTCGCCTCGCCAAATCACTTGAGATGTTTGTGAGCAAAATTTCGGAAAGATTCGTGCGCGCTTAAGCAGTCTCGATTTAAAATCCTAGCTTATTATAAACGATTTGAAGTTCAGTAAGCTTCCAGAACAACTCAACATTGACCACAAGTGTCCCAAATGAACATGGTATTACGGTAACCCTAGCTATCCGATGATGACTTCATATCCGCGCGATCATTTAACGATGGAGCGTGCGTATCATGCATGCCAAGCCCTTGTACGGTAGCTGGCATGCAGAGAGGGTTCTAAGTTATAGTTAGGTAGCTAACTATTTGTTACGGTAGCTGGCATGCAGAGAGGGTTCTAAGTTTCATGCACTTGTGAGTTCGGGCACGACTTCTGGCCCATCATATATGTAATTGAGTGATGCAGCAAGTGCATTTTTTGCAAAAGCGATCTAATGAATATCCTCCCATACTTTGGCTTTCGAGGTACTCATTTAGATATGTCGTTATTTATTACATTTCTATTAGGGCTGCTCTACGCAGCCTCTGTAAGGAAATAAGAAAAGATTAATTGAACGAAAAATTAATATCCGTACAGACTATTTACTGTATCATTAACTATCTTAATTTGTACGAATTATCGGCCACTTGACCTGATGGAAGACCTACATCAATGCACGTTGTGACATGCTACGGTTTGAGAAGAACTATGGTCAAAAAAGGTTGCCAATAAAAACTTCGATTGAAAACGGCTTATTGATGTTCTAGTCGAGGTTATGGTATAGAGCTATGTTTAGCAAAATAATTATCCGAACGATCGGTCTGAATGTACGGTTTGCGTGGAGGGTACTAATCTGTAGAATGTGGTATTTCCGCAGGGTCTGTGACAAGTGGCGCATGCATGATTTCAAGTGGATGTTGACGACAAAGAAAACTGTTATGACAGTTGCCGTGTAACGGGACGCGTCAGCGCATGTGGGAGTGTTGTACAAGGAAACGCCGAGCAACTGTAGCGGGAATTTGCTATTCGCAAATGCTAATTGCCTGTTTTGGTAACAAAAACGTCTGGAATGAACGATTGAAATAAATATAGAATACTTCGGTATTGCATCGGGTAGAACGTATTGTTGTAAGGTTTCCAAAATAGAAAGCTCTTAAGATGCAAATTCAACATTTAGGAGGGGATATAACAGAGAGTGGACTAAAAAATATATTTACCTAAAAGTGTGGAAGGGCTTAATTCATAGACATACGAGGTGGGGCTGGGCGATTTTAACAAAATTGGCAGTTTTCAGTTTTCGAATGATTTTCCAAGGCAATCTCATTTATGGGCTACTTTACACAAGACGGGCTAGCCCAGTTTAGGCTGGTAAACTTATATAGCAGCTTCAAGACTAAAAGTCTAACTTGTAAATTTTAAAGTTGTAAATTTGTCTGAGGGTAATAGAACTCATATGTGTGATCTGAAATTGCTTACTTTTATTGGCCACTCAACAATCACATGCTCTGACATGTGAGTTAAAGAAGTCTAATGATCGAAATTTAGCCGAGTTGCACTGTGGAGGGTCTAAATACGAGATTAAGAATTAAGATAGATTATAACTGTAATTATGTTAAATGTTGTTTTAGACAAGAGAATCGTGAACTTGACCAGCATTTAACACTAAAAATTGGATCTTATGCTAATTCCTAGTTCCTTAAACCGACAAATCAACCCTAAAAATTGCAATTAAGTTTGTAACGCCACTACAGCAGGTGCATTCAAATGTTGGACAACAAAGTCTGCGCTTCAGAATTATTAATATCAGTTAAAACTACAGACAACAAAAGTGAACGGGTTTTTGCATAAATCGCCACTCAGCACAAATTGATAAAGTAAGGTATCGGGGCAATCCCCTACTAGTATTTAGTTGCACCACGATTGCGACACAATGTCAATAATGTTACATCATTAAAAACATTTCCTGGAAAATTGTGCAATACAATTCGAGTTAAAATTTGTTGAAGTTAGAATGAAAGCAATCGAAAACTTTATCAAACAATAGAAATTGGCTTTGAGAGAATATTTTCAGGGAATAGGAGTTAATATGATGGGATTTTTCCACGAGTGATTTAACGATCGATATGAAATTCATTGCGAAGTACTCCGTATGCCGTTCGTATCCGAAACATTCCACTTGAAATGAAGCTGAGAACACAAGTCGTATGAAAGAAACGATTTGTTTTGTTTATATTACTCAACCCATATCAAGTTATTAATGCGAAAAGGTTAAACAGTGTTTTTGACCGAAAATGCTTCACATATAACACGCAATACAAATATACACACATTCATTACAATAATTCCCCAATAATTTATTTACGCAAATGTGAAAAATACATTTGACTATAAACTTATTCACATTACCATCAAATCTAAAAGACTTTTTGTGATAACTTCGCTGATATTTCCTAATCTTTATATTCGAGGCAATAATTTAAGCTATTATATAAACTTCCGCTATAAAAATGTACATTTAACACGAAACATTAAACCATGCAAAACCAGACTTAAATACACTCTACCGAACTATTAACAAGTTAATAAATTAATATATCTTCGATACTTGGCGTCAAGTTGAGCATAGTACTTCTATGAAACTAGAAAACAATTTGTCCCCTTCACTGTCATTAGCTTCAGCTGGGGTATTATTGTTATTATTCGAGTCTGTCATCCAAAATTCGTCGCACGGAAATTCTTGTGAAAGTTCATCTAGTAAATCTTTCAATTCTCCTGATAATTCTTTGTCTAAGTTGGCGAAGTTCGTGTCTAAATTACAATCAATGTTTGTAGAAAGTGCAGAATCGTTTAATAAAGTCATTGAACATTCATCTGTTGTATTATTTTGCGAGAGCGACGAGTTCGTAGTGGCACAATATGGACCAGCTACCCGGTCACTTGCTTCGGTTCTTCGCCGTTTTCTCTGCACTTCGTCGCGTTCCATTCGTTCGCGATTTAGTTTCCGAACAGTGCATTCCAAAACAGCATCTAAGTACATGTCTGGGTCGCGTTTGCGTTTATTTTGTTGCTGTTTATTTGCCACAGACTGCACCAAAACCTGAACGTCTGGCATTTCCATATTCAAATGCAAATGTTATTGTTCTTTGTGCTGAAATAATCGAATCTCTATACACTTTATCAACCGCTCGACAAGTCGCAATCAGCGGGAACTTGCTCTCAACTTGTTACAATTTGCCTTATCACAGTTAACCTGAGAGTCCTCCGAACAAAACCAGGTCATTAGGTGTTAAAATTGGATTCGTGACCGTAATAACAACAGGTACTTCGCAATATTCACTGTATTTAAATATTTTCAGCACGGGCACAAAACGAAAGCAAGATTTCCAATAAATGTCGTGTGGTCTATCCACTCAAAAATAACAATCCGCAAGCAGAATTTCCGTCCTGTTAAATTTGAACTCGCAACTCTGGCGGCCCAATTCAATATACTCGACTGCTATAAACTTCCGTGGCAAATGGACACAGGTGACTCAACGTAGATATATCAAACGCCCTTGGCTGAAGTTCAGGTAAATTCCAAATCGACTCTACTTTAAATTCGGTAAAATCTACTCTAATTCTAAGCCCTTGTATCAAAAAATACCACTACGAGATCACATTCAAACGACAGCCCCAACTCTTGACGGTCAATTGTTTTCTGATGGGAAAGCAAAGCTAATATCCGCTTTTCATAAACAAAATAGATGACGTAGTTAGAAGGACTAGCCAATCACAATAAGCGTTGCCTTCGCAAATGCTAATTAGAACGTGTATTCAGAACGTGCATCATATTGCGTGCACGAAATGAAATCCCCTTCTCGGCTTGAGGTGAAACCATTGTGGTGTAATCAGGTGCGTCTTTTTTCGATAAAACGCAAAAATTTTTAGATTTTGCATAAATAAATAAACACTTTGCCACATATTTCGCTTTGTCAAGCCAACATAGAATGTTTTTTCAAACCATTTGTGAGCGGAAATAGGTCAATTTTAGGGTTGTTGACCTCACTGACGCGACCAGAATATGGCTACTTGTGTCAACAATTTATCCAACATTGAATATATCTAACTTACTGTAATAGGTCTACTATGAGAGAGGCCCAGCTCATTATTTGTTAGTTGTCACAAGGACGAACCCGATGTTGCTATTTGGTTCATGTCGTTCACCAAGTTATACAAAATATTGGCAGAAACGAGACGCACGTGCGAGTCTAAACAAAATGGCGGAAAATTTGAAATTTAACTTTCAGAACACACATCAAATGTGCTTATTAAATCCCAATAAAACCACAACAAACGATAAAATACAGTTGACTTGTAAGATGGGCCAAAATTAAGAACCTAACATCGTAAAAATATAACAAGAAATGAGATATTGGCAAACGAACACATCGGCACCGTCATCGAACTGTCAGAACTTGCAAACTAAACACATTTTATCGAGTGCACTCACCTGTTTTCATTTCATTACTGCACATGTGAATTCTTTAACACATAGAATATAGATACCTTGCTTAGATTTACATTTCGATTTACAATAATAATTCAAGAGCGAAGCAATGCACAGAATACAAAGTTCTGGTTATATCGTTATGTTACGCGCACGAAATGTATATTACGTCATTTATAATATAGATCAATGACGTCATTTATACAGCATATATGCCATATGTGTTATAGACGTATTGGTGTTATAGACGTTGCGGTGTTATGGGCGTTAATGGTGTTATGGGTGTTATTGGTGTTATGGGCGTTATTGGCGTTATGGCGTTATTGGTGTTAAAGACGTTATTGGTGTTATAGGCGTTATGGCGTTATTGGTGCTATGGACGTTATTAGTGTTATGGACGTTATTGGTATTATGGACGTTATTGGTGTTATGGACGTTATTGGTGTTACAGACGTTATGGCGTTATTGGTGTTACAGACGTTATTGGTGTTACAGACGTTATGGCGTAATTGGTGTTATAGACGTTATGGCGTTACAGACGTTATGGCGTTATAGACGTTATGGCGTTACAGACGTTATGGCGTTATTGGTGTTATATACGTTATTGGTGTTATAGGCGTTATGGCGTTACAGACGTTATGGCGTTATTGGTGTTATAGACGTTACTGGTGTTATAGACGTTACTGGTGTTATAGACGTTACTGGTGTTATAGACGTTACTGGTGTTATAGACGTTACTGGTGTTATAGACGTTATTGGTGTTATAGAGGTTATAGGCGTTATGGCGTTACAGACGTTATGGCGTTATGGCCGTTATCGGTGTTATAGGCGTTATGGACGTTATTGGTGTTACAGACGTTATGGCGCTACAGACGTTATGGCGTTGTTGGTGTTACAGACGTTATTGGTGTTACAGACGTTATGGCGTTATTGGTGTTATAGACGTTATTGGTGTTATGGACGTTATGGCGTTATTGGTGTTATGGACGTTATTGGTGTTATAGACGTAATGGCGTTACAGACGTTATGGCGTTATTGGTGTTAAAGACGTTATGGAGCTATTGGTGTTATGGGCGTTATTGGTGTTATGGGCGTTATTGGTGTTATGGCGTTACTGGTGTTGTAGACGTTATTGGTGTTATAGACGTTATGGCGTTATAGACGTTATGGCGTTATAGACGTTATGGAGCTATTGGTGTTATGGGCGTTATTGGTGTTATGGGCGTTATTGGTGTTATGGCGTTACTGGTGTTGTAGACGTTATTGGTGTTATAGACGTTATGGCGTTATTGGTGTTATAGACGTTATGGCGTTATTGGTGTTATAGACGCTATGGCGTTATTGGTGTTATGGACGTTATTGGTTCTTATTCAAACTCCCTTCCTTCCTCAGTGGCGTAGATACTTACCTGGGGCCCTAAGTTGACATTCTCTACTTCTGCGGAAACTGAAAAGATGTTTTGCTGGTAAGACGGAACACAGCGTGTTGCTTAACATTACTCATGCAGATTACCCTTTAAATTGCAAAAGACTCAATTGGATTTACTTAGAAATAAATTTGTACATACATTTAAAAATGTAATTACACTCAAAAGCAACTTCAAGATCTTCCTCGACAGAGTATGATTAAATATTATTCGATGAAATGCGAACAAAAGCTCGCGAATGGCTTCGAATAACTTTGATTTAATCTAGCGTGTATATGTATAATAATTCTTAACCCAGTGAAAGTGGTAATTAACTAACATAGAAAGTGGTAACTAACATAGTCTGGTGGTAAAGACAATGTGTGTCCCTTCAGAGTCAATCACTGAGTCCGGGAACAATACCTGCCTTTGATAAAAATCGTCCTGGCTTTGGTCAGTTTTAAGAATTAAGCATAGGCTAGAAGAACGTATAGACAACTCAAACCAACTTGCCGAAGCCTCATAACCAACGTAATGCAGTGGTCAAATACAAATTACTCAACAAAAGTGGGTAGGATAAATTCCTACCCTTGCCATGCATTAAATAGTTTTCGTCTTGTGTAAGAATTATAACCCTTTCCAAAGTATCCTCTCGTCTATTTTGCAAATTTTTTTAGAAAAAAATTCGTCAAAATTTGACAACTTCTTTTTATCATACAGTCTGATAAAGAAAAATTTTTATTTCCTTGTTAACCGCACTGGCAAAATTTTTGGTAAATGGAGAAAATAAAAGTTCTAAAAAATCATCGAAAAAAATTGAACAAAAAACCGTGCTCAAAATGCTAGAGTTTTTCTTAACGGTGGGAACCATCTTTCTTGGCGAAAAAACCCCAAATAAATAATTGAAAAGAATTACGCTCTACCACTTACATTAGGGCTATTGAAAAGCGTCATAAGAGATTGTACGCCAGCGTAACCAATTTAAAATAAAAAGTTCCAAAAGGTGTCAGGAATTCTGCTACCTTCGAAGGATTAGCCTTGGAATGGTATAACGATGGTAAAAAGGACCAGGTATTGTAATAAAAGTTTCCCACACGGATGGCGCGCACGGGTGGCTTCGCACAATTGGCTTCGACAAGTAACCCAATGTGGGTGTCTAACCGACAACGGCGCCGAATCGACTCCCTCAACCGTCTGCATCATAACTCCACCACCTCTGGTTCGAAATGTAGGGGAGGGTAGAACACCCTAAAACCCTGTATCTTCGAATCAGACCATCAAGATACAGTATCACCGATTTGTATATATATACCTCATGCTCTGCTGTTGCAGTGATTGTGGTTGAATTACGACCGGGTAGGCACTATTGCCATGCGCACATGCATCCATGTATTAGTGTATAAGTTTTATCATAAACATCAAAATATAATTTGCGTGATCATTTATGCAATCAGTGAACGACATTTCCATTTATTTAATACTTATCGTCTCTGTAGTGCCTCAGCAATAATGTTGTTCTTCGACATTAGATTTGAATAGTGATCTGTTTAGTTCAATGATATATATTGAACGCCTAAAGCTGGGTCATTAAATTTGAAAATGTATGTTTGATCAGAATTTCGAGGTCTTCTCCGAGTATAAGGGAATTAAGGCTGATTTCAACACACATTTATTTTTCAAATGTTCTACTTACAAACATATGGGCTTTTAAAATTCGTAGCACCAGAAACCTACCGTATGCTCAAGTTGTGATCTTATCGATTTTTATTATTTGTGATATTGCAAAAGACTCAATTGGATTTATTTAGGAATAAATTTGTACATACATTTAAAAATGTAATTACACTCAAAGCAACTTCAAGATCTTCCTCGACAGAGTATGATTAAATATTATTCGATGAAATGCGAACAAAAGCTCGCGAATGGGTTCAAATAACTTTGAATTAATCTAGCGTGTATATTTATAATAATTCTTACCCCAGACAAAAGCCTATGGGGTTTGTGACAAGGGCAAGATTTGACCAAAAACTCGTTGACTTGAGACATTTTGCATTGGCCACTAGACTACATGATCGCTATCACGCCCTTGCCACTTAAATTGTTTAAGCGGGGTTTACTCTAGCCTATAATTGATTCTAAAACATAAAAATAATTCCGAACAAGGGAATTATCGTTCAGCTGCGTTGTTTATTTACACCACTTTGCTTGATCACCAGACCGCGTTGGCTATTACACTCGCCCTATGTGGTTTAAATTATTTACCCGTTTTCAACAGAATGAGCTTTAAAAAATAGTTGAAGAATATAAACCACTAAAAATCGTAGATGTGTAGCCAGGATTAGACATAAATGAAAAAGGTGAGACGTTCTCTGACTAAAATATATTTATTTGTTCACGAGCTTTTGGCCACCAGTCTGTTGCTTTCAACGGGTTCATTTATAATGATTTATAAACTGTGAAAGCGTCAAATGAAGCTAGATATGACGTGTATACATGTGCACTGTGAAATACGATAAGGTGATACTATGTTTTCTTTATTAAGATTGTACATTGTCGAGGAAGCGGTTTTGAGTTGTTATCGGCATTCCTCCCTTTGGCTGTATGTCATGATTCTAGTGCTAGGCGACTACGGAAATTCCCTGTGTCAATGATTTTCGTGCTGTCGAAATCAATTACATGATCATTGTCCCATGCATGTTTCGCGATGTTTGAACCATTATTATGTTTCTTAACGTTTCTGATGTGTTCAGCCTTTCTTGTTTTCAGAGATCTGCCTGTTTCCCCTACATACAGGCAGATATTTGAAAACAAGAAAAGCAAATGATAACAATGGCAATAGTGGCTACCAGGGGCCGGTTGTATAAAGCTCTTAACTGCTTTTTAACTACCCAAAAAGTAGTTAAATAGTGGTTAACTTTAATCACGTAGTTAGGCCGGTTGTACAAAAAGGCAGTTAGCGTTAACTGCAGTTAAAAAGTAGTTAAAGTTAACTATCCTAAATGGCATAGTTAACTTCTCAAAACCTAGTTAAATATGGCGGCTGTATTAAGAGTTAACAACTTTTATGAGCGAGATAATACTGAAAGGCAACTCTTACTTAGAGTTTTTAATCGTCAACTTCCCTGGGAAGATTTCTCAGATAAAGAACTCCTAAAACGCTATAGATTTGGCGGAGAATCTTTGCTTTTTATAGCGCGACTCATCGACGGCGAAGTGAGACCACTAACAAAGCGAAACCAGGCTCATCACTAAAGACTTATAATTTTAGCAGTGGTAGTGGTTGGTGGTCTTGCTGCAGGACGTCCACCAGTTTTCCATTGAGACTGCATTACCCCAGAATTTGTTTTTTTTGTCAATTTGGGCCATGTTTTGCAATTTTCCCGTATTTCTATTGGTGTACGTTTTTCATAGCTGTTAATCTAGGAAGTAAATAGTTTCCCACAACTTTTGCTTTTAGGCATTTGTTATTGTGCTCGAAAATTGGCCCCGTTATGTGTCTAAATTTTGTTCAACTATATTAACCAGTAGGTTGCATTCTACTGAATTAAAATTTTGTTTTGGTTTTCTTCCCTTGTTTTGGATTAGTTGCTTTATGGGCAGACATTTTGAATTTGTATACATGTAATTCAGTGTTGCCAGATGAAATCTCAAAATATTCATGTATGCTTACGCCAAAAGTTCACAAAAAGTTCATGTCCCTAAATTTTAAGATCGGAACTTGTCGGAATTTATCGGAGATCGTCTGAAAAGCTCGGAACTTATCAATACGTCCAAAAATCCTCCACAGACTAGGTTTGAATGCGAAATAAATTACTGAAAGAATTCTTTTTTAAAATTGTATCTAAAAAACAGGAGTGTCATTAGACTATATTTTTATGTGAGCAAATCCATTATCATTGCTACTATTGCTTTCCGACCAATCCGACATTTTGATTTTTTAAAACACAGTGAACAGCACAAAAAGGCGGGAAATTTAATTTAACATAAATTATACAAATTGTGTTCTGCACTTCTATTATGGCACCTATTGTCCCTTGCAGCCACTGCAAGTCTGCAAGACAAATTTCTAAACATATTACGAGTTTTTTAGTTGAATCATTGAACATTTTCATCTTGAAAAAATGAAAATATCAAAGTTCATGGAATTGTTCATGATATTTTAAAAAGTTCACAAAAAGTTCACAAATTTTCAATGTTCAAAAAAAGTTCATGTAGAGGGTAAAAAGTTCACAAATCTGTGAACTTTGTTCACGATCTGGCAACACTGATGTAATTAGTAATTCAACTTGAAAAATACCTGTAAGCTTGGCAACTGTGGTTACATGGGAAAATATGACCTCAGACATGATACAAATACATGCAGTATATATGACATGAGTTGTATATTGATTTTTGTTACATCTGACAACCCATCAAACAAATATTGATTATTGTGTATAACACAATATTGAAACATATAGTGTACCTTCTAATTAACAATTAGATTACGAGCTCGAGATTTCTCGAGCTCGTAATCTAATTGTTTTAGTAGAATCAGAGGTCAAACATGGAATATTCAACAAAAAATTTAATTTTCAGGCAATTTTTTAAAAGAAATCTCTATAGGAAGATGATTGTTTCGCTACTAGCTATCTATCGAGGAATAGATAGCGAGTAGAGTAACCAATCAAATTGCAGCATTTGCAATAGTATACTAGTATGATTCTACTAATAGTGAATAAACTCATACAGATTGAAATATTTAAACTTTAACAACTTTAGCCAAGTTGGTTTTAATCTAGGCTAACCCAGATTAGGTTTCATGATGAAAATGACTTGAGTTTATTTATAAATTTATCCATACTGCAGAATTGAAGGCAACAAATTTGCAATTATATAGTGCAAATTTGATCATTTGAAATTCATATATTCTTCATATATTTATATAAACTCGTATATTCTTCTTTTAGACAGATATTGCTTCGACAATTTGCCACACATTTGAATGATTTGTGCACATTTGATGCATTTGCATTTTGGCACCCAGGTGCAAATTTAATGTGAATCTGGTTTTTCATTTTATTTATGGGTTTCAAATAATCAAATTTGCACTGTAGCAAATGTTTTGCTTTCACAGCATTTGCATTTTGGCACTGGGTTGAACATGTATTGCAAATCTAATTTTTCATCCTGTGATTCTGTAAGGGCCAGTCATTATTCATGGTGGAGGTTTGCACCAAAGAGAAATGTCTCTTGCTAAAACCTTGCTGATTAAACCATTAAAATATTGAAGTAGTTTCTGTAACAAACTGCCACCTATAGCCAAAAACTTTACAAAAGGATACCATTAAGTTGTCACATGTGTATTTCACCACTTCTATGACTGAGTATGACATGAGTTTGATAACTGCTTGTTTTAATTATTAAATAGGTGACAGTGTAACCCCCACCATAAACAATGACCAGTATGACCAGTCCCAAAATATCCAGTAATCCATTTCCAGTACATGTCTTGACTTCGCTTTTCTTCATTAGCATATGTTTGCAAAATAAACATTTTAACATCTTTACACAAATCTGCTTGGCACTCCCGATACAGTTAGCGAGTCAGACAAACAAATTACACAATTTAGCACATGTGACGTCCAGTGATCCAGACAAATCATTTGAAATTTACAAACCAACAAATTAGTACTTTCTTCAATAATGGTGAATGTTTGTATTTGTACGAAAAAAAGTACGATTGCTTTTATCACAGATCAGGCGCATTCTTCTGCAATTATTTGAATCGAATTTGTTAGCCACTGTTAAATAAACAAGACTTAATTCATTTTAATTTATGTTAACTGCACCACGCTAGCCCCACGCAAGTTAACTACGTGATTAGTTAACTATCCGACTAACTGCGTTTTGTGCAACACAGTTAAGTCGTGCAGTTAACTAACTACGGTTAAGGATTTAACTAGGGTAGTTAACGCTAACTGCAGTTAACTTTGACTACTTTTTTATACAACCGGCCCCTGATGCATAAATATATGAATTTTATAGTTTCCATATTTATGTACCTGTATGATTTGAGAACTGGACTGAATTTATTGCATCTACTTCAAAACCATGGACCTAGTTTATAAATTTAATTATAAAAATGAAAATTGTATGCCAATGTCATATACCACCCAAGATCAATTTTGGCCACTAATCATTTGCTAAAATAATATTCATTTTATTCTAGCACCTTGAGCATGCATTAATGTGGAAAATTTGAAGATTAGAATTATGCTGAAGATATTAGTGAGACAGCATCGACCACAGAGCCAAAGGTTTTAACTCTGCCTAACACGACAGCCTGTCTAACTACACTTATAGCAGATCCAGCCTACTACACCCTATTGTTGAATAGGGATCAATTGATTTATTTAGTATATGCAAATCATTGAAGATACAGATTTTAAACCTTGGAGATACATATATGTAGTGTGGATATTTCATGTATGACATTTCAAATACTACATTACTCATATCTACGACCCACTAATGCTTTATACTCTACATGTATAAAAATAAATTCTGTAGCATTTAATGTTTTTTACCGGTATATATAATATATTTTACCTGCAGAGGAAATGTTGCAGATTTATTTTCAACATATCCATGTGCAACATGGCTTTGAATAGATAATACACGGAAATCACACATTCTATGATATCGCCTTACAAAATACAATGCAATCTTGTAAAATCACAAATAAAAAAAAATACTGTATCACTGCATGCACTGTGCAACTGTGACTGTGCTCAGTGTTGCCAGATGAAATCTCAAAATATTCATGCATGCTTACGTCAAAAGTTCACAAAAAGTTCATGTCCCTAAATTTTAATATCGGAACTCGTGGGAATTTATCGGAGATCGTCTGGAAATGTCAGAACTTATCAACATGTCCGAAAAACCTTCATTGACTATGTTTAAATGCGAAATAAATTGCTGAAAGAATTCTTTTTCAAAATTGTCTTTAAAAAACAGGAGTGTCATTAGACTATATTTTTATGCGAGCAAATCCATTATCATCGCTACTATTGCTTTCCGACCAATCCGACATTTTGATTTTTTAAAAACACAGCGAACAGCACAAAAAAGGCGGAAAATTTAATTTAACATAAATTATGCAAATTGTGTTCTATACTCCTATTATGGCACCTATTGTTTCTTACAGCCACTGCAAGTCGGCAAGACATATTTCTAAACATATTACGGGTTTTTTAGTTGAATCATTGAACATTTTCATCTTGAAAAAATGAAAATATCAAAGTTCATGGAATTGTTCATGATATTTTAAAAAGTTCACAAAAAGTTCACAAATTTTCAATCTTCAAAAAAAGTTCATGTAGAGGGTAAAAAGTTCACAAATCTGTGAACTTTGTTCACGATCTGGCAACACTGACTGTGCTATAAATTTTACCCTCAAATCAAAGTCCAGCCTGCAAACGCCCGCATCTTCTTTGACCAATATATATGATTTCCGCCAAAGCTAAATTTGACTTCAAAAAACCCACGGGTAAATGTCAATAAGGATTATCTGCATAAAGACAAATGACTTATTAGATAGAAAATACTTAAACAAAATAGTTTCATATATTTCTTTTAGAAGAACCATGCAAAATTATGCTACATAAATTGAAGCTGACGTTTTCAGATTTTGACTGAAGTTTCTTTATCATTCATAGAATGGCTAAACCCGTCAAATCATCATCGAACAAACGTTGCTGAACTATTTATAAAAAAAGTTATTAAATTAAACTTAGGAAATGTTAGCAGCACTATATGTATTGATATTTTCTTGTTATATAACATCATATATCATTGATAAATGATAGGTGATAATTACACATTTTATGCTCCATCACCTCCACGTCAATATAATATTCTTGTCTTCGGGTGGACCAGGAATCTAACCAGGTAACCATTAAAACCTATTTGGTCACACGCTCATGGCTGCACAACTGCACAAGCATAAGAACTTTTACAGAAATGATAATCATTATGGCTTGATACGCAGGCTAAACAATAAATTAAGCCTGATGTGTAGATGTGGATGGTGAAATTGGAACCATTGATCACCATTCATCACTAATGCAAAGTTTTTATACTTAGGCCTGTCCAATGAGAATTCGTATAATTTGTGAACTAAAATGCATGGTCCCAAACATGGCCACCCTTTTTTTTTAACGCGGGAAACCTAAACTAAGGCCTGATTTATATATACTGTACGTACATTTCAGTCATGCGGAATGCAATTCAAACAATATACTAGCTAGACGACTTGCCTCATTGTGTATTGTTTAAATTGTCAGGCCTTAATTACGGTAAAAACCCTCGATACATGCAATTATTTATCTATTTATTTATTTATATAAATTTGCCAATGAAAAAACAACACATTACATACAGAAATAGTACATACGTATAGACCATTTACAGGGTACCTGGTATGAGGAGGTCTTGCATCGGTTTGTTAGATGATCAGGGTTGGGTCATATGGCTTCTCTTCTGTTGCTATTTGTTGTTGATGTCAGTAAATTTGTGTCATTTTTTTTTCCGTCCATTTTTTTTTCAAAGACAGTATGCCTGTATGGTGTAGCTTATACGCCGGATAAATAATAATTTTGTTTTTCTCAACAGCCTAAGAATGACGCAAGAAGTGCTCCTTACTTGGATTGAGTCGAAGATTAATGTTTGCCGAATTCTGAAAGTATATGTGAAGAATCACGGATTTCTTTTTTTCTATTTCTTTTTTATATTTTTTACATATAACTTTCAATAATACTATGTTGAGCTAACATTTAACCCAACATAGAAACATTCAGGCTCAGAAAACTGGTCTTAAACGAACACGCACATTCTATTTTATTGTTCTTTTTCCGGATTCGCCATTTTGTTTTTACTCTATATTTGTTTAATCCCAGAATTCCATATAGCCTGATGGTCTGTATATCTGATCCGCGTTCTATAATACTATGGTCAGCACTTGTAGAGATACACACTACATATTACATTTATTATTATAATATTCCCCGAAGGGTGTTCCGGCAATATCTAATTTGTCTAATTACGTATTAATAAGCAAAAATTATCGATAATTATCTAATTATACTAAAATAGTCTACATATTAAAATTATTTACGCTATCTATCTACCAAATAGACGACACGGTCAGTTTGGACTTTGGTAGATGGAAACAAGTGCTGACCATATATACTTGTTAGCATAAGCTCCATATATACCATGAATAAGAACTCAAGCCAGTGCAAAAGCCGAAGATGGTAGAAAGGAGCTACAAGACGTCAATCTTAATCCTCTGCGCGATCAAAATAGAGATATGTTGCTATGTTAACCGCGCAGAGGACTGAGATTGGCGCCCTATAGCTCCTTTAATTTCCGCCATCTTTGACTTTACCTTTCTTAAGGCCGACTGACTAGAATTCCTACTCCAGATATATATGGAGCTCACTAATCTTGGTGGTGTGTGCAATGTAGCCTGGTTTCGATTTAGTTCTAACGGTCGCCGTAAACACGAAAGTTTCGACTAAATAGAAACCGACCATACATAGTTTTTTAAGTCATGTATTTTATAGTTATAAAAATCCTAACTGATCTCTTAGTATTTTTCGATTCTGATCACCTGACGATGAACTGTCGTTGTCGAAACCTGAAAGGCAATGTTAGTACCCGACCGAATTGGGACTTAAGGGTTGGGGCCCCCACCCGGGCCCATATACGTTACCAAAAAAGACGTCCACCAATCCTTCTGTGTCCAACACTCGCGTACCTGAAACTTAACCTAGGTACCATTTGTACCGCTTACATTATAACATGCACTCCTAATTCATGCACTGCTAACATGCATTTTTGTTCAAAAATCAAAATAAGCTTAAGATTAAAGCTGAGTAACGTAATTTGTTCTTTCAAAATTGTTCATCAACGAAATGGTATGCTCTTTGTAATTCTAATGAAAATTTGGTGGTAAAAATTGAACTGCTTAAGTCGTGTTGACATTACTCAGCTTTAACCCTCACCACCAAGATTCTTCTGAAAGGTGTAATTAGCCGCAATAAAAAGAAAGCTATACTTGATTGAGAAACATACAACTACCTGTAACTTCCCGACAAAGGACCTTTTCTCAGAAGCTTTTACATTCATTTTCAGGTAGTTCCATTTTTCTCAATCAGAAGCTCCTCCATTCATTATTAAACTATTGATGTACACCTTTTTTCATGCACCTTGTTTTATGCCCATTCTACCCTTTCAGACCCTTGTTGTTCATCTTAATTTCAATTATCTTTTTCCCTGTTGACCCCATACGTTCATTGAACGTACGCTTGCGTTTAATTTTTTTACCCTTTCAGCAATCCTGAAAGTCATTAGATATACAGACCGAACGCAAGTAATGATTTAAATTGTTCATCAGTCATTAACGTATGGACATGTAAGTCAGTCAGTAACGTAGTCATGCTCAAGGAATTTTTCGGTTTGAGGAGATTTGTCTAATGAGGTCATATCATATGAGACATTGCTTGCCAAAGTAAAATGATATCATGCATTTCTGACTCTTTTTGTAACAAAATAAGGTTAGGTATCTTTCTTGTTGGGTTTTGTTGTTTCTGAATTTGTCAAGTTTGATTCGAATTTTCTCAAAAAGAATACAAAATGAATCAACTGGATTGAAATATAAGAGGTATTTCGTTAACGTTTTCTAAAATTATATACCAACAGCCAGTCTATGACCTTATCTCCAACAAACCTTATAAACCCTTCATAAGTTTAATCCTACTATTTTTTTGCCAGTGATGGCGTTGATTTTTCAATCAGATTATAATGTCATGTTCATTTTAGTAATGCAATTTTTTCAGTTATAATCAAATTCATACAAGCAAGGAGAGCACAAAATCAAAATGATAGCTTAAACTTGTTTGAAGGGTTTATAATGCCAAATATAAAAACCTACGACAGAATATCAGCATATATCAAATTCAATATAAGCGACCTCTGTCGTTATTGAAATGTTAATATATAGAAGTTCATGGATGCCGCGCAGTCATTGCTGTTTTACTTTTTTATTCATCAAAATCCGCCATGTTTGCCATTCACTCCTCTATATCATTTCAATAGTCCTTTCTTTTCTACCAGGCTTGGTTTCTGCGCGTGCATTTTCATTTTGTTATTTCATTTTACATCATCACTATATGTTCTTGATACGTGCATTTTAAGAGTAGCAATGCATATTTATGTGACTGTTTTTAACATGATTTATGCAAGAATGTACGTATGTCGTGCATTTGAGGAGTAGCTATGTGTATGAAGGTTATTAATTAACATTACGTCCTAGTGTGTAATGACCTAATTTGATGAGGAGTATAACTATGCATGTATTTCTCACATTTCTTATTTAATTTTTACCAAGCCTGAATTACTTCCATCTTATATCACTCGAGACATTCCTGAGTAATGTTACTGAATGACTTCAACACATGTACATACTGTGGTAAATCATGCACTATAATTATAATAACCTATGTTAAAGCAGGCAAATCCTGGTGGTTGAGCACGGTTGCCTGGAAGAGAACCTTAGGAAATAGAGAAAAACTCTCTTTCCTCCAGTTGCTTCAAGCACAACCCCTAAATTTTGCCAATTGTCTGAACTAATATCTAATGAGCAGCATATATTAGTTTTGTAATCGAATATTATGCAACCTCCATAACATAAAACCTTTATACAACTCCGTTTCGAGCGCTTTAAGCGAAAGCCCTTCAAGGCCCTTTGTCGGAAAGTTAATAAATATCATAGACTTATATCCGATTCTTTAACCGGTTGCTCTCGACGAAAGACATTAATGACTAACTTAATCTAACCGTTTTCCAGACAAAATCCACTTAAATTCAGCTTAGTTATTCAGCTTAATTCTGACCACCAGGATTCTATACTAATTACCTTTTACCATTTGTGTCACCTTGTTGTCATTCGTCAGGCATCTGGTCATCTGGCACTGCTTATCTGGCATTTGGTCATCTGGTACTGTACGTCTGGCATCTAGTCGTCTGGTACTGGTCGTCTGACATCTGGTTATCTTCCCTGGTCGTCTGACATCTGGTACTTGCTGTTTGGAATCTGGTCATCTAGCACTGGTCGTCTTACATCTGGTCATCTGGCACTGGTCGTCTGGCATCTGGTCATCTGGCACTGGTCGTCTGACAGCTGGCACTGGTCGTCTGGCATCGGTCTGGCACTGGTCGTCTGACATCTGGTCATCTGGCATCTGGCACTGGTCGTCTGGTCATCTGGCACTGGTCGTCTGACATCTGGTCATCTGCCCTAGTTGTCTGGTATCTGGTCATCTGGCACTGGTCGTCTGGTCATCTGGCACTGGTCGTCTGACAGCTGGCACTGGTCGTCTGGAATCTGGAACTGGTCATCTGACATCTGGTCATCTGGCACTGGTCGTCTGACATCTGGTCATCTGCCCTGGTCGTCTGGTATCTGGTCATCTGGCACTGGTCGTCTGACATCTGGTCATCTGGCACTGGTCGTCTGACAGCTGACACTGGTCGTCTGGAATCTGGAACTGGTCATCTGACATCTGGTCATCTGGAACTGGTCATCTGACATCTGGTCATCTGGAACTGGTCATCTGACATCTGGCACTGGTCGCCTGACATCTGGCACTAGTCGCCTGACATCTGGTCATCTGGCACTGGTGACCGGGCATCTGGCTCTCGTTTTGACGATTTTCCTCCCCGTACACGTTTTAGATCATGCATGAAATCGAAATTATATATGCTAACTGAAAGCATTAAGCAACGGAAAGGCAAGAGCGATGGGATGGATGGCCTTAAAAACTGGTTTAATATATTTAATTTAATAATAAACTATAGAAAATTTATCAGCTGTCCGATTGCTGTTGTCTGTTCCACGGTTGCCATGTTATATAGAGTCATTTTGAAATGTCTCATTTTGATTGTCATTTTTTCGTTAATAATGTTCATCGAATATTATCTTCTCATGATATTAATTTTCTTCAAATGTTGTCCTCTCGCTATCAATCTTCCGTATTTGTAATTGTATTGCTCCATAGTAAGGGATAATCAACTCGAAATTCAAATAAACTCTAAAGCGGATATTTAGAAGAAGAATTGTGCAAAGGAATATCGTGTTACACAGCCACCAACGAGATAAGAAAACGTAAATATTAAAAATAAAGAAAAGAAAATTTAAATATTCATTTATAGTGGAGACTGGAGTACCAGTTTTAATTGACATTGCTTCATTAATGTTTCCAATGTTTAAACTGATTCTTCCCATGATATTAATTTTCTTCAAATGTTTTCCTCTCACAAACAGTCTTCCATAATTGTAATCGTTTTCCTCCATAGCTAAGTTTGACAACCATTTCGAAGTACAAAGAAACTATACAGAAGGTACTTAGTACAGGAAAAATGGAATACCATGTCACGTAGTTACCAACGAGATAAGAAAGCGTAAATAACCAAAGGAAAATGAAAAAAAAAAAGAAAATTTAGATATTCATTTATACTGGAAGGCGCAGTACCCATTTTAATTGCAATCCTTCATTAATGTCTCCAATGTTCATCAGGCATTATCTTCAAATGGTCCAAATTTTCTTTAAATTTTCCCTCTCACAATCAATCTTCCATTATTAACGTTTGCTCCATAGTAATGTTTGATGCGTGGACTTCAAAACTTATTTACTATTTATTAAAATATTTACATATGTTTAATCATTATTATACTATCTAAAGTTTATCAGCTGTCCGCCGCTATTGTCTCTTCCACAATTTTAAAGTTCCGTAAAGAGTTAATATGAAATGGTCCACTTTTATTGTCATTCCTTCATTAGTATTTCCAATGTTCAATAAACGCTCTTCTCATGATCCTAATTTTCTTCAAATGTTTTCCTCTCACAAACAGTCTTCCAAATTTTTAATCATTTTGCTCTATAGTTAAGTTTGAAAACCATTTCGAAGTACAAAGAAACTATACAGAAGGTACTTAGTAGATGAAAAATGGAATAACATTTCACGTAGTTACCAACGAGATAAGAAAGCGTAAATAATCAAAGAGAAATGAAGAAAGGAAGATTTAGATACTCATCTATGCTGGAATGCGCAGTACCCATTTCAATTGCCATTCCGTCATTAATGTTTCCAATGTGCATCAGGCATTATCTTCTCATGATCCTTTTCCCTCTCAAAATCAATTTTCCATTATTATCGTTTGTTCCATAGTAACGTTTGATGCGTGGACGTAACTGTTGACTATTATTATTACTTAACTATTTACTATTTATTAAAATATTTACATATCTAAAATTATCAGCTGTCCGATCGCTATTGTCTGTTACATGAAATGTTCCATCTTTATTGTCAATCCTTCATTAGTATTTCCAATGTTCATGTAGCACCCTTTTCGTCATATTAATTTTCTTCAAATATTTTCCTCTCACAATCAATCTTCCACAATTGTTATCGTTTTGCTCCGTAGTTGGGTTTGATAATCAGAATTTAAGAATGAAGTAAAGGAATATCATGTCACGTACTTACTAACGAGATAAGAAAACGTAAATAATCAAAGGCAAATGAAGAAAAGAAAATTTAGATATTCATTTATAATGGAAGCCGGAGTACCCATTTTAATTGCCATTCCTCCATTAATGTTTCCATGTTCAACAGATTCATCTCATAATTTTCTTCAAATGTTTTCCCTCTTTAAATCAATCTCCCATCTTGTTATCGTCTTGCTTAATTATCATTGATTATCAATTTGCTCATTATCACATTCCTTCACTAATGTTTCAAATGTTCATCAGACAGTATCTTCTTATGATTCTAATTCTTCAAATGTTTCCCTCTTACAATCAATCTTCCATCTTGTTATCTTCTTGCTTAATTATCACATTTGCTCATTATCACATTCCTTCACTAATGTTTCCAATGTTTATCAGACATCTTCTCATAATCATATTTTTTTCCAATGTTTTCCCTCTCATAATCAACCTTCTATCAACCAAGTTTGCTCCATAGCCAAGTTTGACAATTTTAAAGCAGACACGTACTAGAAGAGTTAAGTGAACAAAGATCATATAGATTGGAATACAACTGAAGGCAGGGCCCGAATTTGAAAGAACAAGGTATCAGTGACAGAATATCATCAAGGCTACCAGTAAGACATGAAAACGTTCAAAAGAAAATGAAGGGAAGAACGGGAGGTCTGTGTTCTCTTAAGTTAATAAAGCAAGCCAGAGTACTCGAAGCAAACCTTTAAATTCCAAAAATAATTTTGTGCATATGATTGTATATGACAAAGTGCTGTAAAGGACAGTTACAATACGAAGACATGACAACACAACACAATACGATCGCAAGCGCGCGCAGGGTAAGTGTGAATCCGTGACGTCACCCCATCCACAACCTCATCCCTCATGTCTCGCTGTTTTATTATTAAAAACCTGCCTGCCTGCCTACCTGCCTGTCTAAGCTAGCTAAAGGCCATTTTCCATTACGATCGCTTTGCCGCATGTGCGGAGCGAGCTATGAATATCTGCCACGCCTAGTGCGGGCATCAAAACAACGCAGGCTTCGCCCGTACATGCAAATAGATCAAAATGGAAAATGGCCTGAATTCACGACCGTATCATTAAAACAGCGAGACATGAAACCATAACCACACCAACCACCACACAAGCCAATGGAACGGTAGCGCAGACGCAGCGTAGCGCAATATACAATATACAACAACGATAAACAACAAAATATACTGCACATCACTTTTTCATATAACCATATGTAAAAATATTTTTGGTCCTATAAAAGATCTCGAAAATCGAAAATCTTAGAAGTAGAAGTGAGAATATATTGAAACATAAATTCATCAAGTTCTTTATTCTTAAAGAGAAAAAGCCAGGATGCATTCAAACAATCAATACAACGATAATGACGGATGTAATCACAGGTAGATCATAGTACAACTGAGGAAGTACGAGTTTAGAGTTGAAAGAAACAAGGTGTCGGTGAAAGGATAATATGGGACGTTGTTGACAAATAGGACGCAGTAATAAAGAAGATAGTGAAACTGTGAAAGGATGATGAACCACTACTGAATTTAACGAATTATTGGCAAAAAATGGGAAATAAGTCATTATTGTCTGAGTATGGAAAACGCTGACTGACTGGTTTAAAATCGGGAAGAAAATGATAAATAAATAAGATTGTATTTTAATTCAAGAACCATTGATCAGAATGAGAGACGAATTGCGGTAACAGATATGGTAACATGAAGTAATCCTTTGGTAACCTTTGGTAATCCTTTGGTAACCTTTGGTGTAGCGAAGATAATTTGACATCTTTCAATCATACCACAATAGAATTTGGAGAGTTATTGGTAAAGCAAATGGTAAAATAGGAGATGATTGTCAAAGTATGGAAACTCTGACTGACCGCGGTTACAAAGAAAGGAATTCAGGAACCATCGATTGGGAAAATTAATTTTGGAATTTAGAGACAAATTGCGGTAATAAATGGGACAAGGTAAAGTAATCACTTGGTAACCAGATTACGTGTTGGTACATGGTAATTTCATGTGTTTAAGAGAAGAAAGCAGCCGTTCAGAAAGGAACAAGAAATTAACGAAAGGGTCAGGACGCGGCTAATACGGAAGAAAGGGAAAATGTTGTAAACCACTTTAGCGAATTATTGATACAGCAAAATAGCAGATGATTGTTTGCGTATGAAAATTCTGACTGACTTGTCCAAAATCAGGAAGAAAACGATGAATCCATAAGGAACTATTGGTCATGCGGGAAAAGTGTACTTTAAATTATGACTTTAGAAACGACTTTCAGCAACAATAATGGTAGCGTTAAGCAATCATTTGGTAATCAGATATACGTCTTGATGGATGGTAATTTCCAACGAGTAGCGAAGAAATTAATTGACATCTTCAAACCATTGATAAGAATCTTCTAAAGAATCGTATGTCTTTCTTTATTGTTCGCTGTCCGTTCATGATTAGCTATTATTTTATTATTATATCATGCATTTATGTTTTTTATTATTACCTCTAACCCTAAATATCTGACGAGCCCGGGACCCAGGGTTCCAGTACTTAATGCCTTCAAAACATGCACTTATCTAAAATATTTTAGGACGAAAAATCAATGCGTACAGAGAAAGTAAACCTCCAAAACAATTGCTCAGCTAAATATTTGCACCTGAAAGAAAAGTAACATAAGTTGGAGCGAAAGATGATGGAAAATGACACCCGTTTTCACTTGTTTTGTACTCGTTTTTAATGCTTTGAAAAATAACAGTTTTATTAGTTTTGTGGTAACAGCACGAAAACTTATTATTGCAAAGCTTTCGATCCCTAAGCTCAGATCTTCATCAGTACTAATACATTATTGCGACTAATAGATTTACGCAGTGTTTCCACAAAATTATGCTGTGACTTTTAATCAACATGCAAACAATTATTCACTTTATAGCTTTTATGAATATCATCTCCGCTAACTTTGGCACCGTCTTTTTACACATCAAACAATAGACCTTACCCATAATGACGTCATTTAGTAGTTAAGCGAGTAAAACTACTTAAATATGGCAATATTGTTAATTTTTTAGGTCCTTATTTGTCCAGGACATTAAATGAAACAAATAATTTAACATATTTGTTTCACAAATAATCTTTTTGTTACTTAAACCATTCAATTATATTGGCACATTTAAATAGTTTTACATGCTTAACAACCAAATGACGTCATTATGGGTATGGTCTATTGAAGTACTTTTTTCTTGGTATATTTTATCAATGCATAGCGCGACTTTCCGCATGAGGAGCTTGGTAAACGGTACAGTCACATTTTTAATAGGCAAATCACTAAGACGACCAGATTTTAAAAAACCCACTTCACACCACCCCCTCTATGTACACTAGAAAATATCGCCAATTTTGACCTCGTTTTAACACAAGAATATTTAATTTCAACATGTCTCAGTTTCTTTTCATCTGTTATAGTTTTGATATTTTTAATAATAATAATGTCGATATACCTATAGTACTCAGGAGCCAAATCTGTCTTTTTATCAAAGGTTAGTAACATTTTACATAATTCCAAACACGTAAAAGACCTTTCTTTTAATTACGTCATCCCCAGGTAACAACAAGGCTGGCAGACCCACCAATAGTCAGCAGTACCACTGCCTCGCTTTCTACATAGTTGTGACGTAATTACAAGAAGGACCTATACTATATTCAGACTTCATACCTTTCTCGCTAGCAAGTTCCATTTTGTCAAGGTTTCTAATTTTAATTTCCTGAATTACGTACTTCGACATCATATCGTGAGGTGCAAATGCTCTCATATCACTACAAAATATAACGATGAAAACAATTATTGCTTGTTTAATAACAAATACATTTCAATTTTTCATTCAGATTTCAGTTCATAGCGTGCCAAGATAAAAAAGGGTATTCTTTTACGTTTTGATCACCACAAATGTTCCGTTCTCTGATCCCAGTCCTAAATTCGTGATGAGATCAAATGTGGAAAATTCGTGACTCGTAAAATGAAAGAATAACTATAAGAAAGTACGCGCAAAAGAAGATATGGTGACTTTTTGCCCTTCGCAGACCATGACGTCTTCTGTAATCCATTATAGTACATAAACACAAAAAAATGAAATCGATTTGATTGATATAATAAATAATTTGGATAAACGAGGATCGAGGGACCCCGATATTTGTAACAATTTTCATTCACTATACTCGTTTCACATGAGGACTGGGTTCGAGTCCAACTAACTGGGGATCAAACTCGGAACCTTAGAGGTGAAAGCCGAGTGGTCGGACCACTTCACCACCGAAGCCCCTATGTGATTATATCATGTGATATGACTAATAAATTATTGAAAGACAGATGCAGACCAGAAGTATTATTAAACTATGGTAGGTAAAAACTGACCTAACCACCCCCACCTGCCCACGCATACAACCCAACACTCTCCATTCCACCCTATATTTCTCTGAATTACAGTACATAAACACAAATTACAGTATTATAAATTAGTATTAAATTATAGTACAGTGAATTACAGTACATAAACACAAAAAAAATGAAATAGATTTGATTGATATAATCATAGACAATCAACAGAATGGACTGGAAACGCAAGCTAAATTGTCAATGTTGCTGACGCGACATCCGTGATACGGCCTGATATGCTATACTTTGGAACCCTGTAACTTCACTTTAAATATACTTCAGGGCTTTCTATTTACATATTTTAAACAAGAACGGCAATCTCTATGGAACTATCGACTTTTAAAATTCTTTATGGATATAACAAAGCTAAAACCCAACGCTAAATGTTTGCATTCTTTTTGACTGCAGAAATGTCGCCATTGTTGTTGTTGAAAAAGGTTTACGGAAACATTAAATGGTGATTTTCCGCCTCGTTTATCTCTCTGAAAAGTCGATAGTTGCATTGACATTGCTGTTCTTGTTTAAAAAATGTAAATACGTTTGTAAGTCCTGAAATGTATTTAAAGTGAAGTTACAGGGTTTCAAAGTAAAGCGTATCACGAATGTCCCGTAAACTTTAGCTTGCGTTTCCAGTCCATTCCTTAGATTGTCTATGATATAATAAATAATTTGGATAAACGAGGATCGAGAGACCCCGATATTTGTAACAATTTTCATCTTGATATCCGTATTCTTTAATACTTTTTCTTACATCTTATATAAAAAAAGTGTTTACTGACAAATGGATTACTGAAAAGTTCCTGAAACCAGGATTCCTAGAATTCCAGTGAATTGCTCAAAACGGCAAATTCTGTTTATATAGTTTCAGATAGTGAAAGATCCCATTTTCCGCTTTTACCTGGACTAGCGACGCTGGTAAGCTAGCCCAGTTAGTTAGGTTTGCACTGCATACAAGCTTGTCATAATATAATTGCTATTTCCTATGTTTTTTTTATTAACTAAGCCACAAGGGCAGGGTCACCACAACAGCGTGAGCCAATTACTGTGGGCCCATATTACTTATCCCACCCTGTCAACATTCCCTGTGGGAGGAAACCGGAGTACCCGAAGAAAACTCACGACTTTCGGCAGAGCGTTGACTATGCTCTTTTCAGATGAGGACTGGGTTCGAGTCCAACTTACTGGGGATGACCTTAGAGGTGAAAGGCGAGTGGTCTGACCACTACACCACTGAAGCCCCTATGTGATTATATCATGTGATATGACTAATAAATTATTGAAAGACAGATGCAGACCAGAAGTATTATTAAACTATGGTAGGTAAAAACCTAACCACCCCTACCTGCCCATGCATACAACCCAACACTCTCCATCCCACCCTATATTTCTCTGAATATGGGCCACAATTATCACAAACGTAGTAGGCAACATACTGAATGATTTCCCTTAAACAACCACTTGCCCCCCTTCCACCACTACCCCTTCTTACCTAAACCCACAGCCCTGGCTAGTCCCACTGCATCCTGCAGGATGGTTACTTGCCAGAATATGAATGGCTATTTTTGCCCACTTGATAGTATAATGTCACATGACTGATTGAATATTATGAGCTTAATAATAGCTTAATAAAAAACAATACAGCTTAATAATACAGCTTAATAAAAAACAATTTCCAGGGGGGGATTCCCTAAATAACCAAAGCTTGAGAAGTTGAGTCAAACAACATTGAAAATAATATAGAAAAGAATATCCGCTCATACCATGAATATATACCCACATCTATACCAGCACAATCATGGTCTCCATCCATGTAACCTCACTGCCTCTCTGTCACTCCCTTTGCCCAACCTTATCTCTGCCATCCCAATCTCTAACCTCTTGAATATGGGTCATCCTGACAATATATATACAACTCATCCTGATAATATATATATATATATATATATATATATATATATATATATATATATATATATATATATATATATATATATATATATATATAAATATATATATATATATATATATATATATATATTTATATATATATATATATATACATATACATATATATATATACATATATATATATACACATATATAAATATATCACAAACTAAACTTTGTAAATTCAAAATATTTTTTATTATATTCACATCCCAACGTTTCGGGGCATGCCCCGAAACGTTGGGATGTGAATATAATAAAAAATATTTTGAATTTACAAAGTCTAGTTTGTGATATATTTATATTGATAATGCTATTAAACTTATTTGGAGAGGGGTTTGTGATATACTTATATATATATATATATATATATATATATATATATATATATATATATATATATATATATATATATATATATATATATATATATATATATATATATAAATACTGTATCTCCCATCCAAACTTCTAATTCCTTGAATATGGGTCAAAATTATTACAAAACTATGTAGGTTACAAACTAAATTATTATCTCAACACCTATCTCCCCCCTCCTACATAACCATCTCATTCCTACCACCTCCTTCTCACCCCCCCCCCCAAAAAAAAAAAACACAAAAAAATTACAACACAGTGCAAGGAATTTGGCACGAATATATTTTGTACACTGACATGCAACAACTTCAAATGCAGAACTTCAAAGACAAAGGCTCTAGTTTTAATTCTTCGCTAAAAATACCTAAATTGTACAAATTTGGTTGAATTTGACTAAACAACCCCTTCCTAACCTTTGTAGTTAAAGTACAAAAATATTTGTTAAAGTCATTCTTAAAGTATGCATTAAAGTCAGTCGGCAAAGTTATAAACACATTTGGTCGTCTGTTTGCTTTCGGCCAGTTCTGCCGCTTCGGTTGCAGTCAAAAGCAAGCGGAATATTCATTATTGGCCAATATATTGTAAAAAAAACATCTACAAATTTTCGTCAAATTACATTAAATAACCATTTTCTAAACTTTGTAGTTCTTTAAAAAAGATACTAAGTTAAAAAGTGCAAAATATTTGTTAAAATATGCTTACATGTAAACGTGCAATTTCGGTCTGTCAAAAGAAAAAACCCAGAAAAACTGAATTACTGAATGAATTGTATAAATTTTCGTTAATGTACGCTAAATAACCATTTTCTAAGCTTTGTAGTCCTTGAAAATAAAGTAAAAGGCCAAAATATTTGTTATAAAGCATGCTTAAATCTCAGTTGTCAAAGTTATAAATAATATACATCTGCGACCTTCGTATTCGATTTCGGGCTGTCAAAAACCAAAAATAACTCGCTAAAAATACCTCAATTGTACAAATTTTTGATAAAATACGCTAAATAACCATTTCCTAAGCTTTTTAGCCGTTGAAAATAAAGTAAAAGGCCAATGTTGTTCAAGAATGCTTTAATATGTTAGTTGTCAAAATTATAAAATTAATACATTTGGCCTCCTTCGTGCATTCAACCAGTACTGGGTTGTGAAAAACCAGAAAATATTCGCTAAAAATACCCAAGTTATACAAAATTTCGCTAGGTTACGCTAAATAAGCATTCTCAACATCTTGTAGTCGATAAAAAGAAAGGAAAAAGTCGAAACCTTGTTGATAAACCTTGTTTAAAAAGTCTTCAAAGCGAACACATGTGGCCGCCTTCGTGAATTCGGTACCGCCGCTTTGGCGTGTCAAAAATCGCAAAATTTGACAAAAAAAGAACAACTTTCATAAATTATTACCTGTAATGGGGGAACACCTGTTATACCACTTCTTTCTTGCTTTTTTCCGCATTCTGTAAGATTGTTTTACCGTTTTTTTTTATGATTGAAGGCAGAGATAGTTGAATTAGACGTGTGGCCATCAAAAATCTTATTTCTTGTTCCCGCTTCAGCGCTCAAATCGACCGTTGATTGGTTACTCACATTAATAACTTAATTAGCTATATTCTTCTATATTCGCTCATGTGAAATACGGTCAATTACGTCTAAATGATGAAATATTAATTATAATTGATTTATATTTTAAATTAATCAGTCAAATGTTACTTTGAACATTGCAAAATGAAGTTTGATAAACCTAGAAGTATTGAACTATGCTATGATTTTACACAGTACCTACCCCCCACCCCTACCCTATTCCAACCCCCTTCCCCCTGAATAGGTCTCATTTCATGAAAAAAATATCAACCAATAAAATTAAAATTTTACCAATGTTCCCCTGTCTTCTCCAGACCAGATTTTACTACTATCTAGCACCCCCCCTACCTCCACCCCTACCCATCCAGACTTCAATCCCTCTGGAAAGGTCTCCTTTCCTTTCATAAAAAATAACTCTGAACACTTCATCATAACTCTCCAAAATTTCATCTATTACAAGGCTATGATAAGCAACAAACTGACCATGAATAATTTACACCCTCACTGCTCCTCCCCTATACCAGTAAGTCTATGTACCCCTCATGTTGAATCACAAAACCTCTAAAATTTTACACTTTGCTTTAAATACAATATTTTCTGTCAAATATTTATCCGATATATCTATGAAAACATCAAAACAGACTGCTAAACACAATTATATGGCTGTCCCATCTCACCCTATATCTCTCTATATCAAAATCTGATATATATATATATATATATATATGTATATATATATATATATATATATATATATATATATATATATATATATATATATATATATATATATATATATATATATATATATATATATATATATATATATATATATATATATATATATATATATATATATATATATATATATATATATATATATATATATATATATATATATATATATATATATACTTCTTCCAAATTCCAATTACACTGCACGCCTCCTTCCTAACTACAACTACCACTACAAACCCACCACCTTTGCCCAACTTATTTAATACTGTATCTCCCATCTAAACCTCTAATTCCTTGAATATGGGTCAAAATTATTACAAAACTATGTAGGCTAGAAACTAAATTACTATCTCAACACCTATCTCCCCCTCCTACATAACCATCTCATTCCTGCCACCTCCCTCTCCTCCCCCCCCCAAAAAAAAACCCCACAAAAAATCAAAACAACACAGTGCAAGGAATTTGGCACGAATATATTTTGTACACTGACATGCAACAACTTCAAATGCAGAACTTCAAAGACAAAGGCTCTAGTTTCAATTCTTCCCTAAAAATACCTTAATTGTACAAATTTGGTTGAATTTGACTAAACAACCCCTTCCTAAGTCCTAACGTTTGTAGTTTTTTTCAAATAGAGGTAAAAGTACAAAAATATTTGTTAAAGTCATTCTTAAAGTATGCATTAAAGTCAGTCGGCGAAGTTATAAATACATTTGGCCGTCTGTTTGCATTCGGCCAGTTCTGCCGCTTCGGTTGCAGTCAGAAGCAAGAATATTCATTATTGGCAAATATATTGTAAAAAAGCATCAAGAAATTTTCGTCAAATTACATTAAATAACCATTTTCTAAACTTTGTAGTTCTTTAAAAAAGATACTAAAAATATGCTTACATGTAAACCAACTAAAATAACTGAATTACTGGATGAATTGTGTAAATTTTCGTTAATGTACGCTAAATAACCATTTTCTAAGCTTTGTAGTCCTTGAAAATAAAGTAAAAGGCCAAAATATTTGTTATAAAGCATGCTTAAATCTCAGTTGTCAAAGTTGTAAATAATATACATCTGCGACCTTCGTATTCGATTTCGGGCTGTCAAAAACCAAAAATAACTCGCTAAAAATACCTCAATTGTACAAATTTTTGATAAAATACGCTAAATAACCATTTCCTAAGCTTTTTAGCCGTTGAAAATAAAGTAAAAGGCCAATGTTGTTCAAGAATGCTTTAATATGTTAGTTGTCAAAATTATAAAATTAATACATTTGGCCTCCTTCGTGCATTCAACCAATACTGGGTTGTGAAAAACCAAAAAATATTCGCTAAAAATACCCAAGTTATACAAAATTTCGCTAGGTTACGCTAAATAAGCATTCCCAACATCTTGTAGTCGATAAAAAGAAAGGAAAAAGTCGAAACCTTGTTGATAAACCTTGTTTAAAAAGTCTTCAAAGCGAACACATGTGGCCGCCTTCGTGAATTCGTTACCGCCGCTTTGGCGTGTCAAAAATCGCAAAATTTGACAAAAAAAGAACAACTTTCATAAATTATTACCTGTAATGGGGGAACACCTGTTATACCACTTCTTTCTTGTTTTTTTCCGCCTTCTGTAAGATTGTTTTACCGTTTTTTTTATGATTGAAGGCACAGATGGTTGAATTAGACGTGTGGCCATCAAAAATCTTATTTCTTGTTCCCGCTTCAGCGCTCAAATCGACCGTTGATTGGTTACTCACATTAATAACTTAATTAGCTATATTTTTCTATATTCGCTCATGTGAAATACGATCAATTACGTGTAAATGATGAAATATTAATTATAATTGATTTATATTTTAAATTAATCAGTCAAATGTTACTTTGAACATTGCAAAATGAAGTTTGATAAACCTAGAAGTATTGAAATATGCTATGATTTTACACAGTACCTACCCCCACCCTAATCCTATTCCAACCCCCTTCCCCCTGAATAGGTCTCATTTCATGAAAAAAATATCGACCAATAAAATTAAAATTTTACCAATGTTCCCCTGTCTTCTCCAGACCAGATTTTACTACTATCTAGCACCCCCCCTACCTCCACCCCTACCCATCCAGACTTCAATCCCTCTGGAAAGGTCTCCTTTCCTTTCATAAAAAATAACTCTGAACACTTCATCATAACTCTCCAAAATTTCATCTATTACAAGGCTATGATAAGCAACAAACTGACCATGAATAATTTACACCCTCACTGCTCCTCCCCTATATTAGTAAGTTTATGTACCCCTCATGTTGAATCACAAAACCTCTAAAATTTTACACTTTGCTTTAAATACAATATTTTCTGTCAAATATTTATCCGATATATCTATGAAAACATCAAAACAGAGTGCTAAACACGATTATATGGCTGTCCCATCTCACCCTATATCTCTCTATATCAAAATCTGATATATATATATATATATATATATATATATATATATATATATATATATATATATATAAAAATATATATATATATATATATACTCCTTCCAAATTCCAATTACACTGCACGCCTCCCTCCAACCTCCTTCTTAACTACAACTACCACTACAAACCCACCACCTTTGCCCAACTTATTTAATACTGTATCTCCCATCTAAACCTCTAATTCCTTGAATATGGGTCAAAATTATTACAAAGCTATGTAGGCTACAAACTAAATTACTATCTCAACACCTATCTCCCCCTCCTACATAACCATCTCATTCCTGCCACCTCCCTCTCCTCCCCCCCAAAAAAAAACCCACAAAAAATCAAAACAACACAGTGCAAGGAATTTGGCACGAATTTTGTACACTGAAATGCAACAACTTCAAATGCAGGGGCCGGTTGTATAAAGCTCTTAACTGCTTTTTAACTACCCAAAAAGTAGTTAAATAGTGGTTAACGTTAACCACGTAGTTAGGTCGGTTGTACAAAAAAGCAGTTAGTGTTAACTGCAGTTAAAAAGTAGTTAAAGTTAACTATCCTCAATGGCATAGTTAACTCCCCAAAACCTAGTTAAATATGGCGGCTGTATTAAGAGTGATCAACTTTCATGAGCGAGATAATACTGAAAGGCAACGCTTACCTAGAGTTTTTAATTGTCATCTTCCCTAGGAAGATTTCTCAGTTGAAGAACTCCTAAAACGCTATAGATTTGGCGGAAAATCCTTGCTTTTTATAGCGTGACTCATCGACCGGGAAGTGAGACCACTAACAAAGCAAAACCAGGCTCATCGCCTAAGACTTATAATTTTAGCAGTGGTAGTGGTTGGTGGTCTTGCTGCAGGTCGTCCACCTGTTTTCCTTTGAGACTGCATTATCCCAGAATTTGTTGGGTTTTTTTGTCAATTTGGGCCATGCTTTGCTATTTTCCCAAATTTCTATTGGTGTACGTTTTTCATAGCTGTTAATCTGGGAAGTAAATAGTTTCCCACAACTTTTGCTTTTTGGCACTTGTTATTGTGCTCGAAAATTGGCCTCGTAATGTGTCTAAATTTTGTTCAACTATATTAACCAGTAGGTTGCATTCTTCTGAATTAAAATTTTGTTTTCTTTTCTTTTCTTCCCTTATTTTAGAGTAGTTGCTTTTTGGGCAGACATTTTGAATTTGTGTGTATATGTAATTGAGTAATTCAACTTAATGTAACTGAGTAACTCAAAATACCTGTAAGCTTGGCAACTGTGGTTACATGGGAAAATATGACCTCAGACATGATACAAATACATACAGTGTGACATGAGTTGTATATTGACTTTTGTTACATCTGACAACACATCAAATAAATATTGATTCTTTTGTATAACACAATATTGAAAAATATAGTGTACCATCTAATAGTGAATAAACTCATACAGATTGAAATATTTAAACCCTAACAACATTAGCCAAGTTGGTTTTAATCTAGGCCAACCCAGATTAGGTTTCATGATGAAAATGACTTGAGTTTATTTATAAATTTATCCACACTGCAGAATTTTCTACAAGATCTTGGGGGTGTAAAATCTAGGGGCAGGGGTGCAAAACAGTACAAAAGTAACCATGCAAATAGGTACCAAACACAGTAAAATTTAGAGATTTGGGGCAGATTTAAGTTTTAATTGCTTAAATAATGAAGCACTTCCCAGGGGTACTAAAAACTTTTCCCCAAAAAATCTTGGGGGCAACTCTGACCAACTCTGCAGTCTGGTAACCAAGGATAGTACAATTCACAGGATGAAAAATCAGATTTACAATACATTTTCAACCCAGTGCCAAAATGCAAATGCCATGCAGGCAACAAATTTGTTATTATATAGTGCAAATTTGATCATTTGAAAACTGATATATTCTTCTTTTAGACAGATATTGCTTCAACAATTTGCCACACATTTGAATGATTTGTGCACATTTGATGCATTTGCATTTTGGCACCCAGGTGCAAATTTTGTGTGAATCTGGTTTTTCATTTTATGTATGTGTTTCAAATGATCAAATTTGCACTATATAGCAAATGTTTTGCCTTCACAGAATTTGCATTTTGGCACTGGGTTGAACATGTATTGCAAATCTGATTTTTCATCCTGTGACTCTGTAAGGGCCAGTCATTATTCATGGTGGAAGTTTGCACCAAACAGAAATGTCTTCTCTTGCTAAAAACTTGCTGATTAAACCATTAAAATATTGAAGTAGTTTCTGTAACAAACTGCCACCTATAGCCAAAAGCTTTACAAAAGGATACCATTAAGTTGTCACACATGTATTTCACCACTTCTATGACATGAGTTTGATAACTGCTTGTTTAATTAATTAATAGGTGACAGTGTAACCCACACTATAAACAATGACCAGTCCCCCAATATCTAGTAATCCATTTCCAGTACATGTCTTGACTTCGCTTTTCTTCATTAGCATATGTTTGCAAACTAAACATTTTAATGTCTTTACACAAATCTGCTTGGCACTCTCGATACAGTCAGTGAGTCACACAAACAAATTACACAATTTAGCACATGTGACGTCCAGTGATCCAGACAAGTTTTGGCCAGTTTTAAGGTCGAAATTTACAAACCAACGAAATAGTACTTTCTTCAATAATGGTGAATGTTTGTATTTGTACGAAAAAATGAATAACGGTTGCTTTTATCACAGATGAGGCGCATTCTTCTGCAATTATTTGAATCGAATTTGTTAGCCATTTTTAAACAAACAATACTTAATTTATTTTAATTTAATTTATGTCAACTGCCCCACGCGAGCCACACGCAAGTTAACTACGTGATTAGTTAACTATCCGACTGACTGCGTTTTGTGCAACGCAGTTAAGTCGTGCAGTTAACTAACTACGGTTAGGGATTTAGCTAGGGTAGTTAACGCTAACTGCAATTAACTTTAACTACTTTTTTATACAACCGGCCCCTGGTCGTAATTCAACCACAATCAGTGCAACAGCAGAGCATCACGTATATATATACAAATCGGTGATACTACAGTAGCACCGATTTGTATATATATACGTCATGCTCTGCTGTTGCACTAATTGTGGTTGAATTACGACCAGCTAGCCACTACTGCCATGCGCACATGCATCTATATATAGGCTGCTGTTATTAACGTGCTGTATAAGTTTTATCATCAACATCAAAACATAATTTGCGTGATCATTTATGCAATCAGTGAACAACATTTCCATTTATTTAATACTTATCGTCTCTGTAGTGCCTCAGCGACATTAGATTTAAATAGTGATCTGTTTTGTTGAATGATGTATATTGAACGCCTAAAGCTGGGTCATTAAATTTGGAAATGTATGTTTGATCAGAAGTTACAAGGTCTTCTCTGAGTATAAGAGAAGGCTGATTTCAACACACATTTATTTTTCAAATGTTTTATTGCTTACAAAAGTATGGGATTTTAAAATTCGTAGCACCAGAAACCTACTGTATGCTCAAGTTGTGATCTTACCCATTTTTGTTATTTGTGATATTAATTACATCAAATAATTTTACTTTAGCGTTTCCCTTACCCAATACTACGCTAGTTTTACTCCCATCAGCTAACTCAATATTATGTGCATTTGTGTGATAATTGTCATCAAAGCTTACGAATTTTGAACGGTCTATCTCAAACTCATTGGTAATTCATGAAGCAATTAGCAAATCATGTTAGTCTATTTTCCTCACATGATAATACTGGATACTTTACGAAGTATGTTGATCCAGTCCTAGGACTGGATCAAAATTAATTCAGTCCAAGGACTGGATATAATTAATAATTCATTCGTTTGAGATGTCATTCCAAATCCTCCAATTCGGACTGGACTAGATTTCAAGTCCTTGTAGTTGGATCCAGATTTCAAGTCCTTGCAGTTGACTGCGCGGACTTGAAATCTAGTCCAGTCCTCATAGCCGGATTTGAAATATTACGTAATTATGTGGCTTGTCGCACCAGTGTCTACCAATAGACTTGGGTCTTCGTCATGTCTTCTTCTTGTCTCTTGAGTCTTCTTCAGGTTTTCACTTGTTTCTAGCAGTGTAAAGTGAATGTATGCGTTTCGGTATCATCTTTTTCCGGTTCAGCAACCGCTTTTGCAGCGTCTTTCTTGTTGGCCCTGCAGTCCTTCGTGTTGTGTGTCTTGCTTCTACATTTACACACCATTTTTCTGTCTTCATCCGCCATTCAGAACTTTCGTGTCCTTGCTTGTCGCATTTGAAACATTTCCCAGTGAATCTTTGCTTTGAGAACATCACATTATCTTGGTTGTCGCGTGGGTTACAGCTCTTTTCATTTTCTTCGTAGTTTCGAAGAGCGGTCTTGAATTCACTGAAGGTCATTTGCTCTTTGTATAACAACGGTTGAAAATGTTTTATAATTTCGTGGTAAATTATACCCTTCAGAACCATAGCAATCAGCAACACATCACTTATTATTTCCTCGGCGGTTTTGAGGGCTGTTGCAGCAGTTTCAGCTCTTATAATATAGTCTGTTGTGGTCTCGTTTTCGCCTTTTCGCAGCAACGTCAATTCGGTGTAAAGCGCAATCACGCTCCTTTTTACCTGCTTTAATGCTGTCGAAGTACTTTCAACGCTTTTCGCCCCTTATCTTTCGCTTCTCGAATAATCAGAGACAGGCTTCGGTCGTCCAAACACTGGACCAATTCGGCAAAGGCGTCGGCGTTCTTTGCCGCATCTAGCTCTAACACCAATATAACTATAACATCAATAACGTCTATAACACCAATAACGCCATAACGTTTATAACACCAATAACGTCTATAACGCCATAACGTCTGTAACACTAATAACGCCATAACGTCTGTAACGCCATAACGTCTATAACACCAACAACGTCCATAACACTAATAACGCCATAACGTCTATAACACCAATAACGTCCATAACACCAATAACGCCATAACGTTTATAACACCAATAACGTCTATAACGCCATAACGTCTGAAACACTAATAACGCCATAACGTCTGTAACGCCATAACGTCTATAACACCAACAACGTCCATAACACCAATAACGTCCATAACACCAATAACGCCATAACGTCCATAACACCAATAACGTCTATAACACCGATAACGCCATAACACCAATAACGCCCACAACACCAATAACGCCCATAACACCAATAACGCCATAACGTCTATAACACCAATAACGCCATAACGTCTGTAACGCCATAACGTCTATAACACCAACAACGTCCATAACACCAATAACGTCTATAACACCGATAACGCCATAACGTTTGTAACGCCATAACCTCTATAACACCAATAACGTCTATAACACCAATAACGTCTATAACACCCATAACGTCCATAACACCAATAACGCCATAACGTCCATAACACCAATAACGTCTATAACGCCAATAACGCCATAACGTCTATAACACCAATAACGTCTATAACACCAATAACGCCATAACGTTTATAACACCAATAACGTCTATAACACCAATAACATCTATAACACCAATAACGCCATAACGTCTATAACACCAATAACGTCTATAACACCAATAACGCCATAACGTCTGTAACGCCAATAACACCAATAACGCCATAACGTCTATAACACCAATAACGTCTATATAACACCAATAACGCCATAACGTCTATAACATCAATAACGTCTATAACACCAATAACGTCTATAACACCAATAACGCCATAACGTCTGTAACGCCATAACGTCTATAACACCAATAACGCCATAACGCCATAACACCAATAACACCAATAACGTCCATAACACCATAACGCCCATAATACCAATAACACCAATAACATCCATAACACCAATAACGCCCATAACACCAATAACGCCACAACATCTACAACACCAATACGTCTATAACACATATGGCATATATGCTGTATAAATGACGTATATATATATACATTTCGTGCGCGTAACATAACGATATAACCAAAGTTCTAAACTAATCAGATGCGAACAACTTGGTGTAAGCTGCCTTATACATGTAATTTATTTCTGAGAGACTAAACCTAGTTTTATGCTAACTAGTACAATTTTGTTTGAGAAAAAATTAACCTAAAATGATTAAGCCTTGTGATTGGACTTTTAAAACAGAAGTCATCATTGTTTGCGATCCGTCCTTTAGAAAACCAATTTCTATAGCTCATTGTCTTTTATTGTTATAACCAGCCACTCACAGAGTGTTTGTTAGTCTAGGTCGCTGGCGACCCGAGAGATAGGAATGCACAGGGTATAATCAACCAGAAATATATGACCATTATGGCATTTATCTGTGAGTCTGCAACCTGTAAAATTCACCAGTCAAAAAGAACACAGTTTCAACTATTTCCATCTTCAAGACCAGCCTCGTCCCCAGGCCCAACCGTTACCGTTGCGTGGGTATTGCGTGGAAAACACAGTCGGAAACGCGCGGTCGGGCCTGGCAGAAAATGCAGAAAAAAGTGTATGATTCAACGAAAAAGTGATAAGATAGTATTTTATTGAGAATTTCGTTTTCCAGTCGCGTGTGTTGGCCATACATGTGTTTGATAGATGGAAGAGATTACCGAAAGCCTTAAGAAATCTAATCTCGAAGCTGCTCTTCTTCGCTTATATCGTCGAGGGGAGTTTCTATTGAACTTGGCAGTGGCTGATCCACGCATTCCGCCATCTTGAATTCATTTTCTGCCAGGCGCTTTCGCTCCCTTCCCTTTATTTTCTCCTCGCGTGTTTCCCGCGCGCATTCACGATATTAAATCGATATATACAATCCTATACACTTTTCCTGATTAGAAAATTAGAAAGCGCCTGGGAACGAGGCTACTTCAAGACGGCATTACGTGTTTTGTTTTGAACAATTCGATGTATCGTTCATTATAGAAAAATATTCCGCATATACAGTTATGGCGTTAATTTATTCAAAAACCACGATCCGTGGTTTTAAAAACCAGTCGCTCTAAAAGGCCCTGGGAACGAGGTTGCGCATATGCAGAGTTTTTCAACCTGGCTCTTGCAAATCTCTTAACGCGAACTGTACGCGGGTGTATTCCTTGTCAATTGCTGGGCATAGTACGAATCAACGACAAACTGCGATCTTGCTTGTGTACATGTCTCGCAAAATACAACTATACTGTGCAGCCGAAACTTGGAGAATCGATTGTGGAGGAAACAAATAAGATTTTTAAATATAGAATCTCAGCCTTTGTAATTTTCTAAAAATATCATTTGTATTTACAGCAAATATAGTAATATATTTGAAGCTAGAATACTTTGTCATTGGCTGTTCTAAAGAATTTTGTCCACCTTAAATGCAAGGCCGGGAAATGTCTTGCAAAAACTTTAACCACAAATTAAATAAGAATCGAGAGAAGGGAATGTAGGAACATAAAAACAAACCAAAACAAAAAATAAATGGTAGAGCTACACCAAGAAAGGAAAACGGTTGCAAAGATCACAGAAAATATTGGTGTATGAATAGAGAATATCAAGGCCAGAGAGGATTTCTAATTCTTTAGTGAAAGCTTTGAAAGCCGGGCTGGAATTTTATGGTGATGTGTTACGGCTACCTTACAATGGCAACCCTTGGTAGGTTTTCTATCGATGGTAGCATCATACTGTATAGTAACAGCAATCCAGTTACTCACTGTTAAAACAGCGGTACCGGTTACGTGGTGTAATAGGGTAAAATAGCGGTCGACTACCCTTTCAACATACTAACTTTGTACGTTTGTTTCTAAGAACCAGTTTTTAAAATGGCAAATCACCTTTTTACAAAAACATTGCCTCGCTGCGCGGTAAGCGCGACGGAAGATGAGATGGTGGTAAAACGTGGAGGTGGGTGAGGGAAGAGGGGCAAGCTAGTCTTGCATTTCCTCGGGGAGATCGTGTGGGTTGATTATCCCAGGGACCGTTAACTGGATCTGCCGCTTCTCCTCTTGAGCTTTCTTTAGTTCAGCTTCGCGTTCCAGTAAAAAGAGATCACTCGTGTCCTCGTCACGGAACTCCTAGAACAAACAGGACAAAACGATGAGCAAGAATTAATTTTGACAACGAATAGCGAAGAGGAATGACGGAACTGACCAAGTATTGATGTTATATACTTTTAACACTCTTTAAATGAAACTAATAAAGTCCTTCCTCCCGTTGACTTTTCAACAGCGAGGAATTGGGCTTAAGACCATCGATGACTATATATAGGAAATAAGGAAATAACCTTGATTTGAACGAGGAAGTCTCTGAGATGCTCCTTAAAAGCAGGAATATCTTGATTCAACGTGAAGAAACCTTCAACCAATATACGCACTTGCTCTCTAAAATAAACGAAATCGAAGCCATTATATACATGTTTTCAGTGCTTTTTCTAGAATACCAGCATCACTAACGGTGGTATGCATAGGCGTAGAGTTTTGGTTTTGTGTGTGTGTGTGTGTGTGTGTGTGTGTGTGTGTGTGTGTGTGTGGGGGGGGGGGCTCTTAATTAGGGGCTCTGAAATTACATTTTTAGCATTCGGAGATTGCCTATAAATACAAATCAGTTATGAATAAAATAAACTTCCTATGTATGAAAGTTGTCTTTTCTGCAACATCAAGGGTTACAGGGTCGGCTAGTATAGTTACAGCAATTAAGTTCAGCAAAATTTCCATAGGGATTGAGCCCTCCTTGTAAAATCTCAGTAGGGGCACGAGCCCCTCAGCACCCCGTCCCATATACTATACGCCTATGGTTGTATATCAACATTACTTAGGGTTGATGAATTACTTACGTTTGTAAATGAGGAAAGGCTTGCTTCAGAAGATTGGACACGTATTGGTGAACATATTCCTAAAGAAAACAGTTTTTATTTTAGACATGTTAAAATGAGGCTATACTTTAATCACAAAACCATTGGGATATACTGATGGGAATAGCAAGCTATACAAGCTGCACTGAAACTCAGCTTATATATAAGCAGTAAACTAGCTTGAAGAATACAGAGTAGATCATACGTGATTGTTGGTTACGCCAGGATAATGAGCCAGATCATAGAGTGGTATTGTAATCTTGCCAGTTTCCAGTAAGTGAAACATGTGCGAGAGAATCGTCGCATGGTGATTGAGGCCTGTGTAAATTGACGAAATTTATATTTTAGTATGAAAATACTCCCAGGAGAATTCTGGAATGGATACAGCGTGCGGTGGTGGTGAAGGGAGTGCTCTGCCCGCTCTGAGGACTCCATGTCAAGTAGTTGAGTTGTGTTAGTTACTCTTTGCACATGATGATAAATACATGATCATGTATCCAAAGGGCTAAGGCAAAAGTGAAAATATCATGTTTCATATACTCAGATACTGTACTTGCAAATGATTTTAACATTCTGTATTTTAAAGTACTTAACTTACTGTAGTGTACGTGTATTTAAATATGTCTCTAATAATCGCAGCATACTGCACCCCCATCTGGCCTGGGCTTGGGGGGGGGGGGGTTGGCACAAAAATTCCTCAACATAAGTTTTAGGTTATTCTTTCACGTTACGAGTCTACTCCAACTGTATCGTAGCAAAACGTGCCGTTTTTCATTGTTTCCTGGATACTCAAGATTAACTAAATACATGGACACAATAGAACACGGTTACATTTTGCTATGATGGAGTTGAAGTGGAAAGCGGCCTTTACTTTTGTGCCTGTGCGCTGAATAAAGCCCGTTTTCCACTTCAACTTTACCGTAGAGAAACGTGCCGTACTGTATTTCCTCGTTTCCTGGATACTGAAGCTTAACTAATGATATGACCACAATAGAATACGCTACCTTTCGCTACGATACAGTTAAAATGGGAGACGGTTTGTGTCTGTTTGCAGACGAACGGCCTACCTGCAGTGTGAGATGTATCCGTGACAACCGAAAATATGTGTTGTAAGATCATCGTGTAATATGTTCGATAGAAATCCTGCGAGGAATTCTCAGACTTCTCCACATTTCTCAACAGCGAATACAAAATTTCCAAGCCTGTATTGCAAAGAAACACAGTTATTTATAAGCTCGAGAGTTTTTTTGTGTAATTAAGTGAATAACGCCCGAATTACGTACCAGTATCGGCGACATTCCGCATCGTATGCTTAAACGCCCAGACGATGGAATCGAGTACCAGTTTAAACTGTTCTGCGGGGATTTTCAACAGAGCTAGGAAAGAAAACGGTCAATGTTAACAACAGTAAATTATATAGAGTTTCGTTCTCGCATTCACAAAAAATGTCATTTTCGTATTCACAAGAATGTTTTATTTTTAACTTTCTTCTGACCATGGCAAGGAGAGCTGCAGTTACCATACTACAACAGTCAACAGCGAGGTTCAGATTTGACTTCTACTACCGCTATCGCTACCTTAATCAACCTTTCAGCCAATCAGATGAGCTTGGTCTACCCAACTGACCAATCAGATTGCTTAAAAATCGCGATGAGATAGCAGTAGTGGTAGTGGAAGTCAAATCTGGACCTCACTAATATTACAAACAGAGACTGGCTGTTCTCAGCTGGGTTAACGCTAACCCGGGGTTATTAGAGAGGTTCAGATTTCGCTTCCAAAACCTCGACAGCTACCTTAATGTATCTTTTAGCCAATCAGATGTGTCGTACCTACCCGATTAACCAATCAAATTGTTTAAAAATCGCGAAAAGGTAGCGGTAGTGGTAGAGGAACCTCTCTAATATCTACAATAGCCCACTGTTTTAATCTCGGTAATTCTGCGCCTCCGTTTTTATCAAAATCACAGTTACCAAAACTACGAGTGATCCAGACAAGATTTCTGAAGAAATGCTTTTAAATCTATATACAAACAGGCTGTTGGGAAACTTCGTTTAAACTTTGGGTAAACCCAGGTTAACCTAATGCTGGCTTTTAAACAACTGGTGACAGGTAACTACGCAAAAAACACAGTACAACAGGGAACTGTGTAGACCAAGAGTTACACGTAAGAATGCAATCACAACGTAGGCATACCTGAAAAGCAATGTTCTACGACAGCTTTGAGGAGCAAAAAGAAATTGGTTCGGTGTTCGGGCCACTCTTCCATGTCCTAAGGAAGGAAAATAAGATGAAGTCTAGCGAGAAATGACACATATGGAAATACTTCAAGAAAACTGTTCTTACTTTGTTGATCATATCCAAAGTGCAGCCGAAGAGAGCGTCCAGGATCTGCGGTACTTGTTCCGTGACAAAATGCTGAGGGAAAAATGCATTGGGTTAGACTTTAAAGACATACATCATTACTGACAACTCGTTAATTCTACTGCCACCAAAGGCGAAAAAAAAAACTGAGCCCCTTCACAATTGTTGTAAGATTCGAGGATTTTCACCTTCTCACTTATGTGAATGAATAAATATGTGAACAAACTAAAGTATAGGACAAAAATTAGATTGGCTTTGCAATAGCATAGAATTCACTCGATCGCATCGGCAAGAAGAAGCAATCACTGATTTTTAAGACAAGTGTGAACAGGGCTTTAGACATGGACTTCGAAGTAGGGTATCAGGCTACACATAATATGCTTACCCCTAGTTTATTCGTCAGCGTCGCCATGGTATTCAGCACTTCCGGCTCTCTTGCAGCTGGTAAGTTTCTCTGATAGTCTCCGAGAACTGCTTCCAGCAATGGCGGAATGAAGTTATCACAAACAAGCTTTGCGTCGCTCGACCGGCCGACCCACGTCGATATCAATCGTAAGGTCTCGGTTTTCGCGCCACACATTGCGCGTATCAGTGGTTGCTTGGTAACCATAGGACCGTTTGTCGCCACGGCGGATGAAATGTTTTCACTCAAACACCGGTAGACATTCAGCATGTCGAGGTATATTCGACCGAGTTGCGTTACAAACGGATGCCCGATTGCTTTGCAACCGTGGACGTTTGTTTTTAAAATGTTGCTAAGTTGTTTCACGATTTCCATGTTTTTTAACGTATCAACATTCTGAAAGACCAAAAACATTTGTAAGCACAGTGTAACTGCAGATCAGTGCCACAGAATAGGAAATTAACAGCAGATTCACACGAGTCAGATTCTTTGAAGTTTGTGCCCTCCGCCTGTCGCATTTTCTTTATGAAGGTTTGGCGAGTTAATGCAATTACATTTTCCAGCTTAAAAAAAAAAGCTGAACTAGGTGTTCCGCCATCATTCTGGCTAATGAATTGCATAAAACTGGGAAGAAAGGGGTGGGGGGGGGGGCGACATGTCGAAGTATTGAGTGGCCCTCTTCTAGTTCTTTCTATCCGGTGAAATTACAAAGTAATGGCATTTTGCTTCCAATAAACCAAGCAGTCCTCATGTCAAAGAAAAACATAACGTTCCTACAGTACCTTGGTTGCATCCTTGATAATGTTGTCCCAGACATGATTGGGTAATGACATGTACTTCTCGATCAATCTTTCCTGAACAACGGAATCTGATTGTGCACTGATCATGTATCCAACTGCCTCGTAGAACGTGTGGATCTAAAAGCAGATACGGCCCATAGGGATTTCTGTGTGTTTACGATAAAACATGCAATATGGGACATGGGTGGCAAAGTTTTTTAACTACTCGTCTTTCACCTGTAAGGTTGTGGGTTCGATATTCTTAACCCAGTCCTCATTTGAAGAGTAATACGTCAGTGCCCTGCCGAAAGTCGTTGATTTCGTCAGGGTACTCACGTCAAGGCAAAGTTCTGTTGATAGTGAGTGTTGGTTAGGTGATACGGGCCCACAGTAGTTGGCTAATATTGTAGTGACCCTGCCCTTTGGGCGAACGAAGCTAAATTTCTTCGAAACTTTATTACCTGCAGTGGTTGCAAGTCGCATATGATTGTCTGAATGGTATTGAGGATTTCTTCAATGAATGGCATTACTTCCCCAACTTGAACCTAGATCGAAAAGAAACAATTTTCTATGAAGATATCGATGAAATACCAGGAGCCAGTTGTTCAAAGCTGCGTTAATGCTTAACTCACTATTTTAGTTTCTGTATTTCTACACCTCTGTTTCTTTCAAAACTTCAGAAACCAAAACTACTATTTATCCAGACAAGTATTTCCAAAGTTATAACCAAGCTGTTAGGAACTTTCCTTATGTTAAACCAGGGTTAAGCTAACCGGTTTTTGAACGACTGACTCCAGCTTTTTTGCAGCTTAAGAAGGTATCCACATAAATCGTGCCGAAATGCATAATTTTATTTCTCGTTTTTCTACTTCATATTCTTTTTTTGTTCTCGGCAAACAAAAAATCTTTTCTCTTCGTTCTCACCTGTTTGATTTGTCCATTTACGACAATTTCTTTGGTAAAATATCCGTTTTTCTTTTCCAATGAAAAATCGATAAAAATACGAATTAACAGGCGCAAAGGTCTAGATCCATAGGATCGCAACATGGCCTAATTTTAATTGAATTCCCCTTTTTTTGTGTGTGTCTAGCTCATCTGATCCGTGCGTGAGCAAGGTGAAAAAGGTCTGGAACTAGTGACAAAATAGAAATCCATTTTGTGGTTTCTCGTTGGTTTTTGTTTTTGTCTTTATGATAGACGCTGAAACTTTATAATTGTGTTTAGCAAAGAGAGTTGCATAATTTCGAGAACTAATTGAGTTTTTTTAAACAGAAACTTGGTAGTTTTAATTGAAATACGGATTTCCATTGACAAATAGCGCCAGATCTTTCCAGCGTTTGAAGATCATCTTTCACAGCCAACTTTATATTCACCTGAACAAAATGTCGTCGGCATTTTTGTGCTATCTTGATAAAAGTATCGCAGGCCATATCTTGAACGCCGTCGTGTGTTTCTAAAAATTTTTAATACACGACATGAACTTCCGAGAGACCCGAAAATAATACAATTAATAGATGAAGAATATTTACCGTGCATAAATTCGAACAGTTTATTGACAACAGTCTTTAAGAACTTCCAGTGGGCTCTGGAGCGATTAAAAATTTCACATTATTTAAGAAATATAAAACATTTTCCGTGTTGATATACAGTTATATATACACACGAGTGTTGATATTACTGTATATCAATACAGAAAAATGTTTTATATTTCTTTTATAATATAGCACAAAGAACTTTAACAGAAAAGTGGCGGGAAATTTTCCGTGTTGACATAGAGTTATATCAACACGGCTCTTAGCCAATCAGCGTTCAGAATTTACAAATGCTATATTATAAATACTAATCATATAGAGATGTGGGGTCGGTTGTTGGAATGTCGGATGGAGCTATCCTAAGAAATAATGTGTTAAAGTGCCCATGACACGAAAATTTTTATTGCATAATGAGAAAGAGTATTTAAAACTGTAATACAAGTTCTTTTGCACTTTTGCGCTGCAACGTTTTGTTGATGAGATATTTCAGTTTGAATATTTTGTTTTGTTGGGTAATTACGTCACACTTTGCATAATGAGGCATCAGAAAGTAGATTATAAAGTTGTTTTCCTATAAAGAGATGACGTGCAAGATTAATGGGATGCTCATGTTTGTCCTTAATCTAGATATCCTTTCAATATTACGAGAATTTTGCTCATTGAAGACATAGATAATTGGTATTCAACAGCAACTCATTATGCAAAGTGTGACGTAAATTAGCCGACAAAACAAAAAATTCAAACTGAAATATCTCATCAACAAAACGTTGCAGCGCAAAAGTTTAAAAAAACTTGTATTACAGTTTTAAATACTCTTTCTCATTATACAATAAAAATTCTCGTGTCATGGGCACTTTAACCTGCAGCCAAATACTGGCTAAACAATCATGTCTTGTTATTTAAGCACCTACCTGAGGAATCTTGGATATTGTCCAACAATATACATAATATTGGAAGCAATGATTGCCTTGTTATCTTTGCCTCGTTTGATTTCACACAGACCAAGTAAATCCTAAGAGAATATAGTCAGTGTTACACGTTCATACACTGTGCAAAATGAATGGTACGTACACTCATCACTCATGAGTACATTAATTTTTGAAAAAATTGCTGAAATAGTATAAAGAAGTATTTACCTTGATAACTGTAACTAGAAATCTCTTCTCATCTTCCTCGTGCATTGCTCCACTGATTGACCCAATTGCCCAACATAACTAGAAAACGCATGCACAAGAGTCACTTTAGTATAACTTCAACTTCATTTTGAAGGGCCATTTCAACCATGTCAATCAAGCTGGGTGTAGGTATTGTTATAATATTAACTCTTCAGAGCTTCCCTAACTCATGAGTAAATGCATTGGACAACTGAAACAAATAAGTATGATGCACTGAGGCACATTGTGGCTCAATGGTTTAACACCGAACATCCAATGTTCTAGCCGAAACCAAAAACAGAAAGACTTGCCAGAATGTAGAGCGGACTTAAACTTGAAATGTTTAAAATTTGGGTGGTAAGATATTGACAACTATGCTGCGCATCCAGGAAAACAGTAAATACAGTATTTTTACCGTATTTAGGTTCTTCCATGACCATTCAGTACCATCCACTTGAGCTTGCAGTTTCTCTGTCATATGAACCTCTGTGTCTTGGTAGTCCAAATGTGTCAAATATACTGTGAAAGATTTACGAACACGAGCAGTTAAAAACTAACCTAGACTTTCTCAAGTTTACTTTGAGACAAAATAACATATGTATTCTTACACAGCATAGCATGATAACACAGAAGAGTACCGTAATACAAACGAGCATCTTCAGTTCTACCCCCTGGAAATACACCATTTTAAATATTTCCAGGGAATGAATGCTTCGGTTTAGGGCACTTGCCGATTAGTGAATCATGACGAATAGCACTTACACGAAAATCACTGATGATGAGCTTCTCTATTATACTCTTCTGTGATGATAGTGAAGGATGTCTGCTTAATATCTTAGTGGCACACAATACAATGGATCAAAAGGGATATTAGCAGGTAAATATACAATACCTAGAGTTTCTCTCATATTTTTATACAAGTTGATGGCATCTGTATCTTTCATAAATTCTCGTACGACCTCTCCCTGATCATTTTCAACAACAAGAACCTGTATAATATGGAAATTGACAGCGCTATTAACATTTCTCTCAAGTTAGAACAGGAAATAGCAATAAAGAAGCACCATTTAACAATCACAAAACCAACATCCCTCTTACCTCCTCAGGCTTTGCCATTCTAGATATCATTGTTATTCGAACCTGCAGTGAAAACAACACAATGTAGAATGCAGTCATTTTAAATCAACAACTATTTAGACAACAGGATTTGAATAATTAGAAGGTTGCTTTTCCTGGTTAATGATTGGCTTACATTAAAAGGGTGATTTTCACAATCAGTTTCATGTGTATATTTTAACAGCATTGCTACAACAAAACTGTGTGACATAACAATGCAGTTTTGAACTCTATTCAAATCTTGCTTTTTGATACTACTGTTGATAAGCTTTTGAGGCAGAGGCGTTTAACAGCAATTGCACATTTACGCAGGTTATTATGGTATGTATACAATCATATGTTTTTGTTACTCCTAAACTTTCCCCTACCTTAGATAGAACTTGCAAGTAAATCTGTCTTCGTGGAGGTACATGTTGTTGTTGTATAGTGCCAATAAGCAAAGGGCTGGTGGAGGAAGAGAAAGGACTCTCTCGATACAAATCTCCTGATAAATTGTTCCAGTATTCAAGACAGATCTTGAAAATCTCGATCTCTTCAACTTCCGATATTAATACGAGATAGTGAAGTGACTAAACATCAAACAATATACAAAATAATGAGTATAATTTTCTGAGAATAGGGCTATACATACATATGATCTATTGTATATAATTTCCAGGTTATCAGCAAATGCTCAGTCGATATCTTACCTCCAACAATGTTGTGTGCAGATCAACCTACAGCAAACAAGAACACTATTGGATTCCATTGCAATGACTAGTTACAGTCGCGGCAATAAAAGCATTACAAAAATATTTCACCAATTCATTTGCTCAGATAGGTCAATATGGTCAATAAACAGGAAATTGTGAACATTTCAACCAACTTTTCAAAATTTGAGAATTCAGAGAAATTGCTGAAGTTGAGCAAATGACTTGGTCAATTGATTGATAAATGAGCAATCAAATAATATTTGTACACTACCTTTGCCTCGATAAGCTGCCCATGCTCCTTCAAAAAACTGCATAAAAATAAACTTAAATTTTGAATAAATTTCTGCTCATCATCTCTGCCATTTGTGTAAGCTTCTTTAATGTTTGTGGACAGAGGAAGCATCTAAAATAAGAAAGCATCTGTAATTACAATGCCCTTTGTTTGAACTTTTTTCAACTCTTCTTACAAGTATAACAAGTTGATTAATATAACATAAAAGGTACAGGTTCTTTCACCACCCAGCTGAAAGTATCAAATACCGGTAGTGAAAATAGACATTTCAAGCAAAACCCAACAATGGAAATTTGCCTGAAGCATTCCTTTTTACAAAAGAACCTACATCTTTCATGTATTATTAACTGCACTCAATAACCTGCAATGGCATTATTAGTTAATGCTTATATATAACCACTGTGTAAGAGAATACCTGTTTTAACTGCGTCATGGTTAGTGTGTATAGTTGCGTGAATTGTTCATTGTACTGTGATGCACTTATACCAGCTAAAAAGTAAAGACACGATGCTTTTTAACCACTTAGATTTAACCTTTGAGTCATCCAAACTGTGCATCATGCAGGTAAACTTATTTAAAATAATGCTTTGAACACAGTCCTGGTGGAATGATAATCTATATGTCAAAATAAGAAGATTAGCACCATAACAAAATTAATCGCTAGCCTTACCAATCTCTGTTAAGCATTTCAGAGTTATATTTCGGAACATAGGAACATTCAAGAACTACAAGAAAAAACAAAACAATCAGTACACATAGAACAGACTACATTTGATATACAAAGATTGGATATACCTTGTATATTAAGGTGCTAATTAATTTGGTTTCAAAGATATAACCAAGTGGAATCCAGTTTAGAAATTTTAACAGAGTCTGCAAAGTTGCTTCAACGAGAGGAACATTTTGAGAATTTTCCTGGAATAGATAAAAATGTTTATGAAAATTAGCAAAAGTAAATATATAGAGAGTTTCAAATCTGCAACATGAGATCATAATGTGTATATGCCAACTTAAATCTAGTACGACTTGACATGCTTACAACCATGTTTGAATAATGGTTGTGAAGCCTTATAGACTATTGCTATTAATGCATATTTTCCCACAAAAGCTGCCATTGGAGATGACTGTGATATTGGCAAAAATTGGTCCTGTCAATTGTGGTAAAAAGTTATGATAACTTGCTAGCCTCTGCTTTGCGGCATTATTAGCATGTCCTTTTAATTATTGTCATAAGAATATTATAACAGTGGCATCTGCATCATGGTCGCTCTCTAATGGTAGCTTTTGCACGAGTGGTCTGGTCATTGGCCTGGCATCCCCCACTGAAGGAAATTTGCACCAGCCGGCTCTCCTGTCAGATGAACATTGATCTCCCCCTGAGCTTTCGTAATGCAATAGTACTATGGATCTACATTGCCACCTACCATTACAAACTGACAGAGTGTAAAAATTTGTGAGAATTCACTGCACATTGAGTCTTTGAGATGTTTTGCTTTCTGTTGTGTTAGCTGCCCACTGGAGAAATCAAATACTTCCTCGCTGTTGTAGAAAATTAACAACTCTTTAATTAAGATGACAATGTTTGATGAAGTCAATTCCCAATATTCCACAACAATTTTAACAAGAAATACTTAATAAATGATAATCTTATGATCTCCAATGTACCTTAGTAATCTTAGAATTTTCATGTTGTTTTCGCAAATAGTTTCGTTTGCTTTGCTAGCTCCAATGATATCACTGATAAACGATGGCCAATTTTTTGGCCACTCATGTTTTAAGATCTAAATGATAAACAATGATATCTAAAATTAAGCAATAACATGGGGAGTGGGCCTGTTAAGCGTTAATTATTTTTGTTAATAAGGATCACGACTATTGATGAGAGCTTCCAGCCTCATGGCCTGACATGATACAATTTGTTGTAAACGATTAAAACCCTGTCATTTGTGAATGTGTATCAAACAAACATGTGCAAAATAGTCATGCAGATTGCAGATTTCACAATCAGGAAGTCTGCAAAAATCTAACATCAGGAAGTCTGGAAAAATCTGACATCAGCGGTCGTTTTAATACACCGGAACGATAATTGCATGCGACAATAAATATGCCTTTAGAACAGTCACATGGCAGTTTTAGTATTGGTGGTACCACCCAATCAAGTGTTCTATTTTTTACAGTAAAATTGCAATTTTAAAATTATAAATCACAATCCAGTTGCACTACAGAGATCAGTATGAAAATTTCTGGAAAAAAACACAGAATATCTAGGAGTTGGCATTTATGGGTAATTGTAACATTTACTTTCTTAAAAGCTGTCCTTCCACATTGATCTATGATCTATATTTTGACATACAAACTAATTTCTGTTTTACACCTGTCACCCTATGTTATTCAATTTTAAATTATGCCAGCCACAAGAGCTCCAGAGTAGCCCACTAAAATGTAAATAATTTCAACCCACATTCAAACTGTAATACAAAATCATGACTGCAAGAGGAAAAATGTCTTTCACAAGAACAGAAATTGAAAGACATGTCTTCCAGTGTTGAACAAGTGCATTTTTATTGCTCAATCAATATATTGTCCAGTTTGAACTGGTTTTAATATAGAAAAACAACACCCACCTCAACCAAAATCATATTCAGTTTCCCCAAATATGCTTTATCTTTCTATTAAAGAAATTAAAACAAGCTTTCAGAATTTGGTAGTAAAAGTAGCTTTGAAAGTAAATTTGGAATTCTTTTCACGAATTGTTAATTTAAAACACAAAAATTTGCACTTCAATTTGATTGTCAGCACTCATGGAGTTCTTGATAACAAGACCAACTATGTATTTCTTTATTCCTAAAAATAACGAGGAAGATTTTCACTATTTACTATTGACCGAAATTTATAGTAAAGTTTTTTTATTCGCACGCTCGCTACCTTCGCATTGCTCCCGAGGTAGGACTTTCCAGCGACTTTTTATGACAGTTTCCAAAACTTGCAATGCAAAATACTATAGTAAAATAATCGACAAGAGCTGATATGAAACTTCTGGATTCGTTTTGGTGCACTATCTTTCAATAAACACAACAGTGTGAATAAAATATTACAAATACCTTTGTTTGTAAACTTTTCGAATATTCAAGTATACTGTCAACCCTAGTCCACGAATCTGGATGCTGTTTCAATTGTGTCAAGACTTGATCTGCTGCCTTTTGCTAAAAAAAAACAAACATTTAACTGAATAGGGGATAGTCTTGCTGTTTAGACGTAAAGCATTGGGAAAGCGTTTCGAAAGTCTATAGCAGAATACACAATGAAATACCTCTGGCCCTTCGCTGCTATAGAAGCACGTAACAACATTATCCAAAAGGTTTATGTCAAGTTTTTGGTTGAAATCCAACAATACAGCCGCTTGTTCAACAGTAGTCATTGCAACAGGCATTGAATACGCTTTAATTTCACAAAGTTAGTTAGTTAAATATCGTATTGGCCACGTTTGCTTTCAAGCACTATGCCATTAATACAATGTTCATCAAAGCTTCGCGGATTGGATTGAGCCAGTTTGCACCGCTTTCACCCGGTTCTCCGGTCAAACCAGTTTTCCCGGGCTTTGCTTTGCATGCTAAATTGGAATAGCTGCACAAATTGCCAATAATAAAATTCAAATTCGCTTAAAACTAATGCGCATTCTTATGTATTTTGAATACAAATCGCTTCTCGTTAACAGAAAGGGAGTCTACTGTCAAACTTGGCGCTATGTTTGAGCAATGAATGGAAATACGAGCTATGTAATAATTTCTGATTCAAATAGATATTCTCCAAACCTTCAATCAAAAGGGATTTCCCTTAAGCATTTGTGACATGTACAAGAGCCATAATTATACCGGGGCTTCGTGCAACAGAGTTGTTTCCGGGTGTTTTCATTCCGATTCATTTCAAAAAGCTCCTGATTTAATTTGTTTACACAATTTAATGTAAACCAGCATATTTATCTGAAGGCTTGCAGACAATCTTGGACTTGATTTGTCAATATCCGTGATAATCCGTCTACTCATTTTCTGACGAAAATTCACAGTCGAAAATAAGTATTTTCAGGGTATACGTGCGAGATCAAAAGTGTGTGACGAGGGACGGGACTTCCGCGCACATACGTGATGCCACTCCGTATGCATCAGGCATTTCAGACATAGTACATGTGCAAGGAGTGGAACTACCCAAACAGACGTGTCTGTTTCTCCTATCCACCTCCAGCCTCGTCCCCGGCGCTTTGATGTTCCACGGCAATGCGTGGAGCGCGAGAATAATGCGCGCGCAAAGTCCACATGTGTGTATTTGCCGTATAACATCAAAGCCAGTGATCAAAGCGCCGGGGACAAGGTTGCCCCCCCCCCACCCCAAAAAACCCAAGACGCAAATTGCACCCAACCCTCCTAGATGCAAATTACACCTGCTCCAGAATATTTGGTGTGTACGGCTTTATTAATTTCTTTAACCTGGTGTTGTGGTCACAACACAGATCTTTTGAAACGAGTGATTCCAAGTTGCATGCTACAAGGTTAAACATGCCTCACACTCGACCAAGTTGCCGATGAACACCACTTACAACCGGGCTAGGGAGGGGTAGCTGACAAGAGTGAGCGTAATTAGAGTGGAAATGCCTGTCCTTTCCGTCCCTATACTAACACTAGAGAGGTTCAGATTTGACTTCCACTACCGCTACCTTAATCAATCTTGCAGCCAATCAGATGAGCTTGGTCTACTTAAATGACCAATCAGATTGCTTAAAAATAGGGATAAGGTAGCAGTAGTGGTAGTTGAAGTCAAATCTGAACCTCTCTACTATCGATTACACCCTTAATCTTAACCTTAAACTGTTCCCTCAAATAACGAGACACAGAGAGTGATTACACACAAAGAAGTACGCAGTTTTTCATTATTTATTTGTATTATATAACCAGCAACAAGATACTTTTTAAAATACATTTTGAATTCGTGCAGCCTGATTGCACACAACATGCAGTTCTTTTTTCTACAGTACACTGCCGGATACGAAAAACCAGAGTTCTGGAAACGTATTCCCCTGACCCAATGCAAGTGTACTTTAGCTACAGGGGGTTAGTTAGCGAAACACAAAACAGTTCTTCTTTCATATCAACCAGAACATGCTTCAGCCATTCTCGAAAGTGGTAGAAGTTGAAATACAGTTGACATCATTCTTTCATTTTCATACAGGAATTCTTCGTTAAGATAATCTACAATTTTCATATAGGAATTCGTCTTCGAAATACTCTTTCACCTCAACTGGAACATTTCTAGAAAAGACGTGTAGATTACAGTTATTATATGTAGGTTACATTCAGACTTCTCTGTTTTGACTTTATCGTTCGAAATACAATAGGTCTACATCGACTGTACCATACCTTAGTTTTTCAACAGCAATACTGGATCACTCGCGTCGGTTATCATTCACTAAACTCTTGACAACCGCAGACCATTCTGGTTCCCTTGATAGGTTCGTCTCTTGCAGTCATATCATTCGTCATCTCTATCTTCTTCTAGAACAGTTGTCGTTACCTACAAAAGATCTGACACAACCACCACACAAAAACATACACGATTCATTTAAACATACCCCATCCTCTATCCTCTTTTTCGCTAGCGTTTCCAGATGAAAACATCAAACACTCTATGAGAAACCGAAACCACACCCCTTCCCAATTTTGTTTACGACTGTTTATGTCCTCCGGCTGGCCTTTTATTCTGCCTGCGAATAAGAATCCTAACTATAAGAGCTACAAATGTAACATACCATTTTCCAAGTCATCGTTTTTGGTGCTTGCTGTTGATTTCCTGTCACGATCATCTAGTTTATTGTGACGCTTCAATATCACCATTACTTTCACCATCTACATTTTCTTGCCTGTTTTCCGTACCAATTTCCTTGCAGTCTGCTCCTCTGGATCAGATTACATTCCTTTCCTTTACGTCTTTTATACCCCTTTTTATACAACCATACTGAAGAAAACAAAACCATTGCCCACCACAACCATCATCATCTTCACATATCTACAGGCAAAGAAACCTACCGAACAAGCACAAATACTATACAAAGCCAATTCTTACCTTCAAATTCATCGGCAGATAGCAAGAAAACAATCCTCAAACAATCTTATCTTCTCGCTTTAAACGTGCAGAAAATCCTGGATATTGGCAACCACATACATCCAAAAGTATCACATCATTCCTATTTTATATCATCTCAATATTCTCCCTCACCAAACCAGACGTGATATCATACTTCACTGATCTTCTACTGTGTTATCTGTTATACTCTTCATCATTCTTGCACCCCCTAACCACTCTGCACCACATTTTACCGTTAAGCTTCGCCTACAGGTGGATAATTTTGGATACCAAGGTATACAAAATCAATCTTACCTTCTCTATCCAATCAACTTGCTATCTGCTGTTCTCTTCATATATATCTCTATACAAGTCATCTACACCACCATTCCTCGCCCATACACTTTTCCCTGTGCCAAAGTTTCATCAAATCACATCACACAACAACAGTCCTACGCCACATGACAACAACCATATGTGTACCACATGTCTTTTTCTTCATTCACCTGGAGAAAACCATGGCTAACGAGAAACACAAAAACCAAGAACCTTACCTGCTCCTCCTGCTCTATTTAAACACTTACTTTCTACCAGTCTCTTCATACATCACCGCAACAGTACCAGACTTCACTTCTGCCGAGAATCATGGTGACCAACGTTGCGACAATATGAAGTACCACTTTTCACTCATCTTTCTCCATACACACCACAGCAACTCTGCTATACCACGAGACCAATCGGCGCCACATGAAAGCAATTATTGTGACTACAAATTACCAGGCTCTATTCACCTGTAGAAAACCCTGGTTTCCACCACCACCAAGTTTCATAATACCAAGAGCCGGAAAGTTTCTTTACCGGCCTTTTACCATCACATTCATACACTTACAGGCAAAGAAATCAACCGCCACCAGTAACAATAACCAGATCGAAGTACCACACTCTCCTCATCCGTGTTTTCTGCACCTTTTTCTCATCAAAGATAATCAAATTCCACCATCCTGAACCAACTGCTTCTCCTTTATTTACCTGTATGCAGAGAGTATAGCCGGACGTCCAATACAAAAGAAAGATGCTTACCTTTTTAACTTATCAAACAGTCACGTTTTGAGCTTTTCCTTTATGCATCTCCCTAAAGCATTTTACACACCACACTTCATCCTCTTCCATTACACGTGCAAAGAATGTAGCCTTCAAAACAGCAACCCAAAGAACAAGAAATGCCGATATCTTTCTTATCCAAATCTTTCTGTTCATATTTTCTCCATTATAATATCTTCAGTATTATATCCAAGAACCAGAAGTAACACAATTTTACGATCATCAAATGCCACCATTCTGCATAAAACTGTCTTTACTTCTTTCACCTGTATGCAGAGAATATAGCCGGATCTCGAACAAATACAAAAGATGCTTACCTTTTAACTCACCAGGTTTTGTGTTTTTCCCTTTATAGATCTCCATCCAACCACACCGCACGATACCTTATCTTCTTCCATTACACGGGTGCAAAGAATCTAGCCATCAAACAGCAACTCAAAGAGCAAAAATGTCCAACATCTCTGTTACCCAAATCGTTCATATTTTCTCCAATGTATGATAAAAAGTGTCAGTCCTATCATCTTCATTCACCAACAGCAACCACACCCAGAAGTACCACAATCTTCTTATCCGTGCTTCCTGTACAGTTTCTTAGAAAAGATCATCGAATGCCACCGCTCTGTGCTAAACTGTCTTTACTTCTTTCACTTGTATGCAGAGAATATAACCGCATCTCCAATACAACAGATGCTTACCTTTTGAACTCATCAAATAGCCACTTGTTGTGCTTTTCCTTTCATAAATCACCATCAAACCATTCTACACCACACTTCATCTTCTTCCAGTACGCGTGTGCAAAGAGCCCAGCCTTCAAACAGCAAACAAAAGAACAAGAACTGCCAACTTCCTCCTCATCCTAATCATATTTTCTCCGATGTATGCTTGAGAGCATCAGTCTTCTATCATCTTCATTTACCAACAGCAACAATACAAAGAATCAGAAGCACCACAATCTTCTCATGCACGTTTTCTGTTCTTGTGTCGCTCCAAAGATCGTCAAATTCCACCATCCTGCCTCTCCTTCTTTCACCTGTATGCAGAGAATATAGCCGGATCTCGAACAAATACAAAAGATGCTTACCTTTTAACTCATCAAACAGCCAGGTTTAGTGTTTTCCCTTCATAAATCACCATCAAACCATTCTACATCACAATTGATCTTCCATTACACGTGCAAAGAATGTAGCCTTCAAACAGCAACCCAAAGAACAAGAAATGCCAATATCTTTCTTATCCAAATCTTTCTGTTCATATTTTCTCCAGTATTATATCTTCAGTATATCCAAGAACCACAAGTACCACAATCTTCTTATTCAAACTGCCTCTCCTTTCACTTGTTTGCAGAGAATATAGCCGGACCTCCAACAAATACAAACGAAAGATGCTTACCTTTGAAACTCATCAAACAGCCACGCGTTGAGCTTTTCCCTCCATATATCTCCCTCAAGCCATTCTACACCACACTTCACCACCATTACACGAGTGTAAGGAATGTAGCCATGAAAAAGCAACTCAAAGAACAAGAACTGCCAACACCTCTCTTACCCAAATTATTCTTTTAATATTTTCTCCAACAGTAACAATATCAAGAAACAGAAGTG